>OY856412.1:214494243-215754243 GCA_963693085.1 Alisma plantago-aquatica
TGTTTCCTTTTTCACATGAATTAGGCATATATATATATATATATATATATATATATATATATATATATATATTAGAGTTTTTGTATTCATTTAATTAATTAGGTGGGTAAAGAAATTCCAACTGACTTGAAAATTCATGAATTTTCTAATTAAAGTGTGTAGAGTCTAACATTACATTAATTTCTCCTTTAGATTACATTTTGTATTTGATTGTATCCTAAGTGCCTAATAAATATATTTAGTACCTTTCTTAATAAATTTCGATATAAAATTTCTTATTTTATCATTTATTGTCCCAAAAAGGCATAAAACTTAAAATCAATATAAGTTACTAATTATCTCTCATTTATGGTCATTTTGCATTATTATACTCTAATTAACACACTAGTTGAGATATTTGTGTAAAAACCCGTTCATTAAAATGAATGTGGGTCAAATATAATTCACATCATAAAGTATTGATCAATTTCAACATGTAGGACAAAGAGGATAGAAAAATAGGAAAATTTAGGGGAAAAGGACAAAAAGGATAAGAAGGAAATAAAATATTGAAAATGGGTTAAATTGCAAATAAACCCAAGATTCAATATGTTACAACAAGCATTTTCAACCAAAAAGAAAGGTTAGGGGCCTTACAACAATAAACCCCTAACAAGGATTTCACCCCCAAAATCCAAGACAAGAAAACACAAGTACTTCTGATGCACCTCATCCTCTAACCTCCACATGGTTACTTCCATATCATGGTGATGTCAGAACACTCTCTTAGGAATCATGTTCTTCTCCCTCAACTCCTGCATGTCTCATCTTGGGTTAGCACAGAAACCTCCACATAAGGAACATCCTGATGCAACTCCATCTCCATTGCCTGTATCACTTGTCATGTATTGGGGTGACACTTCCTCAACATGGGACATAGAAACTGTTGCGCCTCCTGTACAAATGTGGTAGTAACTTCCAAACCAGAACTCTAGTTGTTGTCCCAAACTGTTCTATCTATTGTATCAACACATCACTTAGAAGCCACACTTGCTTGCTTTTACCAATCATGGAATGTCATGTACCTCTTACCATATGTAACTTCACAAGGTGCCATGTCTATGATCCTATGATGGTTGTCATGGTAATCAAATCAATCAATCAGGTGGGCATCTCCTGACTCTCAAGAACTGTAAGGCATATGTTCTTACAAGATTCTCCAATCATCTCATGACCATATTCCTACCATGTAAGGCTATATTGAACTTCCTCTATATCCTTATTCTTGCTGGGTTCTTTTATTTCTCATTCACTTCCTGACAATTGTACACTTGACCATACCTGTTCCATACCTTGTACCATACTTGGCTGCCATTGTACATTCTTCACTTTATGATACAGCTAAGTATTTGACACGAGTAAACTGTACGTGTAAAATGCAAGCGTATGCATCAAAGTGATACAGGACAAAGAGGCATGGATATCGAACACAAGGAAATGTAATTCAAGAAACTACTACTAACCGCTTTCGATCAGCTAAGATGAAGAAAACTTTGATTGAAGAGTTATTAAACTAATTGCAATAAAGAAAACTAATTTAATGGGTTGTGATCACAATGAGAAGAAATTCTCTAAGACTATGGTTTCACCACAATTGTCACTACAATTTTAATCCAAGATTAATATATTTTCCTCCCACTCCTAGACAAAGATCCTGTAGCAAGAACTACCCGATCCTGTAGTGTAGTTTACTACCTATGCTAATGTCAATCCCATTTCCATAGTAATTGGTTGATTAGTTAGGTGCTTTATGAATAATATATGGGTAATCTCTTCACATTTGTAAGCCACCTTTCCCAAAGGGCGATATAAAACATGTATTACTATGGTATTTCAATCCTTAAACCTCCTCCTGAAGTTATTAAGGATCTAATTAATCACCTATGGTGTGCAACATATACAATTCAATATGATTTCATAGCAACATGCCCAAGAATAAGAAGAAAGCAATATACTACTGCAAAAAATCCATATATAGTGTACAACCGGGCTACTCTCAGGTCCTAAAGAACACAAGGATTAGTCCCTCAAGATTTCTATGGACATAAACATGCTAGGAAGAAGGAAAAATGCGGAGAACATAGAAAACTGATGAACCCCTTGGAGAAATGTGATTAGGATGCTCCACGCTGATGAATGGATCTGTAATATGCAAATTCTACCCACTGAGCGTGCCCAGAACCTCCCTATCATGTAGTTATCCTCCTCGTTCTCCTCTCCCATGCCATCACCGTCTTGCAATGGAATAGAACATGATAACCTAGGTCTGCTCTAACTCCCCTTAAGTCATAGAAGTGACTTAGGGTGAAATAAATCCTCAACCAATGGATTAAACTTGATTTTCTAGACTTCTTGATTGGGCAGACTCGATAGTACTGACTTTTGGACCGGTAGTACCGAGTGTGGAAGTCAAATCTACTATGTCTCTGATGCAAATTCGGTAGTACCAACTTTTAAAGTTCGTAGTACCGAGTCTGTGAGACTTTTGTGGTACTGGAAAATGCACAAAAATGTACATAAGTACTTGAAATATAATAATTCTTTCAAAAACATTAAGGTAATGCTTATTTGATAAAATTTAGTAGCACATGAAAATACTAATAAATCATGCACAAATTAATATGAAAATGAATAGTAAGTGCACAAAAAGCAATATAAAAATAGCATGTGAAAACGATAAATATACAGTGCATAAAACTCCCCTAAGCTCAAATGTTGCTCGTCCTCGAGCAACACACTCTGAAATTATTTGAGACTAGTCAACAAAAGGACAAGGAATATGAACTTCATTTCTCAACTACTCCCACTTGACAGTCCCAAACCGACCTTCACTGATCGCTGAACAATCAACTGCTCTATAGTGACCCAAAATTTCCATAAAAGTTATCCACCCTTAGATCAAAGAAAACTATCAAGAGAGTAGTTAACATCATAATCAATCAGGCATTCACTTGGTGCATTATGTGATTCCCTATTCTACATTGCTCTTTCCTAAATACTAATCTACTTGGAAGTAGTTCTCCATATAAAAATGAATGAGGAGAATAAATCATTTGAGTGGCCTACCAATAAGAGAAATGAACTGTATGAAATGGGTGGAAACTGAAGAATCACAAGTACATCCAAATCATTTATGAAAAATAAAACATGATGAACCTATATGGTGAAAAGAATGAGGAATGCATGAGTCCTAATGCCTACTTTCTTGGTTGAATGATGCATGAGTCAAAAGATGTTGTCAATTTGATGAACAAAAATTTGAAGAAAAAATGCATCATGTGTATGTTTCCCTCATGTTTGTGAATAGTTGAGGGCATCCTTTCTCCCTCGTAACATTAAAACATAAACAACAATTTTTTTTTTCATTTTTTGGCCCATTATTTTAGCATGATGGAATGTTATACTTGGGCTTTACTACATATCATTAATTTTTTTTTATTTTCTTTTTCTAAGGGTATGGATGTGTATCTCTGCACTCAAGTTTCGAATGAAAAAGTGACGTGGTTTTTACTACACTAAGAAATCCACCTAGTGCTGAAATCCCCAAGTTTTTACCAAAACCTTATGCAATAGTACCACCCACAAGAGGACGGGTCTTATAGCAGTATAGTTAAGGATCAAATCCCAAGGGACAACATTTTAAGAATCTTGCTAATCAAATTCGGATCAACTAAGACTAATATTTAGAATATGAGTTGATTTGGGTTTTAGTTAAACTAATTGCAAGGAAAGTAAAAGAGCGGGATTGAAATTGAGTTTAGATTAATGATGGGAATAATTGGGGTGGAATTCGATTTCACCACCACTACACATGAAAACACATCCAAAACACATCCGTGTAATATACAACTATCCAAATGGAGTAGCAAACTATCCGTCAGGAAATAGACCTGTGTAAGCATCTCCATGGGCTCGATGTCTCATCACCCGTAGGTCACACACTAACTACTCCGGAGATATCCCTTCGGAAGTTCTCATCCGAGAATCAACCATGTTAATCGATATTCAAATCCTAAGTATTGAAGTTCTAACAACAAATGAATATAATGATCATGCAAGGCAGGTGATCAATCCACAAAGCATGCATTAACCGATTAACAATGAAATGGAAAGTTATATACAAGCCATGGAATGATATAAAATGAACACGTAAGCACGGGCATTGGGGATAGTCCCTACACCCCAGTGAAATGGACTACTCGCTCCTCATGATAGTAACAAAAAGAACAAAAGAGAGGGAAGATTCCACCATGGTCATGGTGAAGAAGATGATCGCGGCTCGGTGGAGAAAAGGTCTTCTACACAATGGCGGGGCAGATCTGAACGAGAAGGGGAAGAACACCAAGATGGATGAGGATGATCTTATCTCTCCTTCTTTTTCTCTTATCCTGCTCTTGCTCATAGGAGATGGAGCGGTAGATGGTTGATGGATGAAGGACTACATATCTGAAATCCCACCACTTTCGCGACTAGGAGATAGATCTTGAAGGAGCAGAGATGACGAAGTAGAAAGGATACCAGATAGTCATTGGCAATGAGATCATCTTCCTTGGCTAGGCATAGAGTAGCAGCCTGTCAGTGTGGATGGACAGGAAGTGATGCCTCAAATGAAGCAGGGGGTCGTCTATTTATAGGTGCAAACTTGGAGAGCATTGAATTAACTATCGTGGTCACAACCTTTGGTATCAGTTGTAGTACTCCTTGGCACGACAGTGCTGGGTGTACGCCTGACCATGCCAAGGTGTCTGTGGTCGAGGTGATTTCCATGGTTGAGGCAGTGTTTGTACCACAATCGAGATGTCTGTATGCCGCAGTCACGGTGATGTTCTGTGGTTGCACTAGTGTGTCGCTGCCGCAACTGGGTGTCAGTCGGGATACCTTGGCCTTGACGCGATCGTGCTGAGGTGGCCCCGATCATGTCGAGTCTCGGTTGACACTTCGTCTTAGCCGCGGTCCTCTTCTTGGTTGTGGTCGTGGACGTCTTCTTGGAACAAACCCACCCCCACGGGGAGGGGGTATTGCTATGGGTTGATGGGCATGTGTCAATGAATCCTCTAACCGGTCGTCACATTTTGCCCACCGAACATGCCCAGAACCTCCCGAACATGCGGTTCTCCTCCTCATTCTCCTCTCTTGTGCTATCGCCATCTTGCAATGGAATAAAACGTGATTACCTAGGTCCATCCGAACTCCCCTTAAGTCATAGAAGTGACTTAGGGAAAAATAAATCCTCAAATGTTGGATTAAACTTGATTTTCTAGACTGCCTTATCGGGCAGACTCGATAGTACCAACTTTTAGACTCGGTAGTACCGAGTGTGAAAGTCGAATCTGCTCTATCTCTAATGCAAAGTCAGTAGTACTGACTTTTGAAATCGATAATACTGAGTTTGTGAGACTTTTGTGGTACTTGAAATTGCACAAAAATGTACATAAGTACTTGATATATAATAATCCATTCTAAAACATTAAAATTATTCTTATTTGATGCAATTGAGTAACACATGATAATATTAATAAATCATGCACAACTTAATTTGAAAATGAATAGTAAGTACAAAAAGAAATATAAAAATAGCCTATGAAAATGACAAATATACAACGCATCAGTATTCACCAGATACATCTTGTGTGTCGAAGATGAGTGTGTTGATGTACTATCTCACCTAAACCATCAACATTTGGAACCATTTTCTGGTTGAAGAATCATACACTATCTTGTCACCTGAACTATGGAAGCTATCATGCTCCCCACTATGTTATTCATATTGATGTCCTGCATCATCATATCATCCACCTCCACTTATCTATCCTCTTGTACCAATGTCGATTTCATTTGTATCTGTCTATGATACTACCAATTGAGATACATCAAATTGTACATCCTCCCGCTGAAGCAATGCTGGCATATCTTGTTTCATAATATGTCAAAGAGCATTACTATGTCATGTCTGAAAATGTTGATGAAGATGACTTCCTGGTTGACCCTATATCATACAATCATAATCCTATATCGGCACATATCCCAAACCATTCCTTGAAGCATTATCGAAGATGATGTATCTTTCCCTTTGTTCTAGAAACACTAACACTAGAACACTTGTCAACTTATTCTTTAGCATCTAGTAAGAACACATATACCTTTCACTCCATATAAAAAGGAGCACCTTTCCTAGTCGACCTTGTCAGGGATAAAGCAACGACACAAATGTTTTGAATGACTTCCTGTGGTGTCCTTCTAGGCTTAATAATCTTCATATCTCTATCTGTGTATGATGTTGCTCCCACTTCAACACTACCTTCACCTTATTTTGATTTGCACAACATCCTTAGTAGATTTATCATAACCAAGAGAAGACACTTTATCTAACCTCAAACTCACTATTATCGAACTTGACACACAATCATTGGTGTTTAATCACAATCCTAAAGTTTATCTAAGATGCTGACCATGATGTTGACCATCTCTAAAGTACATTGTGATGTTATAAATCAAAACTTGCAAACACTCATAAGGACACGACCTAAGAATATCATTCCTCAAGTCCATATGCCATGTTGATGTATTAGTTAGTCTAAACAGTGCAATTCTGAACTCGTAGTGACCATACAATTGATGTCACTCACTCTGATCTCATCTCATGATATCTCAGTCTTAGATTTATCTGAAGGAACACTATAACACATGTCCACTCATCAGCAAACCATCTATCCTTGTTAGTGATCTTGTCTAGCTATCGGTAATCCATATATAACATCACATAATCACTCTTCTTTTTTCCAAACAACACTTGAGAAATCACATCATCAAACTCTCTCCTTCTAAGGGAAAAGAAACACTGAGAAGATCATTTGATAAACATCTTCAAACTTCACATTCCACTGGTACACCCTAGATACTAGGGTTCATCACCTTGGTATCCACTTCATGTGCTATAAGTAACTCACACCCTTGTATCAACAACTTCTCCATTATCATAACCAACTCAAAATGTATAGGAGTATTCCTAACTCTTTTAAGGCTCAAAAAGCATACTCATCACGAGCATCAAGATCTTGGAACCATATTCCAAGCAACCATGTGTCACATCAAGGTATCTACCCCTGGGATTGCAACAAATCCTTGCATACCAAGTGGCATAAGATCCCCTTGAAAGCCACACCTAGAAAAGAAGGAACACAAAGGAAAACACACTTCCCGAAACCTAACAGCAATGTCCAGGGGTTACTAGCAAGGGGTTACCAGTTCTACCTTCATCATGCAAGTTACAACTTTTTATGCATCATTTAACCATTTTCATTTGAGTTCCTTGCCATCATCACAGTAATTATCAATATTATCATATCTCATTTCTCTTTTCTCATTAACTATATGTCATTCTTGTGTATTTCCTCTCGTGGTATCATGTTTTTCGATCACTTTATCAAGGTGTAGATCACCATATATCACATTTTTCTCATTAATTTTCTTTACATGTCATGATAGTTTTACTTTAACACTTTCTTACGGGTGTAGGTTGGTCTGAGTCTTACTCAGGTTCTACTTTATTCATCTGTCATTGTACTTATTCATATTCTCATATCATACTTATCTCAGGAGTTCTCTTCATCTTATGTGAATTTTATACCTTGAATCACTTCATTAGCATAGATTTATCTGTCTTTTACTTCATTATCTTCTTGAATTATAGTTTTAAGGAATCCTCTTTTTCTTATTTGGACTCAGATTTAGGTTTCATGTTATCATATCTTTCTCTTGTAGTTACCAAAGATTCAAGTTTTGATAGGTTACGATGTGATTTTCATCTTTATTTAGAGTAATATTGAGATGTTTTTACCATGATATCTTATTCATTATGTTCTTTAGATTATTTCAAAATGACTACTTGATCAGAGTAATAACAAAGATAACAATATAAGAGTCCTACACTTTCCTTTTCTTCAATGATTGAGTACCTGGCCAGGGCATCGAAGTACTGACATTAGGCAGTATGCATCATGCTCACATGTAATGTTCCTTACTTGGCCAACATTCTAGCCCTAAGTCCTAGTGTCCCTATAGACTTAGTGAACGTAGAGATTTCATACCAACTTGTGAGAACCTATCACACTAAACAAGATTACTCAAAAACTTAAAATGTCATGTTCCTTACTTGGCTAACATCCTAGCCCTAAGTCCTAGTGTCCCTATAGACTCAACAAACCTAGAGATTTCATACCAACTTGTGAGAACCTATCACACTAAATGAGATTACTCAAAACTTAAAATGTGATCGATCGGTAATTATCACATAAAAAGGGGCTAATTAAAATGGATATCAACATCACCAACATGCTCAAAAAATTACATAAGGGTCCATCATCTTTCCTGTAGTCATACTATCCCAAGTATCTTTTATATATGTATATATACACACATATTATATATATACACACATATTATATATATATACACACACACACATGAGAACATTATCCACATATACCCCATGTACAAACATCAACATACTACCAAAAATATTCAGTCGATCAAAACATTGTACACAAACTTTCCCGCCCAAACCTGAGAGTACATGGATGACTCTAGGACACACTAGACATCTAACATACTTCTCTAAGGTCCATCACCACAACTCATCACTTCGGTGGGTCTGATGTCGCTGCTGTCGATCACCTAAAAAGATGTGGTGAGTCACGAGGTGAGACCCATGTTTCGGCGAGAGATATAACTCTCAACACCACTTATTGATTACACTAGATAATTCAATTTATAAACTTAAGCAGATCAAGCAGACGAAACAAATAGATCATATCATATAACAGAATAGAAATACTAGTATAAAACTTCTTGAGAACAGTTCTAATTAGAATATTATCCATAGAGTCGAAAGGATAACATTAATCTTACAAGACCAGGTGTAATTAACATTGTGGGAATTACTATCATGATAATCCTGACTAATATCACGAACAAGCTAACAATATTAGCATGTATAATCAGGCTAAGCAGGTTTAAATCATAAGTAGAGATAACAACATAAGCACAACTATCTGCATAAGCATGAATAGTAGTATAAGCATATCTAACTATAGAGGCATGGCTAGCAGTATAAGCATATCTGACAACATGAGATAACTATCATCATGAACATAACCAAAAGTAGTAGTATATCTAACAAAATAAGCATGCATACTTCTGTTACTACACTATACATAATCTATATGTGAAAAGAACAATAAAGGGTTAACATCCAATGTGAAACACTGTGTATAACCCTAAACATATATGCTACATGATTGTATTACATCTTTTATTAAGCCTTTGGGAGTTTGAGTCATACCACCCAAACTCCAACTGACCACTGTGAAGTTCTATTTAGTTTCATACAAGATATAGGAGAGTAGACATACTTAGATCTCTTTCCCTTGGATAGTACTAGTGAAAATGCAGTGACATATTAGTCAATCTACCTACAACGACATATAGTCAAGCTGCTAACACCTAGTCTGCCCTTGTTACAGGTCATGACACTAGAAACCTGGGTATATAGAACCCAATCACATGAGCTACAGCCATAGAGTCCTCACTCACATCACACATAACAAACATCTGAGATACAATCACATCTATTCTCAAACCAAGGCATGACCATAACCATCCTCCAAAACTTGGAATTGAGGATGACAAGGACACACAATCTCTTGCACCCCAACATACTCAACAATATGCACTCTGAGTTTCCATGAGGAATACTTGTTTCACCATCAAGCAAGTTTTGACACTGAACATGGTTCTATGACACATGGAATTACATGATTAGGGTTTTACTTGATTAGTTATCACCAATTGGGTGAATTAAGGCTGCATAAAACAAGTTGAAATACAAATCCTAATTCATTTATAGAAAGCACAGATATGTAACAACTTCAAAAGATATAAAATGTATAAGATATAATTCTTAATCACAATATCACATGGTACTATTTCATTGCCACCTATGAATCCATACTTGTCATCATATCACCACAATGCACAATTGTTTATCACATTGTTCCAGGGTTCCTACCCTTGTTACATCATGAAGAGGATTACACCTCATTCAAGGCTCAACTATAACACCCCTGACCCGGGTTTTGGGATAACCCTAGAAGTTTAGCCTAAGAAAGTTTCTTATCACATTGTATTAATCTTTTTAAAAGTAATTAAGACTTAAGGAGAGTTCAATTTTCAATTTTAAGTTTGTTTGCAAATTGTTTGTGCTTTATATGATAATTTTGGTGCAAATTGCAATTTACCAAAAATAAGGGGTTGATGTGCAAATTATAACCTTGAGAGTGTCCCTTGTCTCTCTTAACATCATCTAGAGGATAGAGAAAGGAAGGGGCGCCTTGATTGAGTCTTGGCTGAGTGATAACACTCTTGGTGGTGAAAGAACCAAAGAATGATGAGTGTCTTGAACCCTAGATGGGGTTGTGTTGAGTTAGGAAGTGTACATGGGATTGTCTATCGGCTTGGAAGCCATAGAGGAGGTCCCATATCAGTTAAGCATCTTTTTGGAAGTATTTTTGATGCGATAAGTACTTCAATTAGGTGAAGAATATCAATTTAGATGTTCCTTGCATAAGTTGTATTAGTTTGCACATGAAGTGATATTGGGTTGTGATATCTTATCAAGAAAGATACCCAATGGCCTATATCTTATCTTTGGATTATCCTCGTGAGTTTTACATGATGAGATAATTATGGGTGCATGGAGTCACCTTGAATGGACACGTGTCACCTAAGTGCATATGGTGATGACACTTTACACACACACTCTCTCTCTCTCTGGAACCTCAACTATATAAGCCTCTCTTTTCACCTACAAGTGAACCTTTTGACTCTGATATCATACTTTTCTTGGTGGAAGACCATATAATCTTGAGGAATAGGAATTAGATCAAGTTTCTTGCCTAAGGTGAATCCATGGCCTTCTTCAACCTTGGGTGGACTATGCTTCTCAGATCATGGTTCCTTTCTTTCTTTTCTTCTTCAGCAAGTTCTTTACTATGGTATTTTCTTTCATACAGAAGTGTTGTGATCGAGTCTTGGACCTTTGATAAGTCATATTCAAACTTGGGAACGTGGAGCTTTGAATATTAAAGCACATGTGTTGATCTTGAGGCGGGTTATATAACTTGAACTCAACTCTATTGTTATTCACCTTCAATCATGAAATGCTTGATGATTCCTTTTCAATTTCGACTTTCCTTGCTTGAATGATGAATTTATGAGATCTAATGGATATATGGGGTTGTTGTCCATGAAATAAAGTGTTAACAGATGAAGGGTTGAAGCTTGACGATGATGGAATCTCCTTTGCACAAACCCATATTGGTTTGAGAAACCCTAACCCGATATGGGGTTATGTGAAGGGAAAATGATACATATGTGTGACTAAACCGTTACCAATTTGCTACATGTGAATGAATATTGTTCTTACAATTTTTTATCCTATCACCTAAGGCTAGGATAAGGGCAGGTTGATATCTTGAAATAAAATGAAACTATGAAGGCAATAGGTCTAATCTCATATGCCTTAACCCTAGCAACCCGACACAAGTGTGATGTGCGACTCACCTAGGCCGACACACTATATGAAGGTGTGGGAAACACACTCTTTGAAGTCATGGAAAACACACCAAGTAGGGGTGAGGCTGATACCTTGATAGGAGAGAATAAAACAAGGGTATTCATGATGGTTAACCTGATACAATCAAAACCCTAGAGGTCAATATCACTTGGTGATATCTACGCCGATACACCAGATGATAGTATGGACAATACCCTAGAGTATACTATAGCCAACACACAAAGTGATAGGGTGGACGATACCCTAAAGTGAGGCCAGGTTGTCATTCTTTAAGTGATGTGAAAATATTTTGCTAAAGTATGAAGATGGTGGTGCACCAAGGTATGTTGAAGGTAATACACCAAGATGTGATTCATGGTCGATATCACCTTAAACACCTCACAGTCGATATCACCCTAAGAACCTCTAAACCGATATCTCTTTGGTGTGCCATAGCCGACAAAAGTAAAGAGTTTCATGGTCAATACATGTGTCTAGGCCGACACAAGTGAATGTGTCTAGGTGTTGAGAGTTTTAGAAAGAGAAAGATCTCAACTCACTAATCACCCACAAGTGTACAGGAGTCAACGTAGTCGAGTGTCGAACACAAGGATCTAGGCTAGCTAGGTGTAAATATGTTAACTTCCATTAATATAAATTGGGTTATAAAAGTTTGATTGATTGCACACTAAAGGTGGAAACTAAAGCAAATGTTTAAAATACATACGTTGATTAAATGATTATAAACTTGAGTATTAAATTTCACTACCATTACCATCATATCATATGAACATACAAAATAAAGATCACATTTTAACCAGCAAGGAGGTGTCATCATCATGCATTTCCCAATACCATGAGATGGTTCTCAACATCACATTACGCTCCCACATCTATGCTTAGTTTCAAACACAACCAAGACCCTCAATAATCTCTAGCCACCTCCTTGATCAAGAGAATATTGCCATAGATCCTACTTCATACTCCCTAATGCATTGTCTCGAAGTAGAAGGCAAGCATCAAAAATATATAAGAGGTGTCTAGAAAACCATACAAGCAAGAAAACACCACAAGTATCCATGGAAGAAAGCAAGTTAACCAACAATAAGCATAAATTTTGAGTTCACATGAACAATGGCATGGGAGCTACTCTCCCATGTTCAAGAAATGACTTCTACTTATCCATAATGAAGATATGCAGATACAAGACAATAATTGTATAGTTTTGCATGCTTAAGTGAAGGAAAGGAACCACAAATGTAGCCTAAGGGGAGAGAACTCCAGCTAGAGGAAGAAATTCCACCCTTGGAACTGCTCCAACTCAGAAAAGCTTGGTTGAAAGGAGTAGTTGTGCTTCACCTTTGGAAAAGAAAATGGAGAAGAAATGAGGTAGATGGAGGTTCTCTTGCAAGAAACCACCTTCTTCCACCCTAAAATTGCTTTCCTCTACTTTGGAACCTATCTTGGGTGTAAGACACTTCAAAATGACCTAGAATAACTGCCTTCATTGCAATTCTCTTTTAAAATGAGAGGCAGTCATTTTCAGTTTTTGTAGAAACTAATAACGACATGGCATGTCTTTTGGAGGACACGCTGTGTCTTGTCATTTGATATTGCTGAGTATTGCCGCTACAGTGAGGCACACGATGTTTCAAAAAGAGACACACAGTCTGATGGCTTCCTAGAGTTGAATCAAGTGAAAGGCACATGACATGTTTGAATAAACACATGCTTTGTGCGTTGGCAGAAAGATGCAATCGGCCTTCATATACCAGGAACACGTCGTGTTCTCGGGGGAACACGCTGTGTCACCACTTACTCGTTCTGGGCTAGGAGCTGCTAGAGATACACACGCCATGTGTGTAATAACACACGATGTGTTCTTCATCTTGTAATGCTTCCTGTAAAGGGACATGTCGTGTCTTTTAGGAAACATGTCGTGTCTGGTGTTGTTTCTTTAGGAAATGGCTCTGAATCAGCTGCAAAATGTAGAGAAGTCCCATTGAGGTTGGATTTGAGTTGGGCTATCTCCAATTTGACCTTTTCAATACATGTCTGCAATCAACATCAAGTGAAAATCAAAATAACTAAAAAGTGTGACAAAATGAACATGAATCGAGGCAAAATGGAGACAGAATGAGCAAAATTTGTGTGTGAGAATGTGAAAAAAGTCGATAAGAAATACACACAACAAATACCCCTAATCTTGAATTGTTGCTTGTCCTCAAGCAAAAAGAACATAGAAACACAAATGAAAGAATTTTGAAGCTCATGCATAGATTAAATGAAAGAGAGATGTGCATAAGGCTCAACCAACCATGATCAACATGTTTATACTCATAACCATAAACTCAACTTAAACATCAATGAAAGAGATTCTTTAGTTCATCAAGGGTAGTCTCAATTTAATGAATCAACCAACTCAACAAAACTAAACTAAACAAAATTTGGATAGCCAAGCCGAACAAATAGTGGATGCACATCACGATTTCTCAGCTATTAAGGATACAAACGATGAAATCTTATTTAACATTAACAATTTTAGTTGCACTCTCCTTTCACAAAACTGATATGAGAATGGATTATGGGTTCTGATACTCGGATGCTAATCTAGGCTTATGCACATGTGGAGTACCAGTTGGGGTATTTTACCCTCTTTTAAGACACACCACCTTACCATCGTGGCCAGATCAGACTTACACTAGAATAGCATGATATGTGGGTGGTATAGCCGTCTTTTATGGGGTAAGTGGGTGAAATAAGACAAATGAAATTTTTTAAAAAAATCACAACATAGGAGAGTCAACTAAATAGCAACATTAGCTAGATTTCGTTCATTTGTTTTGAAAAATTTCCACTGAAGGAATGGTTGAAAATGCACTAAGAGCTTGGAAAGGGCATCATGTATTCCAAATGATGTTGTAAAGTTGATTTACTCACAAAAATTGAAACCATTACATGTTTTAAGAAATCATGATATGAAAGGTGAGTGTTCAAGTTACAAGTATAAGCCAGAATTAAGCGCATGTTAGAGGCCAAAGGGTTTCAATTGATCTATGCATGCTCTTTACAATTCCTTCAAATGACTAATTAAGGTGCAAGAGGACAAGATGGTTCAAACTTGGTAGGAAAATAGTCCATTACATCAAGATAGCCTCACGTCATATTAGATTTTCCACAAAAAGAAAGAAAAACAAAGAAAAAACATGAAAGCAAGGAACATACATGAAAAACAACATGAAAACAACAAAAAGTAAACTACATTATCAGCCGGTTGTGTCCCCCAAATCTTGAAATTTGTAGTGTCCTCACTACATCAATCAAACCTATTGAGAAAGCAACTGGGTACCTATCATGGTGTGCATCAGTGGGAGGGGCCAGGGCCCATATGATCAGAAGGGAAGAACTGGCTGACAAGATCATCATCATCTGGAATATCAACCCTCATGGGCTGTGGAACAAACTCAGGCTATGGAGGAGGTGCAGGCTGGTGCTGCTATGGCATGGAATAGTGGCGTTGAGAAATGTGCCAAGTATCCATGTGGTGAACCACATCATTCATGGCAGAGAATTGTTGACCCATCAAGTCTAGGCATCCATCCATGTGGTCAAACCACTACTGCACATATCCATAAAGATGCCAGACATCAGGCATGGCCCAGGAGTACTCCGTTTGTGTGTTTGTGGAGGGAGGTGGTAGAGAAGTAGGGGGTGCCTCAGTAGAATTAGGACCTCTAGTGGCATCTACTTCCTCTGGGGTATTCATAATGACCTTCTAGTTGTGTTTATTCTCCAAGGTAATGTGTTCCAAATTTGGAATGTCAATGTACTGATCTTTATCAAAGAATTGCCTAAACTTGGTATCACTATTGGAAACCCGTGAGATCAAGCCTGTAAAAAGAAGATACTGAATATCCACCAGGTTTCTACCCGATCCAGCTTCTAAACCTGTCAGGTCGACATCCAACTTGTTGGCAATAAGGGTGATCAAACCCTCACACATTATACCCCTTAATTCTTTCTTCTTCATTTTCTTGATATCTAGGAAACTGGTAAGAATATAATATCATGCATTGATTTTATGCCCATACACCATTCCCCATATAAAGAACATATCTTGTTTGCCACAGACACCTCGGGTCTCCTTCTTTGCAAAAATCCCTATACTAAGAAGGCGGTGCACATATCAAAAAATGGGGTTGTGAATAGCGGACGCCCTAGATTTCTTGGCGTCATGATGTTATTCATCAGATATCTCAAACTAGAATTCATCACTATCAAAAGCCGGCAGATAACCTAGTGCCCCCTCATAGTGGCAATCCAAGGCCTCGCAGAAGCGTCTGAAAGTAAGCTTGAAACTACGGCCCAAAAGATGAAAACGAATGATAGTGTAGAGTTCCAATTTATTTTGGGGGTCTTTCTCAATAGTGAAGGTCATCAAAAAATCATAAATGAGGTGGGGGTACGAATTTGTCACCACACGACAGATGTAATGTAGGATGATATCTTTCAAGTGGGAGAGTACTACATCCTTGAACCCGAGGGTGGTGAGGGTTTGCTCACAAGCAAATTGAGTGGGAAGCACCCTCCTTGCAATGAGGAACTGGTAGGTTGGGTCTTCCTCTGGAGTGACCCTAAACTGGGTCATAGAGATATATGTCGAGGCCGAGGATGAGCTTGCTCCATGCTTGCAGTTGGATGTTTGTTTGACGGGCGCCTTTACTAAAGCTTGATTTAACACATCGTGTTGCTATCAAGACACGTAGTGTTCCTTGGCAGCAGAACTGGCCAAACTGGAGGAAGACACGACATGTGTTTTCTGAGACACATCGTGTACCTAGGTGGAGAAGCGTCTGAAGAGGTAGAACATGACCGATTTGGGGGAGCTCACATCGTGTATTTTGAGAAGGGAAAGGAGAAAAGGATGGCAGAGATGGTGTCAGTGTAGATGGAGCTTCTCTATTAGAGTTTCATGTATATTGGGGGCAAGGCGGCAGAGAAGATGCTTCTCGAGCTTTGACCTCTAGTAGCTTGAGAGAGGAAAAAGGGTCATTAATGGAGAAGAAGAAGCTCGGCCTTGTGAGGTTGAGGATACTGTCAACAACGGCTCGGGGATGAAGCTTATTCAGTTGCAGGTTGCACAAGGCTGGTTTGAGGTAGCTGGCGACGGAAGAGGCTTGCACACGACTGCTAACATGTCTCAAACGAAATGAGGGAGTGAAGGAGGCGGTGTGATGTTTAGGGTTAAAAACCCCTTTCCCATCAAAAGACACGATGTGTGACTTTTAGGACACGACATGTCTATTTCCATAACTTCCCCATGATCTTATAAGCAATTATGTGAAGTGTAAGACACGCCATGTGAATTTAGGCACACACTATGTTCGAATCCAGAAGCTCAATTTGTATCCATTCACTGATAATGACATGTCGTGTGCAAATAAAGATATGGCATGTTCAATTCCAGATAGCTCCTGTTCCATGTTGTCTCTGAAGCACACGTCTTGTCTTGATTAGGACATGTTGTGTTCGTTTCCAGATTGAGTTTTCACATGGTCTAGCTGATAGTAACACGATATGTCCTTTTAGGACATGTCGTGTCTTTTTGAGTTTCTGCTCATGATGTGCTATCTATAAGAGACGACACGCCGTGTCAAATAAAGACATTTCGTGTCTTTTGAAATTTCTATAGAACTCAACTTCTTACTAGCACCTACAGAAGTAATGAGATGCAAGTATAAGTGTTTAAATTATTACATTCACCCATGACAAACTTATTTCGGGAAATTAAAGATTTTTCTTGACTCAAACTACAAAAAGAAAATCTATTCTAATGTGGGGTCAAATCCCATGAGTTCCTCCATTTAAAGTCCAGAGTAGGACTCTTCAATCTATTAGTCAAGCATCCTGGAGGGAGCAAGTGGCTCCCTTTTCAACTTCATCCCATTTGATATACAGCTTGCAACGTTGTCCATTGACCTTGAAGGAGGATTGTTTCCCTTGCAGCTCCACGGTCCTGCATGGAAAAATACATAAGACTAAGAACAGTCCATACCACTTGGATCTCAATTTCCCTAGAAACATTTGAGTTTGGAGTTGAAAAGCAAAACTTGGTCTCATTCTTTGAAGTCTTTGATCTTGATTCTCTTATCATGCCATCTCTTTGCCTTTTCCTTGTAGATTTTAGCATTTTCATAAGCATCCATTCACAACTCTTCCAGCTCTTGCAGTTGCAATAACCTCTTCTCTCCTGCCTTCTTAAGATCATTGTTCAGGAACTTGATTGCCCATAATGCTTTGTGCTCCAATTCCATGGGTAAATGACATGATTTTTCTGTTGACTAGTTTAAAAGGAGTTGTTCTAATGGGTGTTTTAAAAGCTGTCCTATATGCCCATAACACATCATCCAACTTAAGTGCCCAATCCTTTCTTGAACTGGAGACAATATTTTCTAGAATAGACTTTAGTTGCCTATTTGAGATCTCCACTTGTCTTGATGTTTGAGGATGAAAGGGTGTATATATCTTATGATTCACTCCATATTAGCTAAGCAGGTTGTTGAAGTTTCTCTCATTAAAATGTTTACCACCATCTGAAATGATTTCTCTTGGAAACTCCAAATTTGGGGAAGATGATCTTCTGAAAAGGTTTAATGACTGACTTTGCATCTGGAGCTTGAGTGGGGATCACCTCCACCCATTTGGACACATAATCACAGGCCAACAAGATGAATTTGTAGCTGCATGAAGATGGAAAGGGCCCCATATAATCGATACCCCACACATCAAAAACTTCTATCTCCAGAATTGAGTTTAATGGCATTTCATCTCACTTTGAAATTCCCTCACCTGTTTGGCAATCGTCACAAGCTTTGAGAAATGTGTGCACATCATGGAATAGACTTGGCTAATAAAGACCAGATTTTAGGATTTTTGTTGTTATTTTGTCTGCTCCAAAATGTCCTCCGTAGGGAGAAGAATGACAATCTAAAATCACATTACCAATTCCTCATTTGGGATACATATCCTTATGAGTCTGTCTGCGCATTGCTTGAATAATAGTGGGTCATCCCAATAGTAGAATTTAACATCATGAAGAAAATTCTTCTTCTTCTTATAGGTGAAATCAGGTGGAAGGCAACCAGTGGCAATGTAGTTTGCAAAATTAGCAAACCATTCTGTCTGCACATTGCTTGAACAATAGTTGGTCATCCCAATAGTAGAATTATACATCATGAAGAAAATTCTTCTTATGCTTATAGGTGAAATCAAGTGGAAGGCAATCAGTGGCAATGTAGTTTGCAAAATTAGCAAACCATGACAAGGCTAGAGTATTCACTACATATAACTTCTCACTGGGCAGCTTATCATCAATGGGTACTTTGTCTTCAATGTTTGTAGATAGACATGAGAGATGGTCAGCTACACTGTTCTCCGTTCCTTTTTTTGTCTTTGATTTCTAAATCAAACTCCTGTAGTAACAATATCCAATGAATGAGATGGGGTTTGGCATCTTTCTTTCTCATCAAGTACCTTATTTCAGCATGATCCATATACATAATGAACTTAAAACCCACTAGATACTATCTGAATTTATCAAATACATAAAAAATGTCAAGCATTTCCTTTTCTATAGTGGCATAGTTGATCTGTGCATCATCGAGGGTTTTACTTGCATAGTGTATAGCATGGGATTTGTTGTCTTTTTTCTGTCCCAAGACTGCTCCTATGGCATAGTCACTAGCATCGCACATCACTTCAAAAGGAGCACTCCAATTTGGTGGTTGGATAACATGAGATGAAATTAGGGCATCCTTTAATTTCTGGAAGGCATCTTTGCATTCGTCATTGAATTCAAATTCAACATCTTTTGCTAACAATAAGCATAGAGGCTTTGCAATCTTTGAGAATCCTTTGATACATCTCATGCAGAAACCTGCATGACCCAGAAAACTGTGGATTTCTTTAACATTGGTTGGAGCATCCATCTTTTCAATAGCTTCCACCTTGGCTTTGTCCACTTCAATCCCTTTATTGGAAATGACATGACCAAGCACGACTCCCGTCTGCACCATAAAGTGGCATTTCTCCTAATTTAACACAAGATTGACTTGTTGACATCTCTACAAAACTTTAGTTAGATTCAATAAGCAATCATCAAATGAATTACCATAGACACTAAAATCATACATAAATATTTCCATGATTTTTTCAATGTAATCAGAAAAAATAGCCATCATACACCTTTGAAAAGTGGCGGATGCATTGCAAAGCCCAAAGGACAACCGCCTGTAAGCATAAGTTTCATAGGTGCAAGTGAATTTGGTTTTCTCTTGATCGGGTGGATAGATGGGGATCTGAAATATCCCACTATACCCGTCAAGGTAGCAGAAATATGAGTGGTGAGCAAGTCTTTCTAACATTAGTTCAATAAAGGACAAAGGAAAGTGGTCTTTTCTGGTGGCCTTATTGAGTTTTCTATAATCAATACACATTCTCCATCCAGTGACGATTCTTGTTTGAATTAGTTCCTCATTTTCTCCTTTAATCATAGTTGTTCCTCCTTTCTTAGGCACAACATGTATATGACTTACCCAAGGACTGTCACTTATTGGATAAATGATTCCAACATCTTTAAGTTTTAAGATTTCTTTCTTTACAACTTCCATCATATTCTAGTTTAATCTCCTTGGTGGGTCTATACATGGTTTGGTATACTCTTCTAAAGCTATCTTATGGATGAAAATGGATGGGTTAATTCCCTTGAGGTCATCAATAGAATAACCTATCACATCTTTGTAAAATCTAAGTTCATTCAAAAGTTTTTCTTCTTGATCGTTTTTCAAGTTGGCATTTATGATGACTAGAGAAGAAGAGTTTGGGCCTAAGAAAGCATACCTTAACCCAAGTGGGAGAGGTTTCAGTCCTACCTATTTTCTTAGATCTTTGGTGTTGCTCCCTTCATTTTTCTTTGAGATTTCTTCACTTAATGGGTTCTTTAAAGATTCAGTGCTTTCACCTTTATAAATGGCATTAACATCATCTTCCTCAGGATCACCTAAAGCGGTATCAACATAATTCTTTTCTTCTTCTAGCAATGTGTCAATCGAGTCAACAAGACAAAGGTACTCTTTGTAGCTGGGTTCCTTCATTGCGTCATAGACTGAAAACATGAGGTATTCATCTTCCACCCAGACAGTGAGCTTTCCTTCTCTAACGTCAACTAGATAGCCTGTAGTGTGCAAGAAGGGTCTTCCAAAAAGTACATGAGTGGTTGGGTTTTCATGCATGTCTAAGACCACAAAATCACATGGGATAAAGAAATTTCCTATTTGAACTGGGACTTCCTCTATGACTCCCTTAGGATGCTTGATAGAGAGGTCAGCTAGCTGAGTTGTCATAGATGTTGGCTTAAGATCTCCCAAGTCTAGCTTTTCCCATAAAGTGATGGGAATCAAACTAATGCTAGCTCCAAGGTCTACCAGGCCTATATCAAAATTAGAGTCTCCTATCTTGCAAGGAAGAGTAAAGGCACCTTGATCATCAAATTTCTTAGGCATGCAGTTCTGGATGATGGAGCTTAGCCAGTTAGAAAGCATCACAGTTTCAACTTGTCCAAATCTCCTCTTCTTTGTTAAGATATCCTTTAAGGACTTGGCGTAGGAGGGCATTTCAGCTATGACTTCGACTAGGGGCAGGTTTACATATAACTTGTTTAGAATGTCCATGAATTTGTTGAACTTCGCATCATCTTTTGTGTAGTAAACTTGTGGGGGAAAAGGAGCATTTGACTTGCTTGAAAAATCACCTTGCTGCAGATTTCCTACAGTTTTCTTCCTTTGTGTTTCAACTACACATTCAATAGTAGTTTCAACAATTTCTCTAGATTTCCTCTTGGGCGGTAGTGAAGATCTTTCTATGATAGCCCCACTCCTTAAGGTCACAGATTTACAACTTTCGTTGGGGTTCATGACGGGTTGACTAGGCAAAGAACTTAAAGATGATCCTTGATTGGCTAATGACTGCTGAGCTATTTGATTCTCCAACATGTTGGTGTGTGTGACAATCCCATCAACCTTTGAAGAGAGATGTGTGATAGCATCATTCAACAAATTTCCATGTGCTCGAAACTCATCATTTTGATATATCTATGTAGTGACAAATGTCTCAAGGAGGCTTTCCAAGCTTGATTTCTGAGTGGGAGGAGTCGCTTGTTGGAATTGGTTGAAGATTCTATTGTTGCTAGAGTTGTACCCCGATGGTTGTTGATGATTGGCATTCATTAGTTGACGGTTGCTCATAGGTTGTTGGCCTTGAGCTTGGCCTTATTGCTGGTTCCGTGAATTATTGTTCCTATAAGAGAAATATGGATGGTCTCTCCATCCTAGGTTATATGTTTCAGAAAACAGATTATAGGCTTGTCTATTATTGAAATTCCCCATTACATTGACTTGTTCAGGTGCTTCATTGGCATTCATATGTGGTGCAAAACAAGAAGCAGCATTGTGCCCAAATTTTCCACAGACTTCACAAGCTTGGTCAACTGCTTGAACTAAATGAGTAGTTAACCTTTCAAATTTCTGAGTTAAGGCATCAAGTTTGGCTGAAATTAAATCCACGACATCAACGGTGTGTTTCCCACTGGACTTCTCATTTGAGCTAGAAAAGGAAAGGGTTGTCTGGTTCTTTCAGAACACCACTGGCTGTGATTGAGTGTCATATCTTCAATGATAGAAAAAGCTTGACTATACGACTTGTTCATTAAGGCTTCATTTGCAGCAACATCAATGGTCATACGGGTGTTGTAGAATAACCTGTTATAGAAGGTTTGTAGGAGAAACCAGTTCATCAGATAATGGTGAGGACATAGGCGTTGGAGGTCTTTGAACCTCTCCCAAGTCTCATAAAGCATTTCACCTTCTAGTTGTTTGAAGTTTGTGATTTGATCTCTCAACTGGGTTGTTTTGCTAGGAGGAAAATACTTTGCTAGAAAGACATTCAACAAATCATCCTAGCTCTTGATAGAAGGTGGAGACAAAGAGGAGATCCATGACTTTGGCCCAGTCTTACAGAGTGAACAAGAATAGGAGTATGCGTACTCCTTCAGCTGGAACACCGTTAATCTTAAATGTGTTAAGGTACTATAGAAATTCGACAATGTGGAGGTTTGGATCCTCCATTGGCGTTCCCCCAAATCGGTTTTATTGAATCATCTGCATGATTGTAGGGCTGATGGAGAATTTGTTGACATCAATCATAGGATGATCAATGGCTCCACAAATATTTATGGCAGTCAGCACAACAAAGTCCTTGAGAGGACAGTTGTCCTCCATCTCCAATTCTTGGGAAAGATCGGGTGAAGGCAAAGAGTATGCAGAATGTAGTGGTGAAGGTTGTGATCCCTCCAAGATTGAAGAGTTCTCACTCCTCCTTGCTTGTCTACGGCTACTGAAAGTTCATTCCATCTCTGAGTCTAAAAAAATGGATGTTTGTAGACCTCTCTTAGAACTATGCATGCAAACTGAAAAGCAGAATTTGAGTGAGATTCACAAAACTAAGAGGTATCACAAAGTGAAATGCGAAAATGGTGACTTAGTCTCAATTACTAGTTCACACTTTTACTCTAACTAAAAACTACTGTAGCTCCCCGGCAACGGGCCAATAACTTGTTGGGAGTTTTAGAAAGGGAAAGATCTCAACTTAGTAATCACCCGCAAGTGTACGGGAGTTAAAATAGTCGAGTGTCAAGGATCTAGGCTAGCTAGGCATAAATATGTTAACTTTCGTTAATCTAAATTGGGTTATAAAAGTTTGATTGATTGCACACTAAAGGTGGAGACTAAAGCAAAGGTTTGAAATAAAGACGTTGCTTAAATGATTAGAAACTCGAGCATTAGATTTCGCTACCATTACCAACATATCATATGAACATACAAAATAAAGATCACTTTTTAACAATCAAGGAGGTTGTCATCATTATGCATTTCCCAATACCATGAGATGGTTCTCAACATCACATAATGCTCCTGCATCTATGCTTAGTTTCTAACACAACCAAGACCCTCAATAATCTCTAGCCACTCCCGTGGTCAAGAGAATGTTGCCATAGATCCTACTCCATACTCCCTAATGCATTCTCTCTAGGCACAAGGCAAGCATAAGACATGTATAAGAGGTGGCCAGCCAACCATACAAGCAAGAAAACACCATAGGTATCCATGGAAGAAAGCAAGTCAACCAACAATAAGCGTAAATTTCAAGTTCACATGAAAAATGGCATGGGAGCTACTCTCCCATGCTTAAGAAAAGAGTTATACTCGTCCATAATGAAGATATG
Organism: Alisma plantago-aquatica; assembly: GCA_963693085.1. Taxonomy (NCBI): domain Eukaryota; kingdom Viridiplantae; phylum Streptophyta; class Magnoliopsida; order Alismatales; family Alismataceae; genus Alisma; species Alisma plantago-aquatica. Next base: position 214,518,231 of record OY856412.1, read on the forward strand.
TAGATACAAGACAATAATTTCAGAGTTTGGCATGCTCTAGAGAAGGAAAAGCTAGAGGAACCACAAATGAAAGCTAAGGGGAGAGAACTCCAGCTAGAGGATGAAATTCCACCCTTAGAACTACTCCAACTCAGATAAGCTTCCCTCCCAGAAAGCTTGGTTGAACGGAGTAGCTATGTTGCACCTTTAGAAAAGAAAATGGAGAAGAAATGAGGTAGAATGGAGGTTTTCTTACAAGAAACCACCTTCTTCCAACCCAAAATCACCTTACTCAGCTCTAGAACTTCTCTTGGATGTAAGACACTTCAAAATGACTGAGCATAACCGCCTATTGGGTTGCAATTCTCTTTTGAAATGAGAGGCGGTCGTTTTTTGTTTTTGCAGAAACTGATAACGACACAACGTGTCTTTTGGATGACACATAGAGTCTTATCATATGATCCCCTGAGTATTACCGCTTTAGGGAGGCACACAACGTGTCAAAAAGAGATACGCTGTGTGATGCCTTCCTCAAGTCGAATCAAGTGAAAGGCGCACAACATGTTTGAATAAACACACACCGTGTGTGGTGATAGAAAGATACAATCGTCTTTCGTGTACCAGGAACACGCCGTGTTCTCGGGGGAACACACTATGCTTCCACTTCCTCATTCTCGGCTAGGAATTGCTGGAAATGCACATGCCAAGTGTGTAATAACACACAGTGTCACTCTGTGTGTAATAACACACGGCGTGTCCTTCATCCCGTGAGGCTTCCTGTAAAGGGACACATCATGTCTTTTAGGGAACACGCTGTGTATGGTGTAGTTTCTTTAGGAAATGGCTCTGAATCAGCTACAAAATGTGGAGAAGTCCCATTGAGGTCGGATTTGAGTTGGGCTATCTCCAATTTGACCTTTTCAATACATGTCTACAATCAACATCATGTGATTAGAAAAGTAACTAAAAAGTGTGAAAATATGAATATGAATAGAGGCTAAATGGAGACAAAATGGGATAAATTTGTGTGTGAGAATGTGCAAAAAGTGAATATGAAATACAAACAACAAATCCCCCTAAGATTGAACTGTTGCTTGTCCTCAAGCAAAAAGAACATAGAAACACAAATGAAAGAATTTTCAAGCTCATGCATAAATTAACTGAAAGAGAGATGTACATAAGGCTCAGCCAACCATGATCAATAGGTTTATACTCATAACCATCAAGTCAACTTAAACATCAATGAATGAGATTCTTTAGTTCAGCAAGGGAGGTCTCAATTTAATGAATCAATCAACTCAACAACACTAAATAGAATTTGGATAGCCAAGCCAAACAACTAGTGGATGCACAACACAATTTCTCAGCTTTTAAGGATACAAACAATGAAATCTTAGTTAACATTAACAATTTTAGTTTTACTCTCCTTCTTTCCCAAAAATGATATGACAATCGATTATGGGTTCCGACACTTGGCTGCTAATGTAGGCTTATGCACACATGGAGTTCCGGTTGGGGTATTTTACCCTCTTTTAAGACACACCACCTAACTATCATGGCCAGATCGGGCTTACACTAGGCTAGCATGATATGTAGGCAGTATAGCCATCTTTTATGGGGTAAGAGGGTGAAATAAGACAAAAGAAATTTTAAAAAATTTCCACAACATAAGAGAGTCAACTAAATAGCAAAATTAGTAATATTACATTCATTTGTTTTGAAAAATTTTCACTGAAAGAATGGTTGAAAATGCACTAAGATCTTGGCAAGGGCATCCCATATTCCAAATGATGTTGTAAAGTTGATTTACTCAAAAAAATTGAAACCATTACATGTTTTAAGCAATCAGGATGTGAAAGGTGAGTGTTCAAGTTACAAGTATAAGACATAATTAAGCACATGTTGGAGGCCAAAGGGTTTCAATTATTCTATGCATGCTCTTTACAATACCTTCAAATGACTAATTAAGGTGTAAGAGGACAACATGGTTCAAACTTGGTAGGAAAATAGTACATTACATAAAGATAGCCTCACATCATATTAGATTTGCCAAAAAAAGAAAGAAAAACAAAGAAAAAACATGAAAGCAAGGAACAAACATGACAAACAACTTGAAAAACAATGAAAAGTAAACTACATTACTAGCCAGTTGCGTTCCCCCTAAGCTTGAAATTTGTAGTGTCCTCACTGCATCAATCAAACCTATTGAGAAAGCAACTGGGTGCCTATCATGGTGTGCATCAGTGGGAGGGCCAGGGACCATATGATCAGAAGGGAAGAACTGACTGACGAGATCATCGTCATCAGGAAAATCAACCCTCATGGGCTGTGGAACAAACTCAGGCTATGGAGGAGGTGTAGGCCTGTGTTGTTGTGGCATGGAAAAATGGCCTTGAGAAATGTGCCAAGTATCCATGCAGTGAACCACATTATTCATAGAAAAAAATTGTTGACCCATCAGGTCCATGCATCCGTCCAAGTGGTCAAATCGTTATTGCACATTGCCATAAAGAAGCTTGACATTAGGCATGACCCAGGAGTACTCCGTCTGTGTGCCTATGGAGGGAGGTGGTAGAGCGGTAGGGGGTGCCTCAGTGGCATTAGGACCTCTAGCAACATCTACTTCCTCTGGGGTATTCAGAATGACTTTGTAGTTGTCTTTATTCTCAAAGGTAATGTGTTCCAAATCTGGAATGTCAATGTACTAATCTTTATCAAAGAATTGCCTAAGCTTGGTGTCGCTATTGGCAACCTATGAGATCAAGCCTGTAGAAAGAAGATATTAAATATCCACCAAGTTTCTGCCCGGTGCAGCTTCTAGACCTATTAGGTCGACGTCCAACTTGTTGGCAATAAGGGTGATCAAACCCCCACACATTATGTCCTCAGATTCTATCCTCTTCATTTTCTTGATATCTAGGAACCTGGTAAGCATATAATATCCTGCATTAATTTTATGCCCAAACACGATTACCCACAGAAAAAACATATCTTGTTTACCACAGAAACCTTGGGTCTCCTTCTTTGCAAAACCCATGTACTAAGAAGGCGGTGCACATATCGGAAAATGGGGGGTGAATAGAGGATGCCCTATCTTTCTTGGCATCATGATGTTCTTCATCAGATATCTCAAACCAAAATTCATCACTATCAAAAGCTGACAAATAACCTAGTACGCCCTCGTAGTGGCAATCTAAGACCTCATAGAAGCGTCTGAAAGTAAGCTTGAAACAATGACATAAAAGACAGAAACGAATGATAGTGTAGGGTTCCAATTTCTTTTGGGGGTCTTGCTTATTAGTAAGAGTCATCAAAAACTCCACGTCTAATGTGGGGTCAACTCCCATGAGTTCCTCCATTTAAAGTTCAGAGTAGGACTCTTCAATCTATTGGTCAAGCATCATGGAGGGAGAAAGTGGCTCCCTTGTCAACTTTGTCCCCTATGATATACAACTTTTAGTGTTGTCCATAGACCTTAAAGGAGGATTGTTTCCCTTATAGCTCCACAGTTCCGTATGGAAAAACACGTAGGACCAAGAATGGTCCAGACCACTTGGATCTCGATTTCCCTAGAAACAATTTGAGTTTCGAGTTGAAACACAAAGCTTGGTCTCCTTCTTTGAAGTCTTTAATCTTGATTCTCTTATCATGCCATATATTTTTCTTTTCCTTATAGATTTTGGCATTATCATAAGCATCCAGTCACAACTCTTCTAGCTCTTGTAGTTGCAATAACCTCTTCTCTCCTATCTTCTTAAGATCATAGTTCAGGAACTTGATTTCCCATAATACTTTGTGATCCAGTTCCACGGGTAAATGACATGATTTTCCGTAGACTAGTTTAAAAGGAGTTGTTCCAATGGGTATTTTAAAATCTGTCATGTATGCCCATAACACATCGTCCAACTTAAGTGCCCAATCCTTTCTTTAACTGGAGACAGTATTTTCTAGAATAGCCTTTAGTTTCCTATTTGAGATCTCCACTTGGCCTAATGTTTGAGGATGATAGGATGTAGATATCTTATGCTTCACTCCATATTTGCTAAGAAGGTTGTTGAAGTTTCTCTCATTAAAATGGCTACCGCCATCTGAAATGATTGCTCTTAGAACTCCAAATCTAGGGAAGATGATCTTCTGAAAAAGTTCAATGACTGACTTCGCATCCAGAGCTTGAGTGGGGATCGCCTCCACCCATTTGGACACATAATCACAGGCCACCATGATGAATTTGTAGCTGCATGAAGATGTAAAGGGCCCCATATAATCTATGCCCCACACATGAAAAACTTCTATCTCCAGAATTGAGTTTAATGGCATTTCATCTCTCCTTCAAATTCCCCCACCTCTTTGGCAATTGTCACAAGCTTTGACAAGTGTGTTGGAATCAATATCCTACTAAGGATGAGAGAGAAGCTTATACTTTATGTTGATAATCAATTGATGATATTTGATGAGAGTAATTAAGTATGGTTGAACACTTATGGCGATAATGAGCTCTTATGATGATCATTAGGGTTTAGTTGACAAATATGAACTTGAAAACCCTAATTGGCTACCAGGGGAAACCCTAACCCTAATTATGAGAGGGTTGCAATTTGAATGATTTTCCTCATGGTATGGTGATGACATTTACTTAATATTACTTATACCATAAAATCCTAACCATGCAGGTATAATGAGATGATGAGAATATCCATGTATGAGCTATGATGATTTAGCATGATACAAATTATATAAGGCCTTGTGAGCCATATGAAAAACTTGTATAATAAGTATGATATACATATAGGGGTCTGATGACCTAGGCATGATTTTTGCATGGTAAGAGGTGACATTGTTCAATGATTAACTAAGGGTATGATACCCAAAATAGGTAATTATGATAATGAAAATGTTGAAGGGATGAGGTTCCCAATAATATGTTCAAGGGATTGAGATCCCAGGTTAGGGATAACAAGATGTGTTCTAATTGATACAAGATTCCTTTAAAATGTATTACACTTTTCTTTGGAGCATTTATCTATAATTCATGCTTGTAACTTGATTGATGCTAAAAGATGTTGTAATACACTTAGCTTATCAAGTAAAACTAAAAATGTAGTTTTCCCTGGACATTGTTCCATTTAGTGTTAGGATTTGTAGAATGGTAAAATGAGTTTTACTAGGAGCTCATATTGTTGAATATGCGGGGTACAAGTTGAGGTATCTCCTTGTATCCTTAACTCACATGATTGGTTGTGGGCCATACCCTGAAGAGAGTGTGGTTGTAGGTCGTAACTCAATATGCAACCATGATTGATTACAAACCATACCTTGATAAGAATCAGGATTGACTATGGGTCATACCTTGATAAGGAAACAACTACGGACTATACCTCTCTAGCGATGAGCCTATATACCTAGGCTAGCTAATTGCAATTTGACTCATAATGTCATTACCAGTAATGTCATACTAATCAAGAAAGGAGAGGTCGTGGAGTCCGACTCTTCCATGGACGTTGTATAGCACTGATGCTACCTAGTTTAGGTTGGTTGGAGCATAAGTGGTATACCTCATCTCCTTAAGACAAGATATTGATTATTGAAAGATGTAATCATCTATGTAGCGTATTTTCTTAAGGATCAAATACAAAAACATTGAATGAGGCTGTAATTACTTTTATATGTCATAGTTGATAAATGTTATACATGTTCTTCATATTCCTTTTTAAAATGATTAGATGATCTATTGCTCAGTCATGGTTATTTGAACTACTTAAATGATGAGATTTCTCTACTTTTCATATAACAAGTAGTTATACATGTTTATTTCAATGAAGGTTTCTTCTACTCTCTTTCATAAGATTTATTTATGATAATAATATTGTTGACAGAGGGCTATATCTCCCTCTGAGATATGGATCTCACCCTGTGGGTTTCCACACTTTTTAGGTGTACGTGCATGAGGAGGTTGAGATCATGCAGTAGAGAGTAGGCAACAACAACAAGGACAGTAGTAACAACTCAGGTTGAGTGTGATGTTATGTGTCTTGTAGATATAGAGTCATATGTGTCATCCCTATAATCTCAAGTCCTTGGGAGATAGTGTGTAACTAATCTCAAGTCCTTGGGAGATAGTGTGTAAATAGTTTTATAATCAATTTAAGGTTTTGGCTTGGACACCTCGATGTACAACATTGATGTTGTATATGTTTTGGTAAAGCAACCTCGATGAATGTATGAAGTGAAAATTGATGTATATATGGCTTTGGTTCTTTCTGTAAAGAGTTTCCTAGTAGTGGATCTCTTGGTAAAAATGTTTTAATTTTTAGTGATTTTTGATAATCTATTGCTAATGGTTATTTTTGTGTAGTTTTGTGTGATAAGACTGTCTATTTGATAGTAGTCTTCACATCAACCATGTCAAAAGGTCATTAAGACCATCACATCATTCCCTACGAGATCATGATTATCTTTCCATGCCTTATAACAAGGCTCCACAAAGATCACCATACATGCTATACACATGCTGAACATGATATTGTATTTAAAGAACTAAAAGGTGTTCATATAATAACATAGCAGGGTTATCTTAGAACTTAGAACATTCCTACATTATATCAACATACAAGAAGGCTAGATATGATTGACCATCATCATACTTATAGTGTACATATTTAACATAATAAAGATTCAATCATAAGGTTATGATAACCAATATTTAACCCATCAGAGTTACAACAACATTAGAAAGAATATTCCATCATTATATTAATCATTTGAGGAAGGGTATCATGATTAACCACCATCATCTATTTGCATTAGGGTTAGGTTCCATAGATAAGATACATTGAAGCTATAGTTCAACACTTGTACACAAACTCTAGCTCATGGCATCCCCATCGGATCATGGATGTATAAGGTAAAACATTGCCATCAAATCTTGTACTATCCTCTAGTATGGATCCATGCATAAAAAAAGGTGTAACCATCATATTGTATCAAATTGAGGGCAAAGGTAAGACTACAAAGTTATGGTATTGAACCATCAATTCTACATTATCAAAACCAAGCCATCAAGTCATGGGATTTACTCAATACCACTGGATGTTGGAGCATCAAACAAAACCACTAAATCATGACTCTCACTAAAAAACACTAGATGTTGAATAAGAGAAACCATTGCATGCAAAACAAGTTAAACCTTGAACCATATGTTGAATAAAACCATTGAGTTGTAATCTAGAGAAACCATTGATTTTGAGAGCAGGGTAACCATTGATTTTTCAACCATAGACCCAGTCCAACCATTGGTTAATGAACCTTTGATCTATTCCAACCATTGATAGATGAACCATCAACCCAGTCCAAGCATTGGTTGGTGAACCATCAACCTAGTCCAACCATCAGTTGATGAAGCACCAAGTTAGGGAAACCATTGGTTGAACCATCGATCTAGTGAAGCCATTGGTTGACACCATCAACCCAGTGAAGCCATTGGTTGACACTATCGACCTAGTGAAGCCATTGGTTGACACCACCAATCCAGTGAATCCATTGGTTGACACCATGGAGTGTTGAACACATAATGATAATATAGTTTGGTCAATAAGTGGTGAAACAAGCTTAAAAATCATTGGATTGTTAGGAAAAGAAGACCCTAAAGTTAACCACTCAAAGGGGCACTAAGACCATCATTTATTGAGAAAAAAAGAGACCAAAAAATAATATAAGTCATGTCCATCATTTGTCACATGAAGGCCAAGCAAAGCAACACCAAGAACAAAACCATCGGTTTACAAAACCAGAAGGAAAAACAACTCAAAAACTATAAGTCATGGCCATCGTTTGATGAAAAAAAACCATTGTTTGCCACATGGATGCAAGGTATATATATTCCTATACCAAGGAAGGTTCATGAAAAACCTTTTGAGGGAACTACTCAATAAGCATCACTTAAGCTTAAACCCTAGGAAAATATAGCATCTTTATACTTAGAACTTTGTTTTAGAGAAAGATCTAGCATATGCAAGTAAGGAGTAAGAAATAAATGTGAATAAAGTAATATAACTCACCTCTAGGGAAAAGATGCAGATCCAAAAAGCAAGGAAGCTCAAGGTAAAGAGAAGAAAATCATTGCTTTATCTCTCCACTCAGCCAAGCTAGCTCCTTCTCCAAAGAGGAAGCAAATCCTAGGTCAAGGAAGTAAGAAAGAGGTATTCTTTATGCTTTAGAGAAAACTATACCATGCAACACCAAGGTTAAGACCAAGAAGAAGGAATAAGGAGGTAGGAAAGATAGGGGAATGGAATAAATAGGAGATAAAATACTTTCTTAGGTCAAGAACAAGCAAAGGAAGCTTCACAAACTCAAAAGGAGGGTAGATCTGACCCCTTGCCACACATTCAAGGAGATCAAGCACATTCTTCTACTCTGGGCACCTTCTTCTCCACTTAACCAAGGAGGAAGAAGATATAAATAGAAATGAAGAGAGATGAGTCCAAAGGGTTCGTCTGGATGCAAGAGGGAATGTATATAAAGCTATGGTTAAGTGGGGAGAGAAGGTTAAGATGTCCTAGTAGGCTTGCCATGTGTCCATAGTCTAAAGGGTCACATCCATGCAAAGAAGCAGCTCCATCAGTTGTGGGAGTCTTCAAGGCCATCATTTTCTATCTTTGTAGGGTTTCCATCGAGTTTCAAAGCATTGTGAGCATCGGTTGTTGAAGCCCTAGGTCATAAGGGTGAAAACCATGATTTGAGGACCCTCCTAGGTGAACCACCGACCTAAGGAGCCTTAAGAGGGGAAACCATTAACCCTCACACATATAGGGATAACCAACATGTCAAAAGAAGATACCATCACCATAGGATCCCATCCAAATAGGTGTACCAACGAGTTATGTCCTCAAAGGTAGCCCATTCATGAGAGGGTAAACCCTAACACAACCCTAGAAAGGTATCTCCACCAAACCAAAGTGCAAAAAGGCACCCCATGTCCCAAAAGCTCAAGAATGATAAGAAAACATATAAGACACCACAATCATGTGACAAATTGTAGGAAAAACCTTAGATATGGGTAAATTGATGAAAAATCCCCAAATAAGCATATAATTGAATAACTTGCATAAACAGTGTCCAAACTGGACCAAACTTGAAACTTAAGCTTGTTTAATGATATCAAAGAACCTAAAAAGGTTTAATTAAGGTTTTAAGCATTTAGTTATGATAAATAAGCATGTTCAACCAAAAAGCAAGGTCAGGGGCCTCACAAATGATGCTTAAATTGATTACTAAAGTGTTGAGGTATTCAATTCGAATAAATGAGGTTGCAAATTGACTAATTGAACTTTGAACTAGCCATTTCAAGTGTTCAACCAATCAATTAAAGTGTCAGGTCAATAAAGACTATATTTGGTCGAATATTTTCCTGAACTGGAAATATGAAATGACCCTTTCATGACAAGAAATGACTGGTTCTTCATCTGGAATATCCTGTACAATTATCAATTTAATTGGATCACAGATTTATGTTGATGTCATGATTGTGAATTAATTAAATATTAAAACCCAATATGTTTGCAAATACGAAACATTCTGAATCAACCAGTTTTTCCCATGAACCGATCGGTTGGACATCCAACTGACTGATCAGTTCACCCATGAACCGATCAGTTATAAAAATTCATGAAAAGTCATCGTTTTGACTTCTAGATAGATGCGAAAACTTCACCTTGTCCCTTCTTTAAATAGATGGGTACTAGAGGATTCCCAGAAATAACAGTAAGCTATGACAATTGTTATCCTCTTTGGTAGTGGTAACCAAGAGAGCCTGAGCAAGTCCTACTTTCAATACCCCTAACCTTGCTTAAATGTTGAACATGATTTCTTATCTTAATTGAGTGCTTAAAACCTTAATCAGCCCTTAAGGGGTTCTTTTATATCATATGACAATCTTAAGTTTCAAGTTCAATCTAGTTTGGACCCTGTTTGTGCAAATTATGCAATTTTGTACATGTTTTGGACTTTTATACAATTTACCCATATCTAAGGTTTTCTTGCAATTTGTCACATGGTTTATTTTCCTTACATTTTTTTTATCATTATTGAGATCTTTGGACCAACTGGCCTCTATATGTACCTTGCTTTGGTGGTGTTACCCTTCTAGATTAAGTTACAATTTTGGTTCTCATGGATGAGCTACCTTGAGAGGCCATCAACTGATGGTTCCCCTGGATGATTAACATCCTATGGTAGGGACAAATGATGGTGATCTATAAAGGTGGTAGGTTTCTAGTTTTATCTCTTGGGGTCCCTTGGACCAGTGGTTTGCTTGGAAGGGGTGACCAATCAATAGTTTTCCACCTAGTGACCTAGGGTTTCAAGAACCGATGGTCACCAAGTGATGCAAAATTATGGTTGGCCTCAGAAGACAACATCTGATGTCTTAGAAGACTCCCACAACCAATGGGTCTGGTTCTTGGATGGACGTGATGGTTATAGGCCACAGACACATGGCAGACCTAGTAAGACACCTCAAGCTTCTCTTCTCCCTTATCCATAAGATTTATATACCCTCCCTCTTGCATGCAAACGATCCCTTTGGAACCTTATATATTCTTTGATGTATATAGATTTTTTCTCCCATGCTTTGTATAGAAGAAGTTTTGCAAGGTAGAAGAGGGTGTCCGATCTCCTTGCTTGAGCAGTTAGGGTTCAGATCTGCTCTCCTTTTGAGCTTGTGGGGCTTCCTTTGCTTGCTCTTGACCTATGCAAGTAAGTTCTTCCTTCTCTACTTCTTGTTGTCCTTACCTCCTTATTCCTTATTCCTAGATGGAACCATGGTGTTTCATGGTAGATCTTGCTCTACAACATAAATAACCCTTCTTTCTTGCTTCCTTGACCTAGGGTTTTGCTTCTTTTGTGGAGAAAGAGCTTGCTTGGACGTGTGGAGTGCTAAGCTAGGGGTTTCTTCCTCTTTGATCAAGATATCATGCTGGTTGGAGCTTGTTCTTCTTTCTAGATGTGAGTTATATAACTTTTTTCACGTTTATTGCTTACTACTACCTTGATGCTCATGTTCTTGCTTAAAAATGAAGTTCTAAGCATAAAGAAGCTATCCTTGCCTAGGGTTTATGCTTAAGTGTTGTTACTTGAGTAGTTTATAGACATAGGCAAACCTAAGACCTTTTGCACGACCTTCTTGAGGTAGAGGAAGCCTTAGACCTTGCTTACATGTCAAACGATGGTTCTTGGTACCTCCCATATAGTGGGTTATACTTAGGGTTTTGAGCTATTTTCCACCTTGTACAAGTTTTGATGGTTACCTTCTTGATATAACCGATGGGTTAGATTTGGTGTTGTCTTACTTGTGTTTCCTATCAAAACTGATGGTCTCGCCTTAATTCTATTTTGGACTCTTTTGTAAGCCCAAGATTTGTTGGTTTTAGTGCTCTAAGGATGGCTCCAACAAATGAATTTCTATCATCCACCAAACAATGGTTTATCCTTATTTTTGCATTATAATTTCATAGAATTATTTCCATAAATTAATAAAAACATGTATATTAATGCATAAAAGACAATAAAAATGCATAATCATGCTACTCTGGATCCTATGGAACAAGGGGTTTAGCCCCACTTGGTTTCCATTGTCAAATACATGAGAGAGAAGAAAAATGCAGGGAACATTATTGAACTAAAAGAACCACTGAAAAGATGGTCCAGATGATCCCCTTTGACGAACATGATGATTTGCTACCCTTTGGATCCAAATCCTTCCATTGGAGGTACCTGAATCTCCAGAAACATGGGTTTCTTCTCCACTTTCTCCTCTCCTTGCTCTCGACTTCCTTCCAACGGAATAGAATGAGATAATTATATATCTCCCAAATCCCCCAAAGTAATCAAAGTGACTTAGGGCGTCATTAATTTCCAACTATTGGATTAACATGATCTCTAGATCTTCCTGATCCTTTTGTGTCGGTAATACCAACTAGGTGTTGGTACTAATGATGCCTTCATTAGTTACTACCACATGTGTATCTGTCAGTACTACCAAGTTGATGTCGATAGTATCAAGATTTCTCATAGAATTCAGATTCATCCCTATGATGTTGTCAGTAGTATCGACTTCTGAGTCACTGCTACTGAGATTTCTCGATTTCAACATGTCCCAAACTGAGCAAGTGTCGGTACCACTGACAACAAAGTCAGTAGTACCGAGCTATGTAGATTCTTGTAAAGATACCTGAATTCCACAAAAGTTGAACATAAGCTCTTGAAATATATTAAATCATTCAAAAACATTAAAACTACATTTATATGATGCAATTAAGTATAATAGGCTAATGATGGTAAATAATGCACAAATTAATATGAAAATGAATCATAAGTGCACAAAAATCAATATAAATAGCATGTGAAAACAACCAATTATCTGATACATCATGATTCTAGGTGGTCAATGAGCTTCTGGAGCCAGGTGAAACTTCTAACTATCCAACCAAGTTCTTATCAACCAACAAGGTTGGTTTGTGTATATGTGTAACCGACGAGATTTTGACTGACAAGGTTAGATGGTCAATGAATTTTCTGGTCGATTAAGCCTTGGTGCTTGAGGAGACCTAGGACGATAGGTTTTTTGTTACTCAATAGAATCTCAACTTTTTAGTCATAGGTTCTATGATAGCATATTTTTGGTTCCAGGAAAACTTCTTGATCGATAGAATTCTCCATGACCGATGGGGTTTCATGTCTGACAGATGGTCTGCCCAACATAATTTCTATTCAATCCTATATATACCCCCTCTCATTTTCCTTCTATTCTCTTGGTGCAGTTTCTTTTGCAATATGAGAATCCTGATGAAGAAGTTTTGGAGAGAGGTGGTCAATGGGGAATCATCAAGGATAGTGATCTCAAGCTTTTTTGGACTTGAATCAAGGTTTATTGGACTGATCTCATGCTATTGATCATGTTTCTAGCTTCCTTTGATTAAGATTCTTCCTTTTCTCCTCCTTAGTTTGCTGTTCTTCACCCTCTTCCCTTCTGTGACTGAGTTCTTGGGTGTTTCTCAAGTTTCCTTGGTGGTTACTCATACTGACCGAGGGGAAGAGATCTTAGGATTTCGATCAACCTAGATCTTATATGGGGTTGATTTTGAATTCACACTGGTGAACTAGTAGTTTGAGTGATACGCCTCAAACTACCCAAGGTTTAATAATATGTAGCGCAGTCGTGTAGCATAATTATTTGAGTTACTTGTTGAATTACATTGGATGGTAAACCTTGTTATGTTTATTTTATCTTGTAGATGGTTTTAATGTGATAAGAGAAACCGAATGTACAAATTATTCTAGCTATATCTAATTATGATGAAAGTTATTCAATTTTACAACTATGTAATATTATGTTCTTAAACTGCTTAAATGCATAACCTAGGTAAGGAATAGATGTTTCTAGAGTTATATCTCTCACTAGGACATGGGTCTCACCTCGCGGTTCACCACATCTTTTTAGGTTATTGGCAACATCGTCAATCATAGAGTAGCAAGTAGGAGTTGTTTGAAGATTAGTAGAATTAGAAGGTTGTTTAGGTTGTGTAAGGATGATGTGGTTAGTATGGATTCCTAGACTTGTCACTATACTCTCAGCTTTGGGTGGGGAGTTTTTTATATCATGTATATCGAGTTGAGACTTTGTTCGTATGCCCAGATCAATGTAAGTTATGTAATATGTGAACAATATCTTTGGTAAAAGGTTGTGGTTGAGGCCATGAAACTGATGTCTAAATATCTGACACAATTGTATATATATAAGGAAGATGTTGAACCTTTGTTCACATGTTTTGTGGCATGTTTAGAAGTTCATTCGGTTTAAATTTATGCCTTAATGTTATTATTTGGTGTTTAAATCGGTGTTTGGTTAGGAGTGATCTTTTTTAGCATGGTGGTTTACCACATTTTTTGGTATCATAGCCTAAGTTTGCTGAGTCCACATGGACATAGTACTTGGGTTGTTGTGTCTGATCTTAGATAATCCAACATATATGACCATGGTTTATGGTTATGGAGTTGTGTCCAGAGAGCGTGGAGAGCATACCAAGAGTAGTTTTGTGGTACCAAGAGGTGGTGGTAGGAGGCAGGTACTAGATGGAGGGATACCTGAGACGGGGCTGTTACATCCCATTCAACCTCTATTTAACCCTTCAACCATAGCTGATACTTCCTTTCAGTTAGTGTTTGGATAGCTTATGGCGACAATTTTACATCTAGCATACATGGTGCCTGAACCTCAACCAAGGGCACTTACTGCCAATGTTCAATCTTAGGGCCCAGGGAAGACCTTTGAGAGGCTGAAGTGAGTGGGAGCCACAGAGTACGAGGGTAAAACAGACCTAGCTGATGCAAAAATGTGGTTTATAGAGATGGAGAAGGTGTTAAGGATTCTAAATATCTCCAAGGAGGACAAGGTGAAACATGTGATCTTCTTTCTGAAGGGTAGTGTTGGCCATTGGTGGGTCATTATGGAGGAGAACAGACTGAGAGAGGAAATTGGTTGGGTAGAGTTCTGGTGGGAGTTTGTGAATTGTTACTTCCTAAAGATGTATATGGAGGAGAAGATGGCTCAGTTTCAATTGTTGCACCAACGATTGTAGTCTATGAATGACTATGAAGCAAAGTTTATGGAACTATTGCGGTTTTGTCCTCACATGGTGTCCATAGAGACTGAGAGAATTAATAAGTTCAAGAAGGGTTTGAATTTTGAGTTGGAAAGGATAACATCTCCCTTGGATATCTGAGAGCAGTTATCCATCATTGTGGAGTTTGTAAGGAGGATAGAGAGGACAAATGTGGAGAATCGAGAAGCTAATTTAAGAAATAGGTCTTCCCAGTTCCAAGGACTGCTATATGGAAATTTTAAGAAGCCAATGTTTTCTTCATCACAATAGGAGAAGTTTCAACCAAGGTCAACATTTTCTGAGCCAAGGACACATGTGCACTCACAGTATTCTCCTAGAAAGGAGAGAGGTCATGTTTTCTACCAACTGTGGGAAACAGTTTACTATGATAGGGCCATCTAGGCTACAATATGATATGATGACCTACTTCAAGTGTGGTTGGTAGGGAATTTGAGATGTTATTTCCCTATGAAGAACTAGGAAGTTACACAACAATTGAGACAGAGCCAACATGGCTCACAACAACGACAATAATAGTATAATGGTGGGGACAATAGAGGTCGTGGATATACATCACAGGAAGGGTCATCAAGACCAGCAACTAGAGGAAGAGGGAGACAACAAGAGATGGCTAGATTATATGCTATGAGTCAGTCAGAAGGACCAGTCAACCCATGAGTCATTACAGGTCATATAGAACTTTTTCATTCTGACTTTTCTACTTCTTCGTTTGTATCTATTTTGGTTGAAACGGGTGTGACACACTTGTTTATCACTAAGGAGGTAATAAATAGATGTTACCTACCTATATGTAGTGGAGACGATATCCTGTTGTTAGAAAAGCCTTTGGTTGGTTCCATGGTGTTGTGGGATTTGTGTCCATCCTATGTTCTTTCTTTTTTTGGACAAAAAATTCAAGTGGATATTATGACACTATATGCATGGATTTGATGTGATCCTTAGGATGGTTACTTTGGGTAAGTACAAGGTTATTTTGGACTATAGTTTCAAAGTTGTGAAGTTCTATGATGGTGTTGTCTCTTGGACTTTCCAAGGAGATAGGAAGATCCTTCCTGTAATGACCCATTTTCAAATCAGTCATCTAATAGGGGTTTACTTGGATGGTTGCATGCTTAACCACATTGATCATTATTTAAAGCTTGATTAATGATGGTATTCTAATCATTATTCTTTGATCCTAATGAAAAACTCTAAATGTGCTTTTATTTCAAATAATTAGGGTTTGAGAATTGAAAACCCTAATCGGCCAAAATTAGGGGTTTGAAGGCATATGAATACATAATTACACAAGTACAATGGTGTACTAAATGATTTTCATCTTTTTATATACAACTCTTATTATTTGAAATTTTTATTTTGTTTGGATAATTTAATTATTAACGTTCTTACAAAATATCAGAATTTTTGAATAATTTTATGACCTGTTTGTCGGACGAATTTCCCTAGGATAAACTCAGCCGACCATAAATTTAGACTAAAATATAATAGTTTGATATTTGAATTTTATCTTTTTATTGGTACATACAATTAACTTGGAAATTTTTATTGTTATTTGTAAACTACATTATAGATATTGTATTAAATTTGAATAATTTTTGGATGATATTTGATCTCTACAGATAGGGGCACCGGTCGAGTTTGCCCATAAGAAACTCGGCCGACTATGCATCTAAATGAAATATAGCAGTCTAGTATTTGATTTGATTTATTTATTGGTAACTCTGATTGATTTGAAATTTTATTGAAGATCTGAAGTGTTGTTTCATACACAATACTAAATTTGCATAATTTGTAGAGGAGATTTGACCTATTCAGTAAATGGTTTTTAGTGACATGTTTTATGATAGAGAAATCCGCTGAAATAAAAGAAATTGTGAAGTTGGGTAAATTTGCAATTGACCCAAGCACCTTAATTTTGATCTATATGAGTGACCTAGAACCCAAGGATCTATCATATTTTATGATTCACTCGAAGGAAACAAAATTCTAAAGAGAGAGGAGAGATATGGTTTTGAGAGGAGAAAGTGGTAGAGATGTTGACCAAGGGTTTCACTATCCAAGATATGATGAAATCAAGTAAGTTTAGATTCTTTACATAGTATTTCATGGTAAATATTCTCTCACATGTCAAGATTCTATCCCTCCTCTGATTTGATTTGAAATGGTATCAAATCATCCCCTTTTCTCACTCTTTCTCTCCTAATCTCCATTTCTAGGGTTTCCAAGTTGAGAGGAGGAAGAAATGGATCCATTTTCTAGAGTTTGATTGGATTTCTCGAAATTTAGAGTTTGGCCTACTTTCTTAAGGTGCTTATCACCTTAGGTGATCATTTATCATCCTCTTAAGATCTATATCATTTTGAAAGTCTAATTCTATTCGGCTAAATTAATCAAAAACCTTGCTTGTATTTGTATGTGATTGCGTATTGATTTGGAAAGATACTAGGGAATCAAATTCTACTGATTTTGATTATATCTCATTGAATGGGACTTTCTTAGTTCATTATATATTGATGGATATTAAATGGATATAGGGATATGCTATTTCATGTGAATATTACCTAAAAATCAGCCCAATGCCCAATATGCTTGGGAATCAAATTGAGATGTATAGAATCATATTTGAATTGTATTAGAATAAATTATACAAGTGTATTGTTAAATCTTTATAAAATTTAGTATGATATATACTTAAGGATCAAAATGAGATGGTGATATTCCCTATTTAGATCTTTTATTGCAGGGTTGAATAAAAAGAGTCAATTAACCAATATATACTTATGATTAAAGAATGAAATATGTGAAAATGAATAGGATTTCCATGACTATGAATAGTCCTAATGAACCCATGTCCACCATGATTATATTACTAAATGATATAATTCTTATGATTTGTCATACTACGGATGACTTCTTGAAAACCCTAAAAAGTTAGTATGAAGATGTGTGTGTGAATGATAAAGCTAGAACATGTATATAATGTTGTAAATGAGATGAAATGTTGAAGTGTGGGTATTAATACTTCAAATGAGGATGTTGAGTTTTACTAATATGATCTAATACTAATGCATCTATTTTAGTATAATTTATGGAATAATGAGTATCCCTCACACGAATGTGGGTCTTTTTGTACAATTTATATAATAATGAATTGGGATGGATCATTAGATATTATGATGTAAGAATATGTAATCTAATCCATTCTTTTAAGAAGAAGCGAGTAGTATTATAAGGGACATAGTGATCTTTGTTATGTATAATAATGCCATTATAAGTCAACGACATGGTATAATCAATTAATTACAAGAAATGAGATGAACAAGAATGACTGAATGGTGATGACAAGTTACAAATGAAATTATGGAATGTGCATGATGAAGTATACAGTATATATAGTTTGAATACATGTGTGCTGACCTAAATTGTGTGATATATATCAAAATTAGATTATGAATGATTTCAATGAGAGAGGAACTTTATATATTTGTGTAAATTTGGATGATTGATTTCAAGAATATTGGTGAGCATCATACCAAAGAAGCTATCACTAATGATTATGAAATGAAGTAAAGAGGAAGTAAAATCATAGTTGAATCAAATATCCTAACCCTATCCCTAATATGTGAACATAATAAATTATGTTTTAAAATAAAGAATTAAGGACTATACATAAGTATAGTCTAGTTAAATTACAAGATTAAGTTCATGGATGTGATATGCTTAATAAGAATTCACATTTGGATTGTAATTGTCTATAGACACTTGTATTCTAGAATGGACTAATATGATGGATTTCAAATGACATTACACATGTGATGGACAATAACCCTAATTAAAAATTCATAAATAGTAAATGATGAGTATTAAGTCTGCTAAGCATGTTTATGCTTGAGATTTATTCATATCTATAAAATTGAATGGAACATATATATATATATATGTTGCATGATTAACCTACCATTTGTATGATGAATAACACAAGATGTCCATATGTTGATATTGTTTCTAGTTCTAATATCTTTGTGAATATTGAATGAGAACTATCATATGAAATGAACATATAAGAAATATGTTGAGATTGAACTAATATGCTTTAGTTACCTTTGAGAAACCATGATAAGGGTAAATGCTGGATAATGAGTTGACATCTCAGGCTGAAAGCCTACTCACGATGATTGATATGAGATGATATGGAAATGGAAGGAATCATATGTGTTGCAAATTACATATTGTGGTGCTTCTTGTCTTAGTTATTTTTTCTCTTGATACATTTAATTTGCTATATTTCATGCTAGTTGTGCAAATTATACACATATGATAAATGATGATTGAATCTTCTTTTAAGATGAGTAGAAGAGATTAATAATAAGTGAAATGATGACACATATAGTTAGGTTCCCTAAACAATATAAGTTTCCCCGATCCACACTTGGAAAACAAAACAGTTCTCCTTGTGGTAATCAATGAATAATGAGAAGGATTTCCAAAGTGTGGATCAAGACCTTATAGGATAGACAACCAAGATTTAGGAGTGAGTCATCTGGAGTGGCTCTAACCCTAAATCCTTGTTGTGAAAGTCTATGTCCATGAGGAATAAACTCTGATGAAATGAAATATGTGAAATATGAAAACATGAGAATTATGTGAAATGTGATATATTGTTTTACTGGTTCCTAACTCGTGTATCCAAGATGGGGACGTGAGCCTATTTAGGCAATGTTGAGGTGGCCACGATCTGTTGTTGATATCTTAGGGTGGATGGATAAACCTTAAGATAGTGACAGTGAGTCATCTACATGAGAAGTAGGCGTGGTGACTTCTACTTGGTGAGGTACAATCCAAGTAGTTTCAGGGCATATGAATTAAAGATGACAAGCCATGTTGAATATGATTTGAATATTTATTACATTCTTTGTTCTGCTAGATGATGATTTTCCATTGTTGATTATGTTTCTTTTTGTGGAAAATAATCATTTTGTTAGAGGGATTATCTATTTCGTATTCTGACCTTTCTTGTTGACAAGTAGTAAATGTTGGGATTTATATCCAGTTGAAATGTGTTTAGGATTGTTTGTCATTTGATAGTATTTGTTTGGTATATGTGTCCTATGTGTACTTTATCTTCTAGAATACATGATGTGAGCCTGGTCTGAATGGTGTGGTGTCACAAAGATGATGTTATATTATGTATTGATTCAAAATGTTTAAGTGATAAAGTGGTTTTTCTATACTCTTTATGCTTCTTCTTTTATAATATATTACAACTAAACCCTAATTTCAAAGAATGAAAATTTGATCAATCAAAGATTGGAATCTTAAGCTCAAACTTTACCAACACCTAGGGTTAACTATAATGAATCTATGGTTCAATTTTTGTATCAATCCAACATTCCTAGATCCCTCCACAATTTTCTTAAAGTTTTCCCAATGATTTTCCTTTTAATCAAATCATATCCATATGTAACCCTACGATTTTTATCAATGCAAGGGTGTTTTACCCTATCACACAGGGCATAAATCAACAATCTGTGGATCCCCCCTGAGCCCTTTTGTGATCATCTGATGGAGTGGCCACGAATCCAGTGTGGATCGGATGACCAAGAGGTCATCCCTAACCTCCGCACGACCCGCAAGAACATGGCTATATCCACGAGTTAAAACCTCTAATTACAATCACCCTCTCTGACCCATATCATGATAAACTGACCAGGGTAATGCCTCCACCTCATCTCCATGAACGGATCAACCCCTCACACGTCCCTCCTTGATGACCAGAACCACTCCCACAACCACCATTGGCGACCAACCCTCTCCAAGCTTGCCCAACTCCAATTGGGCATCTACAAATCACTCTCCCTCACACCTATATAAACCCCCACATACCTTCTCCTAGACCTCTTTAGTCCTCTGCACCTCTCAATTCAATCACTCCCTATTCCACTAGCTCCACTCTCGAGCCAATCACTCTGATCAGCTCTGCCATGGAGTAAGTACTGGGTGATATTCCTCTCCCCTCCTCAACACAAATTGATCTTTATTCCAGCTTTGTGGTGCCTCAAGCCACCTCTGGGGCACCTCAGGAGACCCTAGCACTGCTTGCAACCCGCTCACCCCATCTCCTCTACTATGAGAAGGCTACCTGCTTGAACTCCATCAACGTGACTCTCCAAAGGGAGCCAAACCCCAATACCTCGCCGCCCTGCCCCAGGTTAGTTCTGCAAAGGTGAAACAGACCTCAACTCCGTAAGAGTAGCACTTGGCCTCCATCTCAAGCTCTTCGAAGTTGACAGTAGATCTAGCTTTCCTTATAGAGAACAAGAAAGAGTGGGACCCACCTAAATCCACGTGGACCAGTAAGACTCCGCCACCTCAGGCTAGCCTTTCATTTATTTGCGACCACACAATTTGTCTCTAACCATTGGATCTGAGAATCCAACGACCCCTCTTTAGTCCTTTTCTTTTATTAATCCTTGATTTTCAATAGTCTCCATTAAATTCCCTGATCGTAGAAAATTCACTATAAATAGTAGGAGTTTCAAAAAAATACAAACAAGTACTCCTTTTTTATAAGAAAAATATGAGGATCATGATAATGATATTATTTAACCCTAAATTAGACTTGTATAAATAGTCATACTCAAATATGATTATATCTTGTTTAATTATAAAGAAAATACTAGAGCTTGATTAAATCACCAGATTCATATGATTTTCTTTTCATGCCTAGATATTTATGAGACAATAATTTCCAATTTATATGACTCAATTATCATCAAAGATGAATTACTACTCTTTTTCCCTATTTTAGCTTACCAAAAGTATTATAATTATCCATCATGATCTAAAGACCACCAATTTGATCTAGAAATTCTACTCTGACATGATACCGTCAAATATGGACTCAAATCCATACTCCATGATTCATACTCTACTATCATGACTTTAAATAAGAAAAGGGCCTTTTATACTCTTTTAGAAATAAATGGTGATTTTGCCAATATATCTACTTTGTACCAATTCTCTTATAATTTTAGGGATACAAAGATACTAGTGAGGAGCATCTCTGGACGCCCCACTTCTGAGTAGAAGGTATGGCCATACCACTTACTTGGCCCTACTAATTAATATGGTTGTAATATGACCGTAGAAGACTTGGCATATGGTATTGTTTGAAATATGTATTCAAGTATGATCAACTTCGATGATATTTTCTCTATATGTATGTTGCAAAACATGAAAATAAATTGTCTTGTCCATTATATGATAGCACTAAACTATTTGGTAGTACAGTGCATGGATGTGACTTAACTCTTTGGTAGTCAGTCACATTGTACATATGATTTACCTCTTTGGTAGTCGGTCATAAAGGCCTTAATATTGAGCTCCTTGAGAGTCAAGAGAATGCTTCAAAACCTTCGATGGTCAATGCATGGATATATAATGGAAAATGTGCTTAAAATGTGTGTTCTTATTGGTTAATAATCATTCTTGTTCAAGTATGCTTTTGTCATATTCTTTATTACGGCCAAGTTTAGTTTTATTTTATTACCAAGATATGAAAAGAGGTATAATTAAAGACACGTAGGCATACTCAGTACAATGTATTTATATATTGTACTAATGTGTACTAATTTCAAATGCTTTTTAGGTCCTTTTTCTTATGATGATGATAATGCAGCTCAATATGCTCGGTCAACAAAATCAGATCTTTCATGGGGATGCTAAAGTGACATGGGACTCCTAGTTTAATTTTTTTTCTTCTGCAAGTAGTTCTCTCGTGTATTAAGTTTTCTTCTATAGAACTCATATGCCTTCGGGTCCCTTTGTAATTAACACTTGGTTTATTTAAGGATGCTTTGTTATTTGGTGCATGTATATACTTGTGTGTTTGATCCACTCAGGGACGGACAACTTTAACCCTTTTATACACATTTTCCCTTTTTGGGTCTAAGGTGTAGATTGGGGTTAGGTTGTTAACCCGTGACATATGGTAGCAGAGAAGTCACATAGGTCAATATATGTGTATCAAATGCCTAGTAACCTTATTTAGACCCGAAGTGACCCATATTTAACTTTATGTTGCTGAGTTGTCTAGAAGGATACTTGCGGAAGGTTCTGGCATAAAATCCTCAATCCATTTTCAAAGTGGTTAGGGTTCCCCACTGCAAGTAATCTTCTTGGTGAACACAACTGTTGTTAAAGTGGGCACCCGTTCCTTAGAGAAATTTTTCTTCTCATCTTTTCCCAATTAAGGACCACCCCAGCCACCTATTTAGTGAATGATACACACTAGTATTATCATCTACATTCTCTCTCTTGACCATGATCGATGCAGTACTCTCTCTATTATGTGGGTAGATTAGGAGAATTGGGAACAACTAAAAGGCATGAAGAATTGGAAAACATATCTTTATGATTGATAAAAACTTTGTTGTTTGCAATATGATCTACCTCAATTAATCAACTAAATCATTTCTAGATTTACAAACTTGCAGATGCCTCCAAAAACTAAATCCACAAGTAAGAGAACTAATGATGACTCCAGTGATGAATCTAACTCAAACCCTAATAAGTCCATGGCTACAGGTGAATGGGAGGAACAAAAGAAGGTGATGTAGAATGCATACATGCCCTAGCCCTAAAGGAAACCAATAACACCACCACTTCATCTAGGACCAATCCTGAAACTACCATTAGTGATTTCCTCAAACTCGAACATGAAGCCTTTCATGGAGAAGACTTAGGTGAAGACCTAGATAAAGTTGATGCATGGATCCTATCTGTTGAAAATGCCTTTAGACCCCTTAAATGTGATGAGGAAGATAAGGTCACTTTTGCAAACTACCAACTTAGGGGGTCTGCAAAGTTGTGGTGGGAAAATTATTACCATACACGAGAACTTCCATATGCGCCTATAAGTTGGGAGAAGTTTAAGGTGATTTTCACTACTCGGTTCATGCCGATATATGCTAGAAAGGAGATAAGGAAGCATTTCAATAACCTCGCCTAAAGAACCTTATCCGTTGATGACTATGTTAGGGCCTTTAGACTCCTAGAGTGTCATGCTCATCACCTTGATGAAGATGAAAAGATTGAACCTTCATTGATGGCCTTAACCTAGAACTGAAAGTTTACCTTTGCACCTCCACTGACACTACCTTTGAAGCCTCCATCAATAGTGCCCTTACCCAAGAAAGAACCTTAGGGAAGAGTAAAACACCAAGTTTGGGATACTTAAGCTTGACCGATGCATCCATCACCAAGGACAATGAAAAGGGGAAGGATAAGGAGAAGCATCATAGCCATGGCACGGGAAGAGGAGGAGGAAATCACCATAGAGGTCAATCATACCGAGGAGGACCAAACAGAGGAGGTAAAGGCCAAGGTGGACCATAAAAAAATTCAAGCAAATGCAGAATTTGTGGTGGGTTACATGTTGGGAAATGCAAGTTTGAGATGCCAATTTGTTTCTATTACAAGAAGGAAGGGAATATGAAGTTCAATTGCTAAAGTTTGGTTTAAGGGGCACCTCAAAATCATCCTACCCCATTACCTTAGCATGGAGCTCCACCTATCCAACCAGCTGCTCCCATAGCTCAGGCTCAGCCAGAACATTGTCAGGACTGAGTTTTTGCCATTTATGCAGAGGAAGCTAAGGCTAATGAAAACCACTTGATTGAAGGTAATAATGTTAAAAATTTCTTTATATATGAAAACCCATCTAAAACATGATCCCATCCTAATGTGGCCCTATTTGATTCAGGATCAACACATACCTTCATCTCCAAAAATCTTACTTCCATGATCAAGTTAGAGATAAAAGATCTAGGTTATATCTTAGATGTAACAACTCGCAACGGCAAGATCTATACCTCACTTCAGATAACCAAAATCTTGCCTTTTACTTATGGTGGTCATCAATTTCATTCTGATTTCATTCTCCTTGATATGGAATATTTTGACCTAATTTTGGGGATGGATTGGCTTTTTGCCAACTATGTTATGCTTGATTGTCAAGATAAGAAAGTAATCATTTCTGCACCCAATTCTAAACCTTTGATAATACCTAGGAGAAAGGAAATATATTGAAATATGATTATCTCTTCTCTTAAAGCCAAAACCTTGATAGCCAAAGGGTGTAGAGCCTATCTTGCAATTGTATCAGTGTCTGATTCTAAGGTGAGACCTTTTAGAGAGCTTGGATGTGGTGAGATATTACCCGGATGTATTACCTGAGGAGATTATAGGGCTGCCTCCAGTACGTGAGATTGATTTCTCAAATTAATTAGCACTGGGAATCACACCAGTCTCAAAGGCACCTTATAGAATGGCACCTGCCGAGCTTGTAGAGCTCAAGAAACAATTAGAAGAACTGCTTGATAGAGGCTTCATCCTTCCTAGTACATCTCCCAGGGGTGCTCCTGTCCTTTTTGTTAAAAAGAAAGATGGGTCAATGTGAATGTGCATTGTTTATCACATGATCAATCAAGCCACCATCAAAAATAGATATCCCCTTCCAAGAATTGATTACTTATTTGACTAGCTTCGTACTTCTAATGTGTTCTCCAAGATTGACCTTAGATTAGGCTATCATCAATTATTAGTGAAGGACTATGATATTCGAAATATAGCTTTCAGAACTAGATATGGACATTATGAATTCGTGGTGATGCCTTTTGGTTTGACCAATGCTCTTGGAGTATTTATGAATCTGATGAATACTATCTTCCAGCCTTTTCTTGACAGCTTTTTGGTGGTCTTCATAGATGACATTCTTACATATTTGAACTTTGTTAATCAACATCGTGAGTATCTCTAGAAAGTACTTGATGTGTTGAGAGCCCAGAAATTGTATGCTAAATTATCCAAATGTGAGTTCTGGATTGACCAAGTCATGTTTTTTGGCCACATCATTTTGGGTGGGAAAATTTCTATTGACACTGCCAAAGTCTTAGTCATCCTTGATTGGAAAGCTCCTACCAATGCCTTTGAAATTCGTAGCTTCCTTGGTCTAACAGGTTATTAATGTTGTTTCATCCTTAATTTTAGTAAAATAGCCCTACCCATGACCAAACATACCAGTAGAGATGCCAAATTCACTTGAACTCCTGTATGTTAATCTAGCTTCCTATAATTGAAATCCCATTTGACTTTTGCTCCTGTCTTGACCTTACCTTCTGGTAATAATGGCTTTGCAATATTTTATGATGCTTCTCAAATTGGTTTGGGTTGTGTCCTAATGCAAGACAGTAAAGTTGTTGTCTATGCTTTTAGACAATTGAAACCTAATGAGGTCAATTACCAAACTCACGATTTGGAATTAGTTGCCATTGTCTATGCTCTAAAATTCTAGAGACATTATCTGTGTGGTGCTACTTTGGACATTTTCACGAATCACAAAAGTCTCAAATATCTCTTGACTCAGAAGGATCTTAATCTTAGACAAAGAAGATGGTTGGAATATCTTAAAGTCTATGATTTCACTATTTTTTATCACCCAGACAAGGCCAATGTTGTAGTTGATGCTCTTAGTCATAGGAGGTAAATTTGTGCATCTATCTTTACTTTTGAATCAATGAGTCTAGAACCTTCGACTTCTGGGTCACATCAAGTAGAAGATGGTACTATTTTTTTGGCAAATATCAATATTATTCATGTTCTTCTTTTTGAACTCCTGACATCTCTAAAGTACAACTCTAGCTTGGAGGATATGACAACTCTTTTGGCTAAACCCCACACACATCTATTTGTTGATATGGATGGTGGACTAAGGTACAAGCATTGGATGTGGGTACCTGAGGAGTCAGAGATTAAGAAGTGTATTCTGCAAGAGGGGGCACATGGGTCTAAGTATTCTATACATCCTGGATCCACTCAGATGTACAAGGATATATAGAGACCCTTTTGGTGGAGAGGTATGAAGAATGATATAGCAGAGTTCGTCTCTAAGTGCCTCACATGTCAGTAGATTAAGGCCGAACACCAATGACCAGGCGGTTTATTACATCCTTTACCAAATCCTGAATGGAAATGGGAAAACATCACCATGGATTTCGTGTTGGGATTACCCAGGACCAAGAAGGTACATGATGCGTATGGGTTATAGTAGATCTTCTGACCAAATCTGCACATTTATTACCTATATGGAATATGACCAAGGTTTATGAGCTTGTTGAGTTGTATATCAGGGAGATCGTATGACTGCATGGAGTACCAATATCTATTGTTTTAGATCGGGATCCAAAGTTCACATCACATCTATGGAAGTAGGTATAGATGAGCTGGGTACACAGTTGAATTTTAGCACAACATATCATCCCCAAACTGATGGTCAGTCCGAACGTACTATCCAAATCTTAGAGGATCTTCTTAGAGCATGTGTTCTAGATTGGGGAGGATCTTGGGATTACTACTTTCCATTAGAAGAGTTTGCATACAATAATATCTATCAATCCATTATTGATATGCCACCCTATGAATCTCTCTATGGTAGGCCATGTAGATCCCCTCTCCATTGGGATGAAGTTGGAGAAAGGAAGGTGCTAAAGTCTAAAGAGTTGCAACTCTATGCTGATAAGGTGTCTTTGATCAAGCAAAGGTTGAAGCGGGCCTAGGATCGTTGGAAATCATATACAGATGCACACAGACATGCAGTTCAAAGTAGGTGATTATGCTTTCTTAAAGATCAGACACATCCATGCTATAGCCAAGAACAAAGGGAAACTTAGTCTGAGATATTGTGGGTCCCTTTGAGGTTCTGGAGCACATTGGTGAATGTGCTTATCGGCTTGCTCTTCCTCCACAATATAGTATGATGTGGAATGTTTTTCATGTATCCAATGTGAAGCATTATGTGAAGGATGATAGTCATTGGCTAAATCATGAGCCTCTTGAGTTGAGGGAGAATCTCTCTTATCCATAGCAGCCTACAAGGATTCTTGATTCCAAAGTCAAAGAGCTCAGGGACAAGCAGATCCAGATGGTGAAGGTGCTATGGAACCATCATGGTGCAGAAGATGCAAGTTGGGAACTATAAGAGGATATGGAGAAATGATTTCCTCATCTCTTTCATCCAGTTTAATTTTGAGGACAAAATGTCTTTTAAGGTGAGTACGATGTGATAAAGTGGTTTTTCTATACTCTTTATACTGGTTCTTTTATAATATCTTAACCCTAAACCCTAATTTCAAAGAAAGAAAATTTGATTAATCAAAGACTTGAATCTCGAGCTCAAACTTTACCAACACCTAGGGTTAGCTATAATGAAGCTATGGTTCAATTTTGTATCAATCCAACATTCCTAGATCCCTCCACAATTTTTCAAAGTTTTTCTAATGATTTTGCTTTTAATTAAATCGTATCCATATGTAACACTATGGTTTTTTATCAATGTCATGGTATTTTACCCTGTCACGTGGGGTATAAGTCAGCAATCTGTGGATCACCCCTGAGCCCTCTTGCGACCGTCTGATGCAGTGGCTACGGATCCAGTGTGGATCAGATGGCCGAGAGGTCATCCCTAACCTCTGCATGACCTGCAAGAATGTGGCTATAGACACAAGTTCAAACCTCTGACCACAATCACCCTCTTTGACCCATCTCGTGAGAATTTAACTAAGGCAATGCCTCCACATCGTCTCCACAAATGGATCAACCCCTCACACATCCCTCCTTGATGACCAGAACCACTCCCATGACCACCACCAGTGGCCACCCTCTCCAAGCTTGCCCAACTTGAATAGGGCATCTACAAACCACTCTCCCTCACACCTATATAACCCCCCAGATACCTTCACCTGGACTTCTTTATCCTCCGCGCCTCTCAATTCAATCGCTCACTATCCCAAAAGTTCCACCCTCGAGCCAATCACTCTGATCGGCTCCACCATGGAGTATGTATTGGGCGAGCTTCCTCTCCCCTCCTCACCGTGAATTGATCTTTCCTCCAGCTTCGTGGTGCCTCAAGCCACCTCCACGACACCTCACGAAACCCCGACACCGCCTGTAACCCACTCACCCCATTTCTTCCACCACGAGCAGGCTACATGCATGCTTGAACTCCCTCAGCGGCGCGGCGATCCAAAGGGAGCAAAACCTCATCACCTCACTGCCCTGACCCATAAGAGTCCCGCAAAGGTGAAGCAGACCTCAACTCCACACGAGGAGTGCTCGGCCTCCATCCCGAGCTCGCCAGGGTTGACTACATAGCTAGATTGCCTTTTAGAGAGCAAGAAAGGGTGGGACCCACCTGATCCGCGTGGACCAGTAAGACTCTGCCACCTCAGACTAGCATTTCTTTTATTTGTAGTCGTGCAATTTGACTATGATTGTTGGATCTGAGCATCCAACGACCCATCTTTACTCCTTTTCTTTTATTAATCCTTGATTTTCAATAATCGCCAGTAAATGCCTTAATCTTGGAAAATTCACTATAAATAGTAGGAGTGTTAGAAAAATATGAACCAATACTCATTTTTGATCAAAAAAATATGAGGATCATGATTATGATATCAATTAACCTTAAGTCAGACACGTATAAATACTCATACTCAAATATGATTCTATCTTGTTTAATTATTAAGAAAATACTCGATCCTGATTAAATCACCAAATTCATATGATTATCTTCTTTTGGTGCCTAGATATTTATGAGACAGTCATTTCCAATTTATGACTCAATTTTCAGCAAAGATGAATTACTACTCTTTTTCCCTATTTTGGCTTACCAAAAGTATTATAATTATCCGTCATGATCTAAAGACCACAAATTGATCTAGAAATTCTACTCTAACATGATACTATCAAATATGGACTCAAATCCATACTCCATGACTCATACTCTACTCTCATGACTTTAACTAAGAAAAGGGCTTTTTAAACACTTCCAGAACTAAATGGTGATTTTTCCAATATATCTAATTAGTACTAAATCTCTTATAATTTTAGGGATATAAAGGTACCAGTGAGGAGCATCTTTGGACTCCCCACTTCTGAGTAGAAGGTGCACCCATACCTTTTACTTGACCCTACTAATCAATATGGTTGTATCATGAATGTAGAAGAATTGGCATATGGTATTATTTGAAATGTGTATTCAAGTAAGATCAACTTCAATGATGTTTTCTCTGTATGTACATTGGAAAACCTAAACATAAATTATCTTGTCCATTATATGATAGTACTAAACTCTTTGCTAGTGCAGTGCATGAAAGTGACTTAACTCTTTTGTAGTCGGTCACATTGTACATATTATCTAACTCTTTGGTAGTTGAACATAAAGGCCTTAACCTTGAGCTCTTGAGAGTCAAGAGAATGCATCAAAACATTTGGAGGTCAATGAATGGATATATAATGGAAAATGTGCTTAAAATGTGTGTTCTTATTGGTTAATAAACATTCTTGTTAAAGTATGCTTTTGTCATATTGTTTATTACTGCCAAGTTTAGTTTTATTTTATGGCCAAGATATGAAAAGAGGTATAATTAAAGACACATAGGCATACTCAATGCAATATATTTATATATTGTGCTCACCTGTACCAATTTCAAAATGCTTTTTAGGTACCTTTTGCTTATGATGATGATAATGCAACTCAATATGTTGGCTCAACAAAATCAGATCTTTCATGGGGATGCCAAAGTTAAATGGGACTCGTAGTTTAAGTTCTTTTTCTTCTGCAAGTGGTTCTCTCATGTATTAAGTTTTCTTCTATAGAACTCCTATGCCTTCGGGCCCTATGTAATTAGCACTTGGTTTATTTAAGGAAGCTTTGTTATTTGGTGCATGTATATACTTGTGTGTTTGATCCACTCAAGGATGGGCAACTTTAACCCTTTTTTACACCTTTTCCCTTTTTGGGTCTAAGGTGTAGATTGGGGTAAGGTTGTTAACTCATGACATCTTATATATTGACTTGCTACTCATACTAAAGGATTGTTAATATGAATTAAGAAGTATATACTAATTTGTTCATAGACATGTTCTAAAATATGTTTTAACGTTGGACTTGGTTTAAGTGATTACATTACTATTTGATTAGAATACCATTATAAACTGAATTTGACTAGATGTGAGAATTATATGCTATACGTTTCGTTATCTGTAAGTTTATTATAAGTTCATTATATTTAATCTAATGTTGATGCATGTACTCAACTTGAGTGAGAGGTATCCACTCACTGGGGCTCTATATGAGCCTCATGAGGTTGTTTCAAATGTTTTTAGGTATAATGCTATCTAGTGGAGAGGTCGTGACAAAGAAGATATAAATACAATAATCTAGACAAATTAGAATGTCTCTCTATTTCCTGAAATGGGTAGGGTATCAAATTGTTCATTATTGTACTTGTATTTGACGTAAACTAAACTAAATGTTAGAAGAAAGAATTGGTTTTAGTTGTAATGGAGTGGAATAAGATTTATGATATCTTAATGTGATGTCCTTGATGTGACATTAGTTTATGAAAATTGTGAAGAAAGAAAAAGAAAAAAAATTACATGTGATTTCCACATACCATTTTAATCACCTTTCTCAAGAATTTGTTACTTGGTTTCATAACTTGGGTTGAGGTTTAGGGATTCTCATTAATGGTTGGCATTTATGCTGATCAAAAGATAGGTCCTCACACTTCCCATCTGTCTGGTTTTGGTTGTGATAGAAAAGAAGTTGATGAGACAAGGGCGTGAAGCTTTCTTAGTTCATGTGGTGGATACCAAGGTGAGGTGTCATAGTATCCAGGATGTACCTGAGTGAAGGAGTTTGAAGATAATTTTTCCGATGAGTTTCTAAGTATGCCACCCCTGAGTGAGATTTATTTTGAAACCAATCTAGTTATAGGAACACAACCCCTAGCCCATGCACCTTATAGAATGAATCCACCTGAGATGAAGGAGTTGAAGAAGTAGTTGCAAGAGTTGTTGGAGAAAGGTTTAATACGACCAAGCACTTCCCTTTGGGGTGTACCAATGTTGTTTGTGAAGAAGAAGGGTTGTTCTATGAGGATTTTTATAAGATACTGGTAGTTGAAAAGGTAATAGTAAAGAACATGTACCTGTTGCCGGGGATAGATGGTCTGTTTGAGCAGTTGAGGGGGCTATAGTATTTTCCAAGATATACCTAAGGTCAGGATATTACCAGTTGAGGATAAAGGAAGATGACACACTTAATATCACTTTTAGGACTAGGTATGGTCATTAAGAGTTTGTGGGAATGTTGTTTAGGCTAACCAATGTACTAACAATGTTTATGGACCCGATGAACATAATGTTTTCAATTTGTGGTGGTGTTCATAGATGATATATTGATATACTCCAGGAGCACTCAGTAGCAAGAGCAGTTGTATGCTAAGTTCAATAAGTGTGATCTTTGGGTGAGTGAGGTGTATTTTATGGGTCATGTCATCTCTATAATAGGCATTTGTGTGGATCCTAAGAAGGTGGAGTCAGTGTTGGGGTGGGAGCAGCCCAAGATCCCAACAAAGATTTGAAGTTTCCTAGGTTTAGCTAGTTACTATAGGAGGTTTATCAAGAACTTCAATGCAGTGCCTTTACCTTTGACCAAGGTAACTAGGAAAGGTGTTCATCTTGTTTGGAACATGAAGTGTAAGTTTTTCTTCTAAAAAAAATGTTTGCACATTTAGCAATTAAAAGAGAATTTGACGAGTGCTCATGTGTTGTTGTTGCCAGATACTGGGAAAGGCTACATCATTTTCTATGATGCTTCAAGGAATAGGTTGGGATGCGTGCTGACGCTGGACACGAGGAGAACTATACAACTCATGATCTAGGGTTAGAAGCCTTGGTTATTCCTTTAGATATTTGAAGACACAATCTATATGGAGAGAATGCCAAATTTTCACTGATCATAAGACTTTAAACTATATCTTTTCAAAGTAGGAGCTGAACATGAGACAGAGGTGATGGATGGAGTTGATCAAGGAATACGAATATACGATAGACTATCATATAGGAAAGGAAAATGTAGTGGTTGATGTATTGAGCTGAAATTCATCTTCATTGTCGTATGTTGATAAATAACATTTGCACTCCATGGCATGTCAGGACATGTTGGTGTTGCATCGACAAATGAATGTAAAATTAGAAGTAACACTATTGGTTGTTAGTACAAGTACAACTAAAGCTAATGTTGATACAACATATTAAGTTTGCACAAAAGGATGATTCTATGGTACAAAACATCATATCAAAGTTTGGCAGTAAGAAGCACAATGGATTTCATGACACATTAGATGGGATAGTTTTTTTCTTCACACAAGAATAGTGGTCCCAGATTTAGGCGGACTAAGGGAGATGGTATTTGAGGAAGGTCATTCCTCAATGTAAGCTAAGCATCCTAGAAGTACAAAGATGTATCACA
Source organism: Alisma plantago-aquatica (assembly GCA_963693085.1). Taxonomy (NCBI): domain Eukaryota; kingdom Viridiplantae; phylum Streptophyta; class Magnoliopsida; order Alismatales; family Alismataceae; genus Alisma; species Alisma plantago-aquatica. The sequence continues at coordinate 214,551,264 of OY856412.1, forward strand.
ACCACAATGATTTGTATTAGTGGCCATATCTGAAGAATGATGTGGCAGAGTTTGTGTGCAAGTGTCCGGTTTGTCAGCCATTCAAGGTGGAGCATCAGAAGCTTATAGGGACATTACAAACTTTATCAATTCCACAATGGAAATGGGATCACATAACTATAGACTTTGCGGTTGGTCTAATGGTATGTATGCCCAGAGAGCCAATCATATGATGACTGGGATATGGCATCAGATACTTAATTTGATAATAATAAAGAAAAGATTCCAATTTATTTTGTATATTTTGTTAAGAGATAATGAATTTCATAATAAATGTCTAGAGAATTATGTTACTCAATGGCATATATATTCAAGTTACTATCCCTGTGGATGAGATCATATGGATGCTAAGGGTACATATACATATTCTCACTATGTTGATGATCGGTTGTTATTGTGGAAGGTTGATAGATAACAATAACACATAAGATTAAAGTGTGAGTTGGTTGAGGACTAAATCTCATTAGTCATGATATGGCGATATCAAACCAAGCACACATATACATGTTAGAGAACAGTGTATCAGACAAACCCACCATGAGACTGACACATGGAAGAAATCACCATGGAAGTCATAGTCAACTCTCACAGTGATGGTGGTGGTCGTGGTTCTTAGACCTGAAATCGTTGCACTCATCACATGTTGTTCGGCATACTTTGACATCATCAAACACAATCCGAAAACATGTGTTGTTATAAAGGTGATGATTGGGTGACTTTGACACATGGGGATTGACTATGAGTGATAGATATGGGATTTGTCCCTCCTACAAAATATGTTATCCAAGGCTTCACCATTACTATTCTTTATTCTTTGTTTACTTTTTCACACTATCATTTAAACTTGTCTCTTGTTGCTTGTTAGTGTATTGTGCAGGTGACAGTTTTGCATGCACAATACACGTTTGACTTGTACCGACTTGGTGCTATATGACCCCGAGATAGGTAGTAAGCCGCCACAAACAACACCAATCAGCCGAATGGATGACAATGGTACTCATGGGTGAAGCTCATGGTGAAGCTCAACCATAACCCAACCTCCCTCTCCATGAGTACTTCACCCCAGGGAACTACAACTCCCCAGTTGCCACCCTTGTTGACAAAATGTTGGGTCAACAATTCTCCATTCCACCCGCCCTTCTCGAACTTCTTCCTACTTACCATGGGATGGAGAACAAGAACCCCTACCACTATATCATTGCCTTCCTTGAAATTTACTCCACTTTTAACACACCCGTCACCACCGATGACTCAATTTGAAGAACCCTCTTCCCCTTCCCTATGAAAGAAAAATCCAAGAAATGGTACATCTCCAAACCTGAGTTAGTGATACAGAAAATGGTGAAGAATGAGTTTCTTAAGAATTTCTCCCCAATTTCCATGTTGACCCAGATGCAAAGATGCATCACCGCCTTTTCACAAAAAAAAATGAACCCTTCCAAAAAGTGTGGGAAAGGTTCCAAAATATCCTGCATGACTTCCCTCATCATGAGGTACCTTTTTGGCATCTTGTTCAAGCATTCTACATTGGGCTAGTTGAGTTGAGCCAAAAAAATGTTGATTCTTCATGTGGAGGCACCTTCATGGAAAAGCCACATGAGCAGTCATGGGCCTTGTTTGAGCACCTTGCTGAGAATTCACATCAATGGGCTTCAAATAAAGTGGAACATTGTTACTGCAACTACATCCCTCCATCTCCTCATGTATTTCCAACCCGGGCTAAAGCCAAGCCACAAATGTTCAAGATGATAGTGGATATGATGTGCCTGATGAAGAACCAAACTGGTGGTTCTTCTAGCCAATCCACTATGGTAGTCGATGTTGAGGAAGAAGAAGTGCACACGTTGCATGACTTTGGCAACTAAAATAACCAAGGCCCAATGTCCACCTCCTATACTCTCGAGTGGAGTAATCATCCACACTTCTCATGGAAAAAATAAAATGAGGAGGGGCAAGGGAAGCCAAGGCAACACTTAGGGCCCAAGTACAACTCCAAGTTTGAGGAAGAAGTTCTAGGAAGGCTAAGGAGCCTTGACGAAGTGAAGAGAGAGGTTTCCTCTCGAGGACAAAACATTACCCGCCTTCAACAAAGGCTTGATCAAATATCCCTTTCACTTACCTACTGTGAAAAAGGGAGGTTCCTGTCTCAACCCATGGCCAACCCAAACAATGATGGTAGTTATATGAGCACTACTCAAGGTGCTTATGTCCCACCACGAGGCCAAGTACCCCCACATCACCTGTACCAAGGAGCACCACTCTTTATGCTCCTCCACCTCAATAGCCCCCTTACTACTACCAATTCCCTCAACCTCACTCATACCAACAACCCCCTCCATAATATCACCCCATCCACCACAACAACCACAAACACAACCCCATCTACAATTTTATCCTCTAAATCCCAAATCCACCACACTCAAGGACACCACCACCTCAACAGCCACAACCACCTCCACAAGATTCCTCTTCCACTACTTATGAGCATGTGAAGGTATAGATAATTTTGAGGATTGGTAGGACCTTGGAGCAACCACATGGTACTTCTATTGATAGAACAGCTAGTGATGGCATGGTTGATACTGTGATCAGGGATGTTGATGCTGAGATTCAGGCTAATGATACTAAGATAGACACCCAGGATGATACAGTGATACTGAGAAACGATACCATGATTCTAGTGATACCTCTTGATGATACTGTTGACTTGAGTCACTTAGGAGCACACTCCCTCCATTCCCCGATGCTCTTGAAGAACCATCCACTGAAAGAAGGAAGAAGAAACACACTAAGGATATCATAGATACCTTCAAGAAGGTCAAGACAACATTCCTTTGGTTGATGCGATAAAGCAAATTCCGTCTTGTGCTAAGTTCTTGAAAGACTTGAGAACATTCAAGAGGAAGACGACAGGAAGGACACTGAGTAAGTTCAAGCTTAATGAGTAAGTGAGTCAATTTTGCAACACACCATACCATGGAAGAGAAAAGATCTTGGTGCTCCCATAATCTCATGCTACATTGGAGAACATTGCATAGACCAAACTCTTCTTGACTTGGGTTCTAGTATAAATTTGATGCCTTATGATGTGTTTTCTGAACAACAAATGGGACAACTGGATCCCACTCACTATACTTTGTAATTGATCGATAGATCTATGAAAACACCTAGAGGGCGTGTTGATGATGTGTTGGTTAGACTTTATTATGAGACTTCCACATTCTTCCATGCTGATTTTATTATCTTGGACATGGAAAAAGACTTGAGGAAAGTGCTTATCATCTTGGGGAGACCCTTCTTGGATACAGATGATGCAGTGGTCCATGTGTGGACCGGCACCATATGTTTGACATTCATGCACATGAAGATCCAGTTGAACATTTTCAAGTCTTATGTTAAGGCCGAGGTGATAGGTGCTACAGAAGAGGATTGTTATCTGATTTAGTGTCTTGATGAAATTGTAGAAGAGTGTCTACCTACATGGATTCAAACTGCCACACAAGGTAGAGGTCTTGAACCCATTGTGGAATTTCCCGATGATGATGATGATGATGAGGAAGAAGAGTTGGCCTTAGTGGCTCCAAGTGAGGACCTCCCGTCCATTTCTGAACCATTTAAGAATTTCTTTAAAGAGCCTCCCATTCTTGAGCTCATTTTTCTTCCCAAAGGGCTGAAATATGCTTTCTTAGGCTCCTATGACACTCCTTGTGATCATTTCTTCTATTCTTTCTATGTAGCAAGAAGATGCTTTGGTGCCATTTTTGAAGAAGAACATTCAGGCCATCAGATGTCCATTACTGACTTGACGGGTATTAGCCCCTCTATTTGTGTCCACAAAATCTATCTTGAGGATGATGTTAGACCAACCCATCAAATGCAAAGATGGTTGAACTTGAAAGAAGTTGTAGAAAAAGAGGTCGTGAAGCTACATGATGCAGGAATCATATATCCCATTTCTGATAGCCCATGGGTGAGTCCCATCTAGGTTGTACCCAAGAAGGTTGGCGTCACAGTCGTTGAGAATGAAGATGGGGAATTGATGCTGGTGAGAGAGCAATCCAAGTGGAGGATGTGCGTGGATTACAGAAAATTGAATGAAAATACCAAGAAAGATCACTACCCTCTTCCATTATTTGATCAGATCTTGGAAAGATTAGCTAGATAGAGTTTCTATTATTTTCTTTATGGGTATTCCAATTACTTCCAAATAGTTGTTCATTGTGGTGATCAATAGAATACGAGTTCACTTTCCCAAGTGGTACTTTTGCTTAAAGAAAAATGCCATTTGGGTTGTGCAATGCTCCTTCAACATTTCAACGATATGTAACATCCATATTTGCTGATATGCTTGATTCGTCACTTGAAGTTCTCATGGATGATTTTTCTATGTTTAGTAAGATGTTTGATGAGTGTTTTCTTCACCTAGTAGTTGTACTTGAAAGATGTGTCAAGGTCCATTTGGTTCTATCATGGGAGAAAAGCCACTTCAGGGTGCCTGAAGGTATTATTTTGGGTCACCGAGTTTCTAAAGATGAAATTGAAGTTAATGAGGCCAAAGTGCGCCTGATTTCCACTCTCACTATTCCTTCCACCATAGGACATGTCTGATCTTTCTTGGGGCATGCGAGTTTTTGTCTTCGCTTCATTAAAGACTTTTATAAAATATTGAGGCCACTTTGTCATTTGCTTGAAAAAGAAGTGGAATTCAATTTCAATGATCAGTGTGTTGAAGCTTTCAAACACTTTAAGAACAAGCTCGTCTCTACTCCTATCATGCATCCCCCAGATTTCTCCTTGCAATTCGTGATCATGATCGATGCATCAGAAATGGAAGTGGGGCCTGTGCTGGGCCAAAGGATTGGCCAAATTCCACATGACATATATAATGCAAGCAAGACTGTAGATGAATCTCAAAGGAACTGCACTACCACAGAAAAAGAGTTGTTTGCCTTGATTTTTGCTATTTAAAAGTTTCACTGTTATATCTTGCAAAATAAGGTGCTGATTTATACGGATCATACATCCTTGAAGTACCTTATGATGAAGAAAGATTCTAAGCTAAGATTGATCTGATGGATTCTATTTCTCTAAGAGTTTGATCTAGAGATTGTTGATAAAAAGGGAGTAGAAAATTTTGTAGTTGACCATCTCTCCTACATTGAAGCACCATATGATGATAGGATCCACATCAAAGAAACAATGTCACACGAGTAGCTCTTATTACTTTCATCCACCCAAAGACCGTGGTATAAACACATAGCTAACTTCTTAGCTAGTGAAAGGATACTGAGTACTTGGACAAGGGAGGAGAGCAAGAGACTATTTCTATGGTGAAGAACTATGCTTGGGATGGCCCACATCTTTTCAAATATTGTCCCAACCAACTCATTAGAAGATGTGTTCTAGAAAGTAAGCAACAAGATATCCTAGCCATGTGTCACCCCGATGCATGTAAAGGTCATTTCAGTGGGAAACATACAGCCACCAAGATTCTTCAAAGTGGATTTTTATTAGCCAACTTTGTTCAAATATGCTCATGAGTTTTGAAAATGATGTTTGAAGTGCCAAAATGTGGGTACTATCTCAAAAAGGGACATGATTTCTCTATCACCCATTCTTGTGGTTGAGGTGTTTGATGTTTGGGAATTGATTTCATGGGATCGTTTCCTCCCTCCTATGGATATGTGTACATCTTGGTAGCTGGTTATTATGTATCAAAATGGATTGAAGTTATTACTACTAGAACCAACGATCATAAAGTGGTGTGTGATTTTGTGAATTCAAATATCTTATGTCAGTTCAGCGTGACAAGAGCCATGATTAGTGATGGTGGAAGCCATTTCATCCATCATGCATTTGAAGGATTGCTAAAATGACATGCAGTAAATCATCGTGTCACTACTCCTTACCACCCTCAAATGAGTGGTCAAGTCGAGTTAGCTAATCAGGATTTAAATATCATTCTTGAGAAGATGGTGAGGTCGGACTGCAAGGATTGCTCTTTACGTCTCAATGAGGCTTTGTGGGCATATATGACTGCATATAAAGACCCAATTGACACCACACCATTTAAGTTTGTTTATGGAAAAAGTTGCCATATATCCATAGAAATGCAACACAAGGCTTTATGGGGTTTGAAAACCATGGGTACGGATGGAGACACTGTCAGAATTAAAAGGAAATTGCAACTGTATGAGCTTAAGGAGATGAGTCATGACGCCTATGAATTGTCCAAAATCTACAAGAAAAGAACAAAGTTTCTTCACGACGAGCTGATCAAGAAGAAGGATTTTGAGCTCGGGAAAAGGTTATGGTTGTAGAACTCAAGGATGATATTCTTTCCTAAAAAACTTCAGTCTAGATTTGAAGGACATTATCTAATCTAGAATGTATATCCATCGAGGGTTGTTCTGATAAGTGAGAAAAATGAAGCAAGAGAGTTTATCATGAATGGACAAAGATTGAAAGTAGTTGTTGAAGTAGGACCGGATAGAGCCAATCAAAGTTTTGATATTGTGATGTTAGTTGAGGAACACCAGCTAAATGAAGAGATGTTCTTGAATGTGAATGCACATGAGAAGGATATTTACTACAAAGATTCTTTGAGAGATTCAAGAGGATGAAAGAATTCAAGAATCAATAAGACCGGCTGAAGGCGTAAAATTTAGTGCTAGTAGGAGGTAACCCACCTAGGTTTGGGAACTTGTTCACCCAACCTTCACTTTTTGATATTTTTACTTTATTTTTCCACAAAATACACACATGCACACTTTTGCTTGATAGATTTTTATTTGAGTTTTGATGAGATGCAGGTGACTGGTCTAAAAGAGAGAAAGAGAGGGAAAAGCATGGTTTTGGAAGTTAAAATGTGGCAAAGAGCCAAAACAGTGCAAAAATATCAAAGTTTTCAAAATTGAATTGACAAAGTACAAAATGAAGACCCACCACGACCGTGGTGTTTCAAAATAACCATGGTGATTTAATTGCAAAAACTCAAGGAAGTTACAGTAACATGGCCAATTTTGTGATAGAATGGCCACGGTCGTGGAGCTCAAAACGACCGTGGCCCATGCAGGACAAAATGGACATATCCACCTCCATGGGTGTGGCTACATGAAGGCATCACAACCATGGAGACCACTACGGCCGTGGTGGTTTAATTGCAAAAATTCGAGGAAGTTACAGTGATGGAGGTGATATTGTACAAAAACAGTCATGACCGTGGTGACCATCACAGCTGAGGTGAGAGGGGGCTACCAAGACCGTGGTGGCTCCCACACCCGATCATCGGACAGCCACCACATTACCAATGAGATATATTGATAAGAAGAGGAGGAGGAAGAGGACACATTTGAGGAGAACCTCGATGCCATGATTGATGAGGTTGATTCGGAGATCACAACTCACCTAAAGCGGGGAAAAGGGGCTACAACCCCATCTTCATCAAGATTACCTCTGCGGGCAATGTCAACACACCACTCTACCTCCTCCTTGGGGAAGAGACAACAGAAGTAGCCACAGGAAAGGCAGCAATCGATGATTGAAGAGGAGGATCACCCACAATGATACCCCAAGCAACGGGTACCACTCAATCTTGATATGAGCTCGGGGTCAAGATCCAACCAGACTGAGGAAGAAGAAGATGGCACTGATGAGGAAGAGATGGATTCTGACCCAGAGGATACCTTGGCCTACATGGAGGAAGATAGTTTGAAAGGATTCAACAAAGCTCCCGATGGGACTTCTTATGGCATAGGGAAAAGGAAAATGCAAATCACACCCATTTATCCTGAATGCATGTCAAGGAGAGTTAGCTTCACAAGATATGGGTGTGAGAAGGTAATTGAAGACTTGGGCATCAAAGTAGAGGTGGAAAGGAAGATGAAGAAAATAGGTTTGTGGAAAGTACTTTTCACCGCACAATTCACATAACGAGAGTTGACTCAGAAGTTTTTTGTCGTACTAGAGAAGGTCAAGGTAAAAAGGGAGGAAGCTATCAAGTTTGGAATGTTCAATAGAATACACATGTTGACTGCTTCTGAATTGAACTGCATCTTTGCAAAGGATCCTGAAGAAGCCAACAAAATGAATGATGACATAATTGAGAGAGAGGTTGACTTGGATTGCGGTAAATTGTGGTACTGTTTGACAGGGATGCTAGGATACACAACTGGCAAGTCAAAGTCTATATTAATAAGCAACCCCTTATTCAAATATGTGTCGAAGGTCCTTGCCATCACAATTGTGGGGAGGTACTATAACCAAGGTAGCATTTCAAAAAAGGACCTCTTGGTTTTACATGGAATACATAAGAAGTTACAAATTGACCTAGGGTCGCTCTTGATAGATCACATGAGGACAATCCCCTTCAAAAGCAAAACTTCATTTGCTATGGGAGCGATTGTGACCTCAATTGCTCTAGCCCTAGGATTTGATGTCACTTGACTTAAAGAGGCTGAGGGGGCTCAGTTTGTTGATTTTAAGTACCTTGTTCACTCGCAGATGATCACAATAAAAACAAGAGGTTGTTATAATGTGAAATCCATGGAATAAAAAACTTTTAAGCTGCCCTATCTTGCTCACCTACTCCTCTCTAACTCCCCCCCCCCGAATTACTACCAGAAGAGATATGGTAATGGGAGAAGACAACTCCCAAGAAAACTATGACCCTGCTGCTGCACATGAAGAAGTGGGAGAATCAAATGCACAACAACAACAAGAAGAGGGAGAAGATAAAAGAATACAACCTAAAAGGGTGAGAAGAAGGGATGAGGCAACATTCCATCTGCAAGAGCATTCAATTAATTCCTATGACATGTCATCCATCCAGGCACAGCTTGAAGGTATTCAGAAGACACAACAAGACATGCATCTCATCCAGTAGTACATGTGGCAACACCAACAATAGATGCATCATCAGGTCAACCACTTGTACCAATACCACCATGCTCAGGCATAATGAAACCTTGATTGGGGTGAAGACTTCTGGGGTTGTATTTTATGATATCAAGAGATCTACCCTCCCCCTCAAGACACATATTGGGGCCACTATTACCAGTTCCCTTTAGCTCATCCAGGTCCTCCACCTCCTCATCAGCACTAGTTAGACCAGCCAGACCAGCCCCAGTAGGGAAACCCACCTTCTGATCTGCAACACCAGCCTTGATCTTCACCCTACTAGCCCTAAGCTTTAGTTTCATGTTGAAGACAACATGATTCAAAAGTTTGGGGTGGTAGTGTGGTATGCATCACCCTCACTCCATCCCTCATTTTTCTTATACATGTTCCACCTAAATTTTGGATTGTTTGATTATACTCTTTTTAGTGTAGATTTGTTCTTGTTAGCATTCATGCATACATGTCATTTATTTCATGCATTATTGTGTAATTTGTAAAAAAAAATTCTCCTTTTGCTCTTCCATGTCATGAATTGCATTTCCATGTAAATTTTGGTAATTTTTTGTGCTTTAATTAGGATTTGGTACTTTATGCTTTAATTTCCCTAAATGTAGGTTTAGATGTGATTGATTGCGAATTGGCACCATTTTGGCCAATTTTGCCCAAATTTGAATTTTCTTGCCTAAAAGCATTTTTAACTTCATCTCCACTTTTTGAACTAAAAATGTTGATCTTTGACAAATGCATGCCCTATTGTTAGAGTTTATTGCTATATGGTCTTGATTGTTGACTTTTTACATGTGCATCACCTCTCTCAAGTTTGTGAATGTTTTGGTTGAATTATGAATTGGGAAAGCTATGAACACTTAGAGCCTATGAAATCGCATGATATAAATGTGAATATCATGATGTTAAATCATGTGGTGTGATACCATTTGATGAAGTGTTTCATTATCTTTCATGTAGGAGATTTTATTTTGAGGACTATACTAATGACCCCTCTTCGACCCGACTCTTCTTTCACCATCTTCATACCTCTCCACCTCATGAAATGATGGCTTAGTGCACATATTTATCCTTAGAAACCTACAAAAGCTTGGGGTGGCCATATCTACATCTCACCGCTTCACTCTATTCACCATATGCCCTATCTACACCAAGGGAAAAAGAAAAGAAAATAAGAAAAGAAAAATAAAAAAGAAAATAAAAGATGCTCATGTTTAAGAGTATCTAAATAAAGAAAATATGAGTGTGAAAAAGCACTCTAATCTCTTATTGTAATCATTTCTCCCTTTTTCACACCAAGTGAGCTAGAAAACATCGAATCTAGCTCACTTTACCCTTTTTTACAGCCATCTGGGTCATTTGGTGCAATTTGAAGCGTAAGATTGAATGCATGAAAGTGAAACAACATTCCTAGCATTATTGATTAACGCCATCATGAAACGATTTGCTCGAAATTACATGAAAGACATATGGAAACCGTGTGTGTTCTATTCTCTATTTTCAAAGTTTGTATGCTCAACACTCTTTTTCATGAGTTTGTGAAAGTGGAGAGGAGAAAGGTGGAACACATGCACTTAGTCACTTATAGGACCATTTTAGTCAATAATCATTTGTTGCAATGCATTCTATCATTCTTATTTAATTAAAAGAAATCGAAGATAGAGAATAAGTTGGATCATATTTGAGGACAAATGTGTTTTAAGTTTGGGTGGTGATACAACCCTATTTTAGGGCTTCATCCTCTGTCTTTTTTCATGAAAAATATCTCGAACCAAATGCACGGGATGTTAAGCCCTGATTTGTTTTAGAGAATTCCTTTAAGAACAAGATATATGAAATTTGTAGATTTCTTCATACCCAAAAGTAAAAATACTAAGGTCATAACAAGCTTCAAATGATGTTTACAATGTTTTGTAAGCTTCACAATCAAATAATCATAATAGTTTTTGTGAGCTCCCCCTAAATCTTATAATTAAGATAATTTAAGGATTTTGAGAGCACAATCATTAGATCATAATTAGTTGTCTTTTGATGAGAGTTGTGCATTAAAACTTATTTGAAATCAAGATACTAAGTTTTGGTGTATTAAAATGATATCCAAATAAGCATAATGTCAAGCTTGTTTTAGGTCAGCCTTGACTATGACCATAGAGCCCCTTGGTCAAATTTCATTTCAACCAAGAGGCAAAATCTACAGATTTCACATGTGAAGTATAAATTTTGCAGGTAACTTAAAGAGATATCAATTTGAAATACTTTTAGTAAAACCTATTATGAATGATGTCCTTTGATCTTTACTATGAGTGCATAAATCAAGTCCTATTTAGATTAATCATGTGATTTTTCAAGAAAAGACATATATCCTTGAAAGCAAGATTAATTTCTGAAAGGTACTAATTGAAAAGTTTGTATCTTTATGACATTTTGCATTGTAGAGGAATAAGCATTGACATTCTTGTTCTAAAGCAACATGTCAAAAATGAATCATTTTGCTTGCCTATGTATCATCAATAGTCATTCATGTATTATATGACATAGTCCATGCACATCATAGATTCTTATTTTTAATGCAACATAGCAACATCTTTATATGTAGAGAGCTGAATGGTGAAATAGTGAACACATATGTATGATGATAGAACATTAGAATCATGAAATTCAATACAAGGTTGCTATGTAGATATGTCAAGGAATACTTAGAATAAACCATGAAAACAATAATTTTCCTTGACTTAAAACAAATATGATTCAACGACCTTACTTGAACAGGATCTGTTCTATAGGCTCGTACTACCCTATCCTTTGGTAAAAAGGAGACAGGGCCCGAAGTCTGGTTGATGACATGGATCTCCTGGCCTGAGCGTGATTAACGGCCTAGGTTTCAGGGGTGAGATCTGCGGCTATAGAGGATCGTTTTCGGGCTTGCTCTAAGCTTGCCTGGGGAGGCCATGGGGTTGTCTGACAGACGTACAAAACAAATATGATTCATAATTTTCAGTTTTAACATAGATGAAAATATTCTCATATAAGTGTTCAATTTTTGTTTTTAAGAAGATTTTTATAATTGATCAAGCCTAACCAGCTTTTTCAACAATCAGTCTTCTTATAGCACATTTGTAATATATCTAGGAATTTTCATAAATATTTATCTTAACTCATGATGGAAAAATTTAATATATTGTGTTCCAAGAATGATTTCCAGATTTTATTCTTATTTTGCATGTAAAGCAGTTATTAACAGCAAATAGATAGCAACTTGATCAATTAAAAAAATTATTCAGCAATTTTACTGCAGACTAAAATCAGTGACCTGCTCGGTCGAAGATTTCTCGACTGACTGACTGCTCGGTCGAAGATTTCTCGACCGATCAGGTTTCTGTATTGTTTTCAGAACTATTTATCGATTCCAAGTAAAATAATATTATGCAAGTTTGAGCTCGATTGTGTTGAGACATGACATTTGTATATCAAGAATCAGTTTAGGTCAAATCTCAACTAGTTAAATTTGAGCTTCTAAGTTTTAGGAACCCAAGCTAGATCATTATTCTTTTTCCTAAATGGGAATGAAAATGAATAATGTCCAAGACGTAGACAAAAGTGAGAAGTAATTTAATCAACTTCATTTCTCTTTCTAGGAATGAACATGGTTTGAGTCTTGGATGCTTTAGCTCCTTTAGGGTAATTTTTCTTTGGAGCATATCCTAATCCTCTTCTTCCATTGAAACTAGAAGACATTTTCCGAATGTTATTAAGGATGTCTTTTCCTCTTAAGTCATTTAGGTTTCTTTGTAACTTAGCAATGTCCTCCATCTTCTTGTGCAAATATTTCCTTGCTTGTTCTAAATCAGATAATAGGGAGTCTCTTTCTTTTACAACATTGTTATAGTCTAGATGATTACACAAAATTGGTTGTGTTTGAAAATCATTCAGTTTAGCTAGCAAATCAGTCTTTTCTTGGGAAAGAAGTGCAACATTTGTTTCTAGAGTAAGTAATTTCCTAGTGCATTCATTTAAAGATGTTTTTAAAGACAAGTTCTCAAGATCAATGTTGTCCTTTTTAGAAGATAGATCATTTAATCTAGCATACAACTCATCATTTGTTTTGATAACCTTTTTTAATTTCTTTTTGCAGTCAATATATTTATCATGAGTTTCTTGTAAACTAGTAATTAAATCTTCTTTGGGAAGATCAAAAAGACTTACCTCTTCTCCTTCTTCTTCATTTGTTGTAGCAATGAGACACTCTACTTCTTCTTTTCCTTCATCACTATCATCACTTGAATCATCCCAAGCAGCTTTATATGCTCTTTCTTTCTTCTTGTGAGATGATTTCTTCCCTTTCTTAAGTTTTGGACAATCACCCTTCATGTGTCCCTTCTTGCTACATTCAAAACACCTGGAAGAAGAAACACTAGAAGTTTTATTAGTTTTAAAACTTTAATATTTCTTACCATTTATGGTGAGAGTTTCTTCTTCACTGTCATCTTCACTAGTATCATGATCATTCTTGGTTGATGCTTTGAATGCAATATCCTTCTTCCTCCCTTGTTGGAGTTCACATTCTCTTCTTTCTTGTTCTTCTAAGGTTTCTTCATGAGCTTCTAGGTTGCCAATGAGCTATTCCATCTTTAGTCGGGTGAGGTCATTTGTTTCTTCAATGGCCGTCACCTTGGGCTTGTATTTTGGAGGAAGTGACCTAAGGATCTTTGATACCTGATCTTCCTCGCAAATAACCTTTCCTAAAGCATTTAAACCATTTACAATAGAAGAGAATTTTGCATACATTTCACTAATAGATTCATTTGGGTCCATACGGAACTGTTCAAACTTTTGTTTAAGCATTCCAATTTTGGAATTCTTAACTTGAACAGTCCCTTCATAGGTTATGGAGAGTCTATGCCATATCTCATAGGCTGTTTCACAGTTTGATATCCTATTAAATTCTCCTACTAAAATTGAACAATAGAGAATACTTACAGCCTTGGCATTCATTTGAGCCGACTTTACCGTATTTGCATCCCACTCTGCATATTGCACTTGAGGAAGCTCGTATGGGGTTGACACCATCCTCCATAGATCCCAACTAATGCCTTGGAAGTAGAATTGCATCATTCTCTTCCAGTATGTGTAGTTTGTTCCATCAAATGTTGGAGGCCTAGCAACAAGTGTCCCTTCAAGATTGAGGTTGTTGAGCAACCCATCACCCATTCTTCAAGACCTGGTTAGGGTTCCTTGAAGCCTGCTTTGATACTAATTGAAAAACCACTAGAGGGGGGGTGAATAGGGTTTTAAAGATATTTAACAATTATTTAACTCAAACAACCAACCACAAGAATATTAGACAAGGAGACAAGGGTTTAGAGTGGTTCCTAACCTTAGCAAATACTAAGGTAGTCAGTCCACTACCCGATTGCTTACCCAACCGGGATTTTGAAATAACTAAATTTTATTACCTCGCAAGGACTTTACATAAAATTACAATTCTTTCCCTAAACCCTTCAAGCAGCCTTCACCTTGAAGTAATTGCACCAACCTTGAAGCAGCCTTCTTGAAGTAACTTCAAGCTCCCCCTTGAAGTAGCCTTCCTCCTGAAGTAGCTTCCCGTTGCAATAGCCTTCTTGAAGTAGCTTGAAGTCAACCTTCTCCTCCGAGAAGAACCTTCTCCAATCCGCAGCCTCCAACCCTAGGAGTAGAAAGGAGAATGCAAACGATAAAGAGGAACAAGAAAGGAAAATGGAAATTACAACTTATCCTTTGAAGCACAAGGCTTGATTTCCTATATCAAGCATTTTGATCTCCTAACCAATGTGTATGGAAGTGTAATTGCAATGGAAAGGAGATGCTAGCCTATAGGACACGAAATTGGAGCAATGGAAATGAATAGCCAATGTTGGAATTGCTCTATTGCTCAAAACAGATTGCCAATGTGAGTATGTAAGCTCAAGTGTAGAACAAGTGTAAATTGTTGTATCTAGGTGTCCTAAGGCATGTCCTATTTATAGTAATGACCTACAAGTGCTTAAGGACGTTCTAGACACTTTCTAGGGGGTTCTAAGTGCTTAACTAGCCGTTAGGTACACTTTGGTTGCTTTAGCAACGACTAGTTAATTAATTCTGCAAGTGCTGTCAGAACTCATCTCGGTCGAGGAATTGTCGACCAAGATACCTACTCGGTCGAGGATTTATCAACCCATAGGCTCTCTGGAGTAAGTGATTGCAACGTTCATCTCCAGCTGCCTACTACCTTGTCAGCTGTGTCTAACGGCTACTTGGGTCTTTCTCGGTCGAGAAGTTTGTCGACCGAGAGTGTCTCGGTCGAGGAATTTGTCGACCGAGATTGACCCTGTTTCAATGTTT
This sequence comes from Alisma plantago-aquatica, assembly GCA_963693085.1. Lineage (NCBI taxonomy): Eukaryota > Viridiplantae > Streptophyta > Magnoliopsida > Alismatales > Alismataceae > Alisma > Alisma plantago-aquatica. The sequence continues at coordinate 214,566,564 of OY856412.1, forward strand.
CAACTAAGGCACTAAGTGTGTGTATGAGTGTGCATATGTGACATTATTGAAGGGAATGACCTATCTAAGTGCGGTGTTTAGCTAGGGAAGATCTAACGCTTGATTTACATGAAGTCTAAGTACTTGTACATTATATATTTGTGCAAGTTTACAATTGATTACATTGCATGACATTTACAAGCATTCAAGCATATAGATTCCCTAGAGCTTTGTCATCCACCTCATTCCTACAACACTCAAGTAGCACGTTAGATCAACAAGAATGAAATGTTTGTCATCATCGAAACAAATGGATTTATCATAATGTCCAATTTAGCCAACAATCTCCCTCTTTTTGAAGATGACAAACATTTCTTAAATATAAAATAAGGAAATATAAAGCATTTGATTTTCATACCGGAAGATTACCTTTTGTAGCCATTCTTGTTTTGCAAGTGAGTGCTGGCCAAGATGTTACGAAACTCAATTTTAATTTTTATATTTTTGATTTATATTCTTTCTCCCCCTTTGTCATTTCAAAAAGATATCCAAGTTGAATATTTTATATTCTTTCTCCCCCTTAATTTTATACTATGCTCCCCCTTAGATAGATATTCTATTAAGAACAAGGATTTAATATCATTTTTGTCTAATTTAGCCACAATTTGTTTCTCAATCATTTGCAAAGGATGTTAAGCCTTGAAACGATATGAGATCCTTTTAGGTTCATGGCATATGTATTGATTTCTCACCCATTTTACAAGGGATGTTAAGCCCTAAAAATGATATGAGATTCCCTTAAGCTTATGATGAATGCATATTGATTTCTCATCTATTTTGCAAGGGATGTTAAGCCCTGAAAATGAAATGAGAGTCCTTTAATCTTAGAGTTCATGAAAAATGTCTCTAACCAAATGCACGGGATGTTAAGCCCTAATTTGTTTTAGAGAATTCCTTTAAGAACAAGATATATGAAATTTGTAGATTTCTTCATACCCAAAAGTAAATATACTAAGGTCATAACAAGCTTCAAATGATGTTTACAATGTTTTGTAAGCTTCGCAATCAAATAATCATAATAGTTTTTGTGAGCTCCCCCTAAATCTTATAATTAAGATAATTTAAGGATTTTGAGAGCACAATCATTAGATCATAATTAGTTGTCTTTTGATGAGAGTTTTGCATTAAAACTTATTTGAAATCAAGATACTAAGTTTTGGTGTATTAAAATGATATCCAAATAAGCATAATGTCAAGCTTGTTTTAGGTCAGCCTTGACTACGACCATAGCGCCCCTTGGTCAAATTTCATTTCAACCAAGAGGCAAAATCTGCAGATTTCACATGTGAAGTATAAATTTTGCAGGTAACTTAAAGAGATATCAATTTGAAATACTTTGAGTAAAACCTATTATGAATGATGTCCTTTGATCTTTACTATGAGTGCATAAATCAAGTCCTATTTAGATTAATCATGTGATTTTTCAAGAAAAGACATATATCCTTGAAAGCAAGATTAATTTCTGAAAGGTACTAATTGAAAAGTTTGTATCTTTATGACATTTTTCTTTGTAGAGGAATAAGCATTGACATTCTTGTTCTAAAGCAGCATGTCAAAAATGAATCATTTTGCTTGCCTATGTATCATCAATAGTCATTCATGTATTATATGACATAGTCCATGCACATCATAGATTCTTATTTTTAATGCAACATAGCAACATCTTTATATGTAGAGAGCTGAATGTTGAAAATAGTGAACACATATGTATGATGATAGAACATTAGAATCATGAAATTCAATACAAGGTTGCTATGTAGATATGTCAAGGAATACTTAGAATAAACCATGAAAACAATAATTTTCCTTGACTTAAAACAAATATGATTCATAATTTTCAGTTTTAACATAGATGAAAATATTCTCATATAAGTGTTCAATTTTTGTTTTTAAGAAGATTTTTATAATTGATCATGCCTAACCAGCTTTTTCAACAATCAGTCTTCTTATAGCACATTTGTAATATGTCTAGGAATTTTCATAAATATTTATCTTAACTCATGATGGAAAACTTTAATATATTGTGTTCCAAGAATGATTTCTAGATTTTATTCTTATTTTGCATGTAAAGCAGTTATTAACAGCAAATAGATAGCAACTTGATCAATTAAAAAAATTATTCAGCAATTTTACTACAGACTGAAATCAGTGACCTGCTCGGTCAAAGATTTCTCGACCGACTGACTGCTCGGTCGAAGATTTCTTGACCGATCAGGTTTCTGTATTGTTTTCAGAACTATTTATCGATTCCAAGTAAAATAAGATTATGCAAGTTTGAGCTCGATTGTGTTGAGACATGACATTTGTATATCAAGAATCAGTTTAGGTCAAATCTCAACAAGTTAAATTGGAGCTTCTAAGTTTTAGGAACCCAAGCTAGATCATTATTCTTTTTCCTAAATGGGCATGAAAATGAATAATGTCCAAGACGTAGACAAAAGTGACAAGTAATAGAATCAACTTCATTTCTCTTTCTAGGAATGAACATGGTTTGAGTCTTGGATGCTTTAGCTCCTTTAGGGTAATTTTGCTTTGGAGCATATACTAATCCTCTTCTTCCATTGAAACTAGAAGACATTTTCAGAATGTTATTAAGGATGTCTTTTCCTCTTAAGTCATTTAGGTTTCTTTGTAACTTAGCAATGTCCTCCATCTTCTTGTGCAAATCTTTCCTTGCTTTTTCTAAATCAGATAATAGGGAGTCTCTTTCTTTTACAACATTGTTATAGTCTAGATGATTACACAAAATTGGTTGTGTTTGAAAGTCATTCAGTTTAGCTAGCAAATCAGTCTTTTCTTGGGAAAGAAGTGCAACATTTGTTTCTAGAGTAAGTAATTTGCTAGTGCAGTCATTTAAAGATGTTTTTAAAGACAAGTTCTCAAGATCAATGTTGTCCTTTTTAGAAGATAGATCATTTAATCTAGCATACAACTCATCATTTGTTTTGATAACTCTTTTTAATTTCTTTTTGCAGTCAATATATTTATCATGAGTTTCTTGTAAACTAGTAATTAACTCTTCTTTGGGAAGATAAAAAAGACTTACCTCTTCTCCTTCTTCTTCATTTGTTGTAGCAATGAGGCACTCTACTTCTTCTTTTCCTTCATCACTATCATCACTTGAATCATCCCAAGCAGCTTTATATGCTCTTTCTTTCTTCTTGTGAGATGATTTCTTCCCTTTCTTAAGTTTTGGACAATCACCCTTCATGTGTCCCTTCTTGCCACATTCAAAACACTTGGAAGAAGAAACACTAGAAGTTTTATTAGTTTTAAAACTTTTATATTGCTTACCATTTATAGTGAGAGTTTCTTCTTCACTAGTATCATGATCATTCTTGGTTGATGCTTTGAATGCAATATCCTTCTTCCTCCCTTGTTGGAGTTCACGTTCTCTTCTTTCTTCTTCTTCTAAGGTTGCTTCATGAGCTTCTAGGTTGCCAATGAGCTGTTCCATCTTTAGTCGGGTGAAGTCATTTGCTTCTTCAATGACCATCACCTTGGGCTTGTATTTTGGAGGAAGTGACCTAAGGATCTTTGATACCTGATCTTCCTCACAAATAACCTTTCCTAAAGCATTTAAACCATTTACAATAGAAGAGAATTTTGCATAAATTTCACTAATAGATTCATTTGGGTCCATACGGAACTGTTCAAACTTTTATTTAAGCATTCCAATTTTGGAATTCTTAACTTGAAAAGTCCCTTCATAGGTTATGGAGAGTCTATGCCATATCTCATAGGCTATTTCACAGTTTGATATCCTATTAAATTCTCCTACTGAAATTGAACAATAGAGAATACTTACAGCCTTGGCATTCATTTGAGCCGACTTTACCGTATTTGCATCCCACTCTGCATATTGCACTTGAGGAAGCTCGTATGGGGTTGACACCATCCTCCATAGATCCCAACTAATGCCTTGGAAGTAGAATTGCATCCTTCTCTTCCAGTATGTGTAGTTTGTTCCATCAAACGCTGGAGGCCTAGCAACAAGTGTCCCTTCAAGATTGAGGTTGTTGAGCAACCCATCACCCATTCTTCAAGACATGGTTAGGGTTCCTTGAAGCCTGCTCTGATACCAATTGAAAAACCACTAGAGGGGGGTGAATAGGGTTTTAAAGATATTTAACAATTATTTAACTCAAACAACCAACCATAAGAATATTGGACAAGGAGACAAGGGATTAGAGTGGTTCCTAACCTTAGCAAATACTAAGGTAGTCAGTCCACTACTCGGTTTCTTACCCAACCGGGATTTTGAAAGAATTAAATTTTATTACCTCGCAAGGACTTTACATAAATTACAATTCTGTCCCTAAACCCTTCAAGCAGCCTTCACCTTGAAGTAATTGCACCAACCTTGAAGCAGCCTTCTTGAAGTAACTTCAAGCTCCCCCTTGAAGTAGCCTTCCTCCTGAAGTAGCTTCCCGTTGCAATAGCCTTCTTGAAGTAGCTTGAAGTCAACCTTCTCCTCCGAGAAGAACCTTCTCCAATCCGCAACCTCCAACCCTAGGAGTAGCAAGGAGAATACAAATGATAAAGAGGAACAAGAAAGGAAATTGGAAATTACAACTTATCCTTTGAAGCACAAGGCTTGATTTCCTATATCAAGCATTTTGATCTCCTAACCAATGTGTATGGAAGTGTAATTTCAGTGGAAAGGAGATGCTAGCCTATAGGACACAAAATTGGAGCAATGGAAATGAATAGCCAATGTTGGAATTGCTCTATTGCTCAAAACAGATCGCCAATGTGAGTATGTAAGCTCAAGTGTAGCACAAGTGTAAATTGTTGTATCTAGGTGTCCTAAGGCATGTCCTATTTATAGGAATGACCTACAAGTGATTAAGGACGTTCTAGACACTTTCTAGGGGGTTCAAAGTGCTTAACTAGCCATTAGGTACACTTTGGTTGCTTTAGCAACGGCTAGTTAATTAATTCTGCAAGTGCTGTCAGAACTCATCTCGGTCGAGGAATTGTCGACCGAGATACCTACTCGGTCGAGGATTTGTCGATCGATAGGCTCTCTGGAGTAAGTGATTGCAACGTTCATCTCCAGCTGCCAACTACCTTGTCAGCTGTGTCTAACGGCTACTTGGGTCTTTCTCGGTCGAGAAGTTTCTTGACCGAGAGTGTCTCAGTCGAGGAATTTGTCGACCGAGATTGACCCTGTTTCAATGTTTCAACTAAGGCACTAAGTGTGTGTATGAGTGTGCATATGTGACATTATTGAAGGGAATGACCTATCTAAGTGCGGTGTTTAGCTAGGGAAGATCTAACGCTTGATTTACATGAAGTATAAGTACTTGTACATTATATATTTGTACAAGTTTACAATTGATTACATTGCATGACATTTACAAGCATTCAAGCATATAGATTCCCTAGAGCTTTTTCATCCACCTCATTCCTGCAACACTCAAGTAGCATGTTAGATCAACAAGAATGAAATGTTTGTCATCATCGAAACAAAGGGATTTATCATAATGTCCAATTTAGCCAACATATTCCACTCCATTTCCACCATACAAACCTAGTTTTCTAGGTTCCCTACCATAATCCCTCATATCTCCATTCTTTTCATCCCCATTATAGGAGGAGCCACATCTTATAGCATCTAGGAGGTGAAGAAGAAGCTACTCCAAGCTCCATGGATTCCTGCCCCCTTTCTCCTCATTTCTTTTCTACTTTGTATGTGCATGTCTAGCTAAGCCCCTAGTGGTGGGCTGTTTGGGGTTAAAATGTGACTTTGATACCATGTTGGGGGGAAATAACTTGTATTGAACATAATTTCATTCTATGATGAATGCCTCTTGCTTCTATTTCATTTCCCATTATCTTGCATGTGGTTTATGCTTCTAAACATAGATTGCTTATTTTGTGATGCTTGATGACACACCTTCTAGGGGGAAATGGAATGTATGTGGCAATCTTAGGAATGGCTCCTATGTCCAATTACCAGATCCCTAGCTAGACCCCTTTATTTCTACATACATCTCCTTTCTTCTACAAGTAAGTGTGAGATATAAGTATCTAGTATAAGTGTGATTAGTGCAATTGCCTAGAGTTTCGTAAAGGATAGATGGCAAGTAACATGAGGTGAAACACCCTCATCTCTATTTTCATTCCTACCCTTGGCTCTCAATTTCCCTAATACCACTTTCCCTAGAAACCTAGACTTGCAAAGTCCTATTACAGTTACACCTAGCCCTAGTTCTCCAACTAGTAGCATAGGGTATATTCTAATAGCACTTGCCTTATTGTTTGGTTTGGTATTCTAGATTGAATTATGAGAATTGCATGCTATATTAACCTTCCCCAAAATAATATCGAGTTTCATTCCGAAACGGCCCACCTATCCATCTTATTGCTTAAAACCCACTCTTGCCTTATTGGCTTGTTAATTCTAATTTAGTTAATTGCCTTTTTTAATTCTTAGCTAATTGGTTAGTTCTTGATAGTTAGCTTTTCTCAAGTAGTTAGGGCTCCTTTGAACTTGCTTGTGTTAATTTAGCTACCTAGTGATAACTTAGGCTCTTTCTTGTCTTATTACTTAGCATGCTTCTTAGTTGATAATTTGACTTACTAGTGTAGTGTAACTCCTTGCTTTAGCTTAGTTGCTTGTCTTGCCTAGTTCCTTAGCCTTCACTTTCTTAGAGTAATCTAGGGTTTTTGCTAATCTAGCTTCTTTCTTGTTGTTTCTTTCTTGCAATCGTTAATTAATCAAATAAAACCAACTTTAAACCCTCAAACCTTACTCTCCACTTTAAGAACATAGCTAACATTATCTTAGTTCTAGTGCCCCCTCCTTCCTTGAGAATCGACCCTAATCTTACTACTAGCCTATACTACAACACGACCTTGTGCGCTTGCGGGTACGTGCGATTAGTTGAGCCACTGCATTGGACTAGGTCCATATATAAATTTTCAAAGATCCATGTGTTTTCCCTTAGGGTTGTATCTAGTCACCTTTTAGTTGTCTAGTGTGTGGCCTTGAGATGATCGCACCAATACTTTTTTGTTATTTTTACTCAATATTATTATAATAATACTAGACTATTATACATGATTTCTTCCTATTGCAATTCATGTAATTGCCATTATTTTTATTGCCATGGCAACATTCAACTTATTTATAAATTCTAGTAAACCCATTATTTGAATTAGACACATTCTTGGGAGGTAGGGACACATTAGGCTATATATCTGTTACTCTTTATATAGAACTCATAACTCCTAAGCATGCCATAGGTTATTATATGAATATATAAAGTTTATTATATTTTATTAGTCCACTCTTAAGGTTGTGTATTAGTTGTTTAGCTTATACGGGATAGGATTTATTATGAAAAATTTCAATTAATATCTATTTATTACTATTACATATATAAGTACTACTCTTATTCTATCATATTAAGGTCTATCCAGCATAGACAACACTACTTTTGAGGTTTTCCCTAGGGCTAAACCCATTGACACCCAAACCATAACATTAGGGTTTAAGTAATTATTAATACAATGAACCCTTGAAATCATATAATTTTCATATAGTGAGAAAATGATAACCTAATTTCCTCCTATCATTTATTAAACCAATTTATTCAATTGCACTATGGTAGATAAAGTCAAAATGCCAAATTTCTTTTCTCTAAATGGGATTGATCATAAAATACAGCTTTGACCATTATCTTAAGCAATATTGAGGTTGTATCTATTATATTAGGATTATATTTAGATTGATATAGATCCAAAATCAAAGTATCATTAGTAGATGACCTTTCAAGATAGATTTGGAATTACCAGGTGACCTCTATAGCCATTCATGTTTAGCTTTTTTTGATGTGGGAACTACCCTAGAACCCTGACAACGTAAACCCTCAGTTCCCCCTCACCTACCCGCATAATTGAGGGGATGTGTAAATCATGCAGAGGCCGAGCTATACGGAGGGATTAAGGCTTGCGAAAGTGCACCACCAAGAGCTATTAAATATGGGTCCCTACTCTGGGAGCTCGGGCCTCTACCACTCACTCGTCCATTCATGTTTAGTTTTGATTATATATACTTTCCATTATGTATCCACCCTTGTGATAGAAGAACTTTTTCATACTAGGTATATCAAGAATACCATATTTGATATATTTTTAGTATTTTTTCTCATATAGCTACATTTTTGGTAATTTATCATACTTCATATATTGTATACTTGAGTGGCATTAATTTGTAAAAAATGATGTGATGTTTGGAACATAGGATGTTCCATTTATTTTATTGAGTAATGAGTGATGTATATCCTAGTTCTTGATGATTACAAATATATTATATGATTTTTGAATCATCTTAGAATTACATATTAGAATTCATCATATTAGAGGAATCAACCATCCTTTCTTGTCATTATATTATATCCAACTTCATTTTTCATTCCACCACTTATCACTTATATTATTTATAAATGAATCAATGCCTAACTTCAAGAATTATCTTTTCACATTTTATTTAAACTTACTTTTGATTTTCTTTAATATTTTTTAATATGTGATGCATCCTCAACTCAAATTATTTTTCACAATATACTTTCATATATAATGTTGTATATATTAATATATATGTCATTATGTTCATATGAAATCAACTATTACGTAATGATTCTCTTATTTATTTATGTTTCCCTTTAAATGTGTAAAATTCGGCCATATTATATTACATGAAAACTCAATTCTTTGTTTGCATCCTCAACTTACATAGATTATACAAATTTATTTGATCTCTTAATGAAACTTGTTTCCTATTTTGACCAACTTCTATATTTCTATATGTAACGTCCCCAGATTTTGCCGTCTCGAGACTTAGAAGGCTCGAGAGGACAAACCTGAAAATGTTAGCTAATTGTTTCATAAAGTGATGAGGAAACAAAATACGCATACATGAACATACAACTATAGACATATGCCATAATATTTCTTAAAATTCAACATATATATATGTTACAAAATGAATTATTACAGAATAATTTAAAATTATATATTGAATGAAAATTCTACATTCTATGAACATGTATGCTAACTAGGATCTATACAATAGGTACAACATGTACAGCTTGCTCACATCTTGTCCTTTTGTCCCATGCTAGCTCTGAACCTAAAACATACATGAAATAATGAATCAACACACAAGGTGTTGAGCGCATGGGTAGAAAGGTACATATATTTATGGTTTTCGTAACTTTGAAAATATTTGCAGAAAAAAATAAAGATCATAGAGAACAATTCTTTATTTAGCGGAATACGCTGATTTTAGTCATTTTCTAGATGAATTGTATTACTAAGGTGGACTATTACCAAGACATATATATTGGGCCCATCCCCATGTACCGAGTACTCTAGGGAAACTCTTCGTACACCTTGTGCTCGAGGGAGGTGTACTAGTCAACTTGATCCTTCCCTCGTAAGGGGAATAATGAACACCTTAATAACTACAAAATATCTACTCATCATTTATGTTTTCAAGTGACAAAACAATGAGTACTTATAGTAATACTACATCCAATATTTGCAAATAAAAGAGCATGCATATATATCATGATTCAACCAAGAAAACTATAGTCATATAATTAAATAAACACACATAACTGAGCTCAGAGAAACTAACATATCAATGATCATATATTCATTTGGTCATCACCTGATTAATAGTAATTAATCATCATTAATAAATGTTCATCATATTCTAGGTGTTTATGGCCAAATTAGGATTTGGCCAAATCTAGGTTCAGACAATCTAGAACTTATGTCTGATAGTTTTATAATGAACATGAGGTCATTCTATGGGTTTGGTTTAGATTTCATATTTTTCCGATGATTGGTCTATTTTCTAGAATTAAAATGAGGTTTAAACATGTAATTTAGGCATTAATGAGAAAGGGTCTAACATAGATCAATAAAATCCGGATAAGAGTTCAAAAATGGGTTTCCAGTGTTATTAGGATGCTATCACGATTTTTTGAGAATGACTATCACCTAGATACTATTTATTTCATTTTATGAACACTAAAAAAGAGCTTTGTACACTAAATTAAATATCATTATTCAAAGTGGTTCAAGGAGGATATATCTAAGTTACGACCCAACTTTGAATGGTGGGGCGTCTAGGGCTTGCTTGCGGCGGCGGCCTTGGGGGGACGGGCCCCACGGGGGGAGGCGCGTTTGTTGGTGGTTGGGGCCGTGGATACTCGGGTCATCCTCCAGACCCTTGCATGGGTGCACACGATGATGTAGCTTCCAAACAAGGAATACCAAGCGTTTTGAATGCGGCTACAACAACTCCAATGGCGGGAGCAGAGATGGATACTGAGATGGTTCCTGAGACTAGCTATAGTCCACGGTCATCATATGCAGAAACAGTCGCTGGGAAGCCAGTCGGCTCCTCGACATACGAGAATTATTGCATAACAATTATATACAATTATTGTTTGTTCAAGTTTCTTCATATGAATATTTCATAACAATTATATACAATTATTGCATCATGTACCCATTTGAATTAGTAAAGATGATGATTTTATATCCAGGATGTGACTAGGTACATAGAAAATGATGACCGGCCGTTTTAGTGCTTGTTTTATTTGAGAGGAAGGTCAATGTGCAACCACGTTGTATGTATATTAATGTACAGTGGGAGGTGAGTATACATCTTAAGAGGCGAGTCGGACTCCCAGAGCAGCAGCCTAGATACATGAGATTATCTGAGTAAGTGATGTAACTTAATGATTAACACCTAAACAAATACTATAGGAAGCCTCCTATATTTATTGTATAGAATAATCAATGAGAACACAAAAAATCCAACCCATAAAAAAATAATGGAGAGAGAAATTATTTTTTCAGCATTAAAATGAAATCTGTATTACTATACAAAATTTCTCCTGCCAGTTTTCTATAGGCCTTTTATAGGATACGCGCTCCGAAGTCCAGTGCCAGGTTAAAGACGAAGAATGCAGAGATCTACGGGCTAGGGAAACTTAAAAGGAAATAAATAAAAAAATTGAGGCATGCTCAAGGTGTTTAGATCTCTTTATCTAGAACGCCTATTCATGTGTGATCTTGCCTTCTTATTAAAATTCACGGTAATGATTATAAAAAATGAAACTCTTTAGTGATGACAAAGTTGTTTCAAAACTTTTTATTAAAATATTGTATGTGCCTTGTAGTTTCTAATTGTTTATTCTAATTACATCCTTTAATGCAGTTTATGCATATTGTAAGTATGAAAGCTTGTCCCTAGGAGAATGAAAGTATGAATATTATAATTTTTTTTATCTCTATACTTTTGTGCATGCAGTAGCAAGTTTAGACAACATTCTTATACCATCTTTTTATCCACGCCACCAAAATTCAAATTATATGGTTGATGTGAGTTGTTGATTTAATCCACTTCATCATTTACTTGAATTTCACTTTTATGGATATCTTATGGTGTCTTCCGGACCACTCTGAATCAAGTTACCGATACGGATTTATATGCATAGCCTAAGCATCCAACAACCTAGACTTGCTATTGAATGAATTTCTCAAAATCCGGAGACAACATTACCAACTATACATCATTGAACTAAGAAGTTTACCGTTCTATTATGCCATAGGGCATATCCGACCTATCATTGGATCCAAATTATGACTTTTTTTTTCTAAATTTCGTGGATAGAGTATTTCTTATAAGTTTTATTTTCTTTCACATTTTAAGATTTCGATCACTCATGCACTTTCTTCATGAAATATTGAATCACTAAATCATATTAGGGATTTGTTTAGTGCCATGTAAAATAATAATAATAATAATAAAAGAAATGATCTCTGATTTTTTCTTGCTTAAGAGTAATTATAGACATGGACTGTTTTTTTGTTATTTCCAACCGATTTGTTAAGTGTAACTTTTGGACGTATATGACTTGTCACTAAGCTCGCCCAATTTTATGGATGTATATGACTTGTTGCTAATCTTGCCCAAATTTAACTACGTAGTGGAGTCATTCCACCATTATATACGTGAAAATATGGTTATATATCAAAAGATATTTTTAAATTTTGAATCCAACACGATTGTTGGTAATCAACCTGAATAATGGTAAAAGTTTCAACAGCATTACACTACTAGCTGGTATAGAATATTTTTTAAGGGATAGTTATAAATAAATGAGGCAAATGTATTAATGTTGTAATTAGCATACGTATTGCCAAAACGTTTGAATGATTGAATATATAAAATTGATTTGAAGGGTTGAATTTTATTTTCTTCCGAAAGCTTTTCAATGGTTACGTCATATATAATATTTAACAGGGTTTACTCATTAAAAGAACAAGAAATAGCATCACCTTACTACTTGAAATAACATCGTATTGCATTTTTGTAAGAAGATTTTTGCAAAGCATTAGTATTTTGGAACTATTGATTCAAACTATGAAGCCATTTTATATGATCTCATCTTTCGCTATTCCTAGGCGACTACCGTTATCAATGCCGACATAAAATGCGCATTACTTCCATTGTGAAAGCAACACCAAGAACGACCTAATAAGTATTAATGAATTCATATCAATGATGTAATAGAGTTGCTACAATGAAATCAAATAATTAAACTAATATTATTTTATAAGGAATTAATTAAGTGACATTCAAGGTATACCAACTATAAAGTTACAAAGTGACTTAGTAATCTTTTATATGTATTAAGTCCAACTAATAATTATATTCAAAAATAGATTTCTTGATTCTTACTAAAAACAACATTACATGTTATAATTATATTCAAAATCGTAGCACATATGAACCAATTTTGGTATAGTTATATTTACATTATATTTTTCTCATAAGAAAGTGCACACATGTTAATGGAGTCAAATTTCCTTGATATAATAGATGAATGTCGAAGGCACAAGAAAAGTGTATAATGGTAAGAATTTCAACATCAAAGCTCGACGGATAAATGTTGCAACAAAGCAATATGCCAATGTTTAAACGTGGCACTTTTGGACTTGGGAAGTAATTATAAATCTTTAATATTGCAAGATAGTCCAAAGAAAAATGTTTTTGTACACTTTTTGATTTTAATATACTTTCTCCTTTTGTTTCATTTATTTAATCAAAAAATCTTATAAATGCCTCTTTCGTTTTTTAATGTATGTATCATTATTCAGAAAAAATCATATCAAAGTCTCATGTTATCAAAAATAGTTTTTTATCCTGAACAACCAACAACCACCGTGTTTGAGAGGAAGGTCACATTGTATGTATATTAATGTACAGTGAGAAGTGAGTATACATCTTAAGAGGCGAGTCAGACTCCCAGAGCAGCAGCCTAGATACATGAGATTATCCGAGTAAGTGACGTAATCTACTAATTAACACCAAAGCATGTAGTATAGGAGGCCTCCTATACTTATTGTAGAGAATAATCTATGAGAATACCAAAAACTCAACTCATTAAAAAATAATGGAGAGAAAAATTATTTTTTTCAGCATTAAAATGAAATCTCACCACAACAAACAAAGGATTCCACGGCATGTTTTTGCGGCAGATTTGGTTGGTAGTGCCGCTCTCCCACTCCGGCTGGTTCCCAGCTAAACGGACTCCAAAATAATTATATTATGTTATAATTATCCTAAAAACTGCCCGCTTAAGAAAATCTCGCGCGGTTACACCCACGCCTCCTCACCTCACCCGCGTGCCCCGCCCCCATCGATCCCCTATTCCTCGCGCGATCGGCCGTGCTCGCCTTGAAAGTTCCTTCTCCGCTCCAGATCTCTCGCCCGAAACTGACTTCATCCCTTCCGCGCGCCGCGTCTCCAGTCCACCGTAGCACCGCCCGCCCCCGTCTGTTCCTCGAGCTAGCTATCGACTGCTTTGCTTCATCTCTTCTGTGCGGCGTCGTTCTCCACAGGTTCCCCTCTCCGTAGCATAAAGATTCAGCCATGGAAGGAAGCCACCAGAGGTATGTATGTGGCCAATAAACACTCAGGCCCCGTTTGGGTTGCAGTATTACATGATTTTAATCCTAATGATAATTGGAATACTATGTTTGTTTTGCGCCAAGACCATGCTAGGATTGTACTAGCAGCGGCAATCAAGTCAGGTGGGACTTTCGGTTCCGCTATACCCCTCTCTGATGCCCCCACCCTCGATTCCCCGTCGCCCCCTCTCCAGATTTTGTTCTCAATGGTTGCAGTGTTCTTCCTTTCCATGCTATGCAATTTCCCCTGATCAAATGATGTTCAAGATAACTGTAATTAGGGTTGTTGGTAAATCTATCTTTCTCAGCATGTCTAGGATGAAATACCACTTCATTCGGACATGCTTTAGCCAAGTATATATTTACGTCTGTGCACCTCTGTCCTATCTTTCTTTTATGCATGACATTTTCAATTTCTTGGACCGTGATAATATTGTTTGTTGTCTTCCTCCAGGGGAGTAAGTTACTTTGGTATCATAAGATCCAATTGGGGAATAAAAGATTGATGTGTTCCACCATGGTCTTTGGTAATAACTTAATGCGTTAGTTATAGAGGGTGATGGGTCAAAGATGGTTGCAATGTGCAAGGGTATTCATATTGGAAACATGAATCATGGTCGAATTCACCATTTCAGTAACAATAGATATGCCTGCAAAACATTAAGCAATTGTAAGTTATAAGGATTTTTTTACCCCTACCCAACTAGTTTTCTAGAATCATATGTCAACTCTGTCTGGACCAGGGACTTAACAAGATTTATCTTCAAAAGAGTATCATGAATCTTCTCTATACTAGGTATCTACACTAGGTGCACATGTTGTGTCTCAGTCAAGGATGGGATTTAACCAATGTATAGAATAGTGTAGGTGGCATGCTTCCATTGTAGGTAATCCATGAAAAGGTTTCTAAAATGGCCTTGAATTAGTTTTTGTAAAGATTTATCACCTTCAAATAATTATTTAGTATAAAATTTGATTTTGACGATAGCATTCCTTCTTTTCTTCAACTTCACCAACGCTTGGAAATATTTGGTGTTCGAATCACCCAGGCAGATCCAATTATCTTGTATCTTGTACTGCCACTCTGCCTCCTCCTTTTCAAGGATGATGATTTATTCTCTTTGTAACCTAGCTATCACGTCAGCAGGAGCAGGGGGATAATCTTTGATCAATATTTGTTGCTTCCTTTTGATTGTCTTATGTAACTGGTCATAGAATTTTCTTTCATTTCTCTTCTCCACTTTTTACCAAGGCACTGTTGCTTTCATGGAATTTTTTATAGATGGTGGTGACATCTCTGTTATATTCCTAGGTATTAGAAAAGAAAGTAGGGAAGGATGGTCTGGTCATTCAAATTGTGTTGGTTTTCAGATGAATTATTTATTATTGATGTTTTGTGTCATTCTAGCTAGAATGGGGTTATTCTCACATGGTATTTTGGTTAGAAAGTCAACCACTATATAAGGAAGTTCATCATCCAGGCTTGTTCAGAAACCACCCAGTCTAATATTTCTTGAAGAAATCCTCATTTGAAGGTCATCTTCGCACCGTATGCTATGATATATTCTAATCCTGCTTCTTGAAACACTTCTGCAAACTCGTGGTAGTTGCTCACACATAATGTGTCACCACCATTCTTCCCATTGGCTTGAACACTGTATTCAAATCACCTAACACCATTCAAACCCTGATGGTATCTACTGTAACAGTATTTAGGTGATTCCATAGACATAATGGTTTAGTTTACTTGTATCGGCATATGCAAAAGTCATGAGATGTTTCAGGTTTATTAAGCAATGTAAAAATTTCCTATGGATCAGAATTATGCCAACTTTACCTATAGAACATATATCCCACCGGAAAAACTATGTGCATCAACACGGTGCGATGTATCAAAGCCAAGGAAATGAACAATACATCTATGGTTATCTTATAGATTTGCGTTTCAGTAATGGTAGAGATGTCAATTTTGTATCGCATAACATATTTCTTAATAATATTTGGGCATTTAAAGAATAGATGTCGTGTACATTCCATACTTGAAAGATTGTTATTTAGTAGGGTTTGTATCACTTGGTCCAGGCGCCCCTGAACTAAGACAACATAGTTTTCCATTAGGGTCCTCCATCTTGTCTTCCTAGATCTTGTGCACGCAAGGTCTCTAGAGTTGTAAATCTTAGGATTCAATAAGAATGGATTCCCAAATTCCCCCAAACAGTAGGCTAGGAATGTGGGCTGCTTTGTACTATCTCCCTAATGATGGCCCTTTACTGAAGCAGAAGGTCATAGTCAAACTTGCATGTCCATTGTCCCCTGTCCTGAGACAATGTCATCTTCAAAAATCACATTTGCTTTGGGCATTATTTATTTTCCTCTTGCACGTACTTCATGGGATAATGATCACGTCATTGGTGCATATTCGAGGCAAGCAATCAATAACGTCTTATCAAAGTATGGCATCCAAGATATCCATTCATCTCTTATTTCTTAACTGGTTGATCTAAACAATCGCTGGAATTCCTCCACCATTGCTCGTTATTTCCTTAGATGACGATGAAAATATTTGTTTTTGAAGGTGTCTCTGTCACTACCACTAGCTGGGATCTGAAGGTGTTTGGTTGGCTTGGATCTGTTCAATCTCCTATTCTAGGTATGATTGACTCGCACCTCCGAATCTGTTGCTAGTTTCATTGAAATGTTGTAATCCTTAGTAGTGGATAGATATGGCATGTTATGTGTACGTTGATTTGTACAATCTATGCTAATTGCTAATGTATTAGTTGATCCTATGTATTAGCTCCTTTTCTGTTTACTTTTTCTTCTTTGTTGCTGATCAGTACTGCTGTAATGTATGACTAATTGATGATATGCACATATAACAATAAGTTAAAAAGGTATCCAATAATGAGTCTATTGTTTACTACTTAACTATGTAAACATGTGATGCAAAAATATTTCTGAATCATGTATGTGGGGTATTTTATCTATGTCTAATCTATTGCTTATATATTATGGCTATAATTATTGTCTTATAACTAAACTAATTGGGTGTTTTTACTGTTGGGTAGTGTGTTTAGATTCTTTAGATATATATAAAAGTTCCAAAGATTATTAGTATTTATATACATATATATGTAATTTTGTATAAAATTATATAGGAAATTAAAACTCGTTTTTTAAAAAATCGGCCGCTTACCGCTTAACCAGTTACAAGGTGCTGTCCGCACGGTTACCGCTTAATGTTTTTTAAAACATTGCTCTAAACTAATTTTAACTAAAAATAAGACCATTGTGGTTAATGTTTATTTATTTATTATGATAGGTGAATCTTAATGTGCATATTAGTTAGCTATCTCATTTATAATGGAGTGAAAGATCATATGATTGAAATTTTTTTAATTTGTTTATCTAAGAAATATACAGTGAAATATTTTTGTTTGTGATGAATCTGAATCTTTATCATTGATAAATTTTTCAACAAAACCAAATTTCATCCTTTACTGACAACTTATTTCCTAAATGTTTTACTGGTATTACACCTGACTAACAAGTGTTCTATCTAGATAAAATGTTTGAGGGATTCTAATGGTAGTTTGCACCATAATATTTGATCTCCATATTTGCTGAAATTTACAATATATGATAGGTTATATATTTTAAATTTGTTCTCTAATAACAATTCTCCCCGCTCAATATAGTGTATTGCGATTTTGATTTTTAAGCATTGGGTGGTTTATAATGAAAAGGAGCTCCATTCAACCCATGGAATTGAGTGAGTTTTATCTAATTTTTTTATGTCCATTTACATATCAAAGTTTAGATAACTTGTTGTATGCTTACTTACCGTATACACTGAATTTTTATATGTACTCCAATTTTTTTTTTTTCAGAGTGTTAATGCTCACATGGTTTGATATTTATTTAATATTGACACAAAAATTATTGAGTAACCAATTTTAATGTTTTTCTTAAAATCTAGAATTAATTGTAGCTCATTTCTTTGTAGGATTCAATGTCTGGAATAGATAAGAGCTGGATGAAAAATAAAAATAGGTTATCACCAGAATACAGAAATGGTGTTGAAAAATTCATTCAATTTGCATCTAGAAATGTCGAAGTTGATGGCTTAATACCTTGCCCTTGCATTAAATGTAACAACGGAAGTTGCAAGACAAAGGATGATGTGTCAGCTGATCTGATAGTGTATGGCATAATTGAGAGCTACACATGCTGGGTAGCCCATGGTGAATCATGTCATGTCAATTATCAAAATGATAGTGATGACGTTGAGGATGATGCTGATGACGTTGCGGATGAGGCTGATGATATTGAGGGAATGATAAGGGATGGGCTAGGATTTCCTGATAACCATGTTCCAAACTTTGACGAAATGGATGGAGACTATGAAATTGATGAGTTGAGTGATGAACTTGCTACATTTTGTAGGCTAGTGAAAGATGCGAAGGAACCACTTTATGATGGTTGTGATGAATACTCCAAGTTATCGTTCACCATGAAATTACTACAGCTAAAGGGATTTCATGGAATGAGCAATAATCTCTTTAATAGTCTGATTGCATTGTTATCAAAGGCGTTCAAGGGTTGTCGATTGCCTAAATCTTTCTATGAAGCAAGAAAGTATATTACTGACCTGGGACTTGACTACATAAAGATAGATGTTTGTGAAAAACATTGCATGTTGTTTTGGAAGGATCAAAAGAAAGAAGATGTATGTTCAAAATGTGGCGCTAGCAGGTGGAAGTATACCTCTCTTGACAACACAACCAAAGACAAGACTAAAAAAAAGAAAAAAGTTAAGTTAGTAAAAAAGGTTTCTGTTAAGACTCTATGGTACTTTCCACTAATACCAAGATTAAAACGACTATACATGTGCTATCAAACAGCTTCAGAGATGAGATGGCATCAAGAAAAGCGCATAAATGATGGTAAACTAAGACACCCAGCTGATGCTGAAGAGTGGAAAAGATTTGATGAGATGAATCCATCTTTTTCTAGAGACCCTCGCAATGTTAGGCTTGGATTGGCTTCTGATGGATTTAATCCATACGGGAACATGAGTCATTCTTATAGCATATGGCCCGTTATCCTTATTCCATATAATTTACCTCCATGGCTTTGTATGAAACAAGATTATCTTATTTTATCCTTGATCATTCCTGGGCCAAAGTCTCCTACATACAAGATTGATGTTTATTTACAACCATTGATCGATGAGTTAAAGGAGTTGTGGGATGTAGGAGTTGAAGCTTATGATGCTGTATCAAAACAAAATTTTGAAATGCATGCGGCTCTATTATGGACAATTAATGATTTTCCTGCTTATGGATATTTGTCTGGATGGTCCACCCAAGGTGAGTTAGCATGCCCTTCTTGTCACAAGGATACTTGGTCTCTCAGATTGAAACATGGGGGGAAATTTTGTTATATGGGGCATCGTAGATTCTTACCACAAAATCATAGATGGCGACGGAATGACCATGCGTTTGATGGGAAACAAGAACCACGACCTCGTCCTCAAGAACTATCTGGAGAAGAAGCTTTGAGTCAACTACATGACATCTTTGAAACAAACCTGGGAAAGAGAAAGAAAAGAAGTTCAAAAGAAAAACCTTCTCATGCTTGGAAGAAAAAAAGCATTTTTTTTGAACTTCCTTATTGGAAGAGTCTTCGTGTTCGCCATAATCTTGATGTAATGCATATTGAGAAGAATGTTTGTGATAGTTTAATTGGAACCATTATGGATATTGATGAGAAGACTAAAGATAATTCAAAAGCTCGCAAAGACTTAAAAGATATGAATATAAGGCAGGAGCTTCTCCCGTGTATTGTGAATGGAAAGCTAAAAGTCCCTATTCCGTGTTTTACTTTATCATCTGAGGAAAAAAAGAGGTTTTGTGAATTCTTAAAAGAAATTAAATTTCCAGATGGGTTGTGCTCAAATATTTCTAGATGTGTGAATGTTGATGAGCGTAGAATTTCTGGGTTGAAATCTCATGATTTTCATGTCTTTTTACAAAAACTCCTTCCTCTTGCAACGCGTGGAATCTTTCCAAAGGATGTATCTGAGACATTAACGGAGCTTAGTATATCATTTAAAGAGTTGTGCTCTAAAGTTTTAACGGTAGAAGATCTGAAGAGGTTAGAAGATCATATTGTTGTTACACTATGTAAAATGGAGCAGATATTTGTACCATCATTCTTCGATGTAATGGTACACCTTCCCGTTCACTTAGCAAACCAAGCAATTCTTGGAGGCCCTGTGCAATATAGATGGATGTATCCAATTGAGAGGTGATTATGTTTTACATATATTTTTTTTAAATTTTCTATGTTTTAAATTTTCCTTATTTCGTAGGTTTCTCCGAACATTAAAGTCATATGTGCGGAATAAAAACCGAGCAGAAGGTTCAATAGCTGAGATGTATATCACCAATGAATGCTTGGTTTTTTGCTCAAGATACATGAAGGAGAATGAAACTATATTTAATCATCCACGATACCATGACACTAGAGAGACAAAAATTTCATCTCAATATACAATTTTCAAATATATCGGGAAAACATTATCTGTAGGCACAACCATTAGCCTTAGTGTTAATGAATGGCAGCAAGCTCATAAGTATGTTCTTGAAAATTCAGATGCAATATTACCGTTTATAAGGTAACTTATATTTATTTAGCTACATTTTTACTTGACTTGATTTTAAGTTTTCCAATTTTAATATAAATATTTTTTAGTGAGCACAAACAACTAATCCAAGATATGGGTGTCCACAATATTGAGGCGCACCATAAAAAGTACTTCTTTGAGTGGTTGGAGAGTCGGGTAAGCTTTTAAATTACTCTAAACTAATTTAAACTAAAAAAATAGACCATTGTGGTTAATGTGTATTTATTTATTATGATAGGTGGTTCAATTACATACACAAGGCAGAGTGGACGATGAACTTCTAAGTTTAGTTCGCGGTCCTGATAAAGAGGTGTTAACTTTTACAGGTCTAGACATAAATGGATTTCGATTCCATACTGAAGATCGTGATGATAGGTTAACAACACAAAATAGTGGTGTTCTTGTTAAAGTAGACTCCACCAATGGACCTTTTATCTATTATGGTGTTTTGACTGAAATTTTAGAGTTGAGATACACAGGTGGAAGACAAGCTCATATTTTTAGGTGTGAGTGGTGGGACATGCATAATGAAGGAAGAGGATTTGAGCGAAACAAATATGGTCTTGTTAGTTTAAATACAAAATGCAAGTTGAAAACCAATGAACCGTTTATACTAGCATGCCAAGCAGAACAATGCTTTTATGCCCGTGACCTTTCCAAAAGTAATTGGATTGTTGCTACTGAATCACCACCACGCGACTTGTACAACATGACACATGGAGATGAAGCTATTATTGATGATGAAAGTGCATTTCAAGAAAACACATCAAATTTATCTACATCTTCATCATTCCCCTCAGATGCATTTGATGTTTCAAATTGGAAGAGGCATGATGTAGTGAAGTCTTTGTCCATGAAATCTGCAAAGAAAAAAGGATGGCTGGAAAAAGATGGAGACCATACATGGGAGACAATGAACTGAATTTACAATTTTTTAATCTGTATTTTCTTTATAGACTTTGGTTAATTTAACTAATTTCTTTGTGAACATTGATGGATATCATTTCCCTTGTGTTATCTACCATAATGTGATTATAATTAGCAAATGATTATACATGTTGCCTTTGATTGCTTCTTTTGATATTTTTTTGGATCATTACCCTTTTAAATATTCTGATGAGATACATGTAGGAAATATGGTCAATCTGTCTAGTACCCACAACCAATTTGCTGGTAATTATGAGATTCTAATGGCTGGTCATTGTAGCAAGACCCAAAGTAAGTAATGTATGCTATATTTTTTAAATGTTTCAATTGAATCTCATGCGTATCTTGATAAATTTTAATTATGCAGATCAATTAAAAAAGTAGAAATTTATACATAATGTTTTCCACTTAATAACATCATCTTTGCAGAAAAATCTATTGATGAGATTGCACAAAAACGTGCACGCACGTTGATGGCTGGTCCATGGAATTCATCCAGCAACAATCCAAGTATAGTTTTAAAATAAATTAATATATGTCTCTATGCATACAGTAGTATAAAATTATGTTCATGAAATGTAGCTAAAACTAGCAACAATATTCAAAACCCTCATCAAGTTGAAGATTTTGTTCTTGCAAAAGAAATAAATGGGGCACCATCCCTTCCTCACATGGGAGCAAGTCCCATTCAAATTTCTCAAGACAAGAATGTAGATTCCCTGCATGATGGTTTTCTTCAACAGATTCAAACCTATAAGAACTTTTTGATGAGAAAGATGAGTGAAGGTCTATTAGTTGTTGACTTCTATATTTTAGTTTTAAGGAAGAAGTATGTGTTCTTTATGCTAAATTCTTCTTTTCTTTTTCTTTTAGAAACACTAGCCCTTGACAATTTGCAAAAACATTCACATATGTTGACGTCTGGTCCAAGAAATCTATCCACTCAGAATACTGGTGATAATTGGACTTTGTATGCTTACAATTAATACATAATACCTTTTGAGCATTATGTTTTAGCAATACTTGTGTAAAATGCAGCCAACAATAGCCAAAAAAGTTGTAATCTGCATCAACGTGAATGTTCTGTTGTTTCGGATGAAAAGATACGGTCATCTCTACATGACAAGCAGTGCAAAGCTCCTCTAAATGTGCATTCTATAAAAGCTCAAGGTAACATTAAATCTGCGTTTTTATATGTATGTATATATATCATATATTTTTTGCAAATATTGATAAAATTAAGAATGTATATCAGTTCAATATGAAGATGGGGGACTAGCCATAAATAATCTTCGAGAAAATTACATGAACAAAGATGAAGTTGCGGTAAGGCAGAAAAATACTGGCAACAGTGCTCTAAAGTCTCAAAATGCTGGGCAGACTGCTAAACCAACTCAAAATCTGATCAAGAATAACTCTGGTGACAATTTGACTTTGTATCTTTACATGTAGATTATATTTCCTACGTATAAATAATGTTTTAACATTATTTCTATAAAATGCAGTCAGAATCAGCCAAACATCTTGTAATCCACATCAACTTGAGCGTTTTGGTGTTGTGAAAGCAAAAAAAGGGGCATCGAATAGTAATGGTTTCTCTCTACATGACAAGCAAAGCAAAGATCATCCTGATGTGCATGCTAGAAATGTTCAAGGTAATATCCAATTTTTTTATTTATATATATGTGTCTATTATCCTACATAAGTATCTACTGATAGTTCCTAATGTATGGTTGTTCAATATGTAGAGGAAGGACTGGCCCGAAATATTGTTCAAAATTTGAAGGACATGAATAATGGTGATAATGATACTTCTACAAGTAATACAATATTCATTTCTATATACACCATGGTTTAACATCATTTTCATGACATGCAGTCAAATTTAGCCACAAAGCTTGTAATCCTTCGCATCAAGTTGAACATTTTGGAGTTGCAAAACAAAAAAGAGTGGAACAGAACAATGAGGGTGTTTCCTTACATGCAAAGCAACATGAAGCACCACCCATCACACATGCTAGAAAAGTTCAGGGTAATATTTAAATTTTAAATATTCAAGTGTTGTTTGCTTGTCCTATGTGTATGTATATATTTATATAGATTTGACTGTATTTCACTGTGAAGATGGAGGATTCACCATGGATGATGTTCCTAAAGGTCACACAATGGATGATGATGTTTTAGTAAGGCGAACAAACACTGGCAAGAGAATCTTGAGGGATCAACATGTTAATAATTACTCTGACCAAGCTACTGAACCACTTCAAAATTTGACCAAAAAGAATACTGGTGAGAACTAGACCTTGTTTGTACATAACTAATGCAAAAAAGCTTCTACATAAACAATATATTAGCTTTAGTTTTTTTGAAATACAGTTAATTTTGATAGTGAAACTTGTAATACACGTAAATCTAAACATGTTGGTGTTGGAAAAGAAACAAGAGGGTCATACAATGGTGAAGGTATTTATCTAAATAACATGCCATGTGTACCATCTCCTATTGTGCGTGATAGAATGGATTATGGTAAATCTAATATTTTTATATGTGTTCGGTAGTCTTTTACATATTTATTTTAGTGATTAAATTCGTAATATTTGGCAGCTCAACCTGAAGAGGAGGATTTGGTCACAGATAGAGTTCTCGAAGGTTCAATGAATAATGATGATGTACCCATAAGGCAGGCTAATGTTAGTAATAGGATTTTGAGGTCCCAGACATTAGACAATCACTCACAACCAGATACGGATCCAAATCAAGTTATGCAAGAGACAGATAACCATCATGGTAACAATTAATTAGTTCTAGCTTAATTATAAATAAGGTAATCATTATTTTATTCATTTTTTAGATCAACCGAAGAGAAAGAGGGTTAGAGGGAAAACGAAAAATATAAGCTTCAGGTCATTCAGAAATGGTGGTGGAGCTAAAATAAAGATAGAATTTAATTCTGAAGGTAATCCAATAAGTAAAAGCCAAACTCTTATGGCCAGTCGAATTGGAGTTATTGTTCGCAATTCCATAAATGCTCCTCTTAGTTATACAAGGTGGAGTCGCATGCCTAGTGAAAAGAAGGAGAAGATGCTCCAGTTGATCCAGGTTTCATATAGTTTTTATGTGTTACTTCATTGAATAATAAATGTGCATTTCTAATATTTTCTTAACTATTACGTAGGATGATTTTATCATTCATAGTGATGAGTTATTACCTGAGGAAAATGACCTCAGAACACGTTCAATATATCGATCATTGAATAAGGCTTGGCGTGAATTTAAGACTGAATTGTATGCTCTTTATTTGACATACGCCACTGATGATGAAGCTCTAAGAAATTGTCCTCCAAATGTAACAAAATCTGATTGGGAGTTTCTTGTGAAAAAATACTGGAAAAGTGACTATTTTCAGGTAAATTTGAAATAAATTTCTGAGTCTATACAATGATCTACTCTCTTTATTATTGATACTTTCTTGTAGAAATTTTTTACTTATCTTTATGTTTTTATCCATTGATCTTATTTTATGTTTATTTGCAAGGCTACAAGTACTCGTAACAAGATCAGTCGTTCTAAACAGTCAATGCTTCACTGTACTGGAAGGACTCGATTTAGTGTTATAGAACATGAGGAAGTATGAAATTTGTTCTTATTGTTCCTATTTTTATAGTATAAGGTTATACTTCATATTTCATAATCTATTTTATGAAAATACAGACTATCAATAACAATGGAGTTGTGCCAAGTCGCATGAGGATGTTTGAAAAGACTCGAACGAGAAAAGACAAAAATCTTGTAGATGCTGTTGCTGAAGAAAAGATGGTAACCATGATTATAGCTCGACATAAATGTCAACAAATTTGCAAATTGAAAATTCTAACAATTTAATTTGTTGTTTAGGCACAAATCACAGATTTGGTGTCTCAGCGTGAACATGGAACAATTGAAATTAGCGACGATGAAATATGCTTGAAGGTCTTTGGACCCGAAAGACCAGGCCATGTACGTATGCGGGGAAGTACAGTTGCAGGTCATTTTCGCTATAGAAATCCAATTTATATGAAGGAGATTGAAAAATATAAGAAACAAGCAAATGATGCACGAGCTAGAGTTGAACAAGCAGAAAAAGTTGCGGCAGATGCTAGAGCTAGAGCTGAACAGGCTGATCAGAAAGCTGAAAAAGCTCACACTTACATAAGAGAGTTATTCAATGTAATAAAGTCTAGCAGGATTATAGATGGCATGAATATCGACAACCCTAATGATGAGGTATTTCCTATAACTCATGGACTTATGGAAGTCATTGTTTATTTATAACCATAGTTCATATTAATAACACTATTTATTTATAGGTTTTGGAGTAAGATGGGAGTTCCTATAACTCATGGACTTATGGAACTCATTCTTTAGATGACACAATCAAGCATTGGACCTCATAGATGATCATTTTTTTATTATCTTATTTGTAGATAATATATAAATGTTTTTAATTTAAGATTTGCAGTGTATTACCTGACTACTTTTTTGTAGTTAAGACAAAACTTCTAGTAATTGGAATGAAGATGATGGTAATCAGTCTTTTAGATGACTAATTTAGGATCATTCTTTTAAATATATATATAGCCTTGTTGCATCAATCAAGCTTAGGCATTTATAAAGTAGTGCATTGGTACTTGGTTTGTTGGGCTTTGGTTTTGATTTGGAAAATCTCTCACAAATTGGTTCGTAGAATTAGCAAAGGTGTTATATATGACCGGAATGAGTGCATGGTGTGGTTGGTTATGTTTCATATATTTGGAATTAAGAAGTAAATATTTTGTTCATTTATACACATTGACTACTTCAACACAAGAAACACAGCTGTTGAAGGTAATTTTTGTTTTGTTGTCACTATGAACTACGAATTTCTTGTATTCTTTGTTTAGTGATCCATCACCAAGCAGTTTATCTAAATAGAAATACATGATTCAACATCACCCTCCAAAAGGGAACTCCCATGCTATGAAGCAGAGCCTGGATGAGCAATGATATAATGGTTCGCTGGTGTGATGGTGCTCTTGGATTTGCATAACTCCCGTCAAAGCTTTTCAAGTATATACTTATAATTCAACTATACTTGCATGTATCTACACTTCAGTTAATTCACATGTAGCACATCTTTCTTATCTACAAGCTTATCTAGTAATGTTGTTCCACTTGAAAACATCATGTAGGTGTTTCAAGAGAAGGAGTTCCTGAACCCTACAGTTAAAGCTTCTCAAGCTGTTTGGAGGCACAATTTATGGTGAGGTGATCAAGGGGATGTCTGTGCTTAAGATCAAATGATCAAGCGCAACCAGGGATGCCATAGAGCTTATGGGAGGGAGGTGTCCAAAGTGAAGTTCATTCTCATATCTGAATCTGGTAGCTACTCTTAATGTGGAAAATGTCAGTAAGGATATTTACTTTCTACAGATTTTAGATTTCCTGTTCATCACTTCTCATCTCTCTGTTTCCGCATATACCCAACCAATCCATTTTCTTTTTTTCATTCTGGTCACAGGAACAACTCAGAGATAGATTGACTCATGCAGTAATCAACTAGAGGTTCGCTGATTCAATCAACATTGCTCTGCAGTTGATTGATAAAAGGGCACGCTGGTTAGGTCACCCTCTCCTCTGATTTTCATCTTTAGATGTTTTTGTAGTGTTGATATCTCTGCTTCCTACATGCTCTATTGTTTTTGTTGACTCATGCAGTAATCAAGTAGAGGTTCACTGATTCAATCGACATTGCTCTGCAGTTGATTGATAAAAGGGCTCATTGGTTAGGTCACCCTCTCCTCTAATTTTCATCTTTAGATGTATTCATAGTGTTGATATCTCTGCTGTTTGTTTGGAAAAAGTTATTTTTACTATGTTGTTTGGAAAAAGTTGAGTGGGATGCCATTACTCATGTAGACATGTAGTATAGTTAGTATATTTTTTTATATAAAGTTTGATTGGGTAATTAAGAGTTGCTGTATTGTTTTTGGTAATTAATTATTATCTTACTAGGACTTTAGGTTTCTATACCGCTTTTACTTTTATTTGAGATGTCTAAGGAGTAAGGACGTTTCCTTAGCAGTCATAATTTTGAGATATTGGATTCACTAAAAAACCTCGAAAAATTTGCTATTCCAGAACTACACATAAAATTTAGATAAAATTCACCAACAATTTGGCAAAATTTCAGTAAACTTTCAGGAGAAAACTACTATAAAATCATGTGCTACACTACCATTTCTGTAAACATATATGCTTAATATGGAATATAGCTGTCCGCATTTTAAATGGTTGTGTCCCTCTTTTTAACAGATGACCTGAGAAAAAATATTAGACTTTCTCTTTGCCCATTCCTCTTTTCCCTTTAGTTGTATTTCTTCTGCGAAATGGTCCATGACTTACTTCAAATATCATCATTTCAGGTTGGTGCCCAGACTAACCTGATGGCCATGCAGTGGGCTGCGGATTTCATTTGGCATTCCTACAATGAAGAACCCAGCGAACAGTCATTCTCAACTGTTGGCTTGATGGAACAGATCAACATAACTAGAGATTCCACAGATTATCTGTGGTATACAACTTAGTAAGTAGTTTATCCTGACTGATTATGGCCTTTTCCTATTTGCAGTTTCTTAAACTATGCCACCTAACCATTATTTATCATTTTACGCAGCGTCAACATAGATCCAAATGAAGAGTTTCTTAAAAACGGACAGTACCCTGTGTTGACCGTAATGTCAGCTGGTCATTCATTGGATGTTGTTGTCAATGGGCAATTATCAGGTATTCGTTTTATGGGCATTTGGACTCTTTTCTTTCGTATCCACTTACAACTGAATCTACCATGAAGAAGATCGAAGACAACAACACTCTTGTCTTCATTGTGGATCTCCGTGCTGACAAAAAGAAGATCAAAGCTGCGGTGAAAAAGATGTATGACATCCAAGCCAAGAAGGTCAACACTCTCATCAGGCCTGATGGAACTAAGAAAGCTTACGTGAGGCTCACTCCTGGTTATGATGCATTTCCACCTGAGTCTAATGAACTAAAGTTGCACTTATATCGATTCAGTAATTTTTCAATAAAAGAAGGAATCGTGCCAAATGTGAGGACCACAAACATTAGCTTCTTGCCCTTTCAAATCCTGGGCAGCGTCGGTCGGCCGTAAAGTGAGGTTAAATTATGTCAAATCGCTGGTTGTTTAATGCAACTTTGTAATCTCTGGAAAAAAGTATCGTGGTTTGAATTATTAGTGGGCAACCAAAAGGCACCCTCCTGCGTGAGTCGTATGTTTAATTACATATTAGCAAGCCTGGCACAGCCCTTTTGATATCTTTCTTCTTTTCTAGTCCTTCCTACCATCTTCTTCCTACTTAACCATGTGCAGTACAAACTTGTCATACTAACACGTACAATTCAGCTCTGTTTCTGGCAAGGAGAATGATAAGCTTCCTTAAAACTCAATCAATATTCTTCAATGCCAGAAGGAAAAAAAACCATTGCTTGAGGCCCACTTCAGACTATCTCACCTTCCCCTTATGGCTCCCTACCTCCTCTTCATTCTTGTCCTCTTGCCACTCATCCCCTTAACTTCAATCATAAGCATTGGCCTGACCTGTCCCTTATATTACTCTCCCTCTCCCGTTTTAAGACCATCCTGATTCCCCTGCTACACTGAGTGATGCAACCGCAGCAACCGCTGCCCCACACTTGAATCCTCACTTAATTGTTCCTCCTGTCTTGCTTGTTTCATCAATCTCTTTCTGTCTTCCTGTCTGTTTGTCTCTCTTCACGTGTGGTTCTCCTCTTTTCTCCCCATGGGAAGACACTCCTGCTGTCAGAAGCAGAAGCTTAGGAAAGGGCTCTGGTCTCCTGAAGAGGACGAGAAACTCTTCAATTACATCATCCGCTTCGGTGTTGGGTGCTGGAGCACCGTGCCCAAGCAAGCAGGTAATTGGTTGAACCTGGGAATTGGCACTCACTCCCTCCTATTTCTTATTTCCGCATGAAATTATTTTTCTTCGGAGATTCATTTTTCACTTGACACACAATTTCGTTCTCATGCAGGTTTGCTGAGGTGTGGGAAGAGCTGTAGGCTTAGGTGGCTGAATTACGTCAGACCTGATCTCAAAAGAGGTAGCTTCTCCCAAGATGAAGAAGACTTAATTGTTAGCTTGCATCAGATATTAGGCAACAGGTTTGTGTTTTATATGTGCTCTAACTGTGAATGCTATTCGAGTGTGGAAATGCTATATCATTCTTATTTCAAATTTTGGACGTTTACAGATGGTCTCAGATAGCAGCTCAGCTTCCAGGAAGAACCGACAACGAGATCAAGAACTACTGGAATTCAACCATCAAGAAGAAACTGAAGCAGCAGAATGTCGGACCCAAGAACCATCAGTCAATAACGGAGACTGCTGACCACGGAGAGGAAACAGAACTGAAGCACATCATCTGTCCAGCTGCTAAATTTCCCCATGTCCAACAAGTGCAGAGCTCGACGTTGAAACCGGTCTTTGACCCCTTCCCATTGCCTGGCCAATTCAACGGAGGCGTGCATGCGAGATTGTACCAGCGTCCACAGTTTGATCAGAGTTTGATCAGGACTTTTGTTACATTTCACCGGCCAAAGACTCTTAAGAATCCAAGGATATACTTAATTGTCGATGGTGATGTATGAAAGGTTCTAACCATAACTTATCTTCTTATACGCTTACACCAGAATAGGGACGGTCTTGAAATTATAATACTAATTAGGTGGATTTTAAGAAATTCATACACGTTTATCTAGCTACCTATATGTAAAGTGAATCATAGTATGTATACCAAATTAATAACGTAAATATTCAGAAATAGTCATCAACTTCAATTGTTAACATGCAATGGTACGTGCATGCATATCATCTTATCCAGCTTTTCTTAATTAATAGATCAGCGCAATGGGAAATATACATGGACATTAGGACAAAAACGGCGTGCATGTTATTGTTACTTGCCAATACATTAACATATATATACATTGATATGTATGCTAGTATGATTAGTGCGCAGGAAATGATCAATCAGTTCAGATAAGCAATGTAAGTACCTTAATATACAACAGATCTTGACTGGTGCTTGATCTATTTGCCATCAGGTTTAGATGTACAATACTATGTGAATTGGGAAGACAATATTACCAACCTTACTGACGCCTGTTTAGCATATTCACATGTGGCTATACTTTCATGCAATCTCAAATGGAATCGGCTTCTACTTGATATAGCTACTTGCTACATAAATTATGTTTTAGTATCAAGTATTTGACTGATTTTTCATTTCAGATTTGTAAAGCAGACCTGATTTCATATTTCAGATTTTATTTATTGGTATACTTGAATGAATGTTCATGCATACATATATATTATATATTACACGATTAGGAATGAAAACTATCTACTAGAATCTCATTATAATTAATGTATTGAGTATCATCGTCAATTAACCTACTATTACTTTGCACTGATCTGTCAGGAACTGAGCTGCTAACCTTCTTATTAAAGACGTGTTACTGATCTTTGAAGATGAGTCCAGTTGCTGACCCTCTATGGTCGAGATCGCCTCTTTTGGATCCTTAACGATGATGGTCACCCGGATGGTGGTTTGAGGAAGATACAGACTGGTGGTCACCCGGATGGTGGTTTGAGGAAGATACAGACTGGAACTCCAGCGTCTATGTCATCTCCAACCAATGCTATGACTCGAGTTGTAGGTACCCCAAGTATCCCCCCATCAGTACTTTTCTTAATTAATAGATCAGCGCAATGGGAAATATACATGGACATTAGGACAAAAACGGCGTGCATGTTATTGTTACTTGCCAATACATTAACATATATATACATTGATATGTATGCTAGTATGATTAGTGCGCAGGAAATGATCAATCAGTTCAGATAAGCAATGTAAGTACCTTAATATACAACAGATCTTGACTGGTGCTTGATCTATTTGCCATCAGGTTTAGATGTACAATACTATGTGAATTGGGAAGACAATATTACCAACCTTACTGACGCCTGTTTAGCATATTCACATGTGGCTATACTTTCATGCAATCTCAAATGGAATCGGCTTCTACTTGATATAGCTACTTGCTACATAAATTATGTTTTAGTATCAAGTATTTGACTGATTTTTCATTTCAGATTTGTAAAGCAGACCTGATTTCATATTTCAGATTTTATTTATTGGTATACTTGAATGAATGTTCATGCATACATATATATTATATATTACACGATTAGGAATGAAAACTATCTACTAGAATCTCATTATAATTAATGTATTGAGTATCATCGTCAATTAACCTACTATTACTTTGCACTGATCTGTCAGGAACTGAGCTGCTAACCTTCTTATTAAAGACGTGTTACTGATCTTTGAAGATGAGTCCAGTTGCTGACCCTCTATGGTCGAGATCGCCTCTTTTGGATCCTTAACGATGATGGTCACCCGGATGGTGGTTTGAGGAAGATACAGACTGGTGGTCACCCGGATGGTGGTTTGAGGAAGATACAGACTGGAACTCCAGCGTCTATGTCATCTCCAACCAATGCTATGACTCGAGTTGTAGGTACCCCAAGTATCCCCCCATCAGTACTGAGCCCAGAAACAAGCTTGATCAATTCCAGATCCTGAAGTATCCACTTACAACTGAATCTGCCATGAAGAAGATCGAAGACAACAACACTCTTGTCTTCATTGTGGATCTCCGTGCTGACAAAAAGAAGATCAAAGCTGCGGTGAAAAAGATGTATGACATCCAAGCCAAGAAGGTCAACACTCTCATCAGGCCTGATGGAACTAAGAAAGCTTACGTGAGGCTCACTCCTGATTATGATGCTCTGGATGTGGCCAACAAAATTGGCATTATATAAATGTCTTATCCTGAAAATTTTTGTTCCCAACAAACATGGTGCATTTTCTGTTGAATTAAAATGTTTCAGATCCCTTTAGTGATAGTTATCAGACTGCTGTAGTAAAAAAAAAAAGAGAAATAGGCGGTGCAAGACTATTGGCTTAGCCTGCCAATGAGGCAATTGTAAGAGTGTTGTATAAGTTATACACGAGGGTTTGTAAGAGTCATTAACTTGTGTCTTTATTAAGAATAAAAAAAACAAGATTAGACTTTGTACAGAAGAAAATATGAAGTGGATGGCATGATTCTGGATTTTTATTCGATCAATGTGGTGCACATGTATAAATGAGTTCTCAGCCTAGTTTCGCCAAACGCACAGTCTGAGCTTTCTAAAGTCTTTACCCAACTAATATTGAATCTAAAATAATGATACGTTAATTTCCCGACATCTTAGAAATGTCGGGTCTGTTTCTTTGAGGCAACTTTGTAATGCCGTTCATGCTATTTATCGGCGTGTATGTAATGCCGTCTATAAACGACATCTTCCCGGCATATTAGAATGTCGTGTTTGGCATCATTTTCCGGCGATAACCATTTATCCCCGGCATGGACATAATGCCGATTTTGATACTATTTACGGCAATTCTTAATATGCCGTGAAACTTTTGACGGCACGCTTTTCAACGGCATTTTTCCGGCATATTGAAAAATGCCGAATAAATACAATACCGGCATAGTTATGCAGTTTTTACAGCATGTCATTATGCCGGGAAATCTAATATTTGTTGTAGTGTCTGTATTTCTATACTGAATTTCTCTTACCATTTTTCTATAAGCCTCCTATAGGATAGGCGTCCGATTAACACACTCATATTGTTCTTATTATCCATGAAACTTAGAGATAACTAGCTCATGTACATTCAATTTACACTCCGAAGTCCAGTGTCAGGTTAAAGACGAAGAATGCAGAGATCTACGGGCTAGGGCAACTTAAAAGGAGATAAATAAATAAAAATGAGGCATGCTCAAGGAGTTTAGATCTCTTTATCTAGAACCCCTATTCATGCGTGGTCTTGCCTTCTTATTAGAATTCACGGCAATGATTATAAAAAATGAATCTCTTTAGTGATGACAAAAGTTGTTTCATAACTTTTTAATAAAATACTGCACGTGCCTTGTTGTTTCAAATTGTTTATTCTAATTACATCCTTTAATGCAGTTTATGCATATTGTAAGTATGGACGCTTGTTGCTAGGAGAATGGAAGTATGAATATTATAATTTTTTTATCTCTATACTTTTGTGCATGCAGTAATTAGACAACATTCTTATACCATCTTCTTATCCACGCCACCAAAGTTCAAATTGTATGGTTGATGTGAGTGCATGTTGATTTAATCGACTTCATCATTTACTTGAATTTTACTTTTATGGATATCTTATGGCGTCTTCCGGACCACTCTGAATCAAGTTACCGATACAGATTTATATGTATAGCCTAAGCATCCAACAACCTAGACTTACTATTGAATGAATTTCTCAAAACCCGGAGACAACATTACCAACTATACATCATTGAACTAAGAAGTTTACCATTCTACTATGATGCCATAGGGCATATCCGACCTATCATCGGATCCAAATTATGACTTTTTTTTTCTAAATTTGTGGATAGAGTATTTCTTATAAGTTTTATTTTCTTTCACATTTTAAGATTTTGATCACTCATGCACTTTCTTCATGAATTATTTGAATCACTAAATCATATTAGGGATTTGTTCAGTGCCATATAAAATAATAATAATAGAAATGTACTCTGATTTTTTCTTGCATAAGAGTAATTATAGGCATAGACTATTTTTTTTGTTATTTCCAACCGAGTTGTTAAGTGTAACTTTTGGACGTATATGACTTGTCACTAAGCTCGCCCAGTTTTATGGATGTATATGACTTGTTACTAATCTTGCCCAAAGTTAACTATATAGTGGAGTTATTCCACCATTATATACGTGAAAATATGGCTATATATAAAAAGATATTTTTAAATTTTTGAACCAACACGATTGTTGGTAATCGACCTGAATAATGATAAAAGTTCCAACCGCATTATACTACTAGCT
Source organism: Alisma plantago-aquatica (assembly GCA_963693085.1). Classification (NCBI taxonomy): domain Eukaryota; kingdom Viridiplantae; phylum Streptophyta; class Magnoliopsida; order Alismatales; family Alismataceae; genus Alisma; species Alisma plantago-aquatica. The sequence continues at coordinate 214,601,268 of OY856412.1, forward strand.
GGTGTAGAATTACTTTGTAAGGGATAGTTATAAATAAAGGAGGCAAATGTATTAATTTTGTAATTAGCATACGTATTGCCAAAACGTTTGAATGGTTGAATATATAAAATTGATTTGAAGGGTTGAGTTTTATTTTCTTCTGAAAGTTTTTCAATGGTTACGTCATATAGAATATTTTACGGGGTTTAGTCATTAAAAGAACAAGAAATAGTATCACCTTACTACTTGAAATAACATCGTATTGCATTTTTGTAAGAAGATTTTTGCAAAGCATTAGTATTTTGGAACTATTGATTCAAACTATGAAGCCATTTTGTATGATCTCATATTTCTCTACTCCTAGGCGACTACCATTATCAATGCCGACATGAAATGTGCAGTACTTCCGTTGTGAAAGCAAGACCAAGACAACCTAATATGTATTAATGAATTCATACCAATGATGTAATAGAGTTGCTACAATGAAATCAAATAATTAAACTAATATTATTTTATAAGGAATTAACTAAGTGACATTCAAGGTATATGAACTATAAAGTTACAAAGTGATTTAGTAATCTTTTATATGTATTAGGTCCAACTAATAATTTATTGAAAAATGGATTTCTTGATTCTTACTAAAAACAACATTACATGCCATAATTATATTCAAAATCGTAGCACTTATGAACCAAATTTTGGTATATTTATATTTACATGATATTTTTTTCTCATATGAAAGTACACACATGTTTAATGGAGTCAAATTTCCTTGATATAATAGATGAATGTCGAAGGCACAAGAAAAGTGTATGATGGTAAGAATTTCAACATTAAAGCTCGACGGATAAAAGTTGCAACAAAGCAATATGCCAATGTTTAAACATGACACTTTTGGACTAGGGAAGTAATTATAAGTCTTTAATATTTCAAGATAGCCCAATACAAATGTTTTTGTACACTTGTTGATTTTAGTACACTTTCTCCTTTTGTTTCATTTATTTAATCAAAAAATCTTAGAAATGCTTCTTTCGTTTTTGAATGTATGTATCGTTTTTCAGATAAAATCATATCAAAGCCTCATGTTACCAAAAATAGTTTTTTTATCCTGAACAACCAATAAACATCGTGTTTTAAAATGCAGTAATTAGAGTTGTAAATTCTTAAAGATGTGAAAAAATATTTCAGATATTTAAATTTTATATATTTGAACCAACTAATTTTTATGCCGGACGGGTCCAAATATATTTCAAATATAAATATAAGAAGGATACGAGACATAGAATTAAAGAGAGAGCAAAAACAGATCTTTTGTGTATAATCATGCATAATCTCGAAATTGATCGGTACGTAGACCGAATAAGACAGTGCAAGTAAAAATTCCTAGATTCGTGGAAATATAGAACAACATATAAATTATCATGCTTGCATATCCATCATTTCAGTTTCCAGCAATTATTTCAATAATTACATATCTGATTTGACCGATGGACGAATATGTAAGGGTTGCATTAAATCACTAAGTCATGTAGATGTAAATTCAAAGAGGTAGATGTTATTGCAATTTAACATATCTTTCATTTTGGTAAATCTTAATAAAATACATATAAATATATCATTGCCAACAAACATTAGATGAGCTAATGACTCTTTAGTATTGGATGGGGAAAATGGTACTTACGCTATAGTGATACAAAATGAATTTGTATATTTCACAAAAATGGAACGTATGATTTGTATATTTCATCATCATTATCTCCATCAATGTCATTTTGAGAAAGGCCTTATTCTCAAAAGATTCCATATTAAAAAAATGTATTGACATTTTATTAATTTTATGCATGGTGTACTAACCTGGTAGTATGTTTATTGAAAAAAGATATGTGATATATATCATTGAGTTCCAAATCTTATAATTACCTAATATGATTATGATTTTTCTAACATTAATTAATATGCAACTTTAAATTTAGATAGCAAATTCAACATTCTTTAAAATTTTCAAAAACATTTATACAAATTTATCAACTATAATGTGGCATGTGCATGTGCACGTGTGCGTTCACTAGTATATTACAAAATGAAGTATTACAAAATGATTTACAATTACATTCTACATTCTATAAACATGTATGCTAACTAGGATCTATACAATAGGTACAACCTGTACATCTTGCTCACATCTTGTCCTTTGGTCCCATGCTAGCTCTGAACCTAAAACATACGTGAAACAACAAATCAACACACAAGGTGTCGAGTACATGGGTAGAAAGATACATATATTTATGGTTTTCATAACTTTGAAAATATTTGTAGAAAGAAATGAAGATCATAGAAAACAATTCTTTATTAAGAGGAATACATTGATTTTAGTCATTTTCTAGATGAATTGCATTACTAAGGTGGACTAGTACCAAGACATATATTGGGCCCATCCCCATGTACCGAGTACTCTAGGGAAACTCCCTATACACCTTGTTCTCTAGGGAGGTGTACTAGTCAACTTGATCCTTCCCTCATAAGGGGGATAATGAACACCTTAATAACTACAAAATATCTACTCATCATTTATGTTTTCAAATGACAAAATAATGAGTACTTATAGTAATACTACATCCAATATTTGCAAATAAAAGAGCATACATATATATCATGATTCAACCAAAAAAACCATAGTCATTTAATTAAATAAACCCATGCACATGAGCTCAGAGAATCTAGCATATCCATGATCATATATTCATGTGGTCATCACCTGATTAATAACAATTAAGCATCATTAATCAATGTTCATCATATTCTGGGTATTTTAGGTCCAAATTAGGGTTTGGCCAAATCTAGGTTCAAACAACCTAGAACTTATGTCTGATATTTTTATAATGAACATGAGGTCATTCTAGGGGTCTGGTTCATATTTCATATATTTTTGATGATTGGTCTACTATTTTTTAGAATTAAAATGAGGTTAAAACATGTAATTTAGGCATTAATGATAAAAGGCCTAACATAGATCAATAAAACCCAGATAAGAGTTCACAAATGGGTTTCCAGTGTTGTTAGGATGCTACCACAATTTTTTGAGAATGAATATCACATGGATACTATTTATTTCATTTAATGAACCCTAAAAAGGAGCTTTGTACACTAAATTAAATATCATCATGCAAAGTGGTTCAAGGGGGATATTGCCAAGTTATGACCCAACTCTAAATGGTGGGCCACCTAGGGTTTTCTCGCGGCAGCGGCCATGAGGGGGGAATTAGTTGGTGGCCCGTTTCGTGAATAGCCGGATCATCCTCCGAACCCTAGCACAGGTGCACACGATGATGTAGCTTCCGAACAAGGAATACTAAGCTCTTTTAATGCGGCTACAACAACTCTAGTGGCAGGATAAGAGATGGATACTGAGATGGTTCCTGAAACTAGCTATAGTCCATGGGCTCCTTGACATACGAGCATATGATCTTGCCCAATGTCCAGAAAGACACATACATTAGTGTCGACCTAAGTGGTGTCCTCCCGTCATTTTCGGTCCGCAATGAAGCGTTGCAGCCGCTTCTTGAACCTTGGAAATTCACATTCGTCGTGAAGGTGATCATAATCAACATAGGACTCAAGGCTCTAGTGAATATGATCTACTCCATCTGGGAACCACAAAATGAGTTCATAGTAATTGATCTGGAGAATTGTTACTATATCATCCAATTCATTGGTGAGGATGACTACGTCATTGCCATGATAGGCGGACCATGGATGATTTTCAGTAACGATCTTTCTATTTAGTGCTAGTCACCCTCATTCCGGCCATTAGACCCTATTCCAAGGAAGCTCATTATTTGGGTGAGAGTCTCCGACCTTCCCATGTTCCTATTCCAAACTGAGCTGTTGAGTTGCATTGGTAACACGACATGGAAAACCATCAAAGTGGATGCTCATACCATGCAGGGACATTGGGGGAAATTTTTTCGCATTGTTATTGAGGTGGAAACCTCAAAGCCTCTGTTGCCTGACATCTTCATCAATGGAGAACACTTCAAGATTGAGCATGAAAACCTCTCAATAGTATGCATGAAGTGTGTCTGGGTTGGTCGTGCAGACACAGATTGCAAATAAGAAACACGTGCAAACAACCGTGAGGCCGCCTCATGATCAACGTCGCTCCCGCTACCTGGTGTAATGTACACCATGGAGATACATGCCAATAGGCATGAGACAAGGAAACAAGCACAAAATAAACTAGAAGCTAAGAAAGCATCATCAACATATAAGGTGAAACCAATACCCATCTCAGACTCTGAGGTTGAGGTAGACTATAAGGCCCCTAAACTTGCTTAATGAGTTTTATAAGCTTAATTACCATAGTTTAATGACTATAAACCTAATCAAAACTTTTGATATGTTTTGAAATTATAAGACAAGCTTATGTTTCAAATTTGGTCCAATTTGGACACTGTTTGAGCAAGTTATGCAATTTTCTGTACATTTTGGACTTTTATGCATTTTACCCAATTGAGGGGTTTTATTTGCAATTTTTTATATACATTATGTTCCTTAGATGATATATTATAATTATTGAGTATTTGTATCCATGGGGCTCCTATTTGAGCCTTGGTTTGATGGTGTTTTCCTCAAGGGTATTTTAGGGTTTGCCCCTTCATGGATGAGCTACTTTTAGTAGCTATCAACTAATGAATTATGTGATTGGCTGGGAAATTAGACAAAGGAAAGATAATAAGGTCTATATAGATGGTGGGGGAGCTACTTGTGTGTGCTTGTATATTCTTAATAAATTAAGGCCATGGACACTTGGATAGATACTAGAACTTCAACTTTTTCTTTTTCTTTATCTTAAAGTTTCATATACTTATCTCCAAACACCAAAATGAGCCATTTTCTCTCCACCACTTCTCTCCTTCTATGACCTTCGTTCCCCCTCTGTTCTTCTGTGAATTCCCTGCCCAAGAAAGAAGAAAGTGGGGATCTTCTTGGAAAAATTTCCTAGGGTTGTAATTGATTTCCTTTTTGGGTCTAAAAAGCTTCCTCCTAGTGATCTTGACATAAAAATGTAAGTATTAACTTATTTCTTCCATTTATTTCTTTTCTATTCTTACTCCTATATCTCTCCAGGTCGGAACCCTGTTGTTCCATGGTGAAAGTGGCTCTAGAACTCAAAAATCTATCCTTCTTGTTTTTTTTCTAGGATTTTGCTTCTTTGTGGAGAGAAGTACCTATTTGGCCAAGTTCATATCTGAATCTAGGGATTTCTTGCCTTATTTACTTGAGACTCATGCTGTTTGAGATCTGAACCACTATATAGAGGAGAATTATATAACATTCTTCACTTATATTACTTACTAAAAGCTTGTTAGTTCATATTTATGCTTTAATGTGATGATCTAAGCATAAAGAAACCATGCTTGTTTAGAATTACGAATTTTTGTGGTGTTTCCTATTTTGTTTCAGTTCTATATGAACTTGTAAACATGTGTACACACTTTCTAAGGTGTAACATGATCTGGGACAGGTTGATAGAATCAACCTTGGTGCTAAGAACAAAATAATTGATGGTTCAAATTAGGGTTTTCAAGTTATTTCCTTCCCTATCATACAACTGATGGCCATACCATTCAACAACCAATGGTGCTTCTATCTTGGCAATTAATGTTCATGATAAAGGGTGTCAAATTTATGTTGACAACCTATGGTCACCCCCTTAGGTCAGGTTTTGGATCAATTAGACATTTAATTATCATTTACTAAGTATTCTAATGATGTTATCAATCGATGATGACATTAGCTTAATATTTAATGGTGTTAACTGAATGTATTACTAATCTAACAACCAATGGTGACCTAATGATCAAAATTAATAGTGGATCAGTTCATCACCATATATGATGAGTTAACAATGTAATTGTAGATTTGACTAAACCTTGAACAAATGATTCCTTGGTTCAATTGATATAATGGTTAGACCTATACATCAATTGATAACCTTGAACAACGAACCTGATCCAATGAATAATATTGGATTCTTTAACATCCAATGGATTAGAATAAATCACATGGTATTATATGTGGGTCCTAGTGGTGATAATTTTATGGTTCAATGCCATTAATTTGTAGTCTTACCTTTTCCATTATATAGTTATATTTGATAAATCACTATAATAAGTGGATACGTAACTCCCATGTGATCTAGCTTGTTATACCTAACCTTAATGGAATTATATGATGTTGATTGGTTATAATTAGACCTCTTGAATGATTAATGTGATAATGAATTACACTCTTCTTATGTTGAAACCACAATGTAGTACTATTTGAATATCATAGTGCCTTGCCATGTTAATATCTATGGACATATATGTGCTAATGATCTTTTGAGCCTTGTTTAAGGCATGGAATGATGATGATAACATTACTATGAATAATGTGATGGTATTAACGACCTTTGGGCATGTTTGAAGCCATGATTGAGGTGAAATCCTCTTCATGTACCAATAAGGGTTAAAACCCTGGAACTTGTGATAAGATATTGGTATCTTGTAATAGTATGATGATAAGTGTGGTTCATTAATTTGCAATGAATGATAGCTTGTGTTAATGTGATTAAGACTTATATCTCAAATGTTTTATATCTTTCAAATTTGTTATACATATACCCTTGTTAGAAAAGAATTAGGGTTTGAATGTCCACTTGTATGATAAAACCTTAATGTATCCAATTGGCAGTAATTAATCATGTGTAACCTTCATCATGTAGAGCCATGTGTCGTAGAGCCATCTTCAGTGCCAGAACTTACTGGATGGTGAAATGAGTATTCCCAAGGGAAACTCAGAGCACGTATTGTTGAGTATGTGGGGGTGGCAAGTTGAGGATATATCCTTGTCATCCATAATTGCAGGTTACGGATGATGGCTATGGTCATGCCACTAACATTTGATGTGATTGAGGACAGTTGCGGTTGTACCTTGGATTAGAGGATTTTGTATACCCTATTTTCTAGTGTTGTAACTTGTACCAAGTACAGACTAGTTGTTATCAGTTGACTATATGTCACTGTTGGCAGTTTGACTGGTATGTCACTGCAGTTTACTCGTACTGACCGAGGGGAAGTGATCTTAGGATATATGTACTCCTAGATCTTATACGAAACTGAATAGCACTTCACAGTGGTTAGTTGGACTTTGATTGGTACGACTCAAACTCCCCAATGCATAATAATAAAAGATATAATACCAGTCGTGTAGTATATTGCTAGGGTTTAATACGTATTGCATTGGTTGATTAACCCTTGTCTTGTCTTTACACTAAATAGTTCTTACATGATGCAGACTTATGAAAATTGTGTAATTCTACTTGATGTTACAACTTATTTGCTTAACTGCTTAGTATGCTTAAACTGTTCAATCTGTTCATATTACTTATCCAATACCCTAACTACTCAATGTATTTACTGTTAGTTAATATGTTATAGTCAATATATGTTGGAGAGAGTTATATCTCTCACTGGGACTGGGTCTCACCTGTGGGTCACCACATGTTTTTTAGGTGGTCGCGGGTAACGAGGTCGAGGTCACACTGTGGAATAAAACCAACCTGGTGATCAATAGATTCAGAAGGTTGGTTAGTCATAGATGTTAGTAGTAGAGTCCTAGTGTTGTTCCTATACTCTCAAGTTTGGGTATGGGATGTGTTTTATAGATGATATACTTGTATCGACATGACATTTTGGTAGTATGCCAATGTTTGTAAATATATGGCATGCACATGTGAAATATCTTTTATATGTAGGATGTGACTGAGGTCTTTGGACACATACGTAAATACTTGTTACAGTATATGAGAATGGAATGATGGACCTTTTATAGGTGTTTTAGAGTTTATTTACATTATTGGAATTGGTTTTAATTATTCCACATTTTTTACTATGTGATTAATTAGTAGTTGATCGTGTTTTATGTTTTGAGTAATCTCGTTTAGCATGACGAGGTGTCACAGTTAAGTTGGTATCAGAGCTCTAGGTTTGCTGAGTCTACAGGGACATATGACTTAGGTTTGAGTCTGTTCTTATGTATGCAACATATCTGATCATAGTTTATGCTTATGCAGATATGTCTGGAAGACATGAAGAACATGTTGAGAGTAGCTATGTTGTACTAGGAGGAGGTGCATGGAGGTAGGAACGTAATGAGAGAGTGTCAGAAGCAGGACCAGAGTAGCCCGCAATGCCTCATCTAGACCCGACAATGATGGCCAATCCTGAGTTTCAGTATATGTTTAGATAGATGATGGCCACAATTACACATATCGCTGACAGAGCGCCAGCACCTCAATCTAGGGAAGCCGCCTCTAATGTGTAGACCCAAGGTGTCAAGAAGATATTTGAACGTCTTAGATGTGTTGGGGTGATTGAATATGCTGGTTCTTCTGATCCAGCAGACGCTGACATGTGGTTGACTAAGATGAAAAAGGCGTTCAAAATCCTAAACATCATTGAAGAAGATAAAGTTAAGCATGTGGTATACTTGTTGAAGGGTAGTGCTGGCCACTGGTGGGCCATAGAAGAGGAAAAAAGGCCAGGAGTTGTGATAGGATGGGAGGAGTTTTAGAGGGAATTTGTTAGCCAATATTTTCCAGAGATCTACTTAGATGAGAAAATCTCTCAGTTTGAGAAGATTCATCAGGGAGCTATGACTATCAATGAGTATGAATCAAAGTTTATGGAACTTCTGAGGTTTTGCCCGCATATGGAAGTAATGGACAAGGAAAGGATCCAAAGATTCAAGAAGGGCCTCAGTACTGATTTGACTACAATAGCGTCAGCCCTAGAAAATAGGGAGAGGTTTTCCACCTTTGTGGAATCTATAAGGAGGATTGAAAGGTCTTCCGTAGAGAAGCGTGAAGCTAATGCTAAGAAGTGACCTATGTAGTTTCAAGAGAAATCATCTGGAGGCTTCAAGAAGCTGAGGTTTTTCCCACCACAGTCGCAACCAAGTTCAACCTTCACTGAACCAAGATCACATGAACCATCACAGTGGACCCCGAGTCAAGGTAGAGGTCACATTTTTTCACCAACGGGAGCCCGTAGTACCTCATCAGTTTTAGTGAAAGGGTCTTTTAGGCCATATCAGGATACTAAAACATGTTACAAGTATGGGCAAGTGGGGCATATAAGACCTTATTGCCCTATGAAAGATGAGGAGGTGACTCAGCAGCCAAGGCAAAGTCAACAAGGTCCACAACAACGATAGTTTAGTAGTGGCAGTGGAAGAGGATGTGGTCAGGCATCCTAGGCAGGATCCTCTAGACAAGCAAGTAGAGGACGTGGATGGCAGTAGGCGACAGCAAGGTTCTATGCCATGACCCAGCCAGAAGCAGTGGTCAATCCACGAGTCGTACAGTTCAGATGGAGTTATTTCATTATGATTTGTCTGCTTCTTGTTTTGTATCAATGTTAGTAGACCAGGTGCGACACACTCTTTTATCACTAGAGAGGTGATAGATAGTTGTTATCTACATGTTAGTCTTAGATCTGATAGCCTGCGGCTAGAGACTCCTTTAGTTGATTTCGTCGAGTTGCGGGAAGTGTGCCCTTCTTGTGTTCTTCCTTTTTCTGGACACAACATTCAAGTGGATCTTTTGACACTTGACATGCATGGTTTTGATGTAATACTAGGAATGGATACCTTGGAAAAATACAAGATAGTCTTGAACTATAGTACTAAGGTGGTGACGGTCCATGATGGAGATGTACAGTGAATTTTTCAGGGTGATAGGAAGATTCTTCCTACATGTTTGATGTCAGCTATGATAGCTGAGCAGTTGATGAGATAAGGATGTGAGGCTTTCTTAGCTCATGTTGTGGATACCAAGGTGGTAGGTCCTAGTATCCAGGAGGTACCAGTGGTGCGAGAATTTGAGGATGTCTTTCCTGAGTAATTTCCTAGCATTCCCCCTCATAGAGAGATTGATTTTGAGATCAATCTTGTTTCTGGAACACAACCCATAGCACAGTCAGCATACAGAATGGCACCAGCAGAGATGCAGGAGTTAAAGAAATAGTTACAAGAATTGTTAGAGAAGGGTTTTATCAGGTCGAGCACTTCCCCTTGGGGCTCTCGTGTTGTTTGTTAAAAATAAGGATGGTTCAATGAGGATGTGTATAGACTGTAGACAGTTGAACAAAGTGACAATAAAGAATAAGTATCCTTTGTCGAGGATTTATGATCTTTTTTATCAGTTGAGAGGTGCCATTGTGTTTTCAAAGATAGACATGAGGTCAGGTTACCATCAGTTGAGAATTAAGGATGATGGCATACCCAAGTCAGCTTTTAGGACTAGGTATGGTCATTATGAGTTTGTGGTTATGTTGTTTGGGCTAACCAATGCACCTGTAGCTTTTATGGATCTAATGAATAGGGTGTTTAGACCTTATCTTGGTCAGTGTGTGGTCGTGTTCATAGATGATATCCCAATATACTCTAAGGATAGTCAACAACATGAGCAACGCCTTCGCTAGGCATTGACTTTGTTGAGGCAGCATCAAGTATATGCTAAGTTCAGCAAGTGTGAATTTTAGTTATTTGAAGTGTCTTTTCTGGGCCATGTTATATCTGCAAAAGGTGTTTGTGTTGATCCCAAGAAAGTATCTTCTATACTAGAATGGGAACAACCAAAGACACCGACAGAGATCTGTAGTTTCCTAGGTCTAGAAGGTTACTACATGAGGTTCATCAAAGACTTCAGTTCTGTAGCGTTACCCCTAACTAGGTTAACCAGGAAGGATGTTCCTTTTGCCTAAAATGGCAAGTGTTTCCAGCTTTTGAAAGAAAAGTTGACTAGTGCACCGGTGTTAGTACTACTGGAGCAAGGAAAAGGCTATATTGTCTTTTGTGATGCTTCGAAGAATGGGTTGGGATGTGTGTTGATGCAAGATAAAAATGTGATTTCTTTTACTTCACGACAGCTTAAGAAACATGAGGAGAATTACCCAACAAATGATCTGGAGCTTGTAGCGGTGGTCCATGCCTTAAAGATCTAGAGACACTATCTTTTTGGAGAAAAGTATCAGATCTTCACTGATCACAAGAATCTATAGAATATCTTCTCAAAATAGGAGTCGAATATGAGGAAGAGGAGATGGATGGAGTTGATTAAGGATTATGATTGCACAATAGATTACCATCTAGAGAAAGCTAATGTGGTAGTTGATGCATTGAGTAGAAAGTCATCTTCATCATCAATAGTAGATAATGCACAATTAAATTCCTTGATGTGCCATAAGAGAGATATGCTAGTGTCTCTTCACCAGATGAATGTATAGCTAGAAGTTTCCTTATTGGCAGGATTTTTGGCACAATTAGAAGTAAAACCTACCTTGAGACAGCAGATTCATGATGCACAAGTGAATGATACTATGATACAGAATATACGATCAGGAATTGGTAGTGAAAAGTATGATGGCTTTCATGAGGCAGATGATGGTACAATTTGTTACCATAATAGGATTGTAATTCCTGTTGTTGATGGGTTAAGGAAGATGGTACTTGAGGAGGCTCACTCCTCCATGTATGCAATGCATCCTGGAAGTACCAAGATGTACTAAAACTTGAAAGACATGTATTGGTGACCAGGTCTAAAGCGTGATGTGGTAGAGTTCATTGCCAAATGTCTAGTTTGTCAGCAGGTGAAGGCTGAGCACCAGAATCCTACAGGGACATTACAACCCTTGCCAATACCACAGTGGAAATGGGATCATATTACTATGGACTTTGTGGTTGGTCTTCCTAGGATAGCTAAGGGTCATGATTCCATATGGGTGATAGTAGACAAATTGTCTAAGTCAGCACATTTTCTGCCAGTTAAGATGACGTTTACAGCAGAGAAATTGGCACAAATATATGTTGATGAGATAGTTTGTCTGCATGGCATTCCAGTGACTATAGTTTCTGACAAAGGTCCATAGTTTACAAGTCATTTTTGGGAGCATCTGCATTCAGTAATGCGAACACAGCTGAGATTCGGCACAGCTTTTCATCCACAGACTGATGGCCAGTCCGAAAGAACTATTCAGACTTTAGAGGATCTCTTGAGGGCATGTGTGCTGCAATTTCTTGGTAGTTGGGATGTACATTTGACTCTGATAGAGTTTGCATACAACAATAGCTATCTAAGAAGCATAAATATGGATCCTTATGAGGCTTTGTATGGGAGACAATGTCGGACTCCTCTTTGCTGGTATGAGACAAGTGAATATCAACTTTTGGGTCCTGAGCTAGTATAGCAGACTACAGAAAAGATTAAAGTAATACAACAATAGTTGAAAGCATCCCAGTATAGGCAGAAATCTTATGCATATAACTAACGTAGACCACTTGAGTTCCAAGTGGGAGATAGAGTATATCTTAAGGTATGTCCTTGGAAAGGTGCACTGAGGTTTGGAAAGAAGGGTAAGTTGGCTCCTAGATTTATGGGACCATACCCTATCTTAGTTTGTGTTGGAAAGGTAGCATATAAGTTGGAGCTACCACCAGAGCTACATAGATTGCATAATGTCTTTCACATCTCTATGTTGAGGAATAGATTGCATAATGTCTTTCACATCTCTATGTTGAGTAAATACCATCCATATACTGAGAAGACAATCCAACCAGTAGAGGTTGAGTTAGAGAAGGATTTCTCCTATGTTGAGGGTCATGTGTTGATCCTGGATAGAAGGGTGAAAATGTTGAAGAGAAAAGATGTAATACTAGTGAAAGTTTTGTGGCATCACTGTGGCATAGATTAAGCCACATGGTAACTATAGAATGAGATGCGTATAAAATACCCATCTCTTTTTGCGTAGGATTTCGGGGCAAAATCCTTGTTTGGGGTTTATAGTTATAAGGCCCCTAAACTTGTTTAATGAGTTGAATAAGCTTAATTACAATAATCGAATGTCTATAACCCTAATCTAACATTTTGATATGTTTTGAAATCATAATACAAGCTTAAGTTTCAAATTTGGTCCAATTTGGACACTGTTTGAGCAAGTTATGCAATTTTCTGTATATTTTGGACTTTTATGTAGTTTACCCAATTGAGGGGTTTTATTTGCAATTTTCACATGAATTATGTTCCTTATATGTTATATTATCATTCTTGAGTATTTTGAACCATGGGGCTCCCAGTTGAGCCTTGTTTTGAAGGTGTTTTCCTCAAGGGTATTTTAGGGTTTATCCCTTCATGGATGAGCTACTTTTAGTAGCTATCAACTAATGAATTATGTGATTGGCAGGGAAATTTGACAAAGGAAAGCTAAGAAGGTCTATACAGATGGTGGGGGAGCTGATTGTGTGTGTTTTTTTTATATTATTAATAAATTAAGGCCATGTACACTTGGATAGATACTAGAACTTCAAGTTTTTCTTTATCTTTATCTTAAAGTTTCATATCCTTATCCCCAAACACCAAAACGAGCCATTTTCTCTCCACCACTTCTCTCCTTCTCTGACCTTCATTCTCCCTCTGTGCTTCTGTGAATTTTCTGCCCAAGGAATAAGAAAATGGGGATCTTCTTGGAAAAAATTCTAGGGTTGCAATTGATTTTCTTTTTGGGTCTAAAAAGCTTCTTCCGAGTGATCTTGACCTAAAAATGTAAGTATTAACTGATTTTCTCCATTTATTTCTTTGCTCTTCTTCCTCCTATATCTCTCCAGGTCAGAACCCTACTGTTACTCGGTGAAAGTGGCTCTAGAACTCAAAACCCTATCCTTCTTGTTTATTTTTCTAGGATTTTACTTCTTTGCGGAGAGAAGTACATATTTGGCCAAGTTCAGATCTGAATCTAGGGAATTCTTGCCTTATTTGCTCAAGATTCTTACTGTTTGATATATGACCTACTCTATAGAGGCAAGTTATATAACATTCTTTGCTTATATTGCTTACTAGAAGCTTGTTAGTTCATGTTTATGCTTTAATGTGATGATCGAAGCATAAAGAAACCATGCTTGTTTAGAATAACGAATTTTTGTGGTGTTCCCTATTTTGTTCCAGTTCTATATTAACTTGTAAATATGTGTACGACCTTTCTAAGGTGTAACATGATCTGGGACAGGTTGATAGCATCAACCTATGGTGCTAAGCACAAAATAATTGATGGTTCAAATTAGGATTTTAAAGCTATTTCACTACTACAGAAAAGGCCTTTGGCGTCGGTTATTTAGAGACTTTAGCGTCAGTTTCCAAGAGACACCCAAGTGAGCGCCGCTAAAAGTCGACACCTTTAGCGTCGGCTTCTAACCGACGCCATAACCCTTCCCGCCACTGAAAATGCACCAGCAAGGGATCTATAGGCGTCGGTTATTAAAGAAAATCGACACTATATCATGGTTAAAGACATCGGTCATTAAACAAAAACTGACGCCATTACCCTTCCTGCCATCAATAAAGTGCCAGTGAGGGCACAATATGAGTCAGTTTTTGCTAATAACTGACGCCATATCCCCTTCCACCACGTCCGTGCTTCCCAGCACGGTCGTGGTACCTGGCCACATAGACGTCGATTTTTTGCTAAAAACCGATGTCGTATGTCTTTGGTGTCAGTTTTTACGAATAATCGATGCCTATGTTCTGATTTTTTTTTGTTATCAGTTTGCAGACCTACTGTATGACTGGTCAGCAGGATGCAGAACCTACAGTCCAGTTCTAAACTGTAGGTTTACATCATCCATTGATATCAGCCAACAACAGGCCACAAACCTACAAAGTCATTCACATGCAGACACATGTATTGATCAGATACATGTAGAAACCTACAAAGTCATTTACATTCACATTCAGCTCCATTCATTTCATCTCTTTTTCACATTCAGACACATGTAGAAACATTCATGTATTGATAAGAAAAAGTCATTCACATTCACATTCACACATATGACAATTCGAAAAAAGTCATTCACATTCACACAAAATAATTATGAGAACAAAGTTTAGAAATATCATTCTTAATTCATCATCATCAGAACCCCAATTATATTTAAAAATTCCCACTACTTGTAGGGATTTTGCCCATTCTTCTCTTACATCATCTAATTCCTCCATCGTATAGGGAGTATGTACATCTAATAACTATCCACCTGTACTGAAGTCAGTTTTAAACACTTGCAAAGAGAATGGCGTATATATATAATTAATAATATATAATAATATTGATATATTTCATATTATCTAATGATACTATATATAATATCTGATGTATAGTATCAATTTCCATTGTGGCATGTTTGATGATTAGGTCCATAAATTGTATCACATAGTAGGCACATGCCCAGCCGTTGTCTTGTGTAGCACACTATAAGTTGAAACATATAAAATATTCAAAAATACAAATAAGAACAGTTCACATAAATAATATATACATATTGGAGTCGGGAAATTACTTTCACATTCTCCCAAATTAGTTGCTGGTTCTTTTTCCTGGGGACCTTTCCTCCAGCTTTTTTGAACTTATTTAAAGCCCTACATGTTAATCTAGCACATTAAATTGCATAATTAAATAGTAATGTAGTAACAGATGTTAACAGATAAAAAATATAAAATATTTCTCATGGGAATAATAGCCTTTTATTGAGTGTCCATATATTGTGTCCAATTCATTCCCCGCAGGATCTAAATGATAAACAGTGAACGTCTTGGGGACAATAACCAGTAACTCCCAATGCCTACCACTAGAGGTAAGAAAGTTAAAAATTAATAACTCAAAATCCACAATAACAATGTAATTTTCTTAAGTCCAAATTATAAGCAAAGTAAACTTACTTAATATTAAACAGAGCTATTATCACCGTCTTCTTTTTTTACCAAAACATTTAAAAGCAGCAGAGCAGTATGAGGTAACTGATGAAGGGTCTTTATCTACAAGACTGATCAAAGATGGAACCAAAAATCCCATATGGGAAAATGAAAAATCTTTACAGATCGTGTGTAAGTGGTTGCAAAACATGTATTACATATGCATTAATATATAAGAAACCAGATCACCGTATATAAAACAAGGTATATGGATGTATAAACAAGATCTCACCATATCCACAGCTCTACCATAGATGTGTTCAGCTATTCATAACGAAACAACTCCAAAATATCTTGTATAAATAGCTTGTTATCGTATGATTGACCTGCATTAATACGTATGCAACACTTGTATTACGTATGCATTAATACATATGCAAAAATTGTATAAATAGATTGTTATCGTATGATTGACCTACAACATCCTCCAGAATAGTAACATTTATAGGGTAATTTGGATCATGTTCGCCGATCCATACTGCCATACCCCTACAATTAGGACCTAACGAGGTGTGTAGGTCCCTTGGAAGCCAACTTGGTACTTTAGGAGGTGGAGGTGGAGGCCGAGATGTAGCGGGTGTCTTCCTTTTGACCTGTATATATAATTTCAGATCAATTGACTGATATATACACACACTAACAAATTAACATAATGTAAATTTACCATACAATATTAGTATAGATGACATCCACTTTGGGCCACATTATCACTCCGCCTTTTGTCTCACCAATCATTTCAGCATCTGGGTGGGCATATGGCAATGGAAGATCCCTCCAATTGGGGAGTACATGTTTTAGGATCACACGAACTACGCCAGTTGGTACTGGAGTCCCATGAAACATGTCCCCCGGAAGGGTTGGGTAAGCATGTGCCTCTGCAACGATATATTCTAGACTTTTTAAACGACATGGCTTCAACCCCTATAAATTTACGTAAAGAATGTTATATACATATATACATTAACATATCATCTTGAAAAGACCAGCTACTATGTCATAACAATACTTACATCAGATGTGCTAGGTGGTGGATCTATAGGATTACTCCCAACCTCTGCAGTAGGAGAATCAAGGCCCGCCACAGGTACTATCTGAGTGGCAGTCTGAGACGCCTACCACTTGCTAATGGCTTCATGGAGTCTCTTATCAAGTGCTTCCTCGACTCTCCTATTAATTAACTCATCTACCTATACATGGATAAAAGAAATGCTAACTTTTGATTATTGAATTCCCTTTTGCAATAACATTCTAAAAAAAGAATAGGTTACCTCAGCTTGTGAAAGTCCCACTTTTGGGACATGTTTGTGCTGGGATGGCCCAAAGAATGCTTTGATGCCCACACCAGCGCCTGCACCCCTAACACGTCCACGATGCTCTAGGTTACCCAGAACAACTTTCAATTCATCCCTTGTGCCCTCAGGGATGAACTTGCCTTCCTTCCTTTGCTGGTGCAGCTCCCGCTAATCACCATCAATAGAAATTGGTAAGTAAACATAATAATAATCAATATCAATTGATTGCTCTAAGAGTTGAATTTTGCCATTTTTGCAGCCACCTCAGCAGTTGTGGGCTTCGTTATATCTCCCTTCTTATTTTGCCTCCCAGCTATCCACATAGCATGGCGAGGCAGAGGAAAAATAGTAGAGGACTCTTCAGTCTCCTGAGTAGCAGCAGAATGAGAAGTAGACTCATCCTGTAGTCTTTGGCGAATGCCTACATAGACTCTTGGACCCATTGTGTGGTCATGCACATTCAGTGCGCGTCTTGCTCTTTGACCATCGTTGATACCCTTATTAGTAAGCACATTGATTTGGTTAGTAACACTAAAGGTTAATCTTGAATAGGTGAATACATAACAACGTATTAATTAAATTGGGAGTGGCACTTAATACCTTGAATTCATCCATTTTTCTTTGGGTAACAAACTCCTCCCAGTCTTTGGGGTCCAGGTAGTTCCATTGCACAGGGGCTGCCTTCTTCCTAAATTTATTTTTTAAAGAAAATACAAACAAAAATTATTAGAATAGAGTTAGTCAAAAAGTGAACAATGTCTAGAATTGGAAATCTCAAGAACCTCTTCTCAGCATCGCGTATGTAATCTCGGGTGAGATTTGTCCTATAGTTCCTTCTGACCCTCCCACAACATTGCATCATGCTTTTATGATGCAACTTTTCATCCATATCAAATATACTCTGCAAATTAGAATTTCTATTAACTAGTATCCTAAAAATTAGTAATCTACAACAATAGAATTGCAAATAATAATAACTCACGGATAGTTCCTTCCATACTTACTCTTTCTTCCCCTTAGGAACTTTATGTCAGGATTCTATGTTAGGACTACAATGGGTACAAGTAAGAACACCAAGATATGAAATAAATGAGTTGCGGTTCACTCCAACTAGATTTCCTACATGATTGAAATCCACATCCAGTTTGGGTCCATTTCCCCTTTGTTGTAGTAACTTGTTCATCATTGTGATGCCCCTCACTTTCTCAATTTTTCTTGTTGCTCATCAAGTGCCCCAATTTCTTCAGGGGGTACATCACCAACCTAAAATTTGACAAAACAAACTCACAGTAATCATCAGCACGATCATCTCCTGAATGCTCAACCATCTGAAAGTTCACATTTAGATTGTAAAGTTCACATTGTAAAGTAATTCACATTGTAAAGTTCACATTCACATTATAAAGTTCACATTCAGAAAAATAAATATTAAAAAAATATAAATATGCATGCCTCTAATATTGCGATCTTTTATCAATTAACAATCCTTCATTGTGATCTTCGCGCACATACAAGTCATCATTAGCTTCAATATTTGGTGGTGTTGGCAACCCAACTGAGAATGGACTGGAGTCATCATACTTATCATAGTACTGTTCTTCATCTATAGGATCTTCAGCGAACTGTCTTTTTCCATGAAGAACAACCGACCATTTATCATTTGCAGGATCATCGATATAGAATACTTGTTTCTCCTGTGATGCCAATATGAATGTTTCATCCTTCTTGCCAATATGAATGTTTCATCCTTCTTGCCAATCTTTTCAAAGTTCATTAATGTGAAACCCAATTCATCCACTATAACTCCTTTGATGTTATCAACCCAATTACATTTAAAGAGCGGAATTCTGAAATCTACGTAGTCAAACTCCCATTTGTCTTCAATGACACCATAATATGACATTTTAGCTTCATGTGGACTCTTATCCTTTGCACTTGCAAAAAACAATGAAGACGCTTGAAGGGTGACCCCACTGTTTTGGATGACACTCTTATCATCTTGAGTCTTTGTGTAATATGAGAATCCATTTATGTCAAACCCTTCATACGACATAACATTTAATTTTGGTTTAAAGGCGAGGCATTTGATAGTTTCATTAAGATTATCTGGTGTTTGAGATAGTTGATGTAAAACTTTATCTTCAAACCACTTAATAAATGTCTTGTCATGCTCTCGAGCAAGCCACATTGAATTGGCTTGAGGATATTGTCTCTTGATGAAATTGGTATGTTCCTTGATATAAACACTCACTTCGTCGATGTTGTGTAAAATATACAAGTGACCTTGTTCCAACTTCTCACGGATGATTACTTTCATCCGTGATCCCAAAATTCCTTTGCCAAAATGCTCCTCAATATTCTTGTCATTAACAGGAGTGTCATTACCACTTAGAAAGTCATTGCAAAAATCCATAACATCTCTCGCCACATAACCCTCAATAATACTCCCTTCAGTCCGATAACGGTTTCGAACATCACCTTTAAAAATGCTCATGTATCATTCAAAGGGATACATCCAATGCAAGAAAACTGGTCCCAACATTTTCACTTCCCTAATCAAGTGGAAAACAAGATGTACCATGATATCAAAGAACGAAGGAGGGAAATACATCTCAAGATGACATAGGGTAACAACCACTTCTCTTTGCAATTTATTGAGAGTATCAGGGTCAATAACTTTGATGCACGGACTGTTGAAAAAGAAACAAAGTCTGGTGATTGCAAACCTTACATGCTTCGGCAATATAGATCAAATTGCCACGGGCAATATTTCTTGCATTAGAGTGTGACAATCATGAGATTTAAGACCTATCAACTTTACATAATTCATTGATACCAATGTACAGATGATGGATGAGTAACCCTCTGGCACCTTAACATTTATCAAGCATTCACAAAAAGCTTTCTTCTCCTTTCTAGACAACGTGTAATAAGAGGGAGGTAAGTATGTTCTTCGGTCTCTACTAACTACTTCTGTTAATTTTATCCTTATTCCCATTTCACGTAGGTCCATTTTGGATTTTATCCCATATTTAGTCTTACATGGTATATTCAACAGAGTACCGATGACGCTATCACAGACATTTTTTTCAATTTGCATGACGTCGATATAATGCCTGACTGCCAAAGAACTCCAACAAGGAAGATCCCAAAATATTGACTTCTTCTTGAATAAAGATTTGTCACTCCGGGTGGCCATGGTACATTATGATCTCTTACCAAATTCATTGGCAATGTCTTTTACTCTTTCATAAACAACCTCCCCTTGTTTAGGTTTAGGTGCACTCCATTCCTCATTCCGTCCATTGAATGCTTTACGCAACCTACGATAAGGATGGAATTTTAGAAGAAACCTTCAATGACCAAGATATATAGTCTTGCCACCGTGTTTTAGTCGTATTGAATCAGTGTTCTCTTCACATATAGGACACGCTTTAGATCCTTTGACACTATATCCAGACAAATTCCCATATGCTGGAAAGTCATTCACAGTGCAAAACAACATAGCGTGCAAACAAAATGTCTCTCTTCGTGAAGCATCATAGGTCATCACACCTTCATCCCAGAGTTTTTTTAAGTCATCAATCAAAGGTTCAAGATAAATGTCGATATCATTTCCAGGTTGTTTACGGCCCGATATCAACAACGACAGCATAACGTACTTATTTTTCATACACAACCAGGGAGGAAGATTGTATATAACAAGCATAATTGGCCAACTGCTAT
Organism: Alisma plantago-aquatica; assembly: GCA_963693085.1. NCBI lineage: Eukaryota > Viridiplantae > Streptophyta > Magnoliopsida > Alismatales > Alismataceae > Alisma > Alisma plantago-aquatica. The sequence goes on from OY856412.1 coordinate 214,622,103, forward strand.
GTTGGCTGTTCAATGTCCCGTATAGATTCATCCCATATGTACAAATCCCAAGTGTTAGATTCCTGACTTCTTCACCAAATTTAGGGTACAATCAATCAATCTTCTTCCACTGTGTGGAATCAGACGCATGTCGTAGGACCCATCATTATTTTTCTTAACATCTGCATGCCACCTCAAATTCTTCGCATCTATCAGATTGGAAAACAAGCGTTGAAACCGTGATATTATAGGTAGATACCACATCACCTTGGAAGGAGAACCAATTTTGGACTCCCCCGAAGTCGTCAATTTATACCTTGTCGCACCACATTTTGGACAATCTTTCAAATCCATGTAGTCCTTTTGAAACAATACACAATCATTCGGGCATGCATGTATCTTCTTGGCCTCCATTTCCATTGGGACAACAATTTCTTTAACTTCTATGTTGAGATTGGCAGCTCATTTCCTTCAGGAAGAATTTCTTTCAACAAAGACAACAATGACGTGAAGCTTTTGTCGCTCCATCTATTGCTAGCTTTCAGATTATACAATCTTAACACAACGCTAAGCTTTGTAAACTTAGTACAACGTGTGTATAACAGTACCTCAGCATCATGCACAATGTGTCTAAACATGGGTGGTGGATCAGTGTGCTCTACCCCACAACTATCCAACATTGCATCAACGATGTCTACTGGAACTGGTTCATTCACATCTACATCATCGGAGGAAATTTCTTCTTCCACACATGCACTACTATCGACATCTACTGATTTCAGGTTTGAAATCTCTCCATGCCAATGCCATTCTGTATGGCCTTGTACAATCCCATTGCACATGACATGACTTTTGATTTCGTCACCAGTGCTGACTTTCAAGTTGTTACCGCAATGCCTACATGGACAATAGAACCTATCTCCAGGTTGTTTCCTATGTTCCTCGGCAAATCTAATAAACGGATCAAGACCAAAAATAAACTCTGGGGTTCAACGATTTGGAATGGACATCCATGATCTATCCATTCTATTATCAAAGAGAAAACAAGTATATATTAGAACAATATTAGGGTCTAGGGTTACAAGATTAGGGTTTATGGTTAAAAGTTTAGGGTTTAAGGTCTTATATATAATAAATGTGTACCACCTATCCCATTCTTAAACACCTAATCTCACTAGTAAGTGTATAATGTGTATTGGGTTTTTAAGAAAATTTCGGCAGCATTTCCCCGTTGTTCTCCAAGTACATGTGTACTTAGAAAACAAACGGGGAAATGCTATCGAAATTTTCTTGAAAACCAAATACACATTATACACTTACATCCTAAGTGAGATTAGGTGTTCAAGAACAATCCCAAACTGAGGACTATCCAATATTTACTCCTAATGAGTAAATCTTGGACGGGTTTCTAGGCCAACAAATACATCTATCTTGTCATTCTTATACCTACAATCCTAGTTTCATCATTCATATCTTAAGTTTTGTGTAACATCATTTAATCATGATAGTCAATAAATACTAAATAGTAAATAAACCATGATTCCATATATCAAAGGTTTGAATCAAAATGAAGCCTAATGGCACATTGGGAGAGTGAGAATATTATACCTCAAAAAGTTTAGAGTTTAAGGTCTTATATATAATAAGTGTGTACCACCTATCCCATTCTTGAACACCTAATATCACTAGTAAGTGTATAATGCGTATTGGGTTTTCAAGAAAATTTTGGCAGCCTTTCCCCACTGTTCTCCAAGTACATATGTACTTAGAGAACAAACGGGGAAATGGTACGAAAATTTTCTTGAAAACCAAATACACATTATACACTTACATCCTAAGTGAGATTAGGTGTTCAAGAACAGTCCCAAACCGGGGACTATCCAAGATTTACTCCTAATGAGTAAATCTTGGATGGGTTTCTAGGCCAACAAATACATGTATGTTGTCATTCTTATACCTACAATCCTAGTTTCGTCATTCATATCCTAAGTTTTGTGTAACATCATTTAATCATGCTTGTCAATAAATACTAAACAGTAAATAAACTATGATTCCATATATCAAATATTTGAATCAAAATGAATCCTAATGGCACATTGGGAGAGTGAGAATATTATACCTCAAAAAGTTTAGGGTTTAAGGTCTTATATATAATAAACGTGTAGCACCTATCCCATTCTTGAACACCTAATCTCACTAGTAAGTGTATAATGTGTATTGGGTTTTCAAGAAATTTTCGGCAGCATTTCCCCACTGTTCTCCAAGTACATATGTACTTAGAGAACAAACAGGGAAATGCTACCGAAATTTTCTTGAAAATCCAATACACATTATACACTTACATCCTAAGTGAGATTAAGTGTTTCAAGAACAGTCCCAAACTGGGGACTATCTAAGATTTACTCTAATGAGTAAATCTTGGACGGGTTTCTAGGCCAACAAAAATAACACCAGTCCCCTGTTCACAACCCCATTCAACACACAATTTTCTTATAAAAACAATTGTGTATAGTCATAACAACATAGCAAAAAACTCAACATGTCACAACAGAAACATGTCCTTAACCTAATATACAGATATTTGTAAAAAAACTCATTAGGCAGACCATTCACATTGTTTCCTGCAAGAACATCACGATCTCCCCATACCTCATCTAGGCTCGTCATCATATGTGTGATACATAAGCTTAATACAACATTATTTAAAAGACATGATGTTCATGTGACATCAACTTAGGGTTACAACAACATAGAGAGAGAAAGTACTCTATCATTATAATAATCACACAAGAGGCTATGTACCATCATCTCTTACTTGCATTAGGGTTAGGTTAAGAATTATGAGCTGAATTAGCCTCTTCACTATCTTGGCCTCCGGTCTCGTATACATTAAGATGGGGGAATAATATTAAGGTCTAACAGGTTGAATATCGAAATTCTAGGTGAGGCTTGTGCCTCATGTGGCCCTAGAGTGGCTCCGCCACTACTGAATCTATTAGTTCCAGGTCGTTGTTTGGTAACGAGACAAATCAAAAATTAAGCAGGGGGCAGTGAGCATAAACCCAATTCCTAACGAACACTGCAACTGTGCTTGGCTGCTTCTCAATCCACCCCACTCTACGCTATGCCCATCCCGAGTTGTTTGGTAATGAGAGGAGGAAGAAGGGTACCTTTTGAGGAAGAAGATGAGTGGCGGCGGCGGCGGTGGCGGTGAGCACAGCAGAATCGAAGGCGGTGAGCACAACAACAGTGGTGGCGGCGAGCATAGCAGAGCGGTGGCCAGAGGAGGCGAGCAGCGGCGGCGAGCACAGCAGCAACGACGGTGAGCGGCGGCAGGAATCATGGAAATCGCCAGACCTAAGTGGAGTCAGCAACAAAACAGAGAAAAGGGAAGAGTCTGCTTCATGCGGGTGCTATTAAGTTAACAATAGGCGTCTGTTATTAAAAACAATCGACGCTTATAACAGTAGGTGTCGGGCACCACAAACAAACCGACACCTATATTCAATGATAGTCATCGGTTTCAGCTAGAAAAACTGACGTCTATCTACATATGCTGACAAAAAAATGTTCTCGAATTATGACCATAGTCGTCGGTTGTCGTAATAAACCGACGCTGAAGGGGGGTGAAAATTTTTGTGGGGACAGCGTGTGAAAACACATCGACGTCGGTTATTGTAAGAAAATCGACGATAAAAATTGGCCCAATTTCTGTCTCATGAAAAACCTTTATTTGTCGGTTATTTTTTCAACAATCGACGTCGTATGTTAAATTTGGGAGGTAATATTTTTTCACTGGAAAATTTGAATTTGGCGGTCGATTTTAGGCGTCGGTTGCTTATTGAGGAACCGACGCTATATAAAAAGTGATACCTGTGTCCAGCCGCTCTTCACAGATAGATGTTGGTTTGTGTAATCAACCGACATTGTAGGGTTTATGCATCAATTTCGTGTATACAACCGACGCCTATAAATGTGATGTTATAAGCCATTTCTGTAGTAGTGTTTCCTTCCCTATCACACAACCTATGGTCATTCCATTCAACAACCAATGGCATTTCTATCTTGGCAATTGATGTTTGTGATCAAGGGTGTCAAATTTATGGTGACAACCTATGGTCACCCCCTTAGGTCAGGTTTTGGCTCAATTAGACGTTTAATTATCATTTACTAAGTATTCTAATGATTTTATCAATCGATGATGACATTAGCTTAATATTTGATGGTGTTAACTGAATGTATTACTGATCTAACAACCAATGGTGACCTAATGATCACAATTAATGGTGGATCAGGTCATCACCATATATGATGAGTTAAGAATGTAATTGTATATTTGACTAAACCTTGAACCAATGGTTCCTTGGTTCAATTGATCTAATGGTTATACCTATACTTCAATTGATAACCTTGAACAATGAACCTGATCAATGAATAATATTGGATACTTTAGCATACAATGGATTAGAATAAATCACATGGAATTATATGTGGGTCCTAGTGATGATATTTATGGTTCAATACCATTAATTTGTAGTCTTACATTTTCCATTATATATTTATATTTGATAAATCACTATATAAGTGGATGCGTAACTCCCATGTGATCTAGCTTGTTATACCTAACCTTAATGTAATTATATGATGTTGGGTTATAATCTGACCTCTTGAATGATTAATGTGATAATTAATTACACTCTTCTTGTGTTGAAACTACAATGTAGTACTATTTGAATATCATAGTGTCTTGCCATGTTAATATCTATGGACATATATGCGCTAATGATTTTTTCAGCCTTGTTTAAGGCATGGAATGATGATGATAACCTTACTATGAATAATGTGATGGTCTTGACGTCCTTTGGGAATGTTTGAAGCCATGATTGAGGTAAAATGTTCTTCATGTACCCATAAGGGTTAAAACCCTGGAACTTGTGATAAGATATTGGTATCTTGTAATAGTATGATGATAAGTGTGGTCCATTAATTTACAATGAATGATAGCATGTGGTAATGTGATTAAGATTTATATCTCAAATGTTTTATATCTTTTGAAGTTGTTATACATATACTCTTGTTAGAAAATAATTAGGGTTTGAATGTCCACTTGTATGATGAAGCCTTAATGCATTCTATTGGCAGTAATTAATCAAGTGTAACCTTAATCATGTAGAGCCCTATTACGTAGAGCCAACTTTAGTGTCAGAACTTACTGGATGGTGAAATAGGTATTCCCAAGGGAAACTCAAAGCACATACTATGGAGTATGTGGGGTGGCAAGTTGAGGATATATCCTTGTCATCCACAATTGTAGGTTATGGAGGATGGCTATGGTCATGCCTATGACATTTTATGTGATTGAGGACAACTATGGTTGTACCTCATATTAGAGGGTTTTATATACCCTATTATCTAGTGTCGTAACTTGTACCAAGTACGTAATAGTTGTTATCAGTTGACTGTATGTCACTGTTGGTAGTTTGATTGGTATGTCACTATAGTTTACTCATACTGACCAAGGGGAAGTGATATTAGGATACCGGCATTCCAAGATCTTATACGGAACTGAATAGCACTTCGCAGTGGTCAGTTGGACTTTGAGTGGTACGACTCAAACTCCCCAGGGCATAATAATAAAAGATATAATACCAGTCATGTAGTATAATTGTTAGGGTTTAATACGTATCACATTGGTTGATTAACCCTTGTCTTGTCTTTACACTACATAGTTCTTACATGATGCAGACTTATGAAAATTGTGTAATTCTACTTGATGTTACAACTTATTTGCTTAACTGCTTAGTATGCTTAAACTTTTCAATCTGTTCATATTGCTTATTCAATACCCTAACTGCTCAATGTATTTACTATTAATTAATAAGTTATAATCAATATATGTTGGAGAGTGTTATATCTCTCACTAGGATTGGGTCTCACCTGTGGGTCACCACATGGTTTTTTAGGTGGTCGCGGGCAACGAAGTCAAGGTCGCGATGTGCAAGAAAACCAACCTAGTGGTAAATGGTGTGTCCTCTAGAGGTGTTACACACTAGCCGATTTGACTCGACTAGATGCGCCCCAAGAGATCGGAACACACGTGTGGGTTCACTTTCGATATTTATAGGACCTAAACTAACACATCTACGTCTACTAAAACACTACACCTGCAAGCGCACGGGGTCGTGTCGTAGTATAGGAAGGTGGAAAGTATAGGGTTGATCCACATGGAAAAGAGGGGGACTAGAGCTAGGTTTAGTTTCGCTAGGTTCCTACTGCGAAGACTAGGGTTAAGGGTTTAAAGGTGATTTGATTGTTAAACTAGGTGAGCAAGAAATACATTAAAGGCAAGAATGAAATCTACGTTAACCCTAGACTAGATTAAGGCTAAACAGGAAAGAATGGATTAAGCTATGTATGAAAGTGCAAACTACACTAAGGCAAGCAAGAGAGAAATTTTGTAACTCCTATTAGCCATCGAGATCCACACGTGGCAATGCCACCTACAGATGTGGTATTGAGACTACAAACTTAGGATCATGGGCATGCTTCTAAGTCTTGTACAGTGAGATCGTATCTGGTTTTGATACTTTCACATGTTGTGGTACACTACATGTGGGTCCAGTGGTGTAATAAATGAAGCAAAACTCATTCAATGAACTTAGTAATTCTTATACTACAAATAGATATTTGATCAACTGCCATGTCACTCTATATGATGTTCTTTAAATTTCTATGCTTTCCTACTTATACAATAATATGCTATCAGTTGTAAATGTCATAAATATCTTGGTTATCTATCGATTTTCTTCTCATTGAGACATAATCTCACCAACCTACTGGACAACTTTTAGGTAAAGAACCAACACTACAAGAAGAGGCAGAAGCTAGTTTCTATCAAGACTAGAGGATAAGTATCATAAAGAATGATTAGTTTAGATAATCAGTCTCTTATCCTTCCTCTGGATCCTAGGAATGAGAGAATGTGAAATGAGAAGAAAAGTGTAATGATTTAATAAGATGCATATTAAATGTTCTATTTTCGATCATGTAAAATTTAAACTCTAGTAGACCTTTTAAGGGTATATATGCTCATTCTTCTAGATTCCAGGAATAAGAAAGCTAGGAATGAATACAGATCTGTAATTAGTATAAATGATGTATATTATGTAAAGTCACACTCTATGGTATCCTTCAAGGATACGTTTGTTCTAGTTTTACTTTAGAAATTTTTTATCTGATGTAATCAGTTGGGATCAATGCATGTTTTTGCAACCTTTTTATTGAAGAAAAGAAGTTATTGTATTTTAAATATTATGTCAATATGGATGGTTAGTTATATCATCACTCTGACATGCCTAACCGTGATTAGTGGGGTTAGGTCGTGTCAATTACATATTAACTCAAGCTAAGATATATGTTTTTCATGTAAATATATGCCAATTTACTATAGTTTCCAAGTAATCATGTTAATCATGTTAAGTAATTATGTTTCAAGTTATTTCCATGTCATTTCAAGTATATGTTTATTTTCATGTATAATTACTCTATGTCACTCAAATGTTTTAAGTTGCTTTGCATGGCTGGGGACGAGATGTTTGCATGTGAGGAGAAGGAAAAGAGGTAGAATTAAGGACACCCATTAACTACAAGAAGGACTCTGTATACTAATAAGAGTGCCCTGGTGGGGTTCCATTATCCATCTCAGTTAAACTTTGTGTTACAACTAGTTCTTCATGCCTTTTTAACCATGTCATTAGTTGTATCAAGTTTCCTTTTCTTCTAAACTATTGAGAATGAGAAGTAAAATGTGTTCTTGTGATGGTTATATTTTAATTATTCTAGATGCATGATATTCCATGTACATGACACCCTATCAATATGAGTTTGGAATTGATTCTTCTGCTCATTTATATGTGTATGATTTGGGGTGTTACAAACTTGGTAGCAGAGCAAAAGGATAATTGGCCACCAAACACTCTTAAATTTCTCAATCAGTTTAATATCCATTTAATTTCACAAGGTTTAGACCTACTCATGCTTCTAATATTAAGGATATTAAGTCATGAGGTCGGGATGTATAGCCCCATTATTGAGGATTTTTCAGAGGTATAAAATCATGAAAATTAGTATGATACTTACGGTTTACGCATGATAGGATATGTACTAGGGTAGATGTTGATGCATGTGTTTTAGTCGTTATTTCAGGAACATTTTTCCTTGATTTCATGTGTAGATTAGTCATTTATTTTATTTATTATGCATGAAATGACATAGACGACCTGTTTCTATTAAATGCATCAAATTATATTATTTTTACTATTTTATTTAATATTGTATACATCTCAATTTCTTATGACGATTTTGTGTGTTTTTAGGTACAAGGAAGATCCACAGACTCGGTGCTACCGACCTGGCAACAGTCGGTGGTACCGACTTGACATTAGAGACCTATCAGAAACTCGCCTAGAGTCAATGCTACCAATTCAGCATCAGCAAGCCCCAACATGAATCGAGAAAGCTCGATGCTACTGAGTTTCCAACTCAGTGCTACCGAGTTGACGTTAGAGAGGCAGCTCAAAAACCACAAAACTCGATGCTATCTAGTCCCGTCGATAGTATTGACAGGTTCGGGATTGTGCGACCAAACCTAAGTGACTCAGTACTACTGACTCACCAAGTCGGTACTACTAATTCGGCCAGATCAGGCCAGCCATAGATTTATCTCTAATCCAACGGTGGATGTTAATTCGGACCCTAAGTGCCTCCTATGACTTAGGGGGACGATGGCCAGAGAGAGGGAGGTAGTCGTTTTCATTACACGATGATCGGAAAGAGATAAAAGAAGAACCGAGGACTGAAAGCTTTGACAGAGGAGATTTGGGCACCTCTGGAGGACAATTCTACATCCAGAAGACAACAGAACGCTCGCACGACATATAGGATCTTCCAGACAGGTGGAGATTTAGGGGTTACCTTAGTTTCTTCATGTTTTCCACGTTTTTCTTTTTCCTTCCCATGTATTTATCGATGAAAACCATGCAAGGCTAAAAACCTTTATTCCTTATGATCTGGGAGTAGTCTGGATATACACTGTGATTGATTTCCATGTATTAATATCATTTTTATCTCTTTTTATTGGATATAAATCTATGAAAGCTTTATGTTCTACTTGTTCTTGATCACCATGAGTGGATTGATAGATGCTTAGTCATCTCGAGAGAGAGGAGAGGGTCGGAGAGCATATATTTACCCATCTACTGTGCCCTTTGGGAAAAGTGGAGTGTAAACATGAGGAGAAACCCATAGAATAACTGTAAAGCATCTAGCTAATCAACCAATAAATGTGGAAGTGGGATTGGCATTAGATTAGGTAGTGAATTACACGGTGGGAGCACGTAATTCTAGCTACAGGCTCCTTATCCAGGGATTGATATAATAGATGTTAGTGTGTATGAGATTGATTATTAGTGTTGTTTGTAGTGAAACCACTATCCTAAGGAATTCACCCCATCTCTAATGAATTCCACCTTTAATTCATTTTATTTCTATTTTGTTCTTTTGTTCAACCTAATTCAATCGTTTACAACTGACTTAGCTGATCTGACTGTAGTTACTAGTAGTCTACTAGAGAAATGTTTCCCCGTGTTCGACTCAGGCCTCACAAGGCCTTATTACTTCGATACGTTTGTTTGCATACTACGCACGGTAAACTCGTGTCAAGTTTTTGACGTCGTTGTTGGGGAAGCAAGAACATTGAGCACCAAGAGTGTTGTGATCGGCCACTCTAGGCCAATTTTTTTTTATTTAAATTTCTTTGAGATGAATCATAAGATCTTTTTGATACATTATACATTTCTTGTGCTAATACCTACTTTCTACTATCTCAGGGAAACTAGTGCATGGTGTGTACCAGAGGCATAGAATACGGAAAATCGCATCCTCACCAGGCTTTAGACAAGTAGAGCTCTTACAAGGAGAAAGGGAGTCTGACAGATCTGTGGACATGTTTAACTAAACCCCTCTACCGAAACCTCCACCTAAGAGACATGCAACACCAGAAGAACAAGAGATAGTAGAAATGGAGGGAGAAGAAAAAATGACAGTATGGGAAAGGATAAAGGCTTCGCCAGCTATGGCCCAGAAAGGGCCCATCAAAAGGCAAGCCATCAACGTGGGCAAGCCATCAACAATTTCGTGGAGAATTGTGACATGGTCAAGATAGATAGGATTCCAGTGACTACAATATATCTTAAGTTGTTCTCAACTTTACTGACAGATAGTGTAAAATCATGGTTCAACAATCTTGATGATGATATCATTGAGACATGGGATCATATGATAGATGCATTCTTCGAGTGCTACTTCCCTCCGCAAAAGATGAATGATCTAGTGAATAAGATTCACAACTTCAAACAGCAAGAAGATGAGTCTTGAAGAAGAAGAAGAAGAAGAAGAAGAAGAAGAGTGCAAGTATGTGCATCAGGGGCAATACAGGAACAATGATTATTCTTGGAGGAAAGACCCCAAATTTTCTTGAAGGATCCTAATAACTTTCAACATGATCCATCACAAGTGCAGTAGCAGCATCCTAAGCCACAACAGTATGGCCAACCGCAGTATCAACTAGAGTAGCAGAAAATTGACATGATTGAAGAAATGATGGGCAAGTTGTTGAGTCAGAATGAGCTGTAGATTGCACAAACTCAAAGGGATCTTCAAAATCAAGGGGCACATATACACAACATAGATACACATATCTCTCATATAGTGGCAGATGTTAGTTCATTAAAGCAACCAACCCAAAAACGGTTTCTGGCGAACACCAATGTACCTTCCGGGAACTAGCATGTGAAGGATGTTCTGCTACACAGCGGCAAGAAACTACTGAATGTTGCATCACATGGGGTAATTACTGAAGAAGCTACAAATCAAACTATACCAGTGGATGCAGAAGAATAGACATGGCAACATAGGAGAAGATGGCAGAGGAGCAAGTTGATGAGGTTGGGGGTACTAAAAATTATACTTATATTCCACCTCACTAGAGGGAACCTATAGTTCCTGTGCCCTTTCCAAAAAGTTTGAAAGCGACCAAGATGGATCGGCAGTTCAAGAAATTTCTAGAATGTTTTTGGAAGTTATCTCTGAGTATTCCCTTGATAGACACTATTGAGTACATACCATCCTATGGGAAGTTTTTGAAGGATATAATTACACGGAATAGAAAGATACCAGAGTCTGTTGTTGTGGTTTTGAAAGTTTAGGTTAGTGCCTTCATCTTGGGGACACTGCCTCCTAAAATATAGGATCCAGGATGTTTTGATATCACATGCTTCATAGGTAAGAGAAAATTTAGAGAGGCTCTATGTGATTTAGGGGCAAGTATAAATCTGATGCCTCTATCTACCTTCAAGAAGATCAAACTTAAGGAATCTAGGAAGAGCAGCATGACAATCCAGTTGGCAGACAATTCAATAGTTAAGCCATATGGTATATGCGAGGATGTCATGGTGAAAGTGGATAGGTTCATATTTCCTACATATTTTATTGTGATTGAAATGCAGGATGACCATGGCAATGAGCTTCTACTTGGAAGACCATTTCAAGCTACAACAGACATGATACTTGAGATTGGCAGAGGATGTCTGACTATGGGAATCCAAGATGATAGGTTCGAGATCAAGATGTCGGAGCACTCTCAAACCACGGGAGATAAGGTGCAATGCAACATGCTTCATCATGTGAATAGCAAGTTTTCTCTGTTTCTAGGGAAGCCATTTTTGGATATGGCCCATGTTATGACTAAAGTAGAAAGAGGTACTCCAGCGGTGGACATCTTGGAAAATACAAAGTTGATCTTGCTGACTCAAGAAATGCACTACCCAGATGATGAGGGAGATGACTACAACCTTGCTTCTGAAGAAGCCGCAGTTGATTATGTAATACATTCATCACCCAAGATACCCTTAGAAGCATTCTTGAAAAATAGATTGGAGGACAACATATGAAATAACCATCTAGAGGAGTATGTTTTGATGCTAAAGGTAGTACCTTGCTACTATGCAAGGCACTTTGAGGACCTTGGACCGTCGCCCCCACCATTGGTCCCATCTCTATTGAGCCCATTGGACTTGGAGCTGAAGCCATTACTGGCGCATTTGAAGTATGTCTTCTTAGATGCAGAGGAAAAGCTCCTAGTGATCATATCATCTTCTTTGAGTGGTGAATTTAGAGTATACCAAATCAGTATAGCTATCCTTCCTCTGACACAACATTACAGTTTCGAAGTACCCCAGACACAAAGTATGGAAAGATGATTATCACTTCCCCAATAGAATACATAATTCATAAGTAGTCTTTTTTTAACTGAGTTTTTCTACTAATGAAGGTTACAGATTTGGTCAAGAGGAAGAAACATAATATTGTAGCTGCAAACGTTACTCACCGTGTTGAAAAACCACTGAGCTACATTCGGGTGGTACACGGCTGACATTAAAGGGATCTCTCCATCCTTGTGTCAACATAAGATCTGGCTCAAAGAAGGACCCAAGGCAATCGTCCAACCTCAAAGGCGTCTCAGTCCGATTATGACTGAGGTGGTAAAGAAGGATTCAAGCTGTTGTCGGTAGGTATAATCTACGCAATATCTGACTCAATGTGGGTTATTCCTACCCAGGTAGTTCCTGAGAAAGGGGGATCACTATCACTACTAACGCGGATAATGAATTGATTTCCACTAGGCTAGTGACGGGATGGTGAGTTTGCATAGATTATCGTCGTTTAAATGTAGGCACTCTTAAAGATCATTTCCATTTACCTTTTATTGATCAAATCTTGGAACGATTAGCTGGCTGTTTGCATTTTTGCTTTCTTGACAGGTATTCTGAGTATAATCAAATTTCTATTGAGCTTAAGGATCAGGAGAAATCCACTTTCACCTACCCTTATGGAACATTCACATACTGACGGATTCCTTTTGGTCTTTGTAACGCCCCTGCTACGTTCAATGATGTATGCTCACCATTTTTTCTGACATGGTAGAGTAGTGCTTAGAGGTTTTTATGGATGATTTTTCTATGTATGGGGAATCTTTCAATGATTTTCTATATAACCTTGATAGAGTGCTATAGAGATGTGAGGACACTCACCTAATTCTAAATTGGGAGAAGTGTCACATGATGGTAAGTGAAGGGATCATCCTTGGATACAAGATGTCCGACAAGGGCATGGAAGTGGATCCAGTAAAGATTGAAGTCATCTCCACACTACCTCCACCGACATCGGTGAAAGGAGTGAGGAGCTTTTTAGGATACGTTGGATTCTATCTCTGTTTTATCAAGGATTTCTTGAAAATTATCAAACCATTGTCTGCGCTTTTAGAAAAATACATCGAGTTTTCCTTTGATGAGTGATATTTAAAAGCTTGAAATCCTTAAAGAAAAACTGATCTCCGCACCTATTGTGACTCCAACTGTCATATAGTATTTGTCAAAGACTTTGAATGATGCGCAGTTGAGTTACACCACTACTTAAAAAGAATTGTTGGCGGTAGTGTTTGCTTTTGAAAAATTCTTCCAATACCTAGTTGGGGCTAAACTAATAGTTTGGACTGACCATGCTTCCATTAAATACTTGTTATAAAAGAAAGATTCCAAACCCAGATTGATTAGGAGGATTATTTTGCTTCAGGAATTTGACATGGAAATTAGAGACAAGGCAGGGTTCGAGAATGTTGTAGCCAATCATTTGTCTAGGTAGGAAACGACGGATGAAAAAGATATATCCATCCCCATTATTGAGGAATTCCCAGATGAGAAATTGTTTGCAATTAAAATTGAAGATCCTTGGTTTACAAATATTGTTAATTACCTAGATTGTAAGAAATTGCCTACAGATTGGGGGTATCAAGAGAAAAAATAATTTTGCACTCATAGAAGTTTTGATTTGGGATGACCCAATTCTTCTTCAGTAATGTAGCGATGGGCTGTTAAGAAGATGTGTACCCAAATGTGAGGTAGAGAGCATCTTGTCACACTGTAATTCTCTACCCACAGGTGGACACCATGCAAGCTCTAGGACTGTGACTAAAGTATTAGAGAGTGGGTTTTATTGGACTACCTTATTTAAGGATGCTAACAACTTTGTTCGTTGTTGTGACACATGTCAACGTGCAGGTAATATCTCTAAGCGAAATGAGATGCCCTTGAATGTGTTTCAGGAAGTTGAAGTTTTTGATCTTTGGGGTATAGATTTCATGGGCCCATTAGTGTCGTCTAATTCCAATCTATATATATTACTTGTAGTTGATTATGTGTCTAAGTGGGTGGAAGCAATTCTGACCTGCACCAATGATGCGCAGGTAGTGTGCAAGTTTGTGAAGGAATACATTTTCTGCAGGTTTGGTGTCCCCCGCCTAATTATTAGTGATGGTGGTTCCCATTTCACTAATAGATAGTTTGGGGCTTTACTAAGAAAATATGGGGTGAAGCATAGAGTGGGCACTCCTTATCACCCACAGACTGAAGGACGGTTTGAGGTGTCCAATAGAGAGGTGAAGAAAATCTTGGAAAGGACGGTCTCAACCAATAGGACAAACTAGAGCTATGTGCTAGGTGATTCTCTTTGGGCTTACATAACAGCCTACAAAACCCCAATAATGGCACCTTTTAGGCTGGTCTATGGTCGTGCGTGCCATCTACCCGTAGAGCTTGAGCATAAGGCTAAATGGGCCATGAAGAAGTTGAATTTAAACATAGATGATGTGGGTAGAAAGAGGCTTTTGGAGCTTAATAAATTGGATGAGCTTAGGATGGATGCTTATGAAAGCTCTAGGATATATAAGGAAAGGACTAAGAAAATTCATGATAGACACATTCTAATTAGGGTGTTTCTCCCAGGTCAGAAAGTCCTCCTTTTTAATTCTAGGCTTAGGCTACATCCGGGTAAGCTAAGGTCTACGTGGAGTGGACCATTTGTGATTGAAAAAGTCTTTCCCCATGGTGATGTGAACATTATAGACGGGAACAAGTCATTCCTTGTAAACGACCAAAGATTAAGGAACTATTTTGGAGGTGAGGTAGATCCCCAGATAGAGGAGGTGCAACTTTGCACCATTCCATAGAATCTTGTTGTATAGACTATCTAGTCTAGGATGTTAAACAATGACGCTTGTTGGGAGGCAACCCAATCTTTATTTTCTTTATTTTTATGTTCAATTTTCATTTTTAGTTGTCACTTTAATTCAATTTTTGTAAAAATGGTACCTTGACTCTTTTTGGAGTGTGCATGGCTTTAAAGTCGGTACCATTGAGTTTTGCACTCGGTGGCACTGAAATGAGGTCAGCGTTTTGTCCGCAATAGCAACACAGACTCGGTACCACCAACTCCAATGGTCGGTACCACTGAGTCTCTGAAGATCTTTCGAGGGCTCAGTGATAAGGACTCAGCACCACTGACTATTTCAGTCAGTGTTACAGACTTTTGGATGCCCAGGTTCGGTATACCAAGTCCATAAATTCGAAAGCACTGATAGATTCCAACACTCAGCACTACCGACTCAGAAAGTCGGTAATATCGACTCGCAATGTCAGCAATCCAGGTGTTCGCGATCCATAGCCATGACACACTTCATCGAGCGGTTAGTGGCACTGATCCACAATACAAGTTTGTACCACTGACGCGTCGTCGGTACCACTGACTCAGGGCAATCCACTCCATCTACGTCATCCAATTGTAAGTCATCGATGCAACCGACCATGGATTGTGCTAGCCAACTCAGTGCCACTGACTCAGAAAGTCAGTAGTATCGACTCTGCCATGTTCAACTATATAAGGATGGGTGGTGGAGCCATTTTCTTTACACCCTCAACACACACTCCTCCTACATTCTAGAGTAAGGCTACATCAGGCGCTGATGGTCTTCCCCGGGCTTCCATTCTCTTAACCTCCTTCTTGCATCAACGACATGGCTCCTAGGAGAGGAGTTGTTCCCCCACAGGGTGAGTTGGTCCCCCAACCAACCCACATTCAACACCCATCCTCAGATATAAGGAAGCTCTATGAGGAGTTGCAGACAAGGAATATCATCCTGATGAGATATGGCGATCACACATTGATTGATAGGGTGGACTTTACTGACAACATGTGTCGGGTATATCAGAAGCAAGACATGGGGGGAGATAATCCTTTCTTCAGTGACTAGAAGACCTACCCAGATCTTATCCTAGAGTTCTTGGTGTCGCTTGATGTTCTCATCACCCTGAAGCAGAAGATAGGAGGTGAATGGAGGGAAGGCAAGGTCAATTTCTACCTCTTCAACAACAACTACTCTATCATGCTGAGGGCCTTCAATCATATCTTCAACTGGGCTCATGTCCCAAAACGCTCGGCTCCATTAGACTTTGACTATGACTTGGCATGGGAGCAGTTGACTAAGGTGTCGGCGGGATTCTGTATAAACTGGCACATCAGTTTTGTGACTGATATTGAGCATCCTTTTTATCATATGCTTCACTGTCTCTACGTCAACACTATTTTCACTTGATATGGTCAAGCTCAAGGGAAGGTCCAGAAGGCGGACCTCTACTTTCTCTACTGGCTACTGGAGGGGGAGACTGTTAATTTTGGAGCTTTTCTACTACTCCATATGATCTCCATGAGGTGAAATGTGACAAGGAAGGCACATATCTTATTTGGGGGTCTCATCACCCCTATTGCTCTCCAACCTACACCTTGATTTATCCACCCTCAAACCATTGGAGGATACAACAAAGTTGGACCTCCTTCACTTTGCAAGGCGCATCTTCTCCAATACCATCACAATGTGCTCTATGCACATTGCACCCGCCGAGGCATATTTTTGGAGAGAAGCCTTCCTGACCTCATTTTCAACCTGTACGGGGTGAATCATCTCAAGTGGCCACTGAACAAGAGGGAAGCTAAAGATCCTCCCAGGGAAGCAACTCAGGGAAACGATCAGGAGCACAACGGTGACAATGACGACAAAGTTGAGGAGGTGGAGCCCACCATCCCCATGACCAGAAGAATGGTCCCATGCAAACAAGCCCACACATATGTTGCCTCAACTTCCTTGGGCCCACCACCTTCCCAGGAGGAGCAAGACCTGTACAACATTGTGGTTATGTATACCATACTACAGGAGATCCAAACAGGACAACAACAAGATCAAGTGACACTGGTCGGCATGCATGATATTCAAGGAAGGTTGTACCAGAACTAGTGGGAAATTTACGAGAATGAACGCCATCTCTTGGCCAACCAAGAGAATGATCATATGCACATGCAACGGATGGAGTAGTACCAGCAGCCTTTCTTCGACAACTACTAGAACTGTGGATACTTCGGGGAGTACCCACAACTGCCACCTTTTCCGCCTACAGACCTCTCATTCCAGGGGATGTTCCCTCCACACAATCCCAACATGCCACCTCTTCCATTCTAATCCCTGGTACCATTGTTCCACCCCTTGGGTGTGAGTATTTACTATGCGGACATATTCATATTCAAGCTTAGGGGGGTGCTGGAACAACATTCTATCTTTGTTTTTATTATTTTTGTCTTTAGTTGTTTGTTTTATTTTTAGTTGTGCAAGTGTAGGATCCATGTCTATATAGTGTAATTATGGAGTAGTAAATGCGTGGTTTTATTTTTTAATAGATTGTACTCTCTGTGTTGTTGCATGAAAATGGTCATACCCTAAAAGCTTAAATTACAAAATCTTTCTATAACACCACTTGAGGAAGCATTTGGGCTAGTCAACATTAGGACTTAGGACATACATGAAAGTTTGAATCAACTCGGGAATGTGAATGATGAAGATGTTGAGCCTAAACTGACCAAACCATAACAAGATCTTAAATGAAAATACAAGAAATAAACCTTAAGACCACCCTGGACACAAGTCAATTAAGAGGGACACAACATAATATAACGAAAGGCATTGTCTCTTAGTTGTGTGATTCCATTTCTTTTCCATCATTTTTGACTCACCACCTCAAAAAAAAAATCATGAGTACTCCAAGCTATTTTCCTTGTTTGCATTGCATGGAACGATAGGAACATATTAGTTAGTTTCTTTGCATTTGAAAAAGGAAGAAAAACATTGCATTTGTATGCATCAACTTTAGTGCATATCATCTTAGCTTGCATAACACAATTCATGTAGTTGCATACATTTCAACATCGCATGCATATTTTCCTGAACATGTGGATTTTAATTTTGAGTTATAAAGCTAAAAGTGCAGGGATACACCTCAAAGAACATAAGAAAATAAAAAAAGGAGAAGAATTATAAAGGCAAGAAGCATGAAACTTAGCCTTTTGAAGAAAAAAGAGAAAACAAATTGTTTAAAAGAGACAAGGGGAAAGTGTATCCTGCATGTTTGTTTTAGTGGTGATTTAATCCACATGTGCATTCTTCTGATTTGTCAAACAATCTCAACTCGTTCATACATGCATCATCTCATTAAAAAAATTAGCCATTGGGATTCATTCATGTCATTCTTTTCATCCATCTAGGTTCATTTTTCTCTATGCATAAATAGGTTGGATGTAGTTATGAATTTTTATTTGCCACCCATCTTGAACCATTGATTGATCTTATTGGTAGGCCACTCTAATGATTTATCTCCTCATTCATGCTTATACAGAGATATGCTTCCAAGTAGTTGGTAGTTAGGAAAGAGCAATTTAGTGTGGGGAATCACACAATGCACCAAGCAAATGTCTGAGTAATTATGATGTTAATGATTTATTGATAGTGTCATTGACTGAAGGTGGGCATCTTTTACGGAAGTTTTTGGTCACTTTAGAGTAGTTATCGGTTCAGTGGTCAGTGAAGGCCGGTTTAGGGCTGGATAGGTGGATTTGATTAAGAAAGGAATGTATATGTTATGTCCTTCTGCTGACTCTTGTCAAATAGTTCTGAGAGAGTGTTGCTCGAGGACAAGCAACATTTAAGCTTAGGGGAGTTTGATGCATGTGTTTTTAGTCATTATTTTAGGCACATTTTTCCTTGATTTCATGTGTAGATTAGTCATTTATTTGATTAATTATGCATGAAATGACATAGACAACATGTTTCTATTAAATGCATCAAATTATATGATTTTTACTATTTTATGTAATATTTTACACATCTTAATTGCTTATGACAATTTTGTATGTTTTGAGGTACAAGGAAGAGCCACAGACTCGGTGCTACCGACCTGGCAACAGTCGGTGGTCTCGACTTGACATCAGAGGCCTATCAAAAACTCGCCCAGAGTTGGTGCTACCAACAACTAAAGTCAGTGATATCGATTCAGCATCAGCAAGCCCCGACATGAATCGAGAAAATTCGGTACTATCTAGTTGACGTTAGAGAGGAAGCTCAAAAACCACAAAACTCGGTGTTATAAAGTCTAGTTGATAGTGTCGAGAGGATCAGGATCGCGCGACCAAACCTAAGTGAATCGATACTACCGACTCAGTTAGTCGGTACTACCGAGTCTGTCTGATTGGGCCAGCTACAGATTTATCTCTAATCCAATGGTGGACGTTAATATAGACCCAAAGTGCCTCCTATGACTTAGGGGGACGACGGCCAGAGAGAGGGAGGCAGCCGTTTTCATTACCCGACGACCGGTAAGAGAGAAAAGAAGAATCGAGGATCGAAATCTTTGACGGAGGAGATCTGGGCACCACTGGAGGACGATCTACAGCCAAAAGATAGCAGAACGCTCACACGACAGAGGGGATCTTCCAGATAGGCAGAAATTCAGGGGTTACCTTTGTTTCTTCATATATCCCACATTTTTCTTCTTCCCTCCCATGTATTTGTTGATGAAAGCCATGCAAGGCTAA
This sequence comes from Alisma plantago-aquatica, assembly GCA_963693085.1. NCBI lineage: Eukaryota > Viridiplantae > Streptophyta > Magnoliopsida > Alismatales > Alismataceae > Alisma > Alisma plantago-aquatica. The sequence continues at coordinate 214,641,945 of OY856412.1, forward strand.
AACCCTTTATTCCATTGGGATCTGGGAGTAGCCCAGATATACATTGTGATTGATTTCCATGCATTAATATCATTTTTATCTCTTTTTACTGGATAAAAATGAATGAAAGATTTATGTTCTACTTGTGCTTGATCACCATTAGTGGATTGATAGACGCTTAGTCATCTCGGGAAAGAGGTTGAGGGTCAGAGAGCATAGATTTACCCATCTACTGTGCCCTTTGAGAAAAGTGGAGTGTAAACAGGAGGAGAAACCCAGAGAATAACTGTAAAGCATCTAACTAATTAACCAATAACTGCAAAAGTATGTGGGACTGGCATTATATTAGGTAGTGAATTATACTGAGGAATTAGGTAATTCTAGCTACAGGATCCTTATCCAGGGATTGAGATAATAGATGTTAGTGTGTGAGAGATCGATTATTAGTGTTGTCCATGGTGAAACCACTGTCCTAAGGAATTAAACCCATATCTGATTAATTCCACCTTTAATTCATTTTATTTCTATTTTTGTTCTTTCGTTCAACCCAATTCAACCATTTACAACAGGCTTAGCCAATTTGACAGCAGTTAGTAGTAGTCTACTAGAGAAATGCTTCCACATATTTGACTCGGGCCTCATAAGGCATTATTACTTCGATACGTCCGCTTGCGTACTATGCATGGTAAACTCATGTCATATGTCCATCTCGTCTAGATCTTATGTATTAGTTATCACATGTGATATATCCTGACTTATTCTCAATGGTCAGTGCACACCAATTGAGGGTTGTGGAGGAGATGTCATGAAATTAAGACTTATTATGTGCCTCTTCCCTGCTTATAAGTGCATGTGGTATGGGACATGCCCTATTGAGTTTGTGGAGAGTTTCATTACGAGGTCTTCCATCGTTGGGTTTGTGTCTAATCAACACATATCTATGGATGTCACAAAGATGGGTAATAAAAAAAACCTAAACTAGATAGTCACCTAAATCTAATATATTAGTTTGTGAAAAGTCATTATTTTTTCCTAGGTTCGATGTTAAATACATTTATGATTAAGTTCCAAGGATCAAGAAAGTTAATCAGAGTAAGAAGTAATGTAATTAAGTGATTCTCCAAGGTAAATGAGAACTCTGGTGTAATGAGTACTTGGGTGTAATGAGCTCTTTGGAGCAATGAAAACCTTAGAGCAAGGTTATGTAGATCACTCACCTTAGTTGACTCAGTGAGTAACAAGATTATGCTAACAATAAAGGTAAGCAAGTACTCTTTCCATGGTAGATGATGTACATATAGTTTGGTTTCAAATATTCATCAGTAGTCTATGTGCATGATAGATTATTTGTCATTCTAGATACAATGAAGTTATCTATGTGGAAATTGTATCAAGAACAAGATAGTGTATAACTATAAGAGTTAATGACAATATTAGGGTGTTACTGTACATATATGAGAAATCCTAAGGTGGATAATACTATGTTAAATTTCTAGGATGAAATTTCTATATGTGGGTAGGTTGTAACAGTCGTAAAATTCTAACCTAGAAATAAATATGACTAAAAATATAGATTCTAAATTTTTTTTATGTTTAATATGGTGAAACCCTAAATTGACATCATTTCACTTTCACATATTCAATTATTTTTTTTAGGATCATGGACACTTTTTATGCCTGATAAGATTTAATATGGTCCCAATCTATCAATATACCCTAGAGTAACCCATGATAATGATAATTCTACCTTAGTTTGCTTTGTACTCATACAATGTGCAAACTTTAGTCCTAACTACGCAATGATGACTAGTTAGAGTTATATGAAAATTGCACCCATAGATGTACATAAGATGGTCCCATCATTTTCATATGGATATTTCCTTAAAATTTGGTAATCTAACTCATGTTTAATCATTATTAATTCACTAATAGACCCAAGCATTTAATATTATAAATCATATGATTTCCAAGCATAAGTTAAGAAATTAATTCAATATTTGGAATTATCACATTCTATTTAGAAATATTATTAAGTTTCATCAAGTTTAATGACCCTGATTAATCCAAATGGGACTCAGGTATAAAAGGATCAAAACCTTATTAGTTATGCTAAGTATTTATATCATGTGTCCTATTTAAATATGATATCTCAAAGTCTCTCACTTGTACCCAAGAGAAGTGCATCAAAGTATGGATACTCAAACTAGTCATTTTGGGTTTCACATGGATGTTAGAGTATGATCGAGATCTGGAGACCTCATGTCCTACCTTGCACTTTGAGGGAAATAGCCAGCACCTCCCTTGGCCGCTTGATATATCTCTCCTCAATGAATCAGGAAATTAGTTATCACAATGTGGCCTTTGCCTCACTCCAAGCATCCATTAGAGCTACTAGGACCTAGGGTTTCATCCATATGAGAGTTTGAACAAACCCTATTTGTGACGACCGTCTCGTGAAAACAAGATTAACTAATGCGGAAGCGTTCATCAAGCAGCGGATTAGCGAAAATCACTAAAAATTAAAACTTTTTGCAAAGGGATCCATTCATAGGAAAACTCTTTCATTCATAACCAAAGTAAAACTTTACATCCTGGTTCATATATATACATCTCATGTACTTTTGCTTCTCGAGGAATACAAACATTAACTACTCTGTCTTAACTGTACACAGGTAGTATAAAACCCTCGAGGCACTAAGACAAAATCTCGAAATCATTAACTACTACTCCAAGGACCTGAGAGTACAGAGACGACACATAGGACTTCTATATACATCTGAACATGACATGACAGTCAATGTCTCCACCTGAGACTTTACTGCTGTCCCTGCTACTGCTGATGTCCTTCACCTCCTGAAGGATTCCTGTCTCCTCGTCCGCGTCCACCTAAAAATGTGGTTCCCATGGGGGTGAGACAATTATAAAAATTGCCCCAGCGAGAGATATAACTCTCCGCCAGAAACATTATTATTGCAACTAGAGAAGATGAATATGAACATGAGAATCATATCTATTTGACAGTAAATATTTTAATGTCTAACAAATTAGAACATTATTCTATATCAGAAGCATTGCAGTTATAACTTGATAGAATTAACATGTCACTTATCCTTTAATGAATAGGAAGAATTAACATGTATAACATCTATTCAAACAACAGAATCATTACCACTGCATTAACTTTCTTCAGGCTTAGATCATATATCTAAAGCCTGGCATTATCAATGTGGAGTCATGGCCCGTAGCCATACTCTTTTCATAAGTGTTGGGATCTTAATCCCTCACTTCACCACTGGGTTTTTCTCATCCTTTCACAATTTCAATACCATAACCATGAAATCCTGGGTATTCAAACCCTTTGTTCATCACTTGAGCATTGTTACCTGTTTCTCAGGTAACTAACACCTTTAGGTCATTTGACCAAGGTAAGTATGATACTTTCTACACAAGCATCCATCATGGCACTTGATGCACATTAACTCTCTTGCCACCTCTTACCCGGCACAAGGTATATTATGGAACACAAGGCCCAATAAACAAATTCAAACTAATAACACATCATAGCTCATACCTGGCTATGCTCATCATCTCATGATACCTGCATGGTTAGCACATATAATAGCAGTACATCAATTATCTATCAATACCATGCAAAAACAATGTATTAATAATTCAAGGGTATTACCCTTAATCCTTTACCAGGATTTGGATTTCCATCACACATGGTTAACAAAACCATTCACGTCTTGTCACCTATCACTAGGCAACAACTTTATTCACATGGCGCACAAGGCCATTCACATCTTGTCACCTCTCACTAGGCAACAACTTTATTCACATGGCGCACAAGGCCATTCACATCTTGTCACCTCTCACTAGGTAACAACTTAAAACAAAGGCTTACAAGCCCAACTCATCTGGTTACTTCTTTCTAAGTAACAAAAACATAATGGCACATATGGCCAATCAATTCTTATCAAATAAACATCATAGCTCATACCTGGATATGATCATCACCTCATGAGACCTGCATGATTATCACACATGATAATAGACTTGTCAAGTTCACAACACATCATGCAATACAGGGTAACACCACTATTCCCTTACCAGGGTTAGGGTTTACCATCAATTAGGCTTTCTTTCACATATCATTACCCTTCATTAAGAATAGGGGTTTCCATTATTAACCATTTAGGTTTTCAAGATCATATTATCAATGATCAAACCCTAGTTCATTGCTCCCCACATCTAGGAGCCAACATTTATACCATAAGTATTCAATCATACTTATTTATTCTCACCAATTATCATTAAATGATTATCATCACCAGGTATGAGTATCTCTCTCATCCTTAAGTTGAGAATTAACAAAACGACCATGTTAGGTCACTTTCAATTCAGCTCTAAGTCAAGCATAGGCCACCACGGTCGTGCTACCTTGCACGGTCGTACAAAGTGAAGCTACCACAGCCGTGCTACCTTGCACGGTCTTGCTGAGTAAAGTCGCCACGGCCGTGCTGCCTTGCACGGTCGTGCTACATAGGATCATCACATGAATCATATTTATATATGAATTCTATTATTTGATCCTTTCAACTTGATTAGGTCACATCAACCCTTCAATCATATGCATACAACTATGATTAACATAGGGTACCAAGTCATTGGTCCTATAAGCAATTAGGGATGCATTCCCAATTAGGGTTTCTCATGAAATCACCCTCAACTAGGGTTCCACATGGATGCACCCTCAATTAGGGTTTCACTTGGAATCACCCTCAACTAGGGTTTCACATTGAATCACCCTCAACTAGGGTTTCACATGGAATCACCCTCAACTAGGGTTTCACATGGAATCACCCTCAACTAGGGTTTCACATTGAATCACCCTCAACTAGGGTTTCACATGGAATCACCCTCAACTAGGGTTTCACATTGAATCACCCTCAACTAGGGTTTCACATAGAATCACCCTCAACTAGGGTTTCACATTGAATCACCCTCAACTAGGGTTTCACATGGAATCACCCTCAACTAGGGTTTCACATGGAATCACCCTCAACTAGGGTTGAATTCAATAACCCTATCAATTAGGGTTTATATTCATGTTTAGGGTTTCATGATCTCTTTGATTAAGGATCATAACCCTTATACACCACATGATTCATATTCATGTATGAATTCATGCTATCAGCTTCTTAACTTGATTAGGTCATATCAACCCTTCAATCATATACATACAACTTATGATTTACATAGTGTACCAAGTCATTGATCTTATCAGCAATTAGGGTTCATCCCTTAATTGACACTAATCACTTAGGTACTATTAGGGTTTTAACCTTTGTTCCTTCATTGGTTAACATTACTAACCATCATTGGATCAATAGTACATTCATCATCACATTGGACCTCCATTACATAAGGTATCCAAAGGAATTAGGGTTTACTATTCATCCTAATTAGTGATTTCACATGTAGCCAACCTCTTAATAGAGTTATACATGAAATCGGCCTCAATTAGGGTTTACATCATGTATTGGATCCATGCATTTGTTATGCATTAATGACTAGTACCATTAAAGTTATCTCCCACCTAATCACATTAGGTTTTCAAAAAGTTTTGATCCATTGGACCTTTAATGACATAAGGTATCCAATTGAATTAGGGTTTCCAATGTTGATTCCTTCAATCATTGGATTCATGGAACCAATCATCAATTGGACCTATACCCATACTTCAATTGAGTTTAAATAGGTCAACCTTCAACTTATTTGACCCTTAATTAACCCTCAATTGGTCATCAATTAGGGTTTGATTCAATTGAATTAGGGTTTAGAATCGATGATTCAACAACACTAATCAATGTAAGACTAGTTGCTTTGAAACCATTGAACCATCATCCAAGTTGGGTATGACCTGACCCCAAACGGTATTGAGGTCGTTTGGATGACCTCCAAACGGTCTTGAGACCGTTTGCCCATCATATCCCTCAAATCCAAGCTATCCAATTAAGGTTTGGATCATTGGATTGATCACCAAATCAGCATTGCATTGTATAACAGCTTGGCACCTTTAGACCTTCAAACACCTAACCATACTCAACCCTAAACCTCCAAACGGTCTTGGGTGACCACCAAACGGTCTTGAGACCGTTTGGATGATCTCCAAACGGTCTTGAGACCGTTTTCCCATCATATCACTCCAATCCAAACAATTTAATTAGGGTTTGGTTCATTGAAGTGCTCACCAAATCAGCAATCTATTGCAGATCAACTTGATATCTTTAGACCTTCAACCACTGAACTATACTCAACCCTAGACCTCCAAACGGTCTTGGGTGACCACCAAACGGTCTTGAGACCGTTTGGATGAGCTCCAAACGGTCTTGAGACCGTTTGCCCATCCAACCTTTGGATTTTAGTGAAAAATCATCATGGATTGGTCTATCGAGTTGATCAACAAATCAGCATTTAGTTGCAGTATGATTTGGTACCTTTGGACGTTCAATTGGTCAACTATACTTGAACCAAGACCTCCAAACGGTCTTGGGGTGACCCCAAACGGTCTTGAGACCGTTTGGATGATCCCCCAAACGGTCTTGAGACCGTTTGGGCTAATCAACCCAAAATCACAAATTAGCTCATTGTGATTTCAGCACTGATTTCAATTAGGGTTAGCCCAATGGATTAGCCTTCAACTCATGACTCGTTTGGAATTAACCCCTCAAATTTGGAGGGTCATTAACCAACATCATTATGAACAAAAATCTCATACGGTAAACGCTTGGTCAACGCACTCAAACGGTCTTGAGACCGTTTGCCCAAGCAGGTCAAGTTGATCAGGTTGAAAATCAGCACTTAATCCAATTAGGTTTCCTCAATTGATTAGGCTTCAACTCACGATTCCTTGGGAGTTAACCCATAAAACTTGGTGAGTCATTAGCCAACATAATTAGGATCAAAAATCTCATACGGTCAACGCTTGGTAAACGCACTCAAACGGTCTTGAGACCGTTTAGCCAAGCAGGTTAAGTTAATCAGGTTGAAAATCAGCACATAATTCAATTCGATTGCCTAATTGATTGGCCTTCAACTCTCGATTACTTTGGAGTTAATCCCTCAAATTTGGAGGGTTATCAGCCTACATAATTATGAACAACATTACCAAACGGTCAACGCTTGGTCAACGCAATCAAACGGTCTTGAGAACGTTTGCCCCCAAATGGTCTCAAACCGTTTGCCCTTAAACGGTTTGCTGAAACCGCATAGCCAATCAAATTAAAACGATTTGGAGTAGCTATCAAAACGGTTTTGCTTGGTAATTTTCTTTGGATAAGCATCTAGTATGATGTCATCATCCCCTTCCTTCGAACAACCAAGAACAGCAACCGTTCTTGATGGAAATTGCAGCAAGAAACAAGAGTGCATCAATATTGAAGAAATCAATCAACAAATCATAGAGAATTGATGCAATAGCAATGTTTAAGGGTTTGAGTTATAAAACCCGCCTCCAATTGAGCTCCAAAGCTCCAAGATCATGCCATTAATGGTGGATGAAGCTCTTGCAACTCCCCCTAGGCTCTTCCTCAAGCTTTTGATTGCAAAAGTTGGCTAGGGTTGAAGAGGAGATCGAAATAAGAAGGAATCCATAATTTATTTTCGATTTCCACCATGAAATCAAGGAGAACGAAGGTCAAGGGCTCACCCACAGGTTGGGTACGTGCTCCCTGCTCCTCCCTAGCTCCTTGGTCGGTTTTGCAAGCAAGGGGAAGAAGAAAATCCGAAATAGCCTTTCATTTGGCTTGAAAAAGGCACTTTTATAAGGAAATTGATGAGAGAGAAAATGCATTATTATAATGCATTAAATTCCAAAAATATGGCCGCCTCTTCCCCCTCAAATCCCTTAAGTACGAGGCACCTTCCTTTGCCTTTAATTATCCTTCATTATCCTTGATTTAAATAAAATCAAATTAAGCACCTTAATGCTTATTATATTAATATCCATATGTGAGTGGGTTTTCTTTTTCTTATAATAAGGTGAGTGGAATTTCACCTACTTAGGATATTTTCGTTCCTTATCTTGGCAAAGGAACGTTCATCCTTATTCAAAATCAACCCAAAATATTTTGGTTGAAAGCCCTTCAATTATTTTTATTCATTTTTTCCCTAAATCAAATTAGGGTTTCAATTAGGCATTAATCTTGATTATTTTAATATCAAGATTCTCTCTCCTCCAACTTAATTCAAATGAGGCACCCATCTCATTTTATTTGCTCTAAATGATTCCAAGAAACATTAGGGACCTTATTGAAGTGGTAATTTGCATATTGAACCCTAGGTTTGGGTAAATTGCACTTTTCACCAAAACTAGGTTTTAATGCACAACACTGCTTTACAAGCTTAATCTTGGTGCCCAAGCTTGTGAAAACCATACCACTACATCATATTCATTCTTATGATGTATCAACATCATAGGAACATCTTATCATGCAAAATTTGCAACTTAACCCCTCAACTTGGGTAATTTGCACTTTGGTCCAAAATAAGCAAACATTGCTTCAACATTGCTCAAACAGGACCAAAATTGAAACATAAGTTTCTTATCAGGCCTAATTACTTTTCCCAAGATAAGATTAAGAACCTACTTAACCTTATTAGGCAAAACATCTAGGGTTAAATCATAACCCAGGTCAGGGATGTTACAAATTATAAACCCCTAACAAGGATTTCGTCCTCGAAATCCCAGAAAAAGGAGGAACAGATTGTTCATTAATCATGCCCTCAAGTCTCCACATATCATCTTAATATCCTGGAGATATTATGAATTATGTAATTCCACACAAGGATCCCTTCATTAGTTCAACCTCATCAATGTTTATGCAGAGCATAAACCCCTAACATATGATGTCCATATCATTGAAAGGAAGAAGCATAAAAGAACATACTTCAATAATCACTCAAGAATATTTATCAAAAGGAACAACATATATATCTAACAAAGATAATTTACTCAGTAATCCTTTAACAAACTCTATGTAATTGGGATTGTTCACATAGTTCTTCTTATTAGTTGGAAATGCCACATAGCTTTTCCCTTTTTGATTGGGAATGACACATAGCTCTTCCCTTTTTGTTGGGGATGACACATAGATTTCCCTTTTTGATTGGGAATGACACATAGCTCTTCCCTTTTTTGATTGGGAATGACACATAGCTCTTCCCTTTTTTGATTGGGAATGACACATAGCTCTTCCCTTTTTGATTGGGAATGACACATAGCTCTTCCCTTTTTTGATTGGGAATGACACATAGCTCTTCCCTTTTTTATTGGGAATGACACATAGCTCTTCCCTTTTTGATTGGGAATGACACATAGCTCTTCCCTTTTTGATTAGGAATGTTCACATAGATTTTCCTTTTAATTGGGAATGTTCACATAGCTCTTCCTTTTTTATTAGGAATGTTCACATAGCTCTTCCTATTAGTTGGGAATGTTCACATAGCTCTTCCCTTTTGATTAGGAATGTTCACATAGATCTTCCTATTAGTTGGGAATGTTCACATAGCTTTTCCTTTTAATTGGGAATGTTCACATAGCTCTTCCCTTTTGATTAGGAATGTTCACATAGCTTTTCCTTTTAATTGGGAATGTTCACATAGCTCTTCCCTTTTGATTAGGAATGTTCACATAGCTTTTCCTTTTAATTGGGAATGTTCACATAGCTCTTCCCTTTTGATTAGGAATGTTCACATAGCTCTTCCTATTAGTTGGGAATGTTCACATAGCTCTTCCCTTTTGTTTTCATTATACTCTCTAGATTGTTTCAGAATGATTGCTTGATCAGGGCAATCAAAGGATACCAATCTAAGAGTTTCCATACTCACTTTATCATCAATAGTTGTATACCTGGCCAGGGTTTACAAATACTGAGATCAAGTAGTATGCACTTACATGCTATCATATTCCTTGCTTTTCATATCATTATACACACATGATTTTCCCTTGTTCCAACATGACTAAGTCATTTAGGAACTCTTTTAAAGCTCAAACTTTCTGTATTAAGGACTGATAACCTAGATTGTAAAGCTAGTATCCAGTCCCCTATATGCATTATTGTTGCCCTAATCTGCCCAACAAGAGCATGATCATAGGATTCTCTATCCTGATCAGGTCTTAATGGGGATTCTCAGGCACTCATTCTATTCTTGCATGATCCTTGCACCACTTCTTGGTGCAACAACATTGCTCTAAGCAATGTGTTCCTTGTGCTCTCCAGTCATTTTAAAACTTTACCCTTTCTCTGCACAAGCAGAAATCATTATAGGGTATACTGGAGGACACTAACACACACTCGATACCTTAGTCCTATGTCTCTGTAGACTCAGCGAACCTAGAGCTCTGATACCACTAAATTGTGACGACCGTCTCGCGAAAACAAGATTAACTAATGCGGAAGCGTTCATCAAGCAGCGGATTAGCGAAAATCACTAAAAATTAAAACTTTTTGCAAAGGGATCCATTCATAGGAAAACTCTTTCATTCAGAACCAAAGTAAAACTTTACATCCTGGTTCATATATATACATCTCATGTACTTTTGCTTCTCGAGGAATACAAACATTAACTACTCTGTCTTAACTGTACACATGTAGTATAAAACCCTCGAGGCACTAAGCCAAAATCTCGAAATCATTAACTACTACTCCAAGGACCTGAGAGTACAGAGACGACACATAGGACTTCTATATACATCTGAACATGACATGACAGTCAATGTCTCCACCTGAGACTTTACTACTGTCCCTGCTACTGCTGATGTCCTTCACCTCCTGAAGGATTCCTGTCTCCTCGTCCGCGTCCACCTAAAAATGTGGTTCCCACGGGGGTGAGACAATTATAAAAATTGCCCCAGCGAGAGATATAACTCTCCGCCAGAAACATTATTATTGCAACTAGAGAAGATGAATATGAACATGAGAATCATATCTATTTGATAGCAAATATTTTAATGTCTAACAGATTAGAACATTATTCTATATCAGAAGCATTGCAGTTATAACTTGATAGAATTAACATGTCACTTATCCTTTAATGAATAGGAAGAACATGTATAACATCTATTCAAACAACAGAATCATTACCACTGCATTAACTTTCTTCAGGCTTAGATCATATATCTAAAGCCTGGCATTATCAATGTGGAGTCATGGCCCGTAGCCATACTCTTTTCATAAGTGTTGGGATCTTAATCCCTCACTTCACCACTGGGTTTTTCTCATCCTTTCACAATTTCAATACCATAACCATGAAATCCTGGGTATTCAAACCCTTTGTTCATCACTTGAGCATTGTTACCTGTTTCTCAGGTAACTAACACCTTTAGGTCATTTGACCAAGGTAAGTATGATACTTTCTACACAAGCATCCATCATGGCACTTGATGCACATTAACTCTCTTGCCACCTCTTACCCGACACAAGGTATATTATGGAACACAAGGCCCAATAAACAAATTCAAACTAATAACACATCATATCTCATACCTGGCTATGCTCATCATCTCATGATACCTGCATGGTTAGCACATATAATAGCAGTACATTAATTATCTATCAATACCATGCAAAAACAATGTATTAATAATTCAAGGGTATTACCCTTAATCCTTTACCAGGATTTGGATTTCCATCACACAAGGTTCACAAAACCATTCACATCTTGTCACCTCTCACTAGGCAACAACTTTATTCACATGGCACACAAGGCCATTCACATCTTGTCACCTCTCACTAGGCAACAACTTTATTCACATGGCGCACAAGGCCATTCACATCTTGTCACCTCTCACTAGGTAACAACTTAAAACAAAGGCTTACAAGCCCAACTCATCTGGTTACTTCTTTCTAAGTAACAAAAACATAATGGCACATATGGCCAATCAATTCTTATCAAATAAACATCATAGCTCATACCTAGCTATGATCATCACCTCATGAGACCTGCATGATTATCACACATGATAATAGACTTATCAAGTTCACCACACATCATGCAATACAGGGTAACACCACTATTCCCTTACCAGGGTTAGGGTTTACCATCAATTAGGCTTTCTTTCACATATCATTACCCTTCATTAAGAATAGGGGTTTCCATTATTAACCATTTAGGTTTTCAAGATCATATTATCAATGATCAAACCCTAGTTCATTGCTCCCCACATCTTGGAGCCAACATTTATACCATAAGTATTCAATCATACTTATTTATTCTCACCAATTATCATTAAATGATTATCATCACCAGGTATGAGTATCTCTCTCATCCTTAAGTTGAGAATTAACAAAACGACCATGTTAGGTCACTTTCAATTCAACTCTAAGTCAAGCATAGGCCACCACGGTCGTGCTACCTTGCACGGTCGTACAAAGTGAAGCTACCACAGCCGTGCTACCTTGCACGGTCTTGCTGAGTAAAGTCGCCACGGCTGTGCTGCCTTGCACGGTCGTGCTACATAGGATCATCACATGAATCATATTTATATATGAATTCTATTATTTGATCCTTTCAACTTGATTAGGTCACATCAACCCTTCAATCATATGCATACAACTATGATTAACATAGGGTACCAAGTCATTGGTCCTATAAGCAATTAGGGATGCATTCCCAATTAGGGTTTCTCATGAAATCACCCTCAACTAGGGTTCCACATGGATGCACCCTCAATTAGGGTTTCACTTGGAATCACCCTCAACTAGGGTTTCACATTGAATCACCCTCAACTAGGGTTTCACATGGAATCACCCTCAACTAGGGTTTCACATGGAATCACCCTCAACTAGGGTTTCAAATTGAATCACCCTCAACTAGGGTTTCACATGGAATCACCCTCAACTAGGGTTTCACATGGAATCACCCTCAACTAGGGTTTCACATTGAATCACCCTCAAATAGGGTTTCACATGGAATCACCCTCAACTAGGGTTTCACATTGAATCACCCTCAACTAGGGTTTCACATGGAATCACCCTCAACTAGGGTTTCACATGGAATCACCCTCAACTAGGGTTGAATTCAATAACCCTGTCAATTAGGGTTTATATTCATGTTTAGGGTTTCATGATCTCTTTGATTAAGGATCATAACCCTTATACACCACATGATTCATATTCATGTATGAATTCATGCTATCAGCTTCTTAACTTGATTAGGTCATATCAACCCTTCAATCATATACATACAACTTATGATTTACATAGTGTACCAAGTCATTGATCTTATCAGCAATTAGGGTTCATCCCTTAATTGACACTAATCACTTAGGTACTATTAGGGTTTTAACCTTTGTTCCTTCATTGGTTAACATTACTAACCATCATTGGATCAATAGTACATTCATCATCACATTGGACCTCCATTACATAAGGTATCCAAAGGAATTAGGGTTTACTATTCATCCTAATTAGTGATTTCACATGTAGCCAACCTCTTAATAGAGTTATACATGAAATCGGCCTCAATTAGGGTTTACATCATGTATTGGATCCATGCATTTGTTATGCATTAATGACTAGTACCATTAAAGGTATCTCCCACCTAATCACATTAGGTTTTCAAAAAGGTTTGATCCATTGGACCTTTAATGACATAAGGTATCCAATTGAATTAGGGTTTCCAATGTTGATTCCTTCAATCATTGGATTCATGGAACCAATCATCAATTGGACCTATACCCATACTTCAATTGAGTTTAAATAGGTCAACCTTCAACTTATTTGACCCTTAATTAACCCTCAATTGGTCATCAATTAGGGTTTGATTCAATTGAATTAGGGTTTGGAATCGATGATTCAACAACACTAATCAATGTAAGACTAGTTGCTTTGAAACCATTGAACCATCATCCAAGTTGGGTATGACCTGACCCCAAACGGTCTTGAGGTCGTTTGGATGACCTCCAAACGGTCTTGAGACCGTTTTCCCATCATATCCCTCAAATCCAAGCCATCCAATTAAGGTTTGGATCATTGGATTGATCACCAAATCAGCATTGCATTGTATAACAGCTTGGCACCTTTAGACCTTCAAACACCTAACCATACTCAACCCTAGACCTCCAAACGATCTTGGGTGACCACCAAACGATCTTGAGACCGTTTGGATGATCTCCAAACGGTCTTGAGACCGTTTGCCCATCATATCACTCCAATCCAAACAATCTAATTAGGGTTTGGTTCATTGAAGTGCTCACCAAATCAGCAATCTATTGCAGATCAACTTGATATCTTTAGACCTTCAACCACTGAACTATACTCAACCCTAGACCTCCAAACGGTCTTGGGTGACCACCAAACGGTCTTGAGACCGTTTGGATGAGCTCCAAACGGTCTTGAGACCGTTTTCCCATCCAACCTTTGGATTTTAGTGAAAAATCATCATGGATTGGTCTATCGAGTTGATCAACAAATCAGCATTTAGTTGCAAGTATGATTTGGTACCTTTGGACCTTCAATTGGTCAACTATACTTGAACCCAGACCTCCAAACGGTCTTGGGGTGACCCCAAACGGTCTTGAGACCGTTTGGATGATCCCCCAAACGGTCTTGAGACCGTTTGGGCTAATCAACATAAAATCTCAAATTAGCTCATTGTGATTTCAGCACTGATTTCAATTAGGGTTAGCCCAATTGATTAGCCTTCAACTCATGACTCGTTTGGAATGAACCCCTCAAATTTGGAGGGTCATTAACCAACATCATTATGAACAAAACTCTCATACGGTAAACGCTTGGTCAACGCACTCAAACGGTCTTGAGACCGTTTTCCCAAGAAGGTCAAGTTGATCAGGTTGAAAATCAGCACTTAATCCAATTAGGTTTCCCTAATTGATTAGGCTTCAACTCACGATTCCTTGGGAGTTAACCCATAAAACTTGGTGAGTCATTAGACAACATAATTAGGATCAAAAATCTCATACGGTCAACGCTTGGTCAACGCACTCAAACGATCTTGAGACCATTTTCCCAAGCAGGTCAAGTTAATCAGGTTGAAAATCAGCACATAATTCAATTCGATTGCCTAATTGATTGGCATTCAACTCTCGATTACTTTGGAGTTAATCCCTCAAATTTGGAGGGTTATCAGCCTACATAATTATGAACAAAATTCCCAAACGGTCAACGCTTGGTCAACGCACTCAAACGGTCTTGAGACCGTTTGCCCCCAAACGGTCTCAAACCGTTTGCCCTTAAACGGTTTGCTGAAACCGCATAGCCAATCAAATTAAAACGATTTGGAGTAGCTATCAAAATGGTTTTGCTTGGTAATTTTCTTTGGATAAGCATCTAGGATGATGTCATCATCCCCTTCCTTCGAACAACCAAGAACAGCAACCGTTCTTGATGGAAATTGCAGCAAGAAACAAGAGTGCATCAATATTGAAGAAATCAATCAACAAAGCATAGAGAATTGATGCAATAGCAATGTTTAAGGGTTTGAGTTATAAAACCCGCCTCCAATTGAGCTCCAAAGCTCCAAGCTCACGCCATTAATGGTGGATTAAGCTCTTGTAACTCCCCCTAGGCTCTTCCTCAAGCTTTTGATTGCAAAAGTTGGCTAGGGTTGAAGAGGAGATCGAAATACGAAGGAATCCATAATTTATTTTCAATTTCCACCATGAAATCAAGGAGAACGAAGGTCAAGGGCTCACCCACAGGTTGGGGACGTGCTCCCTGCTCCTCCCTAGATCCTTGGTCGGTTTTGCAAGCAAGGGGAAGAAGAAAATCTGAAATAGCCTTTCATTTGGCTTGAAAAAGGCACTTTTATAAGGAAATTGATGAGAGAGAAAATGCATTATTAAAATGCATTAAATTCCAAAAATATGGCCGCCTCTTCCCCCTCAAATCCCTTAAGGACGAGGAACCTTCCTTTGCCTTTAATTCTCCTTCATTATCCTTGATTTAAAGAAAATCAAATTAAGCACCTTAATGCTTATTATATTAATATCCATATGTGAGTGGGTTTTCTTTTTCTTATAATAAGGTGAGTGGAATTTCACCTACTTAGGATATTTTCGTTCCTTATCTTGGCAAAGGAACGTTCATCCTTATTCAAAATCAACCCAAAATATTTTGGTTGAAAGCCCTTCAATTATTTTTATTCATTTTTTCCCTAAATCAAATTAGGGTTTCAATTAGGCATTAATCTTGATTATTTTAATATCAAGATTCTCTCTCCTCCAACTTAATTCAAATGAGGCACCCATCTCATTTTATTTCCTCTAAATGATTCCAAGAAACATTAGGGACCTTATTGAAGTGGTAATTTGCATATTGAACCCTAGGTTTGGGTAAATGGCACTTTTCACCAAAACTAGGTTTTAATGCACAACACTGCTTTACAAGCTTAATCTTGGTGCCCAAGCTTGTGAAAACCATACCACTACATCATATTCATTCTTATGATGTCTCAACATCATAGGAACATCTTATCATGCAACATTTGCAATTTAACCCCTCAACTTGGGTAATTTGCACTTTGGTCCAAAATAAGCAAACATTGCTTCAACATTGCTCAAACAGGACCAAAATTGAAACATAAGTTTCTTATCAGGCCTAATTACTTTTCCCAAGATAAGATTAAGAACCTACTTAACCTTATTAGGCAAAACATCTAGGGTTAAATCATAACCCAGGTCAGGGATGTTACACTATTAGTCCCCCCTCTTTTCCCATATCTGGAGCCAACTCCATGAGCTACAAGTCGCCACACCCATGCATACCTCATAGTTCAGCACTGTCGAAACACCAAAAACAAATAACATCATCCCAATTTCCCCCCTCATGGCTTCAAACCTTGTCCTCAAGATCCCAATTGTTGGAGGAAAAAACTAGAGATCTTTGTGGCATTTGAGGCCTTCCTGGCCCTTTCTAATAGCTTGAATCAACTATAGTTACCTATGTTGGCCCCTTGGAACCCTCAATTCAGCCTCCAAGTGACGATATTTGTTTCTCCTTTTCATCTATTTTGGTTCATTTATGTGCATTCTTAGGTTTTGAGGCACCTCTGCTACTATTTCCTTCATGATTACCTAAAACTGGACTATCCCTGACTCAATCCAGTTTCCTAGATTTTAGTATCACTAGTTTCATTTATTCCAAGGTTACCTTCCTCCATCTATCATGGCGGGATGCTTCCCCTCTAGTTCCTGCCAACAAATGACCCTTTTCTAGGGGTTGCTTGGTGTGGTTCTCTCAACACACACCCAAATGAATTGAACTTTGATTGGATGCACACAAAGAAAACACACTCAAATCTTTGAAACTTATAGGGGGGGCTAAACTCGCACATTCACATAGATTGTAATAAATCACCCATAAGCATAAGGGAGTGTATTGTATAGGTGAGTGTCAAGTAAGAGGTTGATACGTAGGGAGAGTGGGGGCACTAGAGCTAGGTTAGGGTGAGCTACGTTCCTAAAGCAGAGAGTAGGATTTTTAGGGTTTGATGTTGGTTTGAGTTGACTACAGTAAGATGTAAGAAATTGAAACAAGAAGGTAAGACAAGACAAGCAAAACCCTGAATTAACCCTAAACAAGCAATTCAAATTAACAAAGAAGACAAATAAGTAAGGAAGATCAAGATACTAGAGATAAGTTACACTAGTGGAGCAAGTTAAGCACTAGCAATCAATGACCTAGGTTATCACTAACTAGCAATATTAACACTAGATAGCTCAAGAGAGAACTAATCACTCAAGCAAGGCCTGATTATCAAGAACTAGGCAACTAATCTATGGAGTACTCAAACTAAGAAAATAAGTAAGCATTAACTAGCAAGGAAGCAAGATGGATTTTAGACTAGTTATGGGAAGAGTGGGAAATTTGGGGGAATGTCATATGAATCCAATTTGAGGGTTGATATAACATGTAAATCCTATATTTTAACTCTAGATTGCCAAACCAAACAATAGGTTAAATGTAATGAAATTGCCCTAGACATTTGGTTTTCCATGGATATAATAGTGTGGGAGGGGAACTACAACATTTCACCCCCTATCTAGCCTTAAGAGGATCAATCAGACCAAGGCCTAGGTGGGATTTCTATTGGACTTAACTAATCTAGGATTCTAGGGCAAGGGTTACTAGGGAAATTGAGAGCCAAGGGTGGGAAGGGAGAGTATAAATGAGGGTGTTTAACCTCATATTACTCAACATCTATCCTTTAGAAAACTCTAGGAAATTGCACTGGTCACTCTTACAATAGCTACTTAGATTCACACTTAGTTGTAAGAGAAGAGATTTGTATGTAGGAAGATAGGGTGCTAGCTAGGAATCCATTAATTTGACCTAGGAAAAATTCCTACGATATCCATATACAATTCATTTTCCCCTAGAATCTAGGTGTTTTCAAGCATCAAACAACAAGCAATCCATGTTTAGAAGCATAAATCACAAGTAGAATAATGGGAAACAAGATAGAAGCAAGATACAATCATCTAGAATGAAATTATGTTCACTACAAGTTACATTCCCCATCATGGTATAAAAGTGACATTAAATCCCCCAAACAACCCACCAAGAGGGCTTAGCTACTCATAATCAAAACATAAGAGCAAAAAGGAAAGAAGAAAGAGGAAGAAGGCCATGAAACTCATGGAATCTTCCTCCTTTACCTCCTAGCTATTGTAGCTCATCCTCCCTCCTCCAAGGTGGATGGATGGCAAGGAAATATGGGGGATTATGGTGAAAACCCTAGAAAACTAGGGTTTTGGGGGTAGTGGAAGGTTGAAATGGAGTAGGGTGATGGAAGAAGGTAGATAGAACTCTCTAAATGGTGGCTAACCTAGTTCTAAGTCCGCCACTCTAGTATATATAAGTGGTGGGGAAGTACTAGGGTAAGTGGGGGAAAATGGGGAAAATAGTGTAGAAAAAGTAGGGTTTTGGGTGGAAGTATGACCATGTTGGGCAGCATGGTCATGGTGGGTGAGGTGTACAGTGGCTGTGGTGGTAGGGAACGACCAACGTGGGAAGTGAAAAATGTTAGGTTGGAAGTGAGGAAAAGGAGGTTGGCAGCACGATCGTGGTGGGGGCGAGGTAGAACTGTTGTTTTGGGCAGCACAACCCTGGTGGGCAAGTTGGAGACTTGGTCATTCTGCTCCTGGCCAGCACAATGGTTTTGGCTGGCACAACCATGTTGGGGTCTTATTCGCACGATAGTTCTGGCTGGCATGGTCGTGCAAGTGAGGTTGATGTAGCTTGTCTATTCTTGCATCAACTCTGTGATTTTGGCATTTGTCACCATGGCCATTCCTTGGCACCACAGTTGTGTTGGGGTCTTTACCAACAATTTGAGATGTATTCTTTGAGATCCATGGAGGTCTTTGATTGAGCTTGACCCTTGGCCACAATGGGTAGGTTGGGGAGATTTTGGGGTCTTCTTTGGACCCGTCTATCTCTCTCGTCCATCCAAACGTGGTCCAAGACCTTGAAAATATGCAAAGAACATCCATAAGTGCATTTGGCAGAAATATACATATTGAGGAAATAACTCACAATCTAACGATGTTTAGATATGATAATAATGCAAAAAGTCACAATATGAAGTCTGAAAATAGGGATGTGTTATTGTTATGACCGCACCAACATAGGGAATCCATTTTTTATCATAAACCATCAATCTTCTCATCATTTTTAGTCTTTGAATCAGGTCCTTACCTTGTTTTCATGATATGAGCATATATTCATCAAACAAACAGGGCAGACACTGGTTTCCAATCATACCCCTGATGTTTGTGTCACCATGTCACTCAATCATAGTTGAGTATTCTTGTTCCATAAGTTTTATCTTTTTTCTAACACAAAAATGATTTGAGTGAGCCCTAGGCCATGTTTTCTATTCGTATTGAACCACTTCAGCAAGGACACAAGGAACAATTTTGGTTTACACATGGTTTTATCCTACTTTCTGATTGGCTAGACTTTTTGAAAATTACAGTAAATCGATACAATCTCAGAAAATTATGTTTAAATAGTCGTTGGGAACATTTTTAGACAACAAACCCTAGAAGACCATAATCATACCCTAATTTTCAACCAATATTCAGTGGCTTCTTGAAAACCCTAAAACCCTAGGTTTAACCATGATAATTAATGTACTTATATGTTAGATAGAACAATTAAGGTTGATCAGGACTCAAAATTCTATTAGTATCCCTCTTTAGCTTAGGTGAGTGGGTATGCACATTGAGTGTTAATTTAGGCTCATGGTGTATATTATTCGCCTATTTATTCATAATTCCTCATTTAAAATATGAGTATATAAGTACTCACACTAGTACATTTCTGACCTCTGATGACACTTTTTATGATGTCGGTTCGAATGCAAAAATGACACTATAGAATAAATAATGTCGATTCTTGAGCATAAACGACACCATTGATCAAGTCACCCCTATTTATAAAATACACAAGTACCACTTTTCCTATAACATCAATTTTATTTTAAGAATATTAACGTCTAAAATAACCCACAAAATATAAATTTTTAGGGAAAAAGTTGCATCCAAGAACTTTAAGATTAGCGTCATCTTTCAAGGAATCGATGACAAACACCTTCTCATGAAATAAATTTTGCCTCCAAAATACTTTTGGCGTTAGTTTTGCATTCAAAAAACTAATTTTGATGCTAATCAAAACCTACAAAATATTCTACAAATGGTTTCAGTTTGGTGTCAAGAAACAAATGACAGAGGATTTGCACCTCGTACCTATGAAAAAAATGTTCCCCCTAAATGTCTCTCTAGTGTCAATTTTCTGAGAAAGAATTGACGACTAAGGCCTTACTTTGGCTAATTTATCTTCATCTCGATAAGAGCCTCTGACATCGATTTCTTTCAACAAACCAACATCTAAGTCCATAGCTTAAGTGTCACTTTTAGATAATCAACTGATGACGCATACCTTACTCGAGCTATTTTTTTGTCAAATAAGGGCCTCTGGCTTCAGTTTCTTCCAGTAAACCAACGTCGAAGTCCTTATCTTAAGTGTCGGTTTTCTATTTCCAACTGACAAATATTATATTAGTTGTTAGTTTTTGCAAACAACTAACAACTATGTATAACTTAATAGCACCCGCAAGAGACAAACATTCCCCCAATATCTATTTCATTGCAATTTACTCCAAGCTCTAGCAATTTCCCTCGCTCTACCACTATCTCCGCTCTAGGTGTTGTGCTCTCTATTGTTGCTATGCTATCTATTGTGGTCAATGTATTTGTGCTCGCCATCATTTCCTCTTTGCTCAATGTCGTTGCCACTAGAGTTGGTACTAATGTTGTTGCCATAGCTATTGTGCTCGCCACTTTGCTCACCACTGTAGTTGTTGTTGTCACCGTTGCAGCTGCTGGAGTAGCCACCATCGTCACTGCTTGGAAGTTACCAATATGGTCCCCCTCCATAATAAATCATGCTAGATAGATATATATTTGCATTCATACATACAATTACAATATAATTGCAGTGATTAAATGATGTATATGAGATTAAATATGTCTCAAGGATTGTTAGCGTTACTAAAACCCTAAGGTTGTTATCCTCAAAATTAGTCTAGATGAATTTTGAGGATGAAATTTTGATTAAGGTGGGCAAAATTATGAAATTTTGCATTTTTTGTATGAATGAATATGCAAAAAAGGTATGCTATGTGTGTTAATGGTATGGTATTTATTTATGCTTTTTGTTTAAAATAAGAAAGAATTCATTACATTTTGATGTCTAATTCTCATGACTTGATGAACCTTAACTGTCAGGGCCTCTCTGTTGATTAGAGAGAAACCCTAAACCTAATCCTCGATTATGAAACAAAACAATGAATCCACAACAAACGAGATTGAAACAATATATGAATCTGGATCCATTTCTTGTTAAAACCTAGGACTCTCAACTGAAGTGATCATAGTCTTTGGTAAGGTTGATTTTCATGCATGCTTTGGCATTAGCCTTGCTAACCTTGAAACCAGTAACAATCTCAACAACTAGAAGGGTGTTGTCTGATATTTTCCATCCTTTAATGAAAGCGTAATGTTATATGAATATGATTGTCAGTAAGACCTCTTTGAGACACCCATCAAGGACTTTAGAAACTATTTTGTATAACACATTACAACACATGATGGGTCTATAGTCAGATATATCAACTATCTCCCTCTTCTTAGGGATGAGCTTAATAAGTACATGTGAATAGCTTCGCTAACCATATTATGACCACTGATGATCCACCTTACCACTTCAACAATGTTGCTTTTGATGGTACCCCACATGACATAGTAGAACTTACCATTCATCCAATCCAACCCTAGAGCCTTAGCTGGATTGATGGAGAGGATAACCTTCTTTATTTCTTCTTCAGAAGCATAGGTGCAAAGGACCCCATTCATTGCATCATCATCTCTTTTTGTAGGTAGAAAATCTCCTTAGTTATTGTTATCCATGCTTATATGGTTGTATAGATTGAAGAAATAGTTGATGGTATTATTAGTTATATCCTCCCTATTATTGAAAACTTATCCTTGATCATTGACAAGTTCATGAATACCCTGTCTCATTTCTTTCTACTTGATGGCATAGTGATAGGTTATGGTGTTCCTATCACCATCTTTGATCCATCCCATGCGAATCCACTGCCAGTAATAGATTTCTTCAGCCTTCTTGAGTTTTGGAGTCTATCTTCCGCCTCCTTTTCTCTATTGATGCAAACAGGGTTGAGGGGATTATGTCGTACCTAAGCAACAACATGTTCGTAGTTGGTAACAACCTCAGCAAGAAAGTTTCTCAATTTCATTTTCTCAATGCTCCAGCTCCTGAGGGCCTTCTTGGTGTTTTTTATATTCTTTATCACTTTATATATAGCATTACCTTCAATATTAATGGCCTAGTTGGTTTTTACTAATTCTTTGAATCCTGACCACTCACACAACTAGTTCATGAAATGGAAGGGTCTTTGGATGTGGGTTATTTTAACCAACTCCATCTTCATCCAAGTGTGGTCACTCAACAGATTGGATCCCATCTTGATGAAGGTGTTTGGCCATTGGTTATGCCAAGCTTCATTGACCAGGCCTTTATCAATGGTGCTGGCAATTCTTCTCTCTAGTCTTTGTTTATTGGACCAAAAAGTTGTGCCTCTGACTTTATGAGTTCAATCAACCCAGCCACCCCACTGTTGTGTTGAAAGTATCCTTGACTCTATCATGTACCTTGATCCCCCCATGCTTTTCATCAAATCGCCTTATGTTATTGAAGTCCACGATAGCAAGCCAGGGGACTTCACTTTGGGCAGTGTCTTTAATGACCTACCACATTCTATTCCTATCTATTTCCAGCCTCTCACCATAAATGCCAGATAGTATAAAGAAGCAGCCACCATGATTGTAGTAAGACACCTTGACAACTTGATCACATAGACTGTCACACCCCGATCCCACGACCTCCACAAGTCATGAGATTAGGGTGTGACTATGAGGATTACAGTTAATACAAAAATCACCATTTACTTTTTCTTTTGTTTTCTTAATCACTTAGAATTTAACCTAAAGGAAAATCTTATAATTTGATTAACACCAACTCGTATTAAACTGCGGAAGCAACTTACCATTTACCTCACTAGGAAGACAAAACAAAGTTACACAACATATTACATTTTTCATGCGGAATATAAAACACAACAGATAATTTAAAACTAACTAATTATTACATTACATTCTCTCTCTACCACACCACATGCCCAAGGACCGAGGGGAAAGGACTAAGAGACCTATAATCTAACTACAAACTACCTTCTAAGAGCCTGGATGATAAGATCCTTCAACTTCCTCGTGCGGACACTGACCTAAAAAATGTTTCAGTAGGTTGGTGAGCTACTGGCTCAGTGAATAGAATTTCACTCAACCATCGCAGATAACTCATTTACGTTTATTAAACTAAAATAAAATGCAGGAATCACTATACTGAGAAGATCTAACAATTTCAATTAAAATAACAAAAATTCCAACATTACATTAAAAGAACAACTGGTATAAACTATACTCAATCTTACTTAACTCTTTACTTAAGAAACTATGTAAACCTAGATTATCATATTTTAACTTATGCCCTGGCCATATGCAGTGTACTCTTCATATGAAGACTCATAGCGAACTACAATCTCACCGTACAATACTTAGCTGACACCCTGGGATAGCTAAGTCTGACTACTCTCTGGTCTGTAATAGGAAAAATGGCTTTCTGGCCCCAGCACACCTAATATGCCATAAAACTGGACTCCTCCTCTAACCTGAGCACATAGGAGGAGAGTCAAGCCACCTATTGGCTTTTATGTATTCTAGTGCCACTAGGCCCTCTGGTTGATGTTGGACACTACATTCTGTAATTTAAGGAGACTTCCACTAGGGCTTCGTCCCCCGTACCGCCTATTGGTACGTTCCGACCCCCGTATACTGGACACTTCCAGGATTAGGTCATTTCGCCCCTAAGGCGCAGACCACACATAGGGGTTCTACGGTGTTCAGGGCCCTTAAGTCTATTATTTTATTATTCTTGGAAAAACCTTTACTACACTGTACTTTTCTCTTATTCATACTTGACTCTGGTATCTCTATCGTACCACATCAATTTACATTAAAGTTTATAATGCAACATGTACATCATTCTAAACATGACAGAGTGTTATATTTAAAACATTGTAATTTACTGATAAATCAACATTATTATATTTGCAAGCAGACTAACATTCTTAAATAAATTAAATACATGTCAACTTGGCATTTATACACTAAATTCATGATATTGAACCTCTTAATACACTGATAAAAGTTAATTGCTTGACATATGAGCAATCATCATTAACATGTAAAATAATTTTACTTCTTGGAAAACGTGCACATCAACCCAAATCCTGAGTTGTGCATCACATAACTCAATTAAGAGCTAATTCCTTATCATGGCATGATTTATTGATAATATTTGGGAATTTCAAATGATATCTTTGAGGAACGTGTCAATTTGTGTAAATATTAAATTATTCACCTTAAATATAAAAAAAGAACGTACCATTAGGTTTTCTTTGAATATTTTTCAAGTCATCATCATTTATTTGAAATGGAGCATCTATTAACTTACTAAAAATGTACAGCCTGGGTTTATACCCAAACTGTGTTTTTACTGGTCATGTGTTATTGAGTTCAACATTTAATCGAGCAATTTAAGTTTTGATCAATCGTGCATTTTCACTAATCCAAATCACACATATCAATTAACTAATTAGCATCGAGTAAAATTTAATAAATAAAACATGCAAATTAGAAATCGGGCGGTGGCGGCACTACCCGGCACCCGGGTAAACGCTGACATCTGCGTATGATACCGATTTCAACCAAATCGTGTGTTTCATGGAGTTAGTACTTCCTTTGGGGAGTGAGATTCTACTCATTGTGATTTGAGACATATGAAATCAACCTGAAACGCGTCTAGAGACCAGTTCCCGGGTACACGCAGGTCTTCTTCTACCTTGGAATAGCCTGGAATTCAACCTATTGCAATCGAACAGTAGCTTCCTCAATCACAGGTGGAAAGCAAGCTATGTTAGGATGCCAAAACGTGGCTATTGGCTGCGGATTCCGATTTGGATCTCAAGGATGAAGTCGATGGTGCCGTTTCGAGCTGCTCCTCACGCCCAAGGGCTCCTGGCCGGACATGCTACTAGTAGCAGTTGCTTCTCACGTATAGGTTGGAAACATGCTCGATTGATAGCTAGAACTTGGTCTAGGGCTACAGATTTGTGTAGGGACCTCAAGGCCGGACTCAAGGGTGGCAATTTCATGCTATTTCCCACGCTGGAACGATACCCTAGCCACTGCTACGGCTGTTGTGCTATAGTAGGCCAGTTGCCCAAGATGGTCGAGGTGTTGTGCGCCTAGGGCGAGGATGGAGGAAGGTTGAAGAAGAAGAATGGAGGAGGAAGGACTGACAGAGGTCGGTTGTTTGCTATTTCGCCCTAAATTGCTCTCGCGCGTCCCCTCTTAGCTGCTCTCGATCAAACGTTGGGCGCCGCTTCAGTCAGTTCTGGAAACGGTCGAGGAAGAAGATATAAGGGAGAAAGGAAAAAAAAGGGTTAATAAGCCAATAAATTGGAAACATTGCAGATTTGGACCAAGAACTCAAAACTATCATAACTTTTGCTTCGAAGGTCCGAATTGAGTGATTTATTTTGCAAAATTTCAAGTACGAGATCCACTACAACCTCATGGCATAAAAACACAGAAACTAGACCATCTTATCTGGGTTAATCATCTTAGGAAATTAACTTAACAATTAACACTACAGTGAACATTAATTACATCTAATGAATACATCTCGACTATTGATTCACATCTTAGCTTATCTTGATTAACCATGATGTTTAACAAGGTACTTATCACTAATCAAGGTAATTCATGCTAATCGAGGTACTTACTGACTAAGCTCGATGTGGGTCATAACAATCTCCCTCCCTTATAAGAATTTTGTCCCAAAATTCCTGAAAGAGAAAAGGAAACTTGTTATGCATCTCGGACTCAAGCTCCCATGTGGCTTCCTCTAGGTTGTGGTTCCTCCACATAACTTTCACTAATGGTATCTCTTGATTCTTGAGTTTCTTGATCATCCGATCAACTATTTGTACTGGTCCTTCAACATAGGACACATCTGTTCTGAGCTGTATAGGTTTTGGGTCCACTATCTTCTCTGTACCAGGGTAACACTTCTTCAGCATCGATACATGCAACACATCATGTAGATTAGCTAACGTGGATGGAAAATCCAACCTGTAGGCTACAGGTCCAATCCTTTCAATGACAGGATATGGGCCCATAAACCTAGGAGTCAGTTTGCCTCTCTTGCCAAACCTCAACACTCCTTTCCATGGTGAAACTTTCAGATACACTTCATCACCAACCTCAAACTCAAGAGGTCTACGCCTCTTCTTAGCGTAACTCTTATGCCTATCCTATGCAGCTTTTAACTGCTCTCTGATCACTGTAATCTTTTATGTAGTCAAATCAACTATCTCTGGTCCAAGAATCTCTTTTACACCCACCTCATACCAACATACAAGTGATCTACACTTTCTGTCGTACAGAGCTTCATACGGGGCCATACCAAGACTGGAATGGTGACTATTGTTGTATGCAAACTCTATAAGGCTCAAGTATTCTTCCCAACTTCCACTGAACTGTAGGACACATGCTCTCAACATGTCCTCAAGAGTTTGAATGGTCCTCTCTGACTGACCATCCGTATGTGGGTGAAAAGTTGTGTTGAACCTCAACTTTGTGCCTAAAGCACGATGCAACTGATTCTAAAACCTAGATGTGAACCTAGGATCTCTATCTGATATTATTGAAACTGGGATACCATTCAACCTGACTATCTCATCCATGTATATCTTAGCTAACTTCGGGACATCAAAGGTTGACTTAACATGAAGAAAATGAGCAGACTTAGTCAGTCTATCCACAATCACCCATATAGAGTCACAACCTCTAGATGTTCTGGGCAACCCTACCACAAAATCCATTGTGATATGCTCCCACTTCCACTCTGGTATAGGAAGAGATTGTAAAGTACATGTAGGTTTTCTGATGCTCAGCCTTAACCTGTTGACACACACTACATCTAGCCATGTACTCAGCTGCATCCTTTTTCATAACTGACCACCAGTACAACTCCTTGAGATTCTTGTACATCTTAGTATTACCTGGATGCATAGCGTACATCGATGCATACACTTCCTCAAGAATATGTTCCTTCAAATCACTATCTCCAGGTACACACAACCTATCATGCTGATATAACAAACCATCATCTGAAAACCTGAACTCTGGTCTTTTTCCCTTTGTCATGTCCTGCATGATCTGTCATAACTCACTGTCACTCTACTGTAGTTCCTTGATCTGATCATAAAAGGTAGGCTTGACGTGCATATGTGCAATCAAACCACTTTGTTCTGTCACCCCTAAGTCTAAGTTCAACTTCCGCATCTCTACTAGTAGGTCTCTCTTGAAACATGCCATAGAGAATACATCAGTTGTTGAAGTTGACTTTCTTCTCAGGGCATCTGCTACCACATTCACCTTTTTAGGATGATAATCTATCGTCACTTCATAATCTTTGATCAATTCTAACCATCTCTGTTGTCTAAGATTCAGATCCTTCTGGGTAAAGATATATTTCAAACTCTTATGGTCCATAAACACCTGGCTCGCCTCACCATAAAGATAGTGACGCCATGTCTTAAGAGCATGAACTACTACAGCTAACTCCAGATCATGTGTCAGGTAATTCTCCCCATTCTTCTTAAGATGTCTAGATGCATAAGCTACTACTTTGCCTTCCTACATCAACGCACAGCCTAAACCTCTCCTGGAAGCATCACAAAATATTGTGTAGCCTTTATATGCCTTAGGCAGAATCAACATTGGTGTTGTAGTCAACCTCTTCTTCAAAATCTAAAAACTCTTCTCACAGTTGTCTGATCAGATGAACGGTGCATCCTTTCTTGTTAAGCGTGTCAGAGGTGATGCTATAACACTGAAGTTCTGGATGAACCTCCTGTAGCAACCTGCCAACCCTTAGAAGCTTCTTATCTCAGTAGGAGTCTTAGGTTGTTCCCACTGTAGAATAGATTTGACTTTCTTAAGGTCAACACTTACTCCATATCCTGAGATGACATGTCTAAGAAAAGACACCTCAGCTAACCAGAACTCGCACTTACTAAACTTAGCATATAACTGGTGTTGTCTCAACAACTGTAATGCTATCCTCAGATGCTGCTCATGTTGCTCATCATCTCTGGAGTAGATCAAAATGTCATCTATGAAAACCACTATGAACTGATCCAAGAACGGCTTGAAAATTCGGTTCATCATATCCATGAAAGCTGCTAGGGCAATAGTCAGTCCAAATGACATGACCAGAAATTCATAATGCATGTATCTTGTACTGAAAATTGACTTAGGAATATTTGAAGCCTTTATCCTCAACTGATGATGTCTAGATCTCAAGTCTATCTTAGAAAAGATCGTCACTCCACACAACTAATCAAACATATCATCTATCCTTACCCACGGGTACTTATTCTTGATGGTTGATAACCTCCCATTTTGTGATGTTATCTTACTAGTTTTTCTTAATTTTCCATACTCTTTCTTAGATAAATTAGATAGAATCCTTACCTTTCCAGTTTATTGTTAATATACCAATAGACTGACATTTCTCCTTTTCTTCTACAAAAAAACCCAAAAAATTTGCAAAAAGCCTCAAACGGTCCCAAGACCGAGTGAAGTCCAAATGGTCTCAAGACCGTATGAACCCAAACGGTCCCAAGACCGAATGAAAGCCAAACGGTCTCAAGATCGTATGAAGCCAAACGGTCCCAAGACTGTATGAAGTCAAACGGTCCCAAGACAGGCCAAACGGTCTCAATACTGAATAAAAGCCAAACGGTCCAGAGACCGTATGAAGGCCAAACGGTCTCAAGACCGAATAAAAGCCAAACGGTCCCAAGACCATATGAAGCCAAATGGTCCCGAGATCGCATAAAGCCAAACGGTCTCAAGACTGCATGAAGCCAAATGGTCCCAAGACTGAATGAGTCCAAACGGTCTCCAAACCGTTAACCGTTTGGGATTCCTTGGAAGCCTATAAATAGGACCAAAGGAGTCCTCATTTGGTATCAAATTCTTGGACGTCCAGAGGCTGCCCCAATCATTCCAGAGTTGTTCATCCTTCATCCTTCACCCCAAGACTGTCGGTCCAAGATCCACACTCCATCCTAAAGCTACTTCCTCTCTCATCGACATAGAAGGTGGGAAGTGAAGGATTCTTCATCAAGACAACCATGTGGTGTGAAGATATTTTCTCTCTACTCCAAGGGGTCGACCTTCCTCCCTCCTACGTGGAGATGATGCTTTTTTCTCTCTTCCCACCTCCTTCTTTGTTCTTGCCATGAGCGAGTAGTCCCATACACTAGGGTGTGGGGAGTAGCCCCGCTACCCATGTTTTCATTTCATGCATTGTAATTCAGGAGTTTTCAATAGAGAAATACTATCTTCTCAGTTCAACATCAATCGTTTAATGAATGCTAGTTGCTTGATCACCAACTTGTTTTATCTATTATCTACTAGTGCGAATTTTCTACGTTTGTGCTTTTAGATTCGAATATTGATTGCATGTTGGTTCTTGATATATGTAGTCACCATATATCTGTTTCGGTATCTAGGAACGTCTTTCAAGGAGTGGAGTAAACTCACCTCCATCGTTGTACTTTGATACTGTGAAATGGAATCAGTTGACATATGAAAGTACAACTTTGATAGGTCGATGAACAAACTTTACAAAGGGAGTAATGCAAAGTAAGTGACTATTCATTTGGGGATGGCTGGCATTGCAATACTCCCACATTTCTCATAGTTAGTTATCTGAAAGGAAGCTAAGTCTACAAAGATACTAATTGTTTAGACCCTTTTCTTTGCAAGCCATGTTGTTATGATGTATGTTTTGATGCATGCGTAGTGGTGGTGAAACCCGATCACATCCTAGTGGTTTCCAAATATTGTTTACAACCTTTAGTTTACTTTCCTGTCATTTAGTTTTCTTTGCATTTTAGTCTAAAACCATCAAATCAACTCTTCAATCTAAATATCAACTTGTAAGTAGATAAATAGAATGATAACATTTTCCATCTTGTTAACTCTTAACAAGATTGTTGTCTCATGGATTCGACCCTCAACTGCACTATGATAAGACTTCCACGTACCTTAGTGTACGTGGGTGGAGATCTTATTATAGCACACACAAGGCTAAACTTAGAGATTTACTATCTCTAGGATTTTTAGTGGTGCACGCAACTCCACAAGTGGAGGCTCCATCAAAAATTGGCATCGTTGCCGGGGACAACAGAACGTTTTAATTTCATTTATCGACTTGCTAGTTGATTAGGATTTTACACTTTACTTTAACAATACTTCATATCTTCTTGATTTCATCATTTATCCGCATCATCTAAAGTGTGTTTCTTCTTCTACTCAGGTAGAAAATGTGTATGCAACCATCGCATAATCTCATATTCTTCCCTGAACCAGAGTACGACTCTGAGGTAGAACGAAGATTCCACTGACGCATCAGACTCAACCGCCAACGAGCTAGACAAATGGCTGAAGAACAACGCCAAGCCACCCTAGTGATGGAAAGAGTTAACGCAGCTATAGCAGCTCAGAGAGTGCAACTCATTGCTGATACACACGCTCAAGTCCAAGCTGAAGAGCAAGCCCGCATCCGAGCTACAAATAAAGTAGCCACATCAGCTGCTCAGTTGTTGGTAAGGAACAAGCAGCTTCGGGATTACGTTGTTCCTAAGAATTCTGAGGACAATCACCCAGTACAGCTGCCGCTCATTAATGCTCCTAACTTTGAGATTCGGACACAATGGATCCAAATAATGCAAGGCATCTCATTATCTGGAAGCGCTGGAGATGATTGCATGGACCATTTGAAGTGATTCAAGGCACTTCTCCAGTTGGTACCGCAAGTTGGAGCCACTATGGATGCAATCATGCTCTGACTTTTCAACTTCACTGTCTGGAAAAGCATTAAGCTGGTACAACTCTTTAGATGGGGATCCAATCACCACCTGGTCTCCCTTGGAAGAAAAATTCTTAGAGAAGTTCTTTCCTCCCCCGTTGACTTACCAGATCAGAGGATAGATCAACCAGTTCCTTCAACTACCTGGAGAGTCACTGGCCGAATCATGAGAAAGATTCAAGGAACTTCTGAGAAAATACCACACCACGGAATCTTGCAAATTAGCTCATAGAAACATTCTATAGAGGGGTAAGTGATGAAATAAAGAAGTTTTTGGATTCCTCATCTGGAGAAAACTTCATGAGGAAGAATTATGAGGACGCCTGGAGGATCGTCATGCTCGGAGCCGAAAACCAATCCAATTGGGGAAGGTCATCCACAGGAGGAGTCCTAAAAGTTTGTAAGGCTGAAGAATCGATAGAAATGAAGGACATTGTTGAAGCTTTGAAAACCATAGCTCATAAACAGCAAGCCCTTGAAACGTCATTTGGAGAATATGACAGAAAGAAGAGCACACAAGTCCAACAAGTCAAAGCATCTACCTAGACTTGTGAATCTTGTCATGCATCAGACCACCCCACATTATCATGTGGTCTTTTATATGATGTGATGATGAATATGCAGACACCGCAGCCACAGTATGAACTAATCGTCGAACATCCTGAGGATCAGCTTCCGGAGCAAGTTAATTCCATCCACACGATACCGGGACAGGCATACTATAACCCAAATCAACCGACAAACCATCCTGGGTTTCAGTATGGGAATCCTGCAGGGACTGCCAACCCGTAGCACCAGACACAAGGTGGAGTTTTAAATAGATCACCACCGGGATTCCACAAAAACTATAATCAAAACCAGGGAAACTTCAGAGGTGGATTGCATAGATTTGTAAAACCAAGAAACCCTTCTGCATACTACCAATACACTCATCCGTCGTTGCACCCACAATTGCAGCAACCTCAGCTACAACAACCCCAAATTCAACAATCCCAATTACCAGCACCTCAGCAGAAGCAACCACAACAGTATCAACAAATTCCATAAAAGAATACCCCACCTCCACCAATAGATGAACTATCCCTGATAAGGCAAATGTTGCAATCGCAACAAACCATGCTTGCCAACCAGCAAGCCCAACAAAAAGTTGTAGAAACCCAGTTAGCACAAATCGCAGCTCAGTTAAAACCTCCGGTAGGCACTTTCGCTGGTCAACCGGAAATAAACCCAAGACATGATCAACGCAGACCAAAACAATTGAATGCAGTCACCACAAGGTCTGGTCGTGTCCTTACTAAAGCTAACAAAGTTCTTCAAGAAGACAAAGATGCAGCTAAAATCATCCCAATAGAAAGCACAAATCAAGAGGCTGAAAAGGAGAGAGAAAAAGAACAAGTTCCCAAGGAACCAGAGGTCCCACCGTACAAGCCTAGGATACCCTATCTGGGCAAATTGAAGGAGACCATACTGGATTCTAGATTCCAGAAATTCAAGGAAGCAATGAAGAAACTTTATGTTGATATTCCGTTCCTTGACGCTCTATCTGAAATCCCATCTTGGTCCAAATATCTGAAGACCTTGTTATAAAAAAAATATGACCGAAGAACATGAAACTGTCAAATTAGCCCAGACTACTTCTGATATCATTCTCAACAAAATGCCGAAAAAATAGAAGGACCATGGCTCCTTTGGTATCCAATGTTCTATCGGAAACACTTCCTGCGAAAAAGGATTGGCTGATTTGGGAGCCATCATATCTATTATTCCATTCTCCATGTGTAAAAGATTGGGGTTTACCGATTTGCTACCCACAACAATGACCATCCAACTGATTGATTCTACCATTACTGCACCCCTGGGAATCATTGAAGATATCCCAGAAAGAGTGGGAAGGGACTCTTATGTCCCTTGTGATTTTGTTATTATGGATATAAAGGAAGATCTAAGGTACCCGATAATATTCGGCAGACCCTTCCTCACTACAGCTAGAGAACTAATTGATGTTGAAGCTGGAATAATCACCTTAAGATTGGGCAAGGAAACTGTTCAATTCAGGGCCTTTAATAGCCTAAAAAGTCCTAGATCCATGAAGAAGTCTTTCTGGTTGAGGCAATTGATAAAATGTCTCAGCTGAAGCAAGAAAATCTAGAACCATCTGATGCCCTAGAAGACTCTTTAATGAATCCAGAAGCCGAATTCTCAACTGAAAAACTAGTTTAGCAATGCCTACAATACCTAGAACAAGTTGAAGAAGTTCCAAAAGCTACCTTCGAGGAGTTGAAATATGTCACCATTTTGGAAACTACGGAGGTACCCAAGACCCCTTAAATGAAAGCCCTACCTATTGGACTCAAACACGTCTTCTTGGACGAAGAAAAACTATCTCTAGTCATCATCAGTTCCACTTTGACAAATGACCAGGAAGAAAGACTTCTTACTGAGCTAAGAAAGCATAAGAAAGCTATTGGGTATAAAATGACCGACTTAACAGGAATAAATCCAGCATCGTGCATGCATAGATTACCTATGGTAGAAGATTTTAAACCATCGTGGGAACATCAGAGGAAACTAAACCCGAACCTCAAGGAGGTGGTTCGCCTCGAGGTACTTAAACTCCTAAAAGCTGGTATCATCTATCCAATTTTCGATTCTCAATGGGTTAGTCTGGTCCAAGTTTTCCCTTAAAAGGGGGGACCACTGTCATTTTGAATGATAAAAATGAGCTAGTACCCACAAGGACTATTACTGGATGGAGGATGTGTATCGATTATAGGAAATTAAACAAAGCAACAAGAAAAGATCACTTCCCTCTACCCTTCCTTAATGAAGTCCTTGAACGTCTGGCCCACCAAAAATTCTTTTGCTACCTTGACAGTTATTCAGGGTTTTATCAAATTCCGATACACCCAGAAGACCAAGAAAAGACAACCTTTACTTGCCCTTTTGGAACCTACGCCTTCAGAAGGATGCCTTTTGGGCTATGTAACGCGCCCGCAACCTTCCAAAGGTGTATGTCTGCAATATTCGCAGGATTAACTGAGTCCATTATGGAAGTATTTATGGATGACTCTCAGTCTATGGAGATTCTTTTGATAACTGTCTACTTAACCTCGGGAAAGTATTACAAACATGCGAGGAAACAAACCTGATCCTTAATTGGAAAAAATGTCACTTTATGGTGATAGAAGGTGTTGTCCTCGGGCATCGAGTGAGTGAAAGAGGAATTGAAGTGGACAAGGCAAAGATTGATGTCATTTAAATACTATCACCGCCAAAAGACATCAGAGGAGTGTGAGCATTTCTGGGCCATGCCGGATTTTATCAAAGATTTATTAAAGATTTCTCAAAAATAGCAAAGCCCGTGACTTACTTGTTGACTAAAGATGCAGATTTCAATTTTGATCAAGAATGCCAACACAGCTTCATGACCCTAAAGAACGCTCTAGTCTCTGCACCTATACTGAGAGCACCTGATTGGTCACAACCCTTTGAAATAATGTGTGACGCCAGTGACTACGCTATAGGAGCAGTGCTAGGGCATAGAATAGATAAGAAACCATACGTGATATACTATGCATCAAAGATGCTCGATGAGGCCCAAAAGAACTATACAACTACTAAAAAAGAGTTCTTGGCCGTCATTTACGCCTTTGAGAAATTTTGTTCTTATCTAATCGGATCAAAATTCATAGTATACACAGACCACTCCTCTATTAGATATCTAATTTAGAAACAAGATGCAAAACCCAGACTCATCCGTTGGGTGTTGATGCTTAAAGAATTTGACTTGGAAATAAAAGACAAAAGTGGGTTAGAAAATGTTGTTGTTGATCACTTAAGTCTCATTGAGTCTCAAGATGATAACAATATACCTATTCGAGACTCCCTACCCGACGACCAACTCATGAAAGTCACTACCGGATTTTCTTGGATGTCGATATAGTAAACTACCTGGCTACATGAATTATTCACCCTTTCGCTTCTTACCACGAAAGAAAGAATTTTCTTCATGACGTTAAGCAGTATTTTTGGGACGAACCATACCTTTTTCACTTATGCGTAGATGGATTATTCTGTCATTGCCTACCAGAAGAAGATATTATCCCAGTTTTGGAACATTGTCATTTTGGCCCTACTGGGGGCATATGAGTTCAAAGAAGACTGCTCTCAAAGTTCTACAATCAGGTTTCTTTTGGCCAATGATAGCAAGGGATTCCCATGATTTTGTACAATCTTGCAATAAATGTCAGCTTTCTGATGGTATATCTAAACGGAATGAAATGCCTCTTACTCTGTGGCAGGAAATTGAACTTTTTGATGTATGGGAAGTAGACTACATGGGTCCATTTCCCCCATCTTATGGACTGTCCCACATACTGGTTGTTATGGATTACGTTTCAAAATGGGTAGAAGCTATACCCACTGTGTCTTGCGACTCCAAGCCAGTTATCAAGATGTTCAAGGATATCATCTTCCCTAGATTTGGAGTTCCTAGAACAATCATATTAGACAGAGGATCTCATTTCTTGGAACGAAGCTTCGAAGCCCTCCTAAGAAAATATGGAGTTAAACATAAGGTCACCACACCTTACCATCCAAAGACAAGTGGCCAAGTTCAAGTTTTAAACAGACAGCTGAAAGCCATTTTAAAGAAGACGGTCAACAGACACGGCACAGACTGGTCCACCAAGCTCCCTGATGCACTTTGGGCATACCGCACTACTTACAAACACCGATAGGAACGGCTCCATTCTGTTTGGTATATGGGAAGTCATGGCATCTTCCAGTTGAACTGGAACATAAGGCTTGGTGGGCCATTAAACAATTGAATTTTGATTTCAAAAGCATTGGAGAATACAAACAACTTCAATTACAAGAACTTGAGGAGCTCAGAATGTCTACATACCAGAGTGCCAGGATCTACAAAGAGAAAACTAAGATGTGGTACGATGGTCACCTGAAAAGAAAAGATATCACTATCTGAGACAAGGTCCTTCTTTTCAACTCCAGACTCAAAATGTTCCCCGGAAAACTTCGTACAAAGTGGTTCGGGCCATTCACCATCAAGCACATCTACCCAACTGCAGCCATCATCATTGTTGATGACAATGGAGGAGAGAGAACTGTTAATGGCCATAGACTGAAGAAATATTATACTCCAGCTGATAAAACTCCAAGACAAACTATTGAGATTCATGATCCCACTGCATCGATCTGACCAAGCAAAAAATTCTTCAAGCCAACGACATAAAACCAAAGCGCTACTTGGGAGGCAACCCAAGAACTCACTATCACTTTTTTACCTTGCTTAAGTTTTGATAATTTTCTGGTTTTTTATTTTGATTATTCCTTAGAACTGTCTTATTTGTTCAGAAAATATAAAAATTTACATAATAAACCAAAACAAATATAAAAATATAAAAATCAATAACAATATATATAGTCTTACCCTAATGGTTTTGAAACTGTTTGGTCCTCACGGTCTCAAAACCGTTTGGACTCAAACGGTCTCGAAATCGTTTGGCCCCATACAGTCTCGAAACTATTTGGACTCAAACGGTCTTGAAACCGTTTGGTCCTTACGGTCTCAAACCCGTTTGGACTCAAACGGTCTCGAAACCATTTGGACTCAAACGGTCTTAAAACCATTTGCCTAATGAGAATTTTTACAGTCGCCCCTCCTTTTTCTATAAATACAACTCGACCCCCTCCCATTTCTTTCCTTCAATTCCTGAATCTTCTCTCACACGAGCCCTGTTCCATTCCTTCCAGTTTCTCTGCTCCAGCGTGACCCGTTCATGCTCTCCATTCACACTCTCTGATTCACGCCGCTTCCTCACTCCCTCGATTTTGAGCTCGCTTCCACCATCTCCGCACATGCTCGTGCAAGCTGCTCTGTCCTCTTCTCCGTCGCTCTGTCCGCCACGACCATCTCCCCATCACAGCAAGGTAGAGGACGCTCGCAACCATCACCGTCGCTACAACGCGTCTTCTCTTCTTCTTGTAATCACTGTTATCACCATTACTGCCACTGCTATCGCCACCGCCGACACCATCGCCGCCGGTGCCACCGTCGTCGGCACTGTTTTCATCGCCCCTACCGCTTCACCTTCCTAACGGTTTTGACCCAAATGGTCATGAAACCGTTAGCACAAAAAAGGGGTCTTGAAACCGTTTGGACCCAAACGGTCTTGAGATCGTTTGGACCCAAACAGTCGTGAAACCTTTTGGAGTGAAACCATTTGGACCCAAATGGTCTTGAGACCATTTGGACCCAAACGGTCATGAAACCATTTGGAGCCAAACGGTCTTGAAACTATTTGGACCCAAACGGTCTTGAAAATCAATATTTCACCCTTAACGATTTCTCTCCTAATTTTTTTTTCTTTTCAATATTGCAATTCTTTCAACATTTATACCAAATTTTAATCTTTTCTAACATATATGATTTCTTGTTCAAAATTACAGAATGGCCTCACCTGCAAGGGATGTCACAGGAGCTGATGAAGCCCCATTCTGGACCAGGGAGCAACTGTTGGAGCACCACTCGAAGCTTCAGTGCATCCTCGACATATGCGAAAAAATTGGAAAGACTCCAGTTGACTTGCCCAAGGTCATCCACGACCTTGAGCGAGTCAACAAATGCTTAGCAAAAGATGCTATCGAGGAAATCAAAGAGATCTCCTCCACTGATGAAGGCTCATAATATGCACCAAATTCTGAGGAGGAATTACTAGTCACCAAGTCTAAGGGGAAAAGGAAGACCCACGAAGCTGCCAAGGGACAACCAACCAAGAAACGGGCACGGAAGCAAGTCCGGCCCACAACATCACGAGAACAAATCCTAGCAGGATACATTTCACCCCCTGCTACCACCACCGCAGAACCAGCACCAGTTGATATGTATATCTAAAACCTACAAGCTGGTGATAAGATATTGCGACCAACAAAGTATGTCTACTCGAACATACTAAAAAGAATGGGCATTTATGACAGAGTTCTCACCTTACTCGACAATGTGAATCTCTCAAAACTTTTCTTTGTCAAAGAAACTTCCTATGTCGAGCCCACGATAGAGTTCTTCACCTACCTTAATAAAGAAACTGTGGACGCAAAAGATAAGTTAAAGGATGGAGGTGACCACAGGCTAGTGACCACACTTTTTGGAAAAAAGGTGGTCTTGACTGAGAATATGCTAAATGAAATCTTTATCGACAACCAAGAACAGCTAAAGAAAGCTAAGGAGGTAGGCCTGCACCACTCCCAGTTCAACATGCACACCTTCTGGAAGTCCTTGATAGGGATTCCAAGCTACGAGGCAAAAACTTGCAAGGCCTCCAACATACATTCTGGCCTGGTGCGCACTCTGCACAAAATCATAACAGGTTCTCTTTTCCCTAGGACAGAGAGTGGGAACATTATTATTTCAGAACTCTTTATCCTATGGTCCATTCTCAAAGAGAAACCGGTCAACATTGTTGGCTAAATGGACATCTATAAATCCCTTTGTTTTGATTATGACAAACATTTCATTCTTATTAATCTAACGAGCTACTTGAGTGTGCAGGATGACAAAGCAACAAGGGAAAATCTACAAGCTTACATATTTATAATTTCATGCAATGTAATCACTGTTGTAAAAACTTGTACAAAAATATAATGTACAAGTATTTAGAATTGCATGTAAATCAAGCGTTAGATTCTCCCTAGCTAAACACCACAGTTAGACAAGTCATCCCATTCAAATAGGATTACTTATGCACACTTACACACATAATTAGTGCCTAAATTGAAACCTTGAAACAGGATCAATCTCGGTCGACAAACTCCTCGACCGAGACACTCTCGGTCGACAATCTTCTCGACCGAGAAAGATCCAAAGTAGCCGTTAGACACAACAGACAAGTTAGTTGGCAGTTGATGAAAGACGTTGCAAATCACTTGTTCCAGAGAGCCTGTCGGTTGACAAAAGTTTGACCGAGTAGGTGTCTCGGTCGACCATTTGTCGACCGAGATGGTCTCTGACAGCAACTGCAGAATTAATTAATTAGCTGTTGTTAAAGCAACAACTTTGTACCTAACGGCTAGTTAAGCACTTAGAAACCCCTAGAAGTTGTCTAGAACGTCCTTAAGCATCCTTAGGCCATTCCTATAAATAGGACAAGCCATAGGACACCTAAATA
This sequence comes from Alisma plantago-aquatica, assembly GCA_963693085.1. Taxonomy (NCBI): domain Eukaryota; kingdom Viridiplantae; phylum Streptophyta; class Magnoliopsida; order Alismatales; family Alismataceae; genus Alisma; species Alisma plantago-aquatica. The sequence continues at coordinate 214,681,789 of OY856412.1, forward strand.
CACTTGTTTACACTTGCTACACTTGAGAAACCTTTGAGTATACTTTGTGCAATCTGTTTGTGAGCAATTTGAGCATTGTGACAATTGGCCATTTCATTCCTTAGCTCATAATTCGTGTCCTATAGGCTAGTATCTCCTACCCACTGCAATCACAAGTTCACATACTTGGTTAGGAGATCTATACTCTTGATCTAGGCAAATCAAGCCTTGGGCTCTAAAGGATAAGTTGTAATTTCTATTTCCTTTCTTGTTCCCTATTATTGTTTGTACTCTCCTTGCTACTCCTAGGTTGGAGGTTGCGGATTGGAGAGGGTGAAGATCTTCTTGGCGAAGAAGGAGACTTTGAGCTACTTCAGAAGGCTGGTGCAACGGGAGGTTACTTCTAGACAGGAAGGCTACTTCAAGGGGGAGCTTGGAGTTACTTCATAGAAGGCTACCTCAAAGTTGGTGCACCTACTTCAGGGTGAAGGCTGTTCAAAGGGTGTAAAGGAAAGTATTGTATTTTGTATAAATCCTCGAGAGGTAATAAAATAAATACTTTCAAATCCCGATTGGGTAAGCAACTGGGTAGTGGACTGACAACTATTGTATTTGTTATAGTTGGAACCACTCTAAACACCTGTCTCTTTTTTCTAATTTCAATTGTGATTGTTTGAATTCAATAAATTGTTAAAATAATTCAAAAACTCTATTCACCCCCCCTCTAGTAGTTTTTCAATTGGTATCAGAGCAGGGCTTCAAGGAACCCTAACAAGGTCTTGAAGAAATGGGTGACGGAGTACTCAACAACCTCAACATTGAAGGGACACTTGTTGCTAGGCCCCCAACGTTCGATGGAACAAACTACCAATATTGGAAGAGAAGGATGCAATTCTACTTCCAAGGCATCAACTGGGATTTATGGAGAATGGTGTCTACTCCATATATGCTTCCTCAAAATGAATTTGCGGAATGGGATGCAAACACGGTAAAGCTGGCCCAAATGAATGCAAAAGCTGTAAGCATTTTATATTGTTCTATTTCGGTAGGAGAATTTAATAGAATATCTAATTGTGATACAGCATATGATATTTGGCATAGACTGTCCATAACCTATGAAGGTACAATCCAAGTCAAAAATTCCAAGATTAGCATGTTTAAACATAAATTTGAACACTTTCGTATGGATACTAATGAATCAATTAGTGAAATGTTTGCAAAATTCTCTACTATTGTTAATGCTTTGAGTGCATTAGGAAAACCTATTCCTAAAGAAGATCAGGTATCAAAGATCCTTCGTTCACTTCCTCCAAAATATAAGCCAAAGGTGACAGCCATTGAAGAAGCAAATGACCTCACTCAACTAAAAATGGAGCAACTTATTGGCAACTTAGAAGCTCATGAAGCAACTCTAGAAGAGGAAGAAAGAAGAGCACGTGAACTTCAGCAAGAAAAAAAGAAGGATGTGGCTCTAAAAGCTTCAAAAGTTGTCACGCAAGAAAGTGAGGATTCAAGTGAAGAGGAGGGAGAAGAAGCCTTGATAGTAAATGGTAAGAAATACAAAAGATTTAAATCTAACAAAATTTCCAGCTCTTCTTCTACCCCTCCTAGGTGCTTTGAATGTGGAAAGAAAGGGCATTTCAAGAATGAATGTCCTAAAGCAAAGAAAGGAAAGAAAAGCTCACACAAGAAGAAGGGAGAAAAAGCCTATAAAGCTGCATGGGACGAATCAAGTGACAGTGAAAGCGGAGAAGAAACCGTGGATTGTCTAATGGCAAGAGAAGATGATGAAAACTCTCAAGAGGAATGGGTGGTTGACAGTGGATGTTCCAAACATATGACCGGAAACAAGGATGCATTCCAAACTTTTGAAGAAAAGAAAAGTGGAACAGTCACTTTTGGAGACAATGGTAAGGGCAAAATCGTTGGAATAGGTAATGTTGGTACAAACCTCGAAATTAAGAATGTTCTACTTGTTGATGGTTTGCACCATAACTTGATAAGTGTTAGCCAATTATGTGATAGTGGTTATGATGTTTTATTTAACAAAACCTGCTGCAAGTTATTAATAGAAAATACTACAAATGTTGTTTATGAAGGAAATAGAGTTGGAAATCTTTATATTCTTAAACCTAACTCTATGAAAACAGTAGTGGGAAAATGCTTGCTTGCAAATGACAATACCTTACAAATATGGCATAAAAAGCTAGGACATGCTAGTTCACATGTTATCAAAAAGTTAGTGAAATATGATCTTGTTCGTGGATTGCCTATTTTATCTTTTGATCAAGTTGAAAACTGTGAACCATGCACAATGGGAAAGCAAACCAAAACATCTTTCAAATCAAAACATGTACTTAGCACCAGTAGATCATTAGAATTAATTCATATGGATTTATTTGGACCAATGAGGACATAATCAATTTGTGGTAAGAGATACTGTTTTGTTATTGTTGATGATTATAGTAGATATACATGGGTACATTTTATTGCTACGAAATATGATACTATTCAAGTTTTTATGCAATTTTGTTCCAAGATTGAAAATCTCTTACAAAATAAAATATGTACCATTAGAAGTGATCATGGTGGGGAATTTGAAAATCATACATTTGAAGAGTTTTGTACATCTCAAGGATACACTCATATTTTTTCTGCTCCACGCACCCCACAGCAAAATGGTATAGTTGAAAGGAAAAATTGATCACTACAAGAAATGGCTAGAACTATGATGCTTGAACATAACACACCCAAAACCTTTTGGGCTGAAGCTATAAACACTGCATGCTATGTGCTAAATAGAGTAACTGTTCACTCTCATTTAAAGAAAACTCCATATGAACTAATACATTCTAAGAAACCTAGAGTTGACTATTTTCATACCTTTGGCTCCACATGTTATATCTTAAATACCAAAGACGATAGAGATAAGTTTGACTCAAAATCACACAAAGCATTCTTTTTGGGATATTCCACTTCTAGCAAAGCTTTTAGAGTATATAAAACTATATCTAGAAAAGTTGAGGAATCTATTCATGTTTCTTTTCATGAAGAATCCCCATCTGAAAATCTAGAAATCATAGATCTCACTAATCAATTCGAAAATTTAAACATACCAAACGATAGTGAGAAAGGTGCTACAAATAATCACCAAACTGAACCACAACCTACACCTAGACTTATTAAAGATCATCCTCAAGAATTAATTATTGGAGATCCTAATGATAAAGTCAAAACTCGTTCTTCCTTTAAAGATGTTGCAAACATGGCTTTTGTTTCTATCATTGAACCTAAAAAGATATCTGAAGCTCTTAAAGATGACTATTGGATAATAGCCATGCAAGAAGAATTGAATCAATTCACTAAAAATGATGTATGGGATTTAGTTCCTAAACCACAAGATAAAACCATAATAGGAACTAAATGGGTTTTTAGGAACAAGCTAAATGAGTCAGGAGAAGTAATAAGGAATAAAGCTTGGTTAGTAGCATAAGGATATAATCAACAAGAAGGAATAGATTTTGATGAAACATATGCACCCGTAGCTAGACTTGAAGCCATTAGAATGTTACTAGCTATTGCTGCCCATAAAAACATCAAACTCTATCAAATGGATGTCAAAAGTGCTTTTCTAAATGGCATCATTCAAGAAGAAGTTTATGTTACCCAACCACCTGGTTTTGAAATTCCAGAAAAAGGTGACTATGTTTATAAACTTAAGAAAGCACTTTATGGTTTAAAACAAGCACCTAGAAATTGGTATGAAAGGCTCAAAACATATCTTTTTGATAATGGTTTTTCTATTGGAAATTCAGATTCTACTTTATTTTTCAAAACATATACATATGATTTCCTAGTTGTGCAAATATATGTTGATGACATTATTTTTGGAGCTTCAAATGATTCATTGTGCACACAATTTAGTGATATTATGCAAAAAGAATTTGAAATGAGCCTCATGGGTGAACTAACTTTCTTTCTTGGTTTTCAAATTAAGCAAACATCTTCCGGAATATTCATAAGCCAAGAAAAATATACTAAAGAACTCTTAAAATGTTTTGGGATGGATCAATGCAAACATGCTACTACTCCTATGGCTACTTCTGTCAAAATTGATAAGGATGAAAATGGGGAACCTATTGATGATTCCTTATATAGAGCCATGATTGGTAGTTTGCTTTACTTAACGGCTTCTAGACCGGACATTAGGTTTTCTGTTGGTCTTTGTGCTCAATTTCAATCACAACCTATGCATTCTCATTTTCTAGCAGTTAAATGAATTCTTCGTTACCTAGCCGGTACTACTTGCTTTGGTTTATGGTATCCAAAAGGACAATCCTTGGATTTCAAAGCTTATAATGATGCGGATTATGCTGGTTGTCGACTTGATCGCAAGAGTACTAGTGGTGGCTGTTTCTTATTAGGGAGAGCTTTAGTATCTTGGTTTAGCAAGAAACAAAATACGGTTGCCCTATCTACAACTGAAGCTGAATATATGGCAGCTGGGTCTTGTTGTGCTCAAGTGCTTTATATGCAACAGGTGTTAAGCGATTATGGTTTTAATCTTTCATCTACGCCTATTTTTGTGACAACACGAGCGCCATAAACTTAGCACACAATCCTATTTTACACAGCCGAGCTAAACATATTGAAATCCGTCATCATTTTTTAAGGGATCACATCTCCAAAAATCATGTTTCCCTTCATCATGTTGATACGGAAGATCAATTGGCTGATATTTTTACAAAACCGCTTCCACTAGATCAATTTAACAACATTAGGAAGCAATTGCTTATCACTTCTTTGGAAGATGTTTTCTTTGATATTTGTGCTACTTAAACAAAAACTCTTGTTTACATTTTTGGCTTTTAAATGGACATCTTTTTTCATTAGATTTGATGGGATATCTAATTAAGGGGGAGTTTTTATTCTTAACGGTTATCTTTTTGAAATGACAAAGGGGGAGAGATAAATATAAAACTAAAATTTAATAATTATGTAAAACTCAATTAATGAGTTTCATAAATAAACTCTTGGCTTTACATTGAAAGTTGCTATATTCCCAAATGATCTGGATTTCATGTTCCATAATTCATGGGGAATAATAAGCACACATTTTATACACAAGAGAAAAAGATACAAAAGGTAATCTAAAGGTATGAAACTCATATGTTTTATATTTCCTTTATTTATATTTTGGAAATGTTTGTCATCTTCAAAAAGGGGGAGATTGTTGGCTAAATGGACATCTATAAATCCATTTGTTTTGATTATGACAAACATTTCATTCTTATTAATATAACGAGCTACTTGAGTGTGCAGGATGACAAAGCAACAAGGGAAAATCTACAAGCTTACATATTTATAATTTCATGCAATGTAATCACTGTTGTAAAAACTTGTACAAAAATATAATGTACAAGTATTTAGAATTGCATGTAAATCAAGCGTTAGATTCTCCCTAGCTAAACACCACAGTTAGACAAGTCATCCCATTCAAATAGGATTACTTATGCACACTTACACACATAATTAGTGCCTAAATTGAAACCTTGAAACAGGATCAATCTCGGTCGACAAACTCCTCGACCGAGACACTCTCGGTCGACAATCTTCTCGACCGAGAAAGATCCAAAGTAGCCGTTAGACACAACAGACAAGTTAGTTGGCAGTTGATGAAAGACGTTGCAAATCACTTGTTCCAGAGAGCCTGTCGGTCGACAAAAGTTTGACCGAGTAGGTGTCTCGGTCGACCATTTGTCGACCGAGATGGTCTCTGACAGCAACTGCAGAATTAATTAATTAGCCGTTGTTAAAGCAACAACTTTGTACCTAACGGCTAGTTAAGCACTTAGAAACCCCTAGAAGTTGTCTAGAACATCCTTAAGCATCCTTAGGCCATTCCTATAAATAGGACAAGCCATAGGACACCTAAATACACTTGTTTACACTTGCTACACTTGAGAAACCTTTGAGTATACTTTGTGCAATCTGTTTGTGAGCAATTTGAGCATTGTGACAATTGGCCATTTCATTCCTTAGCTCATAATTCGTGTCCTATAGGCTAGTATCTCCTACCCACTGCAATCACAAGTTCACATACTTGGTTAGGAGATCTATACGCTTGATCTAGGCAAATCAAGCCTTGGGCTCTAAAGGATAAGTTGTAATTTCTATTTCCTTTCTTGTTCCCTATTATTGTTTGTACTCTCCTTGCTACTCCTAGGTTGGAGGTTGCGGATTGGAGAGGGTGAAGATCTTCTTGGCGAAGAAGGAGACTTTGAGCTACTTCAGAAGGCTGGTGCAACGGGAGGTTACTTCTAGAGAGGAAGGCTACTTCAAGGGGGAGCTTGGAGTTACTTCATAGAAGGCTACCTCAAAGTTGGTGCACCTACTTCAGGGTGAAGGTTGTTCAAAGGGTGTAAAGGAAAGTATTGTATTTTGTATAAATCCTCGAGAGGTAATAAAATAAATACTTTCAAATCCCGGTTGGGTAAGCAACCGGGTAGTGGACTGACAACTATAGTATTTGCTATAGTTGGAACCACTCTAAACACCTGTCTCTTTCTTCTAATTTCAATTGTGATTGTTTGAATTCAATAAATTGTTAAAATAATTCAAAAACTCTATTCACCCCCCCTCTAGTAGTTTTTCAAACATAGGATGGCAATTGATTCAAAAACACACATCTTATGCCCTTAGAAAGGAAATCTGTGTGGATGGTCACATAATATCAATTCTGAAATATCTTAAGATGGCCAGACCACTTCCCAAGTGCACTGTGATAAAGGGAAACATCCTAAAAAATGAGCAGAGTCTAATGAACTCATATATCATAAAGGAGAAGGATGCCAAACTTCATTATATCTTCTGCCCAACTGTCAAAGCATCCTGAACATTGCTACCACTTCCAGAACTGGCTGACTATGACAAAGAAAAACTTCTCTTCACTGAAGAGGAGTTTGCCAACCTCCTAGCCTCAGTCAAAGAAAAAGAGAAAAAAGCAAAGGTAGGGCAGACAGAGCATAGCATCACTTCCCTAGCAACAAGGCCAAAGAAAATACCAGTGACACGGCCTTAAAAACTATGCATACAGAAACAACAGCAATTGGGGATGCCCACATCAAAGATCAACCCAGACGCAGACCCACCACACAGTGTAGAGAACATAGTAAACCCAACACCAGAACCCTTCATCTTTGATCTGGATGTTGGACTTACCTCTACAAACATCGCCACCACACTACCACCTTCCAACATTCCGCCATCCACCACTCTCCCACCATTTTCCACAATCATGCCGACCACAATCCCTTTCTCCACAACCACAACTTCACCAGCATCTTCCGCCTCACCCATTTTCTCCTCGGGCATCCCATTCTTCACATCAACACCCGACCTCACTTTCACTTCCACCACTTTCCCCTCGGCATTCCCGGTTCCACCTTTTTCACCCGGGATGTCGCCACCCTTCTCATCCGCAACCACCCTGATACCATTGGTGACTCCCTCTATAATCACCACGCAATTTGTGGGCCCATCAATAGTGTCTATTTCTCAAGGCAATACCACCATTCCACCTATACCCTATCCATCTCACCCATCCACCACTGGGGTCCCTTTTTCACAAGTCGGTGAGGAATTCGGACGGCAATTTGACACTATTCGAAACCTCCTCACCGACCCTTGTAACATTTTACAATCAATTTTTTCTTGTGTGTAGGGACTTGCTTCACATGTATCAAAGATCGACGAGCGGACTCACGCCTTACCAGGCATCCTCACAAGTTTTCAACAATGGCAGGAAACAGCGGCCCAGCAAGTCGACCGCGTCGACAACCACCTACAACACATGCCAGAGTTGATACTTGGGATGAAAGGCCAGCAAGAAGTGTTAGCCCAGCAAGTTGATAGGGTCTCTAAGCAAGCTCAACCTTTGCCTGAGACCCTTCGCGAGCTTCAGTAGTAACAAACTTCCCTAAGCACGTGCTTGGACGACATCAATAGCAACCTCGCACAGCTCATCCGCCGCCAAGAGGAGCACTCTAACGATGAACTCAATCATCTATGTGCACAAGTAACCAATCTATCAGCACAACTCCTCTCTGCCGAAGCAAGATATACAGATCTTAAAGAAAGCCACGACACACTGCTCGAAATCCATGAGCATGTGCAAGTGGCACTCGAAGAATTACAAGCCATCCATCGGCGGTGCAAGAAAACATCGATCAAGAAAATAAGAGATAAGGCAGCGGATGACGATGAATATGAAAATGAAGACGACAATGAGGATTCTGATTCCTCGACTAACTCCAACAATGACAAATCCTCCTTAGATGATCAACCTGACGACCCAGGCAATGTTGGGGAGGGCACCAGCCGAGGGGTAGAACCTGAAAAGAAGGGACATAATAGAGACCAACAAGAGGGTGGAAACAAAGATGCCAAGTCCCCCAATGATAATGACAATGTAACAATGTCATATGGGGATCAAATCTTTAATTTCTTGGCTATGGGATCCCTGGGGGACGCTGCAAAAGAAGCCACTTTTGTTGAGTTTCAACAATGCATAATGGAAACCAGCATTAGCCCACCCACAGCAGCCATTCATCAACACTTCGCTCCAGAACAATTTGTGCCCATTCCCCTAGAGCAGGAGGAATTCGACAGAGTGAGTCTCGACATAGATGATAGACTCGACTTTAACTCTGACTCTGATAAAGATGAAGACTTGCCATTTTTTTGGATGACAACGAGCAGACTTCACTTCCTCCACCACAAGACCTTCCTCCGCCGCCACCTCTACCTCACAAGAAGCAAGACCTGCACATGGCGGCCATCTCTACATTAGATGTTCAGGACATCTTCATACTGAATACTTTTGTAGATGATGCCAAGGAAGGGGGGGACATCATCTATAATAATACAAAGACAAAGCACAAGTTGACACGTGAAGACTTAGGTATTCTCCTTCGACCACAATCAACGGTGAATATGGTTATCTTCCATGTCCTCCTCGCCAACTCAATCGAAGAATTCTGGAGCCCAAAGAAGCTGCAACCTATTTTCAACGCTTCCCACGCTCTATCATTATGCTTATTACACAAGGACTTACAGGAAAAGTCCATAGAGAGGCTATAAATAGGTCTTGCACAAAAGGCACGATACATCATAGTGCCCTTTAGAGTTTCTGGACACTGGCTGCTAATGATCATCGACACTATGGCCCGTGACGCCAAGGTGTACAACTTCTACACCAGTGTGCTAAAGGCCAGACAGATAAATTTTTCTAGTTTAGAAGACAAGGAAGCACAATGCATTCCATTCCGGCTTCTCAAAGTAATATGGGCTGCCTGCCCATCTCTTCGACATGGTTGGAACCAACCTTGGTTCCAAATCATCAACCCAATAGTCCAAACACTTGAAGGTTCAGGGGATTATGCTTTCTGTACAATAAGATTCATAGAAACGCTCAACGGACAAATTCCCTTCACCGAGCTAGCCATAGAGGATATGCACTCCTTAAGGGACGTTACGCCATGGAGCTTATCTGCAATAGATGGTTCTTCAAGGACCTGACAATGGTGCAAGATGATGTACCTCGATACCTTTTCTCTGCTATCCAACGTCTGCAAAAGCGTCCATACATAACAATTCTAAAGGAGTTGGACCAACAACACCAGACCGCCAAGGTCCCAGAACAACGCCAATGGGACCCTTACACTTTGTATATGGTGGATGACAAGGGGGACATTGATTTGTTAACTAGGGCCACCATCAACAGATCATCCCAACTAATGGTGCCTCTATCTGCCATACAACCAACATTTCCAAACTTTGACCTTGCCGCATGCAAGAGCCTTTCTGATAATGAACTCAGACTCATCATGTCTAGGCTATACGCAGAGAACGATGAGCTTGTTTTCCTAAAAAGAAATATTCTAATAATGGCATATTCACTCCATGAAACCGTACAAGTAAAAGGTTCTTTATCCGTGAGCATGATGACTGCCTACCAGTTTCTTCTAGCATGGGACCTGCCTATGGTTTATATGGCGTCAGCATACATGAAGGATGATTTACTCGGATCAAAGAACTTCGGAATCACGGAGGCCCTTATCTCGTATCTTCAACATACGACTCTGAAGTTCATTATGTTTCCTTTTCTTCATTTTGAGCACTGGATGCTGCTGGCAACTAACTTATATGAAGGAACTACAATCATCTAAGTATGATGCTACCGCAAAGACGCCCATGGAGGAAGTGGAAAAAGATTGTGCTGAACGACTACATGATCTTCTAGGCAAACACACAAAGGCGTACAACAAGGAACATTTCCACCACCCAGCCTTCAGCCACAGATGTCCCCAGCAGATCAAATAATCAAATGACTGCGGTTTCCACATTATTTACTGGATGTATACCCTCACTGTTCTTGGAAAACAAGTGGAGGACATGAAGGACGTGGATTACCATGCTTTACGTGGAAAATTTGTAGCTAATCTCCTACGATCTTATGTATCAAACAAAGGATTAATAGAACCTTGATACCCTGGCCCATGTACTTCTCAACCTATCACCTTGACACTCTGAGGACAGAGTGGATGATAAGTTAGGGGGGTACACTGGGTAAGGGCGAGGTATTATATTCAAACCTTCTTCTCTCTACTCTTCCATTTTCTTTATTTCTTTCACACAAATTTTAAATTTCTTTTTGACACTTAGATTCTTTTGATAATTTCTTGGATAGAATAGCTTTTGTACATAAGACAACATTCTTTCTGGAAAAGGGACACCCCTAGCTAAGTTAGAGGCAAAGTAGTCCTCACTTACATTAGTAGCATTTAGGCATGTAATGAAGAATTAACAAATCACCTCCATATTCGATTTTCATGCTTTTGCTTCATATCTACATCAGACTCTGTAACATCTCAGGATTTGAGGCCTTGGATATAATGATCTTAAAAGGAATGATTGGACTACCCATATCACCAAGGTGCACCTCCTTTTTCGGGAGCCCATCACTAAAGAACTCCATAGTTAAGCGTGCTCAGCTTGGAGTAGTACTAGGATGGGTGACCAGTGGGAAGTTGACCCCGGCTTGCGCATGAATGTGGATAAAGTCTGCAGTTAAGGCTAGTGATGGTCTGTGGGGCCAGTCGTCATTCCTAAAACTCTACTAGAGGCTAGGGTAGTGGGCCCTAGCCGTTACAAATGGTATCAGAGCCAATTCCCCTCCAGTAGGTGGGGCCCACATGAGCCTGTGGCATGCCAGTCTTTGAGTCGTGCGGTCCACGCATGTTGGAAAAGGCTATCTGAGTTGATGGAGTCGCTCATGCGCTGGTAGTGTCCAGGGATGTTGGAAAGGGATATCCAAGTTGATGGAGCCGCCCTTACGTTGGTAGTTGTGATCGGGAGTTGGGTGTACATGGGCCATTTGGGTCAGCACTGAAATGGGGATGATTATGAGGCCATATAGTTGAGCCTTGATGAGGACGTCAAGAGTCTAAGTGGGGGAGATTGTAACATCCCAGTATTTGAGGCCTTGGATATAATGATCTTAAAAGGAATGATTGGACTACCCATATCACCAAGATGCACCTCCTTTTCTGGGAGCCCATCACTAAAGAACTCCATAGTTAAGCGTGCTCAGCTTGGAGTAGTACTAAGATGGGTGAACAGTCAGGAAGTTGACCCCAGCTTGCGCATGAGTGAGGATAAAGTGCGCAGTTAAGGCTAGTGATGGTCTGTAGGGACAGTCGTCATTCCTGAAACTCTACTAGAGCATAGGGTAGTGGGCCCTAGCCGTTACAGACTCTCCACAGGTTAACATCGTGGCCGAAACAAGCCAAACGTTCTCAAGGACGGGAGGGAAACAGACAAAATCCAAATCAAGGAACCTCGCAAGTGGACCACCAAGTACAAAACTGAAATAAGTGCATGTCTGAAAACTCTAGGGAACAGTTTTCTTCTTTTCAAAAGGAGGCTTGGCAGCCCAAATAAAATCCCTAAATACCCAATTCCTAAGTCGGTGAGAATATGAATAAAAGCCAGAGTGTTGAATAAAAACATGAGAGTTGTGCCATGCATAAGGACATATGTGAAGAACCAATAAAGATCTTGCTCGGCCAATACATCCAGCTACCCTCATAAAGGCAGATGTGTCGTGACCGGTAGTGAGATCCTAAGGTCTCCACAAATATGAAAAAGATGACAAAAGTCTAGCCTGACCTGTACATTCAACTGCCCTCACAAAGGCAGATGTATCACGCTCGGTAGTGAGACCCAAAAAGTTTAGATAAACCCTCCCCCCTTCGAAGGCGGACTTACACATCAGCCTTTAGCCAACCCTCATACCTATCTTAGCTCCCAGTAGGATTTTCAAAGAAGTATAAAACTGCTTAGAGTCAAAGACATGCATAGAATGCGATTAAGGAAAGGGTGGTCCCAACGCGAGTTACGTGATACAGAAGAAACCTGAGCTCCACGCAACTCCCGATACCCGAAAGAGTCGGTGCAAGTAGAAACCCTGATAAAACTCTGGGAGATCTCTGGTTTAGAATGGAAGCAAGAGTATGGAAATCTTCACTGAATAAAATTGCCTTGCCACTACATGCCTTAGTTCTATCCAGCTTGAGGACAAGCTAGACTCTAAGTTAGGGGGGTGATAACCTCCCATTTTGTGATGTTATCTTACTAGTTTTTCTTAATTTTCCATACTCTTTCTTAGACAAATGAGATAGAATCCTTAACTTTCCACTTTATTGTAAATATACCAATAGACTGATATTTCTCCTTTTCTTCTTACAGAAAAACCCAAAAAAATTGCAAAAAGCCCCAAACGGTCCCAAGACCGAATGAAGTCCAAACGGTCTCAAGACCGTATGAACCCAAATGGTCCCAAGACTGAATGAAGTCCAAACGGTCTCAAAACTGAATGAAAGCCAAACGGTCTCGAGACCGTATGAAGCCAAACGGTCCTAAGACCGTATGAAGGCCAAACAGTCTCAAGACTGAATAAAAGCCAAACGGTCCCAAGACCGTATGAAACCAAACGGTCCCAAGACCGTACGAAGTCAAATGGTCCCAACACTGTATGAAGGCCAAACGGTCTCAAGACCGAATAAAAGCCAAATGGTCCCAAGACCGTATGAAGCCAAACGGTCCTGAGACCGCATGAAGCCAAACGGTCTCAAGACCGCATGAAGCCAAATGGTCTCAAGACTGTATGAAGCCAAACGGTCCCAAGACTGAATGAGTCCAAATGGTCTCCAAACCGTTAAAGACCCAAACGGTCCCAAGACCGGTTGGGATTCTTTGGAAGCCTATAAATAGGACCAAAGGAGTCCTCATTTCATATCGAATTCTTGGATGTCCAGAGGTTGCCGCAATCATTCCAGAGTTGTTCATCCTTCATCCTTCGTCCCAAGGCTGCCGGTCTAAGATCCACACTCCATCCTCAAGCTACTTCCTCTCTCATCAACATAGAAGGTGGGAAGTGAAGAATTCTTCATCAAGGCAACTACGTGGTGTGAAGATAGTTGCTCTCTACTCCAAGGGGTCGACCTTCCTCCCTCCTATGTGAAGATGATGCTTTCTTTCTCTCTTCCCACCTCCTTCTTTGTTCTTGCCATGAGCGAGTAATCCCATACACTAGGGTGTAGGGAGTAGCCCCGCTACCCATGTTTTCATTTCATGCATTGTAATTCATGAGTTTGCAATAGAGAAATATTATCTTCTCAGTTCAACATCAATCATTTAATGAATGCTAGTTGCTTGATCACCAACTTGTGTTATCTATTATCTACTAGTGTGAATTGTCTATGTTTGTGCTTTTAGATTTGAATATCAATTTCATGTTGGTTCTTGATGTATGTAGTCACCATATATCTGTTTCGGTATCTAGGAATGTCTTTCAAGGAGTGGAGTAAACTCAACTCCATCGTTGTACTTTCAAACTATGAAACGGAATCAGTTGACGTATAAAAGTATAACTTTGATAGGTTGAGGAACACACTTTACAAAGGGAGTAATGCAAAGTAAGTGACCATTCATTCGGGGATGGATGGCATTGCAATACTCCCGTGTTTCTCATAGTTAGTTATCCAAAAGGAAGTTAAGTCTACAAAGATACTAACTGTTTAGACCCTTTTCTTTGCAAGCCATGTTGTTATGATGTATGTTTTGATCCATGCGTAGTGGTGGTGAAACCCGATCACATCCTAATGGTTTCCAAATATTGTTTACAACCTTTAGTTTACTTTCCTGCCATTTAGTTTTCTTTGCATTTTAGTCTAAAACCATCAAATCAACTCTTTGGTCTAAATATCAACTTTTAAGTAGATAAATAGAATTATAACGTTTTCCATCTTGTTAACTCTTAACAAGACCGTTGTCTTGTGGATTCGACCCTCAACTATACTACAATAAGAATTCCTCATACCTTAGCGTACGTGGGTGGAGATCTTATTATAGCACACACAAGGCTAAACTTAGATATTTACCATCTCTAGGATTTTTAGTGGTGCACGCAACTCCACGTAAGTGGAGGCTCCATCAATGGTGATCTTATTCAACTGTCTATAGTTTATACATAACTTCATAGTACCATCTTTCTTTTTCACAAACAAGACTGGAGCTCCCCATGGTGAAGAACTAGGTCAAATGAAACCCTTATCCAATAACTCATGTAACTAGATTTTCAGTTCCTTCAACTCTGTAGGTGCCATTCTATAGGCTGGCAGCGCTACAGGGTGACTACCTGGCAACACCTAGATCTCAAAGTCTATCTCTCTTTCAGGAGGTAGACCTGACAACTCATCTGGGAAAACATATGGGAACTCACAGAATACTGGCACATCCCATAGGCTAACTGTGTTCTTCTTTGCCCTAGTATCTACTACATGTGCCAAGAATGCCTCACAACATTTCTGCAACATTTTATCAGCTACTGCAACTGATACGAGACACGTGGGTAAGACTTTCCTATCTCCAGAAAAGATACAAGAAAATCCACCTTGTTGAAAGATAGCCTCCTTCTTCCAATAGTCGAGATGAACTCGATACGTCTCAAGGCAATCCATAGCCAAGATAACTTGAAAAGTGTTAATATCTAGGGGTATAAGATTAACCATGATGGTGTAACCACCAAAGGTTAACAAACATCTGGGATAAAACTCTATTAACATTGTTGGTTCACCTAACATAACCCTCAACAAAAACTCAAATGGTAACTCCTGGGTTAATAGGTTAAGCTCACAAGCTAAAGAACATTGTATAAACGAGTGAGTAGCACCCAGATCTATCAAAACTGTAACTAAAATGCTATTAAAGAAAAGCATTTCTCCTATAATTACTGGGAAAGAAACAATACCTTCTTGTTGTGTCAGAGAGAAGAAGCGTCCTAAAGCTCTTCCTCTCCCACGATGTCCTCGTTGTCCTTCCCGTCCACTAGGTGCTATTCCACCTCGGGAACCAGAAGCTACTGAAGAACTCAGTCCTCCAACTGGAGCCTGTGTCAGAACATTCTGATACTGTGACTGGGAACCCTGTGTTGCTGCTTGCTGAAGCTGAGGACATTGCCTTCTAAAGTGTCCCACCTATCCGTAGTTGTGACATCTGTAACATACCAAATCTAGAACCCTACCCTAATAGTTTTACCCTTTTGACTTA
This sequence comes from Alisma plantago-aquatica, assembly GCA_963693085.1. Lineage (NCBI taxonomy): Eukaryota > Viridiplantae > Streptophyta > Magnoliopsida > Alismatales > Alismataceae > Alisma > Alisma plantago-aquatica. Next base: position 214,697,440 of record OY856412.1, read on the forward strand.
GCCAAACAAGGATAAGCTAATACATGTAATTAAGGGAATACAAAATACTTTGTGCTTAATAATGAATCATTTGGACGATAATAACAAATTAAGGAACTTAATTGGATAAATATTTCACATATATTCTTAATATAGGGTTATATGCACATATACATCAGTTGGGTTTTAATTAATGGGTCTGGAGTGTAATTTATCACTAAGTAATAAAAATAATAAGATATTTCATCCTAGAACTTTCTAGTACTTTTTATAATAGGAAAAAGAAGAGAAAATTCAAACTATATATAAAGGAGATGATAAATGCAATAATTGGAGGTAATTCGGGATTTAATGGATAAAAGAAGATAATGAGGAATGTATTGTTCCAAAAATCATCATCAGCCCACAAGGATAATTTAACACTCAATCTCATTTTCTTTACCTAAAAGAAACTTAAAGGCCAAGTATCATCTAAACTAGAAGATAAATGCATCTATTAATGTCCTTATCAAAAGAAAATAGGAATTAGGACAATAAAGTGAAATAAAATAGTTAATGCCCTCAAATCGGAAAACTAACTCCAAATTCGTAATATAAACATAAAAATAAGCCTTTGGGAAAATTTGTAACTAATTTGGATAATGTTTGATTAATGGGTATATACAGGAGAGAGAAATTGTCTAAAAGGTGTAATTAATAAATAAATATAATTCATGACACCAAAAGTTGGAAATAAAGGAAATTCGTATTCAACACACTTAAGTTAACTTGTGGATGAAGTTTTATCTAATTTGGATAATCCATGAGTCATTAAAGCATCAGGAAAGAGAAACAAAGAATAAATTAAATAACATATCTAATGTTGCCAAAAGTAAAATCTAATCGGATTTTCAGAATCTATATGTTTAACTTAACTTATGAGCAAAATTTGGCTTAATTTAGATATTGTTTGAGCCCTCAAACAAATAAAGAGAAAAAGAAAATTATTTCTGTGTCACTTTATTGATTTATATTGATTTTTGTCATCCTTGATTTCCTATTCTGATTTAATGTGCGATCTGAGCCACCAAACTTTTGATCTAACGGTTGGGGCATCATCTCCTACCTTGAGTAGGAGAGCAACCCGCCCTGTACAGTAAGGGTTGAGTTTCATTTCTTTCTAGCTTCCTCGTTTCTCGATCGTTCTTCATGATTTTTCCTCCGTTGGACTCCTTGTCTTATTCCACACAATGTGAACCCTAACATCACCCCTCTACTGGCCTATATAAGTAAACCCCAATTTCCCTCTCCCTGTTGCCTTTCACAGACATTCATCTACTGCACCATAGCTTCTTGCGAGTGCGAAAAATCGTTCCCTGGACTCCGTCTTTACCTCCTCTGGTCTCAATTTGACCTTGTCTAGCTCAAAGAGTCGGGACCTACTCACCCTCCTCCTCCGGAAACCATTGCTCCATACTTGCTTCCTCTATCATCTCTGACCAATTGGAAACTCAGTGAGAATCCATGGACCTCCTTCGGCATTTTCCTTTTTACACCTTGATTTGTGGTTCGCCCTACCTCTCTGTCAGCAAGAGTACCGTTAGCTTCACTTTTGTCAACTCCGATGAGGTTCTCTGTTCACTCTCTTTCCGTTTTTGGTCGTGTTTTTGCTTTTGTAGCTTCAACTGAGCAAGTTCTTCTTCTTCTTCACCTCGTTTCACCATTGTTGCTCTAGGTTTCTCTCCCGTTGCTCCCATGCTTTCAGGCTATGGCGGAACTTGGGTTCTGCCTCCTTCGGTCGGAGTTTGGTCCTTGGCAGGGGTCGTTGGGTTTGTCTTGGTCTCAGGAACTCAACGACACTGCTATTTCCTCAAATCGATCTTCAGTGTTTAGGTTTTGATCGAGGCTATGTGCTCCAGTTCATCTGCTTCGGATGGTTCAACGAAGCACAATGTTCCATGTGTTCTGTCGTTTCTGCCCTCTCCTTTCCCCTTTTTATTTGTTTTTTGTTTGAGGGGTATTTTCATCTTTTCACGGATTCTGTCTTCCTCCTTTAGTCGAGGTCTTGTGATGGATTGACCGGTGACTTGGTTGACTGTATCTAAATATTAATAATAGGTGTTTCAATGGATCTAATTAAGGATGAATTAACTTGTAAAAATCATAACTAATTATCTATAAGTCAGAAAATTATAATAAAATATGTTTTGGAATCCTAATAACTTAATATATAATGTGGCATGGTTTTAATAACCTAATTCACATAATAATAAAAAGGTAGTTTTTAGGGTTTGGTTAATGTATATGAAATTGACATAAAATCTGTATTTGTGTTTAATAGGCCTTTGGTGATCTAGACTTGGATTTAGGAGTGCTTTGTAGTTTGGACTCTGATTTGAGGTATGTTGTATCCCCTATTCATCCATATTGAGCAATTCACCTACTTATCATTCTTTTGAATTTTGGCCTACACAATATGTCTTGTCTTTTGATATCATGGCTCGTGTGAACTATTTTGCTTGTTATAGACTTGGATATTTTCTTGATAACTTATCTTGTTGCCTTGGTGCATGTTGGTCTCTTATATTGATATGTTCCACTTTGAAGTGGATGTTATATTGTATGTGTTGTCCATTGTGTGATGGAAACCTTTGTTTCATCTTCTAACTAAACTATTTACTTGCCTCTATATTTACATGCAATGTGAATCAGTAGCACTAGAATAATGTAAATTACTTTGGTTTTTGGGTGTGTGCCCTTTTTGTTTATGGGATGGTGGTGGTGGTGCCCCATACCCAAGTTTCAAGGATGTGAAGCCTTGTCTCAACTTTTATATATATTGGGAGTTTGACGGTGAGTCATTCTCTATCAGGTTTTTAAGGATGTGAAGCCTTGGCTGCCTTTGTGTTTATATTGTTCTAGGACTATGCTTATCTCACATGCATGCATGTTCATGATGTTTGTGGGGTGTGTTCCCTACTACCCATCTATGTGCTTTTATTGCACAAATTTTATTATTTTTTTATGGCAAGTATCCTCTTTTATCAAGTTATGATGTTTCTTTTCTTTTATGCCCATGTGGGTAGTCCTTATCTCTTGTATGGGAAGCATTTTACATTTGATGTCCTTATTGCTTAAATTTCTCAAAGTTTCATTTAGCATACGCATACCAGCTTTTTGCTGATGTATTTCTTTTCTTCTCTTCTTTTATGGGGTATGCTTCCAACCCTAGGTTTAACCAAGGAGAGGTGAACCCGACATCAGCCTTGTAGTTGAGCCTTTGGGAGACTTAAAGAGGTGGTTAGATGACCCTCGGCTTGATATTTGGCTTATATGTTTAGTTTTCCTTTTAGAAACCCATATGTGGTAAAGTGATGTATTATATTATCAAACTTTGTAAATTGTTAGATAATGATATTTTCCGCTGCTAGTCATTGTGTAATGATACATACATGTTGATTGAATTGGTCTCCATCCCTTTGGTAAAAAAAATTGTGGTGTTTGGTTCAAGGGATGTGATCTTTTCTTTCTAGTAGAGGAGTGGTTTCACTTCTTTACAACATCCCTGAAAATCTGCACCCCAACATTGACCTGAGTGCGACTTTTCACAGATATCACACCTTGGTATCTCTTTCTTTGGCAGACCTATCACTAAAACTGATGATCCAGAAGACCTTCCTCTTGACGCATTGCTCCATCTCCCTAGACTGGATCTTCCCCTACTATGAGAAGATATCACATCTTCAGATCCTTGTTTACTAAAATAGCCAAATCCATGTCCAAGCTTTGAGAAGAAATCACCACCACCTCCTCAGTGTCCACTACTAGCTTGTCCTCTTCTGAAGTTTCCAGGTCTCTTTCTATTCTCATAGTGCTTATCAGCGTTCATAGACTCCTCGATATGTCTTGCTTCCTCAAGAAACTCTCCGAAGTTCTCTCTTTCTCTGTGGCCAACTACAGATATAGTATGTCGAATTTTAGGCCTCAATCCCTCCTGGAATCTTCTGCACTTCTCTACGTCATCTGGGACAAGCTGTGGACAGAAATTTTCCAACCTGGTGAAATATGCTTCATACTCTCCCACTGAGAGATTCCCTTGTCTGATGTTCTGCAGTTGTCTTATCTTCTCACTCAGGAAGGTAGGTGGGTAGTACTTAAGATGGAATTCATCAATGAAATCCTTCCAAGTTAGTACCGTGCTCCTTCTTTTGTCTTCCACTCCACATCACCAGAGCTCTGCATCAAATTTAAGCAAATAAACTGCGTGATTGATTTGTCTTTACTCAGACAACTCCATCAGATGGAACGCTTTCTCTAACTGTCTCAACCATTCATCTGCCACTATAGGGTCCATAGTTCCAACAAACTCGCTACCTCCAAGCTTCTTAACTAGCTCATAGGATTTCATCAGATCCTTGCTACTCGAGGTAGAAGCTCACCTCTCCATCTTATATTTTTCCTTGGTCTCAAGAAACATCCTGTACATCTTGGATACCTCATCCACATCATCTCCACCACTTGGACCCATCACTTGAGGATCAGGTCCAATGTGGCTCTCAGCTTGGTCCTCATGACCACGTCCTCTTCCTGCCATCTGCAATAATATAACAGAATACTTCTTATTAGAAAATTATAGACAGAAGGAAGACACCTAAACCCTAATCCTAGTGGTCTCTTATCGTCCCCTGACCTTGACTTAGAGTAACTACGTACTCAACTTATGCTCTGATACCAAAAGATGTCACACCCCGATCCCATGACCTCCACAAATCATGAGATTAGGGCATGACTATGAGGATTACACTTAATACAAAAATCGCCCTTAACTTTTTCTTTTGTTTTCTTAATCACTTAGAATTTAACCTAAAGGAAAATCTTATAATTTGATTAACACCAAATCTTATTAAACTGCGGAAGCAACTTACCATTAACCTCACTAGGAAGATAAAACAAAGTTACATGACATATTACATTTTTCATGCGGAATATAAAACACAACAGATAATTTAAAACTAACTACTTATTACATTACATTCTCTCTCTACCACACCACATGCCCAAGGACCGAGGGGAAAGGACTAAGAGACCTCTAATCTAACTACAAACTACCTTCTAAGAGCCTAGATGATAAGATCCTTCAGCTTCCTCCTGCTGACACTGACCTTAAAAATGTTTTAGTAGGTTGGTGAGCTACTGGCTCAGTGAATAGAATTTCACCCAACCATCGCAGATAACTCATTTACGTTTATTAAACTGAAATAAAATACAAGAATGTAGTGTCCAACATCAACCAAAGGGTTTGGTGGCACTAGAGTACAGAAAATCCAATATGTGGCTTGACTCTCCTCCTGTGTACTCAGGTTAGAGGAGGAGTCCAATTTTACGGCATATTAGGTGTGCCGAGGCCAAAGAGCCATTTTTCCTGTTCCAGACCAGAGAGTAGTCAGACTTATCTATCCCGGGGTGTCAGCCAAGTCTTGTACGGTGAGATCGTAGTTCTCTACGAGTCTTCATATGCAGAGTACACTATATATGACTAGGGCATAAGTCAAAATATGATAATATAGGTTTACAGAGTTTCTTAAGTAAAGAGTTAAGTAAGCTTGAGTATAGTTTATACCAGTTGTTCTTTTAATGTAATGTTGGCATTTTCCTATTGTTTTAATTGAAATTGTTAGATCTGCTCAGTGTAGTGATTCTCTGTAATTTAAGGAGACTTCCACTAGGGTTTCGTCCCCCGTACCGCCTATTGGTACGTTACGACCCCTGTATACTGGACAGTGCCAGGGTTAGGTCGTTTCACCCCTAAGGCGCAGACCTCATATAGGGGTTCTACGGTGTTCAGGGCCCTTAAGTCTATTATTTTATTATTCTTGGAAAAACCTTTACTACATTGTACTTTTCTCTTATTCATACTTGACTCTGGTATCTCTATGGTACCACGTCTATTTATATTAAAGTTTATAATGCAACATGTACATCATTCTAAACTTTTTTTTTGGTCGGTCAAAACTCATGTTTCTTTTTTTCATTTTTTGTTTGTGTAACTGTACAATGCTTGTTGATTCCCAAATCAAGAATCAACTAAAAAAGAAACTATCTTTACATCAGAAAATGAAAACTATGAACCCACGCCTCATAAAACCAGAGAAAGGAGCCTCAAACCTGCAAGAGGCTTGAAGCTTCATGGAACCCACAAGAAAAGGATATAAAGCAGACTCAACCATCACTACTAAAGTGAGAGGGGAGCATAAAGGAGAACCATGCACTGTAGCTACCATAAAAACCTCCAGAAAAATAACATCAGCCTTCATCTCAACAAACACAGAAGGGGAACAGATCCAACCAAAACCTCAAGGCCTTCAAAAAACATACCACCGTCCCACCATAGACAACACTCTCTCAGAGATAGCTTACAGAGAACAGGAAGGAAAACCCATGAAAGCCATCCATAGATCACCACTTCATACTCAGAACGCAGAGTAACCATCCCCCAGCAACCAACCTTAAAACCATCACCAAAGCGAGAGGGGAGCATAAAACCAGAGGCACCAGCTACCGAACAAAACCTTCAGCCTCATCTAGGAAAGAATAAAACAACTAGCAGAACCAGGCATCACAGAACAACTGCCTCAGGAGAAAAACCATGATAGCCAAAAACACCCAGACTCAACCATCACAAAACATGAGGGGAGCATAAGAATAGGAGCACATCATCTACCAACACAGCTTCAGCCTTCACTCACAAGAAGGAAAGAAGCAGGCAACAAAAAAAACTCCAGAGCATACTGATTAACTGCCACAGCAGACAAAGGGGCCACCACCAACCAGACTCGACCATCACTAACAAAGTGAGAGGGGAGCAAGCAGCACAGCTGCCACAAACAAAGCCATCAGCAACCCGACCTCATCCTTCAGCTAAACAACCAGAAAACAACGACCTTCTGCAAACATACACAGAAGAAACCATACTTCAAAAAAAAACAACTTTGTGAGAGGGGAGCATCAACACCCATAACATGTATAGGGACTCAACCATCACAAAGAAAAGGGCCATCCACATCTGTGAGAGGGGAGCAACAACACCCACACCAAGGGACTCAACCATCACAGGAAAACCAGCAACTCAGGAGCCATTCAGCAGACCCAAAAGAAAAACAAACACCATCAGATTCAGCATATCAACAACAACACCTAAGAAACACAACAGCAGGAACTTCCCTGCCCCATCCATCATCATACAGTAGGACTGAAAAACTAACAAGGCAGGATAACACAAACAAGGAGAGCACAGCCATCAACATCAGGAAATAGAACCAAAGGAACAAAGGATCAGAGCATTTAGGCCCCTACCACTCCACACCAGAAAAACCACCAACTCACAAACGCAGAACCATATCAACAGTAGCTTCACAGAACCATCTAACCAGAAAAATCCATCGATTCCATACACCACCAAGAAAACTCTTCCCCTTCAGAAACCCTTCAGCTCAGGAACACCTTAACCACCAACCAAACCAACTAGGAAGACAGAATCAAGACATCCGCCTCAATAATATTCCAAATAGCATCAACATTCTTGTACCTATTTTCATGCACTCTTCTATTCCTCTCACACCAGGTATGATACATAATAATGGGGACATCAATACCATCTTTAGAACTCTTCAATCCAACAACATCATCCCAACTCCTGGGAATTATACTAATCATGTCCTCTCTCGCAGCAATACACCACAGATCATTAATATAATCACAATCAAAACTAACATGATTTGTATCTTCATAATTACTCATATAAAGGAAACAAATAGACGTGGCAGGAATCCCTCTCCTCTTGGAATAGTCAGAAGTAGGTAACCTATTGTGAGCAGCCTTCCACATATAATACTTCACATTCATGTTACTTCTACTCTTCCAAATCCATTCATAGATCTTCTCCTAATCTTTCTTGATTCTAATACACTCCCACATAACTTTTAGTTTCAAAATCTCATGCCCTTCCCACAGAATAACATCATCTTTATGTTTGTGAATAGTGACAGACTTCAGAATGTCAAGCAGCTTAAGAGAATATCTAGACTCTTTAATCTTCCACTCCCCAATAGCAATAATGTTACTCAGCCGGGCATTCCTAGGAATCCCTACAGTAATAGACATACTCTCATCAATAACCTCATGCAAAAATTTACCATGAAACCATGGATCACCCCAAATATCAATGTTTCTTCCTGTACCAATCTTAAAGTCCACCATATTCATAAGGAGCCTCCTACTACTAATGATGTTATTAAACATCCACAAAAAATTAGGAGAGGACTGGATACACCAGAACGACTCTTTTTCAAATATTTTTCATTAACCCACTTGACCCATAATGAATCTTTCTTCCTTTCAACATCCCATGCATTCATAGCAAGGCAAGCTTCCACAACTTCCTTACTTTTCCTAATACCCAAACCTCCTTCCTTCTTAGGTAGAGTGACATCTTCCCACTTAATGAGATGCAAGTTAGCCTTCTTTTCAGAATAACCCCAAATAAAATTCCTGCAAATTTTATCAATCTCATCAAGCGTCGAACTCGGGATAGGAAAGGTCATAGCCCACTAAAGATGCATGGTAGACAAAGTAGACTTAACAAGCTCTACCCTACCAGCAAGAGACAGCATCATAGCCTTCCAACCTTCCATTCTTTTCTTAATTATGTCCACTAGCTTTTCACAATGCTTCTTATTCAGCTTCCCATAGAACAGGTGGAGCCCTAAGTACTTCGTATCCTCCATCAAGCCGATCTTCATACACAGATTACTTGCAATCTCATCAGCTTCCTTGTTCTCACCCAAAAGGATCATACTTTTATTGCTATTAACCTTGAGCCCAGACATACAACCAAAGTCATTCAACAGCCCCATAATCCTTTTAGCATTTTCAGCATCTGCCTTAGTGAAAATCATCAGATCATCAGTGAAAATAAGATGTGAGCACTTTAAATTCTTAGAAACTTGAACAAGAGAAATATTATTGTTCCTCTTCATTAACTCCGTGAAACCTTGCATAGCTATAGTGAACAAGTAAGGAGCAATAGGATCTCCCTGCCTAACACCATTGCAAGGGAAAATAGTTCTCGTAGCCTCATCATTAACCAGGACTTGATAAGAAGAAGTTCTAAACACCATCTCAATCCAATGAATCCATCTTGGAGAGAACCCCATGTTAAACATAACAGAGAAAAGATACTTCCAACTCACAGAATCATATGCTTTAGAAATATCAGCCTGAATACACATGTTCTTCACATTCTTCTTTTTAACATCATTGATAATCGCATTAGTGAGAAAAATGGTGTCCTTGATGCTTCTACCTTTAACCAACGCTCACTGATTGACATCAATGATAGAAGGAAGGCACACCTGTAATCTGTTAGCCAGAATCTTAGAAATAAGCTTATAGAAGACATTGCATAAGGCTATAGGGCGCCAATTGGTGATAAGATTAGTATTCGGTCCCTTAGGCAACAGAGTCAAAAAGTCCTATTTGCTTCCCTAAGCATACTCCCATTCATGAAAAAATCTATCACAGCATTAAACACATCATCCCCAATAATCTTCCAGGCAGCTTTATAAAAATGACCATTAAAACCATTCGGCATAGGACTTTTATCATAATTCAACTCATTAACTACATCATCCAGCTCCTTCCTCGTAACCATTTTGCATAACATATTGTTCTGCTCCTGAGATAAACGGGGGCCACTCCAGTCTCCATCCCAAACCTGACCACGGTCCTTATTACATGCCTTCATAAAACTTGGCAATATAGTCTTTAATCTCAAAATTATCTCTGCTGATAGCATTATCAATACAAAGACAATTGATGGTATTTCTAACTCTTCTAGAATTGAGCGAGGAATAGAAAAATATAGTGTTGGAATTACCCTCCTTAAGCCACTGGACTCTAGACTTTGACCTATATAACGCTTCTTCCTTATCAGCAGCAATTTTGACCTCCTTTCTAAGCCTATTTATTAGCTTCAGCCCTCAACTCGTTATCATTGGGATTCAAATCAGTAATTTTTTGAGCTTCCAACGCAATTTCAATCTAAACTTGACATATCAATATATTTAAAACATTATAATTTACTGATAAATCAACATTATTATACTTTCAAGAAGACTAACATTCTTAAATTAATTAAATGCATGTCAACTTGGCATTTATACACTAAATTCATGCAATTGAACCTCTTAATACACTGATAAAAGTTAATTGCTTGACATATGAGCAATCATCATTAACAGATGTAAAATAATTGTACTTTCTTGGAAAATGTACACATCAACCTAAATCCTGAGTTGTGCATCACATAACTCAATTAAGATTTAATTACTTATCATGACACAAATTATTGATAATAATTGGGAATTTCAAATGATTTCTTTGAGGAACGTGTCAATTTGTGTAAATATTAAATTATTCACCTTAAATATAACAAAGAACGTACCATTAGGTTTTCTTTGAATATTTTTCAGGTCATCATCATTTCTTTGAAATCAAGCATCTATTAACTTACTAAAAATGTACAGCCTCGGTTTATACCCAAACTGTGTCATTACTGGTCATGTGCTATTGAGTTCAACATTTACTCGAGCAATTTAAGTTTCGATCAATTGTGTATTTTCACTAATCCAAATCACACATATCAATTAACTAATTAGTGTCGTGCAAACGTTAATAAATAAAACGTACAAATTAGAAATCAGGCGACGCCGACATTGCCCAACACCCGGGTAAACGCTCACATCTGCTTATGATACCGATTTCAACCAAATCGTGTGTTTCATGGAGTTAATACTTGCTTTGGGGAGTGAGATTCTCCTCACCTTGATTCGAGACTTCCGAAAACAACCTAAAAACACATCTAGAGACCAGTTCTCGGGTACACGTAGGTCTTCTTCTACCTTGGAATAGCCTGGAATTCAACATGTTGCAATCGAACAGTAGCTTCCTCAATCACAGGTGGAAAGCAAGCTCTGTTAGGATGCCAAAAGGTGGCTATTGGCTGCGGATTCCAGTTTGGATCTCAAGGACGAAGTCGATGGTGCCGTTTCGAGCTGCTCCTTGCGCCTAAGGGCTCCTGGCCGGACCTGCTACTAGCAGCAGTTGCTTCTCACGTATAGGTTGGAAACAGGCTCGATTGATAGCTAGAACTTGGGCTAGGGCAGCGGATTTGTGCAGGGACCTCAAGACCGGACTCAAGGGCAGCGATTTTGTGTTTTTTCCCGCACCGGAATGGCGCCGTGGCCACTGCTGTGGCTGCTGCACTGTAGCAGGCTGGCCACCCAAGCTGGCCGAGGTGCTGCGCACCTAGGGCGAGGATGGAGGAAGGTTGAAGAAGAATAATGGAGGAGGAAGGACGGACGGAGGTCGGTTGTTTGCTATTTCGCCCTAAATCGCTCTCGCGCGACCCCCCTCAACTGCTCTCGATCGGGTGCTGGGCACCGCTTCAGTCGGTTCTGGAAACGATCGAGGAAGAAGAGATAAGGGAGAAAGAAAAAAAAAAGGGTTAATAAGCCAATTTGCAGATATGGACCAAGAACTCGAAATTATCATAACTTTTGCCTCGAAGGTCTGAATTGAGTGAATTCTTTTGCAAAATTTCAAGTACAAGATCCACTCCATTCTCAAGGCATAAAAAAATAGTAACTAGACCATCTTATATGGGTTAAACATCTTAGGAAATTAACATAACAATTAACATTGTAGTTAACATTAATTACATCAGATGAATCAATCTCGACTATTGATTCACATCTTAGCTTACCTTGATTAACCATGATGTTTAACAAGGTACTTAGCACTAATCAAGGTATTCACTCTAATTGAGGTACTTACTGACTAAGCTCGATGTTGGTCATAACATAGACTAATAGGATCTACCCCCCCCAGATGGTATGTTCCATCCTACAACTATTCTCCTATCATGGAACCGTTCTTACCCCAATCCCAATCCCACTGCCTAGACAGTGGTAAAAGGATTGAAGTGTCCATCTCAGAGTGGTCCAAAAGGATCTCACACACTGGCATATACAATAAGAAAAAATAACTCATAAAATATGAAATTTAAAGAACAAACTAACCCAAAAAGGAGATTTTGCAGATTTATCCTTCTCATCAGAGTATATCAAGTGCAAGATTTAGGTCCATAATTTTCATTGATAAAAATTGACTTTTCAAACTAAGGTCAGATCATGTCGTCATTATCAACTTTCGAAATTTATGTTAACTTTTGTTTTCCCATGCATAAGTTACCCATAATCGAGAAATCATGTGGTAATGGTCATGAGAGAAGGACCACATGATGATATGAGAAGACTACCTAATCATCATCTACTTGGGTGGCTTAGAGATGTCCTTAAAGAAGAGATGTGATGCTAAAAGACTCTCTAGGGTTTCAACATAGAACCTTTAGGTCTAGTTCTGGATCAATTAAGGCCAGGCAGAGAAGGGAACCTCAGCCACTGTGAGGACGGATAGGAGGAATTATGCCAGAACCCCGAGCGTAGATACCTCAATTTTCACCAGTATGGATTTTAGGGTTTCTTAGGTTCAAGGACTCAAGATGTTATTTACTTAAAGTGTATGGGAGTGTGTATTCTATGATACCAACTGTCACAAAACCGTTCTTACCCCAATCCCAATCCCACTGCCTAGATAGTGGTAAAAGGATTGAAGTGCCCGTGTCTGAGGGGCCCAAAAGGATCTCGCACACTGGAATATACAATAACAAATAATAACTCATAAAATAGGAAATTTAAAGAACAAACTAACCCAAAAAGAAGATTTTCCAGATTTATCCTTGTCGTCAAAGTATATCAAGTGCAACATTTAGGCCCGTAATCATCATATAAAAATCTAGATTAAAAAAAGGCATCAATGGTCAATAGGGAAAGTGCTATTGCATCATAGTCTTACATTATGAATTTGTGTGTTCTAGGCTTAGTCACTTGATGGCATAGTCATGATGTGTATAAAATAGGGAAATTTTTTCTTAATTGTGTTTGAGGTTTAATCAACAATAGGTCAACATGGACATTAATTAGATAGAGACCTCATCAACAATGAGGTATAAGGTATAAGTCCTCCTTATTGCACCATATCCGAATTATTATCATTTATCTCAAACATAGGGAGCATGTAGTCTAGTTTTGGTGAAATCGAGTTTCAATGATATGAAGGGGTCATACACGAGTATTTGATTTCAAAATTTTCATTAATGAAAATCGATTTTTCAAACTAAGGTCAGATAATGGCATCATTATCAACCTTCACAATTTTTGGTAACTTTTGTTTACCATGCATAAGTTACCCATAATCGAGAAATCGTGTGGTGATGGTCATGAGAGAAGGATTACATGAGGAGATGAGAAGACTACCTAATCATCTACATGGGTGTCTTAGGGTATACCTTAAAGAAGTTAGGAGATGCTAGAAGACTCTTTAGGATTTCAACACAGAATCTTTAGGTCTAGTTCTGGATCAATTAAGGCCAGGTAGAGTGGGGAACCTCAACCGCCATGAAGATGGATAGGAGGAATTATGCCAGAACCCTGATCCTAGACACCTAAATTTTCACCATTATGGATTTTAGGGTTTCCTGGGTTCAAGGGACTTGAGATGTTATTTACTAAAAGTATATGAGAGTGTGTATGCTCTGATACCAATTGTCATAGAAATATTCTTACCCCAATCCCAATCCCATTGCGTAGGAAGTGGTAAAAGGATTGAAGTTCCCGTCTTTGAGTGACCCAAAAGTATCTCACACACTAGCATATACAATAACAAATAATAACTCATAAAATAGGAAATTTAAATAACAAACTAACCCAAAAAGGAGATTTTACATATTTATCCTTGTCATTAGAGTATATCAAATGCAAGATTTAGGTCCATAATCATCATATCAAAATAGAGTTTTCAAATAAGGTCAGATCATGGCATCATTATCAACTTTCACAATTTCTGGTAACTTTTGTTTTCCCATGCATAAGTTACCTATAATCAAGAAATCATGTGGTAATGGTCATGAGAGAAGGACCAAATGAGGAGATGAGAAGACTACCTGATAATCATCTACTTGAGTGGCTTAGGGTAGTCCTTAAAGAAGAGATGAGATGCTACAAGACTCTCTAGGGTTTCAATGGAGAACCTTTAGGTTCAGTTTTGGATCAATTAAGGCCAGGTAGAGTGGGGAACCTTATAAATTCGCATTGATCTCCATATTTTGAATTTGAGTATGAACATCGATTAAGTGGCCAAGAAAAATAAATTCAGTTCATGAGTGAACATAATGATGGAAAAAGAGTAATAATCCATAATTATGCTAATATTCACTTTGTCACACTTCGTCCTTCCCTCCATCTCCAACCAGGTGGAAAAATAGTGTCAACTCTTTCCTTCACGTTCCTTCTTATTCTGGTTTCTAGGAAAATGACCAGAGATACTCCTTCTCCAATAATAGCCTTCCTAAGCTCCCTTTTGGCTTCCCTCAAGATAATCCCCTCGCACATTCCTTGCATGGAGGGACATTATTTAAGCATGCTTGTCCCACCCTTCACCAAGGTGGGCATTCTTCTTGTTCTTCTTGGCTGAGCTCCTAGTTTTCCTAGGATTCCTACTGTGAGTATTGACTATACCCCCTAAACCTTCATCTACTACTTGATCATGGACAACAAATGGTTTTCGTCATGTATGGTGTTGGTAGTAACATCTTCTATATCTAGTGCTCTGATCGGATCAACCTAAATAGAGGGATTTCACATCTTCAACCTCTGTGACTTCTTGGGCATTAGTAGAAACACCGTCCAAGACACTAGCGGTGGTGTCTATGTTCACCTCAACATTGGTTCCAACTACCTTCTCCTTACCTTTCCCCAATAAAAGAGGATGTTTGGATTTGGTATTTCTTCTAGACCTACCTCTGGCTTTCTTTGGAACAATAAGAGGCACTCAGTTGAAGTTATTGCTTCTCTTACCTAATCACATTCTAGTGTCATGACCAAAAACCTTACACTGCACACAACAGTTGACTGGACCATGCAGTCGATCGATTGGCATGAGGTCAATGGAGCAATAACACTAGATTTTAATGTGATAATCAATACACATTGTTACACATTTTATTAATCATATGACCCAGTCAAACTGGTCATTTTGTATCTGATTCAGCTAATCAATTTCAAAGGTAATCCATTCGGCTGATTGAACATTCCAATCGATCGATTGGCACACTAGTCGGTCGACAAACACTCTAGTCAATTGACTGACAACCAACATTCTTTAAGTTGATTACCTAAACACTATTGTTAATTAATTTAAATCTTACCCATGAGTAAACTCATATTCTAAGTGCCTCCTATGTGTGTGACCCTATAGGTCCCAAATTACATTGGCGGTGAATATCCATAACCATCTTATGACATCACAAGAAATGTGTGGTATCTGAAAACATATCATTGCTACCTAAGTAATTGGAAAGTTGGAGAACAAATTCAACCTATTCGATCCTAGGATGGGAGATTGTATGATCTAGAGGGGTGAATACAGTTGAATGCACTTAAACAAAAATTATTATACCTTCAAGTTATATCACAAGATAAGGTTGCTAAATAGAAATTTTGAGTGCAACTAAAACATACGTAGAAAGGGAGAGAGAGATTGAACAAGCACCAAGTGACAATCTATACAGAGTGGTTCCATACTCCAAATTAGGAGTATGTCAGTCCACTACCTAGAGAGGTCAACCTCTAAGATTTCTAAGTGTGCCTTCCTCTATATATTCACTTATGAGTTTTACAACACATGACCCACCAAAGGACTTACATATCCAATACTAAGAGTCTTCAACCTTACCAAGGTCTTACCCACTTTGTAACAAGACTTTGGCCTTCTCCAAGGACTTACCCACTCTATCACAAGTATTCGAACTTCTAGGAATTACACACTCTTATTTTATGTTCAACCTTTGACTTCACCTTCACTCGGAGAAGCTTTCACCAAGGACTTACCTACTTGAGCAAGGAGTCTTCTGCCTTCACCAATGGCTTACCCACTCTTGCTCCAAATCTTCAACCTTGTTCTTCACCAAGGGACTCCTTCCATTGTTCTTCTTCACCTCTCTTAGCCAAAAGAGAGAACCTTCATCTTCATGGTTGAAATGAGAGATTGGGAGGTGGTGGAAGTGAGATCCTCACAAGATATACATGCAGGACTAGCTCTCTTACAAATATCCTACTCAATCTGATGGATGTAGTAAGTGATTACGCTTAGAGAGAGAGGGAGGAGGCTATAGGATGCACTCAACTATAGATTAGGAACCTCATATAGAGTTTTGCATTGAACACTCAACCTTGTAATGAAGCCCAAGGGGTCCTATTTATAGTTGGGGATGCCTCTTAGTCTTTGGGAACACTTAAGAATGAAAACTAGCCATTTTGTGACTTGCAACGGATATATATTCTATTGTTTCAACTCCACAATGGCTATAAACACTTTTCTACACTTTTTCATATAGCGTTGTTGGTCGAGTTTAATTTTGAGAAACTCGACCGAATGCACTATTTGACAAAATAGATTTGACAATCGATTGAGTTTATCCTGGATGAAGCTCGACTGATCACTTAAATTAGTTTTGTTCCAGTGTAGGGATCGGTTGAGTTTTGTGCATAGGAAACTTGATTGAACCATGACATTCGCAAAATCCATCAAGGATTAGTCAAGATTGTAACTTGACTGATAAAGTGTCTGTAATAAATTTTAGAAAATATCATTAAAGTGCTTAAATATTTGATTTAAGTGTTCCTATTTTTCTCATCTTAATTACAAGTCATACAATCATTAAAAGTGATTTACAACATGATTCTAATGGATTTACATCATATTCCACAAAAGTGCACTTGCATTGATTTTGACTTGTCTTTTCTCCAAGTTGAGATGTGCAAGTTAGGGCATTTGGATTGTGTCTATACCTAATATGAAATAACTCAAGTCGAGACATTAGACACAATTAATTGGAATTGTTTAGTCATCATCAAAACAAGGGTTTGGTCAATTTAGACCTAGACTCAACATTCTCCCCCTTTTTGAAGATGACAAACCATTCCATAAATGTATTGAAAACATGTAAGTAGAGTCATACCTTTGGAGAAACCTAGGAGTTTCAATAGAAGTGAGTTCATATGCTCCCCCTCAATTGATGCTAGTGGAGTTCTCATACTCCCTCTCAATTGATGCTATTTCTCCTGCATGGTTAGCTTTCATAACATTTATGGAATATTATGTATTCTATTCATATATGTTCTAGATATATATGTCTTCTCCCTTTTACCTTCTCCCCTCTTGCATAGACATGCTTCTCCCTCTACATGTAAGACATGCTGTCTCCCCCATTGTCATTTCAAAAAGGTGGGGGTATGAAGAGACAAGAAACACCACTTGTTAAAAGAAAGGAGATAACAAAAGTTATAATGGAGAGTAGAAGAGAAAAATAAGGGGTTGGTCCAAGCATAAAAAGAAAATCAAGTTAAAGCATGCACTTGAACAACCCATAATGTAATTCTAGAAAAGTTCAAGGCAAGATAAAGTGTTACATGAAGAAAATTAATCACACTTTTGACCCTCAAGATGACGGAATTCATCCAAAAAGTGTTAGGGCTCATTTCATAGCAACAAGTCTTGCTCAGAAGGTCAATTCTGCATAAAAAACACTAGTCTTGCATCAAAATCTAACATTGGAGCAAAATCTGCGTAAAATTCAAAGATTCTCCAATTTCTACATACGATGTAGCTCTATGTATCCTACATCACAATGTTATGCAAGTAACTCAAGGCAGTAGATACGAACATCAAGAAACAAGCTTGAGCAAGCATGAAACAAGATACAAGCATAGCATATAGTTGAATACCATAGATGAGTAAAGATATCAAGTGTTAAATAAGGTTAGAACTACATGTGTAAGTACTACTAGTAGATGATATCACAAGTTAGAACTACTAGTAGGACCTAGATCATAGCAAGGGATGCAGAAGATAAAGCAAGCTATGAGTAGATGTAGGGATATATCCAAATAAAGATATATGCAATTTTAGAAGCATGAAAGGATATAACTCACTAGAAAATATGCATCATTACCAAAAGATGGTAACCACTAAGAACCTCAAAGTTGTATCCAAAAAAGATATACAACTATATAGATGTAGCAAGTTTGAGCACAGCGGAAGCAATATAAGACACAACCAAGAGATCCAAAGAGATCATCATCAAAATATGCATAATAAATCAAGACAAGTAGTTGTAAGATATAGGAATACCACTAGTGGAATACCAAATTATAGCAGTTAGAGAGACAGAGTTAAAGAAAGATAGACAATTTAAAGCATGACAATATGCATATAAGGATACCAAGGGATTGCTAAAGAATAAGGTTACTGGTTCAAAAAATCTAGTTGACAGGGAAATTCTCATTCAATAAGCCAACTGTGTATTCTGTGCACAGTAACATCGGTCGAGTTACTGACAGGACAAATGTGATTGACAATAGTTGTTAGCAACACCCATTGGTGTTGGTCGGTCGAGTTTGTATCACGATAAACTCAACCAACGGAGTTGCTGTCAAGAAACACATTATATATGAAAAACATATCTAGAGGCATGATAAAAATATAACCCATATCCAACCATGTGTAAGAAAGTTAGTAATGCACTATGAAAGCATTAGAAATAGTTTTTGAGCAAGAAAGTAAAGATAATCACAATGTACCAATTTTGACTCAAAAACCACATGCATAGTGCACACTAACTTGCCAAAACACACAATGATTGGATATGATCAATAAAAACATTACTTTGTGCTTACCATTACTTTTCCACTTATTTCCATCCCCCACACATCTCACTTTTCTTCTTTCATGTGGATTGAGAAGTCAATTTGCAATTCAATAGCTCCAGTCAATCCATTTGCATGTACCTACAAGAAGAAACATGGAATGATCCCCAATCATGTTTTTGGGTCTGGAGGGGTTATCTTAGCAACCCAATTCCTATTGCTCATGGGTGCTTTCCTAAAAGGACAACAAGTAGAATAATGACCAAAATCATTAAAATAGTTGCATGTGCTTGGAACTAGAGGATTCTCCATGGAAGATTGGAGGTCATTTACCTTTGTTGTTCCTTTTACTAACATTACACCCTAAACCATGTCTACCAATTTGTTTAGTAGTATGGTGTAGGATATCATTAAGATTCTTTTTACCAACTAAGAATCTTTGCAAAGAAGATCTCAAACTATCATTATCAAGCATAACAGAAGTAATAGTAGAAGACAAATAATTTATATTATCTCTAGCATGCAAAAGATCATTTTCTAGGCAAAGGGCTTTGTTCAAATAAGAATCTCTCTCAATATGAATAAAAGAAACATTATTCTCTCTACTAGTAGAACTAGAACAAGATTCAAGAGCATTGATTTTAGCAG
This sequence comes from Alisma plantago-aquatica, assembly GCA_963693085.1. Taxonomy (NCBI): domain Eukaryota; kingdom Viridiplantae; phylum Streptophyta; class Magnoliopsida; order Alismatales; family Alismataceae; genus Alisma; species Alisma plantago-aquatica. The sequence continues at coordinate 214,716,927 of OY856412.1, forward strand.
GCAAGGAAGCATTTTCTATTTCAATCAAAGAAATCTTAGAAAGATAAGCACTCTTTTCAGATTCTAATTCTTGTAAAACAAAGTCTTTGTCCTCATTTTTAGTTCTAAGAACATCAATATCATGTATGAGAGAATTAACAATTAAAATATGTTCATCATTAGAACTAGGCATTAGAGGTTGAGCTTCTATAAATCTAATCTTTTCAAGCAAATTAGCATTTTCAAGTTTAAGAGAATCTACTTGAGTAAGGAAAGCATTTTTATCTTCAAGCAAACAAGTAAAATCATGTTCGAGATCGTCTAATTCTATATGAAAATTATCAAGAATTCTGGCAAGCTTTTTCATTTTCCTTTTATGATAATTAATAGAGGCACGAGTATCATCAATGATAGCAATTAAGGGTTCTTTATCTAAAGAGTTTAGATTTACCTCATTTGAATCTATTCTTGTAGATGCCATAAGACCAAAATGGCATTGTCCTTCATCACTAGATCTTGAGCTAGATCCTCCACTTGATTCTTCACTTGAGTTGGAGGAGTCACTTAAGCTTTTGTGCCATTTCTCCTTCTTCTTGTACTTCTCTTCTCTTCTCTTATGATGATGTGTCTTTTTTCCTGGTAGACAATCTATCTTGAAGTGACCTTTCTTTCCACACTTGAGGCACCGGATGGAGGAGGAAGGGTTGCCTTTGTAGAGTCTACCCTTGGAGTATGTGGCATCTTCTTCAACATGAGAGGATGGAGAGGTTTGACCCACAATAGCTTCAATTTGAGCCCGATTTCAGCCTTCTTCATTCTCTTTAGCTCTTTCTCCTCGTCTTTCAACTTCTTCTCTCTTATCAAGTGTGGCTTCATGGGATTGAGAATTTCCTATGAGTTCTTCAATGTGAATATCACCAAGAGACCTTGCTTCTTCAATGGAAGTCACCTTGGATTCCCACCTCTTGGGAAGAGTTCTAAGGATCTATGAGTTGATCTCTCCTCTACTCCTAGGATGACCTAGAATAGCAAGACCATTCACAATGGTGTTGAGCGTTGAGTACATGTTGGCTATCTTCTCCTCCCTTCCCATATTGAAATTCTTAAGAAGCCCTTTGAACATGTAGACTTTTCTTTCCTTCACTTGAGTTGTCCCCTCATATGTGATGTGTAGCTTTCTCCATACCTCATAGGCCGTCTCACAAGAGGAAATCTAATTGAACTTGGTGGGGTTCATGGTGGCATAGAGGATGTTGATTGCTCTTGCATTAAAGGTGGCTTTCATCATGGTAGATTCATCCCATTCTTCTATATTGATCTCCGGTAGCTTGTATGGATGACCCACCATTTTTCATAGCTCAAGACTTTTTCCTTGGATGTGGAATTGAAGCCTTCTCTTATAATAGAGGGATTTACTCCCATAAAAGATTGGAAGTTTGACGAAATATCTGCCATCTTGGTAATCTCCCATCTTCTCCTACTTGTGTAAGTATGCTTGGAGAAGACCTGCTCTGGTACCAATTGTTGGATCTTAGGATGGATGATTGGATGCTCTATAGGGGGTGAATAGAGCTGAATGCACTTAAAAAAAAAATCATTAGACCTTCGAGTTATATCACAAGATAAGAATTCTAAATAGGAAATTTGAGTGCAACTAAAACATACATAGAAAGCGAGAGAGAGATTGAACAAGCACCAAGTGACAGGCTATGTAGAGTGGATCCATACTCCAAACTAGGAGTATGTCAGTCCACTACCTAGAAAGGTCAACCTCTAGGATTTCTAAGTGTGTCTTCATCTATGTATTCACTATAATAGTTACAAAACATGACCTACCAAAGGACTTACTTATCCAATACAAAGAGTCTTCAACCTTACTAAGGACTTACCCACTTTGCAACGAGTCTTCAGACTTCTCTGGGACTTACCCACTCTTGCACAAGTCTTCGGCCTTCTAGGAATCACCCACTCTTCTTGGATATTCAACCTTTGACTTCACCTTCACTTGGAGAAGCTTTCACCAAGGACTTACCCACTTGAGCAAGGAGTCTTCTATCTTCACCAAGGGCTTATCCACTCTTACTCCAAGTCTTCAGCCTTGTTCTTCACCAAGGGACTCCTTCCCTTATTTTTCTTCACCTCTCTTATCTAAGAGAGAGAACCTTCATCTTCATGGTTGAAATGAGAGATTGGGAGGTGGTGGAAGTGAGAACCTCACAAGATATACATGTAGGACTATCTCTCTTACAAATCTCCTACTCACTCTAATGGATGTATTAAGTGATTAAGCTTAGAGAGAGAGAAGAGGCTATAGGATGCACTCAACTATAGACTAGAAACCTCATATAGAGTTTTGCATTGAATCTACAACCTTATAATGTAGCTCAAGGGGTCTTATTTATAGTTGGGGATGCCTCTTAGCCTTTGGGAACACTTAAGGATGAAACTAGTCATTTTGTGGCCTGCAAGAGATATATTTTTGACTATTGTAACTCCACAACATCTAGAAACACTTTTCTGCACTATTCTATACAGTGCTATCGGGCGAGTTTACTTTTGAAAAACTCGATCGAATGCACTATTCGACAAAATAGATTTGACCAATCGATCGAGTTTATCTTGGATGAAACTCAACCGATCACATAAATTAGTTTTGTTCCAGTGCAAGGATCGGTCAAGTTCTTTGTATAGGAAACTCAATCAAACCATGACATTCTCAAAATCTATCAACGATAGATTGAGATTGTAACTGGACTGATAAAGTGCATGTAATGAATTTTGGAAAATGTCATTAAAGTGCTTAAATATTTGATTTAACTGCTCCTAATTCTTTCTAAGCTTAATTACAAGTCATAGAGTCATTACATGTGATTCACAACATGATTCTAATAGATTTACATCATATTCCATAAAAGTACACTTGCATTGATTTTGACTTGTCTTTTCTCCAAGTTGAGATGCGCAAGTTAGGGCATTTGGAGTGTCTATACCTAATCTGAAATCACTCAAGTAGAGACATTAGACACAATTTGGAATGGTTTATCATCATCAAAATAAGGATTTGGTCAATTTAGACCTAGAGTCAACACGACCTACATCTGTGATTAGTGTTACTGTGATTATATAGCTCCTTTGTCTCGGATATCCAGATTGAACACGAGGCATGGTATCATCATCCTCTTAACATTCAATTTATGTTCCTTGAACTAGAGAAGATTGTTTAAGATGCATGTGAGCTGACATATCACATATTGACTCATACGAGTGTGTCCATACGTTTCTCAGTCTAGCTTATCAAGCAGCTAGGAGATCAACTCGGGTAGGAGGGATAAATCCCATCTACATCACTCACAATTAACCCCCATGTGTCACAGTGTATGTAAGTACCACCTTTAAGACAACTATTATTCAAAATAATTGGTGTACAAGTTCATCAAATGACATGTGATGACTATGAGACTTTAGGTCTAAGAATCACAATCAAGACTATCACTGTGAGAGTTGATTCTGACTAACATTCTATGGTTTCCATGTATCACTCTCAAGGAGAGTTTGTTCGATACATTGTTCTCTAACAAGCACCTATGTGTTTGACTTGATATCCAATATCATGATTAATGAGACTATATCATCAGTCAACAAACATTCTAGTATTATGTATTATTGTTGTCTATTTTTCTACCCCAATAATATTCGATGAGGGACATAAAATGAATCTATGTACTCTTATCAGACATATGATCTCATTGTCTAGGTGCTTAACCTGAAGATATACACTAGTAAAAATTGGGCCATTATTCACGAGTGAGTCCTGTCACAAATCCCTCTCTATAGGCCCTCACAAATAGGGACGACTGTGAGTCTGGCCCTCACAAATGGTCCGTGAAGAGAACTCACGTGACAAATACCAGTGGCCCTCACGAATACAATTGTCATAGACCAACTGACCCTCAAGAATGTTATATTGAGGGACTATTTAGCCTTCATAAATACATTTTTGAGGGACTATTTAGCCTTCATAATAACATTATTGAGGGCATGTTTAGTTCTCATAAATACATTTTTGAGGGACTTGATGGTCCTGGAGAATATATTTTTGAAGGGATAATGCCTTCATTAATATTATTTTTTAGGGGCTATGTGGTCGTCATCAATGCAATTTTGATGGTCAATCTGGACCTTCATCAATATATTTATGAGGGACTACTGTAAATGATTTGGTTATTGATTATTGAATGATTTATTAAATGTTAATTAATTATTACTATAGTGAATATCAAATTTTAAATGAAAACTTTGTATACATAACCTCAAGCAATATTTTTATACTAATTCACATGACATCATAAGAAGATTCAACACCAAAATGACACATAAAAATGTTAAATCACCTCAAACCAATTTTTTTTATTGAAGCAAAATATTATCCATACATTGTGTGCTCAACGTTGATATAAATAAAGAGTACATATGGTTCTAAAATTTGAGATTGATGACAATCAACATATCATGCTAGAAACTCTTAAGATCTATAATGTCTCCATATTCCTTCAAATGGTGTGGTGCTCTTCATCAATGCCAGGCCTCATACAGTTAGGTACTTGAATATTCTTCTCCTAAAAATGACAAATCATTATATTAATAGAATTTAAAGTTTACACATAAATCATAGTACAACAAACAACTTACCCTTATATTTCGGTTTTGGTCTACTCCAAGGTGCATTGTCCGTCGAAATCCATCATTAAAAGTAATTCTACCCTATCAATATAAATACAAAAAGGAATCAAAGTGAGTGTGAAGTAGAGATAAATGTAAGTGAACCAACATAGCAGCAACATGCACCCGTAAACTAAAATTATGATTGAACTTAGTAAACAGTACATAATTTAAAAAAACTCACTGGGTTATATGCTTATATCTCTGTTGACTGCACTTAGTTGCTGTCATCAGCGAGATGCATCTATAGATATGAAAAGAGGACGATCCTCACATGATACAAAAGGATTATTACTGAACTTGTCTTCTTGATCATCTTCTGTTAATTAGTGGAGCTGAAGACATAATGGTTTGTTGGTTACAAGAAGGTACATGCTGCAATCCAGTCTGATCTGTCCAAAATTAAGTCTACAAAACCGGAGCCTAAGGAACACAAGAGATACAACCTAAAGAAGCTGATATCCTAGTCCTTAAAGAAGTTGATATCCAGCTGCAATTTTGTTCTGTCAACTTTTTAACAAATTTCATTTTAATGATTTGGGCTTGTACATAATTTGTATCCTCCAAAAGTTTGCAGCCAAAAGTTAACTTCTGTATCTGCAAAAGCATACCCCCCCCCAACACACACATACTATTGCCACGTAATCCCATTCAACAAGATTGTTTGATCTACAAGGTTTATCTGCAATTCAGCTTACTGTACTAAACACAAAATTCTAACACTGCCATCATTTAGCATATTTAGATTCACAGTTGGAATTCAATGCTTCATGGGATTGGCTCGACTTGTCATTGCTTTTCTCAGGAAAATCATATATGATGTTTTGCTGCTATAAATCTGCCTAAACCCCATTCTAGCTGATTCATCATTGGGTTAAATTGCTAACGGGTTGATGCAATAGTTTATCCAAAGCAAAGAGCTGAAGATGTTACCTTTACTACTGCTCTTTGTGAAATTCTGCATGTTACTTCTCTACCCTCTAACGACTATAACTGAACGGCAAGCTAATTACCAAGGTCTTTCTAAGAATGAAAGTATAATGCATTAGTATCCCTTAATTAAGATGTAATCAGAGCTAAGTAGCTAGGATAATCATGTTCTACAGATTTTTTATTCAGATGATTTGACTGACTAGTTTGGATCTCTGTGAATATGGGTCTCCAGCTGTTGTTAGATGGTTTTGACTTGTGATGATATTTTTTCCTTTGTAATGGTTTTGCAAAGCTGATATCATGATGAAATAGAAGCTTCTTATTTCAAGCTGGTGAGTATCCCTTTTGCTAATTCTGTTCTTTCTGAAGTCATGAAGGGTTTGCTTAGCTCTCTCAAGCTGATGAAATGCAGTTCTTCTTAATGATATGCTGACAGGACATCTGTTTGTCTTGCCATGTCAACTGTTTGAAAAGGCTAGGCTGCTGGTGTGGATGCTCTTCTGTTTTCATCCGAAGGTGCAGGATTACTGATTCTTCTCTTGTACAACTAGATTATTCTCTTAAATAGCTAAAGCTATAGATAAGATCATGTAGAAGTCCGTATTTTCCTCCCCCTCCCTTCTATACTTGTAACTTGACTGAACATTTCTAGCTGGTGTGGTGCTAGACCCACCATTGATAGTCTATAAAGAAGAGGGAAACATGCTTGGGTGTACCAAATATAAAAATTTGTACAAGTCTTTCCCAGATGCATCTACCATATAGTTGGTTCCCCGTGACTTCCTGCTTTATCCCTGTGACTTCAACATCTCAATTGGTCAGCTTCACTATATTATATAAGCGTACATCTGCTCATGTCACTTGCTGATTATAGAATATAGTGCTATAGCAGTACATCTGCTCATGTCACTTGGTGATTATAGAATATAGTGCTATAGCACATACTAGATAAGAGATGACGTGAGTGATAACACATACAAGATCTTAATCTGAAACTCCAGAACATACGCATATGGACCTAGCAATAAAGTCTGTCATTTTCCTTGCTAGTAACACAGTCTTCGGTGAAAAACTAGAGAATATAAAGTTGATTGTCTCCTTATGAGGGAGGTTGTTCTAAGACCACTGATCTAGACTCCCTAGAAAGTTTTCAAGAACAGCAACACCTGCCTTCTTGTGGACCTATCCACACTTCTTGAGAAGAAGATACATGTCTTTGGTTTGGATACCGACTGGCCCGAGGCATTAACCATTAAGTAGATTCGTGCCTTATATATTTGATTTGGCCTTATATATCAGATTTGGTATAAGTATAAGATATATTGATGGATACCCTAGAAGTTTAATCAAGCACGTATTGAATACTTGATTTAAATGTTGAGTTCTTGGTGTGAACGACACCGATGAAGATGTGCTTGGTGTGCTCTGCATTTGAGGATGACTTTTTCGATTATTACTAGAAGTAGGGCACCAACTTTTAACTGCAGCCTTTAATAAAGTGTACATGTTAATATTCTTATGTGTATGATATTGAAAATAATCTATAGCTGTTATGAGGTACCTGTGGCTGAAAGATTAGTGGATGTCCATTGCCTTGTATGAAAAGCATACCTACTCCAGTCTCCCTTGAATTGCTTTGTCTAGAAAGTCTTCCTAAGCCATCCCCGCTTGAATTATTTTACCTGGGAAACATGCCTACATCTACACCACTACTTGTATTGTCTTGTATGTGAAAAGAACCCACACCCGACCTATTTGTGCCACTTTGCATGTGTAAGACACTTGTAGTATTCTGATTGGGGTATTCAGCTATACAATCAACATTAATACCGCCATCCTATAACAAATAGATCAACAATGTCAAAAAAAATTATATATTACATTGACATAGACAACTGAATCTAAGTTACCTATGATTGATTATACCAAGTCATTATTTTGGAGATGGAGTTCTTCAATCCATTTACTGTTTCTTCAAGTTCCTTAAGTTTATCCTGAAATAGAAAACAAATTACAAACATCGATCTAATAGACTAGTTGTAACTAATAGTTCAAGTTTAGTTATAATCCAACATACATCCTTTGCATTGCTTTACTCAAGAAGCATTTCATATCTTATACGGGCAGCTTTTCCCCTATGTCCTATCTCTTTGTGCCCAATTCCAACACCTCGGATCCTAGCCTTTTTGGAAGGATTTAAAACTTGCAAATAAGCATCACGTGTTAGATTATCAATACTTCTAGGATCTATTTCTTCTTGGTTTGCTACTTGGTTTTCCACAATATCAGATATTTCAAGCTGTAATTAGAAAGAATCATAAAAGGAAAGCTTAAATTGAGATATCTAAGCATATGTAGCTTTGTAGACATCATAGGAAAGCAAATATCCATTTTCTAACCACTTGTGGGCTTTTTTCGTAAACGTTTTCCAAAAATTTGTTAAGAGGCACAACGGGTTGATCTTCACTGACCTACACATGATAGATAACATAATAATTGTCCATGTTATATGTTCAACTCCTACTAAGAAAGACAAGTGTCCATTATTAATACCATTTCTGCCCGATAACAACTCCATGGCTTTGATCCTGTGGTATGATCCATCACTTTTTTTGCTCTATTTGCCTTGTTGATCTCGGAAATTTTCTAAACCATAAGAAACATATAATTAGAAAAAAGTAGATAGGTATACATGCAAGTTATATGAAACCATTGTACCTTAGACTTCTCGGTTCCCCATTCTTTAACAAGATTTTCAAACTGGTCCATATCTATGGAAGCATTTTTCTCAACATTCTTCATCATCAATGCTGGTTCAATCTTGTACTTTTCATAGTAATCTTTCTTTACACATGCCCTCCACACTGATATCCCTTTGCTAATGTGTTCATCAATGTGATTCCATGCATTAGGGTGACTGCCTAAATCTAAGTATTTCTACAAAAACATAGAAAATATTACTTTAGATATAACAATCATACAATTTGTTGGTCTTTTTATGATAAATATTACCTCAATAAATGATTTTCTATCGGCAAAAGCTTGTTGTGGTTGTTTGTTCCACTTCAAGTCTAGATGCCATATGTGTGGTTTCCTTGCTAGCATATGACAATAACGATTCTATTTGGCACCATTCTCCCCAATAGCATTTCCTTCATAATCCCATTGGACCTTGTAACGTGGCTCCCCTTGCTTAGGAAGTAGGCTTTGCTCACTTGCAGGCCCACGTCCATACTTCCTATTCTCCTGTTCATCCTCAACATTTTCTTCAACTGTTACATCATTTTCAATATTGTTGGACAATAGAGTAGGTTCATCCTCACAATTTTCTACAATTATGGATGGAGGGACAGCAATAGGTTGACTGAGTGTGTTGTTACAACTAGATCTAGTGATTCTTCTTCCTGCCATCCTTCAACTGACAAGAAAAATGATTAGATTATTAGTGCAGAAATATCAGTAACAAAAGTAGCAACTACATTTGAAAAACAAATCAATTGCGGAGAATATGAGACACCAACATATGAATATTCAGCATTTGAAAAACATATAAATTGTAGAGTACCTTGGTTTCATATCCCAAAAAAGAATAATGATGTCCTACTTGCTGGTATATGAAACAAGACTAAATAAATTGCAAAGAATATGCCATATAGTAACAGTTTGCCAAAAAAATGCAATAGAACATATTCCCCAAATAAATTATTCTAGACTTGCAAACAAAATAATTTGATGAAAACAGACAGATTAATGAACTAAACATTAGCCCCATCATTCTTTTTTTTAGTTCTATCAACAAAAGATCCCTCGGTGTCACTCCTCGTCCAAGACACATCACTAGCTACACCACCATCAATAGCTTCAGATTGTAAACCAGTCAAACAATTCTCAATAAGAGGTACTTCAGAATAATCTTTAGGAGGATGCTTTAGCACAGTGCACCAATCATCAGCATTAGGATCCTTCACATAAAAGCATTGCAATGCTTGAGAAGATAGGATAAAGGGTTCCTCCTTTTTTTTATCCTTGAAGTGTTGATTTGTGTGAACCCATATTCATCAATTCGCAACCCGTTAGATGTGCTTTCATCATACCAAGAACATCTGAAAAATGAAACTTTGATTCCTGGACCATAAGTTAGCTCAATAACCTCCTCTAAGTAGCCATAGTACGTGACTTCAGCATTTATAGGATTTCAATCTCTACCACTTGAATAACTTGAAGTGTCAGCACACAAATACACTCCACTATTTTGTGTAGTACATGTACTTTCAATGTGCTTTGAACGGAAACGATATCCATTGACTGAAAATCCTTCATAAGACATTCCCTCAGCATAAGGGCCTTGGGATAACCATCTCAAATCATCGCTAATATTGTTCGGCCTAATCTCTCGCATTTGCATTACCTTCATAAAAAAGTAAAACATTAATGTAATCTACACTAACTTGAACATTAAGAGTGACAACAATATTTATGTTTGAGACTTGCATGCTCTTTCAACCACTTAGAAAACTCCTTTGCATGTTTTGTTTCTTGGGTCCGTGGGGCAGTGTTGGGTTCCATATCTTGAAGAATACACATGTGTTCACTGCTTTATAAGAAGTGTCTAAATTAATGTACAACAAATATACAAACATCAGCAAGAATTTTAGGACGTAATTAAATCTTACCTTCTATAAACATCCAATTCCTCTTTATTGAAAAGGACATAACGATGGGCTTGTTCCAAAGTGTGGAAGTCGAAATTTCTTGACACTCCAACTCTAATTGGAGATCCATCAACATTATGAGGAGTGCGGTTGAGTTTTGTCTCAAAATTATGCAAGTACCTAGCACAAAATGTCAAACTTTCTTCAGCTAAATAGCCACTAGCAATACAACCAGCCGGTTTAGCTTTGTTTCTTACATACTTCTTCAATTTCTTCAAGAATCTCTCTATTGGGTACATCCACCTAGTTCGGATAGATCCGGCTTGCCTGGCTTCATAAGCTAAATGAATGGGCAAATGCATCATGATGGTGAAGAAAGAAGGAGGGAAGATTCTCTCCAACTGGAAAAGAGTGACAGCAATTTCTTGTTCCAATTCTTTGAATTCCTCCACATCAATAATGTTAGAGCAAAGCTTGTTGAAAAATGAGCACAAATTAGCAATAGGCTTGTACACATCTAAGCTTATGCAATGTCTCAAGGCAACAGGTAGAAGTTGATGCATAAGAACATGAAAATCATGACTTTTCAGCCCAACAAGTTTTCTATCAGATTTGCTAACACACCTAGATATGTTAGAAGAATAGCCATCAGGAACTTTCAACTTTTCTAACACAGACATGAACTTATCTTTCTGCACATTAGTCATGGTGTAAGATGCTAGAGGCAAGTAATAGCGGTCACCTGCATCTACTGGCCATAAATCTCTTCGAATGCGCATTTTCTTCATATCTTGACGAGCTTGTAAGTTGTCTTTACTTTTCCTAGAATCACCCAATAATGTGTTTAAAATATTCTCGCACACATTCTTTTCTATGTGCATCACATCCAGATTGTGTCTAACAGATAAATACTTCCAATAATGTAGCTGAAAAAAGATGCTTATCTTATTCCAACCAGGAGGTAATGGTTGCATTTGATCTCCAAGCCTCTTGTGCATATTCATTTTTCCAAATGTGATATTTTCATATCCATCAAATTGCCTCAGTATATCTTCTCCAGATAGTGGCTTAGGTGGAAGTTGAAAATCTTTTTCACCATCAAAATTTTTCCTATCACGTCTATATGGATGATTCATTGGAAGAAAACGTCGATGGAAACCATCGCATTGCTTTTTCCCAAACTTTAACCATTTTGATACAGTCTCCACATTACAACAAGGACATCCCAAATCTTTCTTACCTTTAGTGCTCCAACCAGATAAGTCACCATATGCTGGAAAATCGTTAATGGTCCATAAAATCATTGCCTGCATAGTAAAATTCCTTTTGCTATATGCATCATAAGTTTTGACTCCAAGCTCCCAAAGTAGTTGCAGCTCCTCAATTAATGGCTCCAAGTATACATCAAGGTCATTGCCAACCATATGTGGACCTGGGATTAATAGAGACATCATAATAAATTGTTCTTTCATAAGAAGCCAAGGCGGAAGATTAAGAGGTGTCACCAACACAGGCCAGATGCTATGTGATGCACTCATATTGCCAAATGCATTAAATCCATCTGTTGCTAATGCCAATCTAATATTGTGTGGTTCAACAGCAAAGTCTGGATACCTGGCATCAATAGACAACCATTTCGGTGTGTCTGAAGGATGATGAATACGACCATCCTTGCCTTTTCCTTCAGATGGACAAATCATATCTTTAGCAATAGATGAAGACATATAGAGCCTCTCTAACCGAGGTATCAAAGGGAAGTGATACATGAACTTAGCAGCTACCTTCTTTCCCTTTGTTTTGTATTGCTTTTCATTACATCTTGAAGCACCACAAGTATCACAATTTTCTTTTGAAGCTGCATCTTTGCAAAAAAAGCATGCAATTGTTTGTACATACATCTATAGTAGAATGATCAAGTCATAAATCCTTCACGATCGCATTTGCTTCATAGTACGTCTCCGCGAATAGACAATTTTCTTCTGGAAATCCTGAAATAATCAACTGTAACAACTTTGTGAAAGAATCCTTGGACCATCCAGATTCCTCCTTCAGAAATAGCAAGGCAACCAAATACGATAGCTTAGAATGACTTGTGCAACCTCTATAGAGTGGTTGATCCGCCTCTTTTAGTAGCTTGTAAAATCTTTGTGCATCTACATTTGCAGGTTCCTCTGTAGCTTCAGTAGAGTGGTCATTTGTTGTGTCACCCATACCAAACAAATCCTCCAGCATCTGATGCATATTGTCGGTGCTAGGCATGTTTGGTGCCACAACAGGAATGCTCCTACCAATCACCTCCCCATGAAACGTCCAAACATCATAGCTATGCACAAATCATTTTTGTAATACATGTGAGAATACCTCCTCCTCTGTTTTAAGGTATCTGTTCAAGCATACCTTGCAAGGACATATTAATTTCCCCTGTCTAGTTGGTCTCTGATGGATAAGAGCAAACTCAATGAACTTTCGTAACCCTGCCTTAAATACATCACTTCGCACTCTGTTCCCAATATACATCCAACTCCGATCTATTAGAAAATCCATCTACATGAAGGAAAATATATAATAAGTTAAGCACACATTACAATATATATATATATATGCAATTCAAATAGTATATTGATTATATTCCTTTCAGTCTATCAAGGTATTTATATTCCTTGATTATATATATAAATAATCGAGTAACCTGATATAGTCTGATTTAGAGTAAATTTGTTCTTCATATTTTATAGCGACCGCTTGCCTTTAAAACTCCCATATCGACCACTAATAGTCTGCTACCCTCCATTTCAATTGATACTTGTAAATTAGACATAGTGATCGCTACACCTCCCTTATGTGTATCATTTGCTACAACCATTGTAGAGTACCACTTATGTACAACTCATGTGTACCTATTAAAAACTAAGAAATTATACATGGCATGACAAACAAATTCTACTCAAGTTGTAGGATGTCATCATCTATTGAAGACTCTTTGCACATGCAAGCAACATCACTGAAGGGGATCTAAGAAAAAATAGAGACAATCAACAAAATGCTACAAGACCATCCAAACATGCATAAGAGAAGAAGATTCCTCTTCAGCTCCATAATGAAAAATATGAAATCTTTCTTAGGGGAGAAGTCTCTGAGGATGAAGTGGTGTCACAAGGCAGTGATGCGATAAACACTTGTGAATACTTACCGTATGAATAAGTAACAACATTAAAAAGGAAGCAAAAAGCATGATGACTTGATGCACCTACAACAAAAAATAAGAAGGTGATAGTAAAAACAAGGTCCCATGCTCATCATCTGGAGACAAGCATGATGCCCAACTCATTTGCAACACGAAAGAGTGCAACTACAAGGGAACAAAATGTGATGTTCAAACTAAGGGACCTGGTACATAAATCCTAGTATGAGCTATTCATGAGGATAAAGAACTTCAAACCAACATGATACAGTGGCAACCAAGACTTCAGAAAGTTGAGACTCTATGATAGAGTTATGGAGTTCCTAACAACAGTAAATTTGCACATTACATGTATGAAAACGCAATGCTCACTGACAAATATGACTTCTGAATTCATCTCCTCACTCGAAAAGATACTTGTCGACAAAGAGAAAGAAAATAGATTGGAGGCAAAGACTATTATGTAATAAAGGCTATTCTGAACACGATATTCAATAGCACCTAAGATGAATCCCAAGCATGCGCAACAGCTCCCGATGAGAAGAATGCAATGTTGGATTCAACAGCCACAAAACATGGGAAATGTTGACTAGGGAAGACATGAACAGCCCCATGATGTCTTCCCTAATAACCTCTTGTTTTGTAAGAGTGATTTTGAAGATCGTGGAAACATGGTCTATGCACGGTGACAATCAGTATGAGTATCTAAGTGGGACCACTTTCTCATTTGGTCCATGTTAAATAAAAAGTTGGCACACATAGGAAGGTTGTACATTGAAAGATTATTTGTGATAGTTGGGCTAAAATTCAAGTAGATGAAAGACTTTTGTATGGGAGGCCAGGTAACACTCGTTGCAGCCTGCTTCTTAGACATCGAGAAATTAAGAAGATATGAGTCAACCAAGGGGTACACAAAGATCGATATCAAAATTTAAATGACAAATAGAATATTGGCATAGAAAGGCAAAAAAATCTTCTACAAGCAGGCTAACTCTAAGTTGTTGCTCCCCCTTCTAGAGATGCACTATTATGATGCATAAAAACTATGGTCAAGCATGGATGAAATATACAAAATGCACTCTAGTGCTATCCAGATACCTAAAGACCCATAGTCACCTACTAACATCCCACAAGATGAATAATAGGTGCATGAAATGGAGAAAAAAAGGTCAGAGAAGAGGAAGAAATTGGAAATAAAACCTCACAAAGACACATCAAAAGCACTAGTACTCCAATTACCTCAACCACAAGCAGAAGAAGAAGAAGTTGCAGGAGAGCCACCATTGACAAAATGAGCATCAACGCAAGATGATGAAGGATTCAGTGTCCCTCTATCGCCCCCCATAGTCACTAATACAACATCGGCAGTACCCATTGTAGAAATGGGTGACCAACTAGGTGCCCCCCACAAATGAACATGAAAACATAAAAAAGGTCAAGGAAGAGCTAGCATGCCATCATGGAATCCTGGGCTACCCACCCCAACCCCTATAGGAAAAGATATATTGCCTAAGATAATAGTTGAAAGGGAAGATGATCAACCTGAGCCATTAAGAACAAACAAACAATAGAAAAAGAGCTAAACAGGGCACAGAAAGTACCCTCACCGCCAGCATAATAGAATCAACCAACCCATCCCAGACAAGAAGAAGCAGCAAGCACGTAACTACTACCATTGACTTCTGAAAAAATAGTTGTTGTAGCAACAACATCTTTGAGATAATACCAACAACGCCCACCAACCTTGGGAAAAAAACTGGGATGTCGATCTGACACTTTTTATGCACAAATGCATCATCCCACTTCTAATAATATGCTTATCACTTCCAGCCTACTCACACTAACAACACAGGTACAATATATAGAAGAGAGAATGACATCACTTCCTAAACTTATGCAACAAGTCCTCCTCAGCCAGTGTGAAATGATGCAAACAATAGGGAGAATGACTGCAGAAATTTAGGAGAAAGGAAAAGAAAGAGATGACATGCACAAAGAATAGGAGATCATGTGCAATAAAGATAAACATATATGAAAATATATCAATAATTAATCATCTGCTTTTTGAAAAAAGTGCTTGTATGACAATGATGTGGCCATCTTGTCCACCCACCTTGTGCTTCCTGCTTTCTATAATATCAGCACTACTGTTGGAAATTTCAGTCCGAACTATAAACCAATTAGCAGTGAAAAAGTCAGGATGCCCCTTCTAAATGAGGTGAAGGAGGTGGATGCTCAAATTAGCTTTATGAAAGAGTGTTGGTAATTCTCTGGTTGCACGACCCTGTTTGCTTTTCTGAAAAAATGGCAAAACCTCACACTAGTTTGTTGGTTCATAGCCCTAAAGGGGCCACATTCTAGAGATCATTATGTAGTCAAAGTAGTGCCTATGTTTTTCTATTTTGTATCTTATTCTCTTGAAAGATTGACCTTCAGTGTTATTCGATTCATAGCTAATGGTGCATCTAACCATATTAGTGCAAGAGGCATCCAGAGGTTGAAGGAACTAAGAAAGAAATGGAAATAGATGAAAACAAGAACCTGTCTGTGGAGACCGTAGTGGAGTTGGGGGCAGCTGTCGGCGCAATGGAGGCGAGGGCACCTGTCGGCGATGATCGTAGAGGTGTTGGGGGCGTCGGCGGCTAGGGCGAGGAAGGAACGGAACAACCGTGATCGGCTAGGCAGAGGAACAGAACATCCTCTCCACCGCAACCCTCTCCAAAATGAAACAGGACACGCACGGCGCAGGAGGGAGATGTGCACGACGTGAGAGGGGAGGGTTTATCTTTTTTTTATTTGCAAATGTTGTGTTTTAGAATGAAGGGAAGGGTTATGAGATGGAGGGAAATATTTGGCATGGCATTTTTCACGGGGTGATTAGTGAGTAATGTATTTGTGAGGGATTAGTGTTCACATAAAAGGTCTAAGGATGTAAAAAACATGGTTGAGGGATTTGGTCCCATGTTTGAAGGATGATCCCTCACAAATAGACATCATTATTCACGATTTTCGGTTCCTCACAAATGTTCTTCAATAAAGGCCAAATTTTTTGTAGTGATATGTCATCGAGTAACATCATTCTTTAGACATCTATTATGTTTGTGTCACTATTCCATACACGAGACAAATAAAACAAACATAATTACATATAATATTATCAAATCAAGTACATGATGCCCCAAAACAATCATCATATGACTGACTCTCTAGGCATGCACACCAATAGCTGACAACCCTTCAGAGAGAGAGAGAGAGTGATGGCGATGATGACAATGCTTCAGAGAGAGAGAGATAAATGGAGATGTCCATGAGAGCAACCACCTAGGGCCATGCATCCACCTACAAGTGAATGATGAACTATCTTTCTCTCAAGGATTATGATCGATGCTCTAATTCCACATAGAAGGGGATTACATGGATGACAATATTGATGGTATTGAAAATATAATAGATACAAGAGAGACCTATCTTCTTTATATGTGACAGGTGGATATGAATTCAGAGACTTCCATGTCTAACTAGACTATATATCAGCCTACAAACATTGGTCCATATATGATATGAGTATTACTTCTAACAGTATTAATCATTAATTAGAATGTGACATTCAATACTTGTACTATATTAACTCATACATTGCAAATATAGTTATTTTTACATATAGAGTATTTGAAAACAAAATTTAGATTCTAGATTATCAAACTATAAATGTGACAGAGTCGATGACAATAAAATTTTTTGACCAAACCGATCGACATTGGAAATTCTAGGGTTTTAGGGGTCTCTTAGGATTTTGGGTCGACTCCTATCAGGTGAAATTTAGTTTAGGGCAACAAAGTTTGGGTCAAGTTTAGTTCGAGTCTATTCGGGTCGTGTCTCATTCAAGGAAAGTTAGGGTTTGAATTTCCCACATTTTTTCTTTTATTATTTACTTGTATTTATAATAAAATATTTTTATAATGCTTGTTGGTTAGGATAGATAGGATTGAGTTCACATTTACATGGGAATAGTTCATTCCTTATCAAAAAATAGAAAAATGGTTTCGTGTGTCCAAGCCATACCCAACCTGCCCTCAATTGGATACAACCAACCAGACATAAACAATACCTGAATCAACCCATACTAACTGAACTAAATTTCACCTGTCAATAGCCTATTTGAAGCCCAAACAGACTCCTCAAAACCTAGACCTTTTGGATTGGGTGGGTCATTTGAGTTTTTTTATCATCCTTACCATGACACAAACACAATTAATAACCTAGAATCCAATGTTCTTTTTCCAATATCATATAGAACCAAATAACTATAATATAATGTACGAGTTATTATGTTAGAAGTTATTGATATCACACTTTAATTAAGTAAATAACACAACAAAATTAGAAAAGACCTTAGAAAAAAGATGAATTTGCGGTAATAAATTTGGATGAGAGGTCGTATACAAAGTTTGGAGAAAGAGAGGGGTTTATTAGAGTTAAGCAAAGGAGAGGGGGTGATTTGGAATTTAGTAAAAAGTGAGGGGGCTTCTGGGAAAAACTCTTAACATTTTATTAGGGTATTTGGCTAAGTAGTTGTCCTCGAAACTACCATATCCCTTTTGTTTTTCGTACCCTGATGACATCATACCGTTGAGGAAGTTCCTATCAAGGTAAATTCAATAGGGATGGCTCGCCCCTCTTGGAAGAGTAGTATTCCATTGGAATTGCCCCTGTGAGCCGCTTATGTCTCATTGAAAAGGACATGAGCAACATGAATGCCACCAGAATAGATGAGTAGATTATTGTAACATACTAGATCTCGAACCCTACCCTGGAAGTTGACATTTTGGACTTAGCCAAATAAGGCTGAAGGTTAGACCTAAATAGATGTTTAGTATAACCCCAATGAGCTAATGCATATATATATCACCTTAATGTAACATAATGTTCTAACATTAATCTTAGGTTCATAATGAATACATAAAATATGCCACATAACTCATTTTGGTGGTAATAGGAATATAAGAAACTTAATTGGATGAATAATTTAGATAATGAGTTGTTAATGGGCCATATGACATATCTCATAAAAAAGTCTCAAAAGTGGAAACAAACTTCAAATTCGAAATCTACATACCAAAATTAGCCTACATGTTAAATTTCATCTAATTTGGACCACCTTGAAATATTAGGATAAGTTTAGGAGAGAATGAATGAAAGGCATAATTAATGAATAATGTGATTATATAACTTCCAAATATGTAAATAATGGAAAATTAATATTTAACACATCAAAGATAACTTGTGGATGAAGTTTGGTCCAATTTGGATGTTGTTTGTGCAAGTTATGTAATTTTAGGAACATTCTGGACTTTTCTGCAATTTACCCAATTGGAAAGTTTTATTTGCAAATTGTCACTTGAATTATAATCCTTATATATTCCCTTACCATTCTCTAGTTTTTGAACCATAGGGAGCCTAGTTGCACCTTGGTTTGAAGGTGTTTCCTTCTAAGGGCATATTAGGGATTACACTCTTTATAAATGAGTTTATCTTTAGAAGCTATCGACCAGTGGGGTTATTTCTTTGATTGGAGGTCGGTTGGGATGGCCTATAAGTGTACATAAATCAATATTTGATATTCAAGAAGCCTCTATGAGCTATCCTCTTGTATGGCCATGAAATCCCTAGGCTAAGGACACATGGAAAGCTCTATGGACACCTCATGCTTGACTTCTTCCTTATCCATAAAGGCTTGCATGTCCATAGGCACCCTTAGCATTGGACACATGGAAAGTAAATTGACACATCATTCTTGACTTCTTCCTTATCCATAAAGGCTTGCATATCCATGGACACCCTTATACATGACACATGGAAAGTCACATAGACACCTCATACTTGACCTATTTCTTTATATAGCCATATCTACCCCTTCCTAACTCCCAATTTGAAACCTCTTGCTCTCCTTTATTTCCTCTAGCTTAGAGCATCATTCCTACTCTATTTTTCCATGAAGGTGCTATCCCAAGGTAAAAGGAGGTGCCTATCTTGGTGAAGAAGGCTCCTAGGATTGTAAATTGCTCTATTTAGGATTTCATAAGCTCCTCCTTGGTAATTTTGACCAAAACTAGTAAGTATCCTCCTTTCCTTTCCTATTCTCATATTATTAGTCTTCCTTCCACCTTCCTCCAGTTCGAAACCATGGCCTTCCGTGGTGAAACCCCACCTAGAACCCATAGGGGTTTTCACCTCTAAAGTGGAGAAGGTGCTTCTTGCTCGAGATAGGAGCTTTGTTAGAGAAACCAACATCTCTAAGCTTGGGAACCTTACTTATTAGACCTGTCCACCTTCCCTAGAGGTTCTTTGGAGGCCTAGGCTTGGATCTAGGACTGACTTGGACGGTTTAGGCTTTGAAGTTTAGGTATGATGTATCCCCTATTCTTCTATGTTGAGCAATTCACCTATGCTTATTCATTCTCTTTGTCCTATGGACATTATCCTATACACAATGTCTTTTTTTTAAAATCATGGTTCATGTGAACTATCTTATTTGATATTGATCATGTGATCATGGATATTCTTTTGAACTCTTATCTTATGCTTTTCTCATGATGGAACTCTAAAAGATGACATGTGATGTCTTTTTTCCACTTATGAGGTGGATGTATATGTTGGTCACTTATGTGGTGACTAGTTTATATATTCTGACTATACTTTCTACTTGCCTCTACATTTAACATGATATGTGATTCAGTAGCACTAAAGTAGTGTAATTGTATTAGTTTTTATGACAGATGTGTTATTTCCTGCCGAGCAGATGTGATATTTCCTGCTCTTTTGGGATGAAAAGGAACCTCATACCCAGGGCAAGATGTGTGATTCTTGGCCCATGTTTTATATATTTGGGAGAATGGCAGTATTCCTTTCTCTATCAGGTTTCAAGTTTATGAGACTTGGCTGCCTTTATGTTTATATTGTTCTAGGACTATGTTTATCTCACATGCATGCATGTTGATGATATGGGGTGTGTGCCCTAATTCTTTACATGTTATTGTGTGGAACAATCTTTATATTTTATTAATGGCAAGTATTCTTTTGTTATCATATGATTTCAATTGCTTTTCTCTTGATACCCATTTGGGTGGTCCTTATCCTTTCTATGGGAAGCCTTTTATATTTGATGTCATTTATTCCATATATTGCTTAATCTCCTATTTAGTATGCACATATCAGCCTTTGTTGATGTCATCTATTTTCTCTTCTTACTGGGGTATGCTTCCAACTCTAGGTGAAGGACTTGGATGATAAGGCATGAAGTTTTGGACTAGCTTAAGGAGTTAAAGCTTGGAGACAAAGTTGTTATGGTTTAGATTTCCCTCTACTTAGATCCTTATGTTGTATCATACATGTAAACTCTTATGGGATATTATGATGTATTTTTGTAATAACCTTGTGATAAATTGAATATAGTCAATATTTTTATTCTGTTGCTACACTTTGGTTGTTTTGAATACCATTTATTGAAATTTGAAAATGTTACACCTATTCCAGCATACCTTTAAGTGTGTTTGGAATGGATGTTTTATTCTTCAAATTTTTAATAAGGGGGTGATCCTGCACTCCTTACAGTTATCTTCCATGTGATTGAATCCCAAGTCCAACACGAGTGGCCCACTTCCACAATTGCACTCCCTGTCAGTGGTGGGGTTAAGGCATACTCAGCAGCAGTGATAAGGCGCCTCTCCCTCCGCCAGTAGGAAGGCATTGTGGGATTTTGGGAATGTTATCCAAGCAAAATAGTAGGGTTGGGCAAAATTTTGTTAGTAATCGATTAACTGAATGGTTAATTTGGTTCAGACAGTTTGGCTAATTCACATTTAGTTAATTTATTTCAGTTAATTGGTTAAATGGATAGTTTTCATTTAAAATTAATTTTTATTTATTTAACATAATTAACTAGAATAACCCTAATTTACAAATATAAAATTATCCTACATATATATATACCTATGTAGTTGTACTTTTATTTCAGTAACCTCTCCATCTATACACTAGTCAAGTTTTCAAAAACTATACATTGTTATATTTACATGCAATACTACTATGATATGACAGTTGTTCAAAACTGTACGAGTACTTTCAAACAATATTGCAGAAGCCTTACTTGGTTAACCAAGTTAATCGAAGAAATCAATCATTAAACAAATAATCGTAATCAAATTAGCCAACTCTAATTCAGTACGATTAATGGTTAAAATTTAAAACCACACATTAATCGATTAACTGAATCGAATTAACTATTTATAGTAAAATTAACGAATGCTCAACCATACCAAATAGGTAGTACCAAAGCCAAGAATTTCATTCACGGAAGACACCACACATAGTTGTAGTTCAAAATATTTGTGTTAAGACTTGAGAATGAGTCTGATGCTAAGGATCATCAGATAAAGTTAAACAACGGTAAACATGTACTATACTATAAAGTGCAAATTATTCTACTAATACATATACAAAGATAATCATTATTTGAAAAAACATAAAGTTGAACATATTTCGCGACCATTAATATTACAAATTATAATTTTAAGACAATATTCTATATTCGAAGTTTATGACATTGTTCATAAATATCATATTTTTTGAATAAATTTTACAATGAAGTGTTACATATGTGCACATTTCTACATTCAAGGGGACGTTGCCGATATCCAATTCACACTCCTAGTCAGAAAACTAAAATATCAACAATGTCGTACCAAAAATATGAGAATGTGTGCACTACTCGATAAATTTGTAAGTTGAAGAAGAACAAAATGAAAAAAATCCAACCAACGCAGTCTAGCAATTAACTAAACATCTAAATAAAACATTATTCTTACAAAATGTAAACCTTCTTCCTTAATTTGCCAAAATTGTTTTGATCATTAATATGTCAAAATTCATCCCAAATGGTATAGGAGAAAAGTTAGACAATTCAATGGGAGAGGATGTGAACAAGGCCACAATGTAGACTAGGCGAGTGGCAGTGAAACATGTCATAACGGTCTTCCTCGCTTAATCAGTGACGTCGTCTATTTATTTACGGTTTTAATCTCATTCAAAATAGTATTCGCTTAAACCACAAAGGAAATAGAAGGAAAGGGTAATTTACCTTACTGAATACCGAGTCACGCTCTATCTAACACAGAGGAGGATACCATGTAGGACACTATACTTCCATTAATTGCCCATATTTGATGGGGTTTCTCTTTAAAAAGAAAAAGTTTGTAGTTTATGGTGACAATTCGGGCACGTGCCTACCCATTGCCTGTGGCCACGCCACTGCGAGGATTAACAGCCTGCGGAGCATACTTATGTTTCGTCTACTCCGGCTACCCCCGCCGCTCCGACTACCCGTCCAGCCACACGGGTTTCGATTCCCAGCTCCAGTATAACGCCCGGCAGGGGCTCCTGTTCTGTTCATCTGAGATATGTTCGCCTAACGGCTACTGTGAAAGTAACGGGCAAACCAAAGGAGACGATCCAGAACATGGACGGCAGCGACCGGAGAAATGGATGTAGCGAGCACACGGCAGCTGCATGAAGAGGGTGGGCAAATGTGAATACACGAAGAAGCTTTTGCGACTGTGTCTGGAGCAAACAAGGAAACCGTGGCACAGGGGTGTTCATGACGTTTGCTTTGAGGAGGCCGTATCCAGGCGGCCGTAAGAGGTTATTTCAGTTAAATTTGTTATATTAATACATTAAAAATCCACAATTTGCAAACCATGCTCTATTTTAGTATTCATCATATTTTAAAGCAGAATCTTGAATTGGATTTAGGCTACGTTTGTTACGTAGTGAATCATGGTGATAGGGAATGATGATGAAACAAAAATGTTGTTTGTTTGCCATGGTGATAGGGAATCATGGTGAATGCATGGTGAATCCATGGTGAATTCTGATCTATTTTTATCCCCATAAAAAAGCATGGGGAATTGTAGTGAATCGTAGTGAAAGAAGTTTCTTTCAAGACTCCACCGTTTATTTAGACAAATGTGCAAAATAAACGTTCTAATAAATATGATATTTACTTGTGTAGGGTATTTTTTATAAAAAAAAATCCCTCTCCATCACTATAACCATGTAACAAATAACATTTTTTTAAGTTTTTCACCATCACCATCCCTATCACCATGCACATGTTACCAAACAACACATTTTAATAATTTCTCTATCACCGTCACTGTCCCTATCACCATCACCATCACTGTCACCATTACCATCAATTTTATCACCATGTACCAAACTCAGTAACTGCGTCACTAGAGAAAAACATTGGATTGACCACTTTTAAACTTGTAGCCAATTAAAAATGAGCTACAAAGAATCTTGTGGCGGATCAAAAGTCTGTAGCAAAATGCTCGTAGCAATTGCTTCGGTAGCCATTCAATTTACGCCACCAAAAACCTTGTAGCGATCTAGAAGCTTGTAGCAAATTCAACCAGACAATATTTAATTGAAAATAAGCATTCCATACGTCTAAATCTGTAGCCAAATATCATTTACACCAAATTTTGATATCACCACCGAGACTTGTCGTTTCAGATAAGCAATATTTGTAAATCAACCTGTCACATGCGTAATTAAAACATTTACAACAGACCACTGTAAACCATTGGGGCAATCCCATTTTGAGACAGAATTTTTGGTTTCACTCAACATAACGTTTAAGAGTACTGATGTACAAAATCCATTGAGCATTACAGGTTGTTTTATTCAACTTTATATATATCAAAGTAAAATACAACGTGAACGTATCACATTTGATCATAACACAAAGTATAGACACACCGACAAAACCAGTATAGCTGCGTCTGATCAGAAATGAATGATGTATATCCAAAATTGAGGTCTCCCATATAACACTTTCCACTTTGATATCCTGCTCCCTTTCAATTCTTGGTCTATCACGCCACTTAGACATTCAAATAGGCTGACCGGTATGTCTATTGTCCACCTAAAACAAAATTTACAAATTCAATTTATTAATACTTCAAAACAAGCCATATAGCCGGCATATCTAATGAGATAAAATAAGATGTATTGAAACAACATTTAGCTAATAAAAAGATGAGATCACGCATACAAGAATGGTATAGCGAAGCCAACCAAGTGTATGTACTAGAATATATCTGGTACTAATTAAATTTATATTCTCTTTTAACAAGGAGAATGTGGGTACTGGGTCCTGATTGCATCTCCAAGTACGAGATCATAAAAAAAGTACGATCCAAATTACATGAATATATTTCAAAGGACCGGAAGCATCATATTTTTATTATAAAAACAAACCAAGATGCATCTTAATGTTAAGAACATAGGGCAAACTACAACAAATTTGGGAGCGGACATGAGAGCAACAAGGAGAAAAAGGTTCCACACTTGAGTTGAAAAAGGAAACGAAACAAAAAGAGGTGGTGGTGATTAAAGAACACAAAGTATATAGGAGTAGAGTGGAGATTGAGATTGAATATTTTTCAAATAGTACCAATAGGAGTGGTAGGAGGCACATAGAATTGTATAGCACATGGAAGAAGTCATAAAAGAACAAGGAAAAAAAGGGAGAGATGGGAGATAGGAAGAATAAGCAAATAAAAGAGAAAAGAAGACATCTAAATAATCATATAATGAGATAAATAGAATCAAGGCGAGATAACTTAAATCTAGCATGAGATAGTGGTATTATGATATTTTCACTCAATCATTAACAATCATGCTGAAAGTTTAGAGTTGTAGCAACAAGTGCATTGTTTGCACGATAGCAAAAACTTACAATATTTGCATGATTTAAAAATTCAATCATAAAATATATAAGGAATCAGGTGAACAAGTAGATAGTAATCTTAAATAATTAAGTAGTACAAAGAACACAATATATAAGAGATTAGAATTGTATTAGATGTGAGCATTTAAAGGGAAAATGGTAACAAATGAGGAGGCTTGAAACTTCATGCAGTTTAAGTTGAAATACTAGTAGTACGGATGCTAGACATACTTCAATAACCCATGAAACGACAATGCTTAGCATATCATTTTGAAAATGAAAAAACAATTAAAAACAAGAACATAATTATGTGTTATGTTGATAACCCATCCACTAGTCTCCTTGTTGTGTCCCGATCCTCTATTTTGAACCACCTAAATACATAAAAGTTTTATTCTCCAAATGTACTTAAGAACAACATAACATCACTAATTCATACAATCTAGTATGAAACATTCTCCACAAGAAAAAATAACAATTAAAATCATCTTAAAAGAGAATTCTGAAAAAGGCATAACAAGGTGTTTTTACAAGCAGGGAATAAGCGTCAAGTTAGTTGTGCTTAAGTTGTATAATGAATATCAATATTATCTAAGCTTAGCCAATATGAGTGCTCCAAAAAAACCTCACATGACCAATGTTAGCCATAACGTGAATGAAATTAGACCTAATGAGATTTAAACTGCCCTAATATATTCTAAAGTAGATTCCATTACAACCACGGTGACAAACTAAGTTGAATTTTACAAAACCATCAGTGAAAAGGCATGACTTTTCATGGCCTCAAATGTTACGTCAGAAAATATTAAAGAATCAGTGATTATTTATGATTTTTCTTATAATGTTTAACTTTTTGTGATTTTTTAACTTTTTCCCAAAATTTCAGACTAAGTTTACCCAGACTAAGTGGCAATTGGGCCAACTATTACTTGTGGCCCACTGATTCGCCACCAACTTATGCAAGCCCCTCACACCCTACTATTTTGATGCCCTTTTTAAGGCAAACCATCCCCTTCCTACCTCTTCTTCCTATTTATTCTGTTCCCATTTACCTTTTCTTTTCTTCTCCCCCCCCATCGCCCAGAATCAATCTCTCCCCTTTGTTATTTCATTTCCCCTATTGCACCCATTATTTATGTGGGCTCTGATCTCCAAAACCACGATATAAACTTAGCGGAAGTGATTCGATTAACAGCGGAAGACAAAAATCACGGGAAATTAAAACTTTTCGAGATAAGAGCTTGAATCTATAAAAACTTCTTTCATAAAAGGAGATAAACTGTTTACATCTCAGATAATTACTTCTTGAGTAATTATATACAACATGATACAAAATCTCAAGAACTCAAAACCAAAATCTCAGACCAAAAGACTCCAAGGACCTGAGAGTACAGAGAACACATAGGACTGACTATCTAACTATACAACTCAGCAGTCTGAATCTCCACCTGAGATTTACTGCAGCTCCTGATGCTGCTGCTGTTGATATTGGTCACCTGAAGATTGATTCCTTCGCCCTCGACGACCACCTAAAAAGTTGAAATCTACGGGGTGAGACAATTTTAAATAATTGTCCCAGCGAGAGTTATAACTCTTCGCTAGAAACTTTATTATAGCAACCAAGAATAACATAGGCAATAAAAGCTTTAAGGTAATCAGCAACAGATTGTTATCAATTAGAACAACAACATTTAAGGAATATGAAGAACATGTATACTAAGTAATGTATCTTCAACCAATGTATCTCGTAGTTCAACCTAAGCAGATATGCTACGCGGTTGATTATGTTTTACAAACATCATTATGCCCTGCGGAGATGAGGTATACCGCTCATACTCCAACCGATCACTATTAAGTCGCATCGTTATCATACATAGGTCATCAAAAGAGCCGGATTCTTATGACCTCATCTTCCTCAGTCAGTAAGAGGATCAACATGCAAGACATCTAGTGTCTCTACTACTATAGCTTACCAGGGTATTCTGGTACTTCGCTATTAGAGTCACAGTGGCATTCTGTACTCTCTTCACTACCGAACGATTTCTTGTTTATCTCTCATCGATGCGGTATAAAAGATTTCCTCGGGAGATTAGTGTTACATCACCCCGACATAAAACATAGTGAAGGATTGATAGATTAAGATACATCTACATCAATTCCTACACTAGGATGTAAGGAAATTCACATCCATATTACCCCACATATTCAAAAGTATGTGCTCCAGGAATCCCCTTAGGAAAACCTGTTTCACCATCATTTAACTCCTGACAATGATGGATCTATGATCAGGGCTCTACATGGTATGATTATACTTGATTAGTTAGGTACATTTCAGTATTCTTTTATCATCATACATATTTTCAAACATTAATCATTAGCATAGCAGCTATGAAGGAAGAATACTAAATGTAACAAGCCTAACTCTCATCAATTATCATTTCTCAATATTCTCATCACAAGTCATCTCTTAAAGCATGACCTTGATGGTATTCATGGCTCTCACAGCCTATCAATCTCATAAGATGCTATTAACAAGGCATCAGGATATATCACTATTCATAAAGCTAACAACATGCTTTCAATGAATATAGTATCATCATCCATACCTGGATATGATCATCCTCATAAAGGAACCTGCACGGTTAAATCAACTGATAATAGTAAATAACTCATTTAAAGAAGTTGTATCTCCCTACTCATACAAGAGCTAGGTTTCCCTGGTTTTCATCAATTAGGGTTTACTATTCACATTACATGTCACCACCCTAGAATTAGGGTTTACTTTTCACCTCATGGTGAAATGATCTCATAACATACTCATGTATGAGAAACATCATTATTAAAGACCTCAGATAAGATTAAGATTCATCAATTATCATAATTAGGGTTTCCATGATCTCACATAAGTGGATCATACCTAAACTTACACATTCATGTATATTGAAGGTATTTTACTTGAGTTTTCATTATAATTGGTACTTTCTCTCTCCTCTAACTAGTAGATAGTGATTACACCACTCTAGATTAGGTTGGGTTAAGTCCTCATTGATTAACACAAGTCAACTCATCACTATCATGTGATTAGGGTTTGATTAAAATAAGGTATCACTCAATTGAACCTTTTAGGGGCATTTTAATAATTTACCCATTTACCACGATCATGGGTCAATTCATTAGCCACTTAGTCCCTTAACATCTTAGGTTACTATTAGGGTTTAGATTAGATCATCATTGAACCATTTACACCTTCAAGTGATTAAGTATAATCAACCTTGAAGGTCTCCAATTGGTTTAGGGTTTAACCTTCAACCTTCAACCCATTTGATACTTAAACGACCTTGAACTTGTTTAATCTCAAATGACCTTGAATCTACTTGAACCTTAAACGAGTGTGGACCCACTTAATCTTAAACGGGTGTGGACCCATTTAAGTCCAAACGAGTGTGGACCCGTTTGAGCCTAAATGAGTGTGAACCCGTTTGAGCTTAAACGGGTGTGAACCCGTTTGGACTCAAACGAGTGTGGACTCGTTTGGACTCAAACGAGTGTGAACTCGTTTGGGCCTAAACGAGTGTGAACTCGTTTGGTCTAAAGCGATTGTGGGTCTACTTGGGTTCAAACCGCATGAACATAAAAGGTGACACAAAGTTTATACTTGAAAAGGATTTCTTATGTTGAAGCTTTCAATTGGCCCAAGCCAAGTTAACCATATACAAATTGAGTCAATTAGGATGAGCCTCAATCAACTGGACACCAAATTGACCCTCAATTGAAAGCCAATTAGGGTTAAATCTAACTCAAATAGGGTTTCCAATCGGCTAATCATCAATGTTCAACAATATGATTCAAATCAGAGTTGAACCTATCAATTGACCTCCAATTGGGCCCAAACTTGGCTCAAACGGTCTTGAGGTCATTTGGATGACCTCTAAACGATCTTGAGACCGTTTTCCCAAAGTTTGACCAAAAACCAAAATGATTTGATAAGGGTTAAGCCCTAATTAAATTAAAAATCAACACTTTTCATTAATTTATCAACATCTTGTAATTGGACCCTCAAACCATCAAATTTCTTTAACCCTAGACCTCCAAACGATCTTGGGGTGTCACTAAACGAGTGTGAGATCGTTTGGATGAACCCCCAAACAGGTTGGAACCCGTTTGGGTCCTTCAACCCAAAACTCAACAAGATCTATATTGAAATCAACAACTTTCACCCGATTAGGGTTAGGTTATTGAAGTGTCTTCAACTCTTAATTGGTTAGGAATTAGATTACAATTCTTTGTAGGAATGAAATTCAATATATTATGAACAGGTATCCCAAATGGTCAATGCTTGGTCAACTCACTCAAATGGGTTGGAACCCGTTTGCCCAAAAGTTCAAGTTAATTAGTTTGGAAAATCAGTATTTAATTCAATTCTATTGCCTAATTGATTGGCCTTCAACCTACGATTCCTTTGGAGTTAACCCCTCAAATTTGGTGGGTCATTAGCCTACATAATTGTGAACAGAAAACCCAAACGGTCCATGCTTGGTCAACCCTATGAAACGGTCTTGGGGTCGTTTTGAGCCAAATGATCTTGCAGGATCGTTTGAGATCAAACGGGTTGAACCCGTTTGACCTTAAACGAGTTGCACCCGTTTGGACCAAAAGGGTTCAAGGTCGTTTCATAAAGTGACATAGGAATCCAGGCCCATCATCCTTAACCTCTGTTCAGGTCGGTTCCTCCACCGTTTTTCTTGCAAAAGAGCAAGGAAGAAGGGAGGTAGAAGAAGAACTAATCATAGAAAACAAGAACAAAGATATGCATAACAAAGCTAAGGGTTAGAGTTATAAAACCTGCCTCAAACGTGGTTCCTAGAGCTTCCAAGCTTCCAAGCTTCAAGCCTTTAATGGCGTCTTGATCTCCACAGGTCGGACAAGGTCAATTCTTCAATAAAAAGATGGGGATGGTCGGCTAGAACAAGGAACCTAAGTAAGAAAACTAGCAATTCAACCTTGTAATACGATTTCCTCCATGAATCCAAGCTAGAAGGTGGTGTTCTCTTACCTAGAACAGGTTGGTCGTCCCCTTGAGCTCCTGAGCTTTGCTTTGGTCAGTTGAGAAAGATAAGAAGTGAGGAAGTGAAGGAAAACATTTGCTTGGTTTGGAAAGAAAGGTGCTTATATAGTTTAGGCTGATTTACACCATAAAGACCTCTAGAACTTTGAAATTCTCATCCAAGTCCTTTCTTATTTAAGGGAACGTCCAATCTCATCTATACTTATGAAAATCTCATGAAATATCAAGATCTAGGGGTAAATAAAGCCAACTTTCAACTAGGGTACATACATGAAAGGTTTCCTTACTCAAACTTAGTGAATTTTATGTACAAAGGTCATTTTTCTTATATGATTATTCATTGATGTGTCCCTTTCACCATTTCTACTCTAAATGATGACAAGAGTCATAAAAGATGTTCTAGATGGTGTATTTTACAAGTTGCACCCCTCAAATTGGGTAAACTGCATTTTACTCCAAATTAGGGTTTTTAAGCATAAGGATTATTCCACAAGCTGCATCTAGATGCCCAAGTTTGGGAAATCCATCATGTCTCGTCATATTCACTCATATGATGTCTCATTATCAAAAGAACATCTTAACATGTGCAATTGAAAGTTAACCCCTTAACTGGGTAATTTGCACATAAGCCCCTGCATTACCAAAATAATACTACAACTTTGATTAAAAAGGACAAAATTTGAAAGTATATGTTCCTGAGGAACTTAATTACATGTCAAAAGATAATCACCAGGGTTTAATTACATATTTAGGCAAAACACCTAGGGTTAGTTTATAACCCAGGTCAGGGATGTTACAAATTATCCACCCCTTACAAGGATTTCGTCCTCGAAATCAACAAAAACGTATTAGGAGAAAAGAGCAGGGTATTTCCTTCTCATCTCATCCTCTAGTTCCCAAGTGGCTTCTTCAACACCATGGTGGTTCCAGAGGACTTTCACAAGGCTTAAATCTTTCTTCTTTAACTTTTTAGTTCTGCTATCAAGGATTGACACTGGCCCTTCCTCGTAAGATATGTCATCATTCAATTCTACCTCCATAGGTTGTAAAAGTGACTCAGTGTCGGGGTGACATTTCCTCAGCATAGAAATGTGAAACACAGGGTGTAACCTCTACAACTGTGGTGGTAACTTTAGTCTATAGGCTACCTTTCCAACCCGTTCAATGATTGGATAAGGTCCCATAAATCTAGGTGCTAACTTTCCTTTCCTTCCAAAGTGAAGGACTCCTTTCTAAGGTGAGACCTTGAGGTACACTTTGTCTCCAACCTGGAACTCTAACGGTCTACGGCGCTTATCAGCATATGACTTCTGTCTATCCTGTGCAGTCTTAAGCTGTTGTTGTATAACTTTGATCTTCTCTGTAGTTTGCTGCACAAGATCAGGTCCTAACAACTGATGTTCACCAGTCTCATACCAACATAAAGGGGATCTACAACGTCTACCATACAAGGCTTCATAAGGTGCCATATCAATACTATACTGATAGCTATTGTTATAGGCAAACTCTATCAAGCTTAGGTGCAGATCCCAACTTCCTGTGAACTGGAGAACACATGCTCTCAACAGATCTTCTAAGGTCTGTATAGTCCTTTCTGACTGTCCATCAGTCTGTGGATGAAAGGTTGTACTAAACCTTAACTGAGTTCCTAGTGCCCTATGTAGCTGTTGCGAAAAATGACTTGTGAACTGAGGACCTCTGTCAGAAACTATGGTGACAGGAACTCCGTGCAAACGCACTATCTCTTGAACATATAACTGGGATAACCTTTCAACATAATAGGTTGTTTTGACAGGTAAGAAATGCACTGTCTTAGTCAACCTATCAACAATTACCCAAATGGAATCATGTCCTTTGTTTGTTCTAGGTAGACCAACAATAAAGTCCATGGTTACATGATCCCACTTCCACTGTGGTATGGGTAAAGGTTGCATTGTTCCTGCAGGCTTTTGGTGTTCAGCTTTAACTTGCTGACACACAAGACACCTCATCACAAACTCTGCAACATCCTTCTTCATTCCAGGCCACCAATACAAATCTTTCAAATTTCGATACATCTTGGTGCTCCCTAGATGCATAGCATACATCGAAGAATGAGCTTCTTCCAAAACTAACTTCCTCAAGTTATCCATATCCGGCACTATCATCCTCCCATGATAACATGCTACATGATCATCTGAGTCATAGAAACCATCTCGCTTCTCATTTCCATACTCTGATCTAATCTGCTGAACTACAACATCAACCTGTTGTGCCTCCTTAATCTGCTCTCTTAGGGTAGGTTTAATATGCATCTCAGCCAACAACCCGGCTAACAATGACACCTTCAACTGTACATTGTCTTGCCTTAAAGAGATAAGCATATCTCTCTTAGAGCATACTAAAGAGTTTAGTTGTGCTCTATCCATGGTTGATGTTGCTGATTTCTTACTCAAGGCATCTGCAACCACATTGGCCTTTCCTGGATGGTAATCAATTGTACAATCGTAGTCCTTGATTAACTCCATCCAGCGACGTTGCCTCATGTTAAGCTCATGCTGAGAGAAGATATACTTAAGATTTTTGTGATTTGTGAAAATATGGAATGTCTCTCCGTAGAGATAATGTCTCCAGATCTTCAGGGCATGAACCACAGCAGCTAACTCTAGATCGTGTGTCGGATAATTCTTTTCGTGTTTCTTAAGCTGTCGTGAAGCAAAAGAAATCACTTGCTTATCCTGCATCAACACGCATCCGAGTCCATTCTTGGAGGCATCACAGAAAACTATGTATCCTTTTCCTTGCTTAGGTAACACAAGCACAGGTGCACTTGTCAACCTCTCCTTCAACAGCTGAAAAGATTGTTGACACTTATCACTCCAGGTAAAAGGAACATCTTTCCGGGTTAACTTGGTTAAGGGTAAGGCTATAGAACTAAAATTCTTAATAAACCTTCGATAATAACCAGCTAATCCCAAGAAACTTCGAATCTCCGTTGGTGTTTTTGGTTGTTCCCACTGTAGAACAGATTCTACCTTTGTAGGGTCAACACGAATACCCGAGACAGATATCACATGTCCAAGAAAAGATACTTCCGGCAACCAGAACTCACACTTGCTAAACTTAGCATATAGCTTATGTTTTCTTAGCAGAGTTAGAGCCTGTCAGAGATGTTGTTCATGCTGCTGAGCATCCTTACTATAATTCAGAATGTCATCTATGAAGACGACAACACACTAATCAAGGAAAGGTCGAAAAACTCTATTCATGAGTTCCATGAATGCAGCTGGTGCATTGGTTAGTCCAAACGACATAATCGTGAACTCATAGTGACCATATCGTGTCCTAAAGGCAGACTTGGATATGTCACTATCCTTAATACGGAGTTGATGATATCCAGACCTCAAGTCTATCTTTGAGAAGACTGTTGCACCACGCAACTGGTCAAAAAGATCATCAATCCTCGGCAACGGGTACTTATTCTTTATTATTATTCTTACATCTTTACTGGACATGGTTGACCTCCCTTATTCCCATATTTCTTATTTCTTGATACTCATTAGATTGTTTCTGAATGACTACTTGATCAGAGCAATCAAAAAGATAACAATCTAGGAGTTTCCATATTTACTTTATCATCAGCAATTGTATACCTGGCCAGGGTATATAAATACTGAGATAAGGTAATATGCATTTGTATACTACAATTTTCCTTCTCTTTTCCTATTATCACAAGTATAAGATTTAACATTACTGAATTTTATCCAGACATCTCTTTAATACTTCATCCTTTTTATGGAGATAAGCATGTAACATGAAACATCTATTTCATACAACATTATAAGTCCTTATTGGATTAATGAAGAAAAATTCAATCAATTACTTTCTCATTTTTGTCCAAGAGATCATAAAAAGACATATAAGAATAAAATTTATTTCGTCTAACCTGTCATGACTTGAGGATTATTCATTGTCTCAAGCTGATTCTACCTCAGAGGTTTATTTGCCATAACATTTCTGGCTGGGCAATTTCTTGCCAGATGTCCAACCTGTCTACATATGTAGCAAATTCTAGGTACCCAGTATGGTCTGAAGGGTTCTTTACCCTTTCTGGATGACCATTGTCTTGGTGTACTAGGTCCTGGTTGTGTTGGTGACACCAGAAACTTCTTCCTTTTGTAACTACCAGGTCTCTGCTCCTGGGTTTGGATAGGTCTTTTCTCAATTCTTCCTTTATATTTCTCTTCTGGACAATTATTTCTGATATGTCCAGGCTTCCTACACCTATAGCAGGTCCTGGTCTCTGGTTGTATTCTAACCCCTACATTACTGTATACTGATTCATCAGACTGAGGTGGAGCACTGACTTGCTCTAGGTTCAAAGCTTCATCATTTACCATTGCTTCAACCTGTTGTTGTGGTTCACATATTCTGTTGATATCCAAAACATCATCATTAGGAGCTGGTAATCTGGGTTGTATTGCTAGTGCTTGATCCACTAGATACATCATGGTAGCCTTAAATTCCCCAACAGTGATTCCTAAGGAAGAATTCCTTATCATGGTTGGGTTAGCTAGAGGAATCTCAGGTAATTGTCCCTCTATTGCTTGCTCCTCTGCACCTCTTCTTGGTGCAGTATTATTGATCCCCGCAGCAAACTCCTCATCCGATCCAATCATCTTAAAGTTCTTCTCCTCCTATGTGAGCAGAAGTTACCATCAGATACACTGGATGACACTTAGAACAGACTCTACTACCTTAGTCCTATGTCTCTGTAGACTCAGCGAACCTAGAGCTCTGATACCACTAATTGTGGGCTCTGATCTCCAAAACCACGATATAAACTTAGCGGAAGCGATTTGATTAACAACGGAAGACAAACATCACGGGAAATTAAAACTTTTCGAGATAAGAGCTTGAATCTATAAAAACTTCTTTCATAAAAGGAGATAAACTGTTTACATCTCAGATAATTACTTCTTGAGTAATTATATACAACATGATACAAAACCTTAAGAACTCAAAACCAAAATCTCAGACCAAAAGACTCCAAGGACCTGAGAGTACAGAGAACACATAGGACTGACTATCTAACTATACAACTCAGCAGTCTGAATCTCCACCTGAGATTTACTGCTGCTCCTGATGCTGCTGCTGCTGATATTGGTCACCTGAAGATT
This sequence comes from Alisma plantago-aquatica, assembly GCA_963693085.1. Lineage (NCBI taxonomy): Eukaryota > Viridiplantae > Streptophyta > Magnoliopsida > Alismatales > Alismataceae > Alisma > Alisma plantago-aquatica. Next base: position 214,752,406 of record OY856412.1, read on the forward strand.
GATTCCTTCGCCCTCGACGACCACCTAAAAAGTTGAAATCTACGGGGTGAGACAATTTTAAATAATTGTCCCAGCGAGAGTTATAACTCTTCGCTAGAAGCTTTATTATAGCAACTAAGAATAACATAGGCAATAAAAGCTTTAAGGTAATCAGCAGCAGATTGTTATCAATTAGAACAACAACATTTAAGGAATATGAAGAACATGTATACTAAGTAATGTATCTTCAACCAATGTATCTCGTAGTTCAACCTAAGTAGATATGCTACGCGGTTGATTATGTTTTACAAACATCATTATGCCCTGCGGAGATGAGGTATACCGCTCATACTCCAACCGATCACTATTAAGTCGCATCAGTATCATACATAGGTCATCAAAAGAGCCGGATTCTTATGACCTCATCTTCCTCAGTCAGTAAGAGGATCAACATGCAGGACATCTAGTGTCTCTACTACTATAGCTTACCAGGGTATTTTGGTACTTCGCTATTAGAGTCACAGTGGCATTTTGTACTCTCTTCGCTACCGAAAGATTTCTTGTTTATCTCTCATCGATGCGGTATAAAAGATTTCCTCGGGAGATTAGTGTTACATCACCCCGGCATAAAACATAGTGAAGGATTGATAGATTAAGATATACACTAGGATGTAAGGAAATTCACATCCATATTACCCCACATATTCAAAAGTATGTGCTCCAGGAATCCCCTTAGGAAAACCTGTTTCACCATCATTTAACTCCTGACAATGATGGATCTATGATCAGGGCTCTACATGGTATGATTATACTTGATTAGTTAGGTACATTTCAGTATTCTTTTATCATCATACATATTTTCAAACATTAATCATTAGCATAGCAGCTATGAAGGAAGAATACTAAATGTAACAAGCCTAACTCTCATCAATTATCATTTCTCAATATTCTCATCACAAGTCATCTCTTAAAGCATGACCTTGATGGTATTCATGGCTCTCACAGCCTATCAATCTCATAAGATGCTATTAACAAGGCATCAGGATATATCACTATTCATAAAGCTAACAACATGCTTTCAATGAATATAGTATCATCATCCATACCTGGATATGATCATCCTCATAAAGGAACCTGCACGGTTAAATCAACTGATAATAGTAAATAACTCATTTAAAGAAGTTGTATCTCCCTACTCATACAAGAGCTAGGTTTCCCTGGTTTTCATCAATTAGGGTTTACTATTCACATTACATGTCATCACCCTAAAATTAGGGTTTAATTTTCACCTCATGGTGAAATGAACTCATAACATACTCATGTATGAGAAACATCATTATTAAAGACCTCAGATAAGATTAAGATTCATCAATTATCATAATTAGGGTTTCCATGATCTCACATAAGTGGATCATACCTAAACTTGCACATTCATGTATATTGAAGGTATTTTACTTGAGTTTTCATTATAATTGGTACTTTCTCTCTCCTCTAACTAGTAGATAGTGATTACACCACTCTAGATTAGGTTGGGTTAAGTCCTCATTGATTAACACAAGTCAACTCATCACTATCATGTGATTAGGGTTTGATTAAAACAAGGTATCACTCAATTGAACCTTTCAGGGGCATTTTGGTAATTTACCCATTGACCATTATCATGGGTCAATTCATTAGCCACTTATTCCCTTAACATCTTAGGTTACTATTAGGGTTTAGATTAGATCATCATTGAACCATTTACACCTTCAAGTGATTAAGTATAATCAACCTTGAAGGTCTCCAATTGGTTTAGGGTTTAACCTTCAACCTTCAACCCATTTGATACTTAAACGGCCTTGAACTTGTTTAATCTCAAATGACCTTGAATCCACTTGAACCTTAAATGAGTGTGGACCCACTTAATCTTAAACGGGTGTGGACCCATTTAAGTCCAAACGAGTGTGGACCCGTTTGAGCCTAAACGAGTGTGAAACCGTTTGAGCTTAAACGGGTGTGAACCCGTTTGGACTCAAACGAGTGTGGACTCATTTGGAGTCAAACGAGTGTGAACTCGTTTGGGCCTAAATGAGTGTGAACTCGTTTGGTCTAAAGCGATTGTGGGTCTACTTGGGTTCAAACCGCATGAACATAAAAGGTGACACAAAGTTTATACTTGAAAAGGATTTCTTATGTTGAAGCTTTCAATTGGCCCAAGCCATGTTAACCATATACAAATTGAGTCAATTAGGATGAGCCTCAATCAACTGGACACCAAATTGACCCTCAATTGAAAGCCAATTAGGGTTAAATCTAACTCAAATAGGGTTTCCAATCGGCTAATCATCAATGTTCAACAATATGATTCAAATCAGAGTTGAACCTATCAATTGACCTCCAATTGGTACCAAACTTGGCTCAAACGGTCTTGAGGTCATTTGGATGACCTCCAAACGATCTTGAGACCGTTTGCCCAAAGTTTGACCAAAAACCAAAATTATTTGATAAGGGTTAAGCCCTAATTAAATTAAAAATCAGCACTTTTCATTAATTTATCAACATCTTGTAAATGGACCCTCAAACCATCAAATTTCTTTAACCCTAGACCTCCAAAAGATCTTGGGGTGTCACTAAACGAGTGTGAGATCGTTTGGATGAACCCCCAAATGGGTTGGAACCCGTTTGGGTCCTTCAACCCAAAATTCAACAAGATCTATATTGAAATCAGCAACTTTCACCCGATTAGGGTTAGGTTATTGAAGTGTCTTCAACTCTTAATTGGTTAGGAATTAGATTACAATTCTTTGTAGGAATGAAATTCAATATATTATGAACAGGTATCCCAAACGGTAAACGCTTGGTCAACTCACTCAAACGGGTTGGAACCCGTTTGCCCAAAAGTTCAAGTTAATTAGTTTGGAAAATCAGTACTTAATTCAATTCTATTGCCTAATTGATTGGCCTTCAACCTACGATTCCTTTGGAGTTAACCCCTCAAATTTGGTGGGTCATTAGCCTACATAATTGTGAACAGAAAACCCAAACGGTCCACGCTTGGTCAACCCTATGAAATGGTCTTGGGGTCATTTTGATCCAAACGATCTTGCAGGATCGTTTGAGATCAAACGGGTTGAACCCGTTTGACCTTAAACGAGTTGCACCCGTTTGGACCAAAAGGGTTCAAGGTCGTTTCATAAAGTGACATAGGAATCCACGCCCATCATCCTCAACCTCTGTTCAGGTCGGTTCCTCCACCGTTTTGCTTGCAAAAGAGCAAGGAAGAAGGGAGGTAGAAGAAGAACTAATCATAGAAAATAAGAACAAAGATATGCATAACAAAGCTAAGGGTTAGAGTTATAAAACCCGCCTCAAACGTGGTTCCTAGAGCTTCCAAGCTTCCAAGCTTCAAGCCTTTAATGGCGTCTTGAGCTCCATAGGTCGGCCAAGGTCAATTCTTCAAGAAAAAGATGGGGATGGTCGGCTAGAACAAGGAACCTAAGTAAGAAAACTAGCAATTCAACCTTGTAATACGATTTCCTCCATGAATCCAAGCTAGAAGGTGGTGTTCTCTTACCTAGAATAGGTTGGTCATCCCCTTGAGCTCCTGAGCTTTGCTTTGACCGGTTGAGAAAGATAAGAAGTTGAGGAAGTGAAGGAAAACATTTGCTTGGTTTGGAAAGAAAGGTGCTTATATAGTTTTGGCTGGTTTACACCATAAAGACCTCTAGAACTTTGAAATTCTCATCCAAGTCCTTTCTTATTTAAGGGAACGTCCAATCTCATCTATACTTATGCAAAGCTCATGAAATCTCAAGATCTAGGGGTAAATAAAGCCAACTTTCAACTAGGGTACATACATGAAAGGTTTCCTTACTCAAACTTAGTGAATTTTATGTACAAAGGTCATTTTTCTTATCTGATTATTCATTGATGTGTCCCTTTCACCATTTCTACTCTAAATGATGACAAGAGTTATAAAAGATGTTCTAGATGGTGTATTTTACAAGTTGCACCCCTCAAATTGGGTAAACTGCATTTTACTCCAAATTAGGGTTTTTAAGCATAAGGATTATTCCACAAGATGCATCTAGATGCCCAAGTTTGGGAAATCCATCATGTCTCATCATATTGACTCATATGATGTCTCATTATCAAAAGAACATCTTAACATGTGCAATTGCAAGTTAACCCCTTAACTGGGTAATTTGCACATAAGCCCCTGCATTACCAAAATAATACTACAACTTTGATTAAAAAGGACAAAATTTGAAAGTATATGTTCCTGAGGAACTTAATTACACGTCAAAAGATAATCACCAGGGTTTAATTACATATTTAGGCAAAACACCTAGGGTTAGTTTATAACCCAGGTCATGGATGTTAAAATTTATCTCCCTTTCACTGTCTGCGTCCTCTTCTAGTAAATCCCTCCCCTAAAGCTCCTTATTCTTCCATTTCCTTTATTCCCTGCCCCTGCCATCACTTTTTGTCAACTTCTCCACCTCTTTTATTATGTTTCCCTTGTCGTGGGCCCATTAGTTCTTTCTCCCCCTTCCCATTTTCAACTCTAATCCCTCCTATCCCTACAAAACTTGCTTCTAGTTTCCCAACTGCCCCACTATTTGTTTTGGACCCATTATGTGTTTCTCCCACTCTCTTCCAGATATCCTACTACTACTCTAATTTCAACAACCTACCAATTCTCTCCCTTCCTCATTTCCTTCCTACTTGTCTAGCCCCTCCCAAAATCTCTTTTCATTTGTTTGTAATAGCTAGAAGTTACTTATGATGGATCTCTCCTTAGTCATTTTATGCTCTAATTAACAGAGTTTTGAGCACATGAACTCTCAAGATCCTACACCAATATTCTCCTATATCTTCAAGATGCCCAATACCTTGTGGTTCCTCTCAAGAGCAAAGCAGGAAAGAGCAATGTTGACATTGTCCCTTCCATATGTGGGCAACTCCATTGCAATCAGTCTTATGTTGTTTTGACCCTTCAATAGGCTATTGATAATGTTGTTGAGGTTGTTATTGGTGGCAGTTGGAGAATTTAAGAGAGATTGTTCATTGGGTCAAGTTCAAGTGCTTTGACATATAACAAATATGTTTCTATACCTACGGGTGCAAGTGGGATGGAGAGAGTATTGCTTGTATAGAAGCAAGTAGAGGGTTGACAAATGCATTTGTAGCCAATGTGGGGAATGATGGTAATGCTCAACATAGCCAAATTATGTATTTAACTATAGTTGTTAAGGTGGCTAGGTGCTAGGCATTTCTTAGGGGGCTCGTAGGGCACCTAAGCAAGTTCCTAGGTTTTAATCATATTTTTATTTTTTTACATGTCTATAAATGATTTTATATATTTATTTAGATATATTCATATATAGATTATTATGTAGTATGTACAATTTTATCCTTAAATCTTTATTTATCAAACCTAATTTCCCCCAACTAATGGGTATATATCACTTTTTATGAAGGTGTTGACAGAAATATTACACAAGTATCATTAGATGATAGAATATATCGTTTATTCCCAGAAAACATATATAAGAATAAGTTGTCATCCATAATTGTAGAAGGGGAAATAAAAATTGGTACCAAATCAACCATTTTATAAGAAATTGTGTAAAGAGTATTGCATAATAAATAATCAGTAAATATGTGAACTTTTGTAAGAAAAAAACAATTTCATGGACATGAACATGAAGTTTTTGATTACAAAGAGATGGCATGAGAAAAGATAGATTTATGATATGAAACAAAAAAAGATGGGGAATTTTATAAAGTATATACCCAAATTGTAAAACGTAACAATTGGGTCTATAGTCATTTTGAAGTCTTAATTTATGAACTAAACAAAATACTCTTATTGGAGGTTGAATATAGTTGGGCCTTTATGAACAAATGTCTTACACTACATAGTAAATATAGACAAAAACATAGGGTTTCACTACAGAATATATTTTGTGATGACCTACAATGGAGGGGGCGTTGGGGGAAGTCACATCTAGCAATCTGAGTATGAGATGAAATCAAAATCAATTAGTAAATTGTTTAGAAAATCATAGTCAAAAGTAGAGTGAAATAATTAATATAGAAACAATAATCCAAATCTCAATAACCTCAAGCAAAATCCTAAACATGTTCATTTAAAAAATAACATTCAAGTAAGATATTGTTTTGTCGTAATGTTCATCACCAAGCTTATTGCTTACACATGTCACTAAGAAAAATATATATCATGGAGCCACAATGCTAAAGACAAAGTTATCTATCCTTTTACTGTGATATTTGACCATGTGGCCAAATTAGACGTAACTTCAACTCGATCAGACCTAAGTAACCCTTAAATGTCCTACTTTGATCCGAATCTTTCGTAAATGATCAGCATAGTATGTTGTAAAATGAATTGGCATCGGAAAATTGTGTTTTAACCATAATTACGGATGCAACTTACATGAGTTGAAAAGCTAAAGAAAGTTCACTTGCACCTCGATCGAAACCCAAAACTTTCTCTATTATAAAATAATAATCATTAAGTAATATAAGCTTCTCTAGTACCATCGTTCTTTGTCTTTTCCAATTGCTAACATGTGGCAATAAGACCAAATATCTACATTATGAAGCCAAAATGCTACATACAAAACTCCACCCTTTTTCGTAGAATATTAAATTAAGTGGCACATGTCAATGACATAATGTATTTTCATTCAAATGATTTTAATATGAGGATGTTAATTTAAAGTTGCACATGCAACTTCTCTTGTATCAGTCCTAGCCTTAAATTTAGTAACAAAATATAAAATAAAGATTTAATATAACCCACATGCAACTTTTCATGTTCCATACTTGAGTGAATAATATCCAACATTTAGATGTTAGCTGGAAAATTCACAAGATCAATATTAAAACGTCCATAAGCTAGTGATGATGTGTAACAATTGAAAGCACCACGGATGGGAGAAATATGTCAAAAAAATCCAAAAAAATGGTTTCAATGCAAATAAAACATAATAGTAACTAAAATCACGTAACCAAGTTTCCTAGGTTATTGTTTTTTATTGGAACACGCACAACTCTATGAATGGCATCCACCAAATAAAAATTAGAGACTTTCATTTCAATTAGGAGAGTGCGAGCTACATTAAAGAGATGCATGTTCTTCCTTTCAATAACTCCATTTTGTTGTGGGCTATAGGGACAAGAAGTTTGATGAATAATCCCTTTAGCTATATAGTTTTTTTTAAACTATCTTGCACATATTAAGAAGTATTATCAATGTAGGCAAATTTAGGGGAAGCAAAAAATTGCCTCTTTATTCCACTTAGTAGTTTGGAGAAAGCATCTAAAACTTCAAAATTATCTTTAAACAAATAGATCCAAATAGTATGAGAGCAGTCATCAATAAAGGTTATAAAATACCGTACACCAATACGGTTAGCCATACGACATGCTCCCCAAACATTAGAGTGGACTAAGTAAAATAAACTTGGACTCCTATTATTATGACAACGAGGAAACACTGTCTAATATGTTTATAAGATGTTATTAAATTCTAAGTTTCTTGATTTAATTCTCAAATTCTATGGATCGACTATTTCAAACATAGTTAGTTAGCATAGTATCATTACAATAAATATAGATGATCCTAGAAGGATTGGGTAACTTTTTGTTTCATCAATGCTTGGTCTAGACATAGTGATTTTTTTGATATCGTGAAAATTTTTTGGGATATTTATGTTGATGGTTATGATAGGTACAAAGTTTTCATGTAGTTGGATAATCTCAAGTATAACTAAAAAAAGAAACTATAGACCTTTGGAAATGTGTTTGATAAGGTAAAATTGGTTGAATACTGGGCTCTTAATGCTTAGAAAAATTCTGAGAATGATCTATTGAATCATATTCGCAAACTTATTACTTTTACCTTCAGAACAGAATTGGGAAGGGATAAAATAAACGAAGAAATTCTCCTAAGGAAGAAATCTAGAATTCAGTGGTTTCAAGAAGGTGATTTTAACACTAAATATTTCTATCCATTAGTCAAAACTTTAAGGCAGGGAAATCAAATTAAGAGTTTGATTGTAGATGTGACCTGATTGAACTAAATAAATATATTTATTGTTTGATTGTAGATGTGACCTGATTGAACTAAATAAATATATTTATTCTTTCTACACAAAGTTGTTTAACAATTCTAGTCAAGTTGTTGGTCTATATGAGTTTTATTGGAATGGGCCTACTCTCTGTGATGATCAAACATAGCTCTTATATCTCCTAATTGAATATGTTATCAAAATGTTGAAGATTGACAAGGCACCGAAGCCTGATGACTTTTAATGCCTTTTTCATCTAAACAACTTGCTCTATTATAGGGGTTGATGTTAGTAGTGTTGTAAAAAAGTCTTTTTACTAATGGAAAGATACTAAATGAGGCAAATAATACTTTACCAACCTTTCTTCCAAAAGGTGAAAATTCAAATGATTTAAATTAATTGGTGATCGATTGCGCTTATCCTAAGGTACACACAACTAGGTCTTTCGATATTTGTAAGAACCTTAGCTGGACACACTCTTATACTTCAAACACTGACCCACAAGCACATGAGGTCGTGTTGAAGTATAGGAAAGCGGAAAGATAGGGGTTGATACATAGGGAGAGGGGCACTAGAGGTACGTTAGTTTTTCTAGGTTCCTATTATTGAGTCTAGGGTTGAAGGGTTTGATTGGGCTTTGTGTGGAAGAAGGAAATTAAGTAGCAAGCAATTGAAGCAACTAACTAAGTAAGTATCAACTAGCAAGGAAGATAGTTGGGGTTTTAGCAAGTCAATGAGGTGTGGGACGTTTGGAGGGATGTAACCAAGATCCAATTTGGGGGATCATAACAAGAAATTATTCATTCATTCTATATTCTTAAACCAAACAACAAGATAAATGCTATAGAATTAACGTAAGATACTAGTTGTATGTGGGTGGTATAAGGTGTGAACAGAGGAAGTACATCCTTGCACACCTTATCGAACTTTATGAGACTACAATTCGACTAGGGCTTAGGTGAATTTCTAATAGGATCTAGAAATTCTAAGTATCTATATTAGGTGTTTGTAAATGAATTAGGAGACAAAGGTAGGAATGGAGAGTGGAGATGAGGGGATTTCACCTCACATGTATTGCTTAAGTAATATGATACACAAATCTCAATATATCTTCAAATTTTCAAGAATAGAGCAATTATAAATAGAAATATACAAAATTAGATTACCATCTAATAAGTTTATACTCTAGATTATCAACTAATATTGTATCATCCTTCTAATGTACATGGTGGTATTCTACCATGTAGCATATAGACTCATAAGATTAAAAACAATAGCATATTAATGCCCTGTAACTTTCTATTGGTGATACACTTCAATGGGACAAAACTAGATAGTCATGAAATGCCCCAATTAAGTAACACCAAAGAAAATTTATTACAATGCAAAAGCATTAATGAAACATCACCTAACATGAGGTAAACCCATTGAAAATGTAACAATTGTTAAGTTACATACCCTACAATCCTAACGTAAACCTTGAAAGAAAAATTATTTCGATAGACCAGATATTAACTATAACGGCGTGATAAATTGCAAAGCTACAATTATCTTGTATGGAGATAAAATCATGCAATAATATTGAGGATTCAGATGTGTGTATAATCAACCTTCAACTATAGGCATGATAACAAAATTAAACAATCTAGGAAGCAAAAATATGTGAGTAGAACGCTAGAATCTGACTTCCATTATCATCACAAAGGCAAAACGACTCTTTAAACATAAAATAGGAGTGTTGTTGACACCAAAAAACAAACAATAATCTTTAGGTGGAAAGGCAACTCGAAGGTTGACATTTACATTGAAGATTGAATTAATATATTTTCATAGTAGTACATGTTGAGGTTTCCTTCTACCTAAAATCACCTGAAAAAAATTATTCAAACAAAAGTTGCAATTTACAAAAGTTAGCAAGGCTTGTGAACTGTAATTACACAAGTGTTTTGGCACAATTAGTAGACAAGGATAGTTCTCTATCACCAATGCCATCAGGAAAAGGAAATTGATCATCAACAATATGGGAAAGAGGAAATCATTTGTCCACCCTAAGAGGCAATGATAAGACTAATGTTCAACCACGAATTCATTATTATGGAAGACAAAGGTGTACCTCATAAAGCCAAAGGGATACACCTTGAGATGGGGGCATCAATATGATCCAATATGTGAGATTCTAAAGAAGAGAGAGAAGGAGAAAGAAGGTCATCATCTATACTTAAGCTACAACAAAGGTTCTTGCCGCTACACCCTTGTGGTGGTAGTACTTGTTACTACATCCTCTCTACTGTGTCACTTGTTATTGCTCTTCTCGAAAGTTGCTACTACCTCCTCATTGATTGTTAGCTACCTTCTCATTGATTGTTAGGGATGGCAAAAAGTGACCACCCGCATCCCACGACATTTCATCCAAACCACACCGTGATGGCCACATGGTGATGGACACCCGCACCATTGAATAGGGTGGAATGGATGCGAGCGCAAGGGTTTCCACAGTGGCCCAAATTGCATCCATCCAGTTGCAACTAGAACTATTTATAATGTATCAAGTCCTCCAATCGGGATGCCCAGATTTCGTTCTCCATGCAAGATATGCTGCCAACTAGAAGTCGATCAGTACGCCAGTTGCTGGAGACCAACAAACAGACCACCAAACTAATCGTCAGAGATTGGTACACCTGTCACAGAGGGTCTATAAGGGAGGGCATCAATAGTGTCGGATCCTCTGCCTCCTAGACCCTACATGGCAATCGTCTATCGTTTGCCCGGCAGTCCCATGTTCAAACGTGGATCACACCAACAAATGTGGTGATCCATCTATTGTCGTCGAAAAAGGTTTAAACAAGCTCAAACGTACCATACTCATCGAATGGAGCCATACAACTCGCACGGAGCACACCTCAACAGTCACGTCACCTCCGACCTTGTTAACGGTGACAAAACAGAGGCGTCAAAGAACACAAGTGGCATGCCACTGAGGTACCTAGACGTGCTAGAATGGATTTGGGCTGAGGCCAAAATGTTCTCCTTAGACTCGTACCTCGAGGTTGTTGGTGATGAGTATCGTGGAGCAATCATTGCCATCACCCCCTTCAACTGTGTCTCCCTCAGTGGCGACAGACACCGTCTTGCTAGAATTGCCAACGGTGCCACCAGTGATAGCACTTTCACTGGTCGTACAGCCTTCTGCAGTGGCATTGACCTCATCGGAGGGAAGGGGAACAATAGTCGAAGTAGAGGAGGGTTAGACATTGGACCATTGATTGTGGGGTCGTAGGACGGAATACAAAGTTGTGGGCTTGTCGGCATGGACAGGCTGGACTACATTTTCATCATGGACATCAGATAGACAAGGTTCGGGTATTTGGTAAATTACCACCACCTGTGGGGAATTTTTGGTCACCCAACCCTCGATCCAACATACAAGTGGTATACCAATTTATTGGTTTGGATCCAAGTGGTTTAGTATGGGTGATGGATGTGTAGTTCATTTTTTCCATCCTTATATATTTCTGTGTTGCATAGTGCTTAAGGTGGAAAATTAAAAGGGGGGACAGGAAAGGAGGTGAAGAGGAGGGATTAGGGTTAAGGAAGACATCAAACGAGAGTTAGGTGGGTGAGGGAAACCTTGGACCATCTATCATTGTATTTTTTTCAATTAGGGGCTTGCTAATGATTGGTCATGTCTAATTTGTGCTAAAATATATTTATTCAGCCCAATTTGTGTTTAGATGTTGGGTTTAGTTAGTCATTTTATATACATGTTTTTCAAAATTATATATATACACTTAACTTTTTAGGTGTATGCCTCACCCGACTTGTGCCTCACCTCACCATGAGAAAATGCTTCACACACTTTAAACATTGATTACATGCTAAAAAAAAAAATAGAAATAACAACAGAAAGTCCTATGACTCAAATTACAATCCCACAATACACAGTTGTAAGGTATTGATTCCAATTGAGAAAATGTATGCATTTTACAATATAATGTAGCCATCCATCCAGAGACAGAGGCAAATGAACACAGACAAGATCACAGCTACCATGATCGGATTTTAATTCCTTAAAAAAGATCACAAATTAATAAGGGGGACGTTCGGGCACTGATATTGAAAGTGCGGCAGTTTGTTACACCTGTAGCGCCTGATTTACGAAACGTCACCTCCGAGAACTGTAAAAAGCGTATTGTGCAGCAAGCAAAAAAAACGTGACAACCAGCTCAGAAGCTGATGACGGCCTCGCTGCGGTAATCTCAAGTGGCGGGATTCCGAAGCTCGTCAATTAATACAGACGAATACCGGATCAAATACAGAAGATGATATTTACTATCAAATTAAGATTCAGTTTATACATAAAAAGCAGCAGTTAAAAAGATGTCGGCCAAACGGGACATAAGATTTTCCCTTTTAACTACTTAAACTTGTATCTCTGAATTGATTGTCATATTTACTATCTGGGCAGTGCTCTACTGCGTCTTTCATTTGTTTTCCCTTCTCGACAGTCAACACCCTGATCCTCATCAATTCTAATACGAGTCGGCACCCATCAATCTGTCAAAACTAGAAATGACTTTCCAATCGGAGGCCACCTATATTTGATTACGCAGGATATGTATGGTCGCCTTTATCTGCCTTCTGGTTGCTGTATCTTCCATCGCTCGCCGGCTTCATCCGCTGAACTCTTTTCCTGATCTTCGTCAATCATAACCCGATTGATATGTACAAATCCTACTATCTCCAGGCAATCCTACTAGGAATAGCTGCCCAAGAATCTCAATCCTAGTACTAATCGGCACCCGTCAATCTAATTCAAAAAGGGAATTCCTTTCCAGAACGGACGGCACCTAGACTTGATTCCGCAGGATATATATGGTCGCTCTACCTTCCATCGTCTGCAAACTCTTTGCATCTTTCCGCTGAACTCTTTTCCTGATTCCGTTCTCGAAAAGACCAATTTTCAAGCAGTGGTGCCAAAGAGGCCACCTTTTTCACCCGATTCCCAGGAATACACATGATGGCAGAGGAAGGCTGGGCTCAACTCCCTTCTGATATCCTGTATATGATAACAGAATATCTTCTCTCTGCTGATTGCGCTCGTTTCAGATCCGTATGCTCTGCCTGGAGTTCTGCCCCTTTGCCAATGCCTCCTCCCATACGCCCCCCCTGGCTGCTGTTACCTCCCTCCTCACTAGGCTATGGATCATCTGATGGTGGTGGCAACAAAGAAAAACCGAGAGATGAAGAACAACCCAAAACAACTTTATATAGCATCTTTGATAATAAGACGCTCGAGTTGAGCAGCGGCCACCTTGTGGATGTTATGGTCGAGTGTCGTGCAATTGTTTCCTACTCCTTGGGTGGTTGGCTGATGTACATGGATGAAGTCTGCGAGCTGCAATGTGTTAATCTTGTGACAGGTGAACGCATCCACCCCCCTTCCATCACCACATTTCCTGAAATCAAAGGAGTAAGAACCGACGATAAAGGGCATGTAGTTGGCTATTACTTTGAAGGCTTTGGTAATCGTAAAGATAACAATTTTGCATCATGTGAACAGATGAATTGGTTTTACCAACAAGGCATCATCATATCTCCTGATGATCTCTTGCCAGCTCAATGTAGCAATCATTCAACTAGGGGTACGGGTCAAGGATATATAATAGTTGTTGCTCAACAGACGTTGGGATTGCTTGCTTTTGCAAGGCAAGGGGACTCTTCATGGACACTTGGTGATGAAAGTTGTAATGCGATATCCAATTTCATATTACACGAAGGATCCCTCTATGTGGTGGATAGTAGTGGCAAGAGAATTTGGTACTTTGATATCGTCTCTGATCTTTTCTTCCAAAAATGCATCGCTGTGTCAGCCAACTTCATACAAAAAGGATGTGCTTCAACTTCTTATTTGGTTCAGGTGGATGGCCATCTTTTGTTGATATGGAGACACACATGTTTCACAGAAGGGGTAAAAACAGATACTCACATTAAAGAGTATCCTCACATGAAGAATTACCCCAAATGTATTTGGACACCCAAGACCCTTAGCTTCCAAGTCTTTAAATTTGATGACAGTCAAACTACATGGGTCGAGATGGACAACATAGGAGGCTTTGCCATATTTCTTGGTAAAAACTACACACTGGCTTTGTCAACCGATGACTTTCCATACCTGACAAGGAATTGCATCTACTTTACTGACGACGATGAAGAGAGTTATGTCCGTCCTACTTGTTGGGATCTGGGTGTTTTCAATATGCTTGACAAAAGTGTGAGTGCATTTTTTGATCCGCTTATTGCATCGGATCTTCCACAACCAACTTGGTTCATGCCTTTTCCATTATGATTCTCGTTGTATACATGGAATAATTTTTCTGCAACCACTGAAGGAATCTAAATAATTAGGCCATCCATCCACTCTCTTTCAAACATTGAATTAGATTACGGTATTGGTGATGCCCTTTGTGGCTGTAATAATCTGTCTCTAATATATATTTTTATTCCATGTGTCATGTACCTTTTTCTTAACTTTATTCAATAAGATCCATTTTGTGTAAGAATGATTATATTCAATATAACTTTATTCAATATAACTCATTTTCTGTAAGAACGATTGTATTCAATTGCATGAGGCGAATCTGACCTGTTATTTGTTAGAGATTTGATGCCCTCATTATTGCATTTAATTGTTAAGTTCTTGTGAGGGATAATGAATTGTTTTCTAGCATTGAGTTTGTTGAAAATAAGATGGAGGCTAATGGGATGATTCTATCTGATAAAACCGTGCTCCTATATATAGGAGAAGTGACTAGTACACGACATGGATGAATCCTAATGGGACAAATGCACTTGGGCCCATTTACATAAGAAACATAATAACGAATAACTCTTAACACTCCCCCTCAAGTTAGGCATGGGTGAAACACATAGTTTTAAAAAGTGGTATGCGTTATGCGAGCGGAGAGGTCACCTTATAGAGTATATGCGTTATGCGGGAGTATATGTGGAAGTATATGCGGTTTTAATTGTTTACTAATTAATTGGTATTATATAAAATAATCACACAATTGTATATTTAATTTATACATTACATATTTAGACCCTAAAATTTGAGATAGATTCAAATATAATGTTTCAATGAAAAGTAAAGCACCATTTAGGATGCAGTCTAGAATCATATGAACATAAACTCCAATGAAGTACGCACAAAATGGTTTAAAAGAAGTACATAACAATCAATACTAACCAAATCATACAAAAAATGCTAGCATATCCTAGAGGTCCAAAGTAACAAACATTTAATAGGCATGTGTCTCGTGTACAAAACATACAACAAAATCGTACATCAAGAGAATGTTATCAATAAAATTATATTCTAGTTTGGGCCGAGATAACAAATATCCATCTAAAAATCGCCGACTAATCGACCTTATATGCGAAAAAGTATATGCAGGCTACTTATGCGGCCTTTTTTTGAAACACTGGTGAAACACATGTCCATCTTGCCAATAAAGAAAAAGATAACTATAGCCCATATAGAAATTGATCGCCTCTAAATTTTGTAATACAATAATCAAAACACTCAAACGCTCCACTTGAAGAATATAGCACATAACAAACACATCTTCTCCCTTGATGTCTCCTTTTCAACATGCACATCCCCCAAAAAAAAATTCCCTCTTCTTCACAACCTTCTCCTGCACCGACCACCTGCACTCTATGCCCATTGCTCGCCTGAGTCACTCTCGCAATCGGCCACCTCCAGTAGGAGCCCGACCCTACACTAGGTGGTTGCATTGTACCTCAGTTGGAAAGGGGCATCTACCTTTTCAATGCTTCTTTGACTCTCCCCTCTAGCGGTTAGAGATACTATTGTTGAAACATCTACAATAACCCTCTAACCTTCCTCCTCTATCCCCTCCTTCCTCCATCCCCTCTTCCTCCCATTTTTTCCTCTTCATGTTGCTTACCGCTTCCAAGTTCCAAATTTAATGCTCCACCTCTTTTTTCTCCTCTCTTCTCATTCCTCCTCTCTTCTTCCTCCTACTTCCCATTTTTGCATTCCCCCTTCCTCCTGTCATTTCACCCAATTTTATCTATTGCTCTGCTTTCTTCTACTTCTTTGCTTTTAGATGTCTGTTTCCCTACATACTATATCGTCATTTCTATTATCCATTTTCTTCTATATCCTCCTCCTTCCTCTTTGATTCCCCCCTTTCTTTTGTTTCCACATATCCCCCTCTAACATTCTCATTCGCATTTCTCTCATTTTGCTCCAACTTCTTCCCCTTCATCCACCGTCCAACATCCTCATACCTTGTTTTCCCCTTGCTTTCATTTTTAATTTTCATTCCTTCTTTTGTATCTCAAGGAAGTTGGGATCACTGGATGTGTGATAACCTTGTCAATCCTCTACAACACCCATTGATTCTCGTAACCCTTCTTACTTTTTGTTGTTTTTTTTCTTATTTGCAATTGCAATTTCAATTTGCAATCAGTCCATTAGGTGATACTTTTGAATTTTATGATACATTTATATATTAGCTGATCTTTCAATTAGGATAATCAGTTTGGTTTAGTCATCAATTCATTCATTACATATGTGTGTGTCTCCCTCTCTCTCTCTCTCTCTCTCTCTCTCTATATATATATATATATATATATATATATATATATATACATGTTACACATATCCACTTTTTCTGAATAGTTGACGACTTTTACCGTACATTAACCGATATGTATTCAAATTTCCTCATAATTCCCGAATTACAATTTTCAACTTGGTTCTATGTATCTCGAGTACCGAGTTTGTGACTACGGATGCAACCCCCTTCCACCTCGTATAGGGACCTGTGACACCAACTAGGGCCACCTTAAGGTCCATCGACACCAACAACGAGTCAACGACCCAAAGAGGGCCCGCCTTCTACAACAAGCATGGGTAGCACCCCAATCGATCCCACCATCATCTGTTAGCCTTCCCTAAGGCAGTTGCAACAATTCACCTTCAGCAAGAGTGGATCACGAGGAATACGGCAGACTGTCAACCATAGTGACAAATTTGGGATTCAACAACTTTTCGGCTGGCCAGAAAAAGTCAAAATTTGAAAAAAAATCGAGAAAGATCGTGAAAAATCGATATCTTTTGGTCAAAGTTCGATCAACTATTTGGAAATAATCAAGAATAAGTCGGGTGTATATATACATATATACATATACAAAGTATAGATAAAAACATATATATACACATTTGTATAAAATATGTATATATATACACATATAGATATACATATACATACATATACACACATATATATACACATATACATACATATTAGATAAAAATGTAACTATTACAATTATTAGATATACAATCTTATTGAGTGAAAAAAGTAGGAAAAGAAATAAAGAATAGTTGAACAATAACAATGGACTATCGGGAGATGGGGGGTTGAAGGTTTACTGTATATCAAGAGTTTTGTATACATAGTTTGGTAAAAAGGGAGCAAATAACTTAAAAGAGAAAAATCGAGAAAAATGTGAAAAGTCATGAAGAATCGTAAAAAATCATACAAATCACGAAAAAGCGGAAAAAATTGTGAAAAGTTGGCAACCAACATATTAATCGTGGTGAACATTCGGGAGCCTATAAAATCGCAAAAAATTGCCAATTTTTTTGTAAAATTTGGAGACTTTGTTGCTATGCCGTCAACCAATATTTTATAGGCGGTCGAGCTTTCCCCTAGAGCACCCAAGTAGAAGCCTAGGCATTTTTAGGCTTTTTTATTTTCATTATTTTCATTTATATATTTATATGTGTCAACGTTTCAAAAAGCATTTTTATGCGAGGCATTTGCGGCAACATATGTGGTGCGGCCCACTTGCTGAATTGCATATGCATAAGCGACCATGTATGTGGTCATAGCCGTATATGCGGTCCTGTGCACGACATATGCAGGGTATATGCGGCTAGACCTGCAAATGGATCAAATACGGAGCTGAAACTTCTATATCTGATATCTGAATTCAAAAAAAAAGTTTGATCCAATCAGATATTCGACGGATATCATATGCTAACATCTGAATCCGATTCAAACGGATAATATCTGAATTCGGATAAATATCCGATCCAAATTGAACAACATACATTTAATGGTAATAAATATATTATATTAAAAATAGTGATATTACATTAGGTATATATATATATATATATATGATAGTGTCTATATTTTCATATTTTTATATATAAATAATATATGTATGTATTTTTCGGATTCAGATTCGGATTTTTGTCGGAGCGGATACAATAAAATCTGAGATCCGGTCTGAAATTTTTGGATACAAAATCCGATATCCAAATTCTGTGGATGTCAGATTTTTTTCAAAATTTCTTATTGGAATCTTGATTGAATGTGCGGATTTCGAATATCCATTTACAAGTCCACAAACATCTGCGACCGATTTTTCGTTAGAAGTTCTACAGACCTTTTTTCAATGTAATTTATTTCAATTTAATTTAAACTACTAACTTACCTACACACCCACATGTATAGATGTATAAATATGTATATGTATTAACACACTTCAATATCTATCTATATATATTGTAGTAATACATTACTGGTATTCTTAATACACAAACATCTTCAAGTTGGCGACCAAAAAAAACATCTTCAAATGTGTACTAGTCTATTTTATGTGTATGCATTTTGGATATATATGGACATGCATATATGATATATACCGAAATCTACATACACACATTTTCACATATATGCATATATTATATATACATTTACCTGTCAATATGTATATATCAACATATAATACAGTAATACACACATATTTCACATATGCTATTTATGTGTACACATATATGAATATGTAAATATGCTATACATCTATATATGTATGGACCCTTATAATATATACATACTTTTGTGTTCTACAAATGAAATACATAGTTTCTATGCTAATATATATTTTAATGCTATATATAATTAATTTATTAAAAAAATCCAAAAAGGCATATTCTCTATAAGCTGATCTATCCACAAGCATTACACAACGTTTTTTAAAACTATCATATGTATAGTCACGCACATGTATATAGTTATATGTTAAACCATGAGCAATATATGAAACATCCATCAGTAGGAAACTAGTAATAAGAAGATTGCTTGACTTGAGGATTGTGTAAAATATATTGGAGGAAATTGAGTTGATTATGTACATAATACATATGAATGTAGTATAAGCATGCTAGGATAAGAAAACTAAAAATGCAAGCAAGAAATCAGCATTGCACTTATGTGAGTACAATCAATCATTCATACGAGAAACTATAAACAATAAATAGAAATAGGAGATGAAGAAGACAGAGGAAGAAAAATACCATGCAACATATCCATAATAATGGAGCAACACTAAATGGGTAATAGTAAGGAAGAAATAGCTTTGTAACATAGCAGCGATTTCACTGCTTGGTAGAGCAAAAATGAAATAAAGTGAAAAAATAAAGAGTGGATCATGTCGTAAGTTGGTAACATTGAAGCAACTTTGCTGCTTGCCGAAAACGTGGAGGAGAAGAAAAACAAGAGGAGAGATTTAAGGTAGAAGAACAAATATCAAAATAAAAACAATAGAAGATTGTAGGAACTAGGAAGATAGATATTTTTAAAAAAACTTAAATGCCTGGAATCTAGGCCCAATTAGGAATAGGCACCTAGGCAGCCAGTCGCCGGTCTTGCCAACAACCTAATGAGACTGGGCACCCAAGGTCTGGAGGCTAGGTAGCAGCCCAGGATGCCTAGGCATGCCTAGGTGGACTCCCGGATAACCATGTTGTCAACCAACCATGCTATGTGCAACCAAACCTTGCTACATTATTGCTTTCTCTCATCAACCCGAGCTCGGCTTCACGCGCTTGGGTGAGTTTGGTGTGAGCACTACATGCTTGCTTATTTGCTTTTGTTCTAGTAGGGGTTGTGTTTGCTAATTCCCACACTTTTTTTCCAAGTTCTACTTTGTCTTTGTTTTACTAGTTTTGTGTGCATATTTACTTGCATTTTGTTTGATCTGGTCTATGGAATTTTAGTTTGTGAAATTTTCATAGTCAATTCTTATGGACAGTAATCTTACATAGTCACATAGTGTTCTATGAATATCCTTGTGCAAATCAATATGTCAGAAAATAAGCCCGCAAGCCCCATTTTGGAACCTAACCCTGATGCTACACCTTAGCCATTGCAACCCTTAATCACAGTGGACACACTGGGTCTAGCGTTCAACACTATCATGTTTGAGCATCATGCTATTTGCCAAGAAAATGCTCTTCACAACATTAAGTTCTCTACACCATAATGGGGTATGGAATGCCACCAAATCCATGGAACGTGCAACAAACCACACTTCGTTTGACAAATCTATAAGTATGTGCGCTTAGCCGCTTACACCCTAGGAGTTCTTGCATTACCATCACTTTGTCATCAACGGTCCCTTATTGGGACCTAATCCCTATTCTCCACACTCCTAGTAAGAACCACTTCTATATCAGCCACCACACTATATATTTCCCTCTCTGCTAAATTACCACGTGATCTAGTCCACCCCACCTCCTATCGCTCCACACATGCACTATACGCCCCCTAACCGTCACCCTGTGCTTCACACTTCGTTCCCATAACGTGATATACACCACCACACCTGCTGACAGCAAAGTCGGCTCCACCTCATCGCCCCCTGGGTCAACTTCTCATCCTCATCCTATTGTCCATGATATTCATCAGGGACTTGCTATCCCATAGCCCCTATGGCCAGTTTCACCTAGGCCCAAACCCGCCACCTCACGAAGATCACCTGGAAAGCTAAGAGTGGATGTATCCAACTTTTGATGGCAAGCTTGATCCCAAGATGTTTCTCGATTGGATTGCTAGTCTAGAAGACTATTTTATTTGGTGCATCATCAACACCTAACAGTTTAGGTTTGCTAAGATGAAGCTAGAACGGTTCACCAAAAAAAGATGAAGCTAGAATGGTTTGCCAACTGATATTGGCACAGTATCAAGCATGGCATGGAGCTTCTTGGTCAGCCACCCATCCTCTTTTGGGATGAGATAAAGGCCAAGCTACCCTAGCACGAAGTAATCGCCAATGCTTTAGAGGGGGGACAAGGACCATTAGCCGCTTAAGCGCTAGCTGAGTGCTTAAGCATGCACTTTATTTACCTATGAAAATTACTAAATTTTTATAAGTAGATGCATATATAATGTCAATAATCATATATATGCACATTGTTTATAGTTATTTGGCAGTACATACAGTAGTAATCTAGTAGATTATTATTATGTTTTGGTTTGGGTTGTAATATTATTATGTCCTTTGTAATTATTCAGTAGTATAGTGAAAGGAGAGATTCATGTGCAACAACTAGGTTTTTTTATGACCCTTTCCTTGTCAATGGTCCTTCATTCCATGGGAATATTGAGGAGCATTGGAGATCATCAACCTGCTCTCTTTTTTCAGCAATGAAGAAATCTTAGCTGTATGGCCTTCCTCTTCTCCACATTGGTAGAAGCTATGAAGAAGATCCACTACAGGTCTCCAACGAGACAAAGGAGTTCATATTACCGATGCTCAAGTTGAACCGTCGAAGGTGCCATGGAAGAGGTCTCTAGGGTTGATCACAAGGGTTCTTCACAATGGCTCTCGATGGGTACCCATGTGGGTGGATGTGGAAATTACTCTTTATACTTGTATCCCTTTCTCCAGATCCATTCGTCGTTTGAAACCCATTATGTCTGTTATATGTTTGGGTTAGGATGGGTTGGCTCGGGGAATAGTACTGCCATCCCTTGCATGTTGCTGCCTCATCACCAGTGAACCACCTCTGTTATAGCACCGTCATGCTTTCATGGCACATCACAATGCTACCACACCATTACCTGCACATCATATAGTTGCTGAGTACAATTAGGTGGGGTGGGCTGGTGTGATTTAACCACTAGTGAGGTGTGATCGTGCTGTGATGGGATGGCATCAGTTGCAGCACAATAGGCTGTAAGGTGGGAGAATGACATGGTTTTGTAGCAGTGGCATGGTGCGAGGTAATGATGGTGTGCTGGGCAGGGGCTGACGGGGCTGAAGCCCCCCCCCAAGTCTGCCATAATTTCCTATATACATGTATTGTGATACTAAAAACACAAAAAAGAGTTATTAGTTACCACAACCCATTCAGTTGGGTATTTCATTGCACGCCACTCGCGATACTAGTGGCGTGACGGTTTCCGAGAAATGTGACTGAGAACGCCCAATACTGTGTAACCGAGCAACGATCTCAATTCCATAGACCAATATTCGCCGCCTGCGCGTCTAAAAAATCAAAACTCCTTTTCAATATTTACTGCCTGTCATCGCATATACTGACGAGGGACGGAGGCTGAAATATGACCAAGTTGGAACTACAGATGTACGCACTATGTTAGCATGGTAAGAAAATGCCGCCGTCAGCCTGTCATTGAGAGGGCCTCCGCCGTATGAGTTCTTCTCTATCTTTCCGTCCGAAAGAGTAGTAAGTAGCAGCAAACTATGTTTCTTGGGACATCTATGCCAGCCGGCCGACCTAATTTATCATCAGGTAATACTAATAGATTTGCTAGTTGTTACTCACGAGCCTTTGAATTGCTGTTATGAGGTTCTCATGATCGCTACTCTCCTCTGCCGGAAGAGCCACTTTGTAGAAATACTAATCTATACTACTATAAAAAGAGCGAGTTTGATGCTGCGCTCTCCTTGATTCACTCTCTTCTCTCCTTTTTTCAAGGAATTTTACTCCTAAAAAAATTTATTCCCACACTCTCCTATTAACTTTTATTATCTTTAATTCTGTATTTCTCTCTCCATCCCACAGAAATGGTTCCTTGATTCTCTCCTTTCAAACAACCAATACACATATCTTTTACCATAGGGATCCTTTCACGGACGAGTCCTCTCCCCGTACATTTCCAACAAATTTTATATGTCACGTGCATGTGCACATGTGCGTTCACTAGTATAGTCGTAAAAGTAAAGCCTTTGAATTCACTTTTAATCGGGTCTATGCTCTTTGTCTTGATTCTTAACCTGCCATCTACTTGTCATCTCCTTATATCATATTATACTAGGAAGGCTTCCTTCCGTGGTACATCATTAGAAGTCTCCTTTTCAGGAAAACGCAGTAGAGATATGCAACTTTCTAAATTTAATTTTTGTTTCTTATAATTTGTATGATAAAGTATTAAGATTGAACTGACATGTGTATGTGATATATCTTTGTATTCGAAGTGTGTGACCATAGTTAGTCAACAAATAGATTTACTACACATGAGTAGAAGTATTCATTTAATATGTGCTTATATCATGTCTCTCATTACCTTCAGTTTTTCTCTTTGTCCATGTCTTCCGTACTAAAACTAAATTTAGGACACATTTTAATTACACTAGATGAGACATTTATTTAGCTTTAGAAAATTTAATCTTTTGACATGCCACTTCAGGGCATATAAAAAATGAAGAAATTTTATAATCTTGTAACATAAAATGAGGGGCATGCGGAAAATTTAACATTTGATGTTAATACAGCTACACAAAAGAAAGCTCGTGTAGATGTTGAGTTCAATCAAGATGACATTGTCATTGATCCAAAACTTCGAAAATAATTAAACATTATAAAATAGAATGTCGAGACCAAGTAACGAGGGAGTACTTGTTGCTGGATCCATATTAAGCGGTTGGTCACCATTTCCCTAGAAAACACTATGGAGAGCAAAGAATTTTTTTTCAAGAACCATGGTTGCAACTTATCTAACTTAGCCCCCCCTATTATGATTTTCTAGATCCGCCACTGGTGCTGGGCATGAGAAACCTTGAGTAGCGGTGTGAAACACTAGGATTTGGGTATGGTGGTGGAAATTTTGAATCTCAAAACAATTAAGATGTAGGTTTAACGTGATGAGCATTTCCAGGAATTTAAGATCATGATGGGTACGAGTCAGAGATAACACTTTTTTTCTTTTTGAGAGTCAAGATATAATAGTTATTTGGGAGTAATGTATACCTTTTCTATACGGTCTCTTTGCCTCTCTTTCTTGTTTGTATTTGGCTAATTGAGATGCACTTCCTCAACATCATTACCGTTGTATCCGATTTCAGCTGACATTGTTATATTCCTTTGTAAGATCATGTAACTGGTTATCTTATGCTGTTGCTGTCCGCTCATGTGCCATCACAGAAAAGTGCTTTTGACAACGTTAAATTGCTGATGGAGAAACCACTAGGCAAACATAAACAGGCTAAGTTAATCTGTAGATTCTGTCTGTAGTGAAATATTGTTTCTTACTAAAGCTAGTCTTTAAAACTGTACTAGGTTCTTTCAGGTCAACGTCCGCAGCAAAGCAATAGGAATCCTTTGGGATGATACATTATCGTTGCTTGTTCTTCATCACGATATTGAGTGTAACCCAGTCGATTAGGAGTTTAACCCCAGAAACTTTTGATAATTTGTACCCTTTTTAGATGGTTGGTTCCTTCATTGGAAAGCATCATCATCAGTCAGAGGATTCATCAACGCAGGCCATTCCACCCTCAACAATAGCCCCCTCCCCCTCCTGGGTGGGTTTGATTCATGATGACCGCGACCACGATCTCAAAGAAGGACTGTGATCGCGATCTCAAAGAAGGACCGCGATCGCGATCTCAAAGAGGACCTCGACCTGAGAGATCGTGACCGCGCAGCACACCTCGAACTGCATGTAGATCACGACCTGAGAGAACTGCGACCGCGATTAGAGCTAATCGCGACTGCGATCAGTGCTCCTCCACAAACCTGACCGTGACCGCGATCAAGCTAGACCGTGGCCATAGTCAGGCAGCGATCATTGTTGAAACTCCGATCGCGATTGGTACCACACCGCGACTGCGACACACCAATGGAACTGTAGAACACCACTGTGACCGCGACCAAGCAAAGAAGGACCGCGACCGCGGTATACAACCTCGACCGCGGCCAGCACGTCGACCGCAGAGTGAAGTCGGTGGCCTGCACCTATAAATAGGCCACCCACATGTCTTATCAAGGCATCTCTTTCACGACGTCGGGAGGTTGTCGCTCTGTGCCCAACCCTCAGGAAGATGATCTCCACTGCCAAGGACTACCTCTGTGGAGTTCTTACCTCTCCTCCATCTCCACTCCATCTAGATCTATCTTCTAGCCACAAAAATGGTTGGACTTCAGATCTACAGATCTACTCCGCCGCCAGCCGCCTACTGGTCCTTCTCCTATAAGCAAGTGCACAAGAAGAGAATAAAGAAGGAGAGAGAAGATCTGCCTCGCCTGCCTTGGTGTTCTCTCCCTCCTCATTCCAGATCTATCCCGACATCGTGTAGAAGACTGTTTCTCCATCGAGCGTCGGCCACCTTCTTCACCATGACCATGGTGGAATCTTCCCTCTCTCTTATTTTTCTTGTTTCCATCATGAGGAGCGAGTAGTCCTCTTCGTTGGGGTACGGGGACTAGCCCTGCTGCCCATGCTTACATGTTCATCTTAAAACATTCCATGGCTTGTATATAACTTTTCATCTCATGTTAATCATTTGATGCATACTTATGGACTAATCACCTGCCTTGCATGATCTATTATAACCCTTTGTTGTGAGAACTTCAATACTAAGGTTTATTAATATCGTTTAACATGGTTGATGCCTAGACAAGAACTTCTGAAATATATCTTCGGAGTAGTAAGTGCGTGATCTGCATGTGATGAAACATCTGATGCCTATAGGTGATGCTTACGCGAACCTAACTTCCGTACGGAGAGTTTACAACTCCATTTGGATAGTTGTTTCTGGCCTAGATGTGTTTTGGACATGTTTGCATGTGTAGTGGTGGTGAAACCCGATTCCACCCCAGTGATTCACATCATTAATCTAGACTCTGGTTTAATTCCCGCTCTTTTACTTTCCTTGCAATTAGTTTAACTAAACTCAACCCAACTCTTTGTTCTAAATATTAGTTTTAGTTGAGCTAGATCCGATTAGTAAAGATTCTTAAAAACGTTGTCCCTTGGGATTTGATCCTTAACTATACTGTGATAAGACCTGTCCGCTTACGGGTGGTATTATTGCACAAGGTTTTGATAAAAACTCAGCGATTTCAACCCTGGGTGAATTTGTTAGTGCAGTAAAAACCAAATCACTAAGCTTGAGTCTATCACTCACGTCACTTCTCTTCATTTCCCCTTTACCCCCAAAAACTTACATGTCACCACTAAAGAGTACTACATGTCTATCTCTCATGTTCATGAGGTTTATAAGTACTAGTCCCCGATATAAAAATATAACAAAATTTTGTTTTCAAGTCTTGTAATTCTTCAAGTAATTTGCCTTTTATTTCATAAAAATTGGTTTTAAGGAACCTAAATAAGGTGGTATTTATTCGATTATATGAGGCATTGTACATATTGGAACCCTTATGATGTGTCCTTTGGGTTCATTGATGGTCTTGTAGATTATCTAGATTAAGTACTTGCTTGTGGCATGACATAAGTTGTTACCTCTTTACCATCACTAGAGCACTTTACTTAATAGTATTTCATCATCTAATTTCATTACTCACTTGTTATTGTTTACTTCTCTCATGAATTCACTACTACAAAAAATGCTTTTTACAACAGTTCCTTTTCTCAATTTACAACAGATGTTAACCGTTGTATTAGATCGTGTGGTCTTATGGGGGGTGTTTTACACAACATGTGATCGCATGTTGTAATAGATGTATTTTATACAACAGTTGAAACATGTTGTCTTTTAAGGAATGACCTGTTGTAATATGGGTATTTTACACAACATGTGGTGCACCTGTTGTAATATATATTATACAACAGTTGAATGACGTTGTCTTTCACTAAACACACCCGTTGTAATAGGGGTATTTTCTACAACTTGCAGTTCGCCCGTTGTAATATATATTATACAATAGTCGAAGTATGTTGTCTTTCACTAAACACACCCGTTGTAATAGGTAGGTATATTACAACATGCAGTGCACCTGTTGTAATATATATGTTTATACAACAGTTGGAGTATGTTGTCTTTTCATACATTTAACCGTTGTAATAGGATTGTTTAGACAACACAGTGTGTGTCTGTTGTAATATACACAATTTATACAACAGGTTATGCATGTTGTAGTTCACTAGAAACAACTATTGTAATAGGTGTATTTTTTTTCCCCTGACAAACATGTTGTAATATGTGTGGATAACACAACATGTGTTGTTTGTTGTAGAATCATACATTTTACAACATATCATTAAATGTTGTCTTTGATTAGAGTTTGACAAGTCATATATCGAACCAATTGTATTGATACAATTAACCATATTATTAATAAATTATAATAGATATGCAATTATACTCTTTCATTTCACAGACAAACACATAGTTGAACAAAATTTCCATCAAACCTTGAAAGAAACTCGTACTAAATTTAATTAATATTAAATCATCCATACAACGATTCAATAATACAAAGTACTGAGTATCCACTCTAGAATCGAACTGAAAACTGACTAAAAACGTTTCGCACATTGGTCTATGCTAAAGAACAAATGTCTCCCCCACATGTCACATAATCTTATGTGTGCTCAAGAACACATGTCGCCCACTCGTTTCGTACCTCATCGATTTTTTATTGGTTGAAGCAGCAACCAATATACTTCGAATAATACTGCAATCAAATGACAAATATATCAACATATTGTGATTTTTTAATTTATTTAGAAATTTGAACAAACTAAAAGAATATAATGTTATGTAGCTTACACATTCAGGAATATTTCTATTTCTCACATCAAAGATGTCTTTCATATACTTCAGCACATAATACCCACAATCTGTATTGTTCGACTGCTTTGGACACTATACAAAATAAATATTAATTTGTTATCTAAATAATTGTGAGAACTTGTTAGAAAATAAGAGGATGGAAAGGTATAAATATCCATAAAATTTAATAAAAGGTATGTGTAAATAGAATCAAAAATGTTATAAGAGTGAAAAAGGCATTGTTTATTGCTGAAGAAGGCGTGGTTTATATGCCATACTGGATGATACAAAACTTGCTCTTGCAAGAGGGGGATTTTGTAAGAGTGAAGAATGCCACCCTTCCAAAAGGAACCTTTGTTGAACTGCAGCCTCACAACATTTAAATTCAATTCAAGTAGACCACTGTCAAGCAAACAGTCATTAAACTCCTGCATACATTAAGAAAATACTTGGTGGTTATGGAGAAGATGAAGAATAAGGTGTCTTGGAGATTGAGAGGGAAGAAAGGGAAGAGGAATAAATTTAAGTGCTACTTAATATGCATGGATAAGAGAAGAGGAAGGGAGATGGAGATTTAGAGAAGCAAGAAAAGAGGAGGCATAAGGATGATTTCCTACTTTTGTTGGGAGGAAAAAATAAAGATGACAACACTTTTTCATTAAGTGAACATGTCAGAGGCATGTTCGTCGTGTGTCCAAGCATATCTATGCGGAAAACGTGTAAGACGTAGACACGACAACCTCAGGGAAGTGTTTGTGCTTCAAAGATCCTATATTTAAATTTTTACTACTGATCTAAAAATGTGAAAGCATGCATGTTTTTTGTGAAATCTTATCATAAGACTTGGTTTGCAAATGTCTATTGCATGTCTAAATAACAAGGCCTAAAACAAAGTTATGTTTCAAAATTTAGTTCACTGCAACATATTTATAAAACAAAAAGGCCCAACATCTTCTAATTTAGTGAAGTTTATTCTGAACATCTAAAGATGTGACTTCTAATACAATGTATACAAGTCATAGGTACAATCAAGTGGGTTCAACATAGATTATTTTCATGTTTGAGTACTGAATACAAATTGTAAGACATAATTTGCATGTTTACTACGAATTGTCATATCTATTATATATATATATATTTGGAATAGATGAAAAGTACTTACATTTGCACATTGAATATGTATAAAATGAGAGTACTTACTTTTTCAATGCCCATGTTTGATTTTTCTTGCACTAAATAAATGAGGTGCTCATAGAAGTGAAGAACATATAGAAGAAGAAAGCCATATATTGTCCAGTCCCACAACTACGTGCAACATATCATGTTAATATCAATTGTAAAATTAGAACCTACAAAAGAAAGTTCAATATATTAGAAACACAATACATGAAATGCACATATCTCCGGATGTGCGTCGGACACATAAAGGCGAATGTGCAACGGACACATTTTTCGTATGTGCTACGGGGCATATTTTCCATATGCTCACTCGAAAACCAAAAAAATATATATACATTGAGCGTTGAAAAACAAAACGACATGCGTTTAGAAATTGAGGGGATAGAGAGAGTTTTCCAAGAAGTGTTTCAGTACAAGACTTCACTTAATCTTTTCCAGGTAAGATCAACAAAAAAGCCTAAAAATGCAAAGAAACATATGAACATATACTTAAAAAACTATGAATCTATATATCAAAGAGAAAAATGAGTTAGTTCATGATTGAAAACTTACTTATTTGTAATAGAAGGCCAAATCCAATCAAGCATGTATGGTATATTCATATTTTGTATATGGAAAGAATTTCTTTAACAAGTGATCGCTCCTTTAAAGTAATGTTAGATATGTATAAGGAAGTCTTTTGAGTGAATGATGCATTATGGATTCCCATATTTTTAATATGATGTAATTCAAACTCATCAACTTGAATAACCTGAATTTAAAACAAAACATATAAAGATGAGGACGGTACAAAAAGAACAATCTTCAGTAACTTAAATAAATTTTATTCCATCTATAGAAGGAAGAAATTAATGTGGGTTTGTTAAAGGTGTAAGACGTACCTCTTTACAATAGAAGAACAAATCTGCTTTATTCAAGATTCACAACATGGTATATTCATATACACATATTGTTCTCAAATTGTTTTGTTTAATAGGTAAAAGATTCACCTTCATGTGTTGCCACTCCTCTGAAGCAATGTTGACAAATATTGGCTCATTCTAAGAAGACCATAACATACTTATGATATGGAAGTCCATAATAGTTAAATTTTTTGTTGCATGTAAGGTGTCTTGCAAAAGGTAATTTTCAAAATAAGTGATAAAGTTGTAGTTACATGTAATGTCTTACTACTCTCATCATTATGTATATAAATGCATATGTAATTTTCCCACATATAATAGACAAATTATAATACCACTAAAAACTCTATATAAGTAAAATTAGACATATGAAAGATAGCATTCAAATGGCATACTATATCACAAAGGAACCTATATCAATGCAAACAAAGTATTAATTGTGTTATATGAAATGTGTTACTACTCTCATACATTGTGTAAATAAATCTATATATATGTTCCCGACATATAACAGACAAATTATAATACCTCCATGATGGTGTGCCTTCACGGTGGCCTAGGTCGTTCTTGCCTTCCACTACAGCCTGGCACTGGTTAGTGTCGGCAGTGTTCCTTCACTAGGCTTGCTCCGTCGTCAAGGAGTCATGCAGAGACCTTACTCCGCCTTCAAGGAGTCATGCAAGATGTTGTTCCACGACAAGGTTCGGATTGGGTGCAAGTGTGGCAAGACAACCATTTAGAGTAGCGGTGTATGTGGGAGACGAAGGAGGAAGCACCGGAGGTCGTGAGGCCGTACCGGAGAAGCTAAGGATGCCGAGATCATGCCCATGCATCACACCAAAAATGCTGACACGAGAGGGGATGATGAGTTCGGTGATGTCTCATCATCTACACTGGTGACGAAGCCTGTTTCCGGAGGCGACAATGGTATGGATTGCCGCCAGCGACAACAGTACCGGTTGCCGAAAGTGGCGACAGCTCCCCACTGTCTGCAACAATAGTTTTAGTTGCTTCATCTTCTTTGATGTACGTAGTGAAACTTTCTTCACAAGTTTTATTGTTCAGTTCCTACACCCCACGGTTAGCATGGACAGTGTTTGTTGATTAACTGATCGGCGGTAGTATGAGCAAGTCAGAGATGATGATTTGTCGTACCATATGTTGATTTTTTTAGTAAAAAGGTGATGGTTTATCTGGGAGTCCATGGATCCCCGTCCGTGGGTATCCAGTCACGGGTGTCCAGAATCTAATCGGGTGGCCCTTTATACTGAAGCTGACGACTTCGGCGGTAACAGTGAATGGATGGACCAAGGACGGCCCATTTCCATCCCTAATATGTTGTTAAGCTAGTAACAACTAGGTAAGTCCAAATAAGGATTGAAGATCCCAGTACGTACTCGTGAAACAAATATTGTGGGTTCGCACTGGGTTTCGGTCACATCCCGAACAATACACAAGAGAGATGTTTTTTTTTCAAAGGTATATGCAGATATATATTTTCTTATCAAGTCAAACAAACAAATCTAAGATTTTGTTTAAATTTAGAAAGTTGTAGACAACTTTGTTTTATATCAGATGCACAATTATACAAATGGTATTTAATTTATACATACATATACTATATGATACAAATGCAGTTGGTTTATTTACATTGGTTTTACCTTGCTCCGAGCCTATCCAGTATACCAATCAGGAATTTATTTTGGTTTATTTAGATATGTATTTTGGTCATATCCATCCATATAAGTTATGTGTTGGAATATGTAGATCGAGACCATCGTCCCAGTTTGATTTGAATCCCTTACTTTTTAAGGACTATTATTAAAATGTTAGTGTGTGACCAACCTGTTTTAAATGTTACAAACTAGTGCAAACAACATACTAACCATATAAATCTGAAACAAACCAAAAGTTTTGAGAACTAATATGTATTTATGTTTAGGCCAACATGTATTCATGTGCTACGTAGTATACATTATACAAGTAGCAGACACAAGTAACCAACGTCATTCTATTTAATATAGACACAAGTTGGTTCAGACAATTCTACAAGCAGTTCACGAGCATGATCATTCAATCGAAAAGTTCACCCATGATATGTGTGTGACTTGGCCAACTAACATACATGATGAGACAAACAAGGCCAGCTAGCAATGATATTACAACCCTAATTTTTTGGTTCATTGGGTGAGGAATGTAATTTCTCATATTAAAGATAATTGAACAAAGAATGGTATAATTTGTTTTGAATACATGGATTTTGTTTACAATAGCCTTGATGTCTGTGTTGTGGGCTTTATTGGCTATTGGGCCCAAATAACAAAGAAAATTCAATTAGTAATGAATAATTGAATTTTTGAGAAAAGAATAATGTGGAAATCTCTAGAAGGCAAATCCAAAGAGGATTTCATGCCTCTTGGGTTCCTTGGGGTCCAAGAAGTCCAAAGTTGTAAAAAGAAAGCAATAAGAAAAGAAAAGATTAATTATGTATTTCTTTATTAAGAAAGAAAATGAAAACAATGTTAAAATGTGGAAAATGAATGGAAAGAGGTATAAATGAGATTCCTTGGTGAATTTTCATATCCATGAGGTTGCTAATATTCAAAGGAGTGCCAATGAGGAAAATAAAAGAGAAATAAAGAGAAATCCTCAAAAAGAGCTATTTTAATAAGAAATAAACAAGATAATGAGAAATAATAAAGAATAATGCATTTAGATGCATCTAGAAGGATAATGAGTATCCAATAAAAAGAATTTCGAAATAATGGAGTGTCTTGGGATCCAAGGAGTCCCAATAAAGAGGAAAGAAAGAGAAAATACTAAAAAGGCAAAATAAGAGGACAATGTGTTGCATTATTATTGAATTATGTGGTATTGTTTAAAAGGATGATATTTTCTATAAAGGAAAATAGGATTTCGTGATCAATGGATTAAAAAGCAAGAATAAAGAGAGTAAGTAAAAGGAATTTCAAATTCCTAAAACATCCAAATAATAAAGGATATTAGAAAAGAATAATGAAGAGAGAAAGAAAGGTTGTTGCTTCGCAACCCAGGAAAGTATGTTTCCTTTCAAGAATAGGACTGGGGTCCTCATAAAGGCATGCCTTAGGGCTTCATACTCTCCCCTATATAAGGGGTTAGACCTGGAGCCAAGTTCAAGAGAACCCTATGTACCACTCTCCCTCTTCTCCTTTGTTTCCTTATACCAACCCTAGTTGAAAGCATAGATCTACCTCGAGGACACCAGGGAGCGATGATGAACTCTTGTCGGGGGTACAAAGCTCCCACGACGGTCAGAGGAGGTCGGCCATCGTCTCCATGGCTGCGGTTGTCGAGTAGAGCCTGCCGAAGGCCGGACCCAGGTTGCAGGTCGCGCACTTGACCAGCTTAACCAGCGATCTTGGGTGCGAGTTAGATGGAGCCCCAAGGGCGGCAGGGTGTGGCGGAGCAAGGGAAGGTATCAGCGGCGGCCATCGGGCCCTGGAGGAGAGAGGACGCGCCTGCAAGCTACTGCAGATCGGCGTCGTTGCGAGGTTACCCAAGGAAGAAGACGACCTGCATGTGTTGGACAGAATTTCCCTTCGCGGACTGAAACAACGACTAACTTAAACGGCGGCAAGTTCATAATTTGGTTATATTTCCAAATCCACAACGTCGCATGAGCTTGATGACGTGGCGCAATCCAATTGGCCAAGTAAGTAAAATCTTACTAAATTCATAATTAAAGATTGGTAACTCCGATAAGGACAAGTTATATATGAATTTTGATCAGGAGAACAAGAGGAATCCAATAAAAATAGTTTTGTAGCCTGAGTCTGATCATAATTCGAAAAGTAGTGTGAATTATCATCTTTAATGAATTAAAGATTGAGAAACCCTATTTTGAAATGAATAAAGCGTTTAATAGGGTTTAATGGATCATCAGAGTTGATGTTAACCTGTTAAATGTAAAAAGGTACATTATGTTCAAAAAGGAAGAACTTTGAACATGATTAGTCTAATTTAGAGTTTATGTGCATAAATATGCTTGAAATTTGAAAAGTACATAAAGATATCATCTTTAATGATTTAATTAAGGAAAAACCCTTAGTTTTGATGATAGATGGACTTAATGACGTTATTTGGATAATTCAAGCTGATATTAACTTGTTGTTAATAAAAGTGAAAATAGGAACTAAAAAGATGATCTTTTTCTATAATTGGCTTAATTTAGGGTTTCGTGCATGATTATGCATTAATGAGCTTAAAACCCCTAATTTAGGAGAAGATGTCTTTTAATTGTGTTAATTGTTCAAATCCATGAATAAATAGGGATGTGATGATCCTAAGTCAATTTGGGTATAAAAGATTATTAAAATGGATAGTTGAGCAATTAAGGTTCATATAAATGGAAAAGAGTATTTTAGGGTTTGTTAACCTAAAAGGGATAAAGTTTGAGAAATTGATCTAAGAAACCCTAATGAATATTAATGAAACCTTAATGCAGATTAGAAACCCTAGAAAGAGAATCCAAAGTCAATAAAATAGATTCTTGATAAAGTGTGTAATAAATAGAGTACATATTCTTTTCAGGAATTATGTGATGATTGATTTACTTGCTTGGATCTGTTGATTGGCTTGATTGTATATACATGAAGTATATGTTGAATAATCTGGATGACTCATCAAATCAGGTATGTGGTTACACTTATGAATACTCGCTCTAGTTTCACGGCGATTCCTGAAGTTTTAATCGGTTGCTTGAAAATAACTGTTGGATGTTTATTTATTTCATGCAACTATAAAGTGACTATGATTATCACTATAAATGTGCGTATATAACTGAATAGATCTGGGTCCACCTCTATTGCTTTGAAAAGGCTAAGAAAAAAAGGGGTAACCCTAGAGCAAGGTCTAGGTTACCGAGAGTTAGAAACTGGGCTACCTACGTGTAGTGCCATGAGACTCATTAGCCTGCCATGAGTTAAGAAGTGGGCTACTTACGAGTAGTGCCATGTGACTCAACCCTAGAAATTGGTTCACTTATAGGTGGATCATGAGGGGTTTAATGGGGACAACATAGAGGATAGGGTCCTCTTGGATCGCGGAGTTATATCTAAAATGTAGTATGGGTTGTTAAATGATTAACTTAATGATTACATTGTTAACGTATTTACATAATTATTGTTTCCCCCACATACCAGCTTCAGCTGACTGACGTTTTGTTTGTGGCATTTTAGGTACAAGCCAAAAGGACAAACAGTAAATTGTCATATTGTGAAATACATGAAGTTAAATACAAGGAGGATTAGTTAGAGTAGAATCCTTAAGTGGATAGAAGTTTAGAGATCCAAGTTTTAAAAAAGGCATGCAAAAATTTATTTTTCTTACAGCTGTTCAATATAGTAGGTTAAAATTTGATAATTATTCTTGGTTAATTGCCGAACCTTTGATCCGGAAGTTATGTGTGCGGCTTCGACCTCTCGGTCTCCCTTAATTGGGGGTTATCGGTAGGTGGGGTCGTAACATTTGGTATCAGAGCTTAGGTTCCTCAGTTAACCATTAATAATTATTAAATTTTACAAACTTCATAGAACCCAAGGGAGTTATTAGAGGATTATCCGAAAGACGGAGGTGTCTAGAAAAGGATCACGACCGGGGGCTGGCAATATTTTCCTCTGCACCGCTAGTCAGAATACGAGGACTACCGGATCCGTGTGACTGCCTGGCCAAAGTCATTTGGTATGAATCAAAATAAGATACATGTAGGACTTCTCATCTTATTCATCCCTTCTCATCATGAAAATTTCGATAAGGACCTAAAGGATTAGGGTTTTCTTTCTTCTCCTCACCCTCTTGAGGTATGGGTAAGGTTAATAAGGTTTAAGGGATCCTCCACCAAATTAAATGAAAAACATGTAAATAAGATGTCATGGACATAAGCTTAATCGATTAAGTGCAAATTAAAGAATAGATACACGCTTAGGTCGTATGACATAAGTTGTCATGTCCTCAGAAGAGACCTGAGGCTAGACCTTCTTGTTCGGAGGATAAGTTAGTCTTGGAGATAGAGATCCCCATTGCAAGTAGAGACCTGGCACATCCTCTGAGGATGATGCTAACCCTAACCCTAAGTGAAGGTTAGAGAGAGATGAGTTAGACCAGGTGTTTGAAAGGACATACCTTTGGGATGTCATATGATCCATGGGTAACCTAGCACCTTTGGCAACCCAATCTTGGACAGCGTCATGCATGTTAGATTAATGATAGATCCTTCATAGAGGAGGTTAAAGAAGAACCTATGGAAACCCCATGAGCTTATATGGGCATAATAGGCACCCATGATGTACCAGTAGTGCGAGCTATAGGTCAAAACCTTGGCCGGGAGAGTTTGATGGATAGCTTATGTAATAAGCCTAAGGGGCTATAGATAACCTTGAGCGAACATGAGCTGAACATAGGCTTCATCCAGGTAGGGGCATGCTTTTGAGGTTGACCTTTCATGAAGAGAGGACCTGTAATGGTGAGGTTAGTTGTAGGGTTAGCTCTAGAGAGAGACCAGGAAACCCAACAAGAAGGTTGGAATCCTAGACTCCGGGATACGAGGAGAAGTCAGGAGTTGAGGATGATGTGACCTAAGTGGATGATAGTGGTCACCACATGCTTGATCCCTAGAGGTTGATGATGTCTTGGTTGCCATGGGACGGACCAAACCCTAGAGAGAAGATGAAGCTTCTGGTACCTATGTGCCTACGGTATAGGTGTTTACCTTCTGAGGTAGGAAGAAGAGTTCCTTAGACCTAGAAAGGTTTAGTAGCAGGTTATGAGGCCTTGTACCTTGTTGGTTGTCCTCAAGGGGGACCCAACTCTAAGTGTTGCTCGAGTCGAAGGATGACAAGAAGTGCATGTCATGCCTTTTGCATGCTTGGTTCGTAGTTAAGAGATAGAGCATGCAGTTGGACACCTACAAGTGAACCTAGGGTTCCTAGGCCTAAGAGGGGAAGTAGTGTACCTAATGCTCATGACGAGAATTAAGTTGCTATAGTTTCGAGCATGGTACTCCTCATGTATAGAGGAAAAGAGAAGTCCCTTAAGTTTAAGGTACGTTTGATGAACCCCTCACATCTAGGTTGATGATAAAGGAAGGTATGATCTTGATTCAACATCGAGGAAAGAGGATAAGTATGACCTAACATGGTACAATAGGTGGTCTACTTGTGGCTTAATAGCTTGCTAGGGTTTAATAGGCTAATGTGGATGTAGACCCTAGACCTAAGAGCTTTTGTGACCTTGTTGTCAAGAGATAGTTTTCCTCCCATCCTGGGAGAGGGGCCCCTTTAGTAGGGTGTATATCAGTTTTGTTGGTTTAAGGTAACCTAAAGAGGTCTCATAGGATCTTGAGAAGCTAAGTGAAAAGTACATGGTATGAGAATGAACCTGTACACCCATAGATATCCATCTCTAATTGCATATGAATGTGTTACCATGGAGGTAACCGGTATGGGGCTTGACCAAGGTAAGTAGGTTGCCATGATCCCTATGAAAGGATGAAAGCCAGCCCATGAATGCAGAAAGAGAGATGATGAGGACTTGGGTAAGGTTCTAAAGTGAACATGTACTATAATGGAGAATCCTAAGTCTATCCTAGGGTCAGGTAGGGATAAGACCGATGAAAGTAGGAGTTACCTAATTCCCCAGTTGCACATGACCATTGGGTTAGGAGATTGATCACCTTCATGAACTCATGGGACCCAAAAGGCAGATGAGTAGGACACTCTCTTGATGTATGAGGGAAGAGGGATGACCCCAAAAGTTTCGGCACCCTATAGAACTAGGGAAGATAACCAAGGATTGTGAGGTGACCCAAGTAGGTTCAAAACCAGTTTTCCACAGAGGTAACTTGAATGTCAAGATGATTGTAATATAGAAGCATAAACAACATGTTCCAACTTAGATTTAAAGGTGTACTGGCAAGGTGGGATGTGCCATCTCTACTCTTGGAACAGGAAGAACTCTGTATTTGGACTACAGCCAAATGCTTATTTCCTCTTATTATGGGAGTGAGAGATAGGACAGTACGCATGCCATACACCAAGGATAAAAGATGAGGTGAGTTGGAACGTTGCTATGAGGTATGAGGATAGAGGAGATAACATACCCTGGTAAAGTGAATGATACATGGATGGCTGGAAAACGCTAGAGAGAAATAAGGTGGTCATCTTATAAGGATGTTTTTAGCATGAGCGATGAGTTATACCAGGTTGAATTCAAAAACCAAGAGGTGAGTCTTACAAGGTTGAGTTTGATCACCATGTTGATGAGAATAGAGAGTGTACTTGATGAATACAGACCTAGAGTTGAGATGGGATGATAAGTGGAATACATAGAGGTGTATGTTACCTTATACCTAAGGATATGAAGTGGTAATGGATGCTCTGGTTGAGTTATAGGTGCCTGGTTTGGCTAGAAGAGGTTGTTTGGCTAACCCTAAGCTTGGAAAAGGAGATATGTGTGGCTAACACTAATGTAATGAGATCAGTTAATGGATGTTTGGTTAGCCAGTCTAGTCCTTGATGCAATAAAAGGATGGTGGTAGAACCTCAGATGCACTTCTTTGGAAAAGAAGGTGATGAAACCCTGACTAGAGTGGTTTAGGTTTTTGGAGGAATCGATCTTGAGGAATCACGACATACAGGAAATCATGATTGAAGATCACCATACACTGTGGTTCTACCAAGACAGTAAATGGCAATAGCACTTTGGATGCTTAAGATGAAGTTGCATGTGGTACATAGCAATGCAAGCCAGGAGGTAAAGGACGAGCCCCAATAACCCAGTGTATCGATATAGAGGACAAAAGAGTCCCTGAGAGGGAATGGGATTTCATCACTATGGATGTTGTGATAGGACTCCCCTAAACCAAGGAAGGTCGAGATGCAATATGGGTTATGGTAGATCACCTTACCTAGATGATATGAGAAAGGAAGAGTTCTGTCAAGGGACAGATCTGGTTGAACTACCCATGAGAGAGATGGTTCAACTAAACCATGAAGCGGGTCCAAAGGTTCTTGAGTTGGACCTAAAGGTTCACTTCCGTAAGGGGGAAGTACGTACATGAAGAACCTGATGATAGTACAGTTTATCACCCCTAACTAATGGTTAGTATAATCCAGAATAAAGGGTCTGACAAGAGCATGCGTGCTCGTTCAGGGTGATATCTAGAGACAGTTCTTGTCCTATGAAAGATGTGACGATGACCACCATAGCCAGTATCGGGTTTTGTAGGAAGCTCTGTAAGGGAGGTTGTGTCAGTCACCACTTCAGTAAGGTGATGTTGGTGAAAGGACCACATGATGGTTAGAAAAGGACCACACTGTGTGTAGATGAAGTTGCTTTGATCATGTAATGCCTGAAAGGAGCCTAGAGATGACGAGAGTCATGAGCAGATGCAAAGTAGACTGACATGCAGTGCACTGTGGGAGAATATGTGACATGAAAATCCGACCCCTCTAAATTATAGCTAAGAGAGATGAGTCCCCGATGCATGGGTTCTTTTGATATGGTTTGGTGGAGA
The DNA here is from genome assembly GCA_963693085.1 of Alisma plantago-aquatica. Lineage (NCBI taxonomy): Eukaryota > Viridiplantae > Streptophyta > Magnoliopsida > Alismatales > Alismataceae > Alisma > Alisma plantago-aquatica. The sequence continues at coordinate 214,791,966 of OY856412.1, forward strand.
AGGTTAAGATTGACCTTACCCCTCAGGAAAAGTAAAGTGTGATGAGTTCCATGTTTCCAATTTAGAGTACTATGTGAGGTACCCCGACCATGTGCTGAGAAATGAACCTAGTGAGCCCCAAGGGAGGCTGACATGGCCTGAGTCCACCTGCGCAGTTTATAGACGCCAAGATGAAAGAACTCAGAGAAAGGAATATATGATTATAAAGGTTCTTTGGAGACGCCATGAGTATGGTAAAGCCACATAGAGGCCAATGATGGACATGGAAAAGTCTTATCCTGAATTGATTGTTTTCTTGATAGAATTTTGAGGACAAAATTCCTTTAAGAGGGGAAGGATGTTACAACCCCAATTTTTGGGTTCATTGGGTGAGGAATGTAATTTCTCATATTAAAGATAATTGAACAAAGAATGGTATAATTTGTTTTGAATACATGGATTTTGTTTACAATAGCCTTGATGTCTGTGTTGTGGGATTTATTGGCTATTGGGCCCAAATAACAAAGAAAATTCAATTAGTAATGAATAATTGAATTTTTGAGAAAAGAATAATGTGGAAATCTCTAGAAGGCAAATCCAAAGAGGATTTCGTGCCTCTTGGGTTCCTTGGGGTCCAAGGAGTCCAAAGTTGTAAAAAGAAAGCAATAAGAAAAGAAAAGATTAATTATGTATTTCTTTATTAAGAAAGAAAATGAAAACAATGTTAAAATGTGGAAAATGAATGAAAAGAGGTATAAATGAGATTCCTTGGTGAATTTTCATATCCATGAGGTTGCTAATATTCAAAGGAGTGCCAATGAGGAAAATAAAAGATAAATAAAGAGAAATCCTCAAAAAGAGCTATTTTAATAAGAAATAAACAAGATAATGAGAAATAATAAAGAATAATGCATTTAGATGCATCTAGAAGGATAATGAGTATCCAATAAAAAGAATTTCGAAATAATGGAGTGTCTTGGGATCCAAGGAGTCCCAATAAAGAGGAAAGAAAGAGAAAATACTAAAAAGGCAAAATAAGAGGATAATGTGTTGCATTATTATTCAATTATGTGGTATTGTTTAAAAGGATGATATTTTCTATAAAGGAAAATAGGATTTCGTGATCAATGGATTAAAAATCAAGAATAAAGAGAGTAAGTAAAAGGAATTTCGAATTCCTAAAACATCCAAATAATAAAGGATATTAGAAAAGAACAATGAAGAGAGAGAGAAAGGTTGTTGCTTCACAACCAAGGAAAGTATGTTTCCTTTCAAGAATAGGACTGGGGTCCTCATAAAGGCACGCCTTGGGGCTTCATACTCTCCCCTATATAAGGGGTTAGACCTGGAGCCAAGTTCAAGAGAACCCTATGTACCACTCTCCCTCTTCTCCTTTGTTTCCTTCTACCAACCCTAGTTGAAAGCATAGATATACCTCGAGGACACCAGGGAGCGATGATGAACTCTTGTCGGGGGTACAAAGCTCCCACGATGGTCAGAGGAGGTCAGCCATCATCTCCATTGCTGCGGCCGTTGAGCAGAGCCTGCCGAAGGCCGGCGCCCAGGCTGCAGGTCGCACGCTTGGCCAGCCCTAACCAGCGGTCTTGGGTGTGAGTTAGATGGTGCCCCAAGCGCGGCGGGGTGTGGCGGAGCAAGGGAAGGTATCGGCGGCGGCCATCGGGCCCTGGAGGAGAGAGGACGCGCCTGCAAGCTACTGCCGATCGGCGTCATTGCGAGGTTACCCAAGGAAGAAGACGACTTGCATGCGTTGGACAGAATTGCCCTTCGTGAACTAAAGCAATGACAAACTTAAATGGGGGAAAGTTCATAATTTGGTTATATTTCCAAATCCACAGCGTCGCATGAGCTTGATGACGTGGCGCAATCCGATTGGCCAAGAAAGTGAAATCTAACTAAATTCATAAATAAAGATTGGTAACTCCGATAAGGACAAGTTATATATGAATTTTGATCAGGAGAACAAGAGGAATCCAATAAAAATAGTTTTGTAGCCTGAATCTGATCATAGTTCGAAAAGTAGTGTGAATTATCATCTTTAATGAATTAAAGATTGAGAAACCCTATTTTGAAATGAATAAAGTGTTTAATAGGGTTTAATGGATCATCAGAGTTGATGTTAACCTGTTAAATGTAAAAAGGTACATTATGTTAAAAAAGGAAGAACTTTGGACGTGATTAGTCTAATTTAGAGTTTATGTGCATAAATATGCTTGAAATTTGAAAAGTACATAAAGCTATCATCTTTAATGATTTAATTAAGGAAAAACTCTTAGTTTTGATGATAGATGGACTTAATGATGTTATTTGGATAATTCAAGTTGATATTAAACTTGTTGTTAATAAAAGTGAAAATAGGATCTAAAAAGATGATATTTTTATATAATTGGCTTAATTTAGGGTTTCATGCATGATTATGCATTAATGAGCTTAAAAACCCTAATTTAGGAGAATATGTCTTTTAATTGTGTTAATTGTTCAAATCCATGAATAAATAGGGATGTGATGATCCTAAGTCAATTTGGGTATAAAAGACTATTAAAATGGATAGTTGAGCAATTAAGGTTCATATAAATGGAAAAGAGTATTTTAGGGTTTGTTAACCTAAAAGGGATAAAGTTTGAGAAATTGATCTAAGAAACCCTAATGAATATTAATGAAACCTTAATGCATATTAGAAACCCTAGAAAGAGAATCCAAAGTCAATAAAGTAGATTCTTGATAAAGTGTGTAATAAATAGAGTACATATTCTTTTCAGGCGTTATGTGATGATTGATTTAATTGCTTGGATCTGTTGATTGGCTTGATTGTATATACATGAAGTATATGTTGAATAATCTGCATGATTCATCAAATCAGGTGTGCGGTTACGCTTATGAATACTCGCTCTAGTTTCACGGCGATTCCCGAAGTTTTAATCGGTTGCTTGAAAATAACTGTTGGATGTTTATTTATTTCATGCAACTATAAAGTGACTATGATTATCACTATAAATGTGCGTATATAACTGAGTAGATCCGGGTCCACCTCTATTGCTTTGAAAAGGCTAAGAAAAAAGGGGTAATCCTAGAGCAAGGTCTAGGTTACCGAGAGTTAGAAACTGGGCTACCTACGTGTAGTGCCATGAGACTCATTAGCCTGCCATGAGTTAAGGAGTGGTCTACTTACGAGTAGTACCATATGACTCAACCCTAGAAATTGGTTCACTTATAGGTGGATCATGAGGGGTTTAATGGGGACAACATAGAGGATAGGGTACTCTTAGATCGCGGAGTTATATCTAAAATGTAATCTTGGTTGTTAAATGATTAACTGAATGATTACATTGTTAACATATTTACATAATTATTGTTTCCCCCACATACCAGCTTCGGATGACCGACGTTTTGTTTGTCGGTGTTTTAGGTACAAGCCAAAAGGACAAACAGTAAATCGTCATATTGTGAAATACATGAAGTTAAATACAAGGAGGATTAGTTAGAGTAGAATCCTTAAGTGGATAGAAGTTTAGAGATCCAAGTTTTCAAAAAGGTATGCAAAAATTTATTTTTCTTACAGCTGTTCAGTATAGTAGGTTAAAATTTGATAATTATTCTTGGTTAATTGCCGAACCTTTGATCCAGAAGTTATGGGTGCGGCTTCGACCTCTCGGTCTCCCTTAATTGGGGGTTATCGGGAGGTGGGGTCGTAACAAATGATGTCACAAAGGAAAGAAGAAAAGTGAATATGGCACATGCAACAAGCTCGAAAAGAGGGCAACTAGGTATATGTTCTACTGAATGGAAATAAAATAAAGTAACCTTATAAGAAGCAGCTGGATGGAACATCATCGATACACATAAATCCCTAGAGCAAGATGGAAAATGAGTTGTATGCATCAGATTCAACTAATGTCTGGAAAGCAATCCACGCTGGGAATGAAGGAAGAAGGGGGTATGTTCATGTATACTGAAAAGAAGAAGAAAAACATGCATATAATAAACAATGGTCAAGGGGGGAACTACAAACTCCAATCTTACATGAACTACTTCCTAGGATACCAACACCTGTGAATAGTCATCATCATGCTGAAACTCGTCATCATTTTGGGCAGTTGAATTTTTATGTGAATCACAAAATCCACTCAGGAGGAAAGTAAAATTTTATATGATGGCTACAATGTTAGCTATGTTGTATGGCTATAAATGTTGAGTATTTGAAGAAGCAAAGAGTTTAGGAGAGAAGTATAATGAGAACGAGAATGCTAAGAAAAAAGATGTGCGAGAAGACGGTGAAGATCGCACTGGAAATGATATATAATATACATCATAGGAGTAGATAGTATTGAGGACAAACTATGAGAGGGTTGTCTCAAACGGTCTGGGCATGTAAAACGTAGTCCGACTAATAAAACCGTTTTGGAGTAAGATTATTGAGTCGATACACAACTAGGGGATGAAGTAGACCCAAAACAACTTGGTATGAGATAAGGAGGGATTCAGATTCATTACATTTTGCTGAGAATATAACCCAAAGAGAGTAGAATGAAAAAAAAATCCATGCAGCCAACCTCAAAATGGTTGAGATTAATGTTTGAATAATGGTGATGATGCTGTGATAACAGAAGAAAAGTACATTTACTATACAGAATAATCTCAATGGCGTTTTTATGTATAATATACTTAGTAACAGTTATATCACTATAATGCTAAAATGTAAAGGTAGCCGGTTCATAGTCATCAAGTAATTACAGTGCATAGATCATGCATATGATATTATTGTGGTCAAATATAAAAGTCATTTTCATACATGTTCTTTATTTTTGCTTTGAACACGACTAGTAATCTTCTCAAAATTCTGTTTAGTCAAGGAAAAATATTCATAAGATATACAAATATATGATAGCATACCAGTTTACAGACCAATCAATTGAATCGCTCTACCTTCCCAACTTGGTGAAATGCGCTGAAGAAATTTTCTTCCTCCTGGCATGTCCAAGCAGCCCACTAGCGGGTTGGTTTTTTTGCTGTGGGCATTTTCCATTAGTCGATGTAAACCTGTTGTGTTTGACCATTAACTTGAAATAGAAATGAAGAGGTTGAACCTGGCTTGTCAGGACTTTTAGCAATGGTAGGGAGTGGAACAGCATGATCATCTTTGTCTTGTACCACAGACAAGGACGGAGGCTTTTCATTATCCATAACTCACGCACTACTTCAGATCTAGTTCAGATGGTTTAATTATGTACAAAGTTCATTACATGAAGCACATGCATAAGCACCTTGCAGTCCTGCACCTAAGTAACAAAAATTATCAAGGATACATTCAGACACATTTGTACCAACTAGATTAACTACAAAGTAGGTGATAAACTGACTTTCTGATGGCTGAAGATTGGTATAGGTGGACCAATAACACTTCTTAGTTATTGTCAAAGTGACAGAAGCTAAGCAGTATTGCGATAGTACCTTATATGGTAATCGAGGCAATTGTTCCAAATCTTTAAAATACTATTGTGTGTTACATATAAGTGTACATGTGTTGCCGTCTTGTCTTAGTTTCCTATTCCAAATGTAAGCACCCAAAGTGGCTATATAGCCCAAAGAGAGGCCAGAAATAAATCCTGCAATCAGAGCCATGCATTTTCTTTTCGAGGAAGCAAACCTTGGTAGGCGATTAATGACACTGGGTTTGAATTCTGAGTTATAGACGAGTCAGTATAAAAGAATATTACTGACTGAATAAAATTCATATAACAGGAAAAGTGGCATACTAGGAAAGACGTTGATCCCTAAAATATGTGGTCCATGTTCTAATTCGGGAATGGCATACACATTGCTAATTACTACAAATCAGATTATAACAATCATAGAAACATTAGAGCAAAGTGTTCAAATAGATATCAAGTTTCCTCTAATACAGATATCAAGTTTCCTCTAATAGTCCAAACAAAGGATGGTAATCCACTATGTCCGAGAATTGGGGTTTCCTGACAGAGCAAAGTGTAGTGGCCAACTCCAGGTATTGGGGTGAGCTGGCCCATAGGCGCAGTGCAGGGGGAACAGGGGAATTAAAATCCAGACTTCCTCGAAACTAGTGAATAGAAATTACATGATAGATTGCACCTCAAATACGTAGGAAACAGTTACAACAAACCAGTAATGCCCTAGATGAAAGCCTTAAGGATTCCCAGGCGAGTAATAGAGGATGAGATTAGAAGAGAGCATGAGAACACATATGCAATCATTAACCATTTATAGAGAAATTGAAAAGACGGAGTAAGAACTCACCGCAAGGCCTGCCTTATCAAGGCAGCATGAGGGGCAAAGGATGTTATTCCTAGCATCAAGAAGTAAATTAGGATCCTCCGTCATGTGCATCTTCAGCGCCAGCCGCCAGAAAGAAAAGGGGGGAAGGGTTAGGGCGCGTAGAAAGGAGGAAGTAGGAAGACCGCGTGGGGTGGGTGGTGTGAAAAGTAATCGTGGGTTGGGCAATAGAAAAAAAAAACTAACGCGTTGTTTCCATCCTGCGCTCCTCATTGATGTATCTATATTTTTAAAAATGGAAGAAATGATCTTGTGAACGGTTGTAAAATACACATATTATTTGTGTAATCTGTGATATTTTTATGCAAAATATATACTTTAGAAATGATGTTTATTGGGTTTAAATGAAAAGTGGATAAGAGTTTTAATGGCGGAAAGGTAGTACAATTTGCGTCAGGAGATTATTTTGGTCGTTATTGACTATGCCGGTAACGGCAAGAAAAATTGTTTGTCACGTTTGGTATAGTAATTACGACGAGAAAACAATGTGGTCATACATCTTGACGTTAATACACCAGTTTCTTGTAGTGAGAGATGCGGTTTAAAAGATGCCCCTTTTAACAATGTCTAGGTAGATTGGCCGAGGATAATAGTTCCTGGTACAGGGACAAATATAATTTTAGTATACAAGGAACAATCTAATAGTCGGAGAAGGCACTCACCATAAGTAGAGACAAAAATAGAATGACCTATCCAACGTCAGAGCATAATGAATAAGGAACAATCTAATACCCGGAGAAGGCACCCACTAGATAATGGCATATCCAACATCGCCGGTCACCCGATTAGGCCTGGCCGCAGTAGACAAATCATGTCGAAGACTCCTTACAGAAACAATCGTAGACTTCTGATGACTAATACAGAGGCAAAATAGATTGAATCCTGACGAACAAGACCAGACAGAAGAAGACTTGCAACGACACAAGGAGAGGGAGTGCTTGTTCTGGTTTTGGAGGCGGGACTTTGGCGTCGTTCTATTTACGGAGCGGGAGTGAGAGCGAGAGCGAGGGTTTGGTGCCGTTATTTTGTTTTCAGAGCGGTAGATATAGAACGAAAGGGAGGCATGTATTGGAAAGTACTCCACCGTCTAAATGAATTAGGATTCAACAAGGTACAAAAAAAGAAACTGCAATTGTTGTTTAAAATCAACAACTGATCCATTTAAACAATTATGATTATCTAAAAGGAAAACGATAAATGTCCACAATCAAATGGACTCTTTACGGAAGTAAAAGAGATAATGATTGGTTTAATATAGTTAATATTGGTTAGGAAAAAGTTAATGAGGGTCATGGGCAATCCTTGGGTAAATTAAATAATAGTCTGGGATACATTTCCAAAGGTCAGGGATAAGCCTTTGTGAAAATTTAATATACTCGTCAAGGATAAGATCACAAGGGTCAGGGATAAGCCTTCGAAAAAATTAATACACTTGTCAGGGATTATGTCCTTGAGGAAAAATCCTTCGGCCTTGTTGAGTTTTATAGTAGTGATTGAGGGGAAATAGTCTTTAGAAAATATTGAAACATGAAACAATGCTAAGTGAGTATTTTTTTAAAACAATTTGGAAATAAATTGTTTTGTTCGGGATAATACGTGAAAATGCGTAAATGACGAATAAAACACGAATAATTCGTAAAATTTGGGGAAAATACGGGTTTAATACGAAATTTTGGTGTACCATACGTCTAATAAAAAATTCGCATATTATACACGAATAACTGAAAAATTCAGAGAATTATGTGAATATGACATGTTGTTTAACTATGGTCTTTTACAATATGTAGCTAGTACAACAGGTGATATCATGTTGTGTAATAATAGTATATTACAATGGTTTAGTTTATGTTGTGTAATGGAGGTCTATTACAACAATGTTTTATGTGTGGATATTACAACATGTTACAACATGTTGTGTAATCATAATATATAACAACAGGTTGGAGTCTGTTGTCTCATGTTGGGATATAACAATGAGTTTCAATATGTTGTATTATGGTGGTCTATTACAACATGTACCAAATACAACATGTAAAAGTCTGTTGTATAATTAATACATACTACAACGGGTGAGTCTGCGTTGTGTAATGATGGTTTATTACAACATGTGACTATTACAATGGGTCAAAATATGTTGTGTAAATAACATCTTTTACAACAGTTTTGAATATGTTGTGATACTACAACCTATTACAACACTTTAGCAGTTGTTGTAGTATCCCCCTATACTACAACAGGTTTGGCATGTTGTAAATGACTTGTGTTGTATAAAATATACAAGATACAATACAAAAATGGGCTTGTTGTGATAAGTATGCTAACTACAACACAATCATCAGAACTGTTGTCTATCTCCTGTTGTAAAAAGTATTTTCTGTAGTAATGATTTAGGCATCATAGTCATTTCCTACTCTTACAAATTAGTTGACATTCATGTAATAAAAATGGATGTGTTTTGGACATGTTTGCATGTGTAGTGGTGGTGAAACCCAGTTCCACCCCAGTGATTCCCATCATTAATCTAGACTCTGTTTTAATTCCTGCTCTTTTACTTTCCTTGAAATTAGTTTAACTAAACTCAACCCAACTCTTTGTTCTAAATATTAGTCTTAGCTGAACTATATCCGACTAGTAAAGATTCTTAAAAATGTTGTCTGTTGGGATTCGATCCTTAACTATACTATGATAAAACCTGTCCGCTTGCGAGTGGTATTATTTCCCAAGGTTTTGGTAAAAACTCAGGGATTTCAGCCCTGGGTGAATTTATTAGTGCAGTAAAAACCACATCACTAAGCTTAAGTCTATCACTCACGTCACTTCTCTTCATTTCCCCTTTACCCCCAAAAAGTTACATGTCACCAGTAAAGAGTACTACATGTCTATCTCTCATGTTCATGAGGTTTATAAGTACTAGTCCCCGATATAAAAATATAACAAAATTTTGTTTTCAAGTCTTGTAATTCTTCAAGTAATTTGCCTTTTATTTCATAAAAATTGGTTTTAAGGAACCTACATAAGGTGGCATTTATTCGATGATATGAGGCATTGTACATATTGGAACCCTTATGATGTGTCCTTTGGGTTCATTGATGGTCTTGTAGATTATCTAGATTAAGTTCTTGCTTGTGGCATGACATAAGTTGTTACCTCTTTACCATCACTAGAGCACTTTACTTAATAGTATTTCATCATCTAGTTTAATTACTCACTTGTTATTGTTTACTTCTCTCATGAATTTGGGCATCATAGTCATTTCCTACTCTTACGAATTAGTTGACATGTCATGTAAGAAAAATGGATGTGTTTTGGATATGTTTGAATGTGTAGTGGTGGTGAAACCCAGTTCCACCCCAGTGATTCCCATCATAAATCTAGACTCTATTTTAATTCCCGCTCTTTTACTTTCCTTGTAATTAGTTTAACTAAACTCAACCCAACTCTTTATTCTAAATATTAGTCTTAGTTGAGCTAGATCCGACTAGTAAAGATTCTTAAAAATGTTGTCCCTTGAGATTCGATCCTTAACTATATTGCGATAAGACCCGTCCGCTTGTGGGTGGTATTATTGCACAAGGTTTTAGTAAAAACTCAAGTATTTCAGCCCGGGGTGAATTTGTTAGTGCAATAAAAACCACATCACTAAGATTGATTCTATCACTCATGTCACTTCTCTTTGTTTCTCCTTTACCCCAAAAAAGTTACATGTCATCACTAAAGAGTGCTACATGTCTATCTCTCATGTTCTGTAGGTTTATAAGTACTAGTCCCCGATATAAAAATATAACAAATTTTGTTTTCAAGTCTTGTAATTCTTCAAGTAATTTGCCTTTTATTTCATAAAAATTGGTTTTAAGGAACCTAAATAAGGTGGTATTTATTCGATGATATGAGGCATTGTACATATTGGACCCTTATGGTGTCCTTTGAGTTCATTGATGGTCTTGTAGATTATGTAGATTAAGTACTTGCTTGTGGCATGACATGAGTTTTTACCTCTTTACTGTCACTAGAGCACTTTACTTAATAGTATTTCATCATCTAGTTTCGTTACTCACTTGTTATTGTTTACTTCTCTCATGAATTTGGGCATCATAGTCATTTCCTGCTCTTACGAATTAGTTGACATGTCATGTAAGAAAAATGTACCACAACAAACAAACAAATCACCTACGCACCTATTTAGATAATGAAGCCCCAATTCCTTATTAAAAGTTAATGGTGATATAACACAAGTTCATATATACTTGTCTTAGTTTCCCATTCCACAATATGATTCTTGATTCCTTATGACTTTGGTACGAGATTTTTTGTTAGATACAAACACATCCTACTTCTTCATTGAAGATGCTTTTCACTCGTTCTCTAGTCTTCATGTATTAAAATGAGGAGGGAGAAGTCAGGGGAGTCCATAAAGAACCCAGGGAGAGCTGAACCCTTTAAATGGATTCATTGTCAAACCTTCACACAAGTGCAGAAAAGGTCTATCAATCTACCATATTTGGTCAATAGAATGAGGAGGTTTACTAACAAGACCAAGATAGGGTTGAACACTCTAGATCAAGAGGCGGTGGGGGAAGGATGGAGCTAGTGGGAGGTCCACATCAATTGTATTTAAAATTATGTAGTTTGTATGAGGAATTTTGAGTGAAATGATAAACATGTTCTTCTATAATATACTTCATGTTGATTCAAAATCAAAATCCTAACATAAGTCCAAGCCCCAAAATTGAACACTGAGCGAGGCAAACTGAACCCACTAACTTGGGTTAGGACCCGTCAAAGAGGTATTATAACTAATCACTCACGTTTAATTACTAATTGAAATTCAATTTTAAATTTTCCTTTTATCCTATTTCAGCATAACATAAAGGATTACAACAAAGTTCAACATTTACAAAAATAAAGAGTTCTTGCTTATTGTGCATTAAGTAAAACTGATTACAAACTGCTCTTTGTTAGCTAAATTGGACATTGATATATCCTTTGTTTTGATGATGACAAACATTTCACACTTGTGGATCTAACATTTTATTTGAGTATTTTAGAGTTCAAAAGAATAAGGAAATCCTACTAAGTGGGAAGATGAAGATCAATGCAAATTGAAGATCTAATGCTCTTAATTGTATAAATGTTCATGATTGTACTCAAATGTAAACACTTGTATAAAAATATAATGTGCAAGCACTTAGACATTATGTAAATCAAGTGTTAGATCTTCCTTGCCCACTTATAACCCTTAGATAAGTTCCCCCCCAAAGTTAGAGTCATCAATACACATTGAAACACACACTTAGTAGGTGATTCAAAAGTCTAAAATAGGGACACCCTCGGTCAAATAACTTGTCGACCGAGACACACTCGATCGAAGTTTTTGTCGACCAAGAACCACCTCGGTCAAACATGTGAGCACTGTTCAACAATTTACACAATTGTGCTCTAAAATAGTCTTCGGTTGAACATAATCTCGACCGAGTAAGCTTCGGTCTAAAGCTTGTGACCGTTAGACTGAGTGGTTGGTAGTTAGGAGTTGGAAATGGACGTTGCAATACTTTTGCCTTAAACCCAGGCTCGGTCGAATAAAATCTCGATCGAGTCACAGTTCGGTCGACCAAATTGTCGACTGAGCAAAGTTCTGGATTGTTCTTTCAAGCACGAATACATTAGCAATAGTTAGCCAACTAATGTACATCTAACGGCTATTTAATCACTAAAAACACTCTAGACACTCCCTAGAACGTCCTTAGACACTTGCAAACTATTCCTATAAATAGGAGAGGCCTTAGGACACCTAAAGCAACCAAGTTACACTTGAGCATCCACTATTGAGAGCAAGAAAGCTAAGATTCACCTGGCATCTTCATCATTTTCTCCAAAGTTGTGTCCTATAGCTACAATCTCCTAGCCACTACATATAGCCACGTCCATCTTAAGTGGATAGGAGATCTAAATGCTTGATATAGGATCAAAGCGTTGTGCTTTATTGAATAATTATCTTTCTTCCAATCCATTTTTTCTACATTGTACTTTGTTCTCCTTGACTACTCTTAGGGTTGGAGGGTGATGAAAGAAGATTACTTGGTTCTACTTAAAAAAAGTGAAGGCTTCTCCAAGGTATGTTTGATATTACTTCTAGAAGCATGCTTCAAAGGAGGTTGGAGCTACTTCTAGGTGAAGGCTATTTCAAGGTGGTGGAGCTACTTCAAGGTGGTGAAGGCTACTCCAAGGATTGTTCGTGGTTACTTCAAGAAGGCTACTTCAAGAGGGTTGAGGCTACATGGAGGTGAAGGCTACTTCGAGTGGAAGGTGATTGTATTTATGTAACATCCTTGCAAGGTAATAAAATAAATCGCTTTAAAAATCCCAATTAGAAACAATTGGGTAGTGGACTAACAACCTTTGATTTAAAGGTTGAAACCACTCTAAACCGAAGTGTCTACCTTATTTTCTCCTCCTTCTTTGATTGAGTGCAATTATTTGTTTGAAATATTTTAAATAACTTTAAATTGTCCAAAAATCTATATCCCCCCCTCTAGATCTGTCAATGGGTATCAGAGCAGGTCTTCAAGGAGCCCTAACATGTCTTGAAGAATGGGGGACAACATACTCAACAACATAAACCTTGAAGGAACTCACGTAACCTGGCCACCTCCTTTTGATGGAAGCAACCACACCTACTGGAAAAGAAGAATGCAATTCTACTTTCAAGGAATCAACTTGGAGTTATGGAGGATGGTGTCTACTCCCTATGTGCTTCCCACAACCGTATATGCAACATGGGATCTAAACACGATAAAACAAGTTCAATTAAATGCAAAGGCGATAAGCATATTATATTATTCAATTGCTATATGTGAGTTTAATAGAATATCTTCATGTGATACGTCTTATGATATATGACATAAACTCTCCATAACACATGAAGGTACTACCCAAGTTAAAAATATCAAGATTAATATGCTTAAACAAAAGTTTGAAGAATTTCATATGCAACCTAATGAATCTATTAGTGAAATGTATGCAAGATTTTCTTCCATTGTTAACAGTTTGAGTGTATTAGGAAAGTACATTAGTGAAGAAGACCAAGTGTCCAAATTCTTAGATCTTTACCTCTGAAATACAAGCCAAAATTGATAGCCATTGAAGAAGCTAATGATCTCACCACAATGAGGATGAAGCATCTCATTGGTAATTTAGAGACTCATGAGGTCACTCTTGAAGAAGTAGAAAGATTAGCAGCCAAACACAAGAAGGAGAAAAGGAAGGGTATTGCTTTTAAGGCAGCAACCAAAGATAGTAATTAAACAAGTGAAGAAGATAGTGAAGAGGAGGCACTCATTGTAAATGATAAGCACTATAGAAGATTTTAAATTAACAAAAAAATATTTCTTCCTCTTCTTCCATTAGGTTCTTTGAATGTGGCAAGAAGGGACATTTGAAAATTGAGTGTCCTACAGTCAAGAAGGGGAATAAATCCTCTCTCAAGAAGAAAGAAAATGCATACAAAGCTGCTTCGGATGACTCAAGCAATGATGGTGAGAGTGGAGAAGGAGTAAAATGTCTCATGACTAAAGAAGGCAAGGTAAGTTGTTTCATTGCAACAACAAATGAAGAAAAAAATGAGGTAAGTCTTCTTGATTTATCTAAAGAAGAGTTCATCACTAGTATTGAAGAATTACATTATAAATATGTTGATTGTAAAAAGAAATTAAAAAGGATTACAAGAACTAATGAAGATTTGTATGCTAAATTGAACGATCTTCATTTTGAAAAAGAAAGTCTTATGTCTGAAATAGCTACTTTGAAATCATCTATTAGTGATTGCAATATTAAGTTGCTTGCTCTAGAATCAACGATAATTTTTTTTGCCAAGAAAAGGTTGAATTGCTTGCTAAGATAAATGATCTTCAAACTCAACTTATTCTATGTACTCATTCAGATTATGATGTTATTGTCAAAGAAATAGATATTTTGTTATCTAATCTAGATCAAGCAAAGTCAGATATTAAAAAGAAAATAGATGAAATTGTCAACTTGCAAAAAGATCTTAGTAGCTTGAAAAACAATGACATTCTTGATAAAATACTAATGGAATCATCTGGCCAAATTGGGAGGAGAGGACTGGGTCATAAGCCCAAACATAAATCCAATAAAAAACCTAGACCTAAAAAGACTCAAGTTCCCAAAACCAAAATCATATATGTGCCTAAAGACAATCTAGCTAAGAAGAGAAATGAAATTGATATTGTTTGTTGTCATTATTGTTTATGTCTTGGACAATATTCATTCTCTTTCCCATACAAGAAAAAGGATGTTGACTTGGTTTGGGTCCCAGAAACCCCAAATTAGAAATTGTGGACATATTAGTTGAGATTTGACCTAAACTTTACCTTGAAATTTATAATGTCTTATCTCAACTAAATTAAGCTTGAACTCGTATATCCTTGATTAATTAATTTTTTTTCTAAAAATTATCTCATGATATGTTTATAATAGAAATGTTGAAATTAATGAAAACGAACAAAACTAAATCTCGGTCGACAAAATGCTCAACTGAGACCTCTTATGGTCGAAGACAAGCTCAACCGAATGCCATTCTGTCAACATTGTTTTACTGGCAAATCTTTGTTGTTGACAAATAGCTCGACCGAAAATTCTTCTGGTCAAAGAAATGTTCGACCGAAGATAGTTCTGTCAGGACTGCTTATCGAAAACAAAATTATTTAATTGTAATTAAATTTGGTGACCCAAATTTGCACTAAACTCTTCATATTAAATTGTTCCAAATAGTCTCTTTTTGTCCGGTCAAAAATGCATGGGACTTTTTTTTGTATTTTTGGGATTAGTGTCTATACAGTACTTGCTATTTCTCTAAGCAGAGAAAATAGCTAAAAGGGCTAAACTACTGAGCAAAGAGCTCAAAAAAATAAAGAATAGGGCGAAGCCAAAAAACAACTATGACAAAGAGACCTCATACTTTGCTCCAAACAGTTAAAATGACAAAATATTTATAGTAATGCTCCTAACCAAATGGACCGCTATATGGGACCAAAACTTTCATACTTTGCAGGTTTGGATGGTCTATTAAAGCTACTCTAAAAGGAACACGAAATAAGAAGATTTTTACACACTTGAAGAAAAGGTAAAATTATTGTTCACATGTGAAGAAGATTTCAAAGGTAAAACTATTGACATAAGTGATGTTGGTACAAATTTTAAATGTGCTATGTGTCAAAGAACTATATCATAAGTGTTATAACAATGGCTATGATTCATAGAAAAACATCAAAGTTGTTGATAAAGGAAATTGTAAACTTCTTAACACTATTGACATAAATTGCAAAAATAAATTGGTCGTTCATAAAAAGATTATTCACAAGAAGATTGCTTTGAATCATTACTTAAATTTTGTGTGATAAACTCTGAAATTTATGTGTTCTAGACAAGAAAAAGTTAGATTTCTTTTCAACTAAAATTTTTACTCACTTGAACTCATTTAATATATTTGGATCCATGAGAATTCTATCCTTAACAAAAGATGATAAAGAAAAATTGATCTTGTCACAAAAAAGCTTTATTTTGAGATAATAAAACGAAGAATATAAGGTTTATAAGTGTACATAAATGATGATTATACACAACAAGACTTAGTCATATCCTAAAACATTTCATTATTGAACAAATGAGCATACTAAAAACAATGAATAAAATTCAACTCCTAGTCCTAAAAGAAAAACAATGGAACTATATGGGCATGATGGAATAACATTAGGATTTAATGAGAAGAAATAGATTTAGATATGATTTATGAATCATTGGCTAAGACTTGACATAATCAAATGGATGTGAATATGCATAAGTATGATTGGTCATTTATGCTAATATAAAAGAAAATGTTACATCTTGGTTCATTCTAAAAATAATGTTGCATTAATGGGATATCTGCAGAAATGCCTCGCAGTCAAAAAAGAGTTCGACCGAGGGGTGCCCCGGTCGAAGTCATGGTGGACCGAAAATAATCCTGACAAAAATGTTTATTTATAAATCAAATTATTCACTTGCACCCAACATTGGTGTATTAAATCTGTAAGTTGCTCATCATGTTAAATACTTATAATAAGAAAAAAAAATGTGCAAGAAACAAGATTACTTATAAAAATTGACTCACAATCTTACTTAATTAATTGATTTTAAAATGTTATGATTTGAATTACCTTAGTATCTTTAAGTTCATTTTTGTTATGAGATTAAGGGGGAGCACACAAAATTCTTGGATATAATGTATATCTTGCTCTTAATTGGATTCTCTACACCAATTAGGGCTTAACATCCCTTGTATTTGGTTAGAGATGCATTTATTGATTCCACTATGAGCCTAAAGGAATCTCATATCATTTCAGGACTTAACATCCTTTGCAAATGTTTGAGAAATTAATACATTCATTGATCCCGCCATGAGCCTAAAGGAATCTCATATCATTTCAGGGCTTAAGATCCCTAGCAAATGGTTGAGAAATTAATCTTTGTTTTTTGAGTTGTGGCTAAATTTGACACTCTTTTTGAAGTAATCAATTAAGGGAGAGTAATCAATTAAGGGGGAGTCTTATTGACTTACACGTATGATTATCTTTTTGAAATGACAAAGGAGGTGAAATAAAATCATGCAAAATAAAGTAAAATATTATCATAAGTTTTAATGATCTCTTGGATTGACATTAATTGGTGCTACATTGCCTTAAGAGATGGATATCATGTTCCATTAGCACACTTTTTATGAGATCAAAAGATTCTATTCATCTTAGGTACATCACAGGTATGAAACCCATTTCATTTCAAACATTTTGCTTTATTTTAGGAATGTTTGTCATCTTCAAAAAGGGGGAGATTGTTGGCTAAATTGGACATTAATATACCCTTTGTTTGATGATGACAAACATTTCACACTTGTGGATCTGACATGTTATTTGAGTATTTTAGGGTTCAAAAGAATAAGGAAATCTTACTAAGTGGGAAGATGAAGATCAATGCAAATTGAAGTTCAAATGTGTTTAATTGTATAAATGTTCATGATTGTACTAAAATGTAAACACTTGTAAAAAATGTAATGTACAAGTACTTAGACATCATGCAAATCAAGTGGTAGATCTTCCTTACCCACTTATAACCCTTAGATAGGTTCCCCCACAAGTTAGAGCCACCAACACACATTGAAACACACACTTAGTAGGTGATTCAAAAGTCCAAAATAGGGACAGCCTCAGTCAAAGAACTTGTCAACCAAGACACACTCGATCGAAGTTCTTGTCGACCGAGAACCACCTCGGTCGAACTTGTGAGCAAAGTTCAACAACTTACAAAATTGTGCTCTAAAATAGTTTTCAGTCGAACATAATCTCGATCGAGTAAGCTTCAGTCTAAAGCTTGTGACTGTTAGACTGAGTGATTGGTCGTTGGGAGTTGGAAATAGATGTTGCAATACGTTTGCCTTAAATATAGGCTCGGTCGAATAAAATCTCGACTGAGACACAGTTCGGTTGACCAAACAGGGTTCTGGATTGTTCTTTCAAGCACGAACAAATTAGCAATTGCTAGCCAACTAATGTACACCTAATGACTAGTTAAGCACTAAGAACACTCGAGACACTCCCTAGAACATCCCTAGACACTTACAAACCATTCCTATAAATAGTTGAGGCCTTAAGACACCTGAAGCAACCAAGTTACACTTGAGCATCCACTATTGAGAGAAACAAAGCTAAGATTCACTTGCCATCTTTATCCTTTGCTCCAAAGTTACGTCCTATAGCTACAATCTCCTAACCACCACATATAGCCACGTCCATCTTAAGTGGATAGGAGATCTAAATGCTTGATGTAGGATCAAAGTGTCGTGCTTCATTCGATAAGTATTTTCTTTCTTCCAATCTATTTCTTCTACATTGTACTTTGTTCTCCTGGACTACTCATAGGGCCGGAGGCTGTTGAAAGGATATTAACTGGTGCTACATCAACAAAGTGAAGGCTGCTCCAAGGCGTGCTTGAGATTACTTAAAGAAGGCCGTTTCAAAGATGGTTGGAGATACTTCTAGGTGAAGGCTATCTCAAGGTGGTGGATCTACTTCAAGGTGGTGAAGGATGCTCCAAGGATTGCTCATGGTTACTTCAAGGGGGTTGAGGCTACTTCAAGGTGAAGGCTACTTTGAACAGAAGGTGATTGTATTTTATGTAACATCCTTGTGAGGTAATAAAATAAATCACTTTCAAAATCCCAATTAGAAACAATTGGGTAGTGGACTGACAACCTTTGATTCAAAGGTTGGAATCACTCTAAACCGAAGTGTCTTCCTTGTTTCCTCCTTTGGTTGAGTGCTTTAATTATTTTAAATATTTCAATTAACTTTAAATTATCCAAGAATCTCTATTCACCCCCCTCTAGATCTTTCACTCTTTTTTCTCACTCTCTCATTCTCCCAATCCAGAGGAAGGATAAGAGACCTACTGACTACACTAACTATTTCTCTTGAGACCTCAGGTAAGTCTACTCATGTTGGAAGTTAGCTTCTACTCCTCCAGTAGAGTTGGACCCTCTTGAAAAATGTTTCAATAGATTGTATGAGCTACTGGCTCAGTGCGTAGAAAATTAATAGGTAATCGTGATAATTCAGATGAGAAATATTCTCTATTTAGGATACAAGCAAATTATACAAGTAACTGAAAATATCTTTCCCTTTAAATAGAGCATTAATAATGCTAACAACTAACCATGATAACACTAAATATCCATTTAGTTCTTTCATCCATTTAATATATGTCATGGGCCTACATGAGGTGAACCACAATAGGTGAAAATATCACAACAAGCTATGATCTCATTGTACAAGAGTTAGAAGATGTCTTGGGTCCTGAGTCTGAAATTTTTTGCTACCCTATCTACAATGGTCTCACCACGTCTGGCATGTTGGGTGACTAACTAAAGCGGTCGGATAACTGGAATCCTATAAACCTGGATACTCTAGAAGAGAGTCAAAGCACTTGGCTTATTCTCTATTAGTGGTTTCACTAGGGCTAACCAACCGACCAACATCATAGGAACCACTGACATTTCTAATTATTATCGGATACTACATTATAGTGAGGAGTTTTCCCTCACTAACCTTGACCCCACACCTTATACAATGCGACCCGACTACCTCGATGTAGACTTATCCTCCATTTAGGTAGCACATTTCCTCCTCACAATGCATGCCTCTGTGAAAGATTCTATAGTATTTAGGACATATTTCGTCAAATGTTATTTAATTTGTCCAGAAAACATCTTTACCATTTACAATATTACCCCATATAATTAATTAATAGATAATTTGGAATTGTTCATCGTAATCATCACCCTAGAAGCAATAATAAAAAATCTTTCAAATTCACATATTCAATCCTTTAAATCTAGAATTAGGGCAAACTGAGGGTTTGCGGTGCCTTCGGATCGACTACTCCATTTACCATATTGCATAGGAGTTCACACAATGATTTCACATATCAACATAATAGTGCATAGAACATTCAACAATTTATTTTTACTATTGAAAAATCACTACAATAACATAATAGTTTTACAATATCAATCACTACGTAAGAATCATCACAAAAACATAATTCATTTAGGTTTATTTAAAAGGTGATTTTTCACTCACCTGGATCCAACCCTAGGTTGTTGGTCTTGCATCTAACTTTGTAAGTACGGATATGTGGTCTCCTAAGCTTAGATTCAAGCTTATAGATTCAACATATTCCTTTTAACTATGTGATTTAGATCTATACCTCTAAATAGAATCTTCCAGAAGAAGATAATTAATAAAGGGAGTAGAAGAAATACCTAGTGAGTCACGCATAATATGTCGACCAAGAAAGGGATCAAAGGAGAAGGAATCTATTGTCTAAAACTACTTACCATAATTGATTTGTGGCTAGGTCATCAGTTTCTCATGTTCTTGGAGTTCCTCCCAAAATTTTCCCTATAGATGGCCTCTCTGGAGCACTTTAGGCACCTGTTTGTTGGACAATCACAATACCAGTCCAATGAAACAAATTTCTTTGGATTCAAGTATGTATAGAAAAAAATTTGGTCACTTTACTCATTGGTTGTCCTTGGAGGCTACTCAGTTCATTTCTGTAGGTTTGTTTGGTCGTCTGTCTGCATGACCCACTGGCCTGTGTGGCCATTGATATACGTGGCCCATCGATATGTGTGGCCATCAGTCTATTTGACCCATCGGCGTGTGTGTCCTATCGATTTGCATGGTCATTGAGCCATCGGTCGAAGAAAATGCATACTAAATCTAGCTTTGCACATGTTTACTTAAACTACCATAACTCTCTCATTTTAACTTCGATTTGTTTCATTCCTTTTACATTAGATTTTAATCAAATTATCTACAATTATATATTATTGGTTTGATAAGATTCTCAAATGATAATTTCTTTATAAATTATTTCCTCAAGTATCATTGATTCTCTTCCTACATACATGTGTGGGCCATCTCTGTTTCAACTAAAGATCAAATATCATGGTATGCTCAAGTCATGATTTTGATTTCCAAACCATAATATTAATATAAATAAAATGAGATAAAGAGCAAGGTAATTATAGTACTAACAAAATTATAATGAACATGAATGTCATCTTTGATCCTAAATTTATCAATAAGGAGAGTTATTGGTTGTAACAATCTCCCCCGTTAATAAAATATTCATATGAAAAATATTAGAAGAGGCAAGGATATGATACTTGTTGCACATATTTGACTCTAATTACAAAGTATCTTCTTCTAAACCATGATTCCTCTAAAGGACCTTCACTATAGGTATCTCCCTCTTTTGAAGCTTCTAAATTCTTTGATCTAGAATATGTAAAAGACCTTCAACATAGGATATAACCTCTCTAAAATATACTAGCTATAGATCTATGATCTTCTCTCTACCTAGATGACACTTATTTAACATAAATACATGAAACACATCATGTAAATTGGCTAGGTTAGGAAGAAACTCAATTTTGTATGTTGTTGAGATAGTTCTTTGAATGATAGGGACCCAAAATCTAGGAGTTAGTTTTCCTCACTTTCCATATCTCAATACACCTTTCCATGTTGACGATGTCAAGTAAACCTCATCACTAACCTCGAATTGTAGCGCTCTATGTCTTTTTAGTGTATAGCTTTTCTATCTATCATGTGTTGCTTTCAACTATTGTCTATTCATAGATATCTTTTCTATTGTTTCCTCCACCAACTTGGACCTAGAATTTGCCTCTCACCAACTTTATACCCACAAATGAGAGATATGTGCTTCCTCCAAACATAGATTCATAAGGATATATGCCTAAGTTGGAATGGTAGATATTGTTATAGAAAATTTTCATAAGACTAAGATGATTATCCCAACTACCACTACACTCAAAGACACATGCTATCAACATATTGTCTAGGGTTTTAATTGTTTGTGTTGACTATCCATATGTTTGAGGATAAAATTTTGCACTAAACATCAGACTTGTTCCCAAGGAACAATGTATTCGATTCTGAAATCTTGATGTGAACTTAGGATCTATGTCAGATATAATAGTGACATGTAATTTGTATAAGCTATCTGTCTCATCTATGCAGACCTTGTCTAGTTTAGGTGCATCCCAAGTTGGATTTATAGAAAAAAAATGAGTATATTTAGTTTATCATATACAATCACCCATATTGAGTCAAACCATGTGATGTTCTAGTTAACTATACTAAAAAGTCCATTGTAATATGTTTTCACTTCCACATAGGAAAGCGGAGTGGTTGTAGGGTACCTATTAGGGCTGTAAATGGGTATGGTATGGTGCAGTTATGGTCATATATATAATCGTAACCGTTTAATTAAGCGGGTATGGGTATGGGTATATACCCACTTTTCAAAAGCTATACTTGCATCATAACCATAACAACATAATCGATGGGTATTAGAGGGGTAACTGGGTATATGGTTATGAATAGACCTTCTAAAACAACACATCATAAACTTTGGGCTCAACAAACACCAGACTAATTAGGTGATACTAATACTAGTATGACATCAAATGCATTCTATTTTGTGTGAATATAGCAGTTGATAAGCAAATAATATGTCATCTTATAAAGGACAACCAAGAGTAAAATGTTACACCTATATCAAAATATAAAAAAAGAATGATGATTATTGTCTCTATTGATGAATATTATAGAGTTTGACTACAGTATAGATAGAATAATAAAGTCAATGAATGATCTCAGACATCATGTTCGCTTGCCTTCACATTGGTGAATATGGATCATTACATTCTAATATAAAATATGACTATCTTAAGGTACTTATACTTGCAAAATTTGAGTGCTAAAATATGCACCATTACATTCTAATAAAATATAGAATATATATAAATGGGTATATGGGTATACATGGTATGGACACACAAATAGCCATAATCTTACCCATTGAGAGGAGGATACTTGGGTATAAGGGTAAGCAATTATGTGGTTATAAACATTTATACCTATGACAGGTTTAGAGGGTATGAGTTTAAGGGTATGTGGGTATATCCATGTACATTTACAACCCTAGTACCTATAGGTTTCCGATGTTCAACATTGACTTTTTGGCATACACCATATCTTTCTACATACCTGGTCATGTCTCTCTTCATATCTAGCCACCAATACAATTTCTTGAGGTTTATTTACATCTTAAAACTACATGGGTGCATTTCATACATAGAAGAGTGTGCTTCCATAAGAATATGATTCTTTAACTCAGTGTCATATGGCACACACAATCTATCACATTCGTTGATACAATAACCCATAATCTGAATATTTGAACCTCTCTTCCTTTTCCTTCTGGTCATATCATGCATGATCTGTTGCAATTCGTTGTAACTCTATTGAAGCTCCTTGATCTGATCATAGAATGTAGGTATAACATGCATTTGTGTGAATAGCCCACCTTGTTCAGATACACTCAAATCTAAATTAATCTCTCTCATCTTAATGGGTAAGTCTCTTTTTACAGATGCCATAGAGAATGTTTCTACAAACAATGTTGACTTCCTACTCAGAGCATCTACTACTAAATTGGCCTTCCTAGGGTGATAATTAATGGTAACATCATAATATTTTATAAGATTTAACCACCTACGTTGTCTCAGGTTGAGATCCTTTTGTGTGAAAATGGACTTTAAACTCTTATGGTCAGTAAAGACATGATATGACTCACAAAACTAATGACGTCATGTTTTCATGACATGTACTACTACTGCAAGCTCAAGATTATGTACTGAATAATTCTCTTCAATCTTCTTGAGTTGTGTAGAAGCATAGGCCACCACTTTCCCTTCCTACATTAGAACACATTCCAAACCTCTTCTGGATGCATCATAGAAACCACATAACCCTTGTCAACTTCTAGTAAAATCCAAACGAGTGATGTAGTTAACTTCTTCTTTAATGTTTGAAAACTTTTCTCTCATATTTCAAACCAAATAAAGGAACATCCTTCTTTGTTAAATGAGTAAGAGGTGTTTCTAAAACACCAAAGTTCCTTATAAACCTCCTATAATAACCAACTTACTCTGGAAAACTCTGATCTCAGTAGTAGTGAGTTGCTCCCACTGAAGAACAAGTTCCACGTTTTTAAGTTCTACAATGACTCAATTTATTGAAATGACATTTCCAAGAAAAGAAACTTTAACCAACTAGAACTCACATCTTTTGAATTTAGCATAAAGTAGATGTTGCCTCAACAATTACAAAACTATTATTAGATGTTGTTCATGTTGTGCAACATCTCTAGAATATATATGGATCTTGTTTATGAACACTACTATAAATTGATCTAGGTGGGGTTTATAAATTGTATTCATCATGTCCAAAAAGGCTATTAGGGCATTTGTCACTCTAAAAGACATGAGTACAAACTAATAATTCACATACCTTGTTTTGAATGTTAACTTAGGTATATGTGATACCTTTATCCTTAATTGATGATAACCTAATTTGAGATCTATCTTTGAACATATCATTGCTTGACATAGATGATCAAACAAGTCTTCGATCTTAGGAAGAGGATGTTTTTTATTAATTGTTATCTTATTCAATTATCAATAATCTATGCACAACTAGATAGTCCTATCCTTTTTTTCTCACAAAAGAACCAAAGATCCCCAAGGTGTTGTACTAGGTTGAATAAAGTCCTTATCTAGTAACTTCTGTAACTGGGTTTTTAATTCCTTTAACTTTGTAGGTGCCATTCTATAGGCTTGACTTTCTATTGGGTTGCTACTAGGTAAAGTTTGTGTCCAAAATATTCATCTCTCTCTCAAGTGGTAAACTTGGTAACTCATCGGGAAAGACATCTAGGAACTCACAATACCACTAGAACATCCTTTCTATTGACGATTCCTTTCTCTCTCATATAATCTACCACATGTTCTAGAAAGGCCTCACACCCCTTGATAATCATCTTATCAACTACAGAAACTGATGTTATACACTTGGGTAAGAATTTTTAGTCTATAGTAAAGACACATGAAAAGCCACTTTGCTGAAAGATAGCTACTTTCTTCAAACAATCCATTTGGACATAGTATGTCTTAAGGCAATCCATACAAAAAATAATCTGAAAAGAAGTAAGGTTTAAGGGTATGAGATTAAGTGCTATGGTATACCCACTAAAACACAATAGACATCCAAGACAAACTTCAGTAAAAACTATTGATTCACCTAACGACACTTATAACAACTTGTAGGTTAAAACATGAGTTGAAATATTTAATCCACTAACTATTGATGTATAAATGTAATAATGTGTCGCACTGGGATCTATAAAACTATAATTGAAATGTTTTTAAAGAGAAGCATCTCACTTTTGACAAGTCTAGGTGAGACTACTCCTTCTGATTGAGTCATAGAGAAGAAACATGTTGTAGCTCTCCCTCTACTATGGTGTCCTTGTTGTCCACTACTAGTACTATGTGCTCCCCCTCTTGAGCCAGAATCGACTAAATAACTTGATCCTCTTACTAGGGCCTATCCCTAAGGAATATGAAACTGTGATTGGGAACTTTGTTCAGGTATAAACAGAAGCTTTGGTCAATCCCTCTTAATATCTGCCACCAGTCCACAATAATAACACGCTTGAGTATTGATTCCCCAACACTGACCAGAATGTGTCCTACCAGAGTTGTCACATGCAACTGTATCATGTCTCTACTGACATGTCACTGATGCTAATGATCTGGAAGGCCTTGCTGAAGGTCCCCACCTAGGTTGTATACTCCATATATTAGAATTGAACCTTCTCCACTCTAGGAAGAACTATATCTATGTCTTCGAAAACAATCAAGACCCTATTCAATCTTGGAAAATAAACCACCGCCTCCTTTGTATCTGTTACTACTTTTTCCTCCTCTACCAAATCTCGAGATATTTTCTTACTCTTAGAGTTCTTATTTGCATTAATCAGTTATTCAATACATCTTGCTACTTCCACAAACTCTCTAACAATTTCCCCATTTCTTCTTCTGGTAGCTGATATGGTATGTCTAATTTTGAATCTGAACCTCCTTGTAATATCCTACATTTCTCTACATCATTTGGTACAAGATGAGGACTTTAGTCAACCTTGTGAAATATGCCTCATATTCTCCAAATGACATGTTGTCCTATCTATTTTTCTCCAACTTTCTGATATTGTCACTTAAGAATGTAGGAGGAAAATACTTAAAATGAAACTCATCTACAAAGTCCCTCCATGTCATCACTATTTTACTCATCTTATATTCCACTCCAGGCCACCACAACTCAACATCTCCTTTAAGTAGATAGACAACATGATTGATCTTCTTATCCTCTAGAAACTCCATTAGATGACAAACCATTTCCAACTATCAAAGCCAAAAATCTTCTACAGTTGGGTCTGTTATTCTAGAAACCTCAGATTCATCAATCTTCTTCACTAGATCAAAGGATCTTATCAGGTCCTCACTAGAAGATGAAGACCTCCTATCCATCTTATAGTTTCCTTTAGTCTCTAGAAAAACATGGTACATCCTGGTCGCCTGATCCCTATCTTCTTCACCTTGTTCCATTGCTTGAGGGTCAGGATCATAATGTCTCTCATCTTGTTCCTCACCAAGTCTATGTCCTCTTCCCTCCATTTGCATATCCATAGCAAAAACATATTTATTAGAAAATTACAATTTACATAGGAAAGCATCCCAATCATGTTGTTCTCTTATCACCCATGTCCCAAACTTAAACTCTATTTAAATTTAACCTACTCTTTGATATCGAGCTGTTGACGTGAACCAAACTAATTAACCAGGGTTAGGGCCTGTCAAGGAGGGATTATGACTAACCACTCACTTATAGTTACTAATTGGAACTCAGCCTTAAATTCTTCTTTTTCTCAATATGTAGAATACCAATTTACTAACTAATCACATCTTTTTTAAGGATACCATAAAGGATTACAACATAGTTTGATTTCACAAAAGGAAATATTTCTCTCTTAATATACATCAAGTACAACTTATTACAAACTACTATCTTTTTTCACTCTCTCATTCACAAGATCCAGATGAAGTATAAAATCATATAACTACACTACCTATTTCTCTTGAGACCTCAAATGGACTAATCTTATTGAAATCTATATTATGGCTCCTTCTATAGAGTTGGACCCTTGCCTGAAATATGTTTTAGTAGATTATATGAGCTACTAGCTCAGTGCATAGAACATCAACACATAACCATGATAAATCAAATGAGAAATATTTGTTGTTTAGTATACAAGCAAGTTATACAAGTACTTGAGATCATCATGACCTTTAAATAAAGCATGAGTACTAATAACAAGTGAACAGGATAAACACTAAATACCCATGCAATTATTTAGTTTGTTTAATATACATCCTTGACCCACATGAGGTGTACCACAATATGTAAAAGCATCACAAAAAGCTACAATATAACTATACAAAACTTAGAATAATGCTCGGTGTTCTAAGTCTAAAACTTCTAGCTATCCTGTCTGTAATGGGCCTTGCCATGTCTAGCCTTGGCAACTAATGGAAGCAGCTGGACAACTAGACTCCTCTTCTAAAATTGGATACTCAGGTGGAGAGGCAAATCACATGGCTCATTATGCATCAGTGGTTCCCCTATGGCTAGCCAACTAATCATCATCACATGTACCGCCGACATCTTTGGTTATTTTTGGGCACCAAACTATAATAAGAAGTATGCCCTCACTGTCCTAGACCCCCACACCCTTGTCTGGTACGATTTGTCTAACTCGATCTGGACTATTCTCTAGGCGGAAAGAATGTTTCCTCCTCACGTTGCAAGCCTCATGTGAAGGATTATATAATTTTCAGCGCATCTATCGTCTAACGATATCTACTTTTTCCAGATAACATTATACCATTTCTAAAATTACCCTATATTAATCAATAATTTTTTGGCATTGTTCATTGTAATCATCAAGTTGTTAGAAACCATTTGAAATCTTTTAAATTTACATATTTAATCCTTTAGATTTGAAATTAGGACAAACACCAGGTTTTCGATGCATCTAGATCCACTATTCCATTTACCATATTGCATAGTAGTTCACACAAGGATTGCATGTATAAACATCACAACACATAACATGTTGAACAATTTATTCTTTGTACTAAACAATCGGTGCAATATCATTATAATTTTACAATATTAATCACTTAGTAACAATCATCATATAAACATAATTTATTCACGTTTCTTTACTATAAATAAAGGTTAGAAGATTATTTTTTACTCACTTGGATCTGACCCTAGGTCACTGGTTTTAGATCTAAGTTTGCAAGTCTAGATATGTGGTCTCCTTAGCTTGGATGTGAGCTTTTAGCTA
The DNA here is from genome assembly GCA_963693085.1 of Alisma plantago-aquatica. Lineage (NCBI taxonomy): Eukaryota > Viridiplantae > Streptophyta > Magnoliopsida > Alismatales > Alismataceae > Alisma > Alisma plantago-aquatica. The sequence continues at coordinate 214,820,223 of OY856412.1, forward strand.
CAACATCTACCTTTTAACCACTTAATTTAGGTATGTAGCACCAATAGGATTTTCTAGAGGAAGAAGATGAATGGGGGGTATAAGAGAGCCCTCGATGAATCTCACAGAAGATCTCGATCAAGAAATGGAGTAAAGGATAACCAATCTATTTTCTAAAATTACTTAGCTAGGTCGTCAGTTTCTCCTATTCTTGGCATTCCTCTCAAAAGTTGTCTTATTAATTGTCTCTTTGTCAACCTCTTGGATTGTTTAGGACTCTACTTGTATGGACAACTAAAATACAATTCCAACGAGACAAATTTGTTTGGATTTGGATAAGTATAGTAGAAGTTATAGTCATTTTATTGATTGGCTATCTTGGGATTTTGTACAGTTTATTTCTAGAAAAACAATTAAAGAGGTCCTATTGCTTCGTGTGGTCGTTGGTCTACATGAATTTTGGTCTATGTGCTGCCCATATGCGTGTCCCATCAATCTACATGGATGTCGATATGCGTGGCCCGTCAGCTTACGTGGCCGCTAGTTTGCATGATTGCCGATCTATGTGGCCTATTGGCTTGCGTTGTCATCGATCTATGTGACATGTCAGTCTCTGTGGCTGTCAACCTACATGTCCCGTCTATTTGCATGGCTATCAGCCTGATTGGCCCATCAACCTACATGGAGGTCAGTCCAAAGAAAAAGCAGAGTAATGCAATTTTGCACATGTTCATTAAAACTGCCATAGTTATCTCATTTAAACTCTAATTTTGTTCATTCTTTTGGTGTTTGATTTATGATTTAATTCTCTATAAAATATTACTTTGATAATATTAATGATTGCTTTTTTATTAATTATTTTCTCAAGTATCTTTAATTCTTTTTCCACATATATGTATGGGTTGTCTCTATATCAACTGAAGCTCAGATGTCTAAGGTATGCTCAAGTCATGATTTTGGTTATCAAACCATGATCTTAAGTTAACTATAATTGAGATGAAGGATAAGGTAATTACAGTAATAACACAAGAAACTAAAATTATGGTTTTTTTAACCTGAAATATATCAGTAAGGAGAGTTATGGGTTGTACCACAAAGCCTCATAATAACAAATTTTAATATAGCACCTCTTAGAAAAGTTATTGGTTTAATGAATCAATATTACCACTATTTCCCTAACCACAATTAATAGGAATCTATCAATAACACTAGAAGTCTTTTTGCTTTACCTTAGATAAAAAGTGATTTTTGAACATATTGTATTGGGAAGTGCTTTTAATAATCTTGATTAAGAGTGTTTTCTTAACAAGTTTATCTTGAAAAACTAGCAATACCTATAAATTAATGGATTACATTTGGTATGCCCAAACAAGTTATTGAATCATTTTCAACAACAAAAAAGTGTATTCAGATCCATATCCTTTTATTAAGAGAAAACAAATTTTGTGTCTTATTATTAAACTTATCTTGATGTGTATTTTTAATTATCTGTCTACCTCAAACCTCTCATCAATATTTGTCCTCTTTTATTTCTTTACCACATTTTTTCAAGTTGGCATCTTTGTTGGGCATCATATTTTAAATCCATGTAGAAGTGGTTAGCGCAGATAATCATGGATGATGCATGGATTATTTGTTTGACACATATCACTAGTCATTGCACAATGACAACTTGATTATCATTTAGTCAATCAAATCAACATAATCAATGGTTAGAAAATTATAAGGATGAAATGCAGAATGTGATGAGTTCCCGTGTGTGAATTGAATCCCCATTCTCAAAGACCATTCACATAAATGGGCCCTACATAATGATAATATTAATAAATCACTTTCTTGTATAAATGCAAACCAACAAGTGGATCTAATTGTTTTGTTTAACAGTTAGACATAAATTAGTGTAGTATGATTTTTTATATAAGCTTGTCTGTGTGAAGTGTGTTAATCCATTGGATTTATGCTTTAAGATATTGGATAGTTCCTTACAGTCGATGATCATAACCTAAAACATTTACCTCAAAGCACAATTAGTCGCATACTTATATACATATGCATAAACATTTATAATTAACATATTGATTTCCTCTTCATTATCAACTATGAATATGAAAAATGAAAAAAAACTTATAATTTGACTAAGAATATCAATCCTCTATATCTTTGAACTGATTCATATAGATAGGTTCTGTATCCGACTTGTGCGAATTCAATTTAGACAACATTATACCAACACTTTGTACACGGTATGGAAATCATTACAATTCCAATGCCCTCAAATTTTATCATATGCTATCGTAAATAACAGGTACATATGTACTTTCCCTTACTCCTTATCTAGTTCATCACATTCTCAAAAAGACATCATAGAAATTCATAAAATTTTTCTATATCAAATTTTGTGAAACCATTTCTTGTTTGTCAAATCTACATGTATATTTTATCTATATCCCTTCAAATATGGTAGAAGACACTCTAGAAAAAAAACACTATAATCAAAGTGGATTTTCTCATTTATTCAACACTACATAGTGGCAACTTATCTCTCTCATATTAAGTTATAAGCTCCTTGTTATAGAAATAAAAACAGCATTAACAAATATTAAGTGGTTTAAAACAATACATGCTTGAGCATTTTATTTTCAAACCATTGTAAATTAAATTACACATAATATTTTAGAAAGGATAAAATCAAAGTTAATCCAGATTAGATCTACTCTTATATTTACAAAAAAAAAATTGATTCAATGGTTCTTTGATATAAAAATATGGTTGACAGGAGTCATGTTTGGATTCGGATATTTTTTCCTTGACTAGAGAAATCAAGAAAGGAAGATTATCCTAGAATTTCATAATCGTAGGGTCATCTGTGGAATACTCTATAAGTTTTTGAGGATAATGATTTTTCATTTATAGACACATTAAAACACACATGTATCGTATAGGACACTCAAACATACACATACAGACCCACACACTCACATATACGCCCACACACCCACATGCATACACACACCCCCCATCCACACATGCACACACACAAATATATATATATATATATATATATATAGAGAGAGAGAGAGAGAGAGAGAGAGAGAGAGAGGGAAAGAGAGTCAGGCTAGAATACACTCGAGTGTATTTGGAGCAGAATACACTCAAGTAGTTTTTCATGGTGCAATTTTCCTAGCATGGTCAACTCCCTTTTTCCTCATCCATGATCATTTTTAACATGCATACTATTTAAGCCAATAAACTTCTAACCCTAGGTTGTATGCTTGCATAAGGATGAGTATATGGATCTCATATATAATACCATACCATCAAAGCTCTTAACATGTATCGTCTAAACACCATATTGCTCAAGCTCAGAAACCTACCAGCCTAAACCTCTCTATGTATCGGGTAGCCAACCAAAAGGAAGCATGTATCATGCAAGGGCATATCGGCCAATGTATCATATATTCATATAGGGTATCGGCCAAGCACTCAACCCTAGTATCGCCCAAGCCATCATGTACATGATCATGCTCATATCGGGATAGGGTTGATGATATCGGGCAAGCCAACAACCTGCAACTAGGTGTCCTTATGTAACATAGATCATCCTCATGAAGACCGATGTACCGGCGAAGGCCGTTAAGGTGTGTCAGGTTAGCATGGGTATCAGGTTTGGGGTTGTTCACCAAAACATGTCAGGTAAGGATAATTAGTATCACTCAAGAGTTTACTCAAGGGTAGGGTTCATCTAAAGGTATCATGCAAAGCACATCAAAGCCATATTTCCCACAACAACACCACATCACCCAAAGATTTCTAGGATATCAGGCATCACTACTTCTAAGGGTATCACCCATACCTAGGATCAGCCTATCAGGTTCAAGGATACCCATTACCAAAGGCATAACCATACCATATCGCCCAAGGTACCAACCAAGGGTTCAACCCCAAGAACATGTCGTGCAACTAGGGTAGATCATCATCTCAATACTAAGGTCAGCACTTCTATCGGCCAAGCTAACATGTCGCTCAACGATCTAGAGCATAGGCTCACCTCTCAACAACAAAGTGAGAGAGGGGTTTTGCCCAAGGACTCACCACTTCAACGTACATATTGGATCAAGAAACCTTAAGCTCGCCTCTCAACTAAATGAGAGAGGGGTATTGCTCACAATCCATAAAGAAAAAATATATCCTATCGGGGAAGGCACTATATCGGGCAAAGCTCTATATCGGGTAAAGAACTATATCGGGTAAAGCACCATATCGGGTTGGTCATCTTCAACCTCAAGATACCCCTTACAATCCCGCATAAGGAGAACAAGGTAAAGGCAGTAATAAAACATAACTTTTCCATTAGATAAGATCTCAAGTTCAACATAAACAACTATCATAGTGAAAGGTATTGATCTAAAGATAAGAATCGATTTAAGCACATATGAAGAGTGAAAATAATAGAGATGATTGAGAGTTATGTAACCCGCCTTATGAGGATCTCCGTGAAATAAATCAAGATTCCTGATCCAAGAATCAAACTCATGTTCCTCACTATGAAGATCATCCATCCAAAGCTCCAAACTTGCCTTCAACACTTCATCATCACCTCAAGAAACAAAAGATGAAGAAGAAGAAGATATCATGGTTATGCTTAGCTCAAGAAGAAGAAAAGAGAGAGATACAAACATGGCCTTGTCTACTATCACTAAATGTCCATCCATGGCAGAGAGGGGAAGAAGTAGATGAAGAAGAAAGCACAAGGAAAAAAACTATCAAAGAAGCATGACTCACCAAGGTCGGATCTTGAGTAAGAAATCTCCATGGGCAAGGAACTCGGCCTCCCAGGCTCCATGGGGGTTTCCTTAAGCTCCCATAGCTCCCAAGCTCGCCCCACACAAGAAGGGGAAAGAGGTTGATGAAAGGGATCACTTGGGTAAAGCGGAAGGAGGTTATATATACCAAAGAAGAGAGAGGTAGCAAAGGCAAGGTGTCATAACCACATAAACTTGGATGCCACTTGCTCATGCTCTAACGCCACTTGTAACCACCCAAACTCCACATGCATGGTCTGGTGATACACTCTAGGATGTGTATCGTGCATCTGGACAACCTCCATGGGTGACACACCCCCTAAACCAATACATACTCCAAGCTCCTACCTGATATACTAAAGGACAAGCTAGCACATGTGACATATATGGCATTAAAACCATATGGAGATGTCACTCCTCATCTAACATCCAAACACGGCACCCAAACCTTAATCCAGTTTCTAGATGATGCCTCAAATAAGGAAGGAAACTCCAGAGCTGATAAATTGCATATTGACCCTCCACTTTGGGTAATTTGCAATTTACACCAAAACTAGCTCATAAAGCACAAACATCATCCAACCAAGCTCAAACTTTGAACATAGTCCCTCCACAAGGCACCCCATAGCATCACTCTCTATCTAATGATGCTAGAGAACTAAAGGCATGCTCTACATGTGACATATTGCAATATAACCCCTCATCTTGAGTAAATTTCACTTTGGTCCAAAACAAGCAAACATTGCTCAAACAACATCCAAATGGGACCAAACTAGAAACATAAGCTTGTCACATGATATCAAAACATATCAAGGGATTAGATTAAGATTATAAGAACCTTACTTAAGCAAAGCAAATAGGGTTATTCCAAAACGTGGGTCAGGGTCCTTACAAGTCATAAACCCCTAACAAGGATTTCGTCCCCGAAATCCCGAGCGAAAAGGAGACGGGTGTTACTTACACATTGCATCATAAAACTCCACAAAGCTCCTGGGTGTAATAGATCTATGACAAACATACTTGCTCTTCCTCTAGTGACAACACAGGGTTTCCTATACTGGTCACAGGCTCAGCCCTCTGTCTCATCATCCTTTGTCTGGTAACACTCTTTAGATACTGAAACATCACATGCAACCTGTATCACTCAAGTATCAGTTCCTTTACTGATATAACGCCTTCCTTGTTATGCTTCTACTGTGCTACTCTAATCTCACATGCTCGACACTTAAGCTTCACATGACTCGTATCACTATCTTTCTGTTATGTATCAACTATTCCTTCTTATGCTACAAAGGATGTCTCTAATCCAAGGGAGATATATCACAGACAGGATTATCACAAGATACATACTCTACCAAACACATGTATACACATGACAGGGCTCATCAGGCACTACACTATGTATCACTTAAGATTTAACACAAAGGAGCTATCGGGCAACCAAGGAATTAAACATCTCAGGTTAGCAACAATAGAGTAAGGTACACCACATCATCTTGGATTCAAGGCTGCCACAACTTCTTATCGATTTCCAAGGGCACAACAAGCGTCAACTCAAGTGGTAACAGATATGCACTATCTCAACTGATCTGGATAGGAATCACAAACCTTGTTCATCTGTCTCAAAATGATGCACGTCCTTCCTAGACCTTCCTTTACTTTAGACTTGGCTAGGAGTATTCCAAGGAATTAGGCTTAACCTGATGAACTTTTCCCAAGATGATCTTACAACAGTTCCTTTCCTTGGGTGCATACCTTCCGATGTCATGTTTATGCGGAGCATAAACCCCTAACAGGTGATATCCATACCATAAGCACTTAGCCAGGTCGAACCAAAGCCAACTTCTCCATCTGAGACCACTTCACACCTTTCCAAGGATATCCATTCCCAGGGTTATCTCGATCCTCAACATGTCAAGTGGAAAGAGATTTGTTTAACTGTCATGTCCAGGAAAAGAAAGGACTCGAGAAGGGTATACTTCATCCAGCATAACTAGGTCATTCAACAAGGTGTTCGACAACATGCTATCTCTCTCTTGACTAACAAGAAGGAAACATCTTCCAAACACACTATAAACGTTCCAAGGAGGGTACATCCTAAACTGGATCAACTAGAGTAGATAAGAGGCAAGAAGAAGACAAAGCGGAATGGAGTGACTCCATCTGACCTGCCAGCACACACTGGTTAACCTACCATTTTTGGCTAACTCATGTCACAAAATCTAATTGTTGCCTATTGCCCCACCACTTCCTCGTCAAACCATCCAGTCCTCACTTGCTTATCCTCATCAGCGTTCCTCTGTGTTGCTGAACTGCTACCTCAAGGGTCACCACATAGATCCAGATTTCAAAACAAGCTTCAAGCTTATGGGTTCAAGGTCAAGGATGATATCCAACGAATTATTACAAAGGAGGAGGAGGATTGGAAACAAAAGTCACACATTCACTGGCTTCAGAATGGTGATAATAACACTAAGTTTCATCAGGCCTGGGTTAAGCAACGCAGACGTCAAAACTCCATTTCCTCACTGAAGGATGCTTCTGGGTGCTGGATAACTGATGAGTCAGCTATTATGGATATGGTAGTGGCCCATTTCCAAGATATTCTTACTGAAACATCAAGAAGAGGAAGGCATGAGATTTCTAATATCCCAGGCAGGTTTTAGAAACTGACTAAGTTAGAAAAGGACCAGATCACGGCAATACCTTCAGATGAGGAGATCCTTGAAAATCTGAAATGCATGAAACCTTTCAAGGCTGCAGGCCCTGATGGGATCACTGTCGAATTCCTTCAAGGGAATTGGGAGTCTGTTGGGCATTCAGTATCTAATACAGTGAAGGATATGATCATAGGCAGGCCTATCCAAGATGAAGTTTGTAATGCAGCCATCGTCTTAATTCCAAAAGTATCTCACCCAGAGAAATGTGATCAGCTGAGACCAATTTCTTTAAATAACATCATTCTGAAACTAGCTTCAAAGGTGGTAGTAGAAAGGTTGAAGAAACACATCTCGAACTGGATTTCGACAGAACAAAGCAGCTTTGTTCCTGGTAGAAGAATAACAGATAACATAGCACTAGTGCAAGAAATCATTCACAAAACGGGAAAGAGAAAAGGTGCTAATTCCATGGCAATAAAAATCGACCTATCCAAAGATTATGATCAAATGTCGTGGAATTTCATTCAAGACACGCTTGACAAGGTAAACATCCCTACAGGTATCAAAAATTTCATCATGAACTCTATTTCTGGGGGGAATTCTACAATTATCTGGAACGGTAAACAATCCAAAGCCTTTTCTTCCAGCAGAGGGCTTAGGCAGGGTGACCCCCTTTCACCGTATTTATTTGTCTTATGTTTAGAGCGACTATCTCAAATGATTCAGGAGAAGGTGAATGAGGGAAGTTGGAAGCCGATAAAGCTGGGAAGAAACGGATTTACAGTGGCTCATGTCTGTTTTGCCAATGACTTAATACTTTTTGCAGAGGCCAGCATGAAAAAGATGAGGACTATCCTACACTATTTCAAAGCCTTTGGACGGGCTTCTGGTCAGGAAATTTCAGTATCCAAATCACAGATTTACTTCTCTAAAAGCATACCTCATGCTATTAAAAAGGATATACATCGGATGAGTAAATGCCTTCTGACGGATGATCTTGGGAGGTATTTGGGATGCACACGAGAATTACCAAGCATACATATGCACACATCATTGGCAAGATGGAGAGTAAGGTTGAAGCCTGGGCAGAAAAGAGCTTATCTCTGGCAGGGAGGGTCTGTTTGGCCAAATCCACCTTGTCAGCTATCCCTACTTACGCAATGCAGACCGTAGTTTTACCTAGAGACTTGTGTGATAGGATTGATGCTGTTATCAGACGGTTCATATGGAGTGGATCCTACAAATCTAGGCCAGTATTGCTAGTCGCGTGGAACAAAGTTTCAAGCTCAAAAGAAAATGGGGGACTAGGCATTAAATGTATGCAAGATTGGAACGAGGCACTAGTACTTAAGAACACTTGGGATCTAGCAGAAGCTCAACAAACCCCATGGTGTAATGCAATCAGGAAACAATTTGAAAAAGTCGAATATGGGAAGAAGGTAGCAGCGTCGAGACTTGTGCAGGCTGCCTTGGAGGGGAAACAGTTTATCTACGAGAACTCTCTCATGGTTCCAATCAGCGACTTATCAGTAAATGTATGGCATGACAGTTGGGTTAGACCTGGTTTACTCCTGAGAGATCATGCAAAGCAGCAAATACCAGAAGATATTTCGGACCTAAAAGTGAGCAGCCTAGTTCTGGACTCAGGTAACTGGGATTGGGAGTTTCTAAACCTCTGGTTCGAGGAGGACATTCTTAGATTAATAAAGAAGATAGACAGCTTGATATGCCCAAAGGAGAAGGACATTCGAGCTTGGACTCATACCGTTGATGGGCGTTTCTCGGCAGGTTCGACATACCATATTCTCAGGAAGTAGAAGGAGAGTCAAATCCAAATAAACTGGAGTAATATGTGGAAGCTACAGGTGCCGATGAGAATCAAAGTCTTTGCATGGCTTGTCTACCATGAAGCTTTACTCACAAATAACCGCCGCAGAGTCAGACATATGATTGCGGATGGAACATGCACGAGATGTGGGGAGGTAGAAGAAATGATCCTCCATGTGCTTCATGACTGTTGCAAGGTCCGAGAGATATGGAGTCATTTTCTCTCTACTCAAGAAACAACACGCTTCATGCAAGCTGATACAGTGAATGGTTGGCTTCAATTGGCTGCTGATGATAACAACAGACCAAGGAATTGTTCTGGATTGTTTGTAACAAAATTTGGTACTTCAGGAACATCGAGATCTTTGAAGGTGAAGCCAAGTGCATTGCTCATCAGGTTATCCAGATCAGATTGTCGATCCAGTTGATAAAGGAAGCCTGGAAAGGGCAAGCTGAGAAGCCATCGATAGCGTTTGGAAACTGGAGTAAACCACCAGAAAATGTCGACAAACTCAACATAGATGCATAGATAAATAACAGGGGGGCAGCAGTATCTGTCGTTGCAAGAGATGCCGAGGGAAGCTGGTTGGGTGGTTGGACCAGAAGGATTCACACAACGGCAGCTACTGTGTTTGAACTAGCTGGCATACACTTCGCTTATCAACAAATAAAAAGGAATGTGTGGCATAGTGTTTTAGTTGAAACTGATTGCCAAGTTGCAACGAAAATGTTAAAGGATGATGCCCTAAAATACCCCAAATTCGTGTACTGGTTAACCAGGCTACGTGAGGAACGATCGGAAAACATGAAGATTCAATATGAACAGAGACTATGTAACTCAGTAGCAGATGGAATGGCAAAATTCCAGCTCAGGAGCAATTCCCCGAGCATTATTTCGATTCGCCCCCAACCTGTATTCTTAAGTACCATCTCAAAGATGTCCTTGTAAATAATACTAGTGTGGAGTTGTATCATGATGTGGAGCCACAAATGGAATAAATAAAGAGGATTGGATTTTCAAAAAAAAAAGATCAAGGATGATCTATCAAGACGGTTCACCACCATACCTCCACGATCTAGGCATCTTAATTCTTAATCCCCTTACCAAAAGACATGTTCTCACCTTCTCATACATTTGGTACTTCTCATACACTAGGATTCCTTACCTTGGTATCCATCTCATGAGTCAAAACACATCACTTCCAGTATCGCATCCATATTCTATCATCATCACCAGATCAAAACATGTCAGGATGATCTCACCGTCATCTCAAATCATCATCTATCACATGTATCACCATCTTGGAAGCTAAAGTCCAAGATCAACTGATACTTTTCAAAGTATCCAACCAGAGTTCACTCCAAAAGCATACATATCAAGTGATACAAGGTCCACTTGACTGCCACTCCCTCAGAAGGAAGGAACACAAGGGAACAAACTCCTCCTATCATCCCATCAACACCTATGGTTCATATCAAGGGGAGGAAACTATCACTTTCTTTGATCCTTACATGAGTTTTCAACTGTTTATGTATCATTAAACCTTGTTCCATCTGGTTTTATCCTATTTCTTCTTGGTTTCCTTGCTATCAGCATAGGAATCATCAAGACAATTACATGTCATTACACTTTTTCCCTTTTTGTTGTTTTACCTTTTTCATGATCCTTTCCTGATTATATCACGTTTTTATTTTCTCTTTGTGAAAAAGATTGTTACTCTTTACATATTCTTTATTAAACAGGGATCATCTCCCTTGTTCCCTTTTACTTATCATGAATTTGCACTTTATACTATCTTATTTTTGCTTATGTTCATTGGTTTGTATGAGATTAACTCAGATTCCATCTTATCTATTCATCATTTGTTCTTCTCTTTCTTCTAAACTTATCTTTGTTTTCAGGAATTTTCTTCATCTTGTGTAAGTTTTACGCTTTAACTTACCTTGTTATCACAGGTTAATATGTCCTTTGCCATGTATATCTCTTGAGATTACGATTTCAAGAGCTTATCTCATCATATTCTTATATGGATTTAGGTTTCATAGAACTGCTACTTCCTCTTTTGACTATCAAGCATCCATGTTTTAAAGAGTTATGGTGCATTTATTTACTTCTTTTATAGCAAGATGAAGGTATTAGCGTCATATTCCTGATTTGTTATGCTCTTTAGATTGTTCTAGAATGACTACTTGATCAGAGTAATCAAAGAGGAAACAATCTAAGGCTCCACACTTACCTTTGTCTTCAATATTTGAATACCTGGCCAGGGCATCCAAGTACTAAGCTTAGGTAGTATGCACCATATTTTATGTCACAGTCCAACCTTAGACATCGTCCTAATCTTATTCCTAGTGTCCTTGTAGACTCAGTGAACCTAGAGCTCTGATACCAAACACTTGAAATATCCCAACTCAAACAAAACATGATTGCATACTAACCAACGGATTGCCAAAAACCATGAGAAATTAAAATTGATTTACAACAAGCACCATAAGGTGAGACAAAATACATCTAAGCCAACACTTCTCTTTTCATAATATATTTTCAAGGTGCTACAACATAAATTCCCCTCATCTTGTTACATGAAATAATAGTTCCACATGCTTATTTATTGCATCAAAGTACATAAACCGAAAACCATACATCGAACATCATATAAGAAAACATCGAAAAACTCTCCCAAAGACCTGAGTGTATAGGGACGACACATAGGACTCTACTGCTAGACACTATCTATTCTACCAAGTATGATACCTCTACATATCATCCTCAGCCACATGATCTTTATCTCGCCAGGCACGTCCAACTAAAAAGATATTAATCATCTGGGTGAGACACACAGTCCCAGTGAGAAACATAACCCTCTGCCAACTTTATTATTATCACAGAGAATTGAGCAGATAATTCAACTAAACAACAGGTATCACTAACCAGTTTATACTAGGAGGAATATGAAGAACATGTATATAAAGAACATATGAGAAAGCTTACATCATCCGAGAACTCAACCAATGTTCCATATTTTGCCTTACAACATATATACTATACGGCTTGATTACAAATTATTATGCCTAGAGGAAGTGAGTCGTACCTCTCAAATCCAACCGATGGTTGCAAAACCCTAATTAGTGCCATACAAGGTCAATGGAAGAGCCGGACTCCACGACCTCAACCTCTTCGTGGTCAGTGCATGATATCCAAAGCAGGACCGTAGTCTCTTGCTTAAGTGACCTTTGTCACAGGGTCTGCTCCTGCTGGCTGCCCTTTCCTCTAGCCCACCTTGGTATAGGTCACGACGCTAGTACACCTTGAGCCACAGGCATGGTCACCATGCTCCCTGAGCTATGAACGCATTCATGATCTATCACACTGAGCCATGGGCCTGTTCACCATGCTCTTATACATATCTGAGTCTACAACCGAAGTTGCACTCTATTCCTCCTATTTTCGGCTAGGAGAAACCCCACATATTCAACAATATGTGCTCTGGGTTAACCCTTCGGAGAACTCGTTTCACCATCACCAGCTCCTGACGATGATGGATCTATGGCCAGGGCAAACTACATGAAAGGTTCATCTGTAATTAGTTAATAAGTTTTAGAGTGGATTTCAGGGTCAACCAAAGTGTATTAAGGTTCATGCTTGTTTTGGATGGAATCCAAAACCCTACTTTTATACCCAATTTTGGTGATTGTGGTGCAATGATGTTTTCCCCCTATCTCTGGACTTTGGCTTTGGTTGCATGCATGATGATCGAGTGTTTTGGCATTCCATGAAGTTTTGGTTCTATTTCGGCACGGGTTAACTTGGTTTTCTCTTGTTTGAGATGCCTTTTCATGGTGGTTTCATGATGAAAGTATTAGGGTTTTTGATGACCGAGTTTGGGAGACTTTTTCTTATCGAGGATGGTGGTGTTCTTTGATGTTCTCTTTTGTTTAGCCATAACTTACCTCCATTTTGATCTTGGTTGCCCTTGGTTTGATGATGAACCTTGGTGGGCTTCATTCCATAGTTAGCCAAGCACTTTGAAGGTCCCTATACTATAGTTGAATGCCTCCAAGAGCCTACTTCCACTCTTAAGCTTAATCACTTGCTACATCCATTAGAATGAGTGGAAGATTTTCTCCTACATATATATCTTGTTGGGATCTCACCTCTTCCACCTCCCAATCTTTCTTTCTACCATGAAGATGAAGACGTTCTCTCTCTCTCTCTTAGCTAAGAAAGCTGAAGAAGAACGGGGAAAGGAGTCCCTTGGTGAAAGATTATCCTTGGTGAAGGTGAACTCAAAGGCGGAAGATCCAAGTCAAGAGTGGGTAAATCCTCAAGGTGGGAAACTATTTCCAAGAATGGGTGTGTCCTTGGTGAAGGCGGAAGACTCATTGCAAGATTAGGTAAGTCATTGGTGAGGTAGAAGACTTTTGATCATGGATAGGTAAGTTCTTTGTAAAGTTATTGGTGCCTTGTCCTTAAAGGGAAGGTTGGGTATCCTTCTCCCAAAAAAGGAAGGTCAATGTTGTAACTCTTATAATGGAATATAAGGAGTGAGACATGGTTGAAAAATCCTAGAGGTTGACCTCTCTATGTAGTGGATGTACATCTCTTAGTTTGGAGCTGGAACCACTATACATAGCTTGTGTTCTTGTCCTTGTTCAATATCTCTCTCCCTTTCTATGTATGTTTTAGTTGCACTCAAGTTCATACCTTCCATATTATGTTAGAAATATCTTGAAGTTCTGATGATTTTTCTTTAAGTTCTTTTAGCTTTGTTTGTCTCCCCCACTCTAGAGCCACCATTGATCCAACAAGTGATATCAGAGCAGTCTTCTTCGAGCATACTTCCACAAGTATGAGAAGATGGGTGATTATCAAGGAGGGAGATACTCCATCAACATTCCAATCTTTGATCGGAGCAACTTACTCTATTGGAAGAGAAGGTTACAATAATACATTCAAGGACCGAATCTATGGAGACTGGTTGATCCTCCATACAAACTATTCGAGACAAAGAAAGAAGAATGGTATGAGGCTATTTTTAAGAAAGCAACCTTAAATGCAAGAGCCATCAACATTCTCTATGCCTCCCTTTCCCCCCACAGAGTTCAATCAGATTTCTTCATGTGAAACGGACTATGAGATATGGAGAAAGATATGTGTCACTTATGAGGGGACAAAGAAAGTGAAGGAAAGCAAGGTCTATATGCTCGAATGGTTTCTTGAAAACGTCAATATGGAAAAGGATAGAGGGTAGTCGAGATGTATTCAAGGCTCAACATCATTGTGAATGGTCTTTTTGTTCTAGGTCATCTTATAGATCGAGGAGAGGTAAATTCAAAGATTCTTAGAACTCTCTCCAAGAGGTGGCAATCCAAGGTGACTCCATTAAAGAGTCCCTATTGAAGAGATCATAGGAAATATATAAGATCGTGAAGTTAAACTTGACAAGCAAGAGGAAGAAGAAAGAGAAGAAGAGAAAGAGATCAAGAGAATGAAGAAGGTTGAAAACAAAGCCCGAGTTGAAGATATTGTTAGTCAAACCTCTCCATCCTCTCAAGTTGAAGAAGGAGATATGTACTGAAAAGGTAGACTTCACAAAGGAAAGTCTTCTTCCTCTACCAGATGCTTCAAATGTGGAAAGAAGGGCCACTTCAAGGAATATTTCCCATAAGAAAAAAATACCCATTATTATAAGAAATGGGAAGAGAAGAACAAGAAGAAGGAGAAATGGCACAAAATCTCTAGTGAATCCTCCAACTCAAACTCAAATGAAGATTCTAGTAGAGGATCTAGCTCAAGCTCTAGTGAAGATGGAGAATGACATTTTACTCTCATGGCAAGTTCAAATGAAGACTCAAATGAGGTAAATCTAGACTCTTTAGATAAAGAATCTTTAATTGCAATTATTCATGCTACTTGTACTTCTCTTAAGTCTAGTAAAAAGAAAAAGAAAAAGCTTGCTAGAATTGTTGATAACTTGCATGAAGAGAAGGATTATCTTGAACATGCTAACATTTGCTTGCAAGATGATGTTAATGATTTCCAAAAGTCTTTTCTTGAACTTGAATTGAAATTCAATAGTGTTGAGATAGTAAACAATGTTTATCTTAGTCAAGTAGATTCTCTTAAGGTTGAAATTGCTAAAGTGCTTGATAAGATTAGATTTCTAGAAGCTTAACCTCTTATGCATAGTTCTAATGAAGAGCATACTAAAATTGTGAAATATCTCATGCTTGATATTAATGCTCTTAAAATTGAAAATGTAGACAAAGATTTTGTTTTGTAAGGAATAGAATTTGAAAATACTATATATATTTCTAAGATTCATACGCTTGAAAAATAAAATTCTTTCTTACTTGCTAAAATCAATGTCCTGGAATCTTGTTCTAGTTCTACTAGTAGAGAGAATAAAGTTTTTGCTCTTCACATAGATAAAGATTCTTATATGGACAAATCTCTTTGTTTATAAACCATTATTTTTCACGCTAGAGATGATATCAACCAATTGTATTCTTCTATTACTTATCTTATGCATGGTAATCATAGTTTAAGATCCTCTATGCAAAGATTCTTAGATGATAAAAAGAAATCAAATCCTAGATCATAGTACTGAACTAATGGGTAGAGATGGCATTGGACTTGATAGTGGCCAAAGGAACAACAAGGACAAAGGACATTTTTTCAATGAAGAATCCTCTACTTCCAAGCTATTAGATCGTGTAATCATTGCAATGAAGTTGGTCATTATTCCACATATTTCCCTTTTAGGAAAGCACCCAAGAGTAATAGGACTTCGGTTGCTAAGTTAACCCCTCCGGACCCAAAAATATGATGGGGGACCATTTCATCTTTCTTCTTGTAGGTCACTTACAATTAGATTGACAGGAGCTATTTATTTGTGAATTGATTTCTCAATTCACATAAAACAAGAAAGGTGAGATGTGTATGGGGTGGCAAGAAGTCAAAAGATATTATAAGAACTGAGGTAAAGGTATTCTTTGCTCATATCCTATCATAGCTTGTTTTCCTGAATTTCTATGTACTATAAAAATGGTTTTTGAGTCAAAATTGGTATATTGTGATTCTCATCACTTTCTTACTTAATAGCTATTTCTGATGCTTTCATAGTGAATTACTAACTTGCTTATATATGTTTGGATGTGGTCTATATTATTTATCATGCCTCTAAATATGTTTTTCTAAAATATATGTGCTTTTTGACAGCATTTGTTGTCAGTCGATTTTGTCCAGAGGAAACTCGAATGATAAGAACCAACCAGTATTGCCAACAATTGTTGTCAATCGAGAAGTTCAACCAAAACTTGACCAGAAACACTGTGCATAGGATACACTGATGGATTTTTGGATGATAATTTCACTTTCAATCAGACTTTCTCAACCAATAGCCTTATTCTATGTCATGCCCCTTGGTACCTATATAATTTGTATATTGTCATACTTCTAAATTTCCTATCTTGCATACAACTCTATATTTTTAATTTCTCAAGTTTGGCATCTTTGTATCTTGCAATTACTTGTTTGAGTTGGTATGCATGTTTTGATGGTGATCTTTTTTTATCATTAAGTGTGATCCTCCTCTTTATTGATTTTTTAGAAAGAATTTGGTGCTTACAAGTATATGGAAAACAAAGAAAATAGTAGCCCTATCTATACATGTTGATATGGTCAAGGTCATATGTAACAAGGTGCCAGACTGCATTTGCATCAGGCTTTTCCCATCAAAGATGACTTTGTTTCTCATGTACCAAATGTGGTACAAAATTAGGATGATTTTGAGATGTTCCCACTTGTTCTTCATCACGTAAACATCAGATAGATATTGAGGGATAGCGTGGAGTTCAGCATGTCTCCATATTTCTTCAGAGAAGCTACACTCCCAATATATATATGAGTATTAGTTTCAGATGATTTCTCGAAGAGGGCACATTTGGACTCGAGGTTAACACCTTTTTGCTATAAAATGTCATCCGTCACAAGCTTACCATGGAAGGTTTTCCATCCATGAATGATCATTCTTCTCAAAAGGTTGTGTATCCAAAACCATTTAGCCCAGTGTAGATAAGGTTTATGGTTTTGGCTAAATTCCCATGCACCTCTCAGGGTAAACTCAGGTAGGCCCTCAAGGAAGTAGTTATCCTTTGAAGAAATTTTTGTGTTCTTGTGGACCTTCTAAAGTACTTTAGTGCGCCATTTCTCACGTAAGTTCTAGTTAACATGACAGATTAGGTCACATAGATTTTGAGATTTACCAAATCCTATTTTAAGTATCAGCACTTTGCCTATGACATGTCCTAGGAACTTCCCCTGAACCCAAGGATCGTTCAATAGGGAGATTGTTGAGTTCACACCAATTTTGAACTTGACATAGCGTCTAATTTCATTTATGTTCCTAAGAAACATTCTCTGATACCAGCTATGTTGAGGTTTGTAGGAGAAAGACCAAACTATGGTTGATTCATAGAGGTATTTGTTATGAACGCATCTCACCCAAAGGGAATTCTGTTGTTTTCAAGGTCCCATAAATTTTTAACAGGACCTGTCTTGATCCAATCTTCTATCCTCCTAATGCCTAGTCTGCCTTCATCCTTTGTCGAGCAAATGGTGTTCTAGGATAATGTATGGAAATGTCTAGATCTATCAGTACCACCGAAGAGGAAGTTTGTACATAGGGAATCTATTTAATCTATGGTAGCTCTCAGTAGGGGAAAGGTGCTTGTCTAGTAGAGATGATATGAAGACATGGTGGAGATTATCAACTCAAGTCTACCTTTCATGGAAAGTTGTTTTGAATTCTAAGAATCAATCTTGTTCTTGATCTTATCAATTAGAGGTTGGCACGTTCTCTTCATGAGTCTACCTATAAACATAGGGACTCTAAGATATCAAATAGGAAACTAGTTGGAGAGTATACCCAAATCATCTTGGATTGAGCTAGGGGTTGAGGGCTCAAGAATAACTGAATTTTGGATGGTTTGGGATGAGGGCCTGATCTTGCACTAAATTCATCAAGGAAGTCGTTGATCCCCTTATAATTTTATGTATTTGCTTCAGTTAAAATCAAAAGATTGTCTGCAAACGGTAAGTTTGAGACATTGCATTTGTTGGCAATAAGAGGGGTGATGGATTTGTTATCCTCTACATTTTTTATCATAGTTGTAAGTCCTTACATAGCAATCTCAAAAATATGAGGTGCCATTATATCACCTTGTCAGATTCCATTGGAAGCTTGGATAATAGGAGAAGGGTTGCCTTTAATAAGAATTTGGAAAAAAGAATTATCAAGACACTCCTTTGTCCATGTCAACCAGCATTTGGAAATCCCATAGCACGCATTACCTGAATAATATACTGTAACATCCCAAGATTTGAGGCCTTGGATAAGTTGATCTTAAAAGGAATAATTGGACTACCCATATTACCAAGGTGCACCTCCTTTTCGGGGAGCCCATCACTAAGAACTCCATAGTTAAGCGTACTCAGTTTGGAGTAGTATTTGGATGGGTGACCTATTGGGAAGTTGATCCTGGCATGCACGTGAGTGAGGACAAGGCACACAGTTAAGGCTAGTGGTGGTCTGTGGGGCCAGTCGTCATTCCTGAAACTCTACTAGAGCCTTGGGCAGTGGTCCCGGGCATTACAAATGATATCAGGGCCATAACCCCTCCAGTAGGTGGGGCCCACATGGGCATGTGGCATGCCAGTCTTGAGCCGTGCGGTTCAGGCATGTAGAAAAGGGTTGTCCACGGTTGACGTAGCCACCCTTGCGCTGGTATTCTGTGATCAGGAGTTGGGTGTCCATGGGCCATTGTGGGTCTGCACTGAAATGGGGTCAGATTATGAGGCCATATATAGTTGAGACTTGATGAGGACGTCAAGAGTCTAAGTGGGGGAGATTGTAACATCCCAGGATTTGAGGACTTGGATAAGTTGATCTTAAAAGGAATGATTGGACTACCCATATCACCAATGTGCACATCCTTTTCCGGGAGCCCATCACTAAGAACTCCATAGTTAAGCGTGCTCAGTTTGGAGTAGTATTGGGACGGGTGACCCATATCACCAAGGTGCACCTCCCTTTCTGGGAGCCCATCACTAAGAACTCCATAGTTAAGTGTGTTCAGCTTGGAGTAGTATTGGGACGGGTGACCTGTCGGGAAGTTGATCATGGCATGCGTGTGAGTGAGGACAAAGCACGCAGTTAAGGCTAGTGGTGGTCTGTGGGGCCAATCGTCATTCCTGAAACTCTACTAGAGCCTTGGGTAGTGGGCCCGGGCATTACATATACTCTGTTTTGATTGTATCATAGGCTTTACTTAGGTCAGCTTTCTTGCAAAGCTTGGGTCTATCATTTGGATTATAGAAATCAACCACTAGTTCATGAGAAAGAAGGATAGTCTCTGATATATGTCTCCCCTTCACAAAGGCGCATAGGTTGTTGCTGATAATAGAGGGAATATTGTCTCTGAGGTGATTTTACATAATTTATTATATGATTTAAAAAAAAAAAATTAGATAGATATATTAGTCTCCATTCACTGACCTTTGTAGGTTGTTTGACTTTTGGTATGACGGTGATGGAGGTTTTGTTTATCTCTCTCAAGAGTTTGCCTTTAAGGAAGATATATTATACTACTTTTGAAATGTCTCTCCCAATGATTGCCTAAGCATTTTGAACGAAATAGTCGTTGAAACCATCGGGACTCGGAGCTTTCTTTTTTTTAGCTTGCATGAATACTTGGTAGATCTCTTCATCCGTGACTATCTTGGAAATGTCACTGATTTATTGTGCATTTATCTTAGGAATACTTCAGATTTGCAAACTGTTATTTTCTCCTCAATATCTATTGAAGGTGGAACCATAGTGCTCCATGAAGACATTGGTAATAGATTTTTAATCATTTATAATTATGGAATCATGCTCGACCACCTTAATTTGGTTTCTACTTGTTGTCTTCATCGACAAGTAGAAACATTTTGAGTTTTTGTCTCTATGTTTGAGCCAGAAGATTCTTGATTTTTTCCTTAACATGGCTTCTTCAACATCCCTTGCAGCCTTTGTAGCTTTGGATTTGTCATTGCTATCTCAAGGAGGAGGTGATCATTAGGGTATAAATCAGATTCAGTTCGTGCCCGAAGAGCCTCTTCATCCATATTCTTTGTTGTTTCATTAATGTCCCCTCTAATCTCCCAATCCCATTTCTATAACGTAGCCTTTTCCAACTTTCGCTTTTGAGGGACCCTAAACATTGGAAATCCGTATATAGTGCTCTTCCACACCTCTTGGATAAGTTCTTTGTTACCTAGAAATGAGGTTCAGCCATTAAATAAATGAAAAGGAAAGTAATTGCAAGCTGAATCTTGACCCAAATGTAAAACTTGCATACAATGGTCATTGTGAATTGTAGATTTTGTTTACAACTAGTGGTTGGAGAAAGTGTCTACGAAATATGCATTACCAAAGGCTCAGTCAATCTTACTTCTAGTATTGTTATCCCCTGGTTGTTGATTGTCCTATGTATAGAATGGCCCTTTTGTATGGAGTTCTATCAGGTCAGTGGCATAGATAAATTCATTGGAATCATCCATAGAGCATTCATATGGAGTGGAGCGACCATTTCTTTCAATAGTGCCTCTGATAGCATTGAAATCACCTAAGACTATACATGGGTTGGAGATAGATTGTATAACAGATAATAGATCATTCAATAGAGTAGTTTCTTGTTGTCATCATTTGTTACATAGACTACTAAAATATCAATTAAGCAATCCTCATGAATGAGATTGAGGTGTAACAGTTGTTTGGATTGAAACTTTATGCTAATATCATCATTCCAAAGGGGTACAATCCTCACTTTCCTACAATATATAGAATTATCAAGCCATTTAGAGTTGGGCAAAATGTGTTGAATTACTCTGGATACTTTCTCTCTTTTTAACTTTATTTCAACAAGAAAGGAAATATCCACCTTTGTTCTCTGTATCTCATCCCAGATGACATCTTGTTGACCCCAAGCACAAAGGCATCGAGTATCCTAGGCTAAAATTGAGGGGGGATTTAACATAATGGGTGGAGATGGCTTGAAACCAGCCATGCCTCCTTGCTTTGGGTCAAGAGTCCTATTAGTATTATCAGTAGAAAAATTAGTGAATCTATTGATGGTTCTTTGGTGTGAGTTGCTTCCGGTTTTTCTCCTATTTGGACAAGTTGTGTCCTTGGGAATCTAGAATCCTTCAGTGTCATTTTATCGAGCACTTAGGATATGGCTTGAAGGAGATGCTAGTCTTAAAGATCCAGCATTCAGATTTGCAAGAGAGATCACATCTAGGGCAACGGATATGAGGTTTTGTCATCTTTTACTGACAGTAGGTGTGGGTCTGGTTGTGAACCCAAAGGTTGAACAGCAGTAGACGATGGATCCCCTTTAACATTTCCTGACCATGACTCCTATGACGGGTCAATCGGAGGGGGAACTGTATTACCAACTTCATTTGATAGATTCAAAGGGTGCTGCTCTAGGTCTTTCTAGAGTTTGTTGTCATGTCTGAAGGTTCCACAGTGGGCACCTATAAGGTTACCATTCATACTCAATCTGAATACAATATGGAGTACCAATGTAAGTTTGAAGCTTCACCTCTTGAGGGAACTTGTATGTGGCATTCATTAGGACATTTACTCTAGCATACTCCATGTGTCTTCTATCTTTGTTTTGCCTATCAAGGCATTGTGCCTTACCAAGATAATTAGCAATCTTGGCAATCATCTTCTCATTCCATATTCTAGTTGAAGATTCAGAATTTATAACCAGATAGGTACCTCGGTTAACTTCTCCTACTCCAGAGGCACTCCCTTTTCCCATTTCTTCAGCAACATGAGCTTTCCCTTAACGTACCAAGGGCCCCCTTCAATAGTTGTCTCTAGATATTTCTATGTCTGGAATTTAATGATAAAACAAGAATTTAATTTGTCCATGATCTCGATCGGGGCCGACGACTTCCAGACACTTTTCAAGTATTCCTACAATGTGGGCGCATGTGGCCGGAAGCCAATGATGTAACCAACAGTTATGTTCATCCATAATTGCAGTCCAATCCACCTCTATCTGGGTTATGATGATCTCATCATTCTCCATGGTAATTAGCTCCTCTGAGATTCTAGTATTCACGTCACTGACTAGTTCCTTGAAGAAATAAGTCCACATCTTGAGAGTATGAGAAACTCAGATGTCATATGGGTGGCTCAGTCTTCACGTATATATTTGTCATCTCCCTTGTGTCGGAGACAATGTGGCACCATGTTGTTGCATAGATGGTGCCCTATTCGCTCGTTGCCTACCACTACAAGCCGTCGTCATATTGTTGGTTCCTACACTTAGGGATGATGATCTTTTTGGATCACTTGGTTGTGATCTAAATTGCTTCCATTCTGCTCTATCTTATTACATCTATCTAGTTATATATCATTTGATGCAACCTTGAGTCTCCTAGTAGTAATCATCTCTTGGTAATTATGCATATTTTCTAAGGAGTTATATCCTTTCATGCTTCTAAAATTGCATATTTCTTTGATTAGATATTCCTCTACATCTACTCATAGCTTGTTTCTTTAACTTGTGATTCTTCTACTATGACCTAGATCCTACTAGTATTCCTAACTTGTGATTTCATCAACTAGTAGTCCATCTACATATAGTTTTACCTTTTTTCATCAATTGGTATTCAACTATATGCTATGCGTGTGTCTTATTTCTTACATATTCAAACGTGCTCCTTGACTTGCATATCTATTATCTTGAGTTACTTTCTTGCATAGCCCTATCTTAATATTTACTAGAATTACATTAAGGGTTGTTATATTGCATATCTTGATTTTCTTTATATACACTGCTTGTACAAGCCCCTATTTTTTTGCTCTTCTACTCTCCATTCTAACTCTTGGTGTCTCCTTTTACTAACAAGTTATGTTTTTAGTTTTACAAACCCCTTACTTTTTTTTAATGACAAGGGGGGAAGACATGTCTTATGTAAAGGGGAGAACACATATGTGTAGAACATATATGAGTAGAATACATAGTTTATATAAATGTTATGAAAGTTAACTCTGCATGAGAATTAGCATCAATTGAGGGGGTGTATCAGAATTCCATTAACATCAGTTGACGGGGAGCATATGAACTCAATTATATTGAAACTCCTAGGTTTCTCTAAAGGTATGATTTTACTTAAGTGTTTTCAATAGATTTATGGAATGGATTATAATCTTCAAGAACGTGTAGAATGTTGACTCAAAGTTTGATTTGACTGAACCCTTTTTTTGAAGATGACTAAACCATTCCACTTAATTGTGTCTAATGCTTCTACTTGAGTGATTTTAGAATAGGTATAGACACACTCCAAATTCCCTAACTTACGCATCCTATCTTGGAGAACAACAAGTCAAAATCAATGCAAGTGCGCATTTGTGGAAAAGACCTCAAATCCACTAGAATCATGTTGTAAATCACTTATAATGATTGTATGGCTTGTAATTAATCTTACAAAAAATCAAGAGCATTTAAATCGAATATTTAAGCACTTTTATGGCACTTTTCAAAATTCATCACAAGGATTTTTATCAATTGACTTTCATCTAGGATAAATCAACAAACACCCTTGATGGATTTTGAGAACTACTAGGATCTACTGAGTTTACCCTAGAATAAACTCGATCGACACCCTACGCAGGCAAAACAAATTTAAGTCATCGACTGAGTTTCATCCAGGATAAACTCGGCCAACAACTCAAATTTGATTTGTCACATAGAGTTGTCTCTCGAGTTTCTCAAAAGTAAACTTGACCGACTACACTGTATGGAATGTGTAGAAAAATTGTTCTAACCATTGGGTTGTTGCAAAATTTAAAAATATATATGTTACAACAACCCAAATGGTTAGAATTCATTCCTAAGGGTCTCTACTAGCTGGTAGGAAACCTCAACTATAAGTAGGACCCCTTGGGCTTCATGCCATGGTTAGTAAAGCACTAGATGGTCCCTATATTATAGTTGAGTTCCTCCAAGAGCCTCCTTTAACTCTTAAGCTTAATCAGTTGCTACATCCATTGGAGTGAGTATGATATTTGTAAGAGAGCTAGTCCTAAATGTATATATTGTAAGGTTATCACTTCCTCCAACCCCAATCTCTCTCTCTACCATGAATATGAAGACTCTCTCTCTTGGCTAAGAGAGGTGAAGAAGAAGGGAAGGAGTCCCTTGGTTAAAGCTTATCCTTGGTTACAGTGAAGTCAAAGGCGAAAGATCCAAGTCAAGAGTGGGTAAATCCTCAAGACAGAAGACTTGTTACAAGAGTGGGTAAGTCCTCGGTGAAGGTGTAAGACTCATTGAAAGAGTAGGTAAGACCTAGGTGAGGTAGAAGACTCTTGGTCATGAATAGGTAAGTCCTATGTAAGGTTATTGGCTCCCTTGTCCTTAAAGGGAAGGCTAGGTATCCTTGTCCCAGAAAAGGAAGGTCAATATTGTAACTCTTATAATGGAATATAAGGAGTGAGGCAAGGTTGAAAAGTCCTAGAGGTTGACCTCTCTAGGTAGTGGATGTGCGTCTCCTAGTTTGGAGTTTGGATTTATTATACATAGCTTGTGTTCTTTTCCTTATTCAATCTCTCTCTCCCTTGCTATGTATGTTTCAGTTGCACTCAAAGTTCATGCTTACCATATTATCTTGGATATATCTTGAAGGTCTAATGAATCTTATTTAATTTCTTTTAGCTCTATTCACCCTCCCCCCTCTAGAGCCCATCATTTATCCAACAACTGCATCATATACATGTTTTGTCATCAGAAATCTCATGGTGAAGTCCATCGTGATTGTGTCCCACTTCCAATCAAGATCTCAAGTGGTTAAAGAATGCCTCTAGGACTTTTTTGGAAACATAAATTTGAGATCCCATGGGATTAACCAAACCACACACACTAATCCTCACATTAGAAGATAAATCTTGGAAATGAAAACATTTATTATATGAAAAATAGCAATAACATTTTCCATTTTCAGATTTGGCACATGTAATTAAAGTTGTAATCATTTTCATTGATTGTATATAAGCAAACCCAAGATATAATTGTTGTTCTAGATAACATTGTAGTACAACATGACAGAAAGTTATAATATTCCATTCACGTAAGTGACTTGTATTAATATAATGTACATCACTACATGCACACACATGCACCCTCTTAGAACTCTCTAGTATAGGGACAACCTCTCCGTATAACCTACAACAAAAATAGAATTCTCCAACTCATATGGTGAAGAAAAGATCACTAAGGGTGAGTAACTCCTGGTTGGGCTGAAGATGAATCGATACTTGTAAAAATTTAATCCACCACCTATCAGCACACTGCTTGAGTGGAACATGTTCAAGACAACACTAACATTGAACTAGCCATTTATAAATTGATCAAATATAAGTGTCTTTAGATTAATAAACAATTATGAATATCATCTAGGTAATGGAAAATGTAAATTACATAGAATGAACATGAAATAACAAATAGAATTAATATGTAATTGGAGATAGACAATCAAATCTTATATCTCATCTTGTCAAGATTCATTATTAGTTTTTCCCTCTATTACTTGGTATGTACCTTATCAAATAAAAGTTTCCATGCTAAGTTCTTTCATCAACAGCTCATTGACCATATCTTACGGTTAACCAAGAACCCTAATATAAGAAATAGACTCTAGCATGTCTCATAGTTTCCAAACACTGGCAAGGTAAGAGAATAAAGCCTCTCTACCTTATATACCTTATCTCAAGTACATGCGATAAGTTTAATGGCATATAATCAAATCTAGGGCATCATGTATGAGATAAAAAGCAAAACTATCCCTACTAGTTCATCTCACTTCAATACTGCAATTTCCAAAATATTGTTTCAAATAAAATACGTTTGATTTACTTAGCAACAGAGAACTTAGGTTAGCATCTCATCGTGAAATATTTCCTAAATTTTTTTGATCTAGCCTTCAAGGTCTAATATCACACTCTAGTATTCCTTTTGATAATGTAACAACCATTAGAATGAATTCCATTTCATTTCCATAGTGTAGAGCTAGGGGAGATCACAGTATTTAGGGATCTATCTAGATGAGTTAGGGTTATAATGGGTATTATGTGTATTTACTCACTTTAAGGAAAATAAAAGGCAATTATATGACACATATGTGATTTTCCATTATAGAATTTTTGGATTATGTTTGCATAAATATTTTATGTTCCAATTCAAATTACATATACCCTATGTATCCATTTCCATCACATAAATTCAAATGAACCAATCACAACTCAAGGATTCACAAATTATACATAACTCTCCATGTTCATTCAATATGTGGCATTTGAAATGTATAGATAGTAAGAATGTGTTGAATTAATTTAAGAAATTCATATTACTCGTGATTAAGAAAATATAACATCCACTTGATCCATTTTCAAGGATCAAGAGAAGAATCATATCCAAGATAAACTAAGCAAAATAGTCTTATACATTGTTGGAGTTGCTCAATTTCCATCCAAGATAAACTAAGCAAAATAGTCTTATACATTGTTGGAGTTGCTCAATTTCCACCGATTATAGTTTAATGAGTAGATTTAAGGTTATAGTTCAATAAGAGTTTTCAAATGAACCTACACCACTCACCTTAGGTGTGAAGAACCTAAATTTTGTAGCCTCACTACTAATATATTTAATTGAAATGCAAGCTTCAAATAAATCAGAACTTTCTTGATCCTATTTGCTCAAGAACCTAGAAGACAAAGAAAGGATAGGAAAAGTGAGAAGGGATAGATTTGGGATATGTTGATCCAAATCAATGGAGTAATGGTTGTTGGCTAAATTGGACATTATTATAATCCCTTTGTTTTGATGATGAGAAACATTTCTTTCTTGTGGTTTTAACTTGCTATTTGAGTATTTCAGGGACAAACATATAAGGTGGTGGATAGCAAAGACTTGGAAGATCAATTTGCTAAAATTGCTTTATTTTCATGATTGTAATCAAATGTAAAAACTTGTAAAAGAATATAATGTACAAGTACTTAGATATCAGGTAAATCAAGCATTTAGATCTTCCCTATCCACACACAACACTTAGATAGGTCATCTCCTAATTAGCATAACAATTATACATTGATATACACACTCAGTAAATGAATACATTGAATCAGGGATATTCTCGGTCGACAAAAACTTCGACCAAGACACTCTCGGTCGACAAATTCCTCGACCGAGAATAGACCCTACTAACTGTTAGACTGAGTTAGAAAAAGTAGTTGGGAGTTGAGTTGAACGTTACAATACACTTACTCCAGACTTACCCTCGGTCGACAAACTCCTCGACCGAGAGTCACTCGGTCGACAAATTCTTCGACCGAGAAGAGTTCTGTCTGCACTTTTCAGGATTAATTAACTAGCTGTTACAAACGCAATTAGTGGACACATAACATCTAGTTGAGCACTAAGAACACCCTAGAAGGTGTCTAGAATGTCCCCAAGTATTAGCAAACCACTCCTATAAATAGGACAGCCATAGGACACCACAAAACACAACTTGCATACACAATTACACTTGAGATTCAATCCTTGTGAGCAAACAAGCTGAGCTCCACTTGCAATCTGCTTTCTTTGAGCTCTACATTAGTGTCCTATAGGCTGATATCTCCTATCCACTATACATCCACATCCATCCACTTTGGTTAGGAGATCAAACGCTTGATATAGGATCAAAGCGATGTACTTAATTGGTAACATTGTTTCCTTCTTCCAATCTTGTTCCTTTCTATTGTATTTTGTTCTCCTTTGCTACTCCTAGGTTGGAGGTTGCGGAAAGGAGGTTGTATGAGCTTCTTCAGGTGGAAGGTAGCTCGGCGGACTTTGGACTACTTCAAGAAGGTTGTCTCAACGGGAAGCTACTTCAAGAGGAAGGCTACTTCAAGGGGGAGCTTGGAGTTATTTTGAGGAAGGCTGCTTCAAGGTTGGTGGGACTACTTCTAGGTGAAGGCTATCCAAAGGGTGGTGAAAGTATTTGTAATTTTATGTAACATCCTTACGAGGTAATAAAATTTAAATACTTTCAAAATCCCAATTGGAAACAATTGGGTAGTGGACTGACTCCCTTAGTTTTTGCTAAGGGTGCAACCACTCTAAAACATCATGTCTACTTCTCTGATCTTTTTGTGGTTGATTGATTGAATTATTTTTAAAATATTCATAAAACCCTATTCACCCACCCTATAGTGGTTTTTCAATTGGTATCAGAGCAGGCTTCAAGGAGCTTTAACAAAGTCTTAAAGAAAATGGGTGATGGGGTACTAAACAACCTCAATTTGGAAGGAACCCTAGTAGCTCGGCCTCCACCATTTGATGGCACCAACTACACCTATTAGAAGAGGAGGATGAAACTCTATTTCCAAGGAATCAGCTGGGATCTTTGGATAATGGTTTCAAATGCATATGAACTTCCTCAAACGGAGTATGCAACTTGGGATGCAAATACGGTGAGATTAGCCCAATTGAATGCAAAAGCTATAAGTATACTTTATTGTTCAATTTCTATAGGTGAGTTCAATCAAATTTCATATTGTGAAACTGCATATGAAATATGACATATACTCTCTATTACTTATGAAGGAACTGTTCAAGTAAAAAATTCCAAAATTGGTATGCTTAAACAAAAGTTTGAACAGTTTTGTATGGAACCATATGAGTCTATTAGTAAAATGTATGAAAAGTTTTATTCTATTTTTAATGCGTTGAATGCATTAGGTAAAGCCATTAGTGAAGAGGATCAAGTATCAAAGATTCTTAGGTGCTTGCCTCCAAGGTACAAACCAAAGGTGACGGCTATTGAAGAAGCCAATGATCTCACTACGTTAAGGATGGAACAACTCATTGGCAACTTGGAGGCTCATGAAGCTACTCTTGAAGAAGAAGAACGATTGGCGGTTGAACACAAAAAGGAGAAAAGAAAGGACATTGCATTCAAAGCATCAACCAAAAATAGTCATGACACAAGTGAAGAAGATAGTGAACAAGAAACACTCATTATAAATGGTAAGTAGTATAGAAGTTTTAAAACTAACAAAATTCCTAGTGTTTCTTCCTCTAGGTGCTTTGAATGTGGCAAAAAGGGACACTTAAAAGGTGACTGTCCCAAACTTAAGAAGGGGAAGAAATCATCTCAGAAGAAGAAAGAAAGAGCATATAAAGATGCATGGGATGATTCAAGTGATGATAGTGAAGATGGAAAAGAAGAAGTAGAATGTCTTATTGCTACAACAAATGAAGAAGAAGAAGAAGAGGTAAGTATTTTTTATTTATCTAAATAAGAGTTAGTTGCTAGCATTAGTGAATTGCATGATAAATATATTGATTATAAAAAGAAACTAAAAAGAGTTACAAAAATCAAAGAAGATTTGTAAGCTAAATTGAACGATCTTGGTTTTGAAAAGGAAAGTATCATTTCTGAAAATCGTACCTTGAAATCATCTCTGAATGACTGCAATATGAAGTTGAGTACTCTAGAAATGAATTATGATTCTATTTCTCAAGAAAAGGTTGAATTGCTTTCAAAACTAAATAATTTTTAGACTCAACCTATCTTGTATACTCATCTAGTCTATGAAGCTATTGTCAAGGAAAAAGATGCTTTATCATCTGATCTAGATCAAGCAAAGTTAGATATCAAAAAGAAAATGGATGAGATTGCTAAATTACAAAGATAAATTAGTAGCTTGAGAAACAATGATGTTCTTGATAAGATTCTGAAAAATTCTTCTAGCTATAATGGAAGAAGAGGACTAGGTTATAAGCCCAAAGGTAAATCCTATAAAAAACCTAGAAGGACACAAGTGCCCAAGAATATGGTTATATATGTACCGAAAGACAATCTAGCCAAGAAGAGAAATGAGATTGATTCTATATGTTGCCATTACTGTTTACATCTTGGACATTACTTATTTTCTTTCCCATATAGGAAAAATGATGTTGATCTAGTTTGGGTTCCCAAAACCTAGAGATTTGAATATTATTAGTTGAAATTTGACCTAAAATGTTACTTTGATATTCAAATGTCTTATCTCAACTAAACTAAACATTAACTTGCATAATTCTGTAAAATTGATCTATGTTTTTACTTGAAAACAATTACTGAAAATAGTACAGAAACAATCTCGGTTGAGAAAGTTGTCGACCGAGACACTGTCGGTCCAGAAGTAGTCGACCGAGCAGGTTACTGTTTCAAGCCTGCAAAAGCCTGATAAAACCAATAAAAATAGCAGAAAACTCGGTCGAGAAAATCTTCGACCGAGATACATTCGGTCGAAGAATAGTTCGATCGACTCAAGTCCTGCTGAACCGGTTTGATTGATTCCGTTTGCTATCAATATACCTAACTAAGATGATTAGTGGGATTTAAGGAATTAATTGCTTATGTAAAAAGATACAAACTAAATTGTAAGTCACACACAAAATTGGAATAGCAAATTTGATATTCATAATTTAAAAGATTCAAATGAAAAATTAGTGGAAGAAAAGAATTTGCTTAGAATCAAAGAGCTATCTCAATGTTACATCTAAAATATATTCTAAGAAAATCAAGAGCAAGGTACCAAGTTCATACATTGCTTAAAACTCTACACAAACTTGCTCTTAGGATATAATTTTTCATCATGGTGGCAACATGACTTATGGAAATTTCTATTGATGCAAATAATCTTGCTTATAAATAAATGATTGAAAGCTACATTCTTGCTATGATTGAACATGTTGTAGATGTAGTTCAATTGCCTCTTTGCAAGAAGAACAATCACTATAGATATCAAAATTCCTTGTAACAAAATTAAATTTTTTTTTAGAACATACAATCTGAAAATTTGCTTAGGGATATAACTTGCTCTAAGAAAATCAAGAACATAGACTTCATTGTGATGCCTATATTAATTTTTCAATTGATAAAACTTCTTCAAAATAGGTATCACTCAAAGTGCTTCAAATTGATATACATTTGATCATACTACATAAAGAATTTATGTTTCACATATTAATGTGTAACTCAATGAGAGTGCTTAAATTATAAATCTGCAGATAATGCCTCTCGATCAAAATAAAATTTGACCAAGGGGCGCCCTAGTAGAAGTCAATGTCAACCTAAAATAAGCTTGAAAAAATGCTTATTTGTAAATCATTGACATGAACTTAACCTTAGTATATTTGTCCAACATGTCCAAAAAAAATTAATCCATTACTTATTAAATTGAACCTCAAAGCTAGTTATGACCTTAATATCTTTAAAGTAATCTTGGTTATGAAAATAAAGGAACCTACAATATTCATGAATATGATGTATATCTTGTTGAATTCTCTAAACAAATTAGGGCTTGTTAGAGATACATTCATTATAAGATTAAAAGAATCTCATATCATTTCAAGTCTTAACACCCCTTGTAAATGGTTGAGAAACTATTAAATATATTCATGAGCTTAAAGGATTCTCATGTCATCTTCAGGGCTTAACATCCCTTGTAAAATGGATGAGAAATCAAAACACATATGCCATGAATCTAAAAGGATCTCATATCATTTCAAGGCTTAACATCCTTTGCAAATGATTGAGAAATAAATTGTAGCTAAATTTGACATAAAAATAAGTGGTTTGCATTAAATTGTGTTGATTATCCTTGCTTTAAAAACTGAGCATCAAATTATCAAATTAAGGGGGAGAAATAAAATGCATACTTGTAGTTTAGCTTGGTTATCTTTTTGAAATGACATGGGGGAGAAATAATATAAAATCAATAACATAAAGTAAAATGAGTTTCATAATTTCTTGGCTAGCACAAAAGGTAAACTTCAGGTATGAAACTCATATGACATATATATCCTTGATTTATATTTTGGAAATATTTGTCATCTTCAAAAAGGGGGATATTGTTGGCTAAATTGGACATTATTATAATCCCTTTGTTTTGATGATGACTTTTCTTTCTTGTGGTTTTAACTTTCTATTTGAGTATTTCAGGGACAAACATATAAGGTGGTGGATAGCAAAGACTTGGAAGATCAATTTTCTAAAATTGCTTTATTTTCATGATTGTAATCAAATGTAAAAACTTGTACAAGTATATAATGTACAAGTACTTAGATATCATGTAAATCAAGTTTTTAGATCTTTCCTATCCGCACACAACACTTAGATAGGTCATCTCCTAAGTTAGTGTCACAATTGCACATTGATACACACACTTAGTACATGAATACATTGAATCAGGGGTATTCTCAGTCAATAAAAACTTCGACCTAGACACTCTCGGTCGACAAATTCCTCGACTGAGAATAGACATTACTAGCCGTTAGACTGAGTTAGAAAAAGTACTTGGGAGTTGAGTTGAACGTTGCAATACACTTACTCCAGACTTACCCTCAGTCGACAAACTCCTCGATCGAGAGTCACTCGGTCGAAAATTTCTTCTACCGAGAAGAGTTCTGTCTACACTTTTCAGGATTAATTAACTAGCCATTACAAATGCAATTAGTGAACACATAACGGCTAGTTGAGCACTAAGAACACCCTATAAGGTGTCTAGAACGTCCCCAAGTATTAGCAAACCACTCCTATAAATAGGAAAACCATATGACACCTCAAAACACAACTTGCATACACAATTACACTTGAGATTCAATCCTTGTGAGCAAACAAGCTGAGCTACACTTGCAATCTACTTTCTGTGAGCTCTACATTAGTGTCCTATAGGCTGATATCTCCTATTCACTATACATCCACGTCCATCCACTTTGGTTAGGAGATCAAACGCTTGATAGGATCAAAGCGATGTACTTTTTTTTTGTTGGAACCAACATGAAAGCACTGTACTTAATTGGTAACCTTGTTTCCTTCTTCCAATCTTGTTCCTTTCTATTGTATTTTGTTCTCCTTTGCTACTCCTAGGTTGGAGGCTGCGAAAAGGAGGTTGTGTGAGCTTCTTCAGGTGGAAGGTAGCTCAGCGGACTTTGGACTACTTCAAGAAGGATGTTTCAATGGGAAGCTACTTCAAGAGGAAGGCTACTGCAAGGGGGAGCTTGGAGTTACTTCGAGGAAGGCTGCTTCAAGGTTGGTGGGACTACTTCTAGGTGAAGGTTGTCCAAAGGGTGGTGAAAGTATTTGTAATTTTATGTAACATCCTTGCGAGGTAATAAAATTTAAATACTTTCAAAATCCCAATTGGAAACAATTGGATAGTGGACTGACTCCCTTAGTTTTTGCTAAAGGTGGAACCACTCTAAAACGCTGTGTCTACTTATCTAATCTTTTTGTGGTTGATTGATTGAATTATTTTTAAAATATTCATAAAACCCTATTCACCCCCATCTAGTGGTTTTTCAATGGTTTATATACATAGGAGAGAGTAGAAGTAAATAAAACCTTACAAAGATTCATGATTTTTATAGAATTCATCAATCTTGGAAAGAGATGACCCTAGATTCCAAAA
Source organism: Alisma plantago-aquatica (assembly GCA_963693085.1). Lineage (NCBI taxonomy): Eukaryota > Viridiplantae > Streptophyta > Magnoliopsida > Alismatales > Alismataceae > Alisma > Alisma plantago-aquatica. Next base: position 214,854,054 of record OY856412.1, read on the forward strand.
TTATAACTTCAAATTCTCCGAACACTAGAATCATCTCCTCTCTTAAGAAATCTGAAGCTCTAAAATGTAGGAAAATGGGAGATTCTTGGGTCGTAATGGTATCTGGTGCATTTTCACTACACAGGCCCAAATCAATTGAACTTTGATTGGATGCACACAAAGAGAACACACTTTGATATTTTGAATTTATAATGGACCTGGTCTAACGCACTCACTCAAACCAATCACACTTCAGCCGCAAGTGCATGGGGTCATGTTGTAGTATAGTAAAGTGGTAAGAAAAGGTTCTATCCTCAGGGAGAAAGGGGGCACTAGAGCTTAGTTAGCATGGGTAATGTTCCTAAAGTGGAGATTAGCATTGCTGGGGTTTTATCTTGGTTGGTGATTATTACACTAAGATGCAAGCAATTAAATAAGAAAGGAAGACAAGACAAGCAAGAACCCTAGTTAATAAACAAGACAACTACTCAAGCAAGACCATAAAACTAGACTAGACTAACAATTAAGGAATCAGAGCAATTAAAGACCTAAACTACCACTATCTAGATTAACCAAGCAAAAAGATGCACTAACTACCCTAGAAAGGACTGACTAACAAGAACTAATAAATTGGCTAAAGAGCAATTAAACTAAGCAACTAAGAAAGCATGAAATAGCAAGAAAGCAAGATGGGTTTTAAGCAAGTTATGGGAAGAGTAGGTTGTTTGTAGAATGATACTAAGATATTAGTTGGGGGAAACATCTCATACAAAACCTAAACATTAAATCTAGATTGCTAAACCAAACAATTATTCAAATGCAATGAGATCACCCTAGACTATTGGTTGGCCATGGATATAATAGAGTGTGGGAAGAGGAACGAAAACATTGCACACCCTATCTTTCCTTACGAGGCTCAATTGGACCAAGGTTAGGTGGGATTTCAATTGGATTTGACTAATATAGGTTTCTAGGATAGGAATGTTCAGTGTAATTGGGAGACAAATGTAGGAATAAGGGGTAGAGGTAAAGGTATTTCACCTCACATTACTCACCATCTAGCGTTTAGCAAACTCCTAGGCAATTACACTAAGAAATCCTATACTAGATACTAAAATCTCACACCTAGGTGTAGGAGAAGGGATATATGTGTGGGAAGATGAGGTTCTAGCTAGGGATCCACTAGTTGGACCTAGGAGAAAATCCCAAAATAGCCTCACATATGCCATCCTCTCCTAGACTTAGGTGGTTTCAAGCATAAAACCATAAGCAATTCATATTTTTAGGCTCAAACCACAAGTAGAAACATGGGAGGTAAGACATAAGTAGAAATCAATCATCACGGAATGAAAATGTAGAGTTTTACAAGATAAATTCCCCCAACATGGTATCAAAGTATCATTTTACCCCCCCCCCCCAAACAGCCCATTAAGGGAACTTAGCTAGAAATAAAACAAGAAAAAGGAGATAAAGAAGAAGGAGTATAGGAGTGTGTGTCCTTAGAACGTGGTTAAGACTCCTCCTTCTTCACCTCCAAGCTATTGTAGCATGAGCTCCTTTCTCCAAGGTAGATGGATAGTATGAAAGTATGGGGTTTTGTGTTGAAAACCCTATAACCAGGGTTTTGAGGTAGTTGAAGGTGGAAATGGAGTGGGGGTGGATGAAGGTAAGTGGGAGATATTGAATGAAAAGGGAGGGTGTAATGAATGCTAGCATTCATGCTATATCCTCCACCCTACTATATATAGGTGGCAGGGAAGCACTAGGGTAAGTAGGGGGAATGTTGGAAATTTGTGGTGCATGGGCACGGGTGAGGTGGTGAAAGCTAAAATGACAGTTAAAATGAGACCTTGGAGGCTCAGTGGCCATGACCATGGAGGTCACCACGATCGTATTGGGAAGCAGTAGCACGGGCATTGTGCATGGAATGAATGAGGTGTATGGAATGGGCACGACCATGGTGCTAGGAAGGTCGTTGTCGATGTTGAACACCACAGTCGTGGTAGTTGTTATAGGAGAGGTAGGTCTTCAGCGCCACAGCCTTTATGAGGGCCACAACCGGTTGAATCTTCAGCTCCATGGTCATTGTGGATGCCATGATCATGGTAAAGCCTTTATCTTCTTGATGTCATTACTATGATTTTGAGCTATCTCGCCACAGTTGTGGCGTAGTACCACAACCCATGGTGAGGGCTCAGTTGCTCAACTTTTCTCTTGGACAAATTTTTTCCTTGGACTAATTTTATCCAAATGATTGATTTTTGCCTTGGACTAATTTTTTCCTATTCAAGGGATTCTTGGGGAAGATCTGGGTCCAAAATCAGGGCGTAGAAACCCAAGGATACTCTCTTTCTATTTCTTTTACATCTATTTCATGTACAAATACCCTACAAAAACACAAAAGGCAACCATAAGTGCATTTGATATGAAATCACATATTGGGGGAAATAATTTGCATTCTAACACGTTTAGAAGTGATTAAGATGCAAAAAGACACAATATCAAACCCTAAAATAGTGATGCATCACCACCCCAAACTTAAAGAATACTTGTACTCAAGTATGCTCCAACTTAATCTCTCTCATTTTTCTTTCAACAAATAAGAATGGTAAATGCATTGCAAAAGATGATTATCGACTAAATGGGCTTAAAAGTGAATAATTACATGTGTTCCACCTCTCTCCTCTCCACTTCCACAAACTAGTCATGAAAGGAGAACTAAGCATACAAACTTCAAATATAGGGAATAGATTACACAATCAACACATTTGGCTTTCATGTAGGTCCAGGTAAATAGTTTCATGGTGGTGTTAATCAAACATGACCAAGAGTGTTGTTTCACTTTTATGCATTCAATTTTATACTTTAAACCACACTATGTGACCCACATGGATGTAGGAAAAAGGTTAAGTGAGATAGGTTCGATGTTTCCTAGATCAACGGTATTAAATAGAAGAAAGGATTGTGGTGAGAGGTTTGAGTGCTATTATATAGAGAACTCATCTTTTTTTTCTTTTGGATGCTATTATATAGGAGCATCCTTATTAACTATTTGCAGTTTCTTTTTCTTTCTTTTTTCCACATGTGTAAGGAGGGCATATGGTGGTGAGAGTGAAGTGGGGAGATATGATGCGTCCACCCCACACTTTTGTAGGTGGCTACAGATGAATATGTGCACTTTGACATCCTTTCATGATGTGGACAGGTAAGAAGATAATGAAAGAAAATTTGGGTCGTATAGGGTGTGGTTCTCAACATAAAATCTCCTTCATGAAAGTTATTCCAACACTCCATCAAATAATATCACACCACATGAGTGAACAACATGAGATTCATACTTATATCAAATGATTCCATAGGCCCTAAACATTCATAGCCTGCTCGAATCACAATTCAACCAAACCATTCTCCAACATAAGAGAGGTGATTCAGATGTAAAAATTCAACAATCAAGACCATTTAGAAATAGAACATAGAAACTAGCATGCATTTCTCATAGATTAAGATTTTCACATCAATAGGTGGAGATTAAGTCAAAACATGCTTTTTAGACAAGAAGTTCCAAATTTGGGTAAAATTGGTCAAAATGGTGCCAACATGAATTTTAATCACATCCAAAACCAACTTTAGGGAATTTAAAGCATAAAGAAGAAAATCCTAACTAAAACACACAAGAATTACCAAAATCTACTTAAAAATGCAAGGCATGAGATGGAATGGCAAAAAGAGCAAAAAATTGGAAAAGTACTTAAAATGTATGGAAATGAACTACATGACATGTGTGAATGCAAGTAGAAAGAAATATACGCTAGATGAGGTGTTGTCAATCAAATAGTCAATTGGGTGGGACGGGCTGAACAGATCAATCAAAATGAGAAGAGATGAGATAGGGCATGTATCTCCCTACCACCCCCAAATTTTGAATCATGCTATTCTTAGCATAAAACAAAAGCTTAGCGAAGGTAGGGTACATGTCACTGCTACTAAGGTAGGTCTAGTGGCAGGTCTCTCTAAAGTGGAGGATCTTCTCTTCAGGGTGGAGGGTTGTCCTAAGGAGGTGGAGGGTCAATCTGAGGAGGAGGAAACTAGTAGTAGTGACCCCAATAGTCTACCTGTCGGGGAGGGTAAGACATTGGATATGCAAAAATGGCACTCCAGTAGTCTTTCCCCATTGGGGGTTCCTCTGTTCTCATACATGTTGATACTGGTACATGTATTTGATAGGATAATGTATCTTGCCACATGTACTTCTAAAATGTTGCATTGTCTATTGGATATGCTGAATGCCTTCTAGTTGTGCATGTATAGTGCACGTGTCATAGGGATTCACTGTAGGATGTTGCTGAGATGATTCTTCCTCTTCTCTTATCACTCGGTGGGGTTATCTTTGCTACTCTGCTCCTCTTAAATGCTCAACTACCCATTTGTCTCCCCAACCCCTTCAAATAGGACATGGGCTTGCTCTCTATTACTTTGTCTTGGATGCTCTTCCTCCCACTTCCTCAATAATTCACCTAGCTCCTCAGTAGTCCCTATAATGTCTATAAGTGGGGATGCATGATAAGGCAACTCAAGATTCATTCCTGGAAAAGGGGGGTTGACATTATACTTGATTTTCTTTCCAATCATTGTGATCATTTGGAAGCAGACTAAGTATTTCATATCAACAAGCTTCACTCTCTACACCTTGGTGAGTCCTGTCAAAACACATCCTAGGGCTAGAAAAACTAAGGTCACAATCTCTCCCATGACAAAGGGAGTTTTGCTTTTGGACGGGATTGATCTCATGTGATCAATATGAAGTGCCCCTAGATTGAGATATTATTCCTATATCATCACATACCGCACAAATAAGTCTTTTAATGAGTCTCTCCCATGATTATCATATTGCCCAAGAATGGTATTTGTGATAACCTTCTATGCATACCTAAAATGGATTATGGATTCCACTAGTTTTTTATTTACCAGGTGTGGAGTTTCTTTGCACTGTCATCCTATACCACATGGCCACATGGTTGGTGTCTATTTCTCTTTCAATGTGGCCTTCATTAAATTTCTTGGCTTCCTCAGGGTTTACAACAAAGATGATGTTCATCTACAAAGTAGTGAGGGTATGGATCTCACCTTGCAACCCAAATCTGATGGCTTCCTCCCCCATACTTGACCTTCTCTAATGTGGCAGAAAATTGTTGTGTAAGTTCAACATATGTGTCTCGTGTTGTGCAAAGTACCTTGAGTAGTCCAACATCTTCCAAATGCACTTCCATGTAATCTCAAATTTTGATGGCCTCCATGGTATGGGGGCATTCATAATGGGTTGATATCACCCTCCTCATCACGTACTCGGGGTAGAGGGGTTTCAGAGTAATCTTTCTTTTACTTCCTCTCCCATATGACACACCCTTAGGAGCCTTACCAAGTCCCTTTAGCCTATCTTCCATAAGCGAAGCCACAATATCAACCGGCTCTAGAGTCAACTCATCATCATATGTATGCCCATCCTCTTCCTGCCATCATATTTGTGTCAAGATTCAAGGGCACTCTTTGCTCGAGTTCCCCATCCTCTTACTCCTCCTCAATTATCAATTGTCGTGGGACTCATAGTTGTTGTTGTGGCCTCTCCATGGTCGAAGAAGTGGAGTGGTAGCACAGAATAGTTTGAGGTGGAGCACGTGAAAAAGAAAGGGCAGCTTCCCCCCTTGCCTCATCTTAGTCAGGTGGTGATCTTCAGCTCTAAGGAGTGAATCATCTCATCAACATTGGTATTAGAGTCCTCTTTATCTTCCTCACCATATGTAGCATCTGAAGTGTGGTGGTACCCAGATGAGCAGAGGTGTGAACCACCCATGAATGTTGAACATTGAAGGTTGGATACTAAGTTTGAATGTCATGGTGTCAGTCTATGAGAGGGGTAGGGAAGTTCGGTGGATGCTTTCTTGGTTCATACTTTTCCTCCGGTGATTGCTTGAAGGCTACTATGTGCCCCCTTCTTGATGGCATTTCCCACCTTCTTCATTGCTAGGTGGAGAGAGTGGAGGAAGACTAGGTTTTTGGATCTCTAACGACAGGGATGAAATAGAGGAAATAATGGGTTGGGGATGAGGTAGGTAGTCAAGGTGGAGGTCGAGGAATGATTTGGGAGGGGTATTGTTGTGGAAAACAGATTGGAGATGTTGGATTAGGGTTGTTGGGTTGGCTAGGTGGAGAGGACAGAATGGAGGGGTGGCAATTTGGAGGTGATTTCATGGTGTAAATGGAAGAGGAAGGTGTGGAAGAGGTGAAGGAGGCAATTTGGTAGTTGATTGATGGTGAAAGAGGGTTGGAGGTGGAGGATTGAGATTGCATTTGTGCATTTGATATGCAATCACATATTGGGGGAAATAACATGCATTCTAACATTATTATATGTGATTAACATGAAAAAAGACACAATATGGATCCATAAAATAGGGCTACATCAATTTTATATACTCATTAAGGTGCTTAGTATTATTAATTATAAACTTTTAGTCATTCTTTATTTTCGTAGAAAATTTGATCGGTTGAGTTCTTTCTGGTAAGAATCCCGTCCGATGCAAGGTTCTGTTGTGACATTAAAATTGATCTTAAATTTTTAGATAATTTTTATGTTTTCTAAAATTAAGTACAAAAGTTGTAGATTAAATTTTAGATCAATTGGGTAATCGAGTTAGTTAACAAAGTCAAATACTACACTGCTACACTTCAGCCTCTATAACATGGTTGGCTGAGTTGGTCTTGGGATAACTCGGCCGACCAATAGGTCCAAGAAACTCTAAAAATTTTGAACTTTTTCATCAACACTTCTACTTGAGTTCTCCAATATATATCCAAAATTTAGGATAATATGAGTTATACACAAAATAACAAACATTGTTTACTAGGTTGTTATACTTAACACCAAATTTTCCATCATATTTTCTATTAATGATTTCGTGCGACTACGGGTTTAAACTTATAACCCTACAAACCTAATAATCCATGAAAATAGGATAACAAACAACATTTAGGATTTCAAGTAATATTCAACCTAATTAGAGAAATCTAATCAATATCGGATGACTCTTATGAAGATTTAACTAGGATTTAATGTAATTTAGGAATGGGTCCTTACAAATTTGGTGCTCAATATTGTCTTGTTGTCACATCAAGCATTTTATATCAATGTTGGCTATCTCATTTTTCCTATTCTTATGGAAAATGAGTGTTGTAGGTTCTTATACATCTTATTTGCTCTTGTGTGAATTGTGTATTTATAACAATGGGCCTTCTTTTGTAAATTTCTCCCTTACGTCACTAACATTCGGGACCAAAAGTCTTTGACAGAATCATATAGAACTATATAATCCTACTTTAAATTTTTATGAGGCATATCCACTTGTTTTATGAATTCTTCTAGTTGGAGACTAGTCTCTTGAGCTTTGGTAATCTCAATACTCTGCTAGGTGTCATTGGGAGGCTAGCCATCTTGACATGTAGTTTGAGTATCCTCCTAGGTTTGCATTTGGCAAGTGTATTCAAATTCTTCCACTCAATTAGCCTCATAGAAGCACATGTTGTGTATTTCTTTCTACTCGAAGCATCTTTGACTTCATCATCCTTACAAGTATGGTGAGGGATTGTGAAGTTGTAGTCATTTAGGTATTGTAGTCCTTGATGTTGTTGAAGATTCAAATCCTTCTATGTGAGTAGGTATTTGAACTTTTATGATCATAGAAAACTATGAATTGGTCCCAATGGAGATAATGTCTCCACATTTTCAATGCATAAACAATTGTTGTAAGTTCCAATTTAGGTAGGATAATTGATTTTTTTCAGTTTCATTTGTTTCAAGCCGTACTCTATGAATTTCTTCTCTTGCATGAGGAAACATCCCAGAGCATGTCAAGAGACATCAATGAAGACTTCACAACTCTTACCATGTACAAGTAATGTCAAAACAAGAGCAGAGATGACACAATTCTTCAGTTTTGAAAAGATAGCCTTGCACTAAGGGTTCCACACAAACTTTGTATCTTTCTGAATCAATTTAGGCAAAGTAAGAGACATAGATGAGAAGTTCAAGGTGAATCATCTATTGTAGCCTACCAGTCCTACCAAGCTTTAGATATTATAAGGATTTCATTTGTCTGCCATTTTTTAACAACCTTGACCTTTTATGGTCTACAACTATGTGGCCTACTGAGATAACATGCCCAAAAATATTATTTTAGATAACCAAAACTCACACTTATAGAATTTAGTATATAATTGATGCTCCCTGAGAGTATTTTGCATGATGTTTTGATGTTGATCAAGTGTCTCAAAAGAGATGAATACATCGTTGATGAAGACCATGATGAATGGGTCAATTTGAGGCTTGAGGACTCTATTCATAAAATCCATGAAAGCATCGGGGGCATTTGTTACTACAATGGCATGAAAAGATATTCACCATGTGTGTTAATGTGGTACTGGGCATGTTACCTTATTCAATTTTCATATGGTGTTAACCACTACAATGATCAACTCTAATGAAAATTGTAATTGGTGTTAGCTGATCAGATAGGTCATCAATCCTTACAAGGGGCTATCGATTCTTGATTGTGACCTAATTTAGAATTTGATAGTTGATGCACATTTTCATGGACCCATCTTTCATCCTGACGAGGAGTACAACTGCACCCCATGGTGACACACTGGCCCTGATGAAGACTAGGTCAAGAAGATCATCCAATTTCCATTTCAATCGAAATCTTTCCCACTAAGAGTGTGTCTAGTCAAAGGATCATGTGGTAAGTGGACTTTACACGACCACTAAGAGTCTTGATATTCAAGAAAAGGTCCACAGACACCATGTATGGTTGTAAGGTTTTTACTAGTGCTCCAGAAATAAATGAATCAACGGGTCTAGAATTTAAAAGGTCCTTCACATGTTGGCCTATGATACAAATCAGTATTCATTGACATTGTTGTTGTTCTTGACTACCTCAATGGTCATAAAAAAGAGACTCCAATCTCCTTGGTTTTGTTTTTGTAGTTTCTCTTTTGAACAGAGTGGTTTTCTGGATGGGGATGAGGGTTGTTCATCCTTCAAGGCTCGAGGCATTCTGCATTATGAAGTCCAAGCTTGTGGTAGTTGAAACAGAGAGGAGTTCATTGATAGAATTCCTTGGGGTGCTTTTCACCACAGTTGCAAATGAAAACATGATTCACTAAGATACATCATAAGGATGTGCAACTTTCTGCATCTTCACCCCCGATGAATAACAAAAATTCTAATCATGGTGGCCACCAACATCATCACAAGAATAATCATCATCACAACAATAATGGAAATATGCCTCCCCAATCTGCATCTTATCCTACTCAATGGACTTATCTGGGACACCAACTATTCAAAAGCAATTGGGGATTCTAGGGCCAAACTACCATTGAGGTGTTTATTGAGCCATTGCATAAATAGATGTATCTCCCTTCCTCAGTGGCATTGTTGCATATCTCTTTAAAAGGGTAAGTGGCATAGTAACTCATCTATTGAGTCTCCTTGACACACCAAGTTGAGTTCCATATCCTTCTTGTTCAACACTGGCGGTGGCGTGTATTGTGGTGAAAAGCTTCAGGAATCCCTTCAAAGGCATTGGTGTAGTTTCCTCAAGTTGGGTATGGGTTTTGTTTTTCCACCATACTTTTTCCAAATAACTATAGACAAATATTGCATACTTGATCCATAATTGTTTAGGGAAGCTCATACCCTCTGAATAGTTTTGGGTAGCTAACATCCAATTCTCAGGGTTTTTTTAACCATCTCTAGTTTTCTTACTCTCATAAACTCAAAAGGTTTTAGCTTAATGAATTCACCAATAGTGGGTTCCCTTGGGCCATTTCCCATTGTTCTTATCAATAAGGCCATTCATGGTATTCCCTATGAATTGAACTTGAGCCATTTGGATGGTAGGATCCTCACCCTTGGGTGTGGGAGGTCCTTTAGAGTGCCCAGGGGAGGGGGTCTTATACTTCATGTAGGATTACAATCCTATCTTTTTTTTAATTCTTGCATGAGAGCTCCTCAAAGTTGAACAAAGGGTGCTTACTATAGGATAAAAGAGCAACTTTTTGTCAATATCGAATTCTAAGGAATTATTCTTGATTGGAGCAAGAAAGATGCTAACTTTTGATGCCTGTTATACCATTTCATGTGAAAAAATAGTTCCCAGCCATGTGCAACATAATACGATACCAAATTTTACTAACATGAATAATATGATAACACAGTGCTTCTCTTCTTGGCATGAAGTACGAAATAAAGGAAAGGAGTTTTGTCCGCTAAAGGGACTGCACCAACATGTTATGAAAGAAAATAAAGATTACATGGCCCCACAAAGGGAACCTCAACATGCTCCAAGCTTTTCACGAGTAATCCACATTAGATGAATCCAGGTGAGTAGGTCCCAGTATCCCTGAGATAACTTATAGGGATTCATGAAGGTCATGCCCAAAGAGAGAGAAAATTGGTCAACAAATGTAAGTACTATATCCTCATTATTGAACTATGTGCAAAGTAGGATTTAGATGCATGATAAAAGTTAGAGAGGGACTATTTTGTGGATTAGAGGCTAACAATGCAAGAATCTCAGTATCGAGTTCAAGATGGCAATTCTTTTACAAGCAATATTTGATATCTTAAATATGCATAAGTTATCTAGGGTGTTCACAAAATAGATCAATTTAAATTTATTTATTTGACAAGTTTGACACATTTCTATCATGTCTTTTCTAGGGCTAAGTACCTTATGTTCTCATACTCTAGGAAATAACAGTACTAGTGTCTTATTAGCCATTCAAGTATACAAGGGGATAAGTAATCCCTATCCACTGTGTAGGGTTGTGGCTACTTGGCCAAAACAAGTGAGACAATCCATAGGGCCAAATCATAAGGGACCAAAGTCCACAAGGAGTCAGAACTCTAGTAGATCACTCTAGTGTCAAAATTATTAACAACAATATTTCATCAGTTTTCAAATAAGGTAGTGAACTTCCAAGAGATAAGAAAGGATTTATATTCACTACTAATAAAGATAGTACATTTGTAGTTCAAATGGGAATATAATAGTTTAATAAAGAAATAGAAGATCTAGTACCTTGTAACCCAAGCAAAAGTCCACTATTTTCCACAACTAGGGATCAATATGTTCTGAAGTTTCAAATCCTAGCAACAAAGGGAAATATTCCATGTTATTATGTCATTATAGACTTTGGAAATAACTTATTAGGTTTCATTAGGTGTATGTTCATCCCTTCTATCTTCATACATACTCTAGGTGTTAATATTATTCCATGGTGATAATTAGATTATCCCAAGACTTTGTACTCATAAATCATGTTACAATAATTTCACTTGATATCTATGTTGTGATACACTAGTATATGCCACATATATCTGTTCATATACATAACATCTAATGATATATTTTTTACTATAAAAATGGGTAAATACTTACTAAGGTGTACTTTACATATTATAATGTTTTGCAAAATAATAGTATAATTCGAAATACAAAATTTAGTTTCTCTAATTTATTCCTTATCATCCTTATTGTCTTGATACTTCCATAATACAAAATAAGAGTAGTCAAATCAAGTCTAATTATAAAAGCATATAGTCTAAAGCTATGGGTTGTAGAAGCTAGGGATTTTCATTTTCTATATATTTCAATGGGGAGATTCATTCAATTAAGGTTGAGTATTTGGGTAAACTGGCTTATGATAAATAGATTACATCATTCGCCCCAGAGTCTTCATTCGTGTCTTAGGCTTCCATTATTTATGTTTTATTTCATTAGGGTCATATTTAAATACCTAGGAAAATGTATTCAATATCCAATGGAGAGTCACAATGTGTATTACAGTATCACATCACTATGTATATAGGATTGTAGTTTTATTTTATTTAATCATTTATTTCTTTCACTAGTTTGCATTACAGGGAATCCAAGAGGGGTAGTTGGCCCGTGGGTACCTCTCAAAGTACCAGGGTACTAGTCACATCTTAGTGATATGACCCATCAGAGATGATCGTGGATGTTCTGGGTAAGAAAAATTTGTATATGGTATTTCAAACAAATTAGACTTTTGTTGGCATGTTAATGCTTATTTGTGTGGCATATATGAATATTGTTCTCCTATGTATATATCTTGTGGCTAAGACAATAGAACAATCTGTATCAAATTCTTTTCATAGTATGGATACAAGAAAGATGTTGGGCTCTTATGCAAATGTTTATGAGCGGGTGTTGATGTTAAAATCAGTTTTAATTTACCCATATTTTTGGGTATGTGATTAATTAGTGATCGATTGTGCTTTATGTTTTGAGTAATCTCATTTAGTGTAATGACTTCTCACATATTTGTGAAAGAGGAGAGGAGAGAGGTGAAGCACATGCACTTAATCACTTCTAAGACCATGTAGTCAATAATTTTCTATTGCTATGCATTTGTCATTCTTGTTTGTTGAAGGAAAATTGAAAAGAGAGATTAAATTGGAGCATACTTGGGGAAAAGTATGTTTTAAGTTTGGGGTGGTGATGCAACCCTATTTTAGGACTCCATCTTGTGCCATTTTTTACTTTATTCACATCTAAACACAGTAGAATACAAGTTAAATCCCCCAATATGTGTTTTACTATCAAATGCACTTATGGACGTTCTTTGCACTGTTTTCAGGTACTTAGACCATGATTTGGATGGATGGGAGAGAAGGAAGGAGTTCTAGGATTCCTCCACTCATGGAGGGGTCCAAAGAAGGCCCTAAAGCTCCCTCAACCTACCCCTAATGGCCAAGATTCATCATCAAGCAAAGAAGTCCATGGATGATCAGAATTGAAGTTCATTCAGCCACTGGAGATTCCAACATAGATGTGGCCCCATGGCCATGAGTAGTGTCAATTATTTTGAAGAAGCAACTAAGATGTCAGGTTGCTGCACCAATCTCACACGGTCATGGCCATAAACACGGCCGTGCTCCATTGAAGACACCACGGTCGTGGCCACTCACCACGACCGTAGACAACAGAAGAGAAAATGCCTGTGCAGCCCCCACGATCAAGACTTCCTCCTCCAAAATGGTTGTGGCACCCCGCCATGGCCTTGGTACCACTTACCCAACACGACCGTGGCACCTTTCCACGGGCGTGGCCACCACCTACACGTAGCCTTTTCACCATCCTTTCACACCTTGACCGTGGCCACTCCCCCCATGACTATTCCCCACTACCCCCACCACGACCATGGTACATCAACATGGCTGTGGTAACCAACCTACCCTACCCATTTTTTACACTATTTTTCCTAAATTACCCCCACTTACCCTAGTTCTTCCCCACCACCTATATATACATAGGTGGTGGCTGGGGCATGAAGGTTAGACTCCCTAGATGCTACTACTCCACCCTACTCACCCCTTGAGCATTCATTGCACTCCACCTTGCATTTCTACTCCTTTTTAGTGTCAACATTCATTCCAAACCCCTTATAAATAAGATCACTATCTAGCGACTTGATCTCAAAATTCAAACTTGTCATGTGAACACTAAACTTGGTCTTATATTTCCATTTATTCAACATTGGAGTGGCATTTGGTAAATCTACAATCATCAATTTTATGACTTCTCTGATCCATACCTAAAAAAATGATAATGATAATTATTGAGTTTTCATATATATATATATATATATATATATACACACATAATTGAAACATTGGTACTTGACATCAAGGGAAAAGGAATCAATTCCCAATCCTATGACAAGGTCCTACAATGCTACATACTACATACTACTAAAGCTATTTTGGACCATATATTCATCCATCTGTTGTTTGATACCCTTAATGTTCAATTTTTCTAAAGATAATTTGAAAGGGATGCAAAAAAAAAGAATACACAAATTCTTCGTGAAATTTCCAAGGCAATATTTTACTTCTTATCTATAATAAAAAAGAAGCCAAACCGAGTAAAATGTAAAATACACAAGTTTCTCTAAACATCAGGAGAAGCAATCCTATTTAAATCATGTTAACAATTCTTGGATCTAATATATGCAAAGCATAACCATTTTAGACATCAGGAGAAGCAATCCTATTTAAATCATGTTAAAAATTAGATAGAAAATGAGATTCTTACCATTAAAACAAAACAATAACCCTTTAAATATCTATACACATTTCTCCCTATAGTGGTCATACTATTATGAAGAAATTTAAACACTACTTCACTCCAGTTGAAATCACCAAGAACACTTAAGTCATCACAATAAGTCAAAATCATACTATGAATGTTATATCCTCCATATGGAAATAAGAAACTAGACATAACAAGAACTAGTGAAACTTCTACAAACTCAGTTTCACTTACGTTGCCAATCTTGGATGACAATTTTAGAAGAACAGAGTGCTGGGAATATGGTACAAGGCAGACAATAGAATTTATTTTATCTACCATATTCCCCATAATCAATAGATCACATCAATAACTATAATGTGAGAAGGATGGTTTTGAGGATATACCTGGTCCTAGAGCAAGTTCAGCGACATCTCCTCGTCGTCGTTGATGTGCAACTGTCTTGGATGGTTTTGTGAAGCTCCTTGTTGCAGTGGCACTCGTCTCACTATTGTACCCTCTGATATGCACCTCAGGTAGTAGGACTGCTACAACTCCTCCTGGTCACACTTGATACTGCTACCATGAACGTCATCTTATTCAACATCTCCTCTTGTCACAAGCTGCTGGCTGACATAGTCCTCTGAGCGACAGACAACAACCTCTTGCATCTATGGTAGTCTACACAGACTACCTAGAATTCCTATCATCCTACTAGAACGGTCCAGAAGGATTCGTCCCTCCGATTGGTGTACCAGTCACCAAGTTGCTCTCTCACAATTATAACTATCACTTGTTCTCTCCCGTAGCTATCCCTCCCTTGTCGGGTAGGACTTGCTTGGCTCCTCTTGGTTACCGCAACCATAGTTGTCAGAAGAACTGATTCTCAATTGTCTGTGTTGCATTCTAGGAATCCCCCAATACCCCTCGATATATAGTAGAGGCCAGGGTCAAGGTTCCTACTTGCTATCCAATATGGGATTAATGTGAGGGAGTGGAAAAGACCGAAAGAACTCAAATTTTCACAACAATCTTGGAAAGTTTGCAACCTGCAACAGTCGAAATGGCCATTTAGCAAACCCAGACGGCCATCTGGCACGAGAGACGATTGTCAAGAACTAATAGATGGCCATTTTATAGTTTCCCAATTGTATACGAATTGGAAATGAATTCCCATCAATGATAGACATTGATTTCCTTGTGCAACAAGTATTGCTCAAGTGAAACGAATAGGGAAATATCTAGAACCTTCCCCAACCAAATTGGACCATATCACCCATGTGAGATATACATCTTGGTTCACCCAAATGTCCGTCTAGTGATATGAGTCAAGCTCGTTCAGTCAGGTCGGTTCATTCCATTGCCAATTTCAACTCACAACCAGGCCTGATACCCAGACGCCCATATCAACTTTTGAGACAGTCGTTTGGTACTTCTAAATGGCCATCTCCACACTTAAGATTGGTGTTTGGTAGTGTTTTCATCCTGTATGTTGCACAAATAAAATTCCTAAATACTTTAGAACTTAGTTCAAATGTCATTCAAGATCTAAACTCCTCTTCTAGATCGAGACCTATGTGTGTGACCCTATAGGTCTCATATCACGTTGGCAATGAATGTCCATAACAACTTATGACATCACAAGTAGAGAGTGGTTCCTAGTCACACATGAGTGCTACCCAAGTGAATGGAAAGTTGGAGAACAACTTCAACCTACAATTTGTTTACAAAGTTATAGTGTTTGTATAGTTCCTTTGTCACTAATATCCAAATTGACTACATGCATGGATCAATAACCCTCATTATTATTCAATCTTATTTCTTGAACCACAGCCGACTGTCTGAGATATATGTAAGCTCAACAAATTGACTTCTGAGTCTCTCTAATCAAGATTCCTAGGATATCATGCTCCCATAGGAGGGACAAATCCCCTATTTATCACCCATAGTCAATCCCCATGTGTCAAAGCCACCTAATCATCGTCGTTATAACAACCCATGTTTTAGGATTAGGTTTGATGATGTCAAAGTGTGCCCAACGACATGTGATGAGTGTAGTGATTTTAGGTCTAAGTACCACAAACATCACCATCATTGTGAGAGCTAACTATGACTTTTATGATGATGGTTTCCACATGTCAGTATCATGGTGGGTCTATTCAATACACTATTCTCTAATATGTATCTATGTGCTTTGTTTGATATAGCCATGCCATGACCAATGAGACTCAGTCATCAACCAACTCACACTCTGATCTTATGTATTATTGTTGTTTATCAACTTCCACAATAACAACTGATCAAGTACATAATGAGAATATGTATATGTACTCTTAACATCTGTATGATCTCATTTCTCAAGTCTAATACTTGAAGACATGCATCATTGAGTAATGTTATTCTCTAGATATTTATTATGTAATATCATTTTTCATAACTGAACAAACAAAATAAATTGAAAGCTTGCCTTTATTAATAATCAAATCATTTACATTTATGCCATTGCAATCATCACATGATTGGCTCTTTGGGCATACATACCAACAGAATCCCACTTGCACTTAGAGACAATCACCTATGAATTTTATTCCAAGTGATCTTACATGTCCATCATGCTTTTGCTATGAAAGTGCCTTTGTTAAGGGGTCAACAACATTGTTGTTAGTTGGTACTTTGCAAATCTTTACATCTCCCCAGTGCATGATCTCTCACATGAGATGGAACTGCCTCTGTATATGTTTTGAGCATCATTGTGATCTGGGTTCCTTAGCATGTGTAATAGCTCCATTGTTGTCACAATATAGCTCAATTGTGTCACTGATGCTTGGAACAACCCCAAGTTCTGTGATGAACTTCTTGATCCATAGAGCCTCCTGTACTACACTCGATGCAAGAATATACTCGGCCTCTTTTATAGAATCAGAAATGTTTCTTGCTTGGAACTCTTCAAGCTCACAGCTCCGTTGTTGAGGCAAAACCTGAATTTAGATTGTGATTTGTAATCATCTTGATCAGTCTGTAAGCTTGCATCAATGTAACCTTTTACCGCCAACTCTTCCTCTCTGTCGTAAACCAAGAATTGATCCTTAGTCCTTCTCAAGTACTTGAGGATGTTCTTCATGGCTATCCCGTGAGCATCACTTGGATCTTACAGATATCTTGTAACAACCACCATCAAACTGACAACCAAATTGTTACTAATTATGCAGGATAATCATAATAGCATATTAGAAAATATAACTAAAATATAAAACCATTTTGAAAGGAGATCCTCTTCCAGAAAACTCTTACTGCAAGATCCAAATCTTATACATATCATGATTTACATTGTACAATCACTGTTTCATCTCATCTCCAGGACAACATATAATAATTGCTCTATCAACACATGTACTAAAGCAACATTAAATCCTGAGACATACTAGCAAAAATCTGAGATTGTTCATGAAACCATTACCAACTGACTCCAAGGACCTGAGATTACATAATAGGACTTCTATCTACAAGACACGAAAGACATTTCACTCAACTTGAGTTGTTACTGCTACCCAGCTATTATTCCTCCTCTACAGAAAGGTCTCTACCACCTCGTGCACATCCACCTAAAAATTGTGGATCCCATGGGGTGAGACAATTGTCCCTGTGAGAGATATAACTATCTGCCAACCATATTATTATCACAGATAAACATTATAAAACTAAGCATGGGTTCTTTAATATTAACAGGAAGGATTAATCATTGTATGAATAGAGCAAAGTAATCTCTTTACTTAAGAAAAATGATGCATCTACCCATGGTAGAGTAATAAACCATCTATCTACTTTACAAGGAATGTAAAGAAACATAAATAACATCTATCAACTAAGATGTATAACTGAATTGCTCATCAAACAATGTTTTCCATATTCGATCCTTAAGCAAATCTACTACATGGCTGATCATATTTTACAATCACACTTATGCCCTGAGGAGATGAAGTATACCTCGTTCATGCTCCTACCGACCACAAACTTCTCACAAGTCAGTACCTACAAGGTCATTGGAAGAGCCGGCTGCCAATACCTCACCTATCTCGGTCAGTAGGAGACCACTGGCAGTGAAATCTCATGTCAATCTACAAACAGAGTGTGCCAGGGTACAAGGCATCTTCGCTCAGAGCTGCAGCGTCAACATGCACTCTCTTAGGGAAACATCTACTTACAACCGTCCCCAATTATGAAATTACTGAGTCATGGCACACAACCATACTCTGAGCCACGGGCCAGTTCACTGTTCTCAACTGAGTCTACGACCATAGTCACACTCAAGCCAAGAAATGACATATAGCCAAATCCCCATTTATTTCGAGTTCATAAGGGGATCAGCTCACACATGGTCGTCCCATTTCACCATTCAACAAATCATGACTCTGATGGATCTATGGTTAGGGAAACGTTTTATGGTTTCAAACTATATATTAAGTGCATTACAATATTCTTTTAGCATCAAACAAGTTCTAAGCATCAATCATAAACACATGCTACAAAGAAAGTTGTAATACATCTATTGAGTACTTTTCAAATCTTTAGAACACATTTAGATGCATAACACTTGGGATTTCAGTCCCCTGTCAAATTACTGGGAATTCTCATCCCTTCACATCATCATCATCATGATTACTGGATCTGGGTATTCAAACCCTTAGATCACCACATAGCATTGCTACCTCTATAATAGGTAACTATTACCTCTAGGTCCTTAGACCAAGGTATTCATCATACTTGTTGCACAAGTATTTCACATGGCTCACAAAGCCCATTTAAACATCTTGTCACCTCTCACTAGGCTTCAATTATTCACATTGCTTACAAAGCCCATTTAAACATCTTATCACCTCTCACTAGGCAAAAAAATTTCACATGGCTCACAAGGCCCATTAAACATCTTGTCACCTCTCACTAGGAAACAGTTATTCACATGGCTCACAAGGACCATTAAACATCTTGTCACCTCTCACTAGGAAACAATTATCTTTTAGGTCATCAAACCACATAAGCATTATACTTGTTATACAAGTATTTAACATGTTTCACAAGGCTTATTTAATAAGAGAAATACAACCTTCCCATTATTAAGGTTAGGGTTTCCCTTTATAGTCGAATAGGATTTCAAGTTCATATTATCAATCCAAACCCTAATTCATTACTCCACACATCTAGGAGCATACATTGATATCATAAATATTCTTTTGTACTTATTTATTCTCATCATTTATCATTAAATGATCATTAACACGAAGTATGCATTTCTCTCTCATTCTCACTAGGATGTTGATTACATCATACTTTATTAACTTGGATTAACCCTTTCTCAAGGTATATTAGCCTACACTTATCAAAGTGCATTAAACTCATTACATATTAATGTAACAATTGACATGGCACACTTCATGTGTTACTCATCCAAAAATATCAAGGTATATCAACCTTGAGGTGCTGGATGTGATATGTATCATGCCTTGGTGTATCACTTCCCTCATCACTTTTAACTTTCTTAAGTTCATCAACTTATCTTGTATTAGGGTATTTTCCATCCTAATACTTTATACACTAACTCGTCGCAATTATCCTGTATTTGAAATATCCAACTATCATCAAGTGATATGGACTCATCTCGAGTTAAGGCATTGTTCATATAGGGTTTACCATTATCAACCACTTTAGGTGTTTCACCTATCAAGGTATTAACCACACCCTTACTTTGTGTTACACTCATCACTCCTAAGAGTGTTTTATCCTCACCTTTATAAGGTGTATCAGGTTGAATCATGTATGTCACATTGAACACATGTATTGGGTTAGGTGTATATTGGGCTAGACATCGTCATATCCCTCATACCCTTACCCATCAAGGTATCAAACTTAACAATCATATGGTGTATCACCTTCACCATACATGAGTGTAACGTTCTCACCTTTCTTGAAGATATTGGCCACACCATACTTTAGTGTATTGGACATCACATGTTCTAGGGTATTAGCCACCTTAACACTTTTGTCATCTACAGTATTGGGTTACCCACCATATTATTTTAGAGATGTGTGCTCAACACCATATCATCCAAGAGGTGTATTCTTAACCAAATATCGATTTAGAGGTGTATGCTTGCTACCCATATCACTTTATAGGTGTATGTGTGCTTACCATATCGGGCAAGAGGTGTATGCTTGCTTACCGTATCACTTTAGAGGTGTATATGTGCTTACCACATCGGGCAAGAGGTGTATGCTTGCTTACCATATAACTTTACAGGTGTATGTGTGCTTACCATATCACTTTATAGGTGTATGTGTGCTTACCATATCACTTTAGAGGTGTATGTGTTCTTTACACCATATCGGGCAAAGAGGTGTGTGTGTGCTTCACACCATATCGGGCAAAGAGGTGTGTGTGTGATTCATACCATATCGAGCAAAGAGGTGTATGCTTGATTACCATATAACTTTAGAGGTGTATGTGTGATTACCATATCACTTTAGACGTGTATGTGTGCTTTACACCATATCGGGCAAAGAGGTGTGTGTGCTTCACACCATATCGGGCAAAGAGGTGTGTGTGTGCTTCACACCATATCAGGAAATGAGGTGTATACTTGACCTCATATCATCCAATAGGTATAAATTACATTTCCATATTGTGAAAGGAAGTATAAACTCATATCCATATCATTTTAGTAGTGTAGGTGCATCACCATATCGGGTTAGAGGTGCTTTCTTAAGTGCTTGAACCCGATATCCCTTTATAAGGTGTTACCATCATCTTCAAGCTCTATACCTTTGTTATACTTGTTCTAGTTCAAGGATAATAGGTCTAAGAAACTAATAGAAATCATAGATATATCATGTATTCAAGAAAATTTCGGAATTGAAAGTAGATCATTAAATATAGCAAGAAAGATGGTGAATAATAACATGTTTGGGTTCAAGTTATATAACCCAACTCAAGAACAACTTCAAAGCTCCAAGCTCTAAAGATTCACGTTTCTAAGGTTGAATATGACTTATAAAAAGTCCGATAAAAAGTCCGAGTCTTGTTCACAACTCCTTCATGTACAAGGAATCACCATAGTTAAGAACTTGGTGAAGAAGAAAAGAATGGAAGATCATAACCCTATATTCATGCTTCAATCCAAGGTTGAAGATGATCATGGCCTCACCTTAGGGTTAAGACTTGAGATCTTTATTGATACTTAGCACGTTGCATGATAACTCACTACTCATGCATGATATGCTCTCACTTGTGGTCGATATCCCCTTCACTTGTGGCCAATATCACTTCACTTGGCCGATATCAACTTGCTATGGCTGATATCAAAATGCTATGGTCGATATCACTTGCTATGGCCGATACCCAAGCCATATGCATGATACCACTTCACCTATGCACGATACCAAGACTATATGAATGATATCTAATAGCAAGGATGTGTTAGGATTCGAAAAATTTCACCAAGGGGTGAAAGGAAGGGTATGTATACTTGAGGTTCATGGGAGAGAGTGTAACAGGTGTCATCACCTTACTACTAGTAGGTGCCACATGGTGATGCATGGATTGACACATGTACTTGCATGTATTTCATCTTTATATTACCATGAAAAATAAAAAAAATGAGGATAATTCAAGGGATAAGGGTCAGCCCCTTTTGGTTATCTTCTAGGACAAGCCACTTCCACTCACATTATTATTATATACACAATTCAATGCAACCTTTCCCAAGGAAAGTTGCAAGCTGATATCCATTTCTTTATTGAGGTTATTAGCTCGTTTTTGCAAAGTAAAATAGTTAACAACACGATATGGGGGTCTCCTCTTTGGATCCTTTTCCTATAGGGACTCTCATTTAACACTACAACTCGATACACTCAATATAAGCTCGAATTTGGGTTTCCATTCAACCCCTTTCTTGGTCTTTTCATCACCAAGAATACTACCACTCATAAATGATTCAAACATGGTGTCTCATTCATTCTCTCTACTCGAATTGATACATAGAGTAAGTAATAACACTCTAGAGGTAATAATTTGCATATCAACCCTACATTTTGGGTAAATTATGATTTGTACCAAAATTGGTGCACAAGGTACTAGCATTATTAAAAAAAGTTCAAACTTGGCATTAGGCTTTCCACAAGACACAACTTAGCATCATTCTCTCTCTTATGATGCTAAAACACTTAAGGTATGTTCAACATGTGACATATTGCAATATAACCCCTTATCTTGGGTAAATTGCTCTTTGTTCCAAAACAAAGGAACATTGCTCAAACATCATTCAATCAGGACCAAACTTAGAACATAAGTGTTTCACATGATAAAAAAAAAACCTTAGAGGTTTATATTAAATTTCTAAGAAATTTACTTAGCCAAAACAAACAAGGTTACCTCATAACCCAGGTCAGGTTTATAAACCCCTAACAAGGATTTCATCCCCAAAATCCCAGATGAGGGAAGACAATTGTCATTCATGCATCATATCATCAAGTCTCCACATAACATCTTGATGTCATGGAGATGCCATAGAACTTTGACCAGCACAAAGTCCTATTCATGGTCATCATAGAACCTGTCATACAGGACACATATTCAACTATCCTTTTCATTAATGACTGTAGTGTCAATTCTAGGTCAGGTAACACTTTCTAAGTCAAAGAAGCATTATACATACCTTATTTAACTTAGGTGTCAAACCTCACTGATTTGTCACCTTTCTCAACTTACAACTTTAAGTGGCAAGATTCTTAATTCTAGGGAGTCTTCCATACTCCCCATTTAGTTTAGCATTTCATTTCCAAGGAAAGATCATAGTTACATTTTGTCACCCACTTGGAACTATAAGTCTTATCATACATCTGTTGTGCCATTATAATCTACTGACACAACACTAAACTTTCTTATGACTTATACCAACTATCCCATTAGTTGTTTATTTTATTGTCATAAGGAGAGGCTACTTGTCAAAGAAGAACTTACCTCAGAGGTATCTCTAGATGTTGTGTATAAGCTGCCTCAACAAATCTAAGCTAACAAAGACCATTAGGAACAAATTCTAGCTTTGCTATATAAACCCTCCTCTCTATGCAAGTGATCTTTTCAGCCATCTTCCTTCTCCTTCCTTTCTTGGTCATTCTTGAATCTTGGTGGAGCAAGGAGGTGTTGTTCTTGGTGCCTTGAAGGAGGATCGACCTCGCTTGTGGTGACCCTTGATCATCTTCTACCTTGGTAAGTGTTTACCTTTCCTTTATGGTGTTTTCCTTGGATATTCTAACCCATCTTCTTCCCTTTTCTCATCCTTAGACCATTTTATGACATGGTGGTCATTCTTGAGAGTAAACTCCTCCTCAAAAGGGGTCATAGGCCATGTTTTGACAAGGCAACGCTCAAGTGAGAGGAAGTTTCTTCTCCCTTTTCCCCCTTCTTTCTTTTGGTTTGGCCTTGAGATTCTTGCTCTACTTGCTTATGAAATCTTTGACCATAGTGTCTTCTCTTTCTTTATGTGTCCTTATAGCTGAGGGTGGAGCTTTTAGAGGGGATTTATCATCCTTGGGATCGTGTGTTTGGAGCTTGCAAGCCTTGGAGTGTCATTCTTTTCAGGCAGGTTATATAACTCTTAACCTTCTCTATTAATGCACTTCTTCTACATGCATGATACTATTTTCTATCTCTAGAATGTTTCCTTAACATTCAGGTAGATGATGATAGACACTAAGCATCATCTTTATGTAAAGAGAACAAACAAGGGTTATCATCCAATGTGAAGCGTCATGAATAACCCTAAATAGATATGCTATACGACTGTATTACATCTTTTATTATGCCCTGGGGAATTTGAATCGTACCATTCAAAGTCCAAACGACCCCTGCGAAGGGCTATTCAGTTCCTTACAAGATCTAGGAGTGCCAGTATCCTAAGATATCTTCCCATCAGTCAGTACGAGTAAAAAGGCAGTGACATATCAGTCAAAGTTTCCACCACAATGACATATAGTCCTATAACTAGCCCACCTTGGTACAGGTCACAACGCTAGCATCTAGGGTATTCAAACCCAATCACTGAGGTACAACCACAGTTGTCTTCTAATCACATCATGTTATAATCACCGAGACATGACCACAGTCGTTCTCAATCACATCACATGTATGAGGCATGACCATAGCCAACCTCCACAACATGCATTGTGGATGATAAGGATATATCGTCAACTTGCCACCCCACATACTCAACAGTACGCACTCCGAGTTTCCCTTAGGAATACTCATTTCACCATCCAGCAAGTTGTGACACTGAAGATGGCTCTACGACACAGGGCACTACATGATTAGAGTTGCACTTGATTAGTAATGCCAATTGGGTGAATTAAGGCTACATCAAACAAGTGGACATACAAACCCTAATTCACTTCTAGAAAGCATATAAATATCACAACTTTTAAAAGATATAAAACGTGTAAAACATAATTTATCATCTCATCATCACATGGTACTATTCACTTGCCATTCATGAGACCAAACTAGTAATCATACTATCACAAGATATAAATCCTTTTCACAATATCACAGGGTATCAACCCTTATCAACATAAGAGTATTACACCTCATTCTGGGCTCAACCATGCCCAAAGGTCATTAAGACCATCATACTATACCCTGCAAGATCATCATTATCTTTCCATGCCTTATAACAAGGCTCAACAACATCACTTACATATAATACACCAAATCAGCACAATATTGCATTAACGAGCTAGGAGATATCCATAAACAATCATAGAAGGATTATATTAACATTAAGAACATTGCTTTATTATATCAACATGCAAGGAATCTAGATATGATTAACACTCAACATATTCATAATGCATATGTTTAGCATAAGAAAGTATCAACCATGTGGCTATGATAACCACCAATTAACACATTAAGGTTATGATCGTGTTAAGGAGGTTATTCCACCATCATTCCATCATATAATAATGTTAAACATGAATACTCATCTTTATCTATTTGCATTAGAGTTGGATTCAACATGATAAATTATATCGATGTTACTAATCAACACTTATACCCAAACCCTAACTCATAGTATCCCCATTGGATCATGGACGCATAAGCTAAAGCATCACCATCACATTCCATACTATTCTCAAGTATGAACCCACACATAAATCAAGGTGTAACAATCGAGTTATAGCATACTAGGGTTTCAACAATAGTAATAGAGTACTTCATGATTGTATTAGTCATTCAAGGACTATTCATACCCAATTACCATCATTTCGTTATATTAAAGCTAGGTATTAAAAGTTATACCTCATTAGGGTTATATATCAACATTTATCATCCCTTATATTCATATGAGTGAATAGGTAAAACTACCTTATTAAGGGTAACCCTCCATTTGTTCCATCATCATTCAACCCATATCACCATACCACAACGTCACCCAGAACCATTAGGTATTTAAAAGGTAATACCATTGGTTGTTTACATAAGTAAACACCTTGGATAAACCACCTATGAAGTACTTGATTTGTGCTCTATAAAGAGTCACTATTTAACCCTAGACATCCCTTTATTAACAACACAAAAAGTTCCATTGAGAGTAGGGTAAAACCCATAATTGACTGTTCATTTAAAACAAGCCATCCATTGTCAACAAGTAAGATCCTTAAGTTGATCATATAAAGGAAACCATATAAATCACATTATTAGGACCAAAATATTACATTATCCATCATTCCACTTTATTGGAGGAATAAACATTAGATCTTGACCATTGGGTCAAGTTCATATGTTAAAACCACCAATTACAGTATAGGTCTAACCATTGCATCAAGTGACCCAAGAAACCATTGGTCTAAGGCTTAATTGATGCTACAACTACAATTATTAACTCACCATAGGTTGTAGAGACCTGATCCACCATCATTAGTGACAATTAAGTCACCATAGGTTGTTAGATCAACACTATACTCAGTAATCAACATCAAATATTAAGCTAATGTCATCATTGATTGATAACATCAGTACAGAAGTTAATGGTGGATCATTAAACTTCTAATTGATCCAAAACCTGACCTAAGGGGGTGACCATAGGTTGTCACCATAATCTAACACCTTTGATCCTGGCCATCAGTTGTCATGGAGACAACACCATAGGGTTGTTGCAATGGTACCACCATCGGGTCATGGGTTTATAGAAGAAGTCAGCTTAAAACCCTAAAATCAACCATTGGTTGATAGGTGCTTAGCACCATAAGTTTCCAAACCAACATGATACAAGTCATATAATACCTTAGGAATAATGTAAAAATGATCACAGGTTCATCTAGAATTGAAATCAGAACAGGAAACATTATAAAAATTGAAATCCAAGTCAAGCAAAGCTTTTTAGTGCATAGATCATCATTTTCAAGTAAGAACATGAGCTAGCAAGCTTATGGTAAGCAATAAACATGGAGAAAGTTATACAACTTACCTCTAGTTAGAAGATGAAACCATAAATAGAAGAAAATTCAAGCAGGTTGGGTAGAAAATCCAAGAATAAGCTATGAACTCGTCCATCTAGCACCTTTCCTCATCAAATGAGCCAACCCTAAGCATAAGGAGCAAGAAAGGTAGGGTTTTAGAGCTTTAGAGCAATTTCTACCATGGAACAACAAGGTTATAACCTGGATAAAGGTATTATGAAGGATAACAAAGAAATAAACAAAGGAAAGAAGGGTATTCCTACTCTTTTAGGTCAAGATCACTAGAAAGAAGCTTTTTAAACCCTAAAAGGAAGTCAAATGCAACCCTAGATTCTATTTACAAGAAGGTCCCCTATTTCTTCTTCCTTGGATAGGAAATTCACATAATCACAGAGGGAGGACAAAGTTTGTATAAGGAGGGAAGTGGTGGAGATAAAATGGCTCGTTTTGGCGCTTAGGGATTAGTATATGAAACTTTAAGATAAATAAAAAGAAAAAGTTGAAGTTCCAGTATCTTTCCAAGTGTCCATGGCCTTAAACTATTAAGAAAATAAAATCACACACACAAGAAGCTCCCCAACCATAAATAGAGACATGTTTATCCCTCATTTCTTGAATTTCCAAGAAAAACAAATAATTCATTAGTTGATAGCTACTAAAGGTAACTCATCCATGAATGGGTAAACCCTAAAATACCCTTGGAGAAAACACCTTCAAACCAAGGATTAAATAGGTGCCCCATGGCTCAAAAAGATGAAGAATGATGAGATAATATCCAAGGAACATGCTATAAGTGATAAATTATAAAGGAAACCTCTCAATTGGGTAAATTGCATAAAAGTCCAAAATGTGCATAAAATTGCATGACTTGCTCAAACAGTGCCTAAATTGGACCAAATTTGAAACTTAAGCTTGTATTATGATTTCAAAGCATATCACAAGGTTTTATTAGGGTTATAAGAATTCAATTATGATAATTAAGCTTATTTAACTCATTAAGAAAGTTTAGGGGCCTTACAAAACCAATCATGAAATGAGCACTGAGCATACAAACTTCAAATATAGAGTATAGAATACACAAGATGTCCTTATGTCCTTCATATCATTATGGGTAGACCGTTTCATGTTGGTTTTAATCAAAGATGACTAGGAGTGTTGTTTCACTTTCATGCATTCTATCTTATGCCTAAAACCACACCAAATGACCCACAAGGTTGTGAAAAAGGGTAAAGTGAGCTAGATTTGATGTTTTCTAGCTCACTGAGTATGAAAATAGAATAAAGGATTGTGGAAAGATTTTTCTTTGGAGTGCTATTACATAGATCACTCATCTTTTATTTATTTGAATGCTCTTAAACATGAGCATCCTTTTATTTTCTTTTTGCTATCTTTTTCTTTTCTTTCTTTTCTTTGCCCTCGGTGTAGATAGGGCATATGGTGGATAGAGTGAAGCGGGGATATATATATATATATGGCCACCTCAAACTTTTGGAGGTGGCCAAGGCTGATTATGTGCACTAGGGCATCCTTTCATGAGGCGGAGAGGTATGAAGATGGTGAAAGAAGGGTCGGATCAGAGAGGGGTCATTAGTGTAGTTTTTCACATAAGATTTCCTACATGTAAGGTAATCCAACACTTCATCTTATGATATCACACCACATGACCGAACAACATGACATTCATATTTATATAAAGTGATTCCATAGGCTCTAAGCATTTGTAGCTTTCTCACTTCATGATTCAACCAAAACATTCACAAACTTGAGATAGGTGGTGCACATGTAAAAGTCAACAATCAAGGCCATATAGCAATAAAATCTAAGAGAACGGCATGCATTTGTCAAAGGATTAAAAGTTTCATTTCAGATAGTGTAGATTAAGTCAAAACATGATTTTTTGGCAAGAACATTCAAGTTTGGGCAAAATTGGCCAAAATGTTGCCAATTTGCCTTCAATCACATCTAAACCTAACTTTTAGGGAACTTTAACCATAAAATAGAAAATCCTAGTTAAAACAAGCAAAAATTACCAAAAATCTACATGATATGCAATGCATGGTAAAAAGGGGCAACATTTTTGAAAAATTATGCAAAAATGCATGGAAGTAAGCTATAAGTATGCATGCATACAAGTAGACACACAGAGTCAAGATAAACAAGTGTGAAGGTTAGTCAAACTGTTTGATCATCTTGCAAAAAATTAGCACAAGGTACATAGATAAAAATGCGGTGAACGAAGGGCTTATCGCCCTACTACCCCAAACCTTTAAATCATATTGTCCTCAACATGAAATAGAAGTTTAGAATAGTAGGTTAAAGGTCATGGAGTTGAGAAAGACAACCACCAAGAGATGGAGTGATCAAAGTAGCACTAGGTGGGAAGGGTAAGACCACCACGACCGTGTTGAGCAACACAACCATTCTGTCTTGTTAGTCACATGGCTGTGCTGGGAGGCATGGCCGTTCTGGACTCCTTCTTGTAGCTCCTCTATTGATTTGCAATCTTCTCTCAACTTCGATCTTCTCCTTGGCTATACCCTTTGTGCATCTCCTTTTCTTCCTTGTACATATACTAACATGATACACAAATAAAAAAACTATCAAGTATGGGGTGTGTGTGTGTGTTTCTTGGGGAAAAAGTATGACAAAACAACAAGGTTCAAGAATCTCAAACCATGTGTGTTGCCTCCCATAAGCGCTAGATTTATAGCCTTCAGTTGGGCTTGTTTCTATCTTCACTAAATGTTGACATCCACGGTGTCCTCCTTCTCTTCCACAGACTACACACTAGCCAACTAGAGGTGGCTAGATGCAACCCTAAGGGAGGAGACACGTGCGGATCTTTCAAAATTTATATTAACCCTAACCAAGTCAATCACAACACCAAATAGGTCACCCGCAAGCGCACGGGGTACTATTGTAGCATAGGTGAAGGGTAAGTTTAGGGGTCGATCCTCAGGGACAGAGGGGGCACTAGAGCTAGGCTAGTGTTAGCTATGTTCCGATTGCAGAGATTAGGGTAGAAGGGTTTTAAAAGGTTTGATTATTTGTTAAACTAGATGAGCAAGGAAGTCAAAGCAGTTATGAAAACTAGATTATCATGACCCTAAATTACCCCAAACAAGCAAGTCTAATGAACTAGATTGCAACTAACATAGCAGGAGCAAAGGTTGACTACACTAAACTAGTAGAGTATTTAGCACTAAGAACTAGAATAACCATAAGAGAGAGAGAGCAAAAACCTAAGTTAACACTAAAGAGTAAGATTAAACAACTAATTAGATTAGGCAAAAGCAACTAAGCTAGACTAGCATGAACAAGCTAAGAAGGCAAAGTGGGTTTTAAGCAATGAGATTAGGTAGGTGGGCCATTGGAGGGAATGTGGTTTTATATTGGTTGGGGGATCACAACATAGAAAGAAATTATCATAATTCTATCTAGATTACCAAACCAAACAACAAGGCAAGTGCTAGTAGAATGTACCCTATACTACTAGTTGGATAACTAGGGTTAGGTGTAATTCTAGTAGGACTTGTCAAGTCTAGGTCTCTAGGGTAAGTGGTATTAGGTCAATTGAGAGCTAAGGGTGGAAATGGGAGTAGAGATGAGGGTTTTTCACCTCATGCCACTAGCCATCCAATATTTAGAAACCTCTAGGCAATTGCACTAATCACACTTACACTAGCCACTTAGATCTCACACTCACTTGAAGAAGGAGGGATGCGTATGTAGGAACAAAGGGGGTTAGCTAGGGATCCACTAATTGGACCGAGGAACCATTCTTAATATTGTCCACATACACTCCAATTCCTCCTAGAAGCTAAGTGTCATCAAACATCATAAAGCAAGCAATCCATGTTATAGGCCCAAACCACTTGCAATAAAATAGGAAATGAGATAGAAGCAATAAGCAATCATCATAGATAGAAATTATGTTCATTAAAAGCTATTTTCAAAGTCACATTTTGACCCCAAATAGGCCACCACTAGGGGCTTAGCTAGACATGATCAAGAAAATAACAAAAGAAAGGTGAAGGTTGGGGTAAGAACTCCATGAAGCTTGAGGTAGAAGCCTCCTTCTTCACCTCCTAGCAGCTTGAGGACATTTGTAACATACTCAATTTCAAACACATAGGCTAATTCTCCGTTCTTCTAGGACCCTACTCGACTATATTGTTATTAGACCTGTCAAATTGGGTCAAAATCTGTGGGCACCCACGGGTCGACCCGTTTAAGTTGGGTTTGGGTGGCAAAATTTGCCACCCGCTAAAAATCACCCAAACCCATACCCACCCATTTATTTAGCGGGTTTCACAGGTGATCCGCGGGCACCCACGAGTGCCCATTTAACTAAATAATATATTAATATAAATATATTATCTATACGACTCTAAAGACATGAAACACCTGTACATTTATGAATCAACTAAATTGAGGACGTTTAATGTATACAATATACAGATTTAAATTCTAACTTTCTTTATTTATATCCTTTGTTAATTGTTTAAACTAGTGGAAACAAATTCGTTAACTTCTATATTATTTTTATGTTAATGAATATATAGTGTAATGCATGTTTTATATTCAATCATAACAATTATATTCTCTTTCTATTCACTTTATGTATTGGACAATCATAAGAACATGAAACATCAATAACTTCTAACATAAGATGAGAAAATATAATGTTGTTATGGTAATATGATATGCTATTTGTATCATTTATATCATTTAGTTTTTTCTATTGTACATTGCAGAAATGGTTGTTTTTCATTTTGTCTCTTACATTTTATTTAAAAACATCATAATAGAAATTGCATTGTGTTTGACACAATAAGTAGTGGAAGGTTGCCCTCATTTTGTTATGTTTACACGGAAAATTATTAATGAATCATTCTACTCTTTGTTGTGGTGCAGAAACTAGCAATATTTTGTCATTGTGCACATATTATATGGACACCCATGGATGACCCACAACCCGCTGGATCGGTTTGGGTGTGCTACTTCTCCACCTGTTTAACATTGGGTCTTTTTGACCCACACCCGCGAGACCCAAACCCGCAATGACCCAACCCAAACCCAACCCAGCCACCCATTTAACAGATCTAATTGTTATTTAATAACCCTCTTTCCTTACTCTTGATTTTTTTTCAAATAGGTACCTTTTAGTGTGCATAATTCCCTAAATTTATGATAGATTAGACCTTGTTGGGACCTAATAGCCCAATTGACTCAATTGTATCCCATAGACATAAATCTTAGGATGTTATAACCCTAACAATTGAATTATAGGAAATTGGTGAATAGTGATACCACACTCTTGTCCTAATAATAATTTAATACCTAGTATGGCCCTAGGACCATAGAGGGATATAATTGTAGGTAAATACAGAGATTTTACCCTATTTGATCATTGGGATGAACTTAGAAAACCCTAATATAATGATTAAGTGAATTATGGGAAAATACAGAGGAATTAATCTCAAAATGCAAAATTTAGTCCAAATTTGTGTTCGGTATACCCTAATTAGGTAACCTACCAATTGTTGAGCTTATTCTTAAGTTGAGCCTTTGTAAGCTTACTTATGATTAATTGAGAAAATTAGAGAAATATATATTTCAATGATTTAATTGGATGAAGGAAAATAATGAATACACTAAATCAACAACCAACATACAACTAATTATATTGAACACTCAATGACCACAAAAGGCAAATTTTATTTGAGAATTATGTTCCTTGCTCCTTAAATAGATTCCATGCAAATTCTCAAATTAATCGGGCCATGTTTACCCCAATTTAATCATAAATACAAAGGCTTAATATCACCTAAGTTTGTTGGATCAAAACTATAATTACATTCCTCTACCACTTGTTTTTTTTACTTGCCCCGTGTTCACGCAACTGAAAACCAACGCGACGGTGTCTTCCCCTTCCCTAGCCATGATCTCACACTGGCCTAGTGCCCGCAATGACCGGACTGGAGACTACTTCCCTGCCTCCTCCTCGCTTGTGCCTATTCATATCTTCTCTCTTCCCCTCCACACATATCTTCTCTCCAGCCTATCCCTAGCTGTCCTCATCTACCTCCTCCACACTGCTTCCTACACCAATGGAGCAGAACCACTAGGCACAACAGCCTCTAGCACTAACCCCAATCCCTGGGCACCGTCCTCTCCTTCCTCGCCTCTCCATTCCTCCTTCACATCTTCTCTTCCTACTCCTCTCACCACATAATTGAGATTGATCTTATTCCTACCACAACACATCTCTTTTCCTCACCACAAACCTACAGATTGATGACCACCCTGACCTTTAGGAAATGGCCAACACTCGTGATGCTTGCCCAAGTAGACACCTTCATCTCGCCAAATCCAGAAGTCACTGCAAGATGTGTGGGTCACTCACTAGCCATGGTGATAGCGGCAAGATCAGTAGATGCCTTCATACTCACCTCATCCACCATAGACCTTTCCTCGTCACTGATGAATCTACAAATCACCACCAACAGAGACCGTCACAGACTCAGCCTCCTCCTGCAACTTCCCCGATCAAAGGTTTAAGTGAAGATTTTAACTGTTGACTCTCTATTCCACTATCAAGGCATTTAGTCATCATTTGGATTTTTCTCTAGCTGCTTAATCGCCTTCCTCCTTCCTCGCTTATGAACAGCAGGTCACCATCAACAGAAGCAATATTCTGGTCTATTGACACCCATGTACCTATAAGGCAGCACTACCATCAGCATAGATGAGCCAAAGACCACCTCCCTCCCTCCTTGGGTTGCCACCACTCATCACTTACATAAAGAGGGTCTCCTCTTGAATAGATTAGCCACAGACCACTGCTTTCCTTCTCCTACATCTCTACCATCTATTAGCCTAACCTCGTATCTGCTATACACACTGCTTGTGCCACCATGGGCAATAGGATCCATTGATGAGACCACCTACAAAGCTCCTACTCTTCTCCTCAAGTCTGCCACTAGGCCAACACAGTCCAAGGTCGTTTTCAACAAATCTTGAAGCCTCTTCATCAATATCAATGTTGTCCGGGAGCAATCAAACCATATCAATTATCATCATCTCACTGGTTTTGAACTTGGGGTCATAGATGAAGAATGCTAGGCACCCTTCTCTTTGAAATGAAGGTCAGTATTCTCTTCATTCATGCAAATTAGTTCTTAATAAGTCAGTTAACAAGATAACGATGGGACAGATATAATATTGTGAGGGTAATGCAATATTCATATATACCAACACATTGGGTAAGTCAAATTACTACATAGTATCATATCATGATTTCATACGCTTATATACAATACACAACTACGTCTACAACCAAGAATATAGTAATATATATAGACTTACATTCTTAACATACATAGTAATCAGAGTTTTCTTTTAAGGTTTAACA
The DNA here is from genome assembly GCA_963693085.1 of Alisma plantago-aquatica. NCBI lineage: Eukaryota > Viridiplantae > Streptophyta > Magnoliopsida > Alismatales > Alismataceae > Alisma > Alisma plantago-aquatica. Next base: position 214,888,110 of record OY856412.1, read on the forward strand.
TTTGGTTACAGAATTGACCCTTATCATTTAATAGTCTTCCTGGTAAGGGTTGTATTGATACATATGTTGGTATATGAGTAATGTAAATACATATATCATAATATTTAATGATAATTAGACAACACAATGGGTGTACATAGTAATGCACATAAAAATTTGAGGTTAGGGATAATATCCATTTCCATAGTTGGAGAGAGAAAATACCATTTAAAATTTAATGGGAGGAATACATTCTTTTACATATATAAATATATACATGCATATATATATAATCTAGAAATATGTAGACTTTTTGACTTAAGATGGATCATAGAAGTAAATTATATATCTTGTGGAACATGTGCTTGTTGACCTAGAGGTTATACATTGACCATATTTTGATAATGACTTAACCTTTCCATTCATATGTATCTAATATGTGTGTTAAAGATTGTTTTTAGTCATTAGGTACATGAAAAGGATCCTAAATCAAAAGCCCTAGTTTGGCTCAAGTTCAAGTCAAAATGACTACAAGTGTGCTTTTTGGGATTTCTATGTAAATGTCCTTAGAACATTTTTGTAATCACTTGTAATGATGAATTGACTTGTAACTTAGATGAGAAAAATTATTGGGACAACAAACACCAAGTTTTAATCACTTTAGATGCAATTTAGAAAATTGATCACAGGCACTTGGTCGGTCGAGTTTTTAAGCCTTAAAACTCGAACGATCATTCTTGGTCGATTTTCTGGAAATTGCATCGGTCGACTTCTGTTTACACAAAATTCGACCGATCGAGTACAAGACCATTTTGATTTTAAATGCTCGGTCGAGTTTCCTCAGGACAAACTCGACCGATCATTTAAATATCCGTTTTGTCTTCTACTGGATTGGTCGAGTTACCTTTATTAAAACTCGACCGAGTGCACTGTACAGAAATTGCTGAATAAAGTGATATGACCATTGGTGAGTGTTTTGAGCGAAAAAATAGTCATTGCCTTGAGCAAAAAATGGCTATTTTCTTATCTAAGTGTCCCACAACTTAAAGAGGCACCCTCAACTATAAATAGGACCTCTTAGAGTTCATTCCAACGTTGCTCATTCACATATTCTTGGTCCTAGCCTAGTTGAGAGTGTTCTAACCCTTTGAGCCCCTTTCTCTCTCTACCTTCAAGACAAATTCATGAGTATGAGTGAGTTAGGTCCCTATGTATGAGAGCTATCCCCTGTTTGATGTAAATCTCTCCATCTCCTTCTTCCTACCTCAATTTCCCTTTGAAGATTGATTGAAGCTGCTTCTCCAAGTGAAAGAGAAGTAGATGCTACTCTTCCCCGATTGAAGGTGAAGAAGGATGTTGTTATTCAAGAGTGAAGAAAGCAAGCTGCTCCAGATCTCTGAGTGAAGGAGAAAGGTGCAAAAGCTCTCCAAGTGAAGGAGAAGTGCAAGGCAAAGCTCAAGGAAGATGGGTAATCCCTGTAAGGCTGAAGACTTGTGCAAGAGTAGGTAAGTCCTTGGAAGAAGGTTGAAGACTACTTGCAAAGTGGGTAAGTCCTTGGTAAGGTTGAAGATCTTAGCTTGAGAATCTAAGTCCTTGGATGTGTGGTTGTTGTATCTTGTAATCTTATTGTGAAATATAAGAGGACCAAGTTGCAAATCCTAGAGCCTAATCAACTCTAGGTATTGGATTGACATTGCTCCTAAGTTTAGGACGTGGAACCACTCTAAACCACCTGTCCAAGTGTTTGCTCTTCCTTGTCTCTTATCCTTTCTTTGAATGCTAGATTAAGACATCAAACTGCTGCTTGGTTGAATTTATGCACTACATATAATTTGGTGGTCTAATTACTTTTGTGAAGTTTGTGAAGCTCTATTCACCCCCCCCCCAGAGCCCATTGATCCAACAAGTGGTATCAGAGACGGTCTTCTCCAAGCTACTTCAACAAGTAAGAGAAGATGGGCGATTCATCACTTTGATCCCTCAATCTAGAAGGGAAGTTCTCCATGAGACCTCTGGTCTTTGACAGAACAAACTTCCTATATTAGAAGAGGGGGATGCAATTCTACCTTCAAGGTGTGAGCTATGAGATGTGGAAGGTTTTCCACCTCAAGTATGAAGATACAAAGGGAGACATTTCCACTTGGAATGAAGCTCAAATGAAGCAAGCTCAACTCAATGCAAAAGTTGTGAGCATCATCTACGCCTCCCTCACTCCATCTGAGTTCAACCGGATATCCTCTTGGGACGCAGCCCATGAGATATGGAACAAGCTTTGTGTCACTTATGAAGGTACGGAGCAAGTCAAAGAAGCCAAGATCTGCATGCTTGGTGGGCTTCTTGAGAACTTCAAGATGGGTAAGAATGAGAGAGTGGCTGATATGTACACTAGGCTAAATGTGATCATAAATGGACTAGCTGCCCTTGGGAGTGTGTTAGACAAAGGCACTATCAACTCCAATATCTTGAGATCACTACCTAAGAGATGGGAGCCTAAAGTCACTTCAATTGAAGAGGTATACAAGCTTAGTGAGTTTTCAAGTGAGGAGATGATTGGTAACCTTCAAGCTCATGAACCAAGGCTTGACAAGCAAGAAGAGGAGGAGAAAAGAGAAGAGAAGGAGTCCAAGAAGATGAAGGATACAACCTTCAAATCACAAATTGAAGAAATGGTGCAGCAACAACAACTTGCACTCAAATCTCCTACTCCCTCATAAAGTGAAGATGAAGGCCCCAATGAGCATGAGGCAAACTATTCAAAGAGGAAGCACTTCAAGAGCAAGCCTTCTTCATAAACTCCAAGGTGTTATGAATGTGGCCAAAAGGGCCATTACAAGAGTGACTGCCCAAAGGCCAAGAAGAGACATCATAAGAGCAGCCACAAGAAAGACAAAGAGCACAAAAGAGAAGGCAAATACAAAAGGAAAGAAAAGAGAGATAGAAGATCCAAAGATGCAGCTCATGCAGCTTGGGAGGATTCTTCTTCAAGCTCTTCAAGCTCCGAAGATGGAGAATGCCACCTTGCCCTCATGGCATCCACTAGTGAAGATATTGATGAGGTAAGTGAGGTAAGCAATGTTAACTTGCATGAACTGTCTAAGGAAGCTCTTATTGACATGCTAGAAAAATTCCAATCATCCTTTACTAAATGCAAATCTAAAAGGAAAGATCTTTATGCCAAAATTAATATTCTTGATAACAATGAAAAATTGCTCCTTGATAGCATTGACTCTTTGCAAAGGCAACTTCTTGACCTTGAACTTCAACACAATGGAGTAGATGTTGAAAATGGTGTCTATCTCAAAAACATTGAAAATCTTAAGATAGATAACCAAAAGTGTCTAGATGAGCTTGATGTTCTTAAAACTGAAAATGTAGAACTTAAACTCATTGATGATGCTAGGAGAAATGAAGTTTATGCTTATCAAAGAGAGATTATTTTGCTTAAATCTGAAAATGCTAAACTGCTTGGTAAAGTTAATGATTTATCTTCTAGGCATGTTTTGCAAAGTAATGAAGTTGCTAGAATTGCTTTAGAAAGAGATTCATTGCATACTAAAGCCCTCTGTTTAGAGGCCGACCTATTGCATGCTAGAGATGATCTTGCTAGGCTTTCTTCTACTGTCATTGATCTTAGTGATGATAATGCTAAATTAAGATCTACTTTGCAAAAGTTCCTTACGGGTAAGAAATCCCTCAATGATGTCCTAGAATACTCTACCAAACAAATTGGTACTAGTGGTTTGGGATATGATGGGACTGCTCCCAATGGTAAGAGCAAGAGCAAGAACAAGGGTAAGAAGAAGAGTGGGGAATCTCCTATCTTCCATGGAGAGTCTTCCGGCTCTAAGAACCCTATGGTATGTATTCATTGCAAATGTGATGACCATTATTCTACTTATTGTCCTTACAATCCCAAGGGGACCAACCCAAAGATGAAATGGGTCCCCAAGCTAACCCCGAACCCCAAAACTTGAGTTGGGTTCTGACATCCTTCTTTCTTGCAGGTTAAAAAGAGATGGATTGTTGATAGTGGTTGTTCTAAGCACATGACTGGTGAAATCAACCACTTCAACAAATTCATGAAGAAGAAAGGAGGATCGGTAACCTTTGGTGACAATAAGAAGGGTAATATTATAGGTGAGGGTGATGTAGGTAACAATCTTTGTATCAAGAATGTTTTGCTTGTTGATGGTCTACATCACAATTTGATTAGTGTAAGTCAACTATGTGATAATGGATATCTTGTGTTGTTTACATCTTTATAATGTTTGCTTCTAGATTCCCTCACTTACAATGTCATATATAAGGGAACTAGAAATGGTAATCTTTATGTTATTGTTCTTGATGCTCTTAAGCCCGTACTTGATAGATGCTTGGTCGTGGATAAAAATGATCTTTCTCTTTGGCATCGTCATTTGGGTCATGTGAGTTTGCATCAAATGAAGAAGTTGGACAAAAAGGATTTGGTTTGAGGACTTCCTAAGTTGGATTTTAATAAGGATGAGGAATGCCAACCTTGTACACAGGGAAAGCAAACCAAATCCTCCTTCAAGTCCAAAGGAGTCATGAGTACCAAAAGAGTTCTAGAGCTTCTTCATATTGATCTATTCAGACCAATGAGAATGCAAACACTTCATGGTTCCAAGTATTGCCTTGTTATTGTTGATGATTTCTCTCGATATACTTGGACCTTCTTTCTCATTTTGAAAAGAGATACTCTTGATGTTTTCTCAAGCTTTTATAAATGGGTTGAAAATGAATCTTCTTGCCAGATCGTTTCTATCCACAGTGATCATGGGGGAGAATTTGAAAATGATCTTTTCGAGCATTTTTGTGAAAAATCGGGTTATTCGCACAATTTCTCTTCTCCTAGTACGCCTCAACAAAATGGGGTAGTTGAGAGGAAGAACATGTCTCTTCAAGAGATGGTGAGGGAAATGCTTCTTGAATACGGCATTCCTAAGAAGTTTTGGGCCGAAGCCGTTAGCACCGCCTGTTTTGTGCAAAACTGGGTTTTACACATCCTTGTTTAAAGAAAACCCCCTATGAGCTGTGGCGTGGTAGAAAGCCATCCATTGATTTCTTTCATGTTTTTGTATGTCCTTGTTTTGTTTTAAACAAGAAGGATTCTCTCGACAAGTTTGATCTGAAATCCTATAAGGCTTTCTTCCTTGGCTATAGCACTACAAGTAGGGCATTTAGAGTATTCAACATTGAATTGACTAAAATTGAAGAATCTATCAATGTTAAGTTTATTGAAACTAACCCTATTGTTAGCAAGCATGTTATTGATAATGATGTTTCAGATGACTTGATTCCTATCTTGAAAGACCTCAACATCAACAACAAAGGTAAGCAGGTGATAGAAGAAGAAGAAGAAAAGAAGGATCCCACTCCTCGCTTTGCTAAGAATCGTCCCAAGGAGTTGATCATTGGCAACCCATTTTAGAGAGTAAAGACATGATCTGCTCACAACAAAGAACAAGCAGACAGTGTCTTCATCTCCCAACTAGAGCCAAAGAACATCAAAGAAGCCCTTGGTGATGATGAGTGGATCCTAGCTATGCAAGAAGAACTAGAGCAATTCGAAAAGAATGGTGTGTGGACTCTAGTGCCAAGACCTAATGATAGAAAAATCATTGGCACCAAATGGGTCTACCGCAATAAGATAGATGAGAAAGGAAAAGTGGTAAGGAACAAAGCAAGTATAGTAGCACAAGGTTACAACCAACAGGAAGGTATTGACTTTGATGAAACTTATGCTCTTGTTGCTAGATTAGAATCTATTTGCATGCTACTTGCCTTTGCTAGTCATAAAAAATTCTTGCTTTATCAAATGGATGTTAAAAGTGCATTTTTGAATGGTACAATTGAGGAGGAAGTATTTGTTGCTCAACCTCCTGGCTTTGAAAATGACAAGTTACCCAATCATGTTTATTTTTTGCAAAAAGCTCTCTATGGTCTCAAGCAAGCACCTCGAGCTTGGTATGAGAAACTAAAGAACTTTTTGTTAGATAATGGGTATGACATGGGCAAAGTTGATTCTACCTTGTTTCTAAAACACACTTCTAAACATTTTCTTATAATTCAAATCTATGTTGATGATATTATCTTTGGTGGACTTATCTTGATCTTTGCAAGGAGTTTAGTTCTCTTATGCAGAGTGAATTTGAAATGAGCATGATGGGTGAGTTGACCTTCTTCCTCGGCTTTCAAATCAAGCAAACAAAAGAAGGAAACTTCATCAACCAAGGCAAGTATACAAATGAACTACTCAAATGCTTTGGGATGGAGAACATGAAGCCGATGGATACACCCATGTCCAACACCGCCAAGCTTGATAAATATATAGACAGTGAAAAGGTAGATGAGAAGCTCTATAGAGGTATGATTGGAAGTTTACTTCATTTAACTGCCTCTAGACGTGATATTATGTTTAGTGTTGGTTTGTGTGCTTGCTTTCAATCTAGCCCTAGGAAGTCGCATCTTATAGACGTTAAGAGGATTTTGAGGTACTTAACCAAAACCCAAAATTTTGGACTATGGTATCCTAAATCAAGCAATTTTACTCTTATGGCATATAGTGATCTGGATTATGCAGGTTGTTTGGTTGATAGAAAGTGCACAAGTGGCACTTACTTCCTTCTAGGACCATGCTTGGTGTCTTAGTTTTCCAAGAAACAGAGCACCGTGACATTATCAACTACCGAGGCTGAATACATTGCAGTCCGGAGTTGTTGTGCTCAAGTCCTATGGATGAAGCAAATGCTCCAAGACTTTAACATACATTTTGATGCTTCTCCAATCTACTGTGATAAAAATAGTGCAATTAATCTTTCTTACAATCCTATATTGCATAGTAGAGCTAAACATATAGAGGTTTGCCACCACTTTCTTCGTGATCACATTGCCAAGAAGGATATTTATATCACGCTTGTGGATACGGAAAATCAGTTGGCAGACAATTTTAAAAAACCTCTAGCTAGATATCAATTCAATTTTATTCGATCTAAACACTCATTGTTGCTTTAGATGATATTGCCATGTGATCTAGCTAGCTGTCTCTATCCTGTATGTTTGCTCATGTTTTTCATCATCTTGCTTTGCCTATATATGCTTAAATGTGGAAAACTAGCTTGTTAACATGCTTATTTTTGCTTGTTTTTGGGTTTTTATTGAATTTCTTGTTTTATTGCTAAATAGTACCCAATGATGAGCTAAATGTGCCTAAGTATGTTAATTATGCATAATGGACTAGAAAAATGAATTTAATTGGCATGTATATGGCTAGAAACTAAGTTTGTGACTTTTAGGTCAGGTTGACCATTGGTCGAGTTTCCCCAGGAAAAACTCGACCAATCAGGAGCCGAGAGCAGTTCTTCAATGGACCGTTCGGTCGAGTTTTACATTCTCAGAACTTGACCAATCGACGGGCTGAGCCAACTTATAAGTTAGGTTCGGCCGACTATTCTCCCTCTCAACTAGATAATAGACGACCGAATCCTCATCTTCTAGCCCTCAGCTCTCAACCCTAGCCCTAAACCTCTTGTTCCTAACCCTAAGTCGACCTAGAACCCTTGATCTTGACCTCCCCGAGTGTCATTGGTGGTGTTTGTTTGGCGTTTGAGGTTTGCTTTCACATTTTTCATCTTGTTTTAGCTTCCATGGCTTCCCAAAGACGAAAACGTGTTGCCCCTATCAATGCTCAAGCCTCCTCATCGACTAATCACTTGATTCCTTTTGATAATACCTCTTTTGTGTCTCTTGAGGCAGTAAATCGGTAGAAGGATCTTTTTCCCCAGACTCCTTTTTTATTTTGCGCCTTGCTTGACCCAACTCGTTTTCAAGCGGTTATTACCTCTGTTTCGAGGCTTCTCGCCAACCACCATTTGTCTGCCCTTGCGATCAAAAGTGACTGTTTTAATAATCACATATCTACGATTCGCTTATCCCCCCACCGAATACTGAAATAGTTCTTACTTCAATGATTGCAGGTCATCATTTCCAAATATCCGAGGATTCCTTAAACATCTTCTTTTCTGGAGATGAAGAAAATGACAATTGGCGCAAGGACTATGGAGAGTATTTCGATCTTCTTGACCCGGAAGGTATTTACAATCACCATGAATTGACGTTACCGGATATTCATCGGTTTTTAAAGAAACTTGACGTGGCCTACAAGAAGAAGTCAACCCTGCCCTCATCCTCTCTTGACCTGAAGTAGCGCATACTGGCTTTAGTGATTAACTGCAATATCCATCCAAAGAAAAATCAGATAGACATTGCAGAAAACACTACAGTCATTATGTATTGTTTGCTAAATAATATCAATGTCAAATGGGCCAGATATATCTTACACCACATGACCTGTTTTGACACCGGCAAGAACACCAAAGGCACCCACCCACCCTACCTAGCTCTGATCTGTGGTCTTTTCAAGTTTTCCACTAACTAATGTCTCTTCTCTGACTTCCATTACCCAGTTGCCAGAAAGGGTGTTTGTATTAGTGAAACCACTCTTCAGAAGTCTGTTCTCATGTTTTCTTCTGCCTTTGGTGCTTCTGCATCTGCTTCTACCACACCCTCTTCCTCTACTCAAGCTCCACCACATCAGCCACATCCTCGACCCAGCCGTGCGTCCTTTTGTGCATCAAATGAAACCCTTCTGGGATATATGATGCATGAATAGGCATACAACCTTCAGGTTCAGGAACACCTGCACCAGGATCTGTATTCTATCATATCTACCATGAACCTATCATGTGCCTCACCCTACCCCACCTACCAGCCCTACCCAGGTAGTGCTTATGCTTCTTATGCATACGAGCATTACTACCCTACACCTGAGCCTTCCGCTGTTGCTCAGCCACTGTTTGTTGCTGGTAGTTCCTCTCCCATCTTCCTGCCACTTCCTGCTGGCCCCCTGGCCACCCTTCTAGCTACCTTGGACGACTCTGCTCCGACCTTCCCACAGGCCAATGAGCTTCATGCTCTTGGTATGTCTTGGGCTGAGCAGAATGCCCGCTGGCCCAGTCGCTCTTTTAGACCTCCTGCTGATGAGGAGATGCCTGACCAGGCTGAGGAGGTTGATGCTGATGATGGTGATGACGAGGATGCTTCTGAAGAAGGTGATGGTGATGATGTTGATGATGATCATGCCACTGCTCCACCTTCTAACGGAGATGAGGACTACACTCTCGACGATGACGATGATGTTGATATAGATAGCTTAGATGTTTAAGTGGTTTCTTAGTTTTAGTCTAGCATGTTTATCATATACAGCTTTCTAGGCTATTTTGTTTAAGAAATATCTTGGCACATTATTCTGAGTTGTACTATTTCTTATCTTTACTTTTATCGATGTTGTGCTTGTAGTTGCTCTTCATATGGACATATATCTGAGTTGTAATATCCTTGATGTGCACCATGGCTTTTACTCCGTTTTATCCTATGCGTTGGTGCCATCTTGAGTTCTATTTTGATCATGACTTGGATTGTATGTTATCTTGTATATGTGTGTGATATATTCTTTTAAATTGTTGCTTATTCTCATGCATATATGGTTCGTTGAGTTTTGGAGAAGACCTTGTTTTTTATGCTCTTATATCCCCCCTACCTTTTTGATAATGTCAAAAGGGGGAGAGATATCTCTTGGTTTGAGACTCAATCATATTGTTCTTTGTTGTTATACTATTGCTTTCTTGCTTAGTTGATCCTTTTCTTGTTAATTCACTGTTGATCATGTGACTTGCAAAGGATTACACAATACATGTATATTTCTATTTGCTATGTAAAATAGACTAACCATGCAGGTTAGATAGACCATAGATTGAGGGGGAGCAACTCACATTGTTCACATCATGAATCCCCTAATTCTCAAGGCAAAGGTATAACTTTCATATCCCTTTTCAATATGTTTGAGGAATGGTTTGTCATCGTCAAAAATGGGGAGAATGTTGACCTAAAGGTTATACATTGACCATATTTTGATAATGACTTAAACCATTCCTTTCATATGTATCAAATATGTGTGTTAAAGATTGTTTTCAGTCATTAGGTACATGAAAAGGATCCGAAATCAAAAGCCCTAGTTTGGCTCAAGTTCAAGTCAAAATGACTACAAGTGTGATTTTTGGGATTTCTATGTAAATGACATTAGAACATTTATGTAATCACTTGTAATGATGAATTTACTTGTAACTTAGATGAGAAAAATTATTGGGACAACAAACACCAAGTTTTAATCACTTTAGATGCAATTTAGAAAATTGATCACAGGCACTTGGTCGATCGAGTTTCCAAGCCTTAAAACTCGACCGATCATTCTTGGTCAATTTTCTGGAGATTGCATCGGTCGAGTTGTGTTTACACAAAACTTGACCTATCGTGTACAAGACCATTTTGATTTTAAATGGTCGGTCAAGTTTCCTCAGGACAAACTCGACCGATCATTTAAATATCAGTTTTGTCTTTTCTGGATCAGTCGAGTTACCTTTATTAAAACTCGACCGAGTGCACGGTACGAAAATTGCAGAATAAAGTGATGTGACTGTTGGTGAGTGTTTTGAGTGATAAAAGAGTCATTGACTTGAGTAAAAAATGGCTATTTTCGTATCTAAGCGTCCCACAACTTAAAGGGGCACCCTCAACTATAAATAGGACCTCTTGGAGTTCATTCCAAGGTTGCTCATTCACATATGCTTGGTCCTAGCCTAGTTGAGAGTGTTCTAACCCTTTGAGCCCCTTTCTCTCTCTACCTTCAAGACAAATTCGTGAGTATGAGTGAGTTAGGTCCCTATGTATGAGAGCTATCCCCTGTTTGACGTAAAGCTCTCCATCTCCTTCTTCCTACCTCAATTTCCCTTTGAAGATTGATTGAAGCTGCTTCTCCAAGTGAAAGAGAAGTAGATGTTGATCTTCCCCGAGTGAAGGTGAAGAAGGATGATGTTCTTCAAGAGTGAAGAAAGCAAGCTGCTCCAGATCTCCAAGTAAAGGAGAAAGGTGCAAAAGCTCTCCAAGTGAAGGAGAAGTGCAAGGCAAAGCTCAAGGAAGATGGGTAATCCCTGCAAGGATGAAGACTTGTGCAAGAGTAGGTAAGTCCTTGGAAGAAGGCTGAAGACTACTTGCAAAGTGGGTAAGTCCTTGGTAAGGTTGAAGATCTTAGCTTGAGAATTTAAGTCCTTGGATGTGTGGTTGTTGTATCTTGTAATCTTATTGTGAAATATAAGAGGACCAAGATGCAAATCCTAGAGCCTAACCAACTCAAGGTAGTGGATTGACATTGCTCCTAAGTTTAGGATGTGGAACCACTCTAAACCACCTGTCCAAGTGTTTGCTCTTCCTTGTCTCTTATCCTTGCTTTGAATGATAGATTAAGACATCAAATTGCTGCTTGGTTGAATTTCTGCACTACATATAATTTGGTGGTCTAATTACTTTTGTGAAGTTTGTGAAGCTCTATTCACCCCCCTCTAGAGCCCATTGATCCAACAGTGCTCACTTAATAAGAATAAGATCCCTAATGTTCACTTAGGTGACCAGAATCGGGAGAATAATTTGTGTAGCTATACTAAAAATGTATATATATATATATTCACTTTGTCTTTACTAACATACCTAATACGTTCCTAGGATGATAACTCGAGTACTTGGACCAACAATATATACTGAGTTAAGCTTTAGTTGTGAAGATCATGTATGTACATCCTCTATTTTATTTTGGTCATTATTTGACTACCTACTTTTCTTTTAATGAGGCATCTCTTGAACTGTTTTTCCTAATGAAAATCCAATTTATTGGACATTTATATTTATTGACATTGACTCATTATATCCATGTAGTTTCTGGACTACCTTGTCTATATGGGTTCTTGGACCCCTTGCTATGATTTCCCTTTTATGAAAAATTTACTGAAATGCTAGTGTTGCCTCTCTATTTTATGCATGCTACATGTTTGACTAGAATATCTAGAATAGTGGTACTTATGTATAACCATACTTATATAGGGCGTACGTTTCTGCCCGAGGTGTGTGTTTCCACCCTTACTTATTTTTAGGCCATGATCCTATGGTGTTATGGCCTTATTTTAGGTATATTTAGTCTATATTGTTATGCATGCAAATATTTGTTGTTTTAATATGAATATGTGGATGATTGTTATGGCAAGGCACTCTTTATTATCATGCTTGTAATCTGAATTTAATATGTGTCATTTCTTTTATTACATTTCTTTTGAACTTACCTAATTGCAGTTAGCCCCCTTTTTGTGGGAACATCTCTTTTGCACTTATTACCCAATATGATGCCCAAAGTGTTTAATATATGTACATACTCAGCCTTTGCTAACTCTATTTTGTTTCCATGTTCTGGATGATGTTCCCTTCCACCCAGGTGTAGGTACATTATAAGACAAGGATGTACAATGATTATTATAGGCTATTGGACCTTAGGATAACTTGGAGTGGATGGGTTGCCCTCTACTACTGGCTTTAGTTGTACTTAGTTATAAGTTTTTGTAAAATCACCTATTATGGTGAGGAACAATTGTATAAATAAATCATGAAGTAACTTTGTAATAGTTTTGTTTCTGCTACTTTATTATTACATGGCTCTTGTATTATATTATCTGAGTGGATCCCCTTTCAGGTCTCACTCTTTACAAAATGGTATCTGAACCAAAGCAGTCAGTAACTTGACTATTTCAAGTTATCCTTGGTTGACCCTTAATTAGATAAGTGACCCTTAGAGGTTATTGATAAACCTATTTCCTAGTAGTCAATACCAATTTAGGTTTTCAACCCCCGACTAATTGGTCACTTGCACTCGTCAACCCACCTATGTGAATGTGAGTTAGTCCTTAGTAACCCTTAACACCCATACCTCCTTTATGGAGGTGGGATGAAGCTACACCAAACTGACTCTTGTAGTGTTTGATTTACATCTCGTAATTTTCTAGGATATTAGCCTAGGAGCTAAGAAGTGCAGATTGAGTTAAATAATCATATATCGGCATATTTTAGTTCTCACCTTAAATCCATTTACCTTTGTTGTTCTTTAGCACGCCTTGCATACACTTATTATGGGGGTGCTGAGGACACATGAACTATAAATATAAAATTCTGATGTAAATCTTAGAAATTTAGATGATTCACTTGTTACTAAGTGATGGTATGAACGAGCTTAGTTATTATTAGGCATGCCTTGCCTTCAATATGAAGAATCTCGACACAGGTATGTCCCAAGACCACTTATCTAAGGATTGGATACCATGTTTGATTAGATTTTATGCCTCATACATGAGGTTTAGTGGGTAGAAGCTATTACTTTTTGTATAATATTCTTATTAGTTTGCCTCTCTCACCTCCATGGTGCAATTAGATTACCCGGTGAATGATGTCATTGATAAATTTACTATATAGTTCATCTTGTTTTGTGATGGGACTATGATTGTAAATTGTCAAGTGTAGAAGGAACATATAAACCTTACTATAATTGTTGGATGATCATATGACTCCCTTAGGTCTTGCGATGAGGTTGTGTCTATTATGCTTAAGAGTGACATGGGGAATGGCAGATGTCTTACCTTGTTAAGGTTTGATGAATTTGACCATGCGTAATAGGATACCCTTCTCCCTCCTATGTAAAAAACATAGTTGAGGTGTAGTCAAATGCCCTATGTGGTGTCTGTAGGATTAGACCCTTTAAGTAAAAGGATGTGATGAAATAATAGTATGTATGTTGTTTTGTGATAGGTGGTTGACTTGGTTCTCTGGTTGGTTTTGGTGCCAATTTTGGATTTTTACCACAAGTTTTGCATCGTCAAACTTATTTTCATTATTAATTTATATGTACAAAAGAAAAGTTTTTAGATTTTATCGATGATTTTTGGAGCCAAGTCACCACCACAAGAAAGTTGAGTAGTGGAGAATCTCTTTAGTGAAGTACCCTTGGTTGTCATATTCAACCCTAATACCCTAGGCCTAAGACTGACATAGTTAGTTTCAAATATATATATCAGACCTAGTGGATCCACCCTTTTGCCCCTCTAGGTTATGCACCAAGTTATAGTTCAAAACTTTTAAGGGGTGGAGTTTCATACAATTTATTCATTAGTAATCAAACTAACTTAAGGAATGATCATGATTAATAACGGTTACAGTAAGTAAAACCTAGATAACTCCTAGTATTAATGTCAAACATATGTAGAGGCTACCAAACTGAGAATTTCAGACGAGCCTTGCTAATCATACCATCATAAAAATTACCTCGACAATTAATATAGATTTTAAGATTTTATCTTGAGTTATCCTTAAAGTATGTATTTAGTCAGATGTAGGTAAAAGTAAAATTACACTTAAAAGCTCAAATTAATATTCTATACCCCCAAACCACTAATAATTAAATGGTAAGTGTGACTATATAGTATAGGCTGGGGTGAACATAATCAGTATGGTGGAATTTCTGAGCTTTTCCCATGTGTCCATTTTAAATAATAATATGTTAATGATGTTTATGATGATGAGGAGGAGTAGGTGATGATGTCGATGATATTAATGATGATGATGTTGTTGTTTTTGTTGTTGTTGTTGTTGTTGTTGTTGATGATGATGATGATGATGATGATGATGATGATGATGATGATGATGATGATGATGATGATGATGATGATGATGATGATGATGATGATGATGATGATGATGATGATGATGAGATTTTCCTTAGTAGTAATAATGATAGGAATCATGGTTCTTGAGGATTGATGTTTATACACAAAAGTAGTTCACCAATTTATTGGTCACAATCCGATGGTTCTATTGGGAAATTTGTAAATGAAGACTGGTTATTCATGCTGAAGTGATGGAAGATGAGGATCTGTAGAACAAACTAGCACTCAGGTCTAGCAGTGGATGGATTTCGAGGACGAAATCCTCTTTAAGGGGTGGAGTGTTGTAACATACTCAATTCTGGACACATAGGCTAATCCTTCATTCTTCTAGGCCCCTACTCAACTTTATTATTATTCAATATCCCTCTTTCCTTCCTCTTGATTTTTTTTTCAAATAGGTACATTTAGTGTGCATAATTTCCTAAATTTATGATAGATTACACCTTGTTGGTACCTAATAGCCCAATTGACTCAATTGTATCCCATGGACATAAATCTTAGGATGTTATAACCCTAACAATTGAATTATAGGAAATTGGTGTATAGTGATACCACACTCTTGTCCTAATAATAATTTTAAAACCTACTATGGCCCTAGGACCTTATAGGGAGATAATTGTAGGTACATAAAGAACTTTTACCCTATTTGATCATTAGGGTGAACTTTAAAAAAAAAACCTAATATAATGATTAAGTGAATTATGGGGAAAATACAGAGCAATTAATCTCAAAATGCAAAATTAAGTCCAAATTTGTGTTCGGTATACCCTAATTAGGTAACCTACCAATTTTTGAGATTATCCCTAAGTTGAGCCTTTATAAGCTTACTTATGATTAATTGAGAAAATTAGAGAAATATAGATTTCAATGATTTAATTGGGTGAAGGAAAATAATGAATACACTAAATAAACAACCAACATACAACTAATTATATTGAACACTTAATGACAACAAAAGGAAAATTTAATTTGAGAATCATGTTCCTTGCTCCTAAAATAGCTTCCATGCAAATTCTCAAATTAATCAGGCCATGTTTTACCCCCAATTTAATCATAAATACAAAGGTTTAATATCACCTAAGTTTGTTGGATCAAAACTATAATTACATTCCTCTACCACTCGTTTGCCCCATGTTCATGCAATTGAAACCCAACGTGACGAAGTCTTCCCCCTTCCCTAGTCGCGATCTCATGCTGGCCTAGTACCCACAATGACCAGACTGGATACTGCTTCCCTGCCTCCTCCTTGCTTGCGCCTATTCATATCTTCTCTCTTCCCATCCGCACATATCTCTTCTCTCCATCCTAGCCTTAGCTGCCCTCATCTACCTCCTCCATACTACGTCCTACACCAATGGAGCATAACCACCAAGCATAGTAGCCACCATCATTGACCCCAATCCCTGGGTGCCTTCATCTCCTTCCTCGCATCTCGTTTCCTCCTTCACATCTACTAATTAATAAATTAACATTTTTAATGGGGTGCATACAAATACATTTTTTATTTGTAGATTGATGATTTGAAAATCACAGAGTTGGGTGATGTGAAATGTGCACAGATTATTATATCACAAAAAATAGAGAAATCACCAGAGGTAATCTAGAACACATTATGGGTGACATATTAAATTGATTTTCTTCTTCTTTTAAATATACATTGATGCTTTATTATAATATTTTTTGCATAATATTAATATGCACGGAACACATTTAGAGGAATTTTCATGTACTCTAATCACCAAAAGTGAAGAAAATTCTTAAGATCCAAAGGTAATTTTAATCAAATATAATATGTGATCTTTTAGTTTTATACAATGATCATATTTTTCTCCTTTGTATAAATCTCCTCCATTCCAAAAGTCTTTGATTTGGCTCAAAATACTGATTATGCTCTTAAGACTGAAAGGGTAAAAATAAATTACATGTTATGTATATCATCTCGAATTTTCTAAAGTCTTATAAGGATTTATTGACTTGATATGTTATGTATAGGGAGTTAAACATATTGTTATAGATGTCGATGTGGTTGATACTTAAAAAAGGGTTTGCAATAACAGTAAGGTAATAAAGATTTTCAAGTGTGCAAGAAAATATAATGGATTTTTTTACAATTATAATGATCTTTTTATGTAGATGTATCCTAATTGGAATCTACTTGACATGTCTGGTATGGAGTCCTCGTTTAACTTCCATGAAAATGTTGGAAAAGTGACATTATACACCTTTTCTTTATTCTTCCTTTTAATAATAATATGTATGGGTGATTGATAAGTAATATTTTGTACGACGATTTAAGAATTTTCCTATGAATGAAGATGCATGTGAGATTGGGGGGGGGATAGGAACACTAGGAAGGTAACAAAAAATTGTATTGGTTGTGTTTTTATTCATTAACTTATTTTTGTTTAACTAATGGAGATTTATTTTTTTTAGAAATTAAAACTCGATGAACGGGAACATATAAAAGGAACAACTATTTTGATCTATGGGGGAGTAGAGACAAGATATACTAATGAAGAGGTTTATAAGATTATGGAAAAGGTTAGGAGACCTGTGAAAGTTTATGAGGTCAAAAAGATCAGGGCTTTAATTTTTTTGTAATATTGTTTACTACATTTTACTATGTTTAATGCTCTCTTACTTAAATCTAATTAAATTTTTCAAGGCATTGACTGGTTTGACATCACAACTACTAATAATCAAATGGACTCTATTCTTGCTAATATCAAAACTCAAGATTTAATTGATCAAGGGTTGTCGGAGAACAAAGATATCACATTAATAATGGATAAAGATATCACATCAATTGAAGTAAGTACTAGTAAAAGATTCAAACATTATTTGATTTCTTTTTTATTCACATACACTTTCTTTTTTATAGATAATGTGAAAATTGTTCTAGTAAGGTCTGTAGAAAAATTTACATGTAACAGCAAATAAAAAATGCAATGTTGTAACCTTAAAATGATTTGTAGGAAAATGAGTTATGAACTTGGATTCAAAACATCTACAAAGATATGGACAATTTAGAAAAAGACAAGAAACTTGAAAAAAAGGCTAAAAAGAAAGCTCTTAGTCCATCATCTTTAGTGTTGTGTCTTAAACATGGTCCCAGAGTGAGAAAGCCAAAGTTCAACCAAGACACTTGTGAAAAAATTAGTACAATGAAAAGTTGGGATGAGTTAGTTGTTGATCAATTTAGTGAGTATGCCAAAAAGTGATTTTAAAATGTGGGCAATTATTGGAATTTATTAATTTTATACTAACTTCTTTTTGTATTGTTCTTTTCAATATTTGATAAAAAAATGAACAAACTAATAATGCAGGTTACGAGACAAACAAGTTGTCCAGAGGATATAATTTTTTAATCTCCTAATGCAAAAAGTACTAGAGGGGGTTTCATGAGCATGATGCAAATTGGTGGAGAAATTTGCAATCATGTAAGTTTAATTGATTATCTAGTTGTTTACTCGGTCTTTTCCTATTGTATCTTTGAGTTTAGTTGTATTTCCTCCAACCACCTTCCACCTTTATATGCAATTTAATTGATTACTCGTCAGATAAAATAAAGTTTACATGGTTAACTTTGTATCTTATTGAATAATTCTTCTAAAATTTTAGTGGTTTTTGTTTAGTAAAAGATTTGGTGGATCAAAGAAAAAGTAGGAACAACACTAGGATAGTTACTGATCTTATTGTTTACTCAACATTCAATTAGGTGTAGTTTAGCGAGCAAGGAAGAGTCAGTTGGAGAGAAAATTGATAGGAAGATTGTTCTTCCTATCAATTTGATAAAGTACAACAAAATTATGGTTTAAACAATAATAACTTATATAATATATGTCCAAAAAAGAAGTGATTTTTTTTGTATTGGTGTTGGGTCAAGCTATTATTACAGATAATGAGAAAATACTATCTAGTTGAATGATCTGGGGGTTCCCATTGTACTTTATATCAAAAACACAACAGTGACAAGGCTAGGTGATTTATTGATCCTATTTCAAATTGTAAGTTCATTATTATTTGATGTCTTATTGCCATGTACAGTTGACATGCATTCTAGATGAGCATAAACTTGTTTTCAGATGGAACCATGGAGAAAAGAAATAGAAAAATTAAGTTGGTGTACTTTTCTAGCTAACATGATTGCTAGTGACAAGACTAACCAGATTATTCATGTTTTAATGATCGAGGGAGAAGTTCTCGTCAAAATCAACACCCAATATTTGGTTAAAACCTTTGGCAAATGCCACAGCCATGGTTAAACTTTATTCTATATAGCCATTTTGTTCTGATACCTGCTAGCCGCTGGATGAGGCAAAATGCTTTTTGGGTGCCTAAAGCTTGAAGTTTATCTTGATTGGCCTTACACAATTTAGAAATGGTTATTGCTTCATGTATGTTAGTAGGCTCCCGTTAGTATGCATATTAAGAAGTGGAGTTGAGGTAACGTTGTTGAGTGATTCTGGGTGCTACGGGTGGGTGGGGAATTGATGTACTGGATAAGTCGTTGGTGCTTAAATTTGCTGCTGAAGGTGAATCTAATGCATGAAAAAAGAGGTGACTTGTTCCTTACTGGTGTTGGGTGAAACTGTTGTTTCACATAGTGAAAAAGTGCTATCCAATGGAAGAGTCTTATTGCTTGATCTTCATATCAAATACACAGTAGAGACTACACTAGGTGAGTTATTGATCTTATTTCAGGTTGGAATTTCATTGGATATTAGATGTCTTGAGGTGAATTCTAATTAGTTTGATGAGACTTTTTTTTGAAGGTGTTTGATGTGACTAAAGTATCTAAAATTGCCCAAAAAATGATATTTATAGGAGTATAGTTAGCATCAAGTTTAGATATTGTTGTAATGCTTAGGTGAAAGTTATTGACTTAGATGTGTTCATAATTATGTTAATTAGTTTTCTTAGCTTAATGTATATAAAAATGACACTGATTGGTAAACTCTAAAAGAGTTTTCAAAACATGAATAATTACTATTTCTTGATAGTAAATAAATACTAATTTACTATTTTGCTATAACATGATTCTATTTTATTTGTATTTTTTAATAGATCGTTAATGGATATTGTCAATTGCTTAGAGATGACCTTTTGGAGCACAAAGATACAAGATTTTTTTAACTTCGATTCTTATACTACACATACAGTATTGCAAAAAAATAGAGAGTTTCTGTGAATGAGTTTGTTTAGCCATTGTGAGGAGATCAAAAGAGCTTTAGTACTTTTGGTTCCTATAATTTCTTCCCATCACTGGAATTTACTTGTTGTACGAATGAAGGATATGTGTATGGTTCATTATGATAGTCTTAGGCCGCGCAGGAGAGAAGCATCCAACCAACATGCTATAGATGCTCTAGAAGTGGTAGATTGTTTGTCTTATTATTTGCTTCTTGTTTATATTAGAATTACAAGTTGGCATGACCTTAATTGGTTTCCATTATTTATAACATACATTATTTTTTACTTCACAATGCTATGTATTGAAAAAGATATTACCTTTAAAATGGAGATTTGAATTAGATAAAACTGCTCCTCAACAAGTTCTAGGGAGCAACGATTGTGGCGTGTATGTGATGAGATGGATAGAATGCACCACTGAGACACAGCCCATTGAAGATACCGTGGCAAAGAATTTCATTTTCTAAGGGGTAACATTGCTTATCGCTTGTTGAAATCGTCATGTTATACAATTAAAGATCGTTTATAGCTCTCCCTTTGTCTTTCTCTAACACATTGTTGACTACTGAACCAATCTGTAATAGATGTGGCTATCTGTATATTTCTTACTGCTTTTGTTTTTTTATTGGATCTAAAAACGTGTATAGAAAAAATGAATGTACATTCTTGAATCGTTAATAGATGTTTTCAAGAGTGTTTTATGTGTCACCAACGTGTATACAGATAATGGATATACATTCTTAACTCTTTATTTCTATTTGTATCTTATTTGTTCCCTGTCATTGTAAAAATATAGAAATGTGATTTCTGGAATGTCAAATATGTTGATCATGCTCAGCTTTGTTGAAAACATGCTTGAATGATTTAGTGCAAGTTCCTTAATGAACATATCACTAAAAATAATAGTTGTAGCTACCTATATGTTTCTTATTGTTTTTTCTTTAAATCTGAATTATTTATGTTATCATAAGTTGTATATAGAAACAAATGTACATTTTTGCCTCGTATGTCATAGTTGTCAAATGTAGTTATGGATCTATATACATATCAGACATTAATTTCCAATATGTAACTATATGAGTCAGTATATTTGTATATCTTCTTTCAATATGTTCACCAGATATTGAACGGTATTTGTCTTAGAACTATTTAATCAAGTAGTTTCCTTCTCCCTTAAACATATGCAATGGGATGTGTATATTTCACTTTTGTATGCGGAGCTTACATGTTGTCATGTTGACCTTCTGGTGCATAAGTAAAAGGAGTTGATACTCAACTAATATATTGTTGTTCATTACATGCACCTTCATCTATTCATACGGCTTTGTATACCACCAAGTTTGATCCTGAAAACTAATTTACGGAGTGGTATTTTTGGATAAGGACAACATTTTGTAACTAACATACCTCATTTCTATACGCCTTATATCTATGGAATTTTTTAGTATATAATTGGTAGCTTGTTGTAGCACTTCATTTTTAGAAGTCAGTTGTATGGTCTAAGATCAAGTGAATGTTTGTGCAGAAGTCCCTTACTTATTTGAATATATACGAGCCACAAAGGCATTGCTTCTGTCTACATGGTCATTACTGATTTTGTCTTTAATCATCAATCTAGATATACCTTGTAATCTTGCTCTAAGAATCATGTGCGATCTATCGATAATTTACTATCAAAAACTGTCTCCTTAATTTAAACTTGGTTCTTTTAATCATTATGTACTTTTTAGCTATATTTTCCTTATTCTAAGACGAAATTTTTTAAGCAACGCAATGCATACAATGACGACTTGCATTTCCATGCAACCATTGTTCCTTGCATCAGCTCAAAATTATTAACCAACCCAAGCTTATGCGTGCACCATCTTAGAAGAAATCAAAGTTCATAGCCACCTTTTTCAGTACGTCTCTTATTTTACAAGATGTCACTTATGAGCAAGAAGCATACTAAGAATCGTATCGAGTGGAAAATAGCCATGGAGGTTCTGTTGGGTTCTTTTTCTTAACCCAAAAATCAAACTAACAAAACTTGAATCTACCCTATCATTAAACATCGAAACAAAAATATAGAAACCAAAATTTTGATTAATTACCCCAATTTGAGTAAAAAAACCATGAAAATACATAGGAATTTGAGTCTCACATGTTAATACAAACAAATGTGTACACATGGCACTACACATGTGTATAGTTTCAATCAGTCTTGTACATGTGTACACATGTACATGACTTTTTATGTGTACAATTTTGTACGTCCATGTGGACACATGGAGGTTTACATGGTTTCGAACACAGGGCTGCTACTCAAAGCAACAAAGACATACCAATCCAGCTAACTCCATTTTCTATTGTTTTTTACATCCATGTGTACACATGTGTACAGCCATGCATACAATCTTGTACATATGTACTTTGGAATGTCTACACATTTGCATAGTCTTGTACATATGTCTAATGCCATGTTTACATTTATGTTCAATCTTGTACAGATTTGTACACAATAGTTGTAATGACCCCGCCTTTTGATAACCTCCAATTAAGGGAGATCGGGAGGTCAGAACTGTTATCCCAACTCGCGGATCAAAGGTTCGACAATTAATTAATAACAATTATTAAATTATACCAGACTATACTGAAAAGTTGTAATAAAAATAAACTTTTTGCATACCTTTTTCTTTAAAACTGGGATTTCTAAACTTCTATCTACACAGATACTAATCTAACTAATCCTCCTTGCTCTTTAACTTGTGAATTCACAATGTGCCAATTTACTGTTTGTCCTTTTGGGTTTGTACCTAAAATGCCGACAAACAAAATTTCGGTCAGCATAAAGCTGGTATGTGGGGGAAAGCAATAATCGTGCAATTAACCATAACAACTTATTGCAGACAAATATATTTTAACAAAAAACTTTACATTTTAAATATAACTGCAAAATCCATACATACCCTATCCTCTACACTGTCCCTACAGTGGACCTAGATGCTACCTTCCTTATGGTAGATCTCCATTAAACCCCTCATGATCCTACCTAGCTGGTGAATCAATTTCTAGGGTTGAGTCACATGGCACTACCCGTAGGTATCCCACTCCTTAACTCATGGTGTGCTAAAGAGTCTCATGACACTACACGTGGGTAGCCCAATTTCTAACTCGTGATAACCTAGACCTTACTCCAGGTTACCCTTTTTAGCATATGCAAAGCCACAAAGGAGGATTTGGATCTAAGCCAGTTATATAGATATACGTTTATAGTGATAATCATAGTCACTTTATATTTGCAGGAAAAAAAAGACATCCAAGCAGTTATTTTTAGGCAACCGATAAAATGTTCAGGAATCGCCGTGAAACTAAAGTGATTATCCATAAGCGTAACCACATACCTGTAACAGCAGATTTGGAGACAGAATCAACTATGTAGAGAGAAAACCCAATCAAGCAAGCAAAATGCATAGAAACCCTGGAATAAACATACCAACTTCCTTTTATCAATATTTATCCAATTTCATCTTATTCCTTAGGATTTCTATTCTAATTTTAGGGTTTCCTTTGAAATTAGAGTTCTGCCTCCACTTTTAGTATTATGAACCCTAGTTCATCAAAACTACATAAAACCTTTAAATTTCTCATTTTAATACTCCTAACGGACTTAGGATCATTATTTAGTAACTTATTTCCTTAATCCGAAATTAACATGATTTTCTTCCTTTTTCTCCCTAAATTAGAATTTCTATATGTATTATCCTTCATTTATAGATTAAAACCCTAAATTATCCATTTTGTATTCAAAATGGATGGAAACTCAATTTTAATATTCAACAGGTTAATACTACTCAAATTAACCTATTAAACTACAAAGATTCATCCTTTATATTCAATTAGGGTTTCTAATTACCTTTAATTACCTTTTTCTACCAAATTAAGGTACTTTTGCAAAATGAAATAGAATCAGGTCGCCAAACTATTTTTATCATGTTCATTGTATTTTTCTAAGCAACTTTCATGTATAACGTTTTCTCATCAGAGATTCCTAGCTATTTCTATGATTTTCGCAAAGAAAAACCTTTTTCTGGATTATTTGAGCAGAGAGAGCTAATTACTGAATTTTGAGAATCGTTCGATTGGGGTGTCGCTGGTCCACCATCAGATCTGACGCTCTGCGTCGATTTCCTCCATTGACTGAGTCGCGCGCGCGCGCCCAAAGCTGGTCTGTTGGATCCCTCTCAAGTCCACGATGGACCCTGATCTGAGGGCTACTGCTCCTCGTCTTCCTCCTCTTCTGCACATGAACAATGCGGTGGTGTTGTGGCTGGACCTCGTCGGAGCGAACGCAATTGAGCGAAAGAGAGGGTTCTGGGACTCGAGGAGTTGTCATCAGGGTTCGCGAGGGTGAGAGGAAACATGTGGGGGTCTATTTATAGGATATGGGGGTCCTTTTTAGGGTTTCCTATCCCCGCCGCCATCTGCCCAATTGGGTGTTTCGCCAAGATGCAATAAAAGTTCACCAACCTAGGGTCGAGAAGCTTCGTCTCTCTCTCCCGAACTCATTGGAACTCTTTCCAAGTGTGCACATGTGCTGGATCAAGTGGAAATTGAAGGGGAAAACCCCCCCTCTACTCAGCCATAGTCCTAATCCCGCTGGGACTTTGACAATGAGTGGTGCCTATTGGATCAAGATCCAACGGGCCACATCCTTCGCGCTCAAACAAAAGGAAATGATTTTTCCTATTTTTCAAGATAAATCACATTTTGAGGATAATTTGAAAATACCATAACTCTCAATTCGTAATTCCTTTTAACCTCAAATTTTCAGGGAATCTTGTTTATGATTTTATCTTTCTTCATGCAAAAGTTGGGATCATTATCTAAAGAAAATGAGTCCTTTTTTTCAGTTACAAGTTAACACTTAATTATTCATATTTTCCCCATATTTTCTCTTTCCTTAACCTTTATATTATTATCCTAAGTTCCTTGAACCTGAAGGAACCTTAATATCTCGAAATTCCATCTTGGAAAATATTCCTTAGCCCTTTATTCTTTTTTTATCTATTTTCTTGTTTATTCCTTTATCCAATTTAATTCCTTTTCCTTTTCTTTTTCTTTTTCTCTCAATTGGGCTCAATAGCCAATAAGGCCCATTAAGAAAACATACAAGGCTATTATGCACGAAAATCATTCAAATCAAACCATTAAATCAACCATTGATTTCATTTATCTTTTAAAAGGATATCTACAAATCTCATTACATGGTTTAGAAAAATGGTGTTACAACAGCCTCCCCTCCTTATAGGAATTTTGCCCTCAAAATTCAACAATCAAACAAACAAATTAGGATATGCTTTTTCCATGTCCGTCATTAGCTCCCATGTGGCTTCATCCTCTCCATGGTGCTTCCAAAGAACCTTTACCATCTCTATATTCTTATTTCTGAGCTCTTTCACCTTGGTATCTAGAATCCGCAAAGGTAACTTAGGATAAGTTAGCTTTCCTTGAAGCTCAATGGGTTCAATGCTCAGCACATGGCTCGAATATTGTACATATCGCTTCAGATTGGACACGTGAAACACATCATGCATCATACTATATTGAGGGGGTAACGCCAAACGATATGCGGCTTCACCAATCCGTTCTAGCACTTCAAACAGACCCATGTATCGGGGACTCAACTTTCCTCTGTTCTTAGCTATAGCTCGAGCGGTCAAATTTTCAGAAAAACATGTTCTCCCACAGTGAAATGCACATCAGTCCGCCTCGCATCAGCATACGACTTCTGTCGATCGTGGGCTCTCTTTAGCCTTTGCCTGATCAAAGTGACTTTATCAGCATACACTTGGAGTTCACCTGACCTCAACAAGGTCCTTTCACCAACATCATCCCAATGAAGTGGTGACCGACACGGTCTCCCATAAAGAGCTTCATACGGAGGCATCCCAATACTAGCTTGATAATTGTTGTTGTAAGCAAACTCAGCTAATGGTAAGTACTGCTCCCATGATCCACCCCAATCGAGCACACAAGCTCTCAGCAGATCCTCTAAGGTCTTGATTGTCCTTTCTGGATGACCATCTGTCTGAGGGTGATATGTGGTACTGAACTTTAACCTTGTACCAAGCTCCTCTTGAACTTGCTTCCACAGCTTGGAAGTAAACTTTGGGTCTCTATCCGAGATGATGGAACCGGGTACGCCATGTAAACGTACTATCTCTCAGATATATAGCTCAGCTAAATCTAACACCTTGGCGGTGGTCTTCACGGCAAGGAAGTGTGCTGACTTGGTAAGGCGATCTACCACAACCCATATAGCATCATGACCTTTCTTAGTCCAAGGTAGATGATAACCTCCAATTTTGATGATTATCTTAGTCTTTTTCTTTAGTTTTCCACACTCTTTCTAAATTAAATATATACATAATCCCTAAATTTTCCCTCTTATTGTAAATATACTATCAGACTAACTTTTCCCTTTTATAAATGCAGAAAAACACAAAAAAAGATCATAAAAGACTAACTCAGCCTCCAGACCGCATGGACTCAAACGGTCCTCAGACCGCATGAAGCCAAATGGTACCGAGGCCGCATTGAGTCACACTGTCTCAAGACCGCATAAAGCCAACCAGTCCCGAGACCGCATGGAGTCACACGGTCCCGAGACCGCATGAAGCCAACCGGTCCCGAGATCGCATGGAGTGACACGGTCCCGAGACCGCATGAGTCCAAACGGTCTTGAGGTCCAAACGGTCTCAAGGTCCGAACGGTCTTGAGGTCCAAACGGTCTCAAGGTCCAAACGGTCTTGAGGTCCAAACAGTCTCAAGGTCTGAACGGTCTTGAGGTCCAAACGGTCTCAAGGTCCAAACGGTCTCCAAACCGTTTGGACTTCACTTAAAGCCTATAAATAAGACCCCAAGGATCCTCAACCAGATATCAAGTTTTCAGACGTCCAAAGGTTGCCTCAATCACTCCAGAGCAAATCCGACTTCCATCCTTTGCCCAGGGGCTACCGGTCTGAGACCCACACTCCATCTCGAAGCTGCTTTCTCTCTCTCTGCCAAAGAAGGTGGGAAGAGGGAGATCTCGTCATCGTGCAACCTGTGAAGCTGGTGGATCGTTTCTCTCTCTCCAAGGGGTTGACCTTCCTCTCTCCTTTGTGGGGATGATGCTCTCTCTCTCTTCTTGCCTCCTTCTTTGCCCCAGTCATGAGCGAGTAGTCTCTCTCACTAGGGTGCGGGGAGTAGCCCCGCTACCCATGTTTTCATGTCATGTAAATGTAATCTATAGTTTGTAATATATAGTTCTTATCTTTTCAGTTCAACATCAAACGTTTAATGAATGCATGTTGCTTGATCTCCAACTTGTGTTATCCTTTATCTTTTAGTATGAATTGTCTACGTTTGTACTATTAGATTCGAAACTCGTTTGTATGTTGGTTCTTGGTGCATGTATCCACCATGCATCTGTTTCAGTATCTAGAGGTGTCTCTCAAGAAGTGGAGTAAACTCACTATCATTCGTTGCACTTTCATACTATGAAATGGAATCAGTTGACGTATGAAAGTGCAACCTTGGTAATTCGAGGAACACACTTTGTGAAGGGAATGATGCAAAGTAGGTGACCATTTGTTCGGGAATGGCTGGCATTTCAACATTTCCCCACTTCTCGTAGTTAGTTCTCTGAAAGGAAACTAAGTCTATAAAGATACTAACTGACTAAACTCTTGTTACAGGTTATGTTTTACTTTGCATGTCTTGATCCATGTGTAGTGGCGGTGAAAAACCGATCACACCCTAGTGACTTTTATCATAGTTTAACTCCTTAGATTTACTTGCTTTCTTTACTTTACATGTTCCTAGTTTAAAAACAACAAAACCAAACTTTCGATTTAAGTGCCTACTATTAAGTGACTAAGTGAAATTCCAACGTTTTCCATCTTGTTGCTTGCAACAAGACCGTTGTCCTGAGGATTCGACCCTTAACTATACTACGATAAGACTTCCACGTATCCTAGCATACGTGGGTGGAGTTCTCTATCTAGTATATGCAAGGCTAAACCTAAAGACTTATCATCTTTAGGATTTTTAGTTGGTGCACGCAATTCCACGTAAGTGGAAGCTCCATCAAAAATTGGCACCATTTCTGGGGACAACGGAACGTTTTAATTTCATTTAGTACATTTCTAGTTGGTTAGGGTTTTACACTTTCTTTTTGATCATTAGTCCATATCTACTTGAAACCACTATATTTTTACCATTATCTAACAGGTGTTTTCTTTTCTCTACTCAGGTAGAAAACGTGTATGCGATCATCGCATAACCGCGGATTCTCCCCTGATCCGGAGTACGACTTTGAGGTAGAGAGAAGTTTCCATCGCCGCATTCGACTCAATCGCCAAAGAGCTAGGCTAATGGCGGAAGATCAACGCCAAGCTGCTTTGGTGATGGAGAGGGTCAATGCCGCCATCGCCGCTCAACGGGCGCAACTCATCATTGATACTCGTGCCCAGATCCAAGCGGAGATTCATGCGGAAGAACAAGCCCGCATCAGAGCTAAAAATGAGGCAGCAACCCAAGCTGCTCAGTTGGAGTTAAGGAACAATTAACTGAGGGATTATGCTGTCCCAAAGAACTATGAGGATAACCATCCGGTCCGACCTCCGATTATCAATATTCCCAACTTCAAGATTCGGACTCAGTGGATCCAGATCATGCAAGGCATCTC
This sequence comes from Alisma plantago-aquatica, assembly GCA_963693085.1. Taxonomy (NCBI): domain Eukaryota; kingdom Viridiplantae; phylum Streptophyta; class Magnoliopsida; order Alismatales; family Alismataceae; genus Alisma; species Alisma plantago-aquatica. The sequence goes on from OY856412.1 coordinate 214,916,661, forward strand.
TTTCTCAAGAGGTTCTGGAGATGATTGCATGGATCATCTGAAGAGGTTTAAGGCACTGTGCCGCCTGGTTCTGCAAGTCGGAGTCGCTTTTGATGCAATAATGCTTCATCTATTTCATTTTACTCTGTCTAGGAGAGCCCTGGGTTGGTATAACTCACTTGACAGGGAACCCATAATAACCACATGGGCTCCCCTAGAGGAAAAGTTCTTTCCCCCTTCACTGACTTATGAGATTAAGGGGAAAATCAATCACTTCTCTCAACTACCTAGAGAATCCCTTGCTGAAGCATGGGAAATATTTAAAGAACTTTTACGAAAGTGCCCTCATCATGGAATCTCCCAGAACCAATTGATAGAAACTTTCTATCGGGGAGTAAGTGATGATATCAAATAGTTTTTGGATTCCTCATCTAGAGGAAACTTCATGAGAAAGAATTATGAGGACGCCTGGAAAATTGTTACACTCAGAGCTGAAAATCAGTCCAACTGGGGACGATCAGTCGGTAAAGGTGTCCTCAAGGTCTACAAAGCTGAAGAATCAATAGAGATGAAGGCAATAGCTGAAGCCTTGGAAACCATAGTTCACAAACAACAAGCTCTCGAGACTTCTCTTAGAGAGTTTGATAAGAAGAAAAATCCTCTGGTTCAACAAGTCAAGGCCGTCACGGGAACCTGTGAGGCCTGTCATGCTTCTGACCATCCGACCCTTTCTTGCGGTATGCTTTATAATGTGATGATGGATCTGCATCCACCACCACAACCATATGAACCTATCGCTGACCAGTTTGAAGATCAACTACCAGAACAAGTCAACTCTATCCACTCTATCCCTGAACAAGTCTATTACAACCCTAATCATCTAAGGAATCATCCATGATTTCAGTATCGAAACCCTGCTGGGACCGCTAATCCACAGCACCAGACGCAGGGAGGATCCTCTAGTAGGCTACCACCTGGGTTCCCAAACAATTTCAATCAAAATCAAGGGAACTCCAGAAATAACTTCCCTAGGGCAAACTACCCCAGGAACCAATCTGCCTACTATCAGTACACTCATCCTCCGCTTCATCCATAGTTGCACACTCAGCAACCTCAGCTAGCGATGCCACCACAACAAACTCAATAAGGACAACAACAAGCCCCTCAGAAAAACACTCCTCCTCAACCAGAAGATGAAATATCCTTGATAAGGGAGATGTTGCAATCCCAACAGACTATGCTCGCTAATCAGCAAGCGCAGCAAAAAGCAGTAGAAGCTCAGCTTGCCCAGATTGCTGCACAATTGAAGCCTCCAGCAGGAACATTTGTAGGGCAGCCCGAATCAAATCCTAAGCATGGACAGAATAGACATGAACAGTTGAATGTTGTCACTATGAGATCTGGACGTACACTTCATGAAACTACCAAGAACACTCTGGATAATGATGATACACCTGCTTTTATGACGATGAGAGCTCGCAACAAGGAATGGAGAAGCCCACAGAGGGCACTAAGGGCAAAGATAAAGAACATGTGTCCGCAGAGCCTGAAGTCTTACAATTTAAACCAAGGATTCCATATCTGGGTAGACTGCGAGAAATGAAGATGGACACCAGGTTTCAAAAGTTCAAGGAGGCGATGAAGAAACTGTACATTGATATCCCGCTCCTTGATGCTCTTTCCGAGGTGCCGGCCTGGGAAAAATACCTCAAGACCTTGTTATCAAGGAAATACATCACCGAGGAGCAAGAAACTGTCAAGCTTGCCCAGACCACCTCTGACATCATCCTAAACAAAATGCCAAATAAGAAGAAAGACCCAGGTTCCTTTGGAATCCAATGTTGCATTGGAAATGCATCTACTAAAAAGGGATTAGCTGACCTAGGGGCCAGCATATCCATCATGCCTTATTCTATGTGCAAACGTTTGGGTTTCACTGAATTGCTGCCTACAGCAATGACTATTCAATTAGATGATTCCACCATCACTGCACCCCTGGGGATCATTAAAGATATTCCAGTACGGATAGGTAAGGATGCCTATGTTCCGTGCGACTTTGTCATCATGGACATTAAAGAAGACCTGAGATACCCAATTATTTTTGGCAGACCTTTCCTCGCTACTGCCAAGGCGCTTATCGACGTTGAAGCTGGAACCATCATTCTCAGGCTCGGAAAAGAAGCAATTCAATTCTGAGTCCTTAATAGCATGAAAGGCCCCAGTATCCAAGAGGAGGTCTTTCTTTTAGACGCAATACAACAAATGTCACAATTAGAAATATCTGAGCCCGCTGACGAACTAGAGAATGTTCTACTCAATCTGGATGTCGAATTCTCTGCAAATGAACTAGTTCAACAATGTCTGCAACATTTAGAAAAGGCCGAAGAAGCACCAACGGACACGTTTTAAGAACTAAAAGTTGTTACCATTATAGAAGCGACCGAGCCACTGAAAGCCCCTGAAATGAAGACTTTACCCACAGGGCTTAAACATGTTTTCTTGGATGAGGAAAAAGTATGCCCGGTCATCATTAGCTCTACCCTTACAGAAGACCAGGAAGAAAGGCTTCTGGATGAGCTAAAGAAGCACAAAAAGGTCATTGGATATAAGATAACTGACCTGATGGGCATAAATCCAGCCCTGTGTATGCACAGACTTCCAATGGTTGAAGAATTTAAGCAATCTTGCGAACACCAGAGAAAACTAAATCCTAATCTCAAAGAGGTGGTTCGCCTGGAGGTCCTCAAGTTACTTAAAGCTGGCATAATCTACCCTATCTCTGACTCCCAGTGGGTCAGCCCTGTCTAGGTTGTTCCTAAAAAAGGAGGCACTACTATCGTACGTAACGACAAAAATGAGTTAGTGTCCACCAGAACTGTAACAGGGTGGAGGATGTGTATTGATTATAGGAAGCTGAACAAAGCCACGAGGAAATATCACTACCCTCTACCCTTCCTCGATGAAGTCCTGGAATGCCTATCTCATCAGAAATATTTTTACTATCTCGATGGTTATTCCGGGTTCTACCAAATACCCATACACCCGGAAGACCAGGAAAAAACTACCTTCACCTGTCTTTTTGGGACATATGCCTTTAGAAGAATGTCGTTCGGGTTGTCTAATGCACCCGCTACGTTCCAACGGTGTATGTCTGCCATCTTTGCCGGTTTAACTGAATCCATCATGGAAGTGTTTATGGACAATTTCTCAGTTTACAGAGATTCCTTTGATAAATGCTTAATCAATCTTGGACAAGTTCTACAGTGCTGCGAGGAAACGAACCTTATCCTGAACTGGGAGAAATGCCATTTCATGGTAACGGAAGGTGTCGTCCATGGGCACAGGGTGAGCGATAGAGGGATCGAGGTGGATAAAGCAAAAATTGATGTTATCTCGAAACTGTCACCACCGAAAGATATAAAGGGAGTAAGAGCTTTCTTGGGTCATGCGAGATTCTATAGAAGATTCATCAAAGATTTTTCAAAGATAGCAAAGCCTATGACCCAACTCCTGACTAAAGATACTGAGTTCATCTTTAACCAAGAATGCATGCAAAGTTTCTCCACCCTAAAAATGCTTTAATTTCCGCACCTATTCTGAGAGCCCCGGATTGGTCGCAGCCATTTGAAATCATGTGCGACGCAAGTGATTACGCCATAGGGGTTGTCTTAGGACAGCGGATCGATAAGAAACCCTACGTTATCTACCACGCATCCAAAATGCTAGATGAAGCACAGAAAAACTATACTACCACAGAAAAAGAGTTTCTGGCTGTCATCTACATGTTTGAAAAATTTCACTCATATTTGATTGGTTATAAGGTCATGGTTTATACCGACCACTCTGCCATTCGATACCTGATCCAGAAGCAAGATGCCAAACCCAGGCTTATCCGCTGGGTGCTGATGCTTTAGGAATTCGACTTGGAAATTAAAGATAAAAGTGGAGTGGAGAACGTTGTAGCTGATCATCTCAGCCGTATCGAGGTTGAAGAAGAAGATAAAATCCCTATCCGAGATTCTCTGCCAGATGACCAGCTTATGAAGGCCACCCATGGATTCCCTTGGTATGTAGATATCGTCAATTATCTGGCCACAGGGATTATTCACCCCTCTGCTTCTTACCATGACAAAAGGAAGTTCCTTCATCATATAAAACAATATTATTGGGATGAACCCTACCTGTTTCATCTTTGTGCTGACGGACTTTTCCGTCGTTGCTTGCCAGAAGAAGAAATAACCCCGGTCCTAGAGCATTGCCATTCAGGACCCATGGGGGGCACATGAGTGCTAAGAAAACAACTATAAAAGTTTTACAATCTGGTTTCTTCTGGCCCACCATATCAAAGGACTCCTATGATTTTGTGAAAGCTTGTAACAAATTCCAATTTTCTGGCAACATATCAAAAAGAGACGAAATGCCCCTCACAATGTGGCAAGAAATTGAGCTTTTTGATGTGTGTAGGGGTAGACTATATGGGCCCTTTCCCTTCCTCCTATGGCTTCTCTTACATCTTGGTCGCGGTGGACTACGTCTCAAAGTGGGTCGAAGCTGTACCCACCGTGTCCAGCGAATCCAAGCCAGTTATTAAATTGTTCAAAGATATTATTTTCCCAAGATTTGGAGTCCCCAGAACTGTCATATCAGATGGCGGGACCCATTTCCTGGAACAAAGTTTTGAAGCCTGACTGAAAAAGTACGGATTCAACCACAAAGTCGCAACGCCTTACCATCCACAGACTAGTGGTCAGGTTGAGGTATCAAATAGACAATTAAAGGCGATTCTAGAAAAAACGGTGAATAGAAACTGTGCTGATTGGTCCACCAAACTTCCTGATGCCCTTTGGGCATACCGAACAGCCTATAAAACACCAATCGGGACTACCTCATTCCGTTTCGTGTACGGGAAGTCAAGTCATCTTCCAGTAGAGCTGGAACACAAAGCCTGGTGGGCCATCAAACAATTAAATTTCAATCTTAAAAGTGCAGGAGAGAATAGAAAACTCCAGTTGCAGGAGCTAGAAGAGCTCCGAATGACTGCCTATCAGAGTGCCAGAATCTATAAGGAGTAGACAAAAATGTGGCACGACGGTCATCTCAAGAGGAAATACATCGTTGTTGGTGACAAAGTACTCCTTTTCAATTCCAAGCTCAAGTTGTTTCCCGGAAAACTTCGAACAAAATGGTTCGGGCCCTTTACCATAAAGCACATCTATCCAACTGGAGCTGTCATAATTATTGACAACAACGGAGGAGAAAGGGACGATCAACGGTCATCGTTTAAAAAGATACTACATTCTGGAAGACAAAATGCCAAGACAAACCATTGAAATCAAAGACGCCACGCCATCAGCATAACAACGTCACAGCTTCGTCGAGCCAGCGACGTAAAACCCAGGCGCTACTTGGGAGGCAACCCAAGATTTCAGTTTCTTCCTTTACTTTCCATTCTATTAATTACCATAGCATTCTCTTATGAAAATATATAAAAAAATTCATATAACCAAAACAAACAAAAAATAAGCAAAATCAAATAACATAAAAAAATATATATAAACCAAAACAAACATAAAAATATAAAAAAATCCTTTCGACCTTTACCCTTCCAAACGGTCTTGACACCGTTTGGAGCCAAACAGTTTTGAAACTGTTTGGAGCCAAACGGTCGCTAAACCGTTTCCTATAAATATAAACCCTACCCCCTCCTTCTCCTCCCTTCGATTCTTGAGTTTTCGCAAACCTTCGTGCAGAGTTGTTCCATTGCTTTTGCATTCCATTACTCCCGCGCGACTCACCTCCGACGACCTGGTTCTCGTGCTTCTACACGGCAACCTCACCTCCATCTCACCGCTCCCTGCTTCTCCACCGTCGACACTACCGACAGCTGCGAGGTAGTCTGCTTCTCCGTACCGCCGTTAATGACTTCGGCGCCGCCACGGTGTTTCCCCTTCTCCAACGACGGCGCCACCATCATCTTCATCTTTACCGCCGACCTCACCGAAATCATCTTCGTCTTTATCGCCGACGGCTCTGTCCGCCGCCGCCGTCACCTTCATTTTAATCGCCGACGGCTCTTTCCATCACCGCCATCACCTTCATCGCCGGTGCCTCCGCCTTCCCTTTGCCGTTTCTCCTTCACCTTCGCCGGCTGTTACCTGACATTTCGCCTTCCAAACGGTCTCCAAACTATTTGGGACCAAACGGTCTTGAAACCATTTGGGTCTTGAAACCGTTTGGAACCAAACGATCTCGAAACCGTTTGGGACCAAACGGTCTTCAAACTGTTTGCACCAAATGGCCCTGAAACCGTTTGTCTCTCCACAATCTCTAAACATAAAAATTAAAATATATATATATATATAACCACATAAATACAAATAAAATCAAAATTTTTCTAAAACATATTGTTCTAACTCATGATTTCCCATTTTGTAGATATGGCATCACCAGCAAAGGAGGCCATCGGATCTGAAGCCACTCCTTTTCAGACAATGGAGCAGATGATGGAAGAGTTGGCCAAACTCCAGAAGATCAGAGATGTCTTCAACAAGACTAGAGAGATCCCACCAAAGACCAAGATGATGGATGTCATGTGCGAAATTGACCGCCTCACCAGATGTCTAGCAGAGGCAACTGATGAAGAAGTGGAAGAAATCTCTTCCGACGACGACGAAGGCTCCGAATACACGCCAAATCCCGAGGAGGAATCCCTAGCCGAAGAACAAAAAGGGAAACGCAAGGTCCAGGAACCTGCAACCGGACTGCCCTCCAAGAAACGGGCAAGAAAACAAGTTTTCCCTGCCTCTGCTATGGACCAACCCTTTGCAACACCTACTACCACCATCCCTGTTACCACCCCCACCTTCTCAATTCTCACCACCACAGCACCACCACCAGAAAACCTCTACATAAACACCGCCCTCTCCACCGAAAAAATTCTTAAGCCCACCAAGTACATTTGCTCCAGCATACTACTTAAGATGGGGATCCACGACAGAATTTTCAACATACTAGACAAAGCCAACCTCGCCAGGATGTGTTTAGTACCTGAGATCTCTTACTCTGAACCCACTGCTGAATTCTTCACCTTTCTTACCAAAGCGCCCGTTGATATCATGGATAGATCACGGGATGGAGGTGATAGAAGGTTGGTCACCCAAATCTTCGGCAACAAGGTTGTCTTAATAGAAAACATGCTGAACGAAGTTTTTATTGACAACCAACAGTAGCTAAACAACGCCAAGGCTGTGGGAACTGAGCACCCCAATTTCAACAAGCACAAATTTTGGAAATCTCTAACTGGGCTCCCCACCTATGATGCTAAGTCATGCAAAGCATCGAACATACATTCTGGATTTGTGCGCACCCTACATAAAATCCTCACTGGCGCACTCTTCCCCAGGACTGCAGGGGGAACGTTATAATCTCGGATCTTTTTGTTCTCTGGTCCATTCTAAATGAAAGGCCAGTCAACATTGGATGACAAATGATCCAGAAATTATCAGCTTACGCCCTGGGGAAGGAAATCTGCATGGGGGGCCATGTCACATCCATCATAAAATACCTCAAGATGGACAGACCCCTACCTCGCTGCACGCAAATAAAGGGTGACTTCCTTACTAATGAACAAACTTTGAAGAACTCCTTCATTATTAAGGAAAAGGATGCGAAACTACACTATGTCTTCTGCCCTACAGTAAAGTCATCAAGAACCCTCCTCCCGCTTCCGGAGCTCGCAAACTATGACACAGAAAAGCTCCTCTTCTCTGACGAGGAGCTTACACAACTCTTAGCTTCGGTTAAAGCAACCGAAAAGAAAGCAAAAGCGGGACAGACGGAGCTAAGTATCACAGCCCCGGCAGCTCGACCATCAAAAATACATGTCAAACGACCTTCCAGAAGGCAGTTGCAGGCTCAACAGTTGTCGGGGACACCAACATCAAGGCCACATCCAGAGGTCGACCCCCACCATGTAGAAAACATAACCACCTCATCAATCGACTCTTTCATTAAGAGTCTGAATGATCAGCTAACCGCCACCACCACTTCACCCTCCACCTTCCCAACATTCACCTCTCTTCCTTTCTTCACCACCTCCACGCAACCATTCACATCCTCTTCTTCACCCATTTTTCCTTCGGGCTCTCCCTTCTCTACCCCTATGCCTGACTTTACCACTTTCCCATTCACCTCCACAATCTCTACCCCATCACTATCACTACCACCACTTTCACCCGAGATACCACCACCCTTCACATCCACCACCACCCCAACACCGCTGGTGACTCCATCCATAGTCACCACGTAGCTCGGGGCATCATCAGTGTCTCTTCCGCAAGGCACTACCACCCTCCCACATAGACCCCAGCCACCCCACCCTTCCGCTTCTAGGGTCCCTTTTGCCAATATCGGTGAGGAATTCGGCCATCAATTCGACGCCGTCCGAAACCTCCTCATCGATCCTTCTAACATTTTACATTCTATTTTTTCTTGTGTGCAGGGAATATCGAAACAAGTGGCCATGATCGACAAGAAAAACCGAGCCTAGCCCAACATCCTCCAAGGGTTTCAGCAACGACAAGATGAGGTGGCTACGCAAGTTGAGCACATCAACAGCCACTACAATAACTTGCCGGAACTGGTCCTTGGAGCGAAGCGCCAGCAAGAAGCAATGGAAAAGCAAGTCGATGAGATCTCTACACAGACTCAACCTCTGCCTGAGACTCTCCACGAGCTCCAGCAACAACAAGCAGTTCTGAGCACGCGCTTGGACACCATCAACAGCACCCTCACACAGCTACATAATCGCCAAGAGGATTCAACTAATAATGACATCCAGCAGCTGTTTGCTCAAGTTACAGATCTAACAGCACGTCTCCTCTCCACCGAGGGTGGATATAATGACCTCAAAGAATCCCATGACGCACTGTTCGAAACACATGAGCATCAGCAAGTGGCTTTCGATGAGTTACAAGCCACCCATCGACGGTGCAAAAAGACCGCAAGTAAAAAGCCAGTAGACAAGGCAGCAGCCGACAAGGATGACTCTGACTCATCTGCTGACTCGAACAATGATACCACCTCCTCAGGTGATAAATCTGATGATGAAGAGGACCCAGGCAATGCAGCAGAACCTTCTCACAAAGGTTTCGACAAAGGCCACCATGACGGTGAACATCACCCCAAGTCCCCACACAATGATAATGTTAACATGTCATATGGGGACCAATTCCTTGATTATTCCTCTCTGGGGTCCATCAGGGAGTCTTCCAAAGACGTGGCTTACGTTGAATTCCAACAATGTATATTAGGAACCAGCGCAAGCCCGCCCACAAAAACCGCCCCACCTCTCTCTACGCTCGACATGTCGGCGCCTTCCCCCCTGACCAGGAAGAGGAAGAACGAGTAAGCTTAGACACAGATGAAGACCTCGATTCTGCCTCTGACTCGGAAGATGATCTACAAGGCCATGCAGAAGCCTTGGTACAACCCGCTTCTCCCCCTCAGCAGGAGCTTCCCCTGCCACCACCTCTACCGAACAAAATGCATGATCTTGATATGGCGGCCATCTCCACATTAGATGCTTAGGACATTTTTATACTGAACACTATTGTGGACGATGCAAAGGCAGGGGAAGACATCATCTACACTAACACCAAAACTAGGCGCAAGATGACACGAGAAGACTTCCGCCACATCCTGCAACCTTGGTCCACGATGCCGATGGCAATCTTCCGCGTCCTTCTCGCCAACTGTATAGAAATGTATAGAAGTTCTAAGAGGCATCAGCCCATTTTCAACACCTCACCTGCTTTGTCTATTGGCCTTTTATACAAAGACATACAAGCAAAATCAATCGAGCGGCTGCGTGCCGGTTTAGCACGACGGGCACGTTATCTTACCGTGCCCTTTCAAGTCTCGGATCATTGGCTATTTATGATTGTCGACACCGAAACTCAGGATGCCAAGGTCTATAATTTTTGCGGCGCTGAGCTACCCGTCGGTACAATAAACTTTGTTGGTGAAGCAGCAGGTGAAGCGAGATGTATACCCTTCCGGCTGCTTAAGTTAATTTGGGTTGCACGCCCATCTCTCTGCCAAGACTAGAGCCAGCCCTGGTTCCAAATAATAAACCCTCAAGTTCAAGCTGCCGAGGGATCTGGGGACTGCGCTTTCTGCACCATACGTCACATCCAAGCGCTGAACTAAGAAATCCCATTTGCTGACCTAGTTGCTGACGATTTTCACTCCTTGCGAGGGTGTTACGCCATGGAGCTCATCTGTGATAGAAGGTTCTTCAAGGACCCAACAATGGCTCCAGATGACGTCCCTCGTTACCTTTTTTCATCTATCCAACGCCCACAGAGGCGACCTTTCCAACAAACTCTGAAAGAGTTGGAGATACCCAAGGAGCCGACCTTAGCTACCGAGCAAAGTAAAAGAGACATCGATCCTTTGTCTGCCATAGAACCAACCTTTCCTGACTTCGATCACAGTGCTTGCAAAGGTCTCAACGACATCGAACTACGTCTCATTATGGCGCGGCCTTCAGCCGAGAAGGATGAGCTCGTATTAATGTCTAGGGACATTTTAGTTATGGCAGACACGCTTCGAGAGACTTTATAGTTTAAAGGATCCCTCTCCGTAATCCTAATGGCCGCTTATCAGTTTCTACTCGGCCAAAATAACCCCACTACATATATGGCATCCCCATACATGAAGGATGATCTTTTAAAGCTCAAGAACTTCGGCACAACTGAAGCACTGATCTCCTTTCTACAGCACACAACACCGAAGTTCACCATGTTACCCTTCCTTTATCATGAGCACTGGATGCTCCTGGCAACAAACCTACCAGATGGAACAACTACAATATATAACAGTTCTGATAGCCAGTACAATCCACGACAGAAGAACTATGTTGTGACACCAAGGACACCAACAGAGGTAGTGGCGAAGGAATGCGCTGACAAATTAATCGCCTTTCTAAGCCAGCATACAAGGGCTTATGACAAAGAGCATTTTCATCACCCTTCCTTCAGCCACAAATGTCCCCAACAAATCCGACAATCAAATGACCGTGGCTTCCACGTCCTCTACTGGATGTACACCATCATCATCCTTCAAAGACCAGTAGAAGATATGACTGACGTGGATTACCACGCTCTACAAGGACAGTTCGCAGCAAATTTACTTCAATCACCAGGGGCAAATTTAGAGTTAACTTAGCCTACATCCCTTGTCATCGTCCTTCTCCACCTCTCACTTTGACACTCCGAGGACAGAGTGAGTGATAAGTTGGGGGGGTACATTAGACAAGGGTGAGGTATCATTTCTAAATCCCTCTTTCTCCATTTTCTCCTTTCTCTTTTTGTACATATTTTCTTTTCTTCTTTTTCCTCTTTAACTTTCGTTTTAAATAACCCTTTTTCAATAAAGTCACCCTCAGTTAACTTTGAAATCATGTTAGTCCCCAAAAGTAAATAGCACTTAGACATTTAATGGCGATTTAATAATGTCCCTCCACTATTGATTTTCATGCTTTTGCTTCACTTCTTTATCTGACTCTCCATAGGTCAATATTAAGGCAGAAATAAGCCAGGCTCTCAAGGATGAGAGGGGCATCAGGCAAATTCCGAATCAAGAAGTTATGCAAGTGGACCACAAACCAAATAAGTGCATGTTGAAAAACTCTAAGAACAGCTTTCCTCTCTTCAAAATAAAAAAGGCTTGCCCGCCCAAAATAATTTCCCAAACAAAACCCCAAAACCCAAGCCTGCGAGTTTTCGAATAAAAGCCAGAGAGTCGAATAAAATTATGAGATTTGTGCCATAAATAAGGATCTATATAAAGAACCAATGAAGGTCTCACCCGGCTGGCACATTCAGCTGCCCTCACAAAGGCAGATGTGTCGTGCCCGGTAGTGAAACCCTAAGGTATCCAAATATATGAAAGGCTTATAAAGGACTCGCCCGACCGGTACATTCAGCTGCCCTCACAAAGGAAAATGTGTCGTGCCCGGTAGTGAGATCCTAAAAGCATAGAGAACCCCTCCCCCACTTGAAGGGGGAGTTACACTTCAAGCCTTTAGCCAACCCTCATACCCTCTCTAGCTTCCAGTAGGTCCTTCAGAGAGGTATAAAGCTGATTAGAGTCAACAACATGCACAAAATAAAGGTGGTCCCTATGCGAGCTACGAGATACGGAAGGAACCTGAGACCCAAGCAACTCTCGAAACCTGAAAGAATCATGGCAAGCAATAAGACCTGATATGACCTTAGGAGAACTTAGGTTAAGAATTGAAGCAAGAGTATGGAAATCCTAACTAAATAAAATTTCCTCGCCATTACATGCCTTAGCTCTATCTAACTTGAGGACAAGCTAGACTCTAAGTTAGGGGGGGTGATAACCTCCAATTTTGATGATTATCTTAGTCTTTTTCTTTAGTTTTCCACACTCTTTCTAAATTAAATATATACATAATCCCTAAATTTTCCCTCTTATTGTAAATATACTATCAGACTAACTTTTCCCTTTTATATATGCAGAAAAACACAAAAAAAGATCATAAAAGACTAACTCAGCCTCAAGACCGCATGGACTCAAACGGTCCTCAGACCGCATGAAGCCAAACGGTCCCGAGACCGCATGGAGTCACACGGTCTCAAGACCGCATGAAGCAAACCGGTCCCGAGACCGCATGGAGTCATCACACGGTCTCAAGACCGCATGAAGCCAACTGGTCCCGAGACCGCATGGAGTCATACGGTCTCAAGACCGCATGAAGCCAAGCAGTCCCGAGACCGCATGCAGTCACACGGTCCCGAGACCGCATGAAGCCAATCGGTCCCGAGACCGCATGGAGTCACACGGTCCCGAGACCGCATGAGTCCAAACGGTCTTGAGGTCCAAACGGTCTCAAGGTCCGAATGGTCTTGAGGTCCAAATGGACTCAAGGTTCGAACGGTCTTGAGGTCCAAACGGTCTCAAGGTCCGAACGGTCTTGAGGTCCAAACGATCTCAAGGTCCGAACGGTCTTGAGGTCCAAATAGTCTTGAGGTCCAAACGGTCTCAAGGTCCAAACGATCTCAAGGTCCAAACGGTCTCCAAACCATTTGGACTTCACTTAAGGCCTATAAATAAGACCCCAAGGGTCCTCAAATAGATATCAAGTTTTCAGACGTCCAAAGGCTGCCTCAATCACTCCAGAGCAAATCCGACTTCCATCCTCCGCCCAGGGGCTGCCGGTCTGAGACCCACACTCCATCTCGAAGCTGCTTTCTCTCTCTCTTCCAAAGAAGGTGGGAAGAGGGAGATCTCATCATCGTGCAACCTATGAAGCTGGTGGATCGTTTCTCTCTCTCCAAGGGGTTGACCTTCCTCTCTCCTTTGTGGGGATGATGCTCTCTCTCTCTTCTTGCCTCCTTCTTTGCCCCAGTCATGAGCGAGTAGTCTCTCTCACTACCCATGTTTTCATGTCATGTAAATGTAATCCATAGTTTGTAATATAGAGTTCTTATCTTTTCAGTTCAACATCAAACGTTTAATGAATGCATGTTGCTTGATCTCCAACTTGTGTTATCCTTTATCTTTTAGTATGAATTGTCTACGTTTGTACTATTAGATTCAAAACTCGTTTGTATGTTGGTTCTTGGTGCATGTATCCACCATGCATCCGTTTCGGTATCTAGAGGTGTCTCTCAAGAAGTGGAGTAAACTCACTATCATTCGTTGCACTTTCATACTATTAAATGGAATCAGTTGACGTATGAAAGTGCAACCTTGGTAAGTCGAGGAACACACTTTGCGAAGGGAATGATGCAAAGTAGGTGACCATTTGTTTGGGAATGGCTGGCATTGCAACATTTCCGCACAGCTCGTAGTTAGTTCTCCGAAAGAAAACTAAGTCTATAAAGATACTAACTGACTAAACTCTTGTTACAGGTTATGTTTTACTTTGCATGTCTTGATCCATGTGTAGTGGCGGTGAAAAACTGATCACACCCTAGTGACTTTTATTATAGTTTAACTCCTTAGATTTACTTGCTTTCTTTACTTTACATGTTCCTAGTTTAAAAACAACAAAACCAAACTTTCGATTTAAGTGCCTACTATTAAGTGACTAAGTGAAATTCCAACGTTTTCCATCTTGTTGCTTGCAACAAGACTGTTGTCCTGAGGATTCGACCCTTAACTATACTACGATAAGACTTCCACGTATCCTAGCATACATGGGTGGAGTTCTCTATCTAGTATATGCAAGGCTAAACCTAAAGACTTATCATCTTTAGGATTTTTAGTTGGTGCACGCAATTCCACGTAAGTGGAAGCTCCATCAGTAGACCTATCACAAAATCCATGGTGATCTGCTCCCATTTCCATTCTAGAATCTCTATAGACTGTAATAGCCCATCGGGTCGTTGGTGTTCATCCTTCACCATTTGGCACGTAAGATAGCTGGCCACATATGCCGCAATATCTCTCTTCATTCCTGGCCACCAGAAAAACCTCTGCATGTCCTTAAACATCTTGGTAGTTCCCGGATACACCGTGTACTTAGAACCATGAGCCTCTTGTAGTATACGTTCCTTCAACGGCGAGTCTTCAGGAACCCATATGCAATTCTTGAATCTGATCCCTACGTCTATTCCCAATGAAAGACGGGTCTGAGGCTTCTTCATCAAGCCTTTCATCTTGTCAAGTTCCCCACTTGCCAACTTTGCTGCCACAATCTCACTCAACAATTTGGACTGTATCTCGATGTTGGCCAATCGAACTCGATCATCCAATGGTTGGGGAGACCATTCTACCAGCTTTTCTAAGCTCTTCCATTGACTAGACAAAACAGCCGCACATCTGAGCTATTTCTGACTCAAAGCATTTGCTACGACATTCGCCTTCCCTGGATGATAAGCGATGGTGAAGTTGTAATCCTTCATGTACTCCATCCATCGTCATATTCGTAGGTTTAAGTATCTTTGTATCAGGCTCTTATGGTTAGTGAAGATCTCAAAAGTAGCACCATACAGGTAATGCCGCCAAATCTTCAATGCATGGATGATAGCATCCAGCTCTAAGTCATGCGTCAGGTAATTCACCTCGTTGGGCTTGAGTTGTTGGGAGACATATGCAACCACATGCTGATTCTATTCCAATACACAGCCAAGTCCCATCTTTGATGCATCGGTGAATATCATGAAACCCTCATTGCCTGATAGTAAAGTCAAAATGGGTGCAGCGGTCAGCTTCTCTTTCAGCTCCTAGAAACGAACCTCACAAACATCAGACCACTCAAGCTTCACATCCTTCTGAGTCAACGTGGTTAAAGGCAAGGCAGTCTTTGAGAAATCCTTGATGAAACGCCGATAGTACCCAGCCAACCCCAAGAAACTGTGAATTTCTGAGGGATTCTTTGGTGCAGGCCAATCTCGAACTGTCGACACTTTAGCTGGATGTACGGCGATCGTTCCTCCTAAGATGATGTGTCCGAGGAACATGACTCGGTCTATCCAAGACTCACATTTGGAGAATTTCCTATAGAACTTCTGCTTTCTCAAGATATTAAGGACTTTACTTAGGTGGTCTCGGTGTTGATCTAAGTCATCTGAATAAACCAATATGTCATCTATGAACACTACAACAAATTAGTCAAGAAAGGGTTGAAACACACTATTCATAAGGCTCATGAAAACATTGGGTGCATTAGACAACCCAAAAGGCATAACCACAAACTCATAGTGGCTATAACGTGTTCTAAAAGTTGTGTTCAGGATGTCCTCACTCTTGACTCTCAGCTGGTGATAACCTGATCTTAAGTCAATCTTGGAAAAGACTCGTACAGACTTCAACTGCTCAAACAAGTCATCTATCTGGGGTAAAGGATATTTGTTCTTAATGGTAGCCTGGTTGATCATCCGGTAGTCTATGCACATTCGGAGCGAACCATCCTTTTTCTTTACAAAAAGAACCAGTGCTCCCCATGGTGATGTGCTAGGGCGGATAAAACCCTTGTCTAGCAATTCCTGCAATTGTTTCTTCAACTCGAGCAACTCCGCAGGGGCCATTCTATAAGGTGCTCGTGAAATAGGGCTTGTCCCAGGAGCTATCTCTATGGAGAAATCTACCTCTCTCTCAGGAGGAATCCTAGGTAGATCATCTGGAAAAACATCTGCATAGCTCCTAACTACCTCTATTTCCTCTCATGGTTGCACCCTAGGTTCTGGCTCGGTGACTACTGCCAGGAAAGCTCAACACCCTTTACTCATCATCTGCTCTGCTTTCAAGGCAGACACATACAGGTTGGTGGTGGCATCTTTCCTACCCCTAATGACAAAAGGTGGGTGACCTGGTTTCTTAATGATTACTTTCTTCTCCCTACAGTCAATATTGGCCCTATAAGTGTAAATCCAGTCCATGCCAATGATCACATCAAAGTCATTCATATCAAGAAGGATAAAGTCTATAGGAAACTCATGATATCGATATTTTATAGGTATTACCGGAGTTTTCAAAAGAGAGGTAAATATCCGACCACTCGGGGTTGTAACATCTAAGACATACCCTAAATCCTTGATATCCAAACAAAGCATAGTGGCAAGATTTCTCAAAATGAAAGTATTAGTAGATTCAGAGTCAAACAAAGCTTTTACATTGTGTCCCATGACTTCAAGCATGTCTACATTGTTTTTCGTCATGTATTAGACCATTACATGCTTAAACTTAAAACATAAAAGAAAACTCTAAGGGTTATTACCCTCGATCAACCGATTAGCATTAGCTTGAGCCTCCTCATTGTCAATGGAAAACACCTGAGCTTGCCTTCTCTCTCCAACAGGTGGGGCGACAGCTATAGGTGGGGCTGCCACTGGTCCTAGACCTCTTGGATTTGGCAGAGGACAAACATATTGTAGGTGTCCTTCTTGATGGCATCAGAAGCATATATTCTTCTTGTAGCGGCACTCATCGGCGTTCCCCTTTCTGTAGGTACAGCATGGAGGTCGGTTGTTCTCTTGATGGGGTTTCCCCTTTCCTCCATGTATTCCCTTAGCATGATTGTGCCCTTGACCTTTCTTGTCGTTGTTCTTGTGGCCTTGGGTTCCTTCAGTGAAACCCAAATGCCCCTTGGGTGGGTTTTGAGTAGGCATCACTGTCCTCTCCATGTCTAAAGTAGTGTTGTAAGCTTCAGCAAAGGTTTTAGGTTTACTTGCCATCACATGGGGCTTGATGGAAGGGTCAAGACACACTATGAAGGGATCCACCCTTCTTTCCTCATCCATCTTGTACCCAAAACGCTCCAGGATTCGAAACTTGCACCCAAAGTCCACCACATAGGAGTTTCCTTGAGTCATGTTGGTGAACTCCCTTTCCTTTTCCTTCTTAGCTGAGACAGGGACGAATCTGGTGGTGAAGATTGTCTTGAAGTCAGCCCATGACATTGGTTCCTCAGTCAGATCTCGGCCTATGATGTGTGTCTCCCACCATATCTTGGTTGCTCCTTCCAGGAGCTGATAAGCAAAGAGGACCTTCTTGCTCGACTATACCTCAAGCATGTGGAATCCATTCTCGACTGCAAGCAGCCAAGCTTCCACCTTGTTGACCACCTCAGATTTATCTTCTCCCCAGAACTTCTCGATATTCAGCTTGACGAAGTCCAAGATGGTAGCTCCCAGTTGAGGACGAATAGGAAGTGGCTTTCCATTATCACCTCTAGGTATGTCTCGGAGGGCCAAAGCTTGAATGGCCTCCATCAGCCTCTTTTGTTGCTCCATCCACAAAGCATCAGGGGTGTGGATCATCATGGTTGGTTCTAGACCACCAGCTTGGTCCTCTTCCATCTGGGCTACCTCCTCATACATATGTTGTTCCTCATACTCTTGGTCCTCTTCTTGATCAAGGTTGTTAAAGGGTATCGGGTCAGGGTTAGGGACCTCATGAGTGGTTTCTTTAGGTCTCTTCCTCTTCTTTGAGGAATCTCCACTGTTGTTCCTCCTCTTCTCGAAAGACACTTTTCCCTTGTGTGAAGGTCCACCACCATTGGTGGCATCTGGGACAACTACTATCTTCACGCGAGCCATCTGTATAAGCATACACATAAACCTTTTAGTCTATACCTTTAAGCTAATTATACTTATGTCGATGACGTCTTATTACGTATCTTTTATTAATTTGATGGAGAATTCCTTAATCCTTAACTTACTTACCCATACCACATGAGGGTGAGGAAGAGAGAAAAACCCTAACTCTTAAAATCCTTAATAGAATGTGTGATGAGAAGAGATGAATAAGATGAGAGAATCCTAAATGTATCTTATTTCGAGTCAGATCCTAGGACATCGGCCAGGCAGTCACACAATATGGGAGTCCTCATATTCCTACTAGTGGTGCGGAGGAAAATATTTCCAGCCCCCAAACGTGATCCTTTTCTAGACACCTCTGTCTTTCGTAAAATCCTCTAATAACTCCCTTGGGTTCTACAGAGTTTGAAAATTTTAATAATTATTAACGATTAAATGAGGAACCTTCACTCTGATACCAAATGTAATAACCCTGCCTTCTGATAACCCCCAATTAAGGGAGACCGGGAGTTCAGAGTCGTTATCCCAATTCCCAGATCAAAGGTTTGATAATTAATTAATCAATAACAATTATTAAATTCTACCAGACTATACTGAAACGTTGTAGTAAAAATAAACTTTTTACATACCTTTTTCTTTAAAACTGAGATTTCTAACTTAGAAACCCATTTGAGGCAATGACGGGGCATGAGGGGGGAGCGGCGGCGATCCAGGCGATCGTGGAGGAACGGAGAAATCCCTAGCTACCAACGGAAGCAATCGAAACTGCAACGCTGTGGAAAATTCACGAGAACAACCTGGACTCTCAGCAACGCAAATCAATTTACAGCAGATCGGCCTGAACCTAACGTTCAAAGGGATGCGGGGGACATCCCAGGGAACACAAGAAGATGGAAAGGAAATGATGGATACTGAATCAAGCCCACCAATCCAGGAGACGAGTTACATGGATGATGGAAGTCTGTTGTCAGTGGAGGAGCACATGACGATGCCGATGAAGACCTTTAAACAGGCTGCAACCGGCGTAAGCGGGGATGGCAGGGCCAATCCGGTATTCATAAATGATGAACCAGAAGAGCTAACAATCTTGAGGACATCGAATTAGTGTATGAAAAAGGTATTCTGGAGATTTACGTAGCACCGGAAGCCGAGGAGATTATGAGAAAACCGTTCAAGTATGCAGTCATCGTCAAGCTAATCGATAGGCATATGGGCTTCCTAACTATGGAGGACAGACTAAAACTCATGTTCCGGGCGGTTCGAGCTTTACGAACTTGCATAACAATACTATGTGGCCCAGTTCTATAGCCGTATTGATCAAGAAAACATTCTGACCAAGGGACCGTGGTCGTTATTCAGAAGCTGTCTCATGGTTTGGCCATGGGATGGCTACTTTGAACCCCGTAAGGGGCTGCCGGACTGGATAGTCACATGGATCAGAGTGATAGGCCTCCCTATACATTATTACAATAAGGAAATGTTCCACTATATAGGATAGGCGGTGGGCATACTTATTCGGGTGGATGATCATTCTATTAAATGCACATGCAGCCGTTTTGCTCCTCTTGCTGTTGAGATCGACACATCCAAGCCGATACATCCAGTCATCATTATTAATGGCAGGGAGTACAAGATTGAATACGAGTCGCTCCTGAATTTGTGTCTCAAATGTGGCAAACTGGGCCATGGTCAGGAGGACTGTAAAGGTCATGACAATACTTCGGCGGCACCTAATACTGAACCAATGGAGGACGAGGTAGGCGTTAGATGGCTTGAAGAGGAGGAGAAGTGGCAAGTCTATTACGGAAAAAACATCCGTATGAGATGACCTCAAAGGAACAAGGAGGGCACCAAGAAGAATACTACTTCTGAAAGTCAATCTAACAAATATCAACTGCTTGAGGGAGATGACGCAGAAGAGGCTAATGCAGACCAGCCGGTGAAAGAATATGCACAAACACTAAATAATGAAGATACTAGGGGGCTGAAAGTGTGGAGGAAAAAACAAAGGCGCAATGATGATTTGGATGTATCTGCCAGTAAAGAACCTGCGGTCAAAGGCGCTAAGACAGTAAGTCAAGAATAGAAATTATCCGAGAAATCTACTGAAGAACCTTCCCATACAGTAGTCACACTGGTAGGTGATGAGGTTATCCAAGGCAGACCTACAGCTAATCAGCCAAGTCAACAGGGGAAACAAGCAACAGCTGCTAGTTTAGTTGATATCGAAAAAACCAACAACAGTTTGAAGGACACTGTGGTTGGATCAGGGAGAAAATCTAAGGAAAAGAAGAGTTTGCAAGGTGCTAACAGCCCCCAAAAACCCCAGGCATACGTCACGAGAAGTAAGATCAAATATGGAGGTGATGGGAAAGAGCGGTCGGCGACCCCTACTCTCAACTAAGCCAGTCCTTTATGTTTAATTCCCTAGCGTGGAACATAAGAGGAGCCAGCAAGGAGAATGCTAGGCTCTCTTTGAAGCATCTTGTCATTCAACATAAAATTAAGATTGTCTCTATTTCTGAACCAACGATTTCAGGCGATCAAGCCCAGGCTATGATACGGGACCTTGGTTTCTCTAGCTCTCATCGTGTGGAGGCGCGTGGTTTCTCAGGAGGTATTTGGGTTTTATGGAATGAAGCGGAGTGCAACGTCAGGATTATATCAAGCCATAAATACTACATTCACTACTGCATCAATGAGGAAGTATAGTACACGCTCATCTACGCCTCACCTAGTCCTGGAGGCAGACCAGTTCTTTGGGAACATATCATACGGCTCAGCCATACCATTAACAAACCATGGATCACCATGGGAGATTTTAACTGTAAGCTCAATCCCTTCAAAAAAATTGGAAGCAAGAGATTCAACTTAGCCGAAGCAGTACGGTTCAATAATGCCTTGGTACAAGCAGGCCTCATAGACATCGGTTGTTCTGGTTTCAAATTCACATACAGAAAGAAGCTTCTCCATGAATACTTAGATAGAGCTGTAGCTAATTTGGAATGGATTAGAGACTTCCCTAACTTTTGCTGCATCACACTCCCAAGAATTGGATCGGATCATCACCCTATCGCTGTCATCAATAAGAGTGCAGGGACCCATAATTACTGCTTTAAAACTAAGGCAACTTGGCAAACACAACCCGAATTTGTCAGGCTACTGGGAATGATCGTGAATGATGCTGCAGACTTTCACTCTGCTTTGGATGATATCAAGCAGCCCATCACTAAGTGGGACGCCGGCTGTAGGAAGAAAGCCAACAAGGCAAAAGACTGTTGTCTCCGGACCATTACCAATCTACAAAGGGATCTGGAAATCGGCTTTGACAGTGATAAAGATCAATTATGCAACCAGAAGGAACTTGAACTTGAATCCATCTTAGCCAAAGAAGAATGTGATTGGAAGCAACGTAGTCACGTCCACTGGCTACGGGAAGGTGGTAATGATACAAAATTCTACCATGCCTTTGTTAGTAATCGAAGAAGAATCGATAAGATAACTACTTTACAAGATGAGAGGGGAACATGGATGTCTGACCCTTTGATTCTTAAGACCCATGTCTCAAATTATTTCCAAAACCTCTTCACAACCAGCTCCTTTCCTGACCAATCTGTTATGGCCACGGTCCCAACGCATTTCAGATCTTTGAACACACAGCAGCTGAGGGAGTTATCCGCGTCACCTACGGAGTACAAAATATGGAAACTCATCAAACGTTCTGTGTCCTTTAAAGCTGTGGGTCCGGATGGTACAGACATGCATTTCTTCAAAAGTAATTGGAAGACCATTCGTGGATCAGTCCTAAAATCTATCAGGGGCATGATAAATGGTGACCCTATACTCGACCGTATGGGGGAATCTAGCATTGTGCTTATTCCTAAAATGAAACATCCTGTTAACTGCAACCAACTCAGGCCCATTACTCTTAATAACACCTGCATGAAACTTGCCTCCAAGGTGGTAGTTGAGCGTGTGAAAAAGTTTATCCCTCAGTGGATATCTCCTGTCCAAACAAGCTTTGTACCTGGCAGATCTATTTCTGATAACATTATCATTGTTCAGGAAGTGATCCATAATATGAGAAGGAAATCATGTGCCCCACAAATGTCTATCAAAGTGGACTTTTCTAAAGCTTACGACCGCATGTCTTGGTCCTTTATTGAAGATACACTGAACAATATGTCCTGGCCTATCAATATCAAGTAGTATATTATGAATTCCCTACAAACAGGCACTACTAGCATCATCTTCAATGGAGAAGCTCTACCTCCGTTTAAAGCTACTCAAGGCTTAAGACAAGGTGATCTGATGTCCCCTTATTTATTTATCATGTGCATGGAATGCCTCACTCAACTGATTAACCAGTGCGTGTAGGAGAACAAGTGGAAACCTGTAAAAATTACCCAACAAGGTCCACGCATATCTCATATATCTTTTGCTGACGATATTGTTATCTTTGCCAAAGCTTCCTTGAACCAAATCAAGGTCATCCATGAGTGCTTTAAACTCTTTGAAAAGGCATCCGGTCAGAGAATTTTAGTGGAAAATCTAGAATTTTCTTCTCCAAGTCTGTCCCCCATCACACTAGAGAGGCTATTTGCTCGACTAGCATGATTTCTGAGACCGATGATTTGGGAAGTTACTTAGGTGTACCCATTCTACATAAAAAGGTATCCAAAGACACTTATTCCTTCATTGCCAACAATATGGAATCAAGGATTAACGGCTGGGCTGCCAAAACTTTATCCTTTACCGGTCATCTCTGTTTAGCTAAATTTGTCATCACAACTCTTCCCACTTATGTGATGCAGACGGCAAAAATACCTAATGGTGTGTGTTCAAAGCTAGACAAAATTGTATGTAACTTCATTTGGGGAGGAGGACATAAAGACAGACATGTCTTGTTAGTCTCGTGGAAAAAAGTTTGCACTAGCATGAACGAAGGGGGCTAGGAGTTCGATCTATGGCGGATTGGAAAAAAGCACTCTTATGGAAGAATTCTTGGAAATTTCTTAATAGTGATTCTGAGCTATGGAAAGAATGTCTGAAACTGAAATATAAAAACTATGCTGACTCGCGGTCTACTAATGCTACACCTTTCTGGCGACATCTCGTTTTAGGTCTATCCTTTATCAAAAGTAACTGTATTAAAGCTATCAACGATGGGGAGTCAACGATGGTATGGCAAGACCCCTGGATACCAGGGTTCGAAAGTTTGGATGAACATATGATTCACACAGTCGAAGAGGAGTTGTCGGACCTCAAGGTTGACAGCTTAGTTAATCTAGATGGCAAGTGGGACAAGACATTTCTCAGTTCTTATGTACAACAAGAGGTGGTGGAAAAAAAATTACTCCTTCCTGAGCCGCGGCCGTCCAAAGGTGTGGATCGCTGGTGCTTGATGCATGACGTGAAAGGTTACTACAATACTAATTCTGCATACAACATCATCCATGAAGATGTTGAAACACAGCCAGACAAAGTGTGGCATATGATCTGGTCCCTCTCCTTACCAAGCAAGATCAAAAGCTTCTTATGGTTAGCTTCTCATGATGCAAATATGACATATGTGCGTAGGAAACAACATACTTTTACTGATAATGTTGTGTGTCCTCGGTGCGATATGGCAGAAGAGACAACCATGTATGCTCTCCTGAACTTTCCCTATGCTATGGAGATATGGCAACATACTTCTTACGGTGCGAAAGTCGTTGAGAATTCCAATAACAACACAAGATGCTGGATCCTGAAGAATTTGAAATGCTCGCTGAAAGACCAAACTTCCTTCACCATTACTTGCTGGACAATATGGAAGATGAGGAATGCTTGGGTATTCACTAATATCCCCCCCGGCCCGAGAAGCATTTGAATTACATTACCCTGCTACAACAGCACATCGAAGAGAGTAGGCTTCCGAAGAAAATAGCTACCACCCAGTCTATAGAAGACCCGCTCAATGTAATCGACATGTCCTTTGATGGTAAAATCATAATGGTTGATGCAGCTACCAGAGGAAATATGGCCTCCATCGCCGTTATCCATGTTAATGGCAATGGTAGCTGGATGTTTGGGAAGGCTGACACAATCTGGGCGAGAACGTCAGTGGAGGCAGAAGTAAGAGCTATTGCCCTAGGCTTATTATGCTCTAGCAATGACCATAACAAACCAATCATCATTCTTACGGATTGCTCGACAGTAGTGGAGGCCATTGAAGATACGATAGGGAAATTCCCCAGCCTTCAAAGCTGGGCCAAACCTATTCAAGACCACCTCGAGAGAGTGGGGAATGTGAAGATCATGAAGACGCCTAGAGAGTATATTGGTCCTGTGGATGCTTTGGCCAAGCAACACCTAAAATCCTTCAAGGACACTCGTATTTATACAGACTGTCCCCTCGACCCTGTGGGTCATCCTCTACCCCTTCTCCATTGTAATGGTGGGACACCCACCAAGTTTATTTTCACAGTAGAACATAATTGTAATGTAGTTTCTTTACCTGCAAGAGAAGGGAGGGATGAATAAAATGGCCTTCTGACTTCCCTAAAAAAATTGGGATTTCTAAACTTCTATCCACACAGATACTAATCTAACTAATCCTCCTTGCTCTTTAACTTGTGAATTCACAATGTGCCAATTTACTATTTGTCCTTTTGGGTTTGTACCTAAAATTCCGACAAACAAAACGTTGGTCAGCATAAAGCTGGTATGTGGGGGAAAGCAATAATCGTGCAATTAACCATAACAACTTATCGCAGTCAATTACAGTTTAACAAACAACTTTACATTTTAAATGTAACTGTGTGATCCATACGTACCCTATCCTCTGCGCTCTCCCTACAGTGGACCTGGATGCTACCTTCCTTATGGTAGATCCCCATTAAACCCCTCATGATCCTACCTAACCGGTGAATCAGTTTCTAGGGTTGAGTCACATGGCACTACCCGTAGGTAGCCCACTCCTTAACTCATGGTGTGCTAAAGAGTCTCCTGGCACTACACGTGGGTAGCCCAATTTCTAACTCATGATAACCTAGACCTTGATCCAGGTTACCCTTTTTAGCATATGCAAAGCCACAGAGGAGGATTTGGATCTAAGCCAGTTATATAGATATACATTTATAGTGATAATCATAGTCACTTTATAGTTGCATGAAATAAAAGACATCCAAGCAGTTATTTTCATGCAATTGATAAAAACATTCGGGAATCGCCATGAAACTAAAGCGATTATCCATAAGCGTAACCACATACATGTAACTGCATATTTGGAGACAGAATCAACTATGTAGAGAGAAAACCCAATCAAGCAAGCAAAATGCACAGAAACCCTGAAATAAACATACCAACTTCCTTTTATCAATATTTATCCAATTTCATCTTATTTCTTAGGATTTCTATTCCAATTTTAGGGTTTCCTTTGAAATTAGGGTTTTGCCTCCACTTTTAGTATTATGAACCCTAATTCATCAAAACTACATAAAACCTTTAAAATTCTCATTTTAATACTCCTAACGGACATAGGATCATTATTTAGTAACTTATTTCCTTAATCTAAAATTATCATGGTTTTCTTCCTTTTTAGCCCTAAATTAGGGTTTTTTTTTTAGTTTAAGCCATAGGATCTTCTATTCATCCCACTCCTCTCTTTGTGGGCTAAAATCAAGCAAAAAAGTTACAACTCCTGCTTACTAAGCAGGTAAACATCCATCTAGAAAACAGATCAAAGGCAGAAGACAACCATACACGGGCCACCCACAAAAGATAAAGAACGACTAGCCATTCTCCCATCTAAAGAAGATATAAGGTGTGTCGTTTCTCTCTAAGATGTTCATCCCTCTTATCCGCATGGGAAGAGATGAAGGATCAGAAATGATGTAGGTATGCTCGAAATGAGCACCCCAAAGCCCAAGCTCTCGAGGAATAGAGTTAATGATCTTCGGGACCAAGGAACCAGAAATGGCTTCTGTATCAAGCAACTCTCGAATCTCTCTGGTGGTATGAGTAATGTGCCAGGGACCATGGTCATCCTGCCAAAGGATCTTCATCACATGAGGGTTGTCAATCTCAATAGTAGAAATCGTCAGGTTGTTATCGTCAGCAATCTTGAGAGAAACCATGATTCCACAGATGTAAGCCGATATATAATCATTGACATTCAGCCAGGCTCTGAAAGCAAGGCGAATGTTACATCGCCTATCTCTAATGACGCCTGCAACCCATCTTCTAGATATGTTGTCTTCAGTGATGTACTTGCCGGTGGTGATATTCATCTTAAGATTGTTGATGTCAGGCTTGTTCCATTTAACACAGTGTATCCTTCTCATCTTCATAATAGGCTGAATGATATGAGCATCGTTTAGCCTAGAAAAAAGATCGATGTCCTCAGTGCAAATAAAGAAGTGACGACGACTGTTGAACCGGATGATGTGCAGAATATCGGCCCTAAATTAGGGTTTCTATATGTATTATCCTTCATTTATAGATTAAAACCATATATTAGCCAACTTTGTATTCAAAACAGATGGAAACTCAATTTTAATATTCAACAGGTTAATACTTCTCAAATTAACCTATTAAACTACAAAGATTCATCCTTTATGTTCAATTAGGGTTTCTAATTACCTTTTAATACCTTTTTCTACCCAATTAAAGTACTTTTGCAAAACAAAATAGAATCAGGTCGCCAAACTATTTTTATCATGTTCCTCGTATTTTTCTAAGCAACTTTCATGTATAAAGTTTTCTCATCGGAGATTCCTAGCTATTTCTATGATCTTCGCAAATAAAAACCTTTTTCTGCATTATTTGAGCAGAGAGAGCTAATTGCCGAATTTTGAGAATTGTTCGATTGGTGCGCCGCTGGTCCGCCTTCAGATCTTACGCTCCACGTTGATTTCCTCCACTGACTCAGTCACGCGCGCGCCCCCCAAACCGGTCTGTTGGATCCCTCTCAAGTCCACGATGTACCCTGATCTGAGGGCTACTGCTCCTCGTCTTCCTCCTCTTCTGTACTTGAACAATGTGGAGGCACCATGGCTGGACCTTGTAACAACCCCGCCTCCCGGTAACCCCCAATTAAGGGAGACCCGAAGGTCAGAGCCGTTATTCAATTAATAGGATCAAAGGTTCGACAAATAATCAATAACAATTATGAAATTCTACTAACTAACTGGAATTTGGTATAAAATTAAAACTTTACTTACCTTTGAAAACTTTGGGAATCTATCTATCCAAGCTTGAATCTACTCTAACTAATCCTCCTTGCACTTTATGTTTCACTTTCACAATGTGTCACTTTACTATTTGTTCTTTCAATTGTTGTTCCTAAAACGCTGACAAACAAAACGTCGGTCAGTATATCGAAATATACTGGTATGTGGGGACAACCAAAAGTTTTCACATAAGGATAATAATCTAATTATCACAATCAAGTTAATTAACAAGCCAATTTACACTTTTCAGTATGACATTCTCCACCGCTTTTTCCCTAACCCTGGCATACCCACTTTAGGGTTTCCTTTTCCAATGACTTAAGGCCACCTTCTCAATCCCGAGCTTGGTGCCTGGGGGTCACCACCCGTGGTGCCCACTAGTCATGCAATATCATAGGCCACCTTCTCATTCCCGAGCTTGGTGCCTGGGGTTACCACTCAAGGTGTCCCTTGGTCTACCCATCTGGGCCTGACCTTTGGCATCATCCATCAGGGTGACATGTAGGTGCAAGAATCCATACTTCTATTATTAATGTGATAATCATAGTGACTTTATAGTTTGCAAGTATGAGCATCCAAACTGATAATTTGCATTCAATGCGATTAACCATCCGGAAAATCCTCGGGAAACTAAGGCAGTTATTCATAATTAACCACATACCTGGTCTGACGATTTGAACAGAAATATCCATGCAAATAAGAATCCAAGAAAGAAAGCATTTTCAACAAGATCCTGAAATAATCATGTAATTCCCTTTTTATTATTCATGTCATCAAGATCCATTAAACCTAGCTCGCTTCCTAGGGTTTCTAATTCACTTTTAGGGTTTCTATTGCAATTAGGGCTTCCATTGATCTTTTACTATTTTTTAACCCTAATTTAACGCAATTGATCACAAACCCAAATTATCTCAACGTCTAATCTTCAGTTTTGGATTAAAGGCATAATTAACCATTAAATAAGTCCATTAAGCCTATTTTACATTAAAGCTACTATTTTTATCCTTTTCAATTATGACAAAGTCATTACACTCATCTATCGTCCATTCATAGTTTATTATGATTGAATTCACATGCGAACTCTATTCATCATTAAATCCACCTTTTATTCATTAGAAAACCATGATTATTATATTAAGGGTATTTACCCATAATTAGGAGCTTAACCATCATTTAACACCTTTAATATCCAATAGGTTGTAATTACTCACTTTCATCAATTAAGTATTATGAACTTAACCCTAATTCTTCATTATCTTCAATAAGGATTCTTTAATCCAACTTATGTTCACAAATCATTATATTTTAGTTGTATACTAGAAATTTTCAATTTATAATCACTAAAACTCATGCTTTCCCAAATTAGGGTTTTATCCCATCAAACCATGTACAATATCACAAAAACCCTAAAAGCAACATATTAATCATCTTTTTATGATTTTATCTTTTTCTTTACTCTAAACATGTTTATTTTGATCAAAACCCAAAATCAATATCCATCACGATTGCTTTTATCTCTTCATAGGGTTTTTCCATTATTTAATGCATTAAAAGGCGAAAAACCCTATACTTCTTGAAAAGCATTCACAAACAGGCTCTACTATCATTTTTATCATGTTCTACGCATTTTTCTGATTAAAAATCACTACTTACTTGCATTTTTTGGATAAAGGATCTATTTTTAATGAATTATGCAAGATTCTTCAATTTCCTTGTATTTCGACTAGAGAGGCAACTAACCTGAGATTTTCTAGAAAACTCCCGACCGCCAGATCGTGAGTCTCATTGACCGAGCCTGATCGAGTGGCTCTCTGTGCGCGCGCCCACTTAACAGAGTTCATACTTGCAGACGCTCTTCGGTCGTCGATTCTCCTCACGGCCCATGATGGAACTTCATCGTACGGCTGCTGCTAGTCGTCTTCTCATGATCTAGCAACGTGACCCCATGGCGGCACCGCAGCCCAAGCTCGCTGGAGGGATCTTGTCCCGCTAACCTGGGGCACGATGGCAGCAAGGAGCAGACCGGTGGTGATCATGAGGGTCTGCCGCATACGATTGCGGACCTATTTATAGGACATAGGGTCCCCTTTAGGGTTTCCCAATCTCCCGCCACTCCTTACTTTTGGCCCAATTGGGCACTTCTTCTAGAACGATCGAAACCACCCACAACCTAGGTGTATTGGGTGCGGAATCATCTCACGAAACCAACCAACCACTTTCCGTGTTTGCATATCGTCAGATCTGCGAGGAAAAATTGAGGGAAAGTCCCTCTGTCGCGCGTCACTTTCCTTCTCTGAATCGAGGAAGGAGACGCACAGCTAGCGTCGGATCTTGATCCGACGGCTGTCATCATCCCAAGCAAATTTCTTTTAAATCGATAAATGTGTGACATTTATTATAATCACAACACTTTAGGGAAATTTGTAAAAGTCATAACTCCCAAACCGAGTGTCCAATTAAAATCAAATTTTGAGGGAAAGTTTATAATAACTTTATCTACCTCTCTACCAAAATTGGGCTCATTATCTAAAAGAAAACGTGCCTTTTCTTTAGGTGCAAGATATTACTTAATTATATATATATATATATATATCTCACATATTTTCTCTTTCCCTTGCTATTAAATTATTATTCTGAGTTCCTTGAACCTCAAGAAACCTTAATGGCTCGAAATCCCATATTGGGGATATACCTTAGCCTCTTTCTTTATCTTACATCCTTTTTCTCGTTATCTTGCTTTTTCTTTATTAAAATATCTCTTTTTGAAGATTTCTCTTTATTTCTCTTTTATTTTCCTCATTAGTATTCCTTTTATCATTAGGAATCCTTGGGATATGAAATTCCACCAAGGATAACTCAATTATACCTCTTTTCACTTGTTTTCCACATTTTATCATTATTTTCAATTTCTTTCTTAATAAAGAAATACTTAATTGATCTTTTCTTTTCTTGTTGTATTTTCTTTGCAACTTTGGACTCTTTGGAATCCAAGGAACCCAAGAGGCACGAAATCCCTCTTTAAATTTGCCTTCTAGAGGTTTCCACACCTTTCTTTTCTCAAAAACTCCATTATTCATTTACGAATTGAATTTCCTTTTTATTGGGCCCAATAGCCAATAAAGCCCAAAACACAAACATCAAGGCTATTGTAAACGAGATCCATTTATTCAAAATAAATTATATCATTACTTGTTCCAATATCTTTAATATGAGAAATTACATTTCTCACCAATGAACCCAAAAGTTGGGGTTGTAACATCCTTCCCCTCTTATAAGAATTTTGTCCTCAAAATTCCATCAAGCAAACAAAAAGTTTAGGATAAGTCTTCTTATGTCCATCAGGGCTCTCATGTGGCTTCACCCTTTCCATGGTGTTTCCCAAGAACCTTCATTATCTCATTTTCTTTCATCTGAGTTCTTTCTTACCTTGGTATATCGTACCCTCATAGGTGACTCAGGACTTTTCAGCCTTTCAAAAGTTGAATAGGTTCAGGGCACAACACCTGGCTTGGGTACCTCACATAGTGATCTAGATCGGACTCATGCAATACATCATTTTATCCTGAGGGGTAAGGTTAAACACAAACATCTCCACCAATCCATCTCAAATGGACCCATATATCAGGGACTCAACTTTCTCAGCTTTAGCTTAGAGGGGTCGGATTTTCACATCACATATTCTCCCACAGTGAACTGCATGTCAGTTTGCTTTGCATCATCTTGTGACTCATGTCACCACTGGGCTCTCTCTCGTCCATTGCACGATCAAAGAGACTTCATCTACACACACTATGGTTCTTTTTTGACCTTCGTGAGGCCTCCTTCACCAACATCATCTTAATGAAGTGGTGACTGACACAACCTCTCTATAAGACTTCTTGCATCTCGATAAAGGCTATGGTGGTTAACATCACATCTTAAGGACTGTCTCTTTGTATTACCCTGAACAAGCACACTTGCTCTCATCAGACCCTCTAGTCTGGATCATACTAACCATTAGTTAGGGGTGATAAACCATACTATGATCGAGTTTTTCATGTATATACTTCCACCTCATGGAAGTGAACCTTTAGGTCATATGTAAGAACTTTTGAACTTGTATCATGGTGTAGTTGAACCATCTCTCTCTCTTATGTAGTTCAACAGAATCTATCTATTGACAATACTCTTTTCTTTCTCATGTTATCTAGGTAAGGTGATCTACCATAACCCATATTGCATCTTGACCTTCTGGGTCAAAGGGAGACTTACCACAACATTCATAGTGATGAACGCCCATTCCCTCTCAGGAACTCTTTTATCCTCTATATCGATACACTGGGTTACTGGTGTTCGTCCTTCACCCCCAGGCTTGCATGGCCACATGCTACATGCAACTTTGTTTTAAGCATCCAGAGTACTACCATTACTTACTATATTTGTGGTACCAAGGTATATCATAACCCCCTGTATTGTTATGATTCCTCAAGCTTGATACCTCAGAAACCCTAAACCATTCTCAAAAGGGTTTTATTACCTTCCTATCCAAAGAAGTGTATCTGAGGTTCTATCACCATCCTTTTACTACATCAAGGACTAAACTGGCTAACCAAACATCCATTAACTTGCTCAACATATCTTGTTACATCTGTGTGTTAGCCAAAACACATCCTCTTTACAAACATAGGGTTAGTCGAACAACCACAACTTCTTCTAGCTCCCAACTAACTAGGCAGCTATATCTCAACCAGAGTATTTATCCTTAGGTGTTAGGTAATTTTGAAGACATACACCTCCACATATTGTACTTATCATCCCATATCAAACTCTAAGTTTGTCTTCATCAAGAAACTCTGAGTTCATCCTACTGGTGATCAAACTCAATCTAGTATCACTTGAAAATTCCACAGAGCTCATGCTAAAAAAAACATCCTTATAAGATGACTACCTTATTTCTCTTAGTGTTTGTGAACCATCCATGTATTATTCCTTCCACAAAGGTATGTTATCATCTCTATCCTCATACCTTGTAGCAACGTTCCAACTTACATCATCTTTATTCTTGGTGTAAGGCATGTGTACTGTCCTATCTCTCACTCCCATAACAAGAAGAAATAAGCATTTGGCAGCCGTCCAAATACAGAGTTCTTCCCATTCCAAGAGTAGAGATGGTACATCCCACCTTGCCAGTACACCTTCACATCTAAGTTGAAATGTGCAACTCATGTCTCCACATCAAAAACATCATGATATCAAAAATTACTTACATGGAAAACTGGTCTCGAACCTACTTGGGTTTACACACAATCCTTGGTCATCGACTCTGGGTCTATAGGGTGCCGGTGCTTTTGGGGCTATCCCTCTTCCCTCATGCATCCATAGAGTGCCCTACTCATCTGCCCTTTGGGTCCCATGAGTTCATGAAGGTGATCAATCTCCTAACCCATGGCCCTTAGACAATGATAGTTGTTACCTCCCGACCCTATGGTCATGTGCAACTAGGGAATTAGGCAACTCCTTCTTCCATCGGTCTTATCCCGACCTGACCCTAGGATAGACTTAGGATTCCATTATAGTGCATGTTCAACTTAGAACCTTACCCAATCCTTCCTCATCTCTTTCTGCATTCGTGACTGACTTTCATCCCTTCATAGGGGTCATGGCAACCTGCCTACCTTGGTCAGGCCCCATACCGGTTACCCCCATGGTAACACATCCACATGCACCCAGAGATGGCTATTTATGGGTCTATAGGTTCATTCTCATGCCATGTACTCTTCACTTAGCTTCTCAAGATCCTATGAAACCTCTTTAGGTTACCTCAAAACCAACAAGACTGGTATACACCCTACAAAAGGGTCCCTCTCCCAGGATGGGAGGAAACTACACCTGATAACAGTAGTCACAAACGTCCTTATGTTTAGGGTATGCATCCACATGAACGTGCTTAGCCCTAGCAAGCTACTAAGGCATAAGAAGATACTTACCAAACCATGCTAGGTCACACTTGTTCTCACACTCAACATTAGATCAACTTAGTTGTGAGGGGTTCATCAAACATACCCTTAACTTAAGGGGTTTCCTTTACCTCTACACATGAGGAGTACCATGCTCGAAACTATAGAGACTCAAATCTCATCATGAGCATTGGATACACTACTTCCCCTCTTAGGCCTAGAAACCCTAGGTTCACCTTTGGGTGTCCAACTGCATGCTCAACCTCTTAACTACGAATCAAGCATGTCCAAGTTACGTCATCCTTTCATTCGAGCAACACTTCAGAGTTGAGTCCTCTTCCAGAACAACCAACTAGGTACAAGGCCTCATAACTTGCTAATAAGCTTCTTCAGGGTCTAAGCAACTCTTCGTCTTATCTCAGCAGGTACACTATAGACACCTAGGTTCCAGAAGCATCATCCTCCCTTTAGGGTTTGGTTCCTCTAAAGGCAACCAAGACATCATCAGCCTCCAAGGGTCAAGCATACAACAACCACTATCATCCACTTAGGTTGCATCGTCCTCAACTCCTACTGTTCCTCAAGTTTCGGGGTTTTAGGCTTCCAACCTTCTTGTTGGGGTCATGCTTTCTCTCTCTATAGCTAATTCCACCTCCAACCATACTTACTAGAGGTCCCTTCTCCATGAAGGCTCATGCTCTCAAGCAAACCCCTATGTGGTTGAAGCCTATGCTCAACTCGTGTTTGGCTCAATATTATCCATATCTATTTATACTTATCTCATAAGCCATCCATCATGCCCTTCTGGCCAGAGTTTCAACCTACTACCGTACCATTGACGTACTCTAGGGGCATGCTATCCCCTACTCGCAAAAGCCATAGGGTTTCTATAGGTCCTTCACTAACTTCATCCATGAAGGATCTACCCTTTTCTCTAACATGCTCAACCCTTTCCCCGGGTTGCCAAAGGTGCTATATCATCCAACCTCTCATGGCTCGTATGACAATCCAAAGGCATATCTATCCAAACACCCAGTCTACCATGACATCTAACTCATCATGTCATCTCTCTCTAACCTTCACTTAGGATTAGGGTAAACATCATCCTCAAAGGATGTGCCATGTCTCTACCTTCAAGGGGGTCTCTACCTCCAAGACTAACTCCCTCTACTCATCCTCCTGACAAGGAGGTCTATCCTCAGGTCTCTCCTGAGGGCAATGACAACTCGTGTCATACAACCTAAGCATGTATCTATTCTTTAGTTTACGCTTAATCTATTAAGCTTATGTCCATGACATCTTATTTACATGCTTTTCATTAATTTGGTGGAGGATTCCTTAGACCTTATTAACTTTACCCATACCTCAAGAGGGTGAGAAGAAGTGAGAAAACCCTAATCCTTAAGGTCCTTAATAGAATTTGAGTTGAGAAGGGATGAACAAGATGAGAGAGTCCTAAAGGTATCTTATTTCGATTCATACCCTAAGACTTTGGCCAGGCAGTCACACAGATCCGGGAGTCCTCGTATTTTGACTAGCGGTGCGGAGGAAAATATTGCCAGCCCCTGGTCGTGATCCTTTTCTAGACACCTCCGTCTTTCGGATAATCCTCTAATAACTCCCTTGGGTTCTATGGAGTTTTTAAAATTTAATAATTATTAAAGATTAAGTGAGGAACCTATGCTCTGATACCAATTGTAACAACCCCGCCTTCCGGTAACCCCCAATTAAGGGAGACCCGAAGGTCAGAGCCGTTATTCAATTAATAGGATCAAAGGTTCGACAAATAATCAATAATAATTATGAAATTCTACTAACTAACTAGAATTTGGTATAAAATTAAAACTTTACTTACCTTTGAAAACTTTGGATAGATAGATTCCCAAAGTTTTTAAAGGTAAGTAAAGTTTTAATTTTATACCAAATTCCAATTAGTTAGTAGAATTTCATAATTGTTATTGATTATTTGTCAAACCTTTGATCCTATTAATTGAATAATGGCTCTGACCTTCGGGTCTCCCTTAATTGGGGGTTACCGGGAGGCGGGGTTGTTACATACCTCGTCGGAGCGAGCACAATTGAGCGAGAGAGAGGGTTTTGGGACTTGAGGAGTTGCCGTCAGGGTTCGCGAGGGTGAGAGGAAACATGTGGGGGTCTATTTATAGGATATGGGGGGTCCTTTTTAGAGTTTCCTATCCCCTCCTCCGTCTGCTTCTTATCTCAAATGGGTGTTTCGCCAAGACACAATAAAAGTTCACCAACCTAGGGTTGAGAAGCTTCGTCTCTCTCTCCCGAACTCATTTGAACTCTTTCCTAGCATGCACATGCGTTGGATCATGTGGAAATCGAAGGGGGAAATCCCCCTGTACTCGGCCATAGTCCTTGTCCCGCTGGGACTTTGACGATGAGTGGTGCATGTTGGATCAAGATCCGACGGCCCACATCCTTCGCGCTTAAACAAAAGTTAACGATTTTTCCTATTTTTCAAGATAAATCACATTTTGAGGATAATTTAAAAATATCATAACTCTCAATTCGTAATTCCTTTTCACCTCAAATTTTTAGGGAATCATGTTTATGATTTTATCTTTCTTCATGCAAAAATTGGGATCATTATCTAAAGAAAACGAGTCCTTTTCTTTAGTTGCAATTTAACACTTAATTATTCATATTTTCCACATATTTTCTCTTTCCTTAACCTTTATATTATTATCCTGAGTTCCTTGAACCTCAAGGAACCTTACTATCTCGAAATTCCATCTTGGAAAATATTCCTTAGCCCTTTATTCTTCTTTTATCTATTTTCTTGTTTATTCCTTTATCCAATTTAATTCCTTTTCCTTTTCTTTTTCTTTTTCTTTCAATTGGGCTCAATAGCCAATAAGGCCCGTTAAGAAAACATACAAGGCTATTATGCATGAAAATCCTTCAAATAAAACCATTAAATCAACCATTGATTTCATTTATCTTTTAAAAGGAGATTTACAAATATCATTACATGGTTTAGAAAAATGGGGTTATAACAATAGTACACATGGATCTTTGTATATGTACATTTTGTACAATCACATGTACACATCTGTACACAATAGTACACATGGATCTTTGTATGTGTATAGTTTTGTACGGCCATATGTACACATGTGTATGACCATGTTTACAATTTTGTACACATGTACATTAGAATGTGTACACATTTCATAATCTTGTACATATGTGCATTGGAATGTGTATAATTTTGTAGACACGTACACATATGTACGACCATGTGTACAGTTTTGTACACATGTACATTGGAATGTGTACACAACAGTGCTCATGGTTGTTTATACGTATACAGTTGTGTACACATGCACTTTGTAATGTGTACACATTTTCATAGTCTTGTACACATATGTATCATCATGTGTACACATGTGTACATGACTAAATAAAATTGTATACACATTTGCATAGTCTTGTACACATTTATATGTGTACAAATTTATGTGTAGAGTTTTTTACACATGTACTTTGTAATGTGGACACATTTGCATAGTCTTGTACACAGGTGTATCGTCATGTGTACATATGTGTGCAAGATTATACACGTGTATTGGCATGTGTACATTTATGTTTAGACTTATACAAATATGTGTAGAACAATACATCTTTGTATGTGTACACATCTATACACAATAGTACACATGGATCTTTATATATGTATAGTTTTGTACAACCATGTGTACACATGTGTACAATCATGTGTACACTCTTGCACACATGTACTTTAAAATGTGTACACATTTTCATAGTCTTGTATGGATGTGTACTGCCATGTGTACAGTTTTATTCAGTTTTATACACATGTGTGCACATGGAGGTTTACATGTGTACTATTTTATACATCCATGTGTACACATATGTACGACCATGCATACAGCTTTGTACGCATGTACTTTGGAATGTGTACATATGTACATGGTCTTGTACACATGTGTACGACCATGTGTACACATGTGTATGACCATGTGTACAGTCTTGTACACATGTACTTTGGAATGTGTATACATTTTCATAGTCTTATACGCATGTGTAGTATCGTGAGTATAGTTCTGACCAGTCTTGTACATTTGTACACAATAGTATATGTGGATGTTTATATGTGTATAGTTTTGTACACATGTACTTTGGAGTATGTACACATGTGTATAGTCATGTGTACACATGTGTACATGATTATACACATGTGTAATGCCATGTGTACATTTGTGTTCAATCTAGTATAGATTTGTACAAAATAGTACAAATTGATCTTTGTATGTGTACATCTTATAAAGCCATGTGTACACATGTGTACACAACAATACACATGTGTAGTGCCATGTGTATAGTTTTGTACAGTATTGTACAGATGTTTATAGAATAGTACACATGGATCTTAGTATGTGTACATTTTGCACAACAATGTGTGCACATCTGTACAAAACAGTACGCATGGATCTTTGTATGTGTACAAATTTGTACAGCCATGTGTACACATCTATACACAACATGGATCTTTGTATGTGTACAGTTCTATACGATTATGTATACACATGTGTACGACCATGTGTATAGTCTTGTACACATTTGTATTGTCATGTGTACACATATATATAAGATTATACACATGCATAACGGCATGTGTACATTTATGTTCAGACTTGTACAGATGTGTACAGAATAGTACACATGGATCTTTGTATGTGTACAGTTTGTACATTCATGTGTACACATCTGTATATAACAGTACACATGGATCTTTATATTTGTACATTTTTGTACAACCATGTGTACACATGTGTACAATCATGTGTACACTCTTGCACACATGTACTTTGGAATGTGTACACATTTTCATAGTCTTGTTCGGAGGTGTAGTGTCATGTGTACAATTTCATTCAGTCTTGTACACATGTGCACACATGAAGGTTTACATGTGTACTATTTTGTTCATCCATGTGTACACATGTGTACGACCATGCATATAGTTTTGTACACATGTACTTTGGAATGTGTACATATGTGCATGGTCTTGTACACATGTGTACGACCATGTGTACACAAGCATAGGACCATGTGAACAGTCTTATACACATGTACTTTGGAATGTGTACACATTTTCATAGTCTTGTACATATGTGTAGTGTCATGTGTACAATTTTGTACACATGTACATTGGAATGTGTACACAACAATACACATGGATGTTTGTATTTGTATAGTTTTTTACACATGTACTTTGTAATGTGTACAAAATTGCATAGTCGTATACACATGTGTATCGTCATGTGTACTCATGACAACAAGACTAAATAAAACTGTGTACATATTTGTATAGTCTTGTACACATTTATATGTGTACAAATATATATATATGTCTACAGTCTTATACACATGTACTTTGTAATGTGTACACATTTGCAAAGTCTTGTACATATGGGTATCGTCATGTGTACACATGTGTACAAGATTATATACATGTGTAATGGCATGTGTACATTTATGTTCAGACTTGTACATGTGTTTACATAACAGTACACATGGATCGTTATATGTGTTCACATATGTATACAAGAGTACACATGGATCTTTATATGTGTACAGTATTGTACAACCATGTGTACACATGTGTACAATCATGTGTATACTCTTACACACATGTACTTTGGAATGTGTACACATTTTCATAGTCTTGTATAGATGTGTAATGCCATGTGTATAGTTTTATTCAATCTTGTACACATGTGTACACATGGAGGTTTAGATGTGTTGTTTTGTACATCCATGCATACACATGTGTACAAGCATGCATACAGTTTTGTACACATGTAATTTGGAATGTGTACATATGTGCATGGTCATGTACACATGTGTATGACCATATGTACACATGTGTACAGTCTTGTACATATGTACTTTGGAATGTGTACACATTTTCATAGTCTTGTATGAATGTGTAGTGCCATGTGTACAGTTTTCACCAGTCTTGTACATGTTTGCACAATAGTACACGTGTTTGTTTATATGTGTATAGTTTTATACACATGTACTTTGGAGTGCGTACACATGTGTATAGTCTTGTACACATGTTACAACCCCAATTTTTGGGTTCTTTTGGTAAGAAATGTAATTTCTCCTATTAAAGATATTTTAACAAATAATGATATAATTTTTTTTTAATAAAGGGATTTCGTTTACAATAGCCTTGTTGGTTGTTTTGTGGGCTTTATTGGCTATTGGGCCCAATAACAAGGAAAAGACAAAAGAAACTCCATTATTAAATGAGTAAATGGTGAAAGGAAATATGTAGAAACCTATAGAAGGCAAAGGAATGTTATCCAAAGATGGATTTCGTGCCTCTTGGGTTCCTTGGGTTCCAAGTAGTCCAAAGTTGCAAAAATAATGCAACAAGAAAAGAAAAAAAACAATTTAATATTTCTTTATCAAGAAAGAAATTGAAAACAATGATGAAATATGGGAAATAAGTGGAAAGAGGTATAATTGAGTTATCTTTGGTGGATTTTCGTACCCATAAGGTTTCTAATGTTAAAAAGAATTCCAATAAGGAAAATAAAAGGAGAGATAAAGAGAAATCCTCAAAAAGCGATATTTTAATAAAGAAATAATAAGATAATAAGAAATTATGGATATAGATGCATCTAGAAGGATAATGAGTATCCACTAAAAAGGATTTCGAAATATTAGAGTTTCTTGGGGTCCAAGGAACCCCAATGGAGAAAAAGAAAGAGAAAATATGTGAGATATATATAATTAAGTGATATCTTGCACCTAAATAAAAGGCACGTTTTCTTTTAGCTAATGAGCCCAAACTTGGCATGATGATAGATTAAGTCATTAATAAGTTTCCCTCAAAATTTGGGATAAAACAAAGCCATGGATTAAGAGTTACGATTTTTACAAATTATCCTAAAATCAAAATGGTTTTCTTTAAAATAGGAATATGGTTTTCCTTTGTTTTGGCGTGAGCAGTGTGGATCGTTGGATCCTGATCCAACACATGTTGTGCATCTCCTAGTCATACCTGAACCAGGAGCAGGTCGCCAATCGAGGGATCCTTCCCTTCGATTTTTCTCGCATTTTAATCGATGTACAAGCAAGGAAAGAAGTTGGTTGGGATCGGGAGTTTGTTTCGCACCCAACCAGCCTAGGTTTGGTGTGGTTTTGTGCAATCTATAAAAAACACCCAATTGGGCAGAGAACGAGTGTGGCGGTGAGGTGGGGGAACCCTAGAAGAGCACCCTAAAACCTATAAATAATACCTCTCTAGACTCCTTACACCCTGACGGACACGACCGGCCACTTATTTTGTTCTCTCGTGCCCTGGTTTCATGAAGTGAGCCTGCTCTGATGAGCTCCAGGCTATGATGCCGCCGTGGGCTGAGCAGTTGGGGAAGAAGGAGGGGAGCAGCAGTAGTCGTTCGATGGGGATCCATGGTGGGCTCGCGAAGGATATCCACGGCCCAGGATCGAGTGCACCTCCAGATCAGAGAAAGTGGATGTGTGTGGCCTCATCCACGAGATTGGGTCAACCGCTTACCGCGACATTGATCTGACGTCCCTCATTTTTCCCAAAAAGAAAAGGTAAATAGCCTCTTTGACTAGAAAATCTAGAAAATGCTTTTTCTTTCAAAAAATGTAGTAATTAGTAGGAAGGTCGGATGAAGGAACTTAATATATGAAAATTGATCAGGAGAAAACAAGGAATGCAATAAAAATATAATTGAAGCCTGATTTTGATTGCAATGCAAAAAATGTGTAAAGATGCTATCTTTAATGGTTTAATTAATACAAAACCCAAATCTTTGGTGATTAA
Organism: Alisma plantago-aquatica; assembly: GCA_963693085.1. Taxonomy (NCBI): domain Eukaryota; kingdom Viridiplantae; phylum Streptophyta; class Magnoliopsida; order Alismatales; family Alismataceae; genus Alisma; species Alisma plantago-aquatica. The sequence goes on from OY856412.1 coordinate 214,957,723, forward strand.
TGATTTGGGGAGGGTTAAATGGATGTTTAAAGTTGATATTAACCTGTTGATTATAAAAAGGGCACATTAGATCTAAAAGGATGATCTTTATGCATAGTTTGATTAATTTAAGATTCCATGTACATGAATATGCTTTAATGGGTCTTGAAACCCTAATCCCGATAATTGTGACTCTTAATGGCTTTAATTGTTCAAATTCATGAATAAAGTTGAGATATGATAGTTCTAAGTGATTTTGAGTATAAATGTTCCTAATTATGGATAAATACCCTTAATATGGAAATTAGGGTTTTCTAATGGATAAAGGTAGAGTTATTGATAAATAGAGTTCATATGTGAATTAGATTGTAATGAACTATGAGTTGTTAATCCGGAAGGAACCAAAGATGATAATTGGGCCTAGTGATCTTGTCATGAATTAAAATGGGTAAAATGGTAGTTTTAATGTAAAAGAGGCATAATAGACTTAATGGACTTTTAATTATGCCTTTTATCCGAAATTAGGGTTATATGTTGTTAAAAGGTAACCTTAATATCTTTCGTGAAGAATAGATGAGATAATTAGGGTTTGTGAGTAATTGTATAAAATTAGGGTTTAAAATGGAAAAAAGAAGTCAAACCCTAATTGCAATGGAAACCCTAAAAGTGGACTAGAAGCCCTAGGAAGCGAGCTAGGTTTAATAGATCTTGATGGCATGGTCAATAATAGGAAATTGTATGCATATTTCAAGATCTCATTGAGTGTTTGCTTGCCTATTTAGATTTCTTGATTGATTGGATTAATGATGTATCAAATCAGCCTGGCAGGTATGTCGTTACGCTTATGGTTAATCGCTTTAGTTTCACGGTGATTCCCGGTTGTTTTATTAGTTTCCTGAAAATAACTACTTGGATGACTTTTATTTCATGCAACTATAAAATGACTATGATTATCACCATAAATATATATACATGACTGGATCAGATCCTGATCCTCCTTTGTGGCTTTGCTAATGATGAAAAAGGTAACCTAGTACAGGTCCTACTTGTTAAGTAGGACATCAGGTTATCAAGAGTTAGAAATTGGGCTACCCACGTGTAGTTCTATGAGACTCTTTAGTACACCATGAGTTAAGGAGTGGGATACCTATGGGTAGTGCCAAGTGACTCAACCCTAGAAATTGATTCACCTATTAGGTAGGATCATGAGGGGTTTAATGGGGATCTACCAGAAGGAAGTTAGCATCCAGGTCCACTGCAGGGATAGCGTAGAGGCTAGGGTATGTATGGATTGAGCAGCTATGCTGAAAATGTAAAGTTGTTTGTTAAATCATAATTGATTGCAATATGTTGTTACATTTAATTGCTCGATTATTGTTTCCCCCACATACCAGCATATTCATTTATGCTGACCGACATTTTGTTTCTCGGTATTTTAGGTACAAATGAAAAGGACAAACAGTAAAGTGGCATATGTGGAATTAAATGAGAATTAAAGTACAGAGGAGGATTAGTTAGAATAGATTGCAGATGTGGATAGAAATACATAACCAAGTTTTTGAAAAAGGTATGCAAAGTTTAATTTTATTATAGCCTTTCAATTTAGTTGGTAGAATTTGATGATTATTATTGTTTATTTTTTGAACCTTTGATCTGGAAATTGGGATAACGACTATGACCTCTTGGTCTCGCTTAATTGGGGGTTACTGGGAGGCGGGGTCGTTACAACACATGTACTTTGGAGTGTGTACAATACACATGTACTTTGGAGTGTGAGAATACACATGTATTTTGGAGTGTGTACACATGTGTATAGTCTTGTACACATGTGTACACATTTGCATAGTCTTGTACACATCTATATGTGTACACATGTGTATAAGACTATACACATATAAATGTGTACAAGACTATGCAAATGTGTACACAGTCTTGTACATGTTTATGCAATGTGTATAGTTTTGACCAGTCTTGTACATGTGTACAATTTTGTATGACTATGTGTACACATGTGTACGATCATGTGTACACATGTGTATGACCATGTGTACAGTCATGTGTACGACCATGTGTACACATGCATATGACCAGGTACATGTGTAAAATTTGTATGTGTACAATTTTGTACGACCATGTGTACACATGCGTACAGCCATGTGTACAGTCTTGTACACATGTAGTTTGGAATGTGTACACATTTTCATAGTCTTATACGCATGTGTAATGTCATGTGTACAGTTTTGATCAGTCTTGTACATGCATACACAACTGTACACATGTACTTTGCAATGTCTACAGTTTTGTACACATGTATTTGGTAATGTGTACACATTTGCATAGTCTTGTAGATGTGTATTACCCTATGTACACATGTGTACATATGTACACATGTACAAATGTACATTTTTGTACACATGTACAATTTTGTACATATGTACATATTTGTACACATGTACAGTTTATACATATGTATACACATTTACAGTTTTGTACATATGTGTACACATGTACTTTGTAATGTGTACATATTTGTATAGTCTTGTACACATGTGTATCATCCTATGTACAAAATTATACATGTGCACAAAATTATACATCTGTACATGTGTATAGTCTTGTACACATGTATTTTTGGAATGTTTATACACTTTCATAGTCTTGTACGCATGTGTAGTGTCATGTTTACACGTGTACACATTTGCATAGTCAGTGCCCTGTATAAAGTGGCAGGGGGACTAAAACCCCAGTGCCCTATGGGTGGTTTGTACTCATGTACACTACATTGTCATTTAGCCAATAAATACATCATGCATAAATAAGTCACTTGGTAGCATTGAAAGATATAAATAAAATTGCATCATAGCAAATGGGAATAATTTCCAACAAACATTCCAATTAAGCAAGCTAACATTGGCATTTCAAGCATTAAACAAGTATTTCCAATAAGAAGCCAACATAGGCATTAGAAGAGTTACATAATGAAAGGAGTCAAGTAAAGGCATTGGAAGGATTCCAAGTCTAGCAAAGTAGTATTGTGGGGTTAGATCAAAATCCCAACTGAGGAATGGGTGTATTTGCACATTAATCATTCTACACAATTATAATAGGAATCACATTCATGATTATGGTCCACATGCTTAAATAGGGCTCATATACATAAATAGGATTCACATACAAAATAGGGGTCACATACATAAATAGGGTCCACATACCTTACTGTAGATTCAAAACCATTTCTTTCACTGATTGATTGTGTCCAATTCCATTTTCCCTAGTTATAAACATTTTACATGTATTAGTAAATATAAGGCATAAAGTATAGGAAAATACCACTTTTTAACCTTTTTAGAAAACCATCGATTAAGGACTCAAAAAATGGACCAAACCCTTAGTTAGGTTTCACTTATTAGGAAAGCATCCTTATTTCTTAATTTGGAGTTAAGATGAATTAATTACATGATTTAAACCATTTTATATCATCAAAATGCTATACTAAGAAAACTTCGAAAAAAATCAGAATTAGGGCTCAAAAACCATAAAATAGGATTCTACATTAAAAATCCTTTCCGTTGACTATTTATTCGAATTTTTCTGACCAAGAATTGCTTTATTATTAATTAAATCAATTCGACCAGTCAGAATTCGAGGAAACCATATTGTGACAGTCATTTAAATGAAAAATGTAATTCGATCTAAATAATAGATGAAATGACAAAGAAACCTTAGGTGCGTGTTATATTTGGTGAGATATTTGGGGGAAAGAAGGTCAAAGTACACCAAGACATATATTGTGGTGTTAACTCAAGCCAATGAGTGAAAGGACTAAATTGCCCATGCGATGGAAATAAAATTGATTAAAATACGAGGGCAATAATGTCTACCTAACATATCAAATTTTATAGCATAGAAAAGAATATGGGAGGTGAAATACCAGAATTTCCCATGGGGTATTTATGGTATCCAACTTATAGAAACATGATTTACTTAAGCAGAAGCGAATCATTTGCAGCGGATCACTGAAAAATCACTAAAAATTAAAACTTTTTGCAAAGAGATCCAAACATAGGAAAACTCTCTCATCAAGAACCAAAGTATAACATTTACATCCTAGATCATAAGTACATGACTTTTACCATCTCGTCTCGAGGATTACAAAATCAGCTGCCCTATTAACATTATATACAAACAGCATAAGAACCTCGAGGCATCAAGCTAAAATCTCATATCGATTCAATAAAAACACTAACTATAAATTTCGAGGACCTGAGAGTACAGAGACGACACATAGGACTACCATCTATACAAAACTTGGCAGCCAGTGCCTCCACCTAAGTTATCACTGTTGTCCCTGTTGCTGCTGCTGCTTTTCCCTTAGTATAGGGTTCCTGCTTCTTCTTCTGCATTTACTTAAAAAGTTGGATCCCACGGGGGTGAGACAATTATAAATTGCCCCAGCGGGAGATATAACTCTACACCAAAACATTGTTATAGCAGTTTATTATAATAAAACTGAGCAGGAGTTCTTATATATTAACAGTAGTATTAATCATTGAATGAACAGAGTAACGTAATCTCCTTTCCTAAGGAGAGCATTGCATTTATCCATGATAGAATCATAATTCATCCATCTATTTGCAATGAATATAAAGAGATATAAATAACATCTATCAACTAAAGATGCATAAAAGAAATGTAACATCAACCAATGGATTTCTGTATTCTATCCTTAAGCAAACATACTATACGGCTGATTACATTTTATAATCACACTTATGCCCTGAGGAGATGAGGTATACCACTCATACTCCAACCGACCACTGCAAAGTTGAAATCGGTACCATACATAGGTCAATGAAAGAGCTGGATTCCCATGAACTCATCTATCTCGGTCAGTACGAGTATAAAATGCAGGACATCTTGTGTCTATGCTAAATAGCTTGCCAGGGTATATTGGCATCCTCGCTATAGAGTTATGGCCCGTATCCATACTCTCTTCAGGGTTATGTCCTGTAGCCAATGCTGGGTTTTATATTATGAGTCATGACCCGTAACCATGCTTTTATTGGGGTATGGCCCGTAACCAATCCCGTGCATAGATTATGGCCCGTAGCCAATCCTATGGGGCATAAGGATATGTTTGCCCATTAACCCCACATATTCAAAAATATGTATTCCGGGTTTTGCTGGGGAGCAACCCGTTTCACCATCAGCAAATTCTGACACTGATGGATCTATGGTCAGGGCTCTACATGATATGATTTTACTTGATTAATTAAGTACATTATCATATTCTTTTAGCATCAGCCAAGTTCTCAAACATAACTTATTAATACAAATGCTACAAAGAAACAAGTACTATTTTCATCATTCACTTCTCATTCTTTACGAGGCATTGGGATCTCAGTCCCTCATTTCAATACTGGAAATTGTCATCCCTTAACAACTTCATTACCATACTTATCAAATATGGGTATTTAAACCCTTAGTTCATCACTGAACATTATTATCACTTATTTGGTAACTATTACTTCTAGGTCCTCAGACCTAGGTATTCATGATACTTATTACACAAGCATATCACATGGCTCACAAGGCCTTTAATTGACTTGTCCCCTTTCACTAGGCAATGACTTATTCACATAGCTTATAATGCCAGTGCACATTTTATTATTTCTTAATAAGCAGCAATAACATAATAACACACTTGTCCAATACATATCTTATTACTTCTCTCTAAGCAACAATAACATGATGGCACATAAGGTCAATGCATATCTTGCTACTTTTCATTAATCAACAATAACATATCACTGTATACAATACAATAGTAACACCACTATTCCCTCACCAGGGTTAGGGTTTACCATTAAATAGGGTTTTTCATCCTATTACCCAAAATTAGGGTTAGGATTTCCCATTTACACATTAATTAGGGTTTATATTCATTTTATGAATCCAACCCTAATTTATTGCTCCACTCCTCTAGGATCTTCCTTTAATGTCACAAACATTCACTCGTGCTTAATATTCTCATCATATATCATTAATTATTATCAACACAAGGTATGAGTTTATTTCTCATCCTTGCCAAGGTATGATTACATCATACTTATTAGTTTGGCTTAACTCCTTTCTCAAGGTATATTAGCCAGTTCTTAGTAAAATGTATCAAACTCCTTACATTTCATTGTACCAATTTACATAACACATTTCATGTGTTTCTTATCCAACTATATTAGACTTGAGGTGTATCAAGGAATATCAATTCTGAAGTGTTAATTGTGACATCTATCCTATCTTGATGTATCACTTTTCTCATCACTTCTGATTCACCTAAATTTATCTACTTATCTTGCATTAAGGTATTCCCCCTTAATACTTTTAACCACTCACCTATCACCTTCATCATATAGTGCATAGGTTACACATTAGTATTGTCCAATTATCCTCAATGATATGAACTTATCTAATGGTTAAGCATTGTTGATATAGAATAATCCATTATCAACCACTTTAGGTATTTCAACTCTTAGGATGTTATCCACATCACAAATTAATGTTACATACATCATTCCTAAGAGTTTCATGTCCTCATCTTTGTAAGGTGTATAGAGTTGTTATACATGTATAGAGTTGGACATATAATGATCTAGGCATTATCTTGTCCCTTATACCCTTACTCATTAGAGTACCAATATTACCATTCATATGGTTTATCAATTTTACCCATCATGGGTGTAACATTCTCATATTACTTGATTATATTAGCCGCACCCTTCTTTAGTGTATTGACCAATATACTATCACTAGGGTTTCATATACCAATACATGGTTTCACCCTAGATTTGAGTCTCACATCACATCATTATTCAGGGTTTTACATAATATCGTTCTTATTTAGGGTTTCATATGCATTACCCTAGATTAGGGTTTCACATAATATCATCCTTCCTTAGGGTTAGGATTGCATATAGCATCACCCTACATTAGGGTTTCATATCACATTGCCCATAATTAGAGTTTACTATTCATTCCAATTAAGTTTCTCTCATGGCATCTCCCTCAATTAGGGTTTCTCATGGAATCACCCTCAATTAGGGTTTCTCATGGAATCACCCTCAATTAGGGTTTCTCATGGAATAACCCTAAATTAGGGTTTATCATCAGGATACCCTAAATTAGGGTTACTCATGTCATTACCTTACATTCATATCACATCTTCCTCCTAGTTTTAGGGTTTCACTCAAACTTTCCCTAAATTAGGGTTTGAGTTCATTAATCAACTCAATTAGGATCTTATGATTTCTTTATCAAGGATCATACCCTAATTGTATATCACATCATTTTGATTATTTTAAACTTAATTACTATAGGATTATCATTCATGTATGAATCTTTCTCTCTCATCCTACTCAGGATGTCCACTACTCAATTCTTGATCAAATTGAGCCTACTCTTTATTCAAATACATGCATTTATGGTTAGCATGATGTATTGAATTATTACATCATTATGCATCAATAATTAATCCCACTAAGGGGATACATCATCTAAATATCTCAGGTTTCTTAATGGTTTAATCAATTGCATCTTAAATTACATGAGAAATCCAAAGGAATTGACCAATTGGACCTTCAATTACACTAGGTGATCAATTGGATTTATCAATTGAATCTTGAATTGCATTAGGTATCCACTTGGATTGTCCATAGTGGATCTTCAATTGCATTAAGGTATTCAACTGGTTTAACTATATTGGACCTCAAAGATTGGATTACTTAGGCCCTAACGATCCTAGTTCTCAGATTTCAATTGGTTGAAAACCACTTAAACAAAATACCCTTGAAATCGATTGGACAAGAAAGGTGTTGAAACCGTTTGAAAATTGGGTCTCCAAACGGTTTGAGACCGTTTGGACCCAAACGATCTTGAGACCGTTTGGACCCAAACGGTCTTGAGACCATTTGGGATCAAATGGTCTTGAGACCATTTGGTCCAAACCATCTCAAAACCGAATGGACCAAAAAGTCCTTTCAAGACTTACACGATTCATGATTTCAATGGATGAACCAATTATCAATTGAGTCCTTTCAAGACTTACACGATTCATGATTTCAATGGATGAACCAATTATCAATTGAGTCATTGATTTCTTTATCACTTGAATAATGATTTCAATGGATGAACCAATTATCAATTCATGATTTCAATTGGTCGTTTTTCAAGCAAAGGGTGGAAGTGAATTCAAAATTCCCCCTTTACTCTATGGATAAATGAGCTTATATGCAATTTTTATTAAAAATTCAATTAGGAGAGAGAAAGTAGGAATTATCTCCCCCTTATGCTTGCCACTTGGCCCCTTCTCTTCCTTGGGGACGAGGATATCCTCTTTTCCCTCTTATTCCTCTCAATTATCCACAATTAAAGTAAAGCAAATTAAGCACCTTAATACATTTAATAGTAATATCCATAAGTGAGTGGATATTTCTTTTTCTTATAATAATGTGAGTGGGTTTTTCACCTCCTTGAGATATTTCGTGGCCCTTGCAAGGCACAAGGACGTCCACACATATCTGAATTCAACCATTTCAATTTTGGTTGAAGGGAATTTTAACTAATAAATTTATTTTTGCATTAAATTGAATTAGGGTTTCAATTATGCTTAAATCTTGATTATTTTAATATCAAGATTCTCTCTCCTCCAAATTAATTCAAATGAGGCGCCCCTCTCATTTTCTTTGCTCTACATGATGCCAAGAAACATAACGGACCTTGTTGAAGTGGTAATTTGCATATTGAACCCTAGGTTTTGGGTAAATTGCACATTACACCAAAACTAGGTTTTAATGCACAAACATTGCTTTATCAACTCTTTCTTGGTACTCAGGCTTTCCCAAGCCATACCTATGCATCATATTCATTCTCATGATGCCTCAACACATGAGGAACATTTAATCAAGTAACATTTGCAAGATAACCCCTCAAATTGGGTAAATTGCACTTTGGTCTAGAATAAGCAAACATTGCTTCAACATTATTCAAATAGGACCAAAATTGAAACATAAGTTCCGTTTGGGTCTTAATTACTTTTCAGCAAATAAAATTAAGGATCTAATTATCTTGCTTAAGCAAAACTCCCAGGGTTAAGGCATAACCCAGGTCAGGGATGTTACAAATTATAAACCCCTAACAAGAATTTTGCCCCCGAAATCCCAGATAAAGGGAGATAGATATTATTTATTCACCATACTATCTAATCTCCAGATAACATTTCATTGTCATGGGGACACCATAATGCTTTGATCAATACCAAGTTATTCCACACAAATTTATCATGGAATAATTCACTCGGGACACATACTCCACTGTCATTTTTATTATTGATTGTGGAGTTGATTCTGTGTCAGGTAATACTTTCCTTATTTTACCATTTCATGTGACAAATTCTTGTTTCTGAGGAGTCTTCCATGCTCCTTAGTTAATTCAGCATTTCATCTTCAAGATCACAATTATGTTATGTCACCCATTTTGGGACTATAAGCCTTTTCATACCTCGATTGTGCCATCTCACTTGGTGACACCATACTAGATCTGTAATGACCCCGCCTCCCGGTAACCCCCAATTAAGGGAGACCTGAAGGTCAGAGCCGTTATTCAATTAACAGGATCAAAGGTTCAACAAATAATTAGTAATATTTAATAAACTTTACCAACTAAACTGAAAATAGGTATAAAATAGAACTTTTTATTACCTTGGAAAAACTGGGATTTCTAAACTTCTATCCACAAAGATGTTAATCTAACTAATCCTCCTGTGCAGGGTATTGCTCATTCAATTCCATATATGTCACTTTACTGTTTGTTCTTCCATTTGTACCTAAAACGCCGACAAACAAAACGTCGGTCAGCCGAAGCTGGTATGTGGGGGAAACAATAATTGTGCAACTATGTTAACAATGTAGGTAACCAATTATCATTAAACATTCAAATTACATTTTAAGTAGTACTACTCAATCCCTTCCTATCCCTTATCCCTGTAGTGTCCCTACAGTGGACATGGATACCACCATTCTCACTTGGTGGATCTTCATTATACCCTGCATGATCCTACCTGGCAGGTAGACCAATACCTAGGGTTGAGTTGCATGGCACTCTCCGTAGGAAGTCCAATCTCAAACTCGATATGACTTGATGGACCTACCTCCTTGGTAGCCATTTACTAAGTCATTTACGGACCTGATGGCCTACCCCATTGGTAGCCTTTTACTAGGTCATCCATCAAACTACATGAGGGACTAAGATCTGAGCTAGTAGGCATAACTTATTATGTGATAATCATATTCACTTTATAATTTTCTTGAATTAAAACATCCAATAGTTTAATTCAGTTCATGATGAAAACATCGACAAAATCCCGGAAAAACTACATCGGTTAGTCATAAGCGTAACCACATACATGTACATGCAGACTTGAGACAGAATATTCCAATCAACAATAGGCAAGCAAGCATTCAATAAGATCCTGAAACAAACATCCAATATTTTCTATCATGGATCATGGTATCCAAGTCTAATAGACCTATTCGAGCCCTAGGGTTACTGTTTCATTTGTAGGGTTTCTATGGCAATTAGGGTTCCCTTTCATCTTTCACAATTTTGAACCCTAATTATTCACAATACATATTAAGTTTATCCTTTAACAACATTTAACCTTATTTTTGAATCATTGTCCATCAATTAAACCCATTATACTTATCTTACATTAAAAAAATGTCATTTTTATCCTTTTAATCCATGACAAGATCATTATGCTTATTTATCATCAATTTGTAATTCATTATGCTCTATCATTCATATGAACGTTATTAATCATTAATTCTACCTTGATTCATGAGAAAACCCTAATTACTACATTTAGGGTATTTATCCACAAATTAACAACTTTTAATGTTCGAAATAGATTATAACCCTGAAAACTTAGTTCTATTCATGAAATCGAACAATTAAAGTCATTAGTAGTCCTAAGTACCAACATTAGGGTTTCAAGGCCCATTAAAGCCCATTTATGCACATAAACTCTAAATTAATCAAATTACGTGAAAAGTTCATCCTTTTTATTCTTAATGTTCCTTTTTATCATTAACAGACTAATATCAACTTTAAACATCTATTAAACCCTACTAATCACATTAAACATATCAAAATAGGGTTCTTTAAATATTAATACATTTAAAGTTGACATCTTCCACTCATTTTTTAATTGCACTAGAAATCAGGCTTCAATTATATTTTTAATAAATTCTACGTGTTCTCCTGATAAATTTTCATGTTTTGCATATTTCCATCGGAGCTACCAATCTCTAGTTATGATTTATGCAAGAAAATGTACCTTTCGGCCAATCTGAGCGTGACACGTCACTCATCACCCATGAAGCACACCCGCCTGATCTGAAAACATAATTGAAAGATCGTTCTGCCCTTCTATAATTGAGTCAGACTATAGCGCACTTGGGGGCGATTTCGTCCAACGGCTGTTTAGCCGTCTTCAACCTTCCGCAGGCATCGCTGCGCTGCCCTAGCCGCACAGGGTGCGACCTCCTCTCCTCTTCCTTGAGTCGATGGCTGCCGCCGACCCCTTCCTCAGCTCTGTAGCCCTCCGCCGCCCTTGGGGCGCTAGCTAGATCATGACCAGCACGGCTGGTCAGGGTTGGGAAGAGCTGTGACCCACGGCTGTGTTGCAGCCATGCGGCTACTGCTGCAGGTGCTCGGGGGGAAGGGAAGGATGTCCGATCTCCCTAGATCGTCGTGGGCGCATCCTACCTTCATCAAGATCGCTCAGAAGCTCTTCATGGTTCCATGTCTACACTACCCCTCCATATTAGGGTTTTTAAACAAAGAAGAAGAAAGAAAGAAGAAGGAAAGAGAGGAGTGTGTGAGATTCTCTTCCAACTCGACGCTGGCCTTTAACCCTTTATATAGGGTGAGTATCCACGCCCCATTAGGCTTGCCCATGAATCAACCAAGGTCCTTTCCCAACTTGGTTTCCTATTCTTTCAATGAGAAGAAACCTTCTCTCTCCTCTTTACCTCCTTGATAATCCTTATGCTTTGGTTATTAATAAATTCGAGAATTATCACTTTTAATATCCTTGCCCTTGGATTTTAATCCATTGGCCTCGAAATTAAGTTTTCCTTAATAGAAAATACTCCCTTTTTATTAGTATCACAAAAACCATTAATAATGTATCACATTATCTTTCTATTTTGCAAATTTGGTATTTTCTCTTTCCTCTTTCTAAATTGGGACTCCTTGGATCCCAAGAAAAACTCAAATAATTCGAAATTCCTTTTAAAGGAATACTCAGCATCCTTAAATGCATCAATATGCATTATTCTCATTACCCTATTTTATTTCTTATTAAAATATTTTGTTTTGTAGATTTCTCTTTATTTCTCTCTTATTTTCCTCATTAGTATTCCTTTTATTATTAGGAATCATTGGGATACGAAATCCCACTAAGGATAACTCAAATATACCTTTTTTTCACATATTTTCCCTATTTCATCAATGTTTTCAATTTCTTTATTAACAAGGAAATACTTAATTGATATTTTCTTTTCTTATTGCCTTTTCTTTGCAACTTTGGACTCCTTGGAACCCAAGGAATCTAAGAGGCACGAAATCCTCTTTGGATTTGCCTTCTAGAGGTTTCCACACATTTCTTATCTCAAATTCTCAGTTATTCATTAATTAATTGAATATCCTTGTTATTGGGCCCAATAGCCAATAAAGCCCACAAATCAACCAACAAGGCTATTGTAAATGAAATCCATGCATTCATCCATTATTTGTTCATTTATCTTTATTATGAGAAATTAAATTTCTCAACAAATGAACCCAAAATTTGGGGTTGTAACATCCTTCCCCTCTTATGAGAATTTTGCCCTCAAAATTCCATCAAGCAAGCAAACAAATAGGATAAGCCCCTCATAAGTCCATCATGACTCCCATGTGGATTCACCCTTCCCATGGTGTTTTCCAAGAACCTTCATTATCTCATATTCTTCCATCTGATTTCTTTCTTACCTTGGTATGCTGTACCCTCATAGGTGACTCAGGATAATTCAGCCTCTCAAAAGCTGAATACGTTCAGGGCTCAACACATGGCTTGGGTACCTCACATAGTGCTCTATATCGGACTCATGCAACACATCATTTTATCCTGAGGGGTAAGGTAAAACACAACCATCTCCACCAATCCATCTCAAATGGACCCATATATCGGGGACTCAGCTTTCTCAGCTGTAGCTCAGAGGGGTCGGAATTTCATATTACATATTCTCCCACAGTGAACTGCATGTCAGTCTGCTTTACATTAGCTCGTGACTCATGTCACCACTGGGCTCTCTCTCAGCCATTGCACGATCAAAGCGACTTCATCTGCACCCACTGTGGTTCTTTTCTGACCTTCACGAGGCCTCCTTCACCAACATCATCTTAATGAAGTGGTGACTGACACTACCTCCTTATGGAACTTCTTGCATCTCGATAAAGGCTATGGTGGTTAACGTCACATCTTAAGAACTGTCTCATTGTATCACCCTGAATGAGCACACATGCTCTCATCAGACTCTCTAGTCTGGATCACACTATCCATTAGTATGGGTGATAAACTGTACTAAAAATGAGTTCTTCACGCACCTACTTCCACCTCATGGAAGTAAACCTTCTAATCATGCTCAAGAACCTTTGAACTCGCATCATGGTGTTGTTGAACCATCTCTTTCTCTTATAAGTAATTCAACCCGGTCTGTCCCCTGACAGTACACTTTCTTTCTCATGTCATCTAGATAAGGCGATCGACCATAACCCACATTGCATCTTGACCTTCCTTGGCCAAGGGGGACTTACCACAACATCCATAGGGATGTACTCCCATTCCCCCTCAGGGACTCTTTTTATCCTTCATATCAATGTATTGGGTTACTGGTGTTCGTCCTTCACCTCTATCATGCACGGCAACATGCTACATGCACTTTGTTTTAAGCATCCAGAATGCTACCATCACTTACTATCTTTGTAGTACCAAGGTATATCATGACCTCCTGTATTGTTATGATTCCTCAAGCTTGATACCTTGGAAACCCTAAACCACTCTCAAAAGGGTTTCATTACCTTCATATCCAAAGAAGTGTATCTGAGGTTCTATCACCATCCTTTCACTACATCAAGGACTAAACTGGCTAACCAAGCAATCATTAACTTGTTAAACATATCTTATTACATCCGAGTGTTAGCCAAAACACATCTTCTTTCCAAACATAGGGTTAGTCAAACAACCTCAACTTCTTCTAGCTTCCAGCTAAACTAGGTAGCTATATCTCAACCAGAGCATTCATTACCACTCCTTATCCTTAGGTGTTAGTTAATGCCGAAGACATACACCTTCATGTATTCCACTTATCATCTCGTCTCAAACTCTGAGTTTATCTTCATCAGAGCACTCTGAGTACATCCTCTTGATTATCGAACTCAACCTTGTATCACTTGCAAATTCCACATAGCTCATGATAAAACATCCTCCCAGATGATTTCCTTAACACTCTTAGTGTTTGTAAACCATCCATGTATTATTCTCTCCACAAAGGTATGTTATCATCTCTATCCTCATACCTTGTAGCAATGTCCCAACTTACATCATCTTTATCCTTGGTGTAAGGCATGCGTACTGTCCTATCTCTCACTCCCATAACAAGAAGAAATAAGCATTTGGCTGCAGTCCAAATACAGAGTTCTTCCTATTCCAAGAGTAGAGATGGTACAGCCCACCTTGCCCGTACACTTTCAAATCCAAGTTGAAACGTGCAGCTTATGCCTCTATGTCACAAACATCATGATATCCACATAACTTCTTGTTGGCTAAATTGACATTAGCATAATCCCTTTTGTTTTGATAATGACAAACATTTCATTCTTGTGGTTTTAACGTGCTATTTGAGTATTTCAGGAACAAGCATATAAGGTGGTGGATAACAAAGACTTGGAAGAAACAATTTGATAAAATCGCTTTATTTTCATGATTGTAATCAAATGTAAATGCTTGTACAAGTATATAATGTACAAGTAATTAGATATCATGTAAATCAAGCGTTTAGATCTTCTCTATCCACTCACAACACTTAGATAGGCCATTCCCCAAGATAGTATCACAATTTCACATTGATACACACACTTAGTAAATGAATACATTGAGTCAGTAATATTCTCGATCGACAAATCGTCGATCGAGAAAATATCGGTCGACAAATCTTCGACCGAGAAACTCTCGGTCGACAAAATCTTCGATCGAGAATAGACCCTACTAGCCGTTAGACCCAGCAGACAAAGTGGTTGGGAGTTGGAAATGAACGTTGTAAACACTTGCTCCAGGAGGTCCCTCGGTCGACAAATCTTCGACCGAGAAGGACTCTCGGTCGACAAATTGTCGATCGAGAAAAGTTCTGTCTGCACTTTTCAGGGTCAATTAACTAGCCGTTGCAAATGCAATTAGTGGACACATAACGGCTAGTTGAGCACTAAGAACCCCCTAGAAAGTGTCTAGAATGTCCTTAAGCACTTGTAGGTCATTCCTATAAATAGGACATGCCTTAGGACACCTAAACTCACCTAAGCTACACATGTGCTACACTTGAGATTGAATACTCATTGGCAATCTGTTTTGAGCAATAGAGCAATTCCTACATTGGCTATTCATTCCCATTGCTCCAACTTCGTGTCCTATAGGCTAGTATCTCCTATCCACAACACTTACACTTCTACATACATTGGTTAGGAGATCAAAACGCTTGATATAGTAAATCAAGCCTTGAGCTACAAGTGGTATTGTAATTTCTGTTTTCTTTCTTGTTCCTTTGTATCTTTTGTATTCTCCTTGCTACTCCTAGGGTTGGAGGCTGCGGATTGGAGAAGGTTCTTCTCGGAGGAGAAGGTGGACTTCAAGCTACTTCAAGAAGGCTATCGCAACGGGAAGCTACTTCAAGAAGGTTATTGCAACGGGAAGCTACTTCAGGAGGAAGGCTGCTTCAAGGTTGGTGCAATTGCTTCTAGGTGAAGGCTGCTTCAAGGTTGGTGCGATTACTTCGAGGTGAAGGCTGCTTGAAGGGTTTAGGGAGAGAATTGTAATTTTATGTAAAGTCCTTGCGAGGTAATAAAATTAAATTCTTTCTAAATCCTGGTTGGGTAAGCAACCGGGTAGTGGACTGACTGCCTTAGTATTTGCTAAGGTAGGAACCACTCTAAATCCTTGTCCCCTTGTCCAATATTTTTGTGATTGGTTGTTTGAGTTAAATAATTGTTTAAAATTGTTTAAAACTCTATTCACCCCCCCCCCTCTAGTGTTTTTTCAATTGGTATCAGAGCAGGCTTCAAGGAACCCTAACCAGGTCTTGAAGAATGGAGGGTGATGGTGATTACAATCGCAACAAAAGGTGCAGCTTGAACAAATCTACAATATGTTGCAATTGGTGCTTAGGAACAAGCCACACAACAACTAGCTGCCCATGGAGATCAAAGAAGGAAGATGAACACAAGGATTGTCTTATTGCTACAACTAGTGAAGAAGAAGAAGAGGTAAGTCTTTTTGATTTATCTAAAGAAGAACTAGTTTCTAGTCTTGAAGAGACACATAATAAATATGTTGAGTGCAAGAAGAAACTAAAGAAATCCAATAAAGAAAATGATGAATTAAATGCTAGACTTCTTGCTCTCACATCTGAAAATGAAGATTTATATGCTAAATTAAATGATCTTGGTTTTGAAAAAGATAGCATTATTTCTGAAAATCATACTTTGAAATCATCTCTAAGTAGTAGTAATGTGAAGATTTTTACTCTAGAAACAAATTATGATCTTCTATCTCAAGAAAAGGTTGGATTACTTGCAAAATTAAATGATCTTCAAAAACAACCTATCTTGTGTACACATCTAGATTATGATAATATAGTGAAAGAAAGGAATTCTTTATCATCTAATCGAGATCAAGCAAAACTAGATATTAAGAAAAGAATGGATGAGGTTGCTAAGTTGCACCAAGAAGTTAGTAGGTTAAGCAACAATGGAATCCTTGATAAAATATTGGATGATTCCTATCATCAAATTGGGAGAAGAGGACTAGGTTACAAGCCTAAGGGGAAATCTTATCAACAACATAGTTGGAGAAAGACACAAGCACATCAATCACTATATGTACCTAAAGGAACAAATACATTTGTACCAAAGAACAACCTAGAACAAAACCATAGAAAAAGACTTGAGGTTGATTCTATATGTTGCCATTATTGCTTACGTCTTGGACACTACTCTTTTTCATGCCCATACAAGAAAAAGGATGTTGAGTTGGTATGGGTTCCAAAACCCCCAAATTGAATTGATTAGACTAAGTTGAGATATGACCAAAGACTTTAAATTGCATATCTTTATGTCTATCTCAACTTAACATAAAGAGATAACAAAATGATTCAAGTAATTAAAATTTCTAACTTGAAAATATACAATCTTAAACAAACCCGCAGAGACACATCTTTGAAAATTTATCTAAATTAATGTCCTTAAAACTTAAAGATTTGAATATGATTAGTTGAGATTTGATCTAACGTTACTTTGATATTTCTATGTTTATCTCAACTAAAAATGATTTTTAAATTGCATAATTGAATTAAATATAGTCTATGTTTTTTGGAAGCAATTAACAGTTCTAAAAATAGTACAGAAACCTTGTCGGTCGAGAAATCTTCGACCGAGCTGTCACTCGGTCGAGAAATCTTCGACCGAACAGGTCACTGATTTCAGTCTGCAGTAAAATTGCTGACTAATTTGATTGATCAAGTGGCTATCTATTTGCTGTTAATGACTGTTTTACATGCAAAACAAGTTGAAGATCAATTTTGAAAATAAATGATATCATTTCGATTGATCCTCTAAATAAGGTAAAACTGAAAATCATGTTTAGCAATCACTATTTTCTAATAAAAGCATCTCCTGGTCTATCTATATAGAAATCATGTGTTATGACATTTAGTTTAAAAGATCAAATCACTGTATTTCATGAAATTATCACTTTATTGTTCTATCATTACACCATGGATATGCTTCATCATGATCATTATTATTCATTGGTTTGTCTAAAATAATCTTTGATTCATATATACAAACCATGAATGGATATTATTCTTGATCATTGTGATTCAGATAAATTGAAATGCCATTAGCATAAAAGCATCTTGACATAATAAACAATGATTGTGGACATAGCTTGTGATAAAATAATGATGTTGCTATGACAAGCCAAACGGTGCCTCTTAGAACAAAAATATTAATGTTTTTATCTATTTGTTTGTTCTAAGAAATCAAAAGCAAAAATCTTGACTTTAAGATATTAATCTTGCTTTCAAAATATATGTCTCTAAAGAATCTTATGATTAATATGAAAATAAGGGTATAAGAAGAAATGTGATTTAATATGTACCCATAGAAAAGCTTATGAAAACATCATTCACAATGAATGTAAAACATGCGTTCTAGAAAAATCAAGGACAAAGACTTCACTATGATGCCCATATTAAGTCTTCATAATAGGTATATCTTAATATGCTTCAAATAGATATTTATTTAAAGATATCTGCAGAAATTATACTTCACATATGAATGTTTAAATTGGAAACCTGCAGAATTTGCCTCTTGGTTGAAATTAAAATTGACCAAGGGGCGCTATGGTCGTAGTCAAGGACGACCTAAAATAAGCTTTGACAAAATGCTTATATTGACATCATTTTATTATACTTAATCTTAGTATACGTTTGATAAAGGTCAAAATCAAAATTTAAAATCATTTGTGACCTTAGAAGCCTTAAATTGTAAGATTAAGGGGGAGCTCATAAAAACAAATTTGATTATTTGATTAAGAAGCGTACAAAAATATTGTAAACATCATTTGAAACCTATTATGACCTTAGTATTTTTACTCTTGGTTATGAAGAAATCAACAAATTTCATAAAATGATATATCTTGTTCTTAAAGGAATTCTCTAGACAAATTAGGGGTTAACATCCCGTGCATTTGGCTAGAGAAATTTTTATGTACTCTAAGATTAAAGAATTCTCATTTCATTTTTAGGGCTTAACATCCCTTGTAAAATGGATGAGAAATCAATACACAAATGCCATGAACCTAAAAGGAACTCATATCATTTCAAGGCTTAACATACATTGCAAATGAGTGAGAAATAAATTATGGCTAAATTTAACAATCATTGCTTTGCTTTAATCCCTTGTTTTCTAATTGAATATCTCTTTAAGGGGGAGCATAGCATAAAATTAAGGGGGAGAAATAAAATCTATTATATTGGATATCTTTTTGAAATGACAAAGGGGGAGAAATAATATAAAATCAAAAACATAAAATAAAAATATGAGTTTCATAATATCTCGGCCAACATCCACTTGCAAAACAAGAATGGCTACAAAAGGTAATCTTCAGGTATGAAACTCACATGATTTATATTTCCTTATTTTATATTTAGGAAATGTTTGTCATCTTCAAAAAGGGGGAGATTGTTGGCTAAATTGACATTAGCATAATCCCTTTTGTTTTGATAATGACAAACATTTCATTCTTGTGGTTTTAACGTGCTATTTGAGTATTTCAGGAACAAGCATATAAGGTGGTGGATAACAAAGACTTGGAAGAAACAATTTGATAAAATCGCTTTATTTTCATGATTGTAATCAAATGTAAATGCTTGTACAAGTATATAATGTACAAGTAATTAGATATCATGTAAATCAAGCGTTTAGATCTTCTCTATCCACTCACAACACTTAGATAGGCCATTCCCCAAGATAGTATCACAATTGCACATTGATACACACACTTAGTAAATGAATACATTGAGTCAGTAATATTCTCGGTCGACAAATCGTCGATCGAGAAAATATCGGTCGACAAATCTTCGACCGAGAAACTCTCGGTCGACAAAATCTTCGATCGAGAATAGACCCTACTAGCCGTTAGACCCAGCAGACAAAGTGGTTGGGAGTTGGAAATGAACGTTGTAAACACTTGCTCCAGGAGGTCCCTCGGTCGACAAATCTTCGACCGAGAAGGACTCTCGGTCGACAAATTGTCGATCGAGAAAAGTTCTGTCTGCACTTTTCAGGGTCAATTAACTAGCCGTTGCAAATGCAATTAGTGGACACATAACGGCTAGTTGAGCACTAAGAACCCCCTAGAAAGTGTCTAGAATGTCCTTAAGCACTTGTAGGTCATTCCTATAAATAGGACATGCCTTATGACACCTAAACTCACCTAAGCTACACATGTGCTACACTTGAGATTGAATACTCATTGGCAATCTGTTTTGAGCAATAGAGCAATTCCTACATTGGCTATTCATTCCCATTGCTCCAACTTCGTGTCCTATAGGCTAGTATCTCCTATCCACAACACTTACACTTCTACATACATTGGTTAGGAGATCAAAACGCTTGATATAGGAAATCAAGCCTTGAGCTACAAGTGGTATTGTAATTTCTGTTTTCTTTCTTGTTCCTTTGTATCTTTTGTATTCTCCTTGCTACTCCTAGGGTTGGAGGCTGCGGATTGGAGAAGGTTCTTCTCGGAGGAGAAGGTGGACTTCAAGCTACTTCAAGAAGGCTATCGCAACGGGAAGCTACTTCAAGAAGGTTATTGCAACGGGAAGCTACTTCAGGAGGAAGGCTGCTTCAAGGTTGGTGCAATTGCTTCTAGGTGAAGGCTGCTTCAAGGTTGGTGTGATTACTTCGAGGTGAAGGCTGCTTGAAGGGTTTAGGGAGAGAATTGTAATTTTATGTAAAGTCCTTGCGAGGTAATAAAATTAAATTCTTTCTAAATCCTGGTTGGGTAAGCAACCGGGTAGTGGACTGACTGCCTTAGTATTTGCTAAGGTAGGAACCACTCTAAATCCTTGTCCCCTTGTCCAATATTTTTGTGATTGGTTGTTTGAGTTAAATAATTGTTTAAAATTATTTAAAACTCTATTCACCCCCCCTCTAGTGTTTTTTCACTTCCATGGAGAACTGGTCTCGAACTTACTTGGTCTGAGCACAATCCCATGTTGTCTCCTCTAGGTCTATAGGGAGCCGACACTTTTGGGGTCATCCCTTTTCCCTTATACATCAAAGAGTGCCCTACTCATCTGCCCTTTGGGTCTCATGGATTCATGAAGGTGATCAATCTCCTAACCCATGGCCCTCAAACAATGATAACTGTTACCTCTCGACCCTATGGTCATGTCCAACTTGGGAAGTAGGCAACTCCTTCTTCCATCGGTCTTATCCCTACCTGACCCTAGGATAGCCTTAGGATTACATCATAGTACATGTTCAACTTAGAACCTTACCCAAGTCTTCATCATCTCTCTTTCTGCATTCATGACTGTCTTCCATCCCTTCATAGGGGTCATGGCAACCTGCCTACCTTGGTCAGGCCCCATATCGGTTACCTCCATGGTAACACATCCACATGCACTTTAGAGATGGTTATGTATGGGTCTACAGGTTCATCCTCATGCCATGTGCTTTTCACTTAGCTTCTCAAGATCCTATGAAACCTCCTCAGGTTACCTCAAAACCAACCAAACTGGTAAACTTCCTACCAAAGGGTCGCTCTCCCAGGACGGGAGGAAACTACACCTTTATAACAAGGTCACAAGCATTCTTAGGGTTTTCATCCTTATGAGCATGCTTAAACCAACAACTACTAAGGCACAAGCGTACCTACAAAACCATGCTAGGTCGCACTTGTCCTCATCATCAACTTAGTTGTGAGGGGTTCATCAAACATACCCTTAACGTAAGGGATTTCCTTCACCTCTACACATGAGGAGTACCATGCTCGAAACTATAGAGACTCAAATCTCATCATGAGCATCGGATACACTGCTTCCCCTCTTAGGCCTAGGAACCCTAGGTTCTCCTTTGGGTATCCAACTACATGCTCAACCTCTTAACCACGAATCAAGTATGTCCATGGTATGTCACGTACCTCCATGATCTTTCTACTCGAGCAACACTTTGGAGTTGAGTCCTCTTCCAGGGCAACCAACTAGGTATAAAGCCTCACAACTGGTTACTTAAACCTCCTTAGGGTCTAAAGCACTCTTTATCTCATCCAGCAGGTAACCACTTATACCATGGGTACTAGAAGCATCGTCCTCTCTCTAGGGTTTGGTTCCTCTAAAGGCAACCAAGATATCATCAGCCTCTAGGAAATCATGCAACGTTGCCTTGCTGTTTTGAAAACATTTCGAAATTACTACTCTTGACGACGAGGTCTCAACCGTCCTTAGGGTTTACCTCCACATGGGTGAAACCTATGCTTCAAACTTATGTTTGCTCAAGGTCATTCATAACCCTTTATGCTTATTTCATAAGCCATCCATCATGATCTCTTAACCAGGGTTTCATCAAGCTATACCCCACTTGTCTAATTCCATAGGGTAACTATAGGTTCTCCTTTATCCTCATCCATGAAGGAGCTATCCTTCGCTCTAGCACGCACGACCCTCTCTAGGGTTGGGTCACCCAAGGTACTAGGGCATCTACCCTCTTATGGCATACCAAAGGCATGTCCAACTAAACCCTCGGTCAACCATGATATCTAACTCATCATGTCATCTTTCTTTCTAGCCTTCACTTAGGGTTAGGGTTAACATCATCCTCAAAAGATGTGCTAGGTTTCTACTTTTAATGGAGGTCTCTACCTCCAAGCTTAACTCTCTCTCTACTTATCCTCCTACCAAGGAGGTCCATCCTCAGATCTCTCCTGAGGGCAAAGACAACTCATGTCATACGGCCTAAGCATGTATCTATTCCTTTACGTTTACTCTATTAAGCTTATGTCCATGACATCTTATTTACATGTTTTTTATTAATTTGATGGAGGATCCCTTAATCCTTATCAACCTTACCCATACCTCAAGAGGGTGAGGGAAAGAGAGAAAACCCTAATCC
Source organism: Alisma plantago-aquatica (assembly GCA_963693085.1). NCBI lineage: Eukaryota > Viridiplantae > Streptophyta > Magnoliopsida > Alismatales > Alismataceae > Alisma > Alisma plantago-aquatica. The sequence continues at coordinate 214,980,748 of OY856412.1, forward strand.
TTAAGGTCCTTAGTATAATTTGAGTTGAGAAGGGATGAACAAGATGAGAGAGTCCTAAAGGTATCTTATTTCGATTCATACCCTAAGACTTTGGCCAGGCAGTCACACGAATCCGGGAGTCCTCGTATTCCGACTAGCGGTGCAGAGGAAAATCTTTCCAGCCCCCAGTCGTGATCCTTTTCTAGACACCTATGTCTTTCGAATAATCCTCTAATAACTCCCTTGGGTTCTATGGAATTTGTAAAATTTAATAATTATTAAAGATTAGATGAGGAACCTATGCTCTGATACCAATTGTAACGACCCCGCCTCCCGGTAACCCCCAATTAAGGGAGACCTGAAGGTCAGAGTCGTTATTCAATTAACAGGATCAAAGGTTCAACAAATAATTAGTAATAATTAATAAACTTTACCAACTAAACTGAAAATAGGTATAAAATAAAACTTTTTATTACCTTGGAAAAATTGGGATTTCTAAACTTCTATCCACGAAGATGTTAATCTAACTAATCCTCCTGTGTAGGTTATTGCTCATTCAATTCCACATATGTCACTTTACTATTTGTTCTTCCATTTGTACCTAAAATGCCGACAAACAAAACGTCGGTCAGCCGAAGCTGGTATGTGGGGGAAACAATAATTGTGCAACTATGTTAACAATGTAGGTAACCAATTATCATTAAACATTCAAATTACATTTTAAGTAGTACTACTCAATCCCTTCCTATCCCTTATCCCTGTAGTGTCCCTGCAGTGGACATGGATACCACCATTCTCACTTGGTGGATCTTCATTATACCCTGCATGATCCTACCTGGAAGGTAGACCAATACCTAGGGTTGAGTTGCATGGCACTCCCCGTAGGAAGTCCAATCTCTAACTCGATATGACTTGATGGACCTACCTCCTTGGTAGCCATTTACTAAGTCATTTACGGACCTGATGGCCTACCCCATTGGTAGCCTTTTACTAGGTCATCCATCAAATTACATGAGGGACTGAGATCTGAGCTAGTAGGCATAACTTCTTATGTGATAATCATATTCACTTTATAATTTTCTTGAATTAAAATATCCAACAGTTTAATTCAGTTCATGATGAAAACATCGACAAAATCCCAGAAAAACTACATCGGTTAGTCATAAGCGTAACCACATACCTGTACATGCAGACTTGAGACAGAATATTCCAATCAACAATAGGCAAGCAAGCATTCAATAAGATCCTGAAACAAACATCCAATATTTTCTATCATGGATCATGGTATCCAAGTCTAATAGACCTATTCGAGCCCTAGGGTTACTATTTCATTTGTAGGGTTTCTATGGCAATTAGGGTTCCCTTTCATCTTTCACAATTTTAAACCCTAATTATTCACAATACATATTAAGGTTATCCTTTAACAACATTTAACCTTATTTTTGAATCATTGTCCATCAATTAAACCCATTATACTTATCTTACATTAAAAAAATGTCATTTTTATCCTTTTAATCCATGACAAGATCATTATGCTTATTTATCATCAATTTGTAATTCATTATGCTCTATCATTCATATGAATGTTATTAATCATTAATTCTACCTTGATTCGTGAGAAAACCCTAATTACTACATTTAGGGTATTTATCCACAAATTAACAACTTTTAATGGTCGAAATAGATTATAGCCCTGAAAACTTAGTTCTATTCATGAAATCGAACAATTAAAGTCATTAGTAGTCCTAAGTACCAACATTAGGGTTTCAAGGCCCATTAAAGCCCATTTATGCACATAAACTCTAAATTAATCAAATTACGTGCAAAGTTCATCCTTTTTATTCTTAATGTTCCTTTTTATCATTAACAGACTAATATCAACTATAAACATCTATTAAACCCTACTAATCACATTAAACATATCAAAATAGGGTTCTTTAAATATTAATACATTTAAAGTTGACATCTTCCATTCATTTTTTAATTGCACTAGAAATCAGGCTTCAATTATATTTTTAATAAATTCTACGTGTTCTTATGATAAATTTTCATGTTTTGCATATTTCCATCGAAGCTACCAATCTCTAGTTATGATTTATGCAAGAAAATGTACCTTTCGGCCAATCAGAGCGTGACACGTCACTCATCACCCATGAAACACCCGCCTGATCTGAAAACATAATTGAAAGACCGTTCTTCCCTTCTATAATTGAGTCAGACTATAGCGCACTTGGGGGCGATTTCGTCCAACGGTTGTTTAGCCGTATTCAACCTTCCGCAGGCATCGCTGCGCTGCCCTAGCCGCGTAGGGTGCGACCTCCTCTCCTCTTCCCTGAGCCGATGGCTGCCGCCGGCCCCTTCCTCAGCTCCGTAGCCCTCCCCCGCCCTTGGGGCGCTAGCTAGCTCATGATCAGCACGGCTAGTCAGGGCTGGGAAGAGCTGTAACCCACGGCTGTGTTGCAGTCGTGCGGCTACTGCTGCAGGTGCTCGGGGGGCAGGGAAGGATGGCCGATCTCCCTAGATCGTCGTGGGCGCATCCTACCTTCATCAAGATTGCTCAGAAGCTCTTCGTGGTTCCATGGCTACACTACCCCTCCATATTAGGGTTTTTAAACAAAGAAGAAGAAAGAAATAAGAAGGAAAGAGAGGAGTGCGTGAGATTCTCTTCCAACTCGACGCTGGCCTTTAACCCTTTATATAGGGTGAGTATCCACGCCCCATTAGTCTTGCCCATGAATCAACCAAGGTCCTTTCCCAACTTGGTTTCCTATTCTTTCAATGAGAAGAAACCTTCTCTCTCCTCTTTACCTCCTTGATAATCCTTATGCTTTGGTTATTAATAAATTCGAGAATTATCACTTTTAATATCCTTGCCCTTGGATTTTAATCCATTGGCCTCAAAATTAAGTTTTCCTTAATAGAAAATACTCCCTTTTTATTAGTATCACAAAAGCCATTAATAATGTATCACATTATCTTTCTATTTTGCAAGTTTGGTATTTTCTCTTTCCTCTTTCTAAATTGGGACTCCTTGGATCCCAAGAAAAACTCAAATAATTCGAAATTCCTTTTAAAGGAATACTCAGCATCCTTAAATGCATCAATATGCATTATTCTCATTACCCTATTTTATTTCTTATTAAAATATTTCCTTTAGTAGATTTCTCTTTATTTCTCTCTTATTTTCCTCATTAGTATTCCTTTTATTATTAGGAAATATTGGGATACGAAATCCCACTAAGGATAACTCAAATATACCTTTTTTCACATATTTTCCCTATTTCATCAATGTTTTCAATTTCTTTATTAACAAGGAAATACTTAATTGATATTTTCTTTTCTTATTGCCTTTTCTTTGCAACTTTGGACTCCTTGGAACCCAAGGAATCTAAGAGGCACGAAATCCTCTTTGGATTTGTCTTCTAGAGGTTTCCACACATTTCTTATCTCAAATTCTCAGTTATTCATTAATTAATTGAATATCCTTGTTATTGGGCCCAATAGCCAATAAAGCCCACAAATCAAACAACAAGGCTATTGTAAATGAAATCCATGCATTCATCCATTATTTGTTCATTTATCTTTATTATGAGAAATTAAATTTCTCAACAAATGAACCCAAAATTTGGGGTTGTAACATCCTTCCCCTCTTATGAGAATTTTGCCCTCAAATTTCCATCAAGCAAGCAAACAAACAGGATAAGCCCCTCATAAGTCCATCATGACTCCCATGTGGATTCACCCTTCCCATGGTGTTTTCCAAGAACCTTCATTATCTCATATTCTTCCATCTGAGTTCTTTCTTACCTTGGTATATCGTACCCTCATAGGTGACTCAGGATAATTCAGCCTCTCAAAAGTTGAATAGGTTTAGGGCTCAACACATGGCTTGGGTACCTCACATAGTGCTCTAGATCAGACTCATGCAACACATCATTTTATCCTGAGGGGTAAGGTAAAACACAACCATCTCCACCAATCCATCTCAAATGGACCCATATATCGGGGACTCAGCTTTCTCAGCTGTAGCTCAGAGGGGTCGGAATTTCATATTACATATTCTCCCACAGTGAACTGCATGTCAGTCTGCTTTACATTAGCTCGTGACTCATGTCACCACTGGGCTCTCTCTCAGCCATTGCACGATCAAAGCGACTTCATCTGCACCCACTGTGGTTCTTTTCTGGCCTTCACGAGGCCTCCTTCACCAACATCATCTTAATGAAGTGGTGACCGACACTACCTCCTTCTGGAACTTCTTACATCCCGATAAAGGCTATGGTGGTTAACGTCACATCCTAAGAACTGTCTCATTGTATCACCCTGAATGAGCACACATGCTCTCATCAGACTCTCTAGTCTGGATCACACTATCCATTAGTATGGGTGATAAACTGTACTAAAAATGAGTTCTTCACGCACCTACTTCCACCTCATGGAAGTAAACCTTCTAATCATGCCCAAGAACCTTTGAACTCGCATCATGGTGTAGTTGAACCATCTCTTTCTCTTATAAGTAATTCAACCCGGTCTGTCCCCTGACAGTACACTTTCTTTCTCATGTCATCTAGATAAGGCGATCGACCATAACCCACATTGCATCTTGACCTTCCTTGGCAAAGGGGGACTTACCACAACATCCATAGGGATGTACTCCCATTCCCCCTCGGGGACTCTTTTTATCCTTCATATCAATGTACTGGGTTACTGGTGTTCGTCCTTCACCTCTATCATGCACGGCAACATGCTACATGCACTTTGTTTTAAGCATCCAGAATGCTACCATCACTTACTATCTTTGTAGTACCAAGGTATATCCAGAATGACATGTCCCCGAAAGGAAAGAAAACAAGGAATCATATTCCTCTTATTATTTCATATATTTCCACCTATTCATGAATCATTTACCCTTTATCTCATCCTAGGTTCCTTGCCCTCAGCATAGGAATTTATAAGGATGATTACATGACATTATTCCTTTCTTTGTTATGCTTACAATCTTTATTGAATAGGGATCACCTCCCTTGTTCTCATTCTCATCTTATGAGGATCCTACTTTTTATTTCCTCATACACACATACTCATATGAGATTATCTCAAATTTCTCTTTCTTATAGTTAGGATATGACACAATGATCCATACCATATTTCTAATTTCATGATACTCATTAGATTGTTTCAGAATGACTACTTGATCATAGCAATCAAAAAGATAACAATCTAAGAGTTTCCATACTTACTTTATCATCAATAGTTGTATACCTGGCCAGGGTATATAAATACTGAGATTAAGTAGTATGCACTTTGTATACTATCATATTCCTTTCTTTTCTTATCATCATGAGCATAAGATTCATCATTCTTGGATTTTATCTAGGCATCTTTTCTATACCTCATCTTCTCTCATAGAGGTAAGAGTAATAAATATAAAACATCCATAATGTTTACTATGCAAAATGTAAGTCCTCTTAGGACTAATTAAGGAAAGATCAATCAATTTATTTCTCAATTAAACTCAGGAAACCATAAAATGACATATTAGAATGACATTATTTTGTCTAACCTGTCATAATTCATGGATGGTTCACTGCCTCAGGCTGATTCTTCCTCAGAGGTTGATTCACCATAACATTTCTGGCTGAACAATCTCTTGCCAGATGTCCTACCTGTCTGCATTGGTAGCAAATTTTGGGTGCTAGATATGGTCTAGAGGGTTCTTTACCCTTTCTGGATAGCCATTGCCTTGGTGCACTAGGCCCTGGTTGCACTGGTGGTACCAAAAACTTCTTCTTTTTTGAACTACCAGACCTCTGTTCCTGAATTTGGATAGGCCTTTTCTCAATTCTTCCTTTATATTCCTTTTTTGGACAATTAGGTCTGATATGTCCAGGCTTCCTACACCTATGGCAAATCCTGGTTTCAGATTGTATCCTATTCCTTTCATCATTATTCATTGCTCCAACAGGCTGATGTTGAGCAGGAAACCTATTGGAGTTCAACACTTCATCATTGGGGGCTGGTAGTCTAGGTTGCATTGCTAATGCACGGTCTACTATGTGTATCATAATTGTACTAAATTTCTCAAGCAGAGCAGGGAAAGATGGGATCTCTATCATGGCTAGGTAAAACTGGGGATGTACAAGTGTGTGTTCTTCTATGCTTTGATCCCCTGCATCCCTTCTTGGTGCAACATTGCTGCCTTCTGTAGCAAACTCCTCATGTGACCCAGTCATTTTCAAGTTCTTCTTCTCCTATATGAGCAGAAGACACTATCAGATACACTGGAAGATACTAGAACAGACTCTACTACCTTAGTCTTATGTCTCTGTAGACTCAGCAAACCTAGAGCTCTGATACCACTAAATTGTGGCGTCCAACTTATAAAAATATGATTTACTTAAGTGGAAGCGAATCATTTGCAGTGGATTACTGAAAAATCACTAAAAATTAAAACTTTTTGCAAAGAGATCCAAACATAGGAAAACTCTCTCGTCAAGAACCAAAGTATAACATTTACATCCTGGATCATAAGTACATGACTTGTACCATCTCTTCTCGAGGATTACAACATCAGTTACCCTATTAACATTATATACAGACAGCATAAGAACCTCGAGGCATCAAGCCAAAATCTCATATCGATTCATTAAAAACACCAACTATAAATTCCGAGGACCTGAGAGTACAGAGACGACACATAGGACTACTATCTATACAAAACTTGGCATCCAGTGCCTCCACCTGAGTTATCACTGTTGTCCCTGTTGCTGCTGCTGCTTTTCCCTTGTTATAGGGTTCCTGCTTCTTCTTCTGTGTTTACCTAAAAAGTTGGATCCCACGGGGGTGAGATAATTGTAAATTGCCCCAGCAGGAGATATAACTCTCCGCCAAAACATTGTTATAGTTGTTTATTATAATAAAACTGAGCAGGAGTTCTTATATATTTACAGCAGTATTAATCATTGAATGAACAGAGTAATGTAATCTCCTTTCCTAAGGAGAGAATTGCATTTATCCATGATAGAATCATAATTCATCCATCTATTTGCAATGAATATAAAGAAATATAAATAACATCTATCAACTAAATATGCATAAAAGAAATGTAACATCAGCCAATGAATTTCTGTATTCTATCATTAAGCAAACATGCTATACGGCTGATTACATTTTATAATCACACTTATGCCCTGAGGAGATGAGGTATACCGCTCATACTTTAATCGACCACTGCAAAGTTGAAATCGGTACCATACATAGGTCAACAGAAGAGTCGGATTCCCATTAACTCATCTATCTCGGTCAGTACGAGTATAAAATGCAGGACATCTTGTGTCTCTGCTAAATAGCTTGCCAGGGTATATTGGCATCCTCGCTATAGAGTTATGGCCCGTAGCCATACTCTCTTCAGGGTTATGGCCCGTAGCCAATGTCGGGTTTTATATTATGAGTCATGACCCGAAGCCATGCTCTTATTGGGGTATGGCCCGTAACCAATCCCGTGCATAGGGTATGGCCCGTAGCCAATCCTATGGGGCATAACGATATGTTTGCCCATTACCCCCACATATTCAAAAATATGTGTTCTGGGTTTTGCCGCGGAGCAACCCATTTCACCATCAGCAAATTTTGACACTGATGGATCTATGGTCAGGGCTCTACATGATATGATTTTACTTGATTAATTAAGTACATTATCATATTCTTTTAGCATCAGCCAAGTTCTCAAACATAACTTATTAAGACAAATGCTACAAAGAAACAAGTACTATTTTCATCATTCACTTATCATTCCTTATGAGGCATTGGGATCTCAGTCCCTCATTTCAATACTGGAAATCCTCATCCCTTAACAACTTCATTACCATACTTATCAAATTTGGGTATTTAATCCCTTAGTTCATCACTTAACATTGTTACCACTTATTTGGTAACTATTACCTCAAGGTCCTCAGACCTAGGTATTCATGATACTTATTACACAAGCTTATCACATGGCTCACAAGGCCTTTAATTGACTTGTCCCCTTTCACTAGGCAATGACTTATTCACATAGCTTATAATGCCACTGCACATTTTGTTATTTCTTAATAAGCAGCAATAACATAATAACACACCTGGCCAATACATATCTTATTACTTCTCTCTAAGAAACAATAACATGATGGCACATAAGGTCAATGCATATCTTGTTACTTTTCATTAAGCAACAATAACATATCACTGTATACAATACAATAGTAACACCACTATTCCCTCACCAGGGTTAGGGTTTACCATTAAATAGGGTTTTTCATCCTATTACCCAAAATTAGGGTTAGGATTTCCCATTTACACAGTAATTAGGGTTTATATTTATTTTATGAATCCAACCCTAATTTATTGCTCCACTCCTCTAGGAGCTTCCTTTAATATCGCAAACATTCACTCATGCTTAATATTCTCATCATATATCATTAATTATTATCAACACAAGGTATGAGTTTATTTCTCATCCTTGCCAAGGTATGATTACATCATACTTATTAGTTTGGCTTAACTCCTTTCCAAAGGTATATTAGCATGTTCTTAGTAAAATGTATGAAACTCCTTACATTTCGTTGTACCTATTTACATAACACATTTCATGTGTTTCTTATCCAACTATATTAGACTTGAGGTGTATCAAGGAATATCAATTTTGAAGTGTTAATTGTGACATCTATCATATCTTGATGTATCACTTTTCTCATCACTTCTGATTCACCTAAATTTATCTACTTATCTTTTATTAAGGTATTTCCCCCTTAATACTTTTAACCACTCACCTATCACCTTCATCATATAGTGCATAGGTTACACATTAGTATTGTCCAACTATCCTTAATGATATGAACTTATCTAATGGTTAAGAATTGTTGATATAGAATAATCCATTATCAACCACTTTAGGTATTTCAACTCTTAGGATGTTATCCACATCACAAATTAATGTTACATACATCATTCCTAAGAGTTTCATGTCCTCATATTTGTAAGGTGTATAGATTTGTTATACATGTATAGAGTTGTGCATATAATGATCTAGGCATTATCTTGTCCCTTATACCCTTACTCATTAGAGTACCAATATTGCCATTCATATGGTTTATCACCCATCATGGGTGTAACATTCTCATCTTACTTGATTAAATTAGCCACACCCTTCTTTAGTGTATTGACAAATATACTATAACTAGGGTTTCATATACCAATACATGGTATCACCCTGGATTTGAGTCTCACATCACATCATTATTCAGGGTTTCACATAATATCGTTCTTATTTAGGGTTTCATATGCATTACCCTAGATTAGGGTTTCACATAATATCATCCTTTCTTAGGATTAGGATTGCATATAGCATCACCCTACATTAGGGTTTCATATCACATTGCCCATAATTAGAGTTTACTATTCATTCCAATTAAGTTTCTCTCATGGCATCTCCCTCAATCAGGGTTTCTCATGGAATCACCCTCAATTAGGGTTTCTCATGGAATCACCCTCAATTAGGGTTTCTCATGGAATCACCCTCAATTAGGGTTTCTCATGGAATCACCCTCAGTTAGGGTTTATCATGAGGATACCCTGAATTAGGGTTACTCATGTCATTACCTTACATTCATATCACATCTTCCTCCTAGTTTTAGAGTTTCACTCAAACTTGCCCTAAATTAGGGTTTGAGTTCATTAATCAACTCAATTAGGGTCTTATGATTTCTTTATCATAGATCATACCCTAATTGTATATCACATCATTTTGATTATTTTAAACTTAATTACTACATGATTATCATTCATGTATGAATCTTTCTCTCTCATCCTACTCAGGATGTCCACTACTCAATTCTTGATCAAATTGAGCCTACTCTTTATTCAAATACATGCATTTATGGTTAGCATGATGTATTGAATTATTACATCATTATGCATCGATAATTAATCCCACTAAGGGGATACATCATCTAAATATCTCAGGTCTCCTAATGGTTTAATCAATTGCATCTTCAATTACATGAGAAATCCAAAGGAATTGACAATTGGACCTTCAATCACACTAGGTGATCAATTGAATCCACTTGGATTGTCCATAGTGGATCTTCAATTGCATTAAGGTATTCAACTGGTTTAACCATATTGGACCTCAAAGATTAGATTACTTAGGCCCAAACGATCCTAGTTCTCAGATTTCAATTGGTTGAAAACCACTTAAACAAAATACCCTTGAAATCGATTGGACAAGAAAGGTGTTGAAACTGTTTGAACTTTGGGTATCCAAACGGTTTGAGACCGTTTGGACCCAAATGGTCTTGAGACCATTTGGGCTCAAACGGTCTTGAGACTGTTTGGTCCAAACCATCTCAAAGTCGAATGGACCAAAAAGTCCTTTCAACTCTTACACGATTCATGATTTCAATGGATGAACCAATTATCAATTGAGTCATTGATTTCTTTATCACTTGAACTAATGAATCAACCTTTAATTAGACCATCAATTAGGGTTTTGAACCCAATTGATCTAGGATATCAACTCAAGAAACCTTCAATTAGGTCTTTGAATTGAGTAGCCATCAATGTTCAACATTATGAAATTGTTTCAATTGAAACCAATGAACCATCATCAAACTTTTGATATGACCTGACCCCAAATGGTCTTGAGGTCGTTTGTATGATCTCCAAATGGTCTTGAGACCGTTTTCCCCATCCTATCCTTGGATTTTCTGAAATTTCATTAGGGTTTAGATCATTGGATTGATCATCAAATCAGCACTTAATTGCATTTCAATTTGGTATCTATGGACCTTCAATTACTCCACCATACTTAACCCTAGACCTCCAAACGGTCTTGTGTGGCCTCCAAATGGTCTTGAGACCGTTTGGGTTAGTCAACCCAAAAATCTCAATTAACCAAATTGAAAATCAGCACTTAACCCGATTAGGGTTTGCTTAATTGATTAACCTTCAACTAATGATCCCTTTGGAATTAATCAATAAAATTTGATGGGTCATCAACCATCAACATTAGCATCAACTTTACCAAATGGTAAACCCTGTTCAACTCTCCCACATGGTTTCAAACCATTTAATTTCAAACGGTTTGATGAAACTGTTTGCTTTCAAACGGTTTGGTTGAAACCGAATGAGCAAGCTGTTGAAACCGAATGAAATACAATTTCTTTTGGAATTGAGTCCACGATGATGTCATCATCATCTACCTTCGTCCCTGTAGATCTTAGTACTTCTGATTTCATGGAATTACCAGTTTCAACCAACAATTAATCAAGAAGATAAAGGACTCAACGAAATTGCAAGATTAATAGTTGAGTAACAATATAAAGGAGTTCAAGTTATATAACCCGCCTCCAATTGAGCTCCAAAGGTTCAAGATCACGTCAACAATGGTGGATTCAAATCCTTTCACTATCCCAAGGCTCGTCCTCAAGCTTTGAGTGAAAAGGAATGGTTAGAGTTGAAGAGGGAATCGAGATAGGAAGAAATCATGCATTGATTTGTGATTTCCACCATGGATTCAAGGTGAAAGAGAGTCAAGAAGCTAACCAAAAGGTTGGGGCTCGTTCTCCTCTTGATCCTAATCTCCCAAGGTCGTTTCTCAAGTAAAGGGTGGAAGTGAATTCGAAATTCGCCCTTTACTCTATGGATAAATGAGCTTATATGCAATTTTTATTAAAAATTCAATTAGGAGAGAGAAAGTAGGAATTATCTCCCCCTTATCCTTGCCACTTACCCCCTTCTCTTCCTTAGGGACGAGGATATCCTATTTTGCCTCTTATTCCTCTCAATTATACACAATTAAAGAAAATCAAATTAAGCACCTTAATCCATTTAATAGTAATATCCATTAGTGAGTGGATATTTCTTTTTCTTATAATAATGTGAGTGGGTTTTTCACCTCCTTGAGATATTTCGTGGCCCTTGCAAGGCACAAGGACGTACACACATATCTGAATTCAACCATTTCAATTTTGATTGAAGGGAGTTTTAATTAATAAATTTATTTTTGCATTAAATTGAATTAGGGTTTCAATTATGCTTAAATCTTGATTATTTTGATATCAAGATTCTCTCTCCTCCAAATTAATTCAAATGAGGTGCCTCTCTCATTTTCTTTGTTATACATGATGCCAAGAAACATAAGGGACCTTATTGAAGTGGTAATTTGCATATTGAACCCTAGGTTTTGGGTAAATTGCACATTACACCAAAACTAGGTTTTAATGCACAAACATTACTTTATCAACTCTTTCTTGGTACTCAGGCTTTCCCAAGCCATACCTCTGTATCATCTTCATTCTCATGATGCCTCAACACATGAGGAACATTTAGTCAAGTAACATTTGTAAGATAACCCCTCAAATTGGGTAAATTGCACTTTGGTCCAGAATAAGCAAACATTGTTTCAACATTATTCAAACAGGACCAAAATTGAAACATAAGTTCCTCTTGGGTCTTAATTACTTTTCATCAAATAAAATTAAGGATCTAATTATCTTTCTTAAGCAAAACTCCCAGGGTTAAGGCGTAACCCAGGTCAGGGATGTTACAATATTAATCCTCCCATGGCTAGTTTAGACCTTTCCTGGCATGGCTTGTTCCAACCAAGCCATGGCGAGGAGCAAAGACTTAGAGCTTCGACGGACGTTCTGCCTCCACACGACAGGCCGCAATTGGGCAAACGAAGAGTGAGAAGGCATTTGAAGTGGTCCGGCGAGGCCAGGGGTTCCCTCTCCTAAGGGTGGGGACATCAGTAGTCGATAGCACACTGGAGGAGGCCGAAAAATAGGGAGAAGAAACTGGCATCAAAACATGGAGGAAAACAGAGTAACAGGGTCAAAAAAATGCTCACGTAATCATGGTGAGGCCAAATCACCAACCGGTGAGGGCGGAGGAATACCCTGAGCTCAAAACCCACTCGGTGGTGGCACCCTACGGCGGCCTATAGGACCTAGAGTTTGGGGCTACCTCGAGACTAAAAGAGGGTACGGGGAGGAAGAGTAAAGCCCCTAGTTTCTTACCGATCGCTCAATTGACCCGAAGGTTGCCTGGTGCGAGTAGGTTGACTTTGGTGCCAGAGAAAAGAAGACAAGTAAATCGGGGGAGAATAGGAGGCTAGGGTCCTAATTGAATGGGGAGGAAGGAAGGTCGGGGCTCGAGGGTCATTTCTCAACCCTTAAATAGTCGTGAGGAAGGGTCTATACCCTATGTGCAAGACCGGCGGAGAGGGGGAGAAGAAGTGAAAGAGTCGTTTTGCATATGTGCTACCGTAGGCAATGAGTTAGGGCTTAGATGAACGGTCTTGATGAGAGAAATCCAACTAGACAAGAATCGCTTAAAATAGTTGGGATGAGAGGAAGAACGACTTCACGAGAGGTGAGGCGTTCAGTCAGCCCAACGACCAGAGGAGGAAGACGATGGCTTGTCCGTCTGATTGGCCTTTAATTAGATCAGAGCCATCAAATTAGGGTCGGGGGTGCGTGACAGTTTAAATGACACAAACTATAATGTTACACCGGTAATCAAGGAAATCATAATCAAAGCTTAGTTACACTATATTGAAAGCGTATAAAATTAATTTGAAGGGTCAAATGAAGCCCAAAAGCCACCAAATTTTAACCATTGGCTCATAATGATGTCTAGGACGATGCTATAGAATTATATTCTCATTTTATACATAATATGGCCCTTAATTTATATATTTCTCATTAAAGTGTATATTAACATATTAAAATGAATGAGTTATATGAAAGGCTTCTTTTAATGGATTATGTGAGTAAAATTCGAGATATTCATCCATTATTAACTTTAAGAGCAAAATCTCACCAGTATATTCTATTTTGATATATTATTACCATTTTTAGGAGAGAGAAGGAAATTAGGTTAAACACACTCATAATTAATGTTTTGCTCATATCTTATCCAAAAAGATATAAGAGCTCCAAATTAACATTATCCACTTATTATATCTCATAAAACTCCATTTTGCATTATTAGTCCTCTATCATTACCTTAAGTGGGTTATTTGTGCAAACACCCCTTTATTATCATAAATGGGGGTAAAAATGGAATTTCACCATCATTAATGCTCAAATTGCACACAGAGTCCAAAAATGATTCAAAAGGATGGGAAATTTATGAAAAAGGTCCAAATGGACTAGAAGGAAAAGAAAAGCTCAGAAGTGGGTAAATTGCAGGGACAACCCTGGATTACAGTATGTTACATGTGTACACATGTACATTTGTGTACACATGTACAGTTTGTACAAATGTATAGTTTTGTACATATGTGTACACATGTACAGTTTTGTACATATGTGTACACATGTACAGTTTTGTACATATGTGTACACATGTACAGTTTTGTACACATGCACTTTGTAATGTGTACACATTTGCATAGTCGTGTACACATGTGTATCATCATGTGTACAAAATTATACATGTGTACACATCTGTACATGTGTAGACATTTGTACATCGGTACATGTGTATAATCTTATACACATATACTTTGGAATGTGTACATATTTTCGTAGCCTTGTACACATGTTTACAGATTTTCATAGTCATGTACACATGTGTACAAATTTTCATAGTCTTGTACGCATGTGTAGTGTCTTGTATAGATTTTCATAGTCTTGAACACATGTACTTTGTAATGTGTACACATTTGCATAATCTTGTACACGTGTATCGTCCTGTGTACAAAATTAAACATGTGTTCAACATTATACATGTGTATAAAAGTATACTTTGTCATGTGTACACATATGTACACATATGTACATGCGTACACATCTGTACATGTGTACAGTCTTGTACATATGTATTTTGGAATGTGTACAGATTTTCATAGTCTTATATGCATGTGTACACATGTGTACAAGACTGAATAAATGAAGATATTAAATGTACAAATGTGTACTACATGTGTACAAGACTAATGAATGCAAATGTGTAGTTTGATGTGTATAGTTTTATTCAGTCTTGTATACATGTGTACACATGGATCTTTATATAGTTTGATTCAGTCCTGTACACATTTGCATTCATTAATCGTGAACTACATATTCCACTGCATGTACTTTGTACACATGTATTACACATTTTCATTCATTAGTCTTGTACACATGCAACATGATCATAGTTTTGAAAGGATCTTTATATAGTTTTATATTTGTTGTACACATGTATACACATGTACTTTGGAATTTTTATAGTTTTGTACACATGTACAAGTCTTTTCAATTGAAGTGTGGATTCCCAAATTGTATAAGTTTTTGTGTTTACTTTTTGTTGGGGAAGTGTTGTCATGTAAATAATACAACATACTACATTGAGCGTCACAGACACATCATGTTGAAAACCACTCTTCTAACTCAACCAGACACATCATGTTGAAAACCACTCTTCTAACTCAACATATCCCACTGGGGGAGTGTTTACTTCTGGTCTGAATTAACCTATCTTCTAACTCAACTAGACACATCATGTTGAAAACCACAAATTTGAGAATAATTGATATATTTAAACACCATCTCATTAGCAAAATCAAGTTGGTGTACTTTTCAGCTAACATGGAGTGACAAGACTAACCGGATTGTACCTATTTTGATGACCGAGGGAGAAGTTCTCATCAAAATCAATGCTTGGTATTCGGTTAAAACCTTTGGCAACATTACCGGGCGGAAAGAGGGGAGTAGAAACATACAAAATCATTGAATGATCTCAATTATGAACTTAGTAGTTTCAAAACATAACCTCAATTACTGATTTTCTTAAAGACTTCAATATATATAAACAATCATCTAAAAATAATTGAATAATAATGGAGCAATGTTTAGTTGATCTGGATTGTATTTCTCTATATAAATTGTTATCTAGTATGTTTAAGTTGTTACAAATTGTAATCCAATAACATCGAATGTACTTTGGAAGTAAGTTGTTATAAAAGGAGTTGCCCCTATAGAAAAATAGTAATAAAAAAAGATGATTCTTATAAGCAAACTGTCCACATCCTCTGAAATGTAGCATATTTGCAGCAAGCTGGTTCAAAATAGCATGTTACGACAACTATATAGAACCAAAAAATTTCTCAACACACTACATAAATATCCTCTTTGTTTGAACAACAATTTCAATAAACTCAGGCATAAAAGATCCTCTTTGTCTAAACACAACACATAAGCAGATTATATCAAATAAACTCAGGTATCAAAGGATCCTCCTTGTCTCAACATAGTACAGAAGCAGATTGTATCAAATAAACTTAGGTATCAAAAGATTCTCTTTGTCTCAAAACAATAAAGAAATCAGATCATATTCAATAAACCAGGCATCAAAGATCCTTTTTTCTCAATATAAGACCAACAGAAATACATCCAGTATGTGATCAAAGTTGTATGGAAGATATTACCAGCAGATAAACCAGGGTCATATGTAAGATTCTCTTTGTCTCAACATAGTACAAAAACCAAATTATATTCAATAAAATCATGCATCCAAGATCCTCTTTGTCTCAATATAATATCAACACAAATACATAGAGATGTATGTCAGATAATACCAGTAGAAATACATCTAGCATTTTATTTGAGTTGTACACAAGATCAATATTTGTATCTAACATTATACCAAAAGAGTTCTCTAAATAAATTGAGGCAATAATATGTTAACTAACGGTTCATAACATGACTTTTTATCCAACATGAACCCAGAAGAGTGATATCAGAGTTATCTTCAACATGATCACAATAGCAACCCTTTACAGTTGTTGAAACAAACATTAAGTATTAAGTTCCGAAGCAGATATAATCAAGGTTTGCAATTCAATCTAGAAAGAAGAGTGGTAGTACACCAGTAACTTGATTATCTATTCACATGGAACTACACATTTGAAAAGTAAACATTGTAGAAGACTACTTATCATAGTTAAAACACATGAAACTACACATTTAATGGATAAAAAATGTACAACAAATATAAAATTGTGAGAGGCGGAATGGCGAGAGGCGGAAGAGTGCGAGGGAGGGGGAGGATCCCTAGAGGCAATGATGGTGCGATGGCGGTGAGGACTTCCCCAATTGAATCGTCCCTAATTCCTTTGAGGAGCTCAGGTGAGGCTACAGGAGAGACAAGGAGCCCCTCATCCAAGGATGCCCACATCCCTCAAGCGAATCCAACCCCGGAGGTCCCTTCACCCTCGACTTCCTCAACTCTGTAGCCGCTGGTGGGAGGACAGAGTTCTTCTTTGACAAGCACCGCGGTCGACTGGTTATCGGTCAGTCGTACTGGAAGGAAGTGTGAAGAAACCTCTGTGATAGAATTCGTTGAGCCCAAGGTCAGGAATGGTGTCAGATGTTTCTCGATCTTGAGCGATGATGAAGCCCTCCTGTCATGGGAAGAGTACATTTCCACTAGATTCATAGTGAGGAAGCCTTATCGGAGCCAGCTCCATGGCTGGATTCACCGCCAGTGGTGCCCTAGCGGCCCTTTCGAGGTCATCGTAGAGGAAGTAGAGGGTTTTGCTGTCAAGCTCCCGACGAGTACATAAAGGGAGAGGATCTTAGGGGAAGCGTCATGGATTATGTATGGATCGCTCATCATCTCACAAGTGTGGGAGCTGGGGTCCCCCCTCCCCCTATTATCCTTTCCTAAGCTTCCTGTCTGGGCCATTCTTGAGAATCCAGGCCTTCACTAGACGTCGAGAAGGCTAGGTGGGGTGGCAAGCCTGGTTGGAAAGCCTCTGGACATCGAAGATGCTTGTCTATCAGTGGACTACCTCAAAGATGAATTGGTTTGTGTTGAGATGGATTCGGGCTCTGCTTTCCCGAAGGAGGTGACGATCTTTGTCGATGCAGCTCCCAAGCTGTTGAAGATTGGGTACGTTGCAAAGCCTAAGATCTACTCCCATTGCAATCAATTTGGGCATATACTGCCATCGTGTCCATTGACAGTAAGAAGCAAGCCGTAGCCCAGCTAACTGCAACTCAGAGTAGGGAAAAATGGGGGAAGGCAAGGTGTTCGTAGGAATGTTGAAGCGAGCTCAGGTCAGGAGACGTGTGAACTAGCTATTGGAGTATCCATTGAAGTCAGTTCCATTGTGGGTGGAAGAGGACTTTGTGTGACTCAGGAGCCGGACATGCACTACTGCTCACCAGAGAGGGGATGTGAGACACTTAACCTCGATTGGGAGCTCCTTGTGTCAAGACTAAGTGCTACTCCTCAACATGTGAAGCAACTTGCAATTGACACCGGATTAGCTCTAGAATATCAGCAGAAAATTGCTTCGAACTCAGATGAAGCCTCATCGGTCAGTTCCTGTGATATTGACTCGGAGGTGCTCAATGACTTCAGTGTCAATAAAGTCATCAAGGAAAAGAAAAAGAAGAAGAAGCATAAAGAAGCTGGAAGCGAGGATTTCCCCCCTTACTGGTCAGTTTCTCTAAAGCTTAGACGGTCTAGAACAGGTTCTTAATCACGATACTTTGGTTCCATTACAGGTGTTTGACTCTAGGTCTGTGTGTATGTTTGGGTCGTACTGTATGATCTGTATTTGTGGGTGTATTGATTGCAACAGTTCAAAGGTTTGATTTATCAGGTGCAGTTATCCAAAGGATGACCTTTGTTAGAGTTCCCTGGTATGGTGTTGAGAATCATGAGTTTTGGTCTGGTGGATGAAGTTTAGGACCAGTGGCAGTGGTTCTATTCTTCAAGGAAGAAGGTTGGAGTGGTAGGCTTACCTTTTTCAGCTGGTTATATCAGTGATCCAGCTAAATTTTGACCGGGAGTTGTGATTAGGGAGATCTCTGATTACTTGTTTGGTTGATGAGATGGTGTTTCTAAAGACTTCTTTGTGGTTATGTGTTATTGAGTCTGTATGTTTCCCCTCCTCATCTCCTAAATGTGTGATGTTTAGTCCGATCGACATTTCTTCTGGTCTCTTCTGAGTTGGAGTTTTCTTTTTTGTTTTTGATCCCTGCTGTTGGTCCCCTGCATGGGACAGTTAGGGATCTTGTTTTTCCCCTCGGGGCACTGATGTACCCAAAGTTTTGGTTTTCTAGTAGTAGATTTTTTACGCGACCAAAAAAACAAATATAAAATTGTAATAAAATGTACAAGACTGTTGGTATGTATGCCCTGAGATCCAATCATGGGATGATTGATGGGATATGTTGAGATTGATTTGATAAATATCAAAGGCAAGCTTCCAATTCTTTCTGGTTCAGTCATATGAGATAGTGATAGAACATATTGAATGTCTAGAGAATGACAGTACTCAATGACGTATGCCTTCAGGTTGAGGACCTGAACGATGAGATCATACGGATGCTAAGAGTTTGTACATTCTTGTTATGTCCCTAGTCGGATGTCATTGTGGAAGGTAGATAGACAGCAATGACACACAAGACTAGATTGTGGTGTTGGTTGATGATAGAATCTCATTAGTCATGATATAGTGATATCAAACCAAACACATAGGTACTTGTTAGAGAACAAGTGTACCGGACAGACCCACCGTGAGTTTGACACATGGAACCATGACATGGTAGTCACAGACAGTACTCACAGTGATGGTGGTGAGTGTGATTATTTGACCTGAAATCACTGCACTCAACACATGTCGTTCGGCACACTTTGACATCATCAAACGCAGTCCTGAAACATGGGTTGTTAAAAAGGTGATGATTGGGTGGCTTTGCCACATGGGGCTTTTGAGGGGTGAGTGATAGATATGGGATTTGTCCCTCCTGAGGGAGTTTGATATCCATGGCCACTTGATGAGTAGGATTCAGAAAGGCGTACACGCATGTGTGAATCAGTATATGATATTGATGTCATACATATCTCTTCCAATCTACTCTGAGATCAAGAAAGTGAATGAACGTTGACAGGATGACTGTTCCATGCCTTGAGTTCATTTGCGATATCAGTGACAAAGGAATTATACATTCACTGTAACACCATTCACGGATTGTAGGATTGAAAGTTGTTCTCCAACTTTCTACTTTCACTTGGGTAGCACTGATGTGTGACTAGGCACCACTCTTTTCTTGTGAAGTCATAAGTGTTATGGACTTTCACTGCCAACGTGAAATGGACCTGCAGGGTCACACACAAAGGATTTAACCTGGAAGAGGAGTTTTGTCCACAAGCAAGTTTTAGATTGATTACTAAAGGAGTTTAGTAGTTCAATTAAACACTCAATTGATTGATAGCTCAATATCATAATGTTCAAGGTGTTGGACATATTGATTGGAGTATCGGATTGATTGAAATCGCAATTGACTGATTCTGCACAACCTGCACTCCCAACCGATCGGTTCATGAAATGAACCGGTCGGCTGAGGTTGCTGAACCGGTCGGCTCAAGTGTTGAACCGATTGGCTCAAGTTTAGGGTGAAACGACCGGTTCAAGTGTGGAACCGATCGGTTCAACTGGTGCAACCGAGCATGTTGGGAAAGTCAGGTCGGTGAGAATTTTCCTTTCGTTTCAATTGCCCAATTTGATTGGGAATAGGATTGGTATTCGATACCAATTAGAAACAAAAGAAGGAAAGTCAATCGGGAACCAACCTGGAACCCCCAACCGACCGGTTCAGGAGTGAACCGATCGGTTCAAGGATCCTAGACGATCGGTTGAGGTGTCAACCGATCGGTTTAGGTCCCCAACCGACCGGTTCACTTGTGAACCGATCGGTTCAGGCTGCGAGTTGGTTGCTTTTATGGAAAATCTCGAACCCTTCTACTCCTACTTTTAGACCTGCATTGCCCGGGATAGAGAACCATGTCCCATGACTCTCCTATATATAGGGGTATTGGGGGCTTCTCAGAGAACAACTCAGTGCAATCAGTTGCTCTGCAAAGTTGTCGTTCTCTCTGGTTATGGTAACCGAGAGAGAGCCCGAGTAAGTGCTTCCCACAAAGAGAGGTGCAACAAGGCAAAGACAACTGCAGTTGCAACTGGCAGCAGGAGAGTGTGTTGGCGGCTAGTACGTCAATAGGAGGGTGTGACTCCTTCCACTTCCTTGTGGGACATGGAGTGTGGAGTTCCAGGTGGTCCGTGTGGACTACTACAGAGGTGGGAGGTCACTACCGCTCAGGAGGACAACTGTCATCTGACAGTCTGGTAGGAGGAGGAGGAGTCAGTCCTGGTGCGACCAGGAGCTGCTCAGACGCCGTCCAAGACCGGAGTTGAAGACTGCGCATAGCGCGAGGTATTGTCGCCGAGCAAGCCTCGGGACAAGGTATGATTGCACAAACCATCCTTTCCTAATATATAGACATTGACGCGTTTCCTCGTGCTGGGTTTGGGGGAGAATTTTTTTTTGTTTCCGCTGCCTTCTCTGCCTCCCCTAAAACCCAACAGTGGTATCAGAGCCACGTCAACTGTTCTATATTTTAGGAATATTGATATGATCGATTTTGGTTTTTTGCCTTTATTTATTGCATACGATACAAATAAAACTGGCTTTATGCATGTCCAATCCTAAATCCACAAATCCCAATTACATATATGATATGTATTATTAATACACTCGATACGCGTCGCCCTTAAACGAGTTTTGTGGTGGATGCATAGTGTGGTTATGGCCAATAAACCCTATTTGTGACTGGTTGTGTGTGGTTGCTTGCATCTCAGTCTGCGCACCGATCTTCCTTCTCCTATTCCTGATGTAACTCGAAATAATTCGAGATTCTTTCCTACCTTTGCTCCTCCCGAATGTAACTCGGGGTTTCCCTTTTAAGCAATGTAATATTAGAATAGATTTTATTTCCTGTTATGTCAGAGACTGGAGGACATCGAGACGACAGCTGAGATGATCGGTTCAAGGCGTGAACCGATCGGTTGATGTTCCAGACGATCGGTTCAAGGAGTGAACCGATCGGTTGATGACCGGTTCGAGGAGCGAGACGAGCGGGTGGCGGCCATGAAGAGATGCACGATGACCAGGCAAACCGATCGGTTGGAAGAGCCAACCGATCAGCTAGTGGCACCCAGACGACCAGCCAAATAGAGCAGATCATTCATATGATGAGTTGATCCACTCGGATGGCAAGGCACAGAGTTCATCTTGTACAGGTAGCATGTGATATAGACCTAGATGACCGTGATTCCTCTTGGCTCGAGGAATCATATTAGGATGGCCATAATCATCTCTTTTTATCGTTTGTGCATGTTTTCTGTGGGATATAACATGTATATGATATGTACTATGTATTGTGGTGATTGGATATGTATATGTATATAAAAACCAAATCCCTCATTAAAATATTAAGTCTTATATGCCTTCCATTAGCGGCACACATGAAAAGCTCGATCGACCAAGCGTAGGTTATGCCAAAGCGTGGTGCGCCGTCTATCTTGTGGAAGTGTGAAGGGTAGACATGTAGGTTCTGCCAAAGCAGGGTGCATGTTTACCGTGTCGGCTTTTGGGTTAGACTTAAATGGTGATTCTTAGAGCGTCTAAGCCCAGAGGCAAGGAATGTTCATGGCAAGGTGTTGTACATGTTCATTCAACAAGAGTTGCATATGATGAAATTGGCAAAAGTTGCCTACCTGAGAGATCTATGTTGTGGGTGATAGCCCTAGCTGGTCCATGGCTTAGAGGATTTCAGGATCTTGCCCACTAGAAGATTTTACACTGCAATCTTCCAAATTTATGGTGAGGGCTATCAATTTGAAGTAAAATAGTGGGAGCGATAATTAATTAAAGGCCTAATTATAACGTCAAATTTTTCAAATCAATCAAATAAGTCAAAAATGAGTTTTTGGACTAAAATTGCATATTTCCTTTTGTAGTACAAATGATGATAAACAACAATCACTTCTCGTTGCGATCAATCCTTGAAAAGGACAAGCTTAATGGGACAAACTTCCATGACTGGTATCAGACATTGAGAATTGTTCTCACTCAAGAGCATAATCTCTATGTCCTGGATACTCCAATTCTAGAGGAACCCGCTCCTAATGCACCAAAGGCAGAAAGGGATGCTTACAAGAAGCATGTTGATGATGCCATTGATGCAAAGTGCTTGATGTTATGTTCAATGAACCATGAGTTGCAGATACAGCATGAGAACATGGGTGTCATAGAGATGATTCAGCATCTCAGGAACAAGTATGAAGATCAGGCACGGAAAGAGAGATACAATGTTTCTAGGGTGTTGTTCAAGTGCGTCATGACATAAGGAGATCCAGTTGGTCCTCACACACTCAAGATGATTGGGTATGTGGAGAACTTGCAGATACTAAGATTTCCACTGAGCCAAGAGTTGGCTACTGACGTGATACTGCAATCGTTGCCAGAATCATACAGTCAGTTTGTGATGAACTACAACATGAACAACTTTGATAGGCCACTGTCAGAGTTGTTGGGCATGTTGAGGATAGATGAGATACAGATGAAGAAGGACAAGCCTAAGCCTGTGATGGTGATCACAAGCAAGAAAGGCAAGTCCAAGCGCAAGGGCAAGGGCAAAGCTAAGAAAGGTTCTGATGCTAGCCAGGAGTCCAAGCCGTCTTCAGCTCTCAAGGCCAAGGGAGGTGTGACCAAGAAAGGAAATTGCCACCATTGTCAAAAGCCTGGACATTGGAAAAGGAATTGTCCTCTCTATCTGGAAGAACAAAAGAAGAAGGAGGCGACTGAAGCCTCTACTTAAAGGTGTCATGAAAGTAAACTTGTAACACTTTTTGAGGTATATGATACCAAGATGTAAAGTGTAAAGCACTCATAATTGGGGCAAGTGTTGCCACCATAGATAGGAGTACTTTAGTTTATTTTCAGCCTATAAGGCATGTAATACAGTTATGAACTGCTATTTCATATTTGCCAATAGATAGAAACACTTTATTTTGCATAATGTATGACAATGATGGAAATTAATAAAGTTGAGTTTTCAATCTTAAAGATATGATCTTTGTGGCAATGCCTTATTTATCTTGTGGTATTTGATATGCATAAGATAAAATGATACCTAAAGGTTATAGATAACTCAAACAATCAAATTAGCATCAATCGTGAGAAATTCATTTCTAGTTTCCATATGATGGATAAATCTAGACTCTTTTGGTTAGAGAACCAGTAAGAGACATGAATATCTTGGACATGATTAATCAATCTTCACTAAAGTTAGTGGGAGAATGATTATCCTATTAGGTATAATACATGTGATGTATTTACATACCTATTGGAATAAATGCTAATACTTCTAATGGTGTTTAGAGAAATACCAATATGAATATCTTGAAGTGTTCAAGATTATCATAAATGAAGTATAAATTTGGTAAAGTGTTAATTCTTGATGAGATCAATGAATGAAATACTTGGACCAAATGTTTGAGATCCTTATGAGTGATCATGATAGTGAACTCATGATTAAGGCATGGTGATGTCTAAATCAAGAAGGAATCATACTCTAAGGAGTTAGAGAATGATTATCGAATAACTGAATTCTTCTTAATAAAAGAATACCCCACACTAATAAAAGAAATTAAGAATCACAAGGGTTGTGAGTTCTTATATCCTTAACAGATACACCTCAATTATCTATGTGATGAGTTGTTCATGTGATGAGTCAACTATCTAGATGAATACGAGGAATCAAATTTTGAGTTATGGTTTATGGCCATTACATCCTAAATGACATCCATGTCAACCATAAGGTATGACCTTGATGGTAGCACTCATTGGATGAAATCCATAAGTGCAAATGAGTCTTAAGTGTTAAGACACATGGATAACATTTGAGAAGGATGACGCTTGTTGATTGCAACTTAATGACTAAGACATTTGGCATATGGATACTAAAATCACATTCCTATGAGGAATAAAACAAGGATGTGTACGTGACATAACCTACAAGGTTTATGAATCCACTAATGCAAATGAAGTCTATAAGTTACAATGGACTAATCAATGTGATTGATTGAGTACAAGCAACTCAGAATTAGATCTTTGCTTTGAAAATATAGTCAAAGGGTTTGACTGATATGTCAAAGATAAAGAGGGATACGTGATTTAGTGGGAGCGTGTTCACATTCCACATGTTGATGTGAAATGGATATGTTCTAGAATGGAAATCCAAAAGTGGAAATTATCTTTAAGGAAGATAGAGATGTTTCCTATGTGATTGGAATAGAGATCTATAGAGATAGTTCTCAGAAAATCTCTTGACCTGGAAAAGAGAGAGCATACATTGGCAATCTGTACTGAAGTGTTCAGTATGCACATATTCAGTGGGAGAAAACTTGTCCATGCTACATGGAGTTAGTATCCCAAGGCCAAGTGTCCAATTCTTATGAAGAATGGGAACACTAAGAATAGATATGGATCTATCATGTATGTAATCATCCCATTATATTTCATGTATGGACATGGCAAGAATAAAATGCATTCATCATCTTGTATGTACGAAATGACAATATGATGTGCTCATCTTGATAACTCATATGTGGGACATGACGAGTGGATGTCTGTCTACTTCCAGTAAGGGTTACTGGAACACCATAATAACTTGATAAGTACTTGTGAAGTGCCAGTTCTATGGAGATAAGGAAGAGTTCGATGTAAAGAGTTACATTGATGCGAACTTCCAAAAGGACAGAAAATTAATCACAAAATATACATCAGATGTATAAAAGTGAAAGTTTGTTAATAATTGGAAGTGTTCCAATGAAGCCACTTAAAAGGAAATGTCGAGTATCCGTGTGTTAGAGAACAGAAATGGATACTATATGGATCTGGAAGTTCATGAGATGAACTTTTAGATATTCAGCTCATTGATGACAAGTTTGGAATCCTTGATCATGCAATGTGGCTAAAGGTTAGCAAAGGAATACTAGATCGCATATTACGGCAACTCCACCTCATACGTGTGACGTACAGCGAAGAGATGTGAGACATGCAATTAATATTGACTTTGGCAAGGTGTTGCCATTACTCACTATGATGGCACTAGAGCACAGTGACATGTGGGACATGTTTGAAGATCACTATGAATATGATTCATTGGTGATTGGCTCGCAGTGAAAGTGGGAGTCTGTTGGTATGTATGTCCTGAGAGACAATCATGGGATGATTTATGGGATACATTGAGATTGATTTGATAAACATCAAAGGCAAGCTTCCAATTCTTTCTGGTTCAGTCATATGAGATAGTGATAGAACGGATTGAATGTCTAGAGAATGACAGTACTCAATGACGTATGCCTTCAGGTTGAGGACCTGAACGATGAGATCATACGGATGCTAAGAGTTTGTACATTCTTGTTATGTCCCTAGTCGGATGTCATTGTGGAAGGTAGATAGACAGAAATGACACACAAGACTAGATTGTGGTGTTGGTTTATGATGGAATCTCATTAGTCATGATATAGTGATATCAAACCAAACACATAGGTACTTGTTAGAGAACAAGTGTACCGGACAGACCCACCGTGAGTTTGACACATGGAACCATGACATGGTAGTCACAGTCAGTACTCACAGTGATGGTGGTGAGTGTGATTCTTTGACCTGAAATCACTGCACTCAACACATGTCGTTGGGCACACTTTGACATCATCAAACGCAGTCCTAAAACATGGGTTGTTAACAAGGTGATGATTGGGTGGCTTTGACACATGGGGCTTTTGAGGGGTGAGTGATAGATATGGGATTTGTCCCTCCTGAGGGAGTTTGATATCCATGGCCACTTGATGAGTAGGATTGAGAAAGGCGTGCACGCATGTGTGAATTAGTATATGATATTGATGTCATACATATCTCTTCCAGTCTACTCTAAGATCAAGAAAGTGAATGAATGTTGACAGGATGACTATTCCATGCCTTGAGTTCATTCAGGATATTAGTGACAAAGGAATTATACATTCACTGTGACACCATTCACGGATTGTAGGATTGAAAGTTGTTCTCCAACTTTCTACTTTCACTTGGGTAGCACTGATGTGTGACTAGGCACCGCTCTTTGCTTGTGAAGTCATAAGTGTTATGGACTTTCACTGCCAACGTGAAATGGACCTGCAGGGTCACACACAAAGGATTTAACCTGGAAGAGGAGTTTTGTCCACAAGCAAGGTTTAGATTGATTACGAAAGGAGTTTAGTAGTTCAATTAAACACTCAATTGATTGATAGCTCAATATCATAATGTTCAAGGTGTTGGACATATTGATTGGAGTATCGGATTGATTGAAATCGCAATTGACTGATTCTTCACAACCTGCACTCCCAACCGTTCGGTTCATGAGATGAACCGATCAGCTGAGGTTGCTGAACCGGTCGGCTCAAGTTCAGGGTGAAACGACCAGTTCAAGTGTTGAACCGATCGGTTCAACTGGTGCAACCGAGCATGTTGGGAAAGTCAAGTCGGTGAGAATTTTCCTTTCGTTTCAATTGCCCAATTTGATTGGGAATAGGATTTGTATTCGATACCAATTAGAAACAAAAGAAGGAAAGTCAATCGGGAACCAACCTGGAACCCCAACTGACCGGTTCAGGAGTGAACCGATTGGTTCAAGGATCCCAGACGATCGGTTGAGGTGTCAACCGATCGGTTCAGGTCCCCAACCGATCGGTTCACTTGTGAACTGATCGGTTCAGGCTACGAGTTGGTTGCTTTTATGGAAAATCTCGAACCCTTCTACTCCTGCTTTTAGTCCCGCATTGCCCGGGATAGAGAACCCTGTCCCATGACTCTCCTATATATAGGGGTATTGGGGGCTTCTCAGAGAACAACTTAGTGCAATCAGTTGCTCTGCAAAGTTATTGTTCTCTCTGGTTTTGGTAACCGAGAGAGAGCCCGAGCAAGTGCTTCCCGCAAAGGGAGGTGCAACAAGGGAAGGACAACTACAGTTGCAACTGGCAGCAGGAGAGTGTGTTGGCGACTAGTACGTCAACACGAGGGTGCGACTCCTTCCACTTCCTTATGGGACAAGGAGTGTGGAGTTCCAGGTGGTCCGTGTGGACTACTACAGAGGCGGGAGGTCACTGTCGCTCAGGAGGACAACTGTCATCCAAAAGTCCGGTAGGAGGAGGAGGAGTCAGTCCCGATGCGACCAGGAGCTGCTCAGATGCCGTCCAAGACCGAAGTTGAAGACTGCGCATAGCGCGAGGTTTTGTCGCCGAGCAAGCCTCGGGACAAGGTATGATTCCACAAACCATCCTTTCCTAATATATAGATGTTGATGCGTTTCCTCGTGTTGGGTTTGGGGGAGAAAAAATTTTTGTTTCCGCTGCCTTCTCTGCCTCCCCTAAAACCCAACAAAGACTACTTATCAGAGTTGTCTTCAACATGATCACAGCAACAACCTTTTAAAATTTGTTGAAAAAAATCCTTAAGTAATAAGTTATGGAACAGATAATCAAGTTCTGAATAGAGAAATAAACACAAACTTAAAAAATTTGTTGTACAACAAATATACAAGAGGTATTAAAAAAATGAAGATTACATTCGTAATCTTGTTCGGTTCACTTATACATTAATCGAGTAAATGAAAATATATCTGAAACAAACACTTGAAGTTAGAACTTAAAGAATTACACAAAGATTTCCATGGAAACTCATACAGTACAATCAATCGTGGAACAGATAATCCATAGTCTAATTTTTGTTCGTCTACAAATGAATTATGCATGACACCATTAAAACTTATATCATTGAAACTTATTTCATTAAAACTCTGTGAAATAGATAACTAAAACAAGAAAAAAATCAATAGTTACATACCTTTGCTGGTCTAATTATGGGGAAATAATGTCTAAATTTAGATCCAACTTGTATCCAACTGACGCATTCAGATCTTCAATTATAATGGTTGTATTATGTACCTTTTCTTTCAGATTTCTTGTCTTTTGGCATTTCTTTTTTTCACTGAATTGGTTTTGTAGGAATGAGTTTATTTCCATGTTTTCTTATGCATTGAACAAGTTCTACCACAATGGGATGAAGCTAGGTTTTTTCATTGACATTGAACTTGTATCTTCTCCAAAATATTGTTGTACATTTAAAAGAATTACACAAATAGGAACTAATAGAAACATACAAATGTAAATAACCTAGAACTTTCAGAACTATTGTTTCAATCAACGAATTTATGATTGATTTAATAAAAATTGAATGAACCACTTCCCTATATTTATCCCCAATGAATAGGATTAATGCTTAGCATCAGGTGTTGTAGATTCAGTTCTAACTATTCTATGATTCAATTTTCTATTAAAGATTGTTAGTATGTGAATGAAGCTTTGAAATATGATTTGAATGCTAGTGCAGACACTTGGAAGTGGGTGCACTAGGATTCAATACTAAGTGCTAGAATTTAGTGCATGTCATGATTTGTATGTTTTGCATAAGGAATTCTATGTATGATTCAAATGTAGAGTTACTTGAGATTTGCAAAAGTAGAGTTACTTAAGTAAAGCTAAGCTAATTTATATCTCTATTTCACTTATGTATAATATTTTAAGTATAATCTTTTTTAACTTTATCCTAACCATTTCATTCATTTCATAAAAAACAAAACCATTAGAATCACATAAAAGGAAGTAGATATGTTTCCTATAAAATTTAGATAGTAAAAATGGAAAAAATTGGAATTATTAAATTTTGATATTAATCGCTTAGTGTAGAAAGAGAACCTACAAGAAACTTCCTAACATCTTCATATCTTTCATTAGAAATTCTTGCTATGTCAAATATTTTGCCACAAATATTAGAAAGATTTTGAATTCTTTCTGTAGGTTTATTAGAAATTTTGTCTACCCTTTGTTTCAAGTAATACTTCCAACAGACGTCTTTTTTCCATCTTTCACATATGTACTGATTTGGAATAATCATCAATTTTCAAATTTCTAATCAATACACAACAAACATGATGACAAAGGAGGCCTTTGCATTCAAATGAATGGCAATTGCACTTAATATTTCTGTTGATGTGTTTATAGAATCATATTGCACTTGGAAATCTTTGTTTATTAATTTTGTTTCATAATCAGAAAGCCAAACCCTACATTGTTCAGTAACTCCATAGGTTGCATTCACACCATCATCAGAGATCAGCTTCACCTCACCAACAAATCATCCCTTCTAATTCTATTTGGAAGTTTTGAAACATTGACAATGTGTATAATTTTCTCACTTGATCCTCCATGAGAAACTCCGTCTTCAATGGTGCATTCTTGACAAATGACTCATAATTAGCTTTTTTTTCTTGATCAAACTTTGTTTCCAAGGCAAGTTTAAATTGACTTAGAAATTGTTTCAATGACGGTTTGGAATTTACATATGAATCGATAAATGAATTCATTGATTCGCTGCGCTGAGTAGTTGTCATGTCTCCCCAAAAAAAGTTATCAACATATGTTGGAACCCATAACTGTTTGATTTCATACATAGTATAAAGCCAACTGATCTTAGTACTATAGTAGTGTTGTAGAAAAGTAGCATAATTCTTTTCAAATATTTCAATGGAAGAGCTCTCGTACACAACAAATTTAATCAGTCTTGTTTCCTTGTCATCTTTACCAAATTTGTCAGTCAGTTTCTTCATAATGTGAAATAGACAAAGTTTGTGTCTGGTAGATGGAAAAACTACTTTGACAACATTCATTATACTCTGGGCCTGATTAGTAACAATAGCATTCGGAGGTTAGCCTGTACAAATAATTTAGAAAAATTCTTTAGATATACAAATTACATATGGAGTCTATCTAATACTAGTTTTTCACTTAACTTTTATCAAATAAAGTAGTGATATGTATGTACCCATGCATTTAATCTTGGTCTTGAAAAGCCACATGTATTTCTCCAATGTTTCCTTCCATTATAAGCCACATACCATCAATATGGATTGGCAATGTTGATTTACGCCAACAAATGGTGTGAATGGCATGTCATATTGATTAGTCAAATAAGTAGTGTCAAAAGTGATAACATCGCCACAAAAAGTGTATGCTCTCCTTGATCAAAAATCATCCCAAAAGACATTTCTAAGAACTCTATTTTCATTTAAATCAAGGACATAAAAAATGTCAGGATCTATCTCTTGCATCTTTACAAAGTATGCTTGTATAGCTTGGGCATCTCCTTCACCTAGCCTTAGATTCCTTGAATAATTGAGATGATTCTGAATGTCCGTAAATGTAAATGCTAGGTTTTCATAGATAATTGATTTCATCAGTAGACTCGCCATAGTTTTGGACACACCGATTCTGACACTATCTTTTAATTTGATACACCGACATATTTCATTGGGGATCTTTCTTTTGGAGGGTAGTATTCCAACCATATATGAATCCAATAGCTCATGGTTGTGTTTTGCCACAAAAGTAGCTATAGCATACTAGCCGGTGTAGATCCTTTTGAATGTAATCTGAGATGGACATGAAGTGCTTGCAGTTGGCTTTAGTCGGTATAGAGAGTCTTTAGAATTGGTTGGTGGAGTTCCAGCTTTTAAACATGAATATGTTATTCCTTTTTTTCCTCATTAGGTGCCAGTTTTTTTTAATGTGCAATGTTGATACCAAAACCACATAATTCTACTTATTTCTCATAGAAAGCCTTTGCATCAGATTCACATGGAAATACCATCCCGACTACAGGCTTATTCACATCACCAGTTGGTTTATGAATAATTAAATTAGTGGAATTCTCAATGATAGACTGTTTTATCTATCTTATCTTGACCAACATTCTATTCATTTCCTTGGTTATAATCTTGGTTCATATCAATTAAAGCATTTTGTGACATCTGAAAATTTTAATAAACAATAAAATTAGTTAGTACAAATGCAAAATTCATTATTTTAATGACAATGTTATGTTTACTTTTTTCATAGGATTTGTACTTATCAAACATGAAGTACAATATCATGGTATATTTAGGGTTTTAATTTCCAATGTGCACGTTATGCCACATAATAGGTTTCTTGTCTTTGTATGATTATCGAAATTTTCTAGCGTGCCTCAAGGTTTTGTAAACCCAGTACCACTCTATAGTATCTTGTTTATATTAACCAAGGATTTATGCCAAATATTATAGTTCGACTATACATCTTGAATTCAGTTTATTTCACTGTCAAATCTGGCAAGTACCATAAGGTAAACAAGGCCACATGATCTTGATTATGTTAACCTTGTGAATATATTTAAAACAAATGATGAATAAAGAAAATCAACAAGTTAGGGAAACATAAGGGATCTTCCATGACATCTTAACATAGAGTGTCCATGACATCTTAACATAAGGGATCTTCCATGTCATATAATACTAGCATACATTTATAAGCATTTTTTTGTAAACACACATTTATAATACTATCTATACAAACAACGTTGTAATTTTAGATTTGTATTGTAGACATTGGGACTTAAAATAGGCATACCTGGTTCTGATACAAAGGAAGAATGGTGACCTATGTCCACTAGCACAACCCACACTCTCCACGACAGTCTACAACAAGAATATAATATGAATGAATTTTGTCTAAACCATGTGTAATACGATATGAATGAAGCAGTAATAAAAAACATTGAGAAGGATAGGGAACAAGTTAGGGTAACATAAGAGAATATGTTATCTTTTTTTTTATAATTCTCCTAGCCATTTTCTTTGTAAGCAGTAGATCCAGAACATAAGAGAATATTGTACTACAATGTAAAGACTTAACAACCCTCATATTTAATCATTTACCTTTAGGATGCAGGATATCACCACCACTTTATCAAATCTTTCTGGAAAGGTAGGCTAGAAGAGTGAGCACACATCAATTCACAAGGATGGGCTGTAATGTACATTTATAAGCATATTATTGTAAACTCACATTTATAAGACTATGTATACAAACAACATTGTCACTTCATATTTGAATTGTAGACATTTGGATTGCAAATAGGCATACCTGGTTCTGATACAAAGGAAGAATGGCAACCTATGTCTACCTAACAACCCACAGTCTCCACGACAGTCTGCAATAAGAATACAATATGAATGAAGCTTGTCTGATCAAATATGGGTAGTGGTTGTAATGTATGGTTTGATGACTATTGAAATGTACAATACATTATACAGGAAGAGGTCGGTCATGAGGGAATATGAATGAAATGTACAACAAAGTATACTAGTAGTGGTAGGTCTATAGTAATAGTTATTTAGCATTAATGTGGTGACTATGTACAATACGCGCTACAGAGTGTCTGTGACAAGGGAAGAAGGAGGTAAGGTGAGGGTCAAAGAGTAATGAAAAACCATTAAAAATGAGAGGGAACACGTTAGGGTAACATTAGAGAATATGTTATTCTTTTTTCAAGTGAAACATCCCTGACCTGGGTTATGCTTTAACCCTAGGTGTTTTGTTTAAGAAAGATAATTATATGCTTTATTTTATCTTTTGAAAAGTAATTAAGGCTCAAGAGGAACTTATATTTCAATTTTAGTCCTTTTTTAACAATGTTGAAATAATGTTTTGCTTGTTATGGACTAAAGTGCAAATAACCCAAGTTGAGGGGTGAAATTGCAAATGTTACATGATAAAATGTTCCTCATGTGTTGAAGCATCATAAGAATGAAGATGATGCAGAGGTCTTGTTGGATCCTAGATGGGTGATTACATGCTCTAGAGGGGGGTGAATAGAGCTGAAAGCACTTACACAAAATTCATTAAACCTTCAAAATATATGACAAGATAAGGTTGCTAAATAGGCAATTTGGGTGCAACTAAATCATGCATAGCAAGGATAAGAGAGATTGAACATGCACCAAATAAGACAAGCTATTTAGAGTGGTTCTACACTTCAAACTAGAAGTGTGTCAGTCCACTTGCCTAGAGAGGTCAACCTCTAGGACTTCAACCAATTGCACTCTTATATTCAATTATAAGACTTACAATACATGACCAACAAAGGACTTACCTATCCAATACAAAGAGTCTTCAACCTTACCAAGGACTTACCCACTTTGCAAGAGTCTTCGGCCTTCTCCAAAGACTTACCCACTCTTGCACAAGTCTTCGGCCTTGTAGGAATTACCCACTCTTCTTGGATCTTCCGCCTTTGACTTCACCTTCACTCGGAGAAGCTTTCCACCAAGGACTTACCCACTTGAGCTTGAGTCTTCTGCCTTCTCCAAGGACTTACCCACTCTAGCTCGAAGTCTTCAGCCTTGATCTTCACCAAGGGACTCCTTCCCTTGTTCTTCTTCACCTCTCTTGGACAAGAGAGAGAACCTTCATCTTCAAGATAGGAAATGAGAGATGGGGAGGTGGTGGAAGTGAGAGCCTCACAAGATATACAAATAATACTAGCTCTCTTACAAATCTCCTACTCACTCTAATGGATGTAGCAAGTGATTAAGCTTAGAGAGAGAGAGGAGGCTATAGGAAGCACTCAACTATTTAATAGGGACCTCACAAAGAGTTTGCAATGAATGCTCAACCTTGGAATGAAGCCCAAGGGGTCCTATTTATAGCTGGGGATGCCTCTTAGCCTTTGGGAACACATGAGAACGAAAACTAGCCATTTTGTGGCTTGCAACGGATCTATTTTCACTTGTTACAACTCCACAACGGCTAGAATCACTTTTCTGCACTTTTTCGTACAGTCTGATCGGCCGAGTTTATATAAAGGTAACTCGGCCGAACCACTAAAAGACAAGGTTGAAAGCTAGACTGTCGGCCGAATTCCTTTGGAGAAACTCGGCCGATCGGTCGACTTTCATCTTGGACCGATCAGTGGATCGGCCGAGTTTCCTAGCTAGAAACTCGACCGAACGGGAATCGGCTGAGTTTGTAACTCGGCCGATTGCAACAAAAATTCCAGAATATATGGATCGGCCGAGTTTGGAATTCGGCCGACAAAATCCCTGTTATGGGTATTTTGGAATTTTCGTTTGACTATACAAATGATGGATTTTTGTGTCCCAATAATTTTTCTAAGCTTAATTACAAGTCATACAATCATTACAAGTGATTACAAAGCAATTCTAAGGTCATTTACATAGAGATCCCAAATTGCACACTTGTAGCTATTTTGACTTGTCTTTTCTCCAATTTGATATGCGCAAGTTAGGGCATTTGGAGTGTGTCTAAACCTAATCTGAAATCACTCAATGTAGAAGCATTAGACACCAATATGTGGAATGGTTAGTCATCATCAAAACAAGGGTTTAGTCAATTTAGACGTGAGTCAACATTGACCTAATTGACCTTGAGTCAACATTCTCCCCCTTTTTGAAGATGACAAACCATTCCATAAATGTATTGAAAGCTTGTACGTAAAATCATACCTTCGGAGAAACCTAGGGGTTTCAATAGGATTGAGCTCATATGCTCCCCCTCAATTGATGCGCATGGAGTTCTCATACTCCCCCTCAATTGATGCTATTTCTCCTACATGGTTAGCTTTCATAACATTTATAGAAACTATGTCTTCTACTCATATATGTTCTACACATATATGTCTTCTCCCATTTACCTTCTCCCCTTTACATGGACACGCTTCTTTGCTTCATGTAAGACATGCCTTCTCCCTGTTGTCAAAAGAAGACATATCTTTCTCCCCCTTTGTCATTTCAAAAAGGTGGGGGTGTGAAGAAACTAAGAAACACCAATTGTTAAGAGAAAGAAGATAACAAAAGTTATATAAGGAGAGTAGAAGAGCACAGATAGGGGCTTGTCCAAGCATAGAAAGAAAAGCAAGTTAAAGCATATACTTGAACAACCCAAAATGCAAGATGAAGTGCTGCAGAAAAACAATAAATCACAATTTTGACCCTCAAGATGATGGAATTTGACCAAAAACCATCGGAGCTCATGGCAAAGTGATGAGTCTTGCTCAGAAGGGTGTTTCTGCATAAAAAACACTATACTTGCAGCAAAAACTGAAACTGGAGCAAAATCTGCATAAAATCCAAAAATACTCCAATTTCTACATATGATGTAGCTCTATGTGCCCTGCATCACAATGTTATGCAAGTAACTCAAGATAGTAGATATGCAATTCAAGGAACAATCTTGAGCATGTATGAGATAAGATACAAGCATAACATATAAATGATCAAAGATGGCAATTATTGACAGGGTTAGAACTACATGTATATGAACTACTAGTAGATGATATCATAAGTTAGGACTACTAGTAGGATCTAGATCATAGCAAGATATGCCAAAAGATACACAAGATAGAGCAAGCTATGATTAGATGAAGTGATATATCCAAACAAGGAGATATGCAATTTTAGAAGCATGAGAGGATATAACTCACTATATATGCATCCTTACCATAAGATGATTACCCCTAAGAACCTCAAGGTTGTATCAAAACAAGATATACACCTAGATAGATGTAGCAAGTTAGAGTACAACGGAAGCAATTTAAGACACAACCAAGAGATCCAAAGAGTTCATCATCAAAACCTGCAAAACAACTCAAAACAAGTAATTGCACGATATATATATACCAAATTAGAGCAATTAGAGAGATAGAGTTGTAAGCAAGATAGGCATTTAGAACATGGCAATATGCATATATAAAGGTACCAGATGAGAGTGCCAAAGAATAAGGCTATTGGTTGAGAAAATCTAGTTGAGAGGGAAATTCTCACTCAATAAGCCAAATGTATATTCTGTGCACAGTGTTATCGGTCGAGTTCTGTGCATTGGCAGCTCGACCGATGACAACTGCTGGCAACACCCATTGGTGCCTATCGGTCGAGTTTCAATAGGGCAAACTCGACCGACAGACCAGCTGTCAAAGGGCACATATATTTCATAAAAACATATTCAAAGGCATGCTAAATATACAAACCATATCCAAACATGTCTAAGCAAGTTAGTAATGCACTATAGAAGCATTAGAAACAGTTTTTGAGCAAGAGTGTGAAGAGAATCACAAAATGCCACTTTTGACTCAAAAACCATATGTATAGTGCATACTAACTTGACAAAAACAAGTTAGAAATGGTTATAAGCAATGAAACCTTTACCTTTGTGCTTACCATTGCTTTTTCCACTTGTTGTCACCCTCTACACATCTCACCTTTGTTCTTTCATGTGGATTGAGAAGTCAATTTGCAATTCAAAGCTCAAGTCAATCCATTTGCATGTACCTACAAGAAGAAAGATGAAATGGTCCCCAATCACGTTTTTGGGTCCGGAGGGGTTAGTTTAGCAGCCCAAGTCCTATTGCTCTTGGGTGCTTTCCTAAATGGACAACAAGTAGAATAATGACCAAATTCATTGCAATAGTTGCATGTACCCATAGTCTTGGAACTAGAGGATTCTCCATGAAATATTGGAGGTCCTTTATCTTTGTTGTTCCCTTGACTACTATCATACCCTAAACCATGTCTACCAATTTGTTTAGTAGTATGGTGTAGGATGTCATTAAGACTCTTTTTACTAACTAAGAATCTTTGCAAGGATGATCTCAAACTGTCATTATCATGCTTAAGAGAAGCAATAGTAGAAGACAAATTATTGATATTATCTCTAGCATGCAAAAGATCATTTTCTAAGCAAAGAGTTTTAGTTAAATAAGAATATCTATCAATATGAAGAGCAGCAACATCATTCTCTCTATTTGTATAACTAGAACAAGGTTCATGCCCATTGATTTTAGCAAGCAAGGAGGCATTTTCTAGTTCTAATTCATGCAAAACAAAATCTTTGTTTTTGTTTTCAGATTTAAGAACATCAATGTCATGCATGAGAGAATCAACAATTAAAGTATGTTCTTCATTAGAATTAGGCATGAGAGGTTGAGCTTCTAGAAATTTAATCTTATCAAGTAAACTAGCATTTTTCAAGTTTAAGAGAGTCTACTTGGCTAAGACAATCATTTTTATCAATAAGCAAGCAAGAATTTGCATATTCAAGATCATCTAGTTCTATATGCAAATTATCAACAATTTTAGCAAGCTTTTTCTTTTTCTTTTTAGAAGACTTAAGAGATGCACAAATATCATGATTGAGATCAATCAAGGATTCTTTATCTAAAGAGTCTAGATTTACCTCATTTGAGTCTTCACTTGTTGATGCTATAAGAGAAAAATGACATTCTCCTTCATCACTAGAGCTTGAGCTTGATCCTTCACATGAATCTTCACTTGAGCTTGAGTTGGAGGAGCCGCTTGAGCTTGAGTGCCATTTCTCCTTCTTATGAAGATGGGTCTTTTTGCCTTGTGGGAAATCTTCCTTGTAGTGACCCTTCTTTCCACATGTGAAGCACCGGATGGAGGAGGACTTGCCTTTGTAGAGTCTACCTTTGGAGTACATGGCATCTTCTTTAGCTTGAGAGGATGGAGAGACTTTTTCCATGATAGCTTCAATTTGAGCCTTTATTTCAGCCTTCTTCATTCTCTTAAGCTCTTTCTTCTCTTGTCTTTCTACTTCCTCCTTCTTGTCAAGTGTAGCTTCATGTGCTTGTAGATTTCCAATGAGCTCTTCAATAGGAATATCCCTAAGCGACCTTGCTTCTTCAATAGAAGTCACCTTGGATTCCCATCTCTTGGGGAGAGTTCTAAGTATCTTTGAGTTGATCTCTCCACTAGACATAGGATGTCCTAGAACAGCAAGACCATTCAAGATGGTGTTGATCCTTGAGTACATGTTGGCTATGCTCTCCTCCTTTCCCATATTGAAGTTCTCAAGCAACCCTTTGAGCATGTAGACTTTGCTTTCCTTCACTTGATATGTCCCTTCATAAGTGATGCAAAGCTTTCTCCATACCTCATAGGCCGCCTCACAAGAGGAAATCCGGTTGAACTCGGTGGGGGTCATGGAGGCATATAGGATGTGCATGGCTCTAGCATTCAAGGTTGCTTTCATCAAGGTGGCTTCATCCCATTCTTCAATGTTTGTCTTTGGTAGAATGTATGGGCTGTTCACCATTTGCCACATCTCGAGACTTGATCCTTGGATGAAGAATTGAAGTCTTCTTCTCCAATAGAGGAAGTTGCTCCCATTGAAGATTGGAAGGCTGGTCGAGAGTCTCCCTCCTAGGTAGTCACCCATCTTCTCCTATTTGTTGAAGTATGCTTGGAGAAGACCCGCTCTGATACTACTTGTTGGATCCTAGATGGGTGATTAGATGCTCTAGAGGGGGGGTGAATAGAGCTGAAAGCACTTACACAAAATTCATTAAACCTTCAAAATATATGACAAGATAAGGTTGCTAAATAGGCAATTTGGGTGCAACTAAATCATGCATAGCAAGGATAAGAGAGATTGAACATGTACCAAATAAGACAAGCTATTTAGAGTGGTTCCACAATTCAAACTAGAAGTGTGTCAGTCCACTTGCCTAGAGAGGTCAACCTCTAGGACTTCAACCAATTTCACTCTTATATTCAATTATAAGACTTACAATACATGACCAACAAAGGACTTACCTAAACAATACAAAGAGTCTTCAACCTTACCAAGGACTTACCCACTTTGCAAGAGTCTTCGGCCTTCTCCAAGGACTTACCCACTCTTGCACAAGTCTTCGGCCTTGTAGGAATTACCCACTCTTCTTGGATCTTTTGCCTTTGACTTCACCTTCACTCGAAGAAGCTTTCCACCAAGGACTTACCCACTTGAGCTTGAGTCTTCTGCCTTCTCCAAGGACTTACCCACTCTAGCTCCAAGTCTTCAGCCTTGATCTTCACCAAGAGACTCCTTCCCTTGTTCTTCTTCACCTCTCTTGGACAAGAGAGAGAACTTTCCTCTTCAAGATAGGAAATGAGAGATGGGGAGGTGGTGGAAGTGAGAGCCTCACAAGATATACAAATAAGACTAGCTCTCTTACAAATCTCCTACTCACTCTAATGGATGTAGCAAGTGATTAAGCTTAGAGAGAGAGAGGAGGCTGTAGGAAGCACTCAACTATTTAATAGGGACCTCACAAAGAGTTTGCAATGAATGCTCAACCTTGGAATGAAGCCCAAGGGGTCCTATTTATAGCTGGGGATGCCTCTTAGCCTTTGGGAACACAGGAGAACGAAAACTAGCCGTTTTGTGGCTTGCAACGGATCTATTTTCACTTGTTGCAACTCCACAACGGCTAGAATCACTTTTCTGCACTTTTTCGTACAGTCTGATCGGCCGAGTTTATATAAAGGTAACTCGGCCGAACCACTAAAAGACAAGGCTGAAAGCTAGACTGTCGGCCGAGTTCCTTTGGAGAAACTCGGCCGATCGGTCGACTTTCATCT
The DNA here is from genome assembly GCA_963693085.1 of Alisma plantago-aquatica. Lineage (NCBI taxonomy): Eukaryota > Viridiplantae > Streptophyta > Magnoliopsida > Alismatales > Alismataceae > Alisma > Alisma plantago-aquatica. The sequence continues at coordinate 215,020,957 of OY856412.1, forward strand.
TGGACCGATCAATGGATCGGCCGAGTTACTAGCTAGAAACTCGACCGAACGGGAATCGGCTAAGTTTGTAACTCGGCCGATTGCAACAAAAATTCCAGAATATATGGATCGGCCGAGTTTGGAATTCAGCCGACAAAATCCCTGTTATGGGTATTTTGGAATTTTCGTTTGACTATACAAATGATGGATTTTTGTGTCCCAATAATTTTTCTAAGCTTAATTACAAGTCATACAATCATTACAAGTGATTACAAAGCAATTCTAAGGTCATTTACATAGATATCCCAAATTGCACACTTGTAGCTATTTTGACTTGTCTTTTCTCCAATTTGATATGCGCAAGTTAGGGCATTTGGAGTGTGTCTAAACCTAATCTGAAATCACTCAATGTAGAAGCATTAGACACCAATATGTGGAATGGTTAGTCATCATAAAAACAAGGGTTTAGTCAATTTAGATGTGAGTCAACATTGACCTAATTGACCTTGAGTCAACATTCTCCCCCTTTTTGAAGATGACAAACCATTTCATAAATGTATTGAAAGCTTGTACGTAAAATCATACCTTCGGAGAAACCTAGGGGTTTCAATAGGATTGAGCTCATATGCTCCCCCTCAATTGATGCGCATGGAGTTCTCATACTCCCCCTCAATTGATGCTATTTAACATTTATAGAAACTATGTCTTCTACTCATATATGTTCTACACATATATGTCTTCTCCCATTTACCTTCTCCCCTTTACATGGACACGCTTCTTTGCTTCATGTAAGACATGCCTTCTCCCTGTTGTCAAAAGAAGACATATCTTTCTCCCCCTTTGTCATTTCAAAAAGGTGGGGGTGTGAAGAAACTAAGAAACACCACTTGTTAAGAGAAAGAAGATAACAAAAGTTATATAAGGAGAGTAGAAGAGCACAGATAGGGGCTTGTCCAAGCATAGAAAGAAAAGCAAGTTAAATCATATACTTGAACAACCCAAAATGCAAGATGAAGTGCTGCAGAAAAACAATAAATCACAATTTTGACCCTCAAGATGATGGAATTTGACCAAAAACCATCGGAGCTCATGGCAAAGCGATGAGTCTTGCTCAGAAGGGTGTTTCTGCATAAAAAACACTATACTTGCAGCAAAAACTGAAACTGGAGCAAAATCTGCATAAAATCCAAAAATACTCCAATTTCTACATATGATGTAGCTCTATGTGCCCTGCATCACAATGTTATGCAAGTAACTCAAGATAGTAGATATGCAATTCAAGGAACAATCTTGAGCATGTATGAGATAAGATACAAACATAACATATAGATGATCAAAGATGGCAATTATTGACAGGGTTAGAACTACATGTATATGAACTACTAGTAGATGATATCATAAGTTAGGACTACTAGTAGGATCTAGATCATAGCAAGATATGCCAAAAGATACACAAGATAGAGCAAGCTATGATTAGATGAAGAGATATATCCAAACAAGGAGATATGCAATTTTAGAAGCATGAGAGGATATAACTCACTATATATGCATCCTTACCATAAGATGATTACCCCTAAGAACCTCAAGGTTGTATCAAAACAAGATATACACCTAGATAGATGTAGCAAGTTAGAGTACAACGGAAGCAATTTAAGACACAACCAAGAGATCCAAAGAGTTCATCATCAAAACCTGCAAAACAACTCAAAACAAGTAATTGCACGATATAGATATACCAAATTAGAGCAATTAGAGAGATAGAGTTGTAAGCAAGATAGGCATTTAGAACATGGCAATATGCATATATAAAGGTACCAGATGAGAGTGCCAAAGAATAAGGCTATTGGTTGAGAAAATCTAGTTGAGAGGGAAATTCTCACTCAATAAGCCAAATGTATATTCAGTGCACAGTGTTATCGGTCGAGTTCTGTGCATTGGCAACTCGACCGATGACAACTGCTGGCAACACCCATTGGTGCCTATCGGTCGAGTTTCAATAGGGCAAACTCGACCGACAGACCAGCTGTCAAAGGGCACATATATTTCATATAAACATATTCAAAGGCATGCTAAATATACAAACCATATCCAAACATGTCTAAGCAAGTTAGTAATGCACTATAGAAGCATTAGAAACAGTTTTTGAGCAAGATTGTGAAGAGAATCACAAAATGCCACTTTTGACTCAAAAACCATATGTATAGTGCATACTAACTTGACAAAAACAAGTTAGAAATGGTTATAAGCAATGAAACCTTTACCTTTGTGCTTACCATTGCTTTTTCCACTTGTTGTCACCCTCTACACATCTCACCTTTCTTCTTTCATGTGGATTGAGAAGTCAATTTGCAATTCAAAGCTCAAGTCAATCCATTTGCATGTACCTACAAAAAGAAAGATGAAATGGTCCCCAATCATGTTTTTGGGTCCGGAGGGGTTAGTTTAGCAGCCCAAGTCCTATTGCTCTTGGGTGCTTTCCTAAATGGACAACAAGTAGAATAATGACCAAATTCATTGCAATAGTTGCATGTACCCATAGTCTTGGAACTAGAGGATTCTCCATGAAATATTAGAGGTCCTTTATCTTTGTTATTCCCTTGACTACTTTCATACCCTAAACCATGTCTACCCATTTGTTTAGTAGTATGGTGTAGGATGTCATTAAGACTCTTTTTACTAACTAAGAATCTTTGCAAGTATGATCTCAAACTATCATTATCATGCTTAAGAGAAGCAATAGTAGAAGACAAATTATTGATATTATCTCTAGCATGCAAAAGATCATTTTCTAAGCAAAGAGTTTTAGTTAAATAAGAATCTCTATCAATATGAAGAGCAGCAACATCATTCTCTCTATTTGTATAACTAGAACAAGGTTCATGCCCATTGATTTTAGCAAGCAAGGAGGCATTTTCTAGTTCTAATTCATGCAAAACAAAATCTTAGTTTTTGTTTTCAGATTTAAGAACATCAATGTCATGCATGAGAGAATCAACAATTAAAGTATGTTCTTCATTAGAATTAGGCATGAGAGGTTGAGCTTCTAGAAATTTAATCTTATCAAGTAAACTAGCATTTTCAAGTTTAAGAGAGTCTACTTGGCTAAGACAATCATTTTTATCAATAAGCAAGCAAGAATTTTCATATTCAAGATCATCTAGTTCTATATGCAAATTATCAACAATTTTAGCAAGCTTTTTCTTTTTCTTTTTAGAAGACTTAAGAGATGCACAAATATCATGAATGAGATCAATCAAGGATTCTTTATCTAAAGAGTCTAGATTTACCTCATTTGAGTCTTCACTTGTTGATGCTACAAGAGCAAAATGACATTCTCCTTCATCACTAGAGCTTGAGCTTGATCCTTCACATGAATCTTCACTTGAGCTTGAGTTGGAGGAGCCGCTTGAGCTTGAGTGCCATTTCTCCTTCTTGTGAAGATGGGTCTTTTTGCCTTGTGGGAAATCTTCCTTGTAGTGACCCTTCTTTCCACATGTGAAGCACCGGATGGAGGAGGACTTGCCTTTGTAGAGTCTACCTTTGGAGTACATGGCATCTTCTTTAGCTTGAGAGGATGGAGAGACTTTTTCCATGATAGCTTCAATTTGAGCCTTTATTTCAGCCTTCTTCATTCTCTTAAGCTCTTTCTTCTCTTGTCTTTCTACTTCCTCCCTCTTGTCAAGTGTATCTTCATGTGCTTGTAGATTTCCAATGAGCTCTTCAATAGGAATATCCCTAAGCGACATTGCTTCTTCAATAGAAGTCACCTTGGATTCCCATCTCTTGGGGAGAGTTCTAAGTATCTTTGAGTTGATCTCTCCACTAGACATAGGATGTCCTAGAACAGAAAGACCATTCAAGATGGTGTTGAGCCTTGAGTACATGTTGGCTATGCTCTCCTCCTTTCCCATCTTGAAGTTCTCAAGCAACCCTTTGAGCATGTAGACTTTGCTTTCCTTCACTTGATCTGTCCCTTCATAAGTGATGCAAAGCTTTCTCCATACCTCATAGGCCGTCTCACAAGAGGAAATCCGGTTGAACTCGGTGGGGGTCATGGAGGCATATAGGATGTGCATGGCTCTAGCATTCAAGGTTGCTTTCATCAAAGTGGCTTCATCCCATTCTTCAATGTTTGTCTTTGGTAGAATGTATGGGTTGTTCACCATTTGCCACATCTCGAGACTTGATCCTTGGATGAAGAATTGAAGTCTTCTTCTCCAATAGAGGAAGTTTCTCCCATTGAAGATTGGAAGGCTGGTCGAGAGTCTCCCTCCTAGGTAGTCACCCATCTTCTCCTACTTGTTGAAGTATGCTTAGAGAAGACCCGCTCTGATACCACTTGTTGGATCCTAGATGGGTGATTAGATGCTCTAGAGGGGGGGTGAATAGAGCTGAAAGCACTTACACAAAATTCATTAAACCTTCAAAATATATGACAAGATAAGGTTGCTAAATAGGCAATTTGGGTGCAACTAAATCATGCATAGCAAGGATAAGAGAGATTGAACATGCACCAAATAAGACAAGCTATTTAGAGTGGTTCCACACTTCAAACTAGAAGTGTGTCAGTCCACTTGCCTAGAGAGGTCAATCTCTAGGACTTCAACCAATTGCACTCTTATATTCAATTATAAGACTTACAATACATGCCCAACAAAGGACTTACCTATCCAATACAAAGAGTCTTCAACCTTACCAAGGACTTACCCACTTTGCAAGAGTTTTCGGCCTTCTCCAAGGACTTACCCACTCTTGTACAAGTCTTCGGCCTTGTAGGAATTACCCACTCTTCTTGGATCTTCTTCCTTTGACTTCACCTTCACTCGGAGAAGCTTTCCACCAAAGACTTACCCACTTGAGCTTGAGTCTTCTGCCTCCTCCAAGGACTTACCCACTCTAGCTCCAAGTCTTCATCCTTGATCTTCACCAAGGGACTCCTTCCCTTGTTCTTCTTCACCTCTCCTGGACAAGAGAGAGAACCTTCATCTTCAAGATAGGAAATGAGAGATGGGGAGGTGGTGGAAGTGAGAGCCTCACAAGATATACAAATAAGACTATCTCTCTTACAAATCTCCTACTCACTCTAATGGATGTAGCAAGTAATTAAGCTTAGAGAGAGAGAGGAGGCTGTAGGAAGCACTCAACTATTTAATAGGGACCTCACAAAGAGTTTGCAATGAATGCTCAACCTTGGAATGAAGCCCAAGGGGTCCTATTTATAGCTGGGGATGCCTCTTAGCCTTTGGGAACACATGAGAACGAAAACTAGCCGTTTTGTGGCTTGCAACGGATCTATTTTCACTTGTTGCAACTCTACAACGGCTAGAATCACTTTTCTGCACTTTTTCGTACTGTCTGATCGGCCGAGTTTATATAAAGGTAACTCGGCCGAACCACTAAAAGACAAGGCTGAAAGCTAGACTGTCGGCCGAGTTCCTTTGGAGAAACTCGGCCGATCGGTCGACTTTCATCTTGGACCGATCAGTGGATCGGCCGAGTTTCCTAGCTAGAAACTCGACCGAATGGGAATCGGCTGAGTTTGTAACTCGGCCGATTGCAACAAAAATTCCAAAATATATGGATCGGCTGAGTTTGGAATTCGGCCGACAAAATCCCTGTTATGGGTATTTTGGAATTTTCGTTTGACTATACAAATGATGGATTTTTGTGTCCCAATAATTTTTCTAAGCTTAATTACAAGTCATACAATCATTACAAGTGATTACAAAGCAATTCTAAGGTCATTTACATAGAGATCCCAAATTGAACACTTGTAGCTATTTTGACTTGTCTTTTCTCCAATTTGATATGCGCAAGTTAGGGCATTTGGAGTGTGTCTAAACCTAATCTGAAATCACTCAATGTAGAAGCATTAGACACCAATATGTGGAATGGTTAGTCATCATCAAAACAAGGGTTTAGTCAATTTAGACGTGAGTCAACATTGACCTAATTGACCTTGAGTCAACATTCTCCCCCTTTTTGAAGATGACAAACCATTCCATAAATGTATTGAAAGCTTGTACGTAAAATCATACCTTCGGAGAAACCTAGGGGTTTCAATAGGATTGAGCTCATATGCTCCCCCTCAATTGATGTGCATGGAGTTCTCATACTCCCCCTCAATTGATGCTATTTCTCCTGCATGGTTAGCTTTCATAACATTTATAGAAACTATGTCTTCTACTCATATATGTTCTACACATATATGTCTTCTCCCATTTACCTTCTCCCCTTTACATGGACACGCTTCTTTGCTTCATGTAAGACATGCCTTCTCCCTGTTGTCAAAAGAAGACATATCTTTCTCCCCCTTTGTCATTTCAAAAAGGTGGGGTGTGAAGAAACTAAGAAACACCACTTGTTAAGAGAAAGAAGATAACAAAAGTTATATAAGGAGAGTAGAAGAGCACAGATAGGGGCTTGTCCAAGCATAGAAAGAAAAGCAAGTTAAAGCATATACTTGAACAACCCAAAATGCAAGATGAAGTGTTGCAGAAAAACAATAAATCACAATTTTGACCCTCAAGATGATGGAATTTGACCAAAAACCATCGGAGCTCATGGCAAAGCGATGAGTCTTGCTCAGAAGGGTGTTTCTGCATAAAAAACACTATACTTGCAGCAAAAACTGAAACTGGAGCAAAATCTGCATAAAATCCAAAAATACTCCAATTTCTACATATGATGTAGCTCTATGTGCCCTGCATCACAATGTTATGCAAGTAACTCAAGATAGTAGATATGCAATTCAAGGAACAATCTTGAGCATGTATGAGATAAGATACAAGCATAACATATAGATGATCAAAGATGGCAATTATTGACAGGGTTAGAACTACATGTATATGAACTACTAGTAGATGATATCATAAGTTAGGACTACTAGTAGGATCTAGATCATAGCAAGATATGCCAAAAGATACACAAGATAGAGCAAGCTATGATTAGATGAAGAGATATATCCAAACAAGGAGATATGCAATTTTAGAAGCATGAGAGGATATAACTCACTATATATGCATCCTTACCATAAGATGATTACCCCTAAGAACCTCAAGGTTGTATCAAAACAAGATATACACCTAGATAGATGTAGCAAGTTAGAGTACAACGGAAGCAATTTAAGACACAACCAAGAGATCCAAAGAGTTCATCATCAAAACCTGCAAAACAACTCAAAACAAGTAAATGCACGATATAGATATACCAAATTAGTGCAATTAGAGAGATAGAGTTGTAAGCAAGATAGGCATTTAGAACATGGCAATATGCATATATAAAGGTACCAGATGAGAGTGCCAAAGAATAAGGCTATTGGTTGAGAAAATCTAGTTGAGAGGGAAATTCTCACTCAATAAGCCAAATGTATATTCAGTGCACAGTGTTATCGGTCGAGTTCTGTGCATTGGCAACTCGACCGATGACAACTGCTGGCAACACCCATCGGTGCCTATCGGTCGAGTTTCAATAGGGCAAACTCGACCGACAGACCAGCTGTCAAAGGGCACATATATTTCATAAAAACATATTCAAAGGCATGCTAAATATACAAACCATATCCAAACATGTCTAAGCAAGTTAGTAATGCACTATAGAAGCATTAGAAACAGTTTTTGAGCAAGAGTGTGAAGAGAATCACAAAATGCCACTTTTGACTCAAAAACCATATGTATAGTGCATACTAACTTGACAAAAACAAGTTAGAAATGGTTATAAGCAATGAAACCTTTACCTTTGTGCTTACCATTGCTTTTTCCACTTGTTGTCACCCTCTACACATCTCACCTTTCTTCTTTCATGTGGATTGAGAAGTCAATTTGCAATTCAAAGCTCAAGTCAATCCATTTGCATGTACCTACAAGAAGAAAGATGAAATGGTCCCCAATCATGTTTTTGGGTCCGGAGGGGTTAGTTTAGCAGCCCAAGTCCTATTGCTCTTGGGTGCTTTCCTAAATGGACAACAAGTAGAATAATGACCAAATTCATTGCAATAGTTGCATGTACCCATAGTCTTGGAACTAGAGGATTCTCCATGAAATATTGGAGGTCCTTTATCTTTGTTGTTCCCTTGACTACTATCATACCCTAAACCATGTCTACCAATTTGTTTAGTAGTATGGTGTAGGATGTCATTAAGACTCTTTTTACTAACTAAGAATCTTTGCAAGGATGATCTCAAACTGTCATTATCATGCTTAAGAGAAGCAATAGTAGAAGACAAATTATTGATATTATCTCTAGCATGCAAAAGATCATTTTCTAAGCAAAGAGTTTTAGTTAAATAAGAATCTCTAGAAATATGAAGAGCAGCAACATCATTCTCTCTATTTGTATAACTAGAACAAGGTTCATGCCCATTGATTTTAGCAAGCAAGGAGGCATTTTCTAGTTCTAATTCATGCAAAACAAAATCTTTGTTTTTGTTTTCAGATTTAAGAACATCAATGTCATGCATGAGAAAATCAACAATTAAAGTATGTTCTTCATTAGAATTAGGCATGAGAGGTTGAGCTTCTAGAAATTTAATCTTATCAAGTAAACTAGCATTTTCAAGTTTAAGAGAGTCTACTTGGCTAAGACAATCATTTTTATCAATAAGCAAACAATAATTTGCATATTCAAGATCATCTAGTTCTATATGCAAATTATCAACAATTTTATCAAGCTTTTTCTTTTTCTTTTTAGAAGACTTAAGAGATGCACAAATATCATGAATGAGATCAATCAAGGATTCTTTATCTAAAGAGTCTAGATTTACCTCATTTGAGTCTTCACTTGTTGATTCTACAAGAGCAAAATGACATTCTCCTTCATCACTAGAGCTTGAGCTTGATCCTTCACATGAATCTTCACTTGAGCTTGAGTTGGAGGAGCCGCTTGAGCTTGAGTGCCATTTCTCCTTCTTGTGAAGATGGGTCTTTTTGCCTTGTGGGCAATCTTCCTTGTAGTGACCCTTCTTTCCACATGTGAAGCACCGGATGGAGGAGGACTTGCCTTTGTAGAGTCTACCTTTGGAGTACATGGCATCTTCTTTAGCTTGAGAGGATGGAGAGACTTTTTCCATGATAGCTTCAATTTGAGCCTTTATTTCAGCCTTCTTCATTCTCTTAAGCTCTTTTTCTCTTGTCTTTCTACTTCCTCCCTCTTGTCAAGTGTAGCTTCATGTGCTTGTAGATTTCCAATGAGCTCTTCAATAGGAATATCCCTAAGCGACCTTGCTTCTTCAATAGAAGTCACCTTGGATTCCCATCTCTTGGGGAGAGTTCTAAGTATCTTTGAGTTGATCTCTCCACTAGACATAGGATGTCCTAGAACAGCAAGACCATTCAAGATGGTTGAACCTTGAGTACATGTTGGCTATGCTCTCCTCCTTTCCCATCTTGAAGTTCTCAAACAACCCTTTGAGCATGTAGACTTTGCTTTCCTTCACTTGATCTGTCCCTTCATAAGTGATGCAAAGCTTTCTCCATACCTCATAGTCCGTCTCACAAGATGAAATCCGGTTGAACTCAGTGGGGGTCATGGAGGCATATAGGATGTGCATGGCTCTAGCATTCAAGGTTGCTTTCATCAAGGTGGCTTCATCCCATTCTTCAATGTTTGTCTTTGGTAGAATGTATGGGCTGTTCACCATTTGCCACATCTCGAGACTTGATCCTTGGATGAAGAATTGAAGTCTTCTTCTCCAATAGAGGAAGTTGCTCCCATTGAAGATTGGAAGGCTGGTCGAGAGTCTCCCTCCTAGGTAGTCACCCATCTTCTCCTACTTGTTGAAGTATGCTTGGAGAAGACCCGCTCTGATACCACTTGTTGGATCCTAGATGGGTGATTAGATGCTCTAGAGGGGGGGTGAATAGAGCTGAAAGCACTTACACAAAATTCATTAAACCTTCAAAATATATGACAAGATAAGGTTGCTAAATAGGCAATTTGGGTGCAACTAAATCATGCATAGCAAGGATAAGAGAGATAGAACATGCACCAAATAAGACAAGCTATTTAGATTGGTTCCACACTTCAAACTAGAAGTGTGTCAGTCCACTTGCCTAGAGAGGTCAACCTCTAGGACTTCAACCAATTGCACTCTTATATTCAATTATAAGACTTACAATACATGACCAACAAAGGACTTACCTATCCAATACAAAGAGTCTTCAACCTTACCAAGGACTTACCCACTTTGCAAGAGTCTTTGGCCTTCTCCAAGGACTTACCCACTCTTGCACAAGTCTTCGGCCTTGTAGGAACTACCCACTCTTCTTGGATCTTCTGCCTTTGACTTCACCTTCACTCGGAGAAGCTTTCCACCAAGGACTTACCCACTTGAGCTTGAGTCTTCTGCCTCCTCCAAGGACTTACCCACTCTAGCTCCAAGTCTTCATCCTTGATCTTCACCAAGGGACTCCTTCCCTTGTTCTTCTTCACCTCTCCTGGACAAGAGAGAGAACCTTCATCTTCAAGATAGGAAATGAGAGATGGGGAGGTGGTGGAAGTGAGAGCCTCACAAGATATACAAATAAGACTATCTCTCTTACAAATCTCCTACTCACTCTAATGGATGTAGCAAGTGATTAAGCTTAGAGAGAGAGAGGAGGCTGTAGGAAGCACTCAACTATTTAATAGGGACCTCACAAAGAGTTTGCAATGAATGCTCAACCTTGGAATGAAGCCCAAGGGGTCCTATTTATAGCTGGGGATGCCTCTTAGCCTTTGGGAACACATGAGAACGAAAACTAGCCGTTTTGTGGCTTGCAACGGATCTATTTTCACTTGTTGCAACTCCACAACGGCTAGAATCACTTTTCTGCACTTTTTCGTACAGTCTGATCGGCCGAGTTTATATAAAGGTAACTCGGCCGAACCACTAAAAGACAAGGCTGAAAGCTAGACTGTCAGCCGAGTTCCTTTGGAGAAACTCGGTCGATCGGTCGACTTTCATCTTGGACGGATCAGTGGATTGGCCGAGTTTCCTAGCTAGAAACTCGACCGAATGGGAATCGGATGAGTTTGTAACTCGGCCGATTGCAAAAAAAATTCCAGAATATATGGATCGGCCGAGTTTGAAATTCGGCCAACAAAATCCCTGTTATGCGTATTTTGGAATTTTCGTTTGACTATACAAATGATGGATTTCTGTGTCCCAATAATTTTTCTAAGCTTAATTACAAGTCATACAATCATTACAAGTGATTACAAAGCAATTCTAAGGTCGTTTACATAGAGATCCCAAATTGCACACTTGTAGCTATTTTGACTTGTCTTTTCTCCAATTTGATATGCGCAAGTTAGGGCATTTGGAGTGTGTCTAAACCTAATCTGAAATCACTCAATGTAGAAGCATTAGACACCAATATGTGGAATGGTTAGTCATCATCAAAACAAGGGTTTAGTCAATTTAGACGTGAGTCAACATTGACCTAATTGACCTTGAGTCAACATTCTCCCCCTTTTTGAAGATGACAAACCATTCCATAAATGTATTGAAAGCTTGTACGTAAAATCATACCTTCGGAGAAACCTAGGGGTTTCAATAGGATTGAGCTCATATGCTCCCCCTCAATTGATGCGCATGGAGTTCTCATACTCCCCCTCAATTGATGCTATTTCTCCTGCATGGTTAGCTTTCATAACATTTATAGAAACTATGTCTTCTACTCATATATGTTCTACACATATATGTCTTCTCCCATTTACCTTCTCCCCTTTACATGGACACGCTTCTTTGCTTCATGTAAGACATGCCTTCTCCCTGTTGTCAAAAGAAGACATATCTTTCTCCCCCTTTGTCATTTCAAAAAGGTGGGGGTGTGAAGAAACTAAGAAACACCACTTGTTAAGAGAAAGAAGATAACAAAAGTTATATAAGGAGAGTAGAAGAGCACAGATAGGGGCTTGTCCAAGCATAGAAAGAAAAGCAAGTTAAAGCATATACTTGAACAACCCAAAATGCAAGATGAAGTGTTGCAGAAAAACAATAAATCACAATTTTGACCCTCAAGATGATGGAATTTGACCAAAAACCATCGGAGCTCATGGCAAAGCGATGAGTCTTGCTCAGAAGGGTTTTTCTGCATAAAAAACACTATACTTGCAGTAAAAACTGAAACTGGAGCAAAATCTGCATAAAATCCAAAAATACTCCAATTTCTACATATGATGTAGCTCTATGTGCCCTGCATCACAATGTTATGCAAGTAACTCAAGATAGTAGATATGCAATTCAAGGAACAATCTTGAGCATGTATGAGATAAGATACAAGCATAACATATAGATGATCAAAGATGGCAATTATTGACAGGGTTAGAACTACATGTATATGAACTACTAGTAGATGATATCATAAGTTAGGACTACTAGTAGGATCTAGATCATAGCAAGATATGCCAAAAGATACACAAGATAGAGCAAGCTATGATTAGATGAAGAGATATATCCAAACAAGGAGATATGCAATTTTTGAAGCATGAGAGGATATAACTCACTATATATGCATCCTTACCATAAGATGATTACCCCTAAGAACCTCAAGGTTGTATCAAAACAAGATATACACCTAGATAGATGTAGCAAGTTAGAGTACAACGGAAGCAATTTAAGACACAACCAAGAGATCCAAAGAGTTCATCATCAAAACCTGCAAAATAACTCAAAACAAGTAATTGCACGATATAGATATACCAAATTAGAGCAATTAGAGAGATAGAGTTGTAAGCAAGATAGGCATTTAGAACATGGCAATATGCATATATAAAGGTACCAGATGAGAGTACCAAAGAATAAGGCTATTGGTTGAGAAAATCTAGTTGAGAGGGAAATTCTCACTCAATAAGCCAAATGTATATTCTGTGCACAGTGTTATCGGTCGAGTTCTGTGCATTGGCAACTCGACCGATGACAACTGCTGGCAACACCCATTGGTGCCTATCGGTCGAGTTTCAATAGGGCAAACTCGACCGACAGACCAGCTGTCAAAGGGCACATATATTTCATAAAAACATATTCAAAGGCATGCTAAATATACAAACCATATCCAAACATGTCTAAGCAAGTTAGTAATGCACTATAGAAGCATTAGAAACAGTTTTTGAGCAAGAGTGTGAAGAGAATCACAAAATTCCACTTTTGACTCAAAAACCATATGTATAGTGCATACTAACTTGACAAAAACAAGTTAGAAATGGTTATAAGCAATGAAACCTTTACCTTTGTGCTTACCATTGCTTTTTCCACTTGTTGTCACCCTCTACACATCTCACCTTTCTTCTTTCATGTGGATTGAGAAGTCAATTTGCAATTCAAAGTTCAAGTCAATCCATTTGCATGTACCTACAAGAAGAAAGATGAAATGGTCCCCAATCATGTTTTTGGGTCCGGAGGGGTTAGTTTAGCAGCCCAAGTCCTATTGCTCTTGGGTGCTTTCCTAAATGGACAACAAGTAGAATAATGACCAAATTCATTGCAATAGTTGCATGTACCCATAGTCTTGGAACTAGAGGATTCTCCATGAAATATTGGAGGTCCTTTATCTTTGTTGTTCCCTTGACTACTATCATACCCTAAACCATGTCTACCAATTTGTTTAGTAGTATGGTGTAGGATGTCATTAAGACTCTTTTTACTAACTAAGAATCTTTGCAAGGATGATCTCAAACTATCATTATCATGCTTAAGAGAAGCAATAGTAGAAGACAAATTATTGATATTATCTCTAGCATGCAAAAGATCATTTTCTAAGCAAAGAGTTTTAGTTAAATAAGAATCTCTATCAATATGAAGAGCAGCAACATCATTCTCTCTATTTGTATAACTAGAACAAGGTTCATGCCCATTGATTTTAGCAAGCAAGGAGGCATTTTCTAGTTCTAATGCATGCAAAACAAAATCTTTGTTTTTGTTTTCAGATTTAAGAACATCAATGTCATGCATGAGAGAATCAATAATTAAAGTATGTTATTCATTAGAATTAGGCATGAGAGGTTGAGCTTCTAGAAATTTAATCTTATCAATTAAACTAGCATTTTCAAGTTTAAGAGAGTCTACTTGGCTGAGACAATCATTTTTATCAATAAGCAAGCAAGAATTTGCATATTCAAGATCATCTAGTTCTATATGCAAATTATCAACAATTTTAGCAAGCTTTTTCTTTTTCTTTTTAGAAGACTTAAGAGATGCACAAATATCATGAATGAGATCAATCAAGGATTCTTTATCTAAAGAGTCTAGATTTACCTCATTTGAGTCTTCACTTGTTGATGCTACAAGAGCAAAATGACATTCTCCTTCATCACTAGAGCTTGAGCTTGATCCTTCACATGAATCTTCACTTGAGCTTGAGTTGGAGGAGCCGCTTGAGCTTGAGTGCCATTTCTCCTTCTTGTGAAGATGGGTCTTTTTGCCTTGTGGGCAATCTTCCTTGTAGTGACCCTTCTTTCCACATGTGAAGCACCGGATGGAGGAGGACTTGCCTTTGTAGAGTCTACCTTTGGAGTACATGGCATCTTCTTTAGCTTGAGAGGATGGAGAGACTTTTTCCATGATAGCTTCAATTTGAGCCTTTATTTCAGCCTTCTTCATTCTCTTAAGCTCTTTCTTCTCTTGTCTTTCTACTTCCTCCCTCTTGTCAAGTGTAGCTTCATGTGCTTGTAGATTTCCAATGAGCTCTTCAATAGGAATATCCCTAAGTGACCTTGCTTCTTCAATAGAAGTCACCTTGGATTCCCATCTCTTGGGGAGAGTTCTAAGTATCTTTGAGTTGATCTCTCCACTAGACATAGGATGTCCTAGAACAGCAAGACCATTCAAGATGGTGTTGAGCCTTGAGTACATGTTGGCTATGCTCTCCTCCTTTCCCATCTTGAAGTTCTCAAGCAACCCTTTGAGCATGTAGACTTTGTTTTCCTTCACTTGATCTGTCCCTTCATAAGTGATGCAAAGCTTTCTCCATACCTCATAGGCCGTCTCACAAGAGGAAATCCGGTTGAACTCGGTGGGGGTCATGGAGGCATATAGGATGTGCATGGCTCTAGCATTCAAGGTTGCTTTCATCAAGGTGGCTTCATCCCATTCTTCAATGTTTGTCTTTGGTAGAATGTATGGGCTGTTCACCATTTGCCACATCTCGAGACTTGATCCTTGGATGAAGAATTGAAGTCTTCTTCTCCAATAGAGGAAGTTGCTCCCATTGAAGATTGGAAGGCTGGTCGAGAGTCTCCCTCCTAGGTAGTCACCCATCTTCTCCTACTTGTTGAAGTATGCTTGGAGAAGATCCGCTCTGATACCACTTGTTGGATCCTAGATTGGTGATTAGATGCTCTAGAGGGGGGGTGAATAGAGCTGAAAGCACTTACACAAAATTCATTAAATCTTCAAAATATATGACAAGATAAGGTTGCTAAATAGGCAATTTGGGTGCAACTAAATCATGCATAGCAAGGATAAGAGAGATTGAACATGCACCAAATAAGACAAGCTATTTAGAGTGGTTCCACACTTCAAACTAGAAGTGTATCAGTCCACTTGCCTAGAGAGGTCAACCTCTAGGACTTCAACCAATTGCACTCTTATATTCAATTATAAGACTTACAATAGATGACCAATAAAGGACTTACCTATCCAATACAAAGAGTCTTCAACCTTACCAAGGACTTACCCACTTTGTAAGAGTCTTCAGCCTTCTCCAAGGACTTACCCACTCTTGCACAAGTTTTCGGCCTTGTAGGAATTACCCACTCTTCTTGGATCTTCCGCCTTTGACTTCACCTTCACTCGGAGAAGCTTTCCACCAAGGACTTACCCACTTGAGCTTGAGTCTTCTGCCTTCTCCAAGGACTTACCCACTATAGCTCCAAGTCTTTAGCCTTGATCTTCACCAAGGGACTCCTTCCCTTGTTCTTCTTCACCTCTCTTGGACAAGAGAGAGAACCTTCATCTTCAAGATAGGAAATGAGAGATGGGGAGGTGGTGGAAGTGAGAGCCTCACAAGATATACAAATAAGACTAGTTCTCTTACAAATCTCCTACTCACTCTAATGGATGTAGCAAGTGATTAAGCTTAGAGAGAGAGAGGAGGCTGTAGGAAGCACTCAACTATTTAATAGGGACCTCACAAAGAGTTTGCAATGAATGCTCAACCTTGGAATGAAGCCCAAGGGGTCCTATTTATAGCTGGGGATGCCTCTTAGCCTTTGGGAACACATGAGAATGAAAACTAGCCGTTTTGTGGCTTGCAACAGATCTATTTTCACTTGTTGCAACTCCACAACGGCTAGAATCACTTTTCTACACTTTTTCGTACAGTCTGATCGGCCGAGTTTATATAAAGGTAACTCGGCCGAACCACTAAAAGATAAGGCTGAAAGCTAGACTGTCGGCCGAGTTCCTTTGGAGAAACTCGGCCGATCGGTCAACTTTCATCTTGGACCGATCAGTCAGAATATATGGATCGGCCGAGTTTGGAATTCGGCCGACAAAATCCCTATTATGGGTATTTTGGAATTTTCGTTTGACTATACAAATGATGGATTTTTGTGTCCCAATAATTTTTCTAAGCTTAATTACAAGTCATACAATCATTACAAGTGATTACAAAGCAATTCTAAGGTCATTTACATAGATATCCCAAATTGCACACTTGTAGCTATTTTGACTTGTCTTTTCTCCAATTTGATATGTGCAAGTTAGGGCATTTGGAGTGTGTCTAAACCTAATCTGAAATCACTCAATGTAGAAGCATTAGACACCAATATGTGGAATGGTTAGTCATCATCAAAACAAGGGTTTAGTCAATTTAGACGTGAGTCAACATTGACCTAATTGACCTTGAGTCAACATTCTCCCCCTTTTTGAAGATGACAAACCATTCCATAAATGTATTGAAAGCTTGTACGTAAAATCATACCTTCGGAGAAACCTAGGGGTTTCAATAGGATTGAGCTCATATAATCCCCCTCAATTGATGCGCATGGAGTTCTCATACTCCCCCTCAATTGATGCTATTTCTCCTGCATGGTTAGCTTTCATAACATTTATAGAAACTATGTCTTCTACTCATATATGTTCTACACATATATGTCTTCTCCCATTTACCTTCTCCCCTTTACATGGACACGCTTCTTTGCTTCATGTAAGACATGCCTTCTCCCTGTTGTCAAAAGAAGACATATCTTTCTCCCCCTTTGTCATTTCAAAAAGGTGGGGGTGTGAAGAAACTAAGAAACACCACTTGTTAAGAGAAAGAAGATAACAAAATTATATAAGGAGAGTAGAAGAGCACAGATAGGGGCTTGTCCAAGCATAGAAAGAAAAGCAAGTTAAAGCATATACTTGAACAACCCAAAATGCAAGATGAAGTGCTGCAGAAAAACAATAAATCACAATTTTGACCCTCAAGATGATAGAATTTGACCAAAAACCATCGGAGCTCATGGCAAAGCGATGAGTCTTGCTCAGAAGGGTGTTTCTGCATAAAAAACACTATACTTGCAGCAAAAACTGAAACTGGAGCAAAAACTGCATAAAATCCAAAAATACTCCAATTTCTACATATGATGTAGCTCTATGTGCCCTGCATCACAATGTTATGCAAGTAACTCAAGATAGTAGATATGCAATTCAAGGAACAATCTTGAGCATGTATGAGATAAGATACAATCATAACATATAGATGATCAAAGATGGCAATTATTGACAGGGTTAGAACTACATGTATATGAACTACTAGTAGATGATATCATAAGTTAGGACTACTAGTAGGATCTAGATCATAGCAAGATATGCCAAAAGATACACAAGATAGAGCAAGCTATGATTAGATGAAGAGATATATCCAAACAAGGAGATATGCAATTTTAGAAGCATGAGAGGATATAACTCACTATATATGCATCCTTACCATAAGATGATTACCCCTAAGAACCTCAAGGTTGTATCAAAACAAGATATAAACCTATATAGATGTAGCAAGTTAGAGTACAACGGAAGTAATTTAAGACACAACCAAGAGATCCAAAGAGTTCATCATCAAAACCTGCAAAATAACTCAAAACAAGTAATTGCACGATATAGATATACCAAATTAGAGCAATTAGAGAGATAGAGTTGTAAGCAAGATAGGCATTTAGAACATGGCAATATGCATATATAAAGGTACCAGATGAGAGTGCCAAAGAATAAGGCTATTGGTTGAGAAAATCTAGTTGAGAGGGAAATTCTCACTCAATAAGCCAAATGTATATTCTGTGCACAGTGTTATCGGTCGAGTTCTGTGCATTGGCAACTCGACCGATGACAACTGCTGGCAACACCCATTGGTGCCTATCGGTCGAGTTTCAATAGGGCAAACTCGACCGACAGACCAGCTGTCAAAGGGCACATATATTTCATAAAAACATATTCAAAGGCATGCTAAATATACAAACCATATCCAAACATGTCTAAGCAAGTTAGTAATGCACTATAGAAGCATTAGAAACAGTTTTTGAGCAATAGTGTGAAGAGAATCACAAAATGCCACTTTTGACTCAAAAACCATATGTATATTGCATACTAACTTGACAAAAACAAGTTAGAAATGGTTATAAGCAATGAAACCTTTACCTTTGTGCTTACCATTGCTTTTTCCACTTGTTGTCACCCTCTACACATCTCACCTTTCTTCTTTCATGTGGATTGAGAAGTCAATTTGCAATTCAAAGCTCAAGTCAATCCATTTGCATGTACCTACAAGAAGAAAGATGAAATGGTCCCCAATCATGTTTTTGGGTCCGGAGGGGTTAGTTTAGCAGCCCAAGTCCTATTGCTCTTGGGTGCTTTCCTAAATGGACAACAAGTAGAATAATGACCAAATTCATTGCAATAGTTGCATGTACCCATAGTCTTGGAACTAGAGGATTCTCCATGAAATATTGGAGGTCCTTTATCTTTGTTGTTCCCTTGACTACTATCATACCCTAAACCATGTCTACCAATTTGTTTAGTAGTATGGTGTAGGATGTCATTAAGACTCTTTTTACTAACTAAGAATCTTTGCAAGGATGATCTCAAACTGTCATTATCATGCTTAAGAGAAGCAATAGTAGAAGACAAATTATTGATATTATCTCTAGCATGCAAAAGATCATTTTCTAAGCAAAGAGTTTTAGTTAAATAAGAATATCTATCAATATGAAGAGCAGCAACATCATTCTCTCTATTTGTATAACTAGAACAAGGTTCATGCCCATTGATTTTAGCAAGCAAGGAGGCATTTTCTAGTTCTAATTCATGCAAAACAAAATCTTTGTTTTTGTTTTCAGATTTAAGAACATCAATGTCATGCATGAGAGAATCAACAATTAAAGTATGTTCTTCATTAGAATTAGGCATGAGAGGTTGAGCTTCTAGAAATTTAATCTTATCAAGTAAACTAGCATTTTCAAGTTTAAGAGAGTCTACTTGGCTAAGACAATCATTTTTATCAATAAGCAAGCAAGAATTTGCATATTCAAGATCATCTAGTTCTATATGCAAATTATCAACAATTTTAGCAAGCTTTTTCTTTTTCTTTTTAGAAGACTTAAGAGATGCACAAATATCATGAATGAGATCAATCAAGGATTCTTTATCTAAAGAGTCTAGATTTACCTCATTTGAGTCTTCACTTGTTGATGCTACAAGAGCAAAATGACATTCTCCTTCATCACTAGAGCTTGAGCTTGATCCTTCACATGAATCTTCACTTGAGCTTGAGTTGGAGGAGCCGCTTGAGCTTGAGTGCCATTTCTCCTTCTTGTGAAGATGGGTCTTTTTGCCTTGTGGGCAATCTTCCTTGTAGTGACCCTTCTTTCCACATGTGAAGCACCGGATGGAGGAGGACTTGCCTTTGTAGAGTCTACCTTTGGAGTACATGGCATCTTCTTTAGCTTGAGAGGATGGAGAGACTTTTTCCATGATAGCTTCAATTTGAGCCTTTATTTCAGCCTTCTTCATTCTCTTAAGCTCTTTCTTCTCTTGTCTTTCTACTTCCTCCCTCTTGTCAAGTGTAGCTTCATGTGCTTGTAGATTTCCAATGAGCTCTTCAATAGGAATATCCCTAAGCGACCTTGCTTCTTCAATAGAAGTCACCTTGGATTCCCATCTCTTGGGGAGAGTTCTAAGTATCTTTGAGTTGATCTCTCCACTAGACATAGGATGTCCTAGAACAGCAAGACCATTCAAGATGTTGTTGAGCCTTGAGTACATGTTGGCTATGCTCTCCTCCTTTCCCATCTTGAAGTTCTCAAGCAACCCTTTGAGCATGTAGACTTTGTTTTCCTTCACTTGATCTGTCCCTTCATAAGTGATGCAAAGCTTTCTCCATACCTCATAGGCCGTCTCACAAGAGGAAATCCGGTTGAACTCGGTGGGGTCATGGAGGCATATAGGATGTGCATGGCTCTAGCATTCAAGGTTGCTTTCATCAAGGTGGCTTCATCCCATTCTTCAATGTTTGTCTTTGGTAGAATGTATGGGCTGTTCACCATTTGCCACATCTCGAGACTTGATCCTTGGATGAAGAATTGAAGTCTTCTTCTCCAATAGAGGAAGTTGCTCCCATTGAAGATTGGAAGGCTGGTCGAGAGTCTCCCTCCTAGTTAGTCACCCATCTTCTCCTACTTGTTGAAGTATGCTTGGAGAAGACCCGCTCTGATACCACTTGTTGGATCCTAGATGGGTGATTAGATGCTCTAGAGGGGGGGTGAATAGAGCTGAAAGCACTTACACAAAATTCATTAAATCTTCAAAATATATGACAAGATAAGGTTGCTAAATAGGCAATTTGGGTGCAACTAAATCATGCATAGCAAGGATAAGAGAGATTGAACATGCACCAAATAAGACAAGCTATTTAGAGTGGTTCCACACTTCAAACTAGAAGTGTATCAGTCCACTTGCCTAGAGAGGTCAACCTCTAGGACTTCAACCAATTACACTCTTATATTCAATTATAAGACTTACAATACATGACCAACAAAGGACTTACCTATCCAATACAAAGAGTCTTCAACCTTACCAAGGACTTACCCACTTTGCAAGAGTCTTCAGCCTTCTCCAAGGACTTACCCACTCTTGCACAAGTTTTCGGCCTTGTAGGAATTACCCACTCTTCTTGGATCTTCCGCCTTTGACTTCACCTTCACTCGGAGAAGCTTTCCACCAAGGACTTACCCACTTGAGCTTGAGTATTTTGCCTCTCCAAGGACTTACCCACTCTAGCTCCAAGTCTTTAGCCTTGATCTTCACCAAGGGACTCCTTCCCTTGTTCTTCTTCACCTCTCTTGGAAAAGAGAGAGAACCTTCATCTTCAAGATTGGAAATGAGAGATGGGGAGGTGGTGGAAGTGAGAGCCTCACAAGATATACAAATAAGACTAGTTCTCTTACAAATCTCCTACTCACTCTAATGGATGTAGCAAGTGATTAAGCTTAGAGAGAGAGAGGAGGCTGTAGGAAGCACTCAACTATTTAATAGGGACCTCACAAAGAGTTTGCAATGAATGCTCAACCTTGGAATGAAGCCCAAGGGGTCCTATTTATAGCTGGGGATGCCTCTTAGCCTTTGGGAACACATGAGAACGAAAACTAGCCGTTTTGTGGCTTGCAACGGATCTATTTTCACTTGTTGCAACTCCACAACGGCTAGAATCACTTTTCTGCACTTTTTCATACAGTCTGATCGGTCGAGTTTATATAAAGGTAACTCGGCCGAACCACTAAAAGATAAGACTGAAAGCTAGACTGTCGGCTGAGTTCCTTTGGAGAAACTCGGCCGATCGGTCAACTTTCATCTTGGACCGATCAGTGGATCGGCCGAGTTTCCTAGCTAGAAACTCGACCGAACGGGAATCGGCTGAGTTTGTAACTCGGCCGATTGCAACAAAAATTCCAGAATATATGGATCGGCCGAGTTTGGAATTCGGCCAACAAAATCCCTGTTATGGGTATTTTGGAATTTTCGTTTGACTATACAAATGATGGATTTTTGTGTCCCAATAATTTTTCTAAGCTTAATTACAAGTCATACAATCATTACAAGTGATTACAAAGCAATTCTAAGGTCATTTACATAGAGATCCCAAATTGCACACTTGTAGCTATTTTGACTTGTCTTTTCTCCAATTTGATATGCGCAAGTTAGGGCATTTGGAGTGTGTCTAAACCTAATCTGAAATCACTCAATGTAGAAGCATTAGACACCAATATGTGGAATGGTTAGTCATCATCAAAACAAGGGTTTAGTCAATTTAGACGTGAGTCAACATTGACCTAATTGACCTTGAGTCAACATTCTCCCCCTTTTTGAAGATGACAAACCATTCCATAAATGTATTGAAAGCTTGTACGTAAAATCATACCTTCGGAGAAACCTAGGGGTTTCAATAGGATTGAGCTCATATGCTCCCCCTCAATTGATGCGCATGGAGTTCTCATACTCCCCCTCAATTGATGTTATTTCTCCTGCATGGTTAGCTTTCATAACATTTATAGAAACTATGTCTTCTACTCATATATGTTCTACACATATATGTCTTCTCCCATTTACCTTCTCCCCTTTACATGGACACGCTTCTTTGCTTCATGTAAGACATGCCTTCTCCCTGTTGTCAAAAGAAGACATATCTTTCTCCCCCTTTGTCATTTCAAAAAGGTGGGGTGTGAAGAAACTAAGAAACACCACTTGTTAAGAGAAAGAAGATAACAAAAGTTATATAAGGAGAGTAGAAGAGCACAGATAGGGGCTTGTCCAAGCATAGAAAGAAAAGCAAGTTAAAGCATATACTTGAACAACCCAAAATGCAAGATGAAGTGCTGCAGAAAAACAATAAATCATAATTTTGACCCTCAAGATGATGGAATTTGACCAAAAACCATTGGAGCTCATGGCAAAGCGATGAGTCTTGCTCATAAGGGTGTTTCTGCATAAAAAACACTATACTTGCAGCAAAAACTGAAACTGGAGCAAAATCTGCATAAAATCCAAAAATACTCCAATTTCTACATATGATGTAGCTCTATGTGCCCTGCATCACAATGTTATGCAAGTAACTCAAGATAGTAGATATGCAATTCAAGGAACAATCTTGAGCATGTATGAGATAAGATACAAGCATAACATATAGATGATCAAAGATGGCAATTATTGACAGGGTTAGAACTACATGTATATGAACTACTAGTAGATGATATCATAAGTTAGGACTACTAGTAGGATCTAGATCATAGCAAGATATGCCAAAAGATACACAAGATAGAGCAAGCTATGATTAGATGAAGAGATATATCCAAACAAGGATATATGCAATTTTAGAAGCATGAGAGGATATAACTCACTATATATGCATCCTTACCATAAGATGATTACCCCTAAGAACCTCAAGGTTGTATCAAAACAAGATATACACCTAGATAGATGTAGCAAGTTAGAGTACAACGGAAGCAATTTAAGACACAACCAAGAGATCCAAAGAGTTCATCATCAAAACCTGCAAAACAACTCAAAACAAGTAATTGCACGATATACATATACCAAATTAGAGCAATTAGAGAGATAGAGTTGTAAGAAAGATAGGCATTTAGAACATGGCAATATGCATATATAAAGGTACCAGATGAGAGTGCCAAAGAATAAGGCTATTGGTTGAGAAAATCTAGTTGAGAGGGAAATTCTCACTCAATAAGCCAAATGTATATTCTGTGCACAGTGTTATCGGTCGAGTTCTGTGCATTGGCAACTCGACCGATGACAACTGCTGGCAACACCCATTGGTGCCTATCGGTCGAGTTTCAATAGGGCAAACTCGACCGACAGACCAGCTGTCAAAGGGCACATATATTTCATAAAAACATATTCAAAGGCATGCTAAATATACAAACCATATCCAAACATGTCTAAGCAAGTTAGTAATGCACTATAGAAGCATTAGAAACAGGTTTTGAGCAAGAGTGTGAAGAGAATCACAAAATGCCATTTTTGACTCAAAAACCATATGTATAGTGCATACTAACTTGACAAAAACAAGTTAGAAATGGTTATAAGCAATGAAACCTTTACCTTTGTGCTTACCATTGCTTTTTCCACTTGTTGTCACCCTCTACACATCTCACCTTTCTTCTTTCATGTGGATTGAGAAGTCAATTTGCAATTCAAAGCTCAAGTCAATCCATTTGCATGTACCTACAAGAAGAAAGATGAAATGGTCCCCAATCATGTTTTTGGGTCCGGAGGGGTTAGTTTAGCAGCCCAAGTCCTATTGCTCTTGGGTGCTTTCCTAAATGGACAACAAGTAGAATAATGACCAAATTCATTGCAATAGTTGCATGTACCCATAGTCTTGGAACTAGAGGATTCTCCATGAAGTATTGGAGGTCCTTTATCTTTGTTGTTCCCTTGACTACTATCATACCCTAAACCATGTCTACCAATTTGTTTAGTAGTATGGTGTAGGATGTCATTAAGACTCTTTTTACTAACTAAGAATCTTTGCAAGGATGATCTCAAACTGTCATTATCATGCTTAGGAGAAGCAATAGTAGAAGACAAATTATTGATATTATCTCTAGCATGCAAAAGATCATTTTCTAAGCAAAGAGTTTTAGTTAAATAAGAATCTCTATCAATATGAAGAGCAGCAACATCATTCTCTCTATTTGTATAACTAGAACAAGGTTCATGCCCATTGATTTTAGCAAGCAAGGAGGCATTTTCTAGTTCTAATTCATGCAAAACAAAATCTTTGTTTTTGTTTTCAGATTTAAGAACATCAATGTCATGCATGAGAGAATCAACAATTAAAGTATGTTCTTCATTAGAATTAGGCATGAGAGGTTGAGCTTCTAGAAATTTAATCTTATCAAGTAAACTAGCATTTTCAAGTTTAAGAGAGTCTACTTGGCTAAGACAATCATTTTTATCAATAAGCAAGCAAGAATTTGCATATTCAAGATCATCTAGTTCTATATGCAAATTATCAACAATTTTAGCAAGCTTTTTCTTTTTCTTTGCATATTCAAGATCCCAAATTGCACACTTGTAGCTATTTTGACTTGTCTTTTCTCCAATTTGATATGTGCAAGTTAGGGCATTTGGAGTGTGTCTAAACCTAATCTAAAATCACTCAATGTAGAAGCATTAGACACCAATATGTGGAATGGTTAGTCATCATCAAAACAAGGGTTTAGTCAATTTAGACATGAGTCAACATTGACCTAATTGACCTTGAGTTAACAGGGATGTCTTGAGAAAGCCTGAGTACCAAGAAATAACTGATTAAGCAATGTTTGTGCATTAAAACCTAGTTTTGGTGTAATGTGCAATTTACCCAAAACCTAGGGTTCAATATGCAAATTACCACTTCAAAAGAGTCCCTAATGTTTCTTGGCATCATGTAGAGCAACGAAAATGAGAAGGGCATCTCATTTGCATCACTTTGAAGGAGAGAGAATCTTGATATTAAAATAATCAAGATTTAAGCATAATTGAAACCCTAATTCAGTTTAATGCAAAAATGATTATATGAATTGAAGTGCCCTTCAACCAAAAATGTTTTTTTTTAAATCCATATATGTGGACGTTCTTGTGCCTTGAAAAGTCCACGAAATATCTTGAGTGAGTGGAGAACCCACTCACATTAATAAAAGGAAAAGTAATATCCACTAATTTTTGGATATTATTATTATATGATTAAGGTGCTTAATTTGATTTCTTTTAACTCATGGATAAAGGAGAGGAAATTGAGGGAGAATAGGATAGCTTCGTATGCAAGGGAATGAGGGGGATAAGTGGCACCAATTTTGGGAATTGAGGATTATTATCAAACTTTCGCTCTCTTGAAATTTCCATATATACACTTGATTCTTTCACTCAAATGAAAGGCTTTTTCAACCCCACTTTCTTTCCTTGCCTTGGACAATCTCAAGCGAGCTTAGGAGAAACAGGAGGACGAACCCCAACCTATAGGTAAGCTCCTTTATCATCCTCAACCTTGATTCCATGGTGGAAATCGAAAATCAATGCTTGATTTCTTCTTTTCTCCACTCAATCTTCAACTTTAGCCATTAAATTCACTCAAAGACTTGAGGATTGACCTTGGATAGTTGAAAAAGATTCATTCACCATTGAGGACATGAAGCTTGAAGTTTGGAGTCAACTTTGAAGGCGGGTTATATAACTTGAAACCCTTAAGTGTTATTATTGCATTCAATTCTTCATTTTTTGTTGATTCCTTTTTGTTCTTGAAATTCCTTTGATTCATGGATGAAATCACCATAAGCATTACAGTAAATTTCGAAGGGTTCAATCTTGATGATGATGACATCATCTTAGTGCTTAATTTCTTAAAATAACAAATCAATCGGTTTCAACAAGTTTTGGTCCAATCGGTTTCACCAAACCGTTTGGAGACCAAATGATTTGCAAACCGTTTGGGGGTGGGTTCAAAACCATTTGGACATGGTTGACCGAAATGGAGAGTTGACCATTTGGAGCCTTAAATGGTTTCAAAACCATTTGGACATGATGAGTTGACTGTTTGGGTTGAGTTGACCGTTTGGACAAGTAAGTTCAAAACTGTTTGGAGCCTTAAACGCTTTCAAACCGTTTGGACAATTAGGTCAAAACCGTTTGGAACCTTAAATGGTTTCAAACCGTTTGGACAAAGTCAACCAAAACCATTTGGATGATCAATGGTTGTAATTAAGGGTTGAAGATCCAATGTTCATATCTTGATAAGTTTCAATGATTCAATTGATGAAGGAATTGTTGATGCAAAACCCTAATCGGTTTAGTTGATTAAGGACCCCATTTGGGCTTTCAGTGTCAAGGGTAGTTTGGGCCAAATGGTCTTGATACCATTTGAGTCCAAACGGTCTTGAAACCGTTTGGGGTTAAACGGTCTCAGGACCGTTTGGATTCAAACGGTTTCAAACTGTTTGGAGAATCAATGGTCACGATCGTTTGGGTGATTCAACGTGATCAAATTAACTGGAAACCCAAGGTGATGAAAGATCAAATGACCCTATGGTTGTTACTGATTTATCTCAAAGATAATCACTAGGGTTGTACCTTTAAGGGACTAAGTGATTGGTAATCTTAGATGATTTATTCCTTGAAGCTTAAGTAAGCAATATTTCAATACACTATGTCAATCTTAATTGAATGTGCTTAATTGAAGGGTTGGTTGACCTAATCTAACTAAGCTTGACATAGTCAACATCCTAGAAAGGATGAGAGAGAGATGAATACATACATGTATGATAATCATATGATGATTAAGCCTCAACATCTTTGAGGTGAATAAAATATGAATTTTAGGGTATGATCCATGATAAAGAGATCATGAAACCCTAATCAATAAGTTTGATGAAACTTAACCCTAATTCAGAGCAATGCTAGGTGTAACCCTAATCTAGGGTAAGGATGTAACCCTAATCTAGGGTGATGACATGAGAAATCCTAATTATGGGTAATGGAATGTGAAACCCTAATTGTGGGTAATTGAATGTAGACCCTAATCTAGGGTGATGACAGGTGAAACCCTGATACAATGATGTGATGTGAGACTCTAATTCAGGGTAATTCTACGTAAGGCTATATGAAACCCTAATATGAAATCCTAACCCTAATATAGGGTGAAGGTATGTGAAACCCTAATTGTGGGTTATAATACATTAAACCCTAATCTTGGGCAATGAATAGTGAACCCTAACCCTAATTTGGGTAATGGGATATGAGAAACTCTAATTTGATGTGAATAGTAAACCCTAACCCTAATGAGGGGATAAAGGTGTTACTCTTGTATTACAGGATGTGATATGTAAATGATATGGCTGTTATCATATGTACTAACCATGCAAGTTTCATGAGGTGATGAGCATAACCAGGTATGAGCTATGATGCTTTATTTATTGAAAGTATTCAATGGGCCTTGTGAGCCATTATATGCATTGTTACCTAGTGAGAGGTGACATAATGGGCTTGAAAGCCATGAGGTATGCTTGTGTAACAAGTGTCATGTTTACCTTGGTCAGATGACCTGAAAGTATTAGTTACCTGATAAGTGGTAACAAGTGTTCTTTGATGAACTGAGGGTTTGAATACCCATATTTCCTAATCCTAATGATGGGATGATAAGGGATGAGAATTCCCAGAGTTGAGATAAGGGATTGAGTTCCCAATGTTTTATTTAAGCCTTGAAAAGTACCTGACAGAAGTATTCCACATTCTTTGTAGCATTTGTTATAATAATTTATGTTTGAAAACATGATTGATGCTAAAAGAATATGATAATGTACTTAATTAATCAAGTGAAATCTTATCATGTAGAGCTCTGACCATAGATCCATCATCGTCAGAAGTTGGTGATGGTGAAATAGGTTTTCTTTTGGGAATTCCTGATGATCACATATTTTGAATATGTGGGGGAAATGGGCGCGAATACCTTACACCCTGATGAAGGAATTGATGTGAGATAAGCATTAAATCTCTCAATCCTTCATTGTGTGTGTCGGGATGGATGTATCACAAATCTCCTGATGATAATGAATGTCGGATCGATATGAGATAAACATTAAATCTCTCGATTAATGATGAGAGTGCAGTCGCCGTTGTAACTCTATAGCGAAGTTGCCAGTATACCCTGGAACGCTATGTTGAGCAGTTGACATAGTCATGCTTGTGGTCTCGTACAGACCGAGATGTGGGAGGTCATGGAATCTGGTTCTTCCTTTGACCTTGTATGGTACTGATTTTGACTTCGTAGTGGTCGGTTGGAGTATGAGCGGTATACCTCATCTCCTCGGGGCATAAATATGATTGTAAAATGTAATCAGTCGTGTAGTGTATTTGCTTAAGGTTTAAATACGAGAATCATTGGTTGATGTTACATTGCTTAGCATATCCTAGAAGGATGAATGTTATACATGTTTCTTAATATCTTGTCAGATAAGTAGCATGCTGCTTTATCAAGTTCTTAGCTGAATTGCTCTGAATAAGCATTTACTCTAATCAGTTTAGATATTGATTTGTCTACTGTTGAAAATATATAATTCCTCTACTCAGTTTTATTCTATTAAACTACAATAATGATGTTTTTGGCAGAGAGTTATATCTTTCGCTGGGACATGGGTCTCACTCTGTTGGTCTCCAACACTTTTTAGGTAGACGCGGAGGAAGAGGCAGAAACTCTAGTGTAGGGGGAGAGCAGCAGCAACAACTACAAGGACAACAGTGATATTCCAGGTGGAGACACTGGCTGTTATAGTTTTCATATAGAGAGTCCTATGTGTCATCTCTGTACTCTTAGGTCCTAGGAGTTAGTAGTTAGTGTTTTAAATGAATCAATCTGAGATTTTGGCTTAATGCCTTGAGGTTTTTATACTGCCTGTGTATAGTTTGAACAGGACAGTTGATGTTGTAATCCTCGAGAAGAGATGATATAGGATATGTACTTATGAACAAGAATGTAAATGTATTACATTGGTTCCTGATGAAAGAGTTTTCCTGTGAATGGATCTCTTTGTAAATGGTTTTAATTTTAGTGATTTTCAGTAATCTGTTGTTAATAATTGCTTCCGCTTAGTTAATGATCATTTGTTGTCACATCAAGAATCTCCTAGACATTTTCTTTGTAAGCAGTAGATCCAAAACTCCCTCATAGAGGAAAAATCATACATGTATTGGCAGTAAGGCAATAACTACATAAACATAACACACTCATAGAGGAGTTCTCTGTAATCATCGTGACTGTGATAAAGTGAGTTTTACTCATAATTTTGTCCAATTTCCAATTTTGACCTCCTTATGTTCACTCTTGGACCCAATCTATTTTCTTAGCTACATAATTAATTTTGAGACTCAATTATAAAATTTGGTGACCAGTGTGACTTGTTTACACTTTATGACATTTTAATTAGGTTTAATAAGCACCTTACTCAAAAAAAATTCCTCAAACTTCATTATCTTATCCTCAAACTTTTTCTATATATTCTACACAATTTTTTGAAGCAATGATACAAATTTCACTCAAATTGGACACTCCTACTAATTTCTATGATTTTCTAAAGTTTAATCACAAAATCCATTTTTGTTTGCTTTTATTTCGCCCTTTTAAGAGACAGCGATCCAATGAGTAGGGCGGGAACGATCCCTGACCCTCAGATCAAGCACCCGCGGATCGGGGCCCTGATCGAGCGATCACAGGGTCATCCCCTACCTCCCGCAATCAGCGGGAGGAGACCAAGGGGGTCGAGACCCCGGTTTCGCTCTTCCTTGACTCGTTTCAAAAATCAAAAGGACCGGGATGGTCTGCCCACCAATCTGAATACGAACACCCCTCTTTTCCCCCTCAAATCCTTGGTTCTTCAAGAACAATCGAGAGAAAACTCTCTCGGCCTCCGCCATGGGCGAGGAGCCCTCGCTAACCCTAAACCTAACCCCTTTGGGCTATAAAAACCAGACCCTCACCTCCAGCGAGCCCTGACGACTTCAAACAGTGCCTCTACGACCTCCCACTCCACCTCCTTCTTGTTACCCTCTTTTGCACCACCCTGCTCTGCCGCGGTGCCGCCTCACTGGTGCGACAAGTCTTGTGTTGGAAGAGCAAGTTGTGATCGTCAGATCACGGTCAAAGGGAGACCTGATCCAGCGATCAATGGTCGCAAGCCGCGCGCTCGTCCCCCCCCCCTTCAGCACACGTGACCGAGAGCAACCTGCCTCCCAGCCGCAAGATCCTGATCTGATCAACACTGACCAAGGAATCCAATTATCATTACTTTTCTCGACCTTCTTTTTTCTAGTAATTACCTCCTCTCTGCTCGGATTTTCATTTAAAAGTCCAGATTTCATTTTAATCATAGAATATGCACCTGAACTCCAAAAATGATAAACAAATAGTCAATCTTGATTATAAAAATCTAATAAACATTTTAAAAATACTTTGGAAGCCTAATTCTTGATATTTATCACTAATATTCCTAGATATTGTTCCTTTGCTTATTTAATTTGTCTAATGATTCAACATGATGATTAATCCTTGAGAAACCCTTATTCCTTAGTCTAATGATCATTTTGAGACACCAAATTGATTTTGAAAGAATAAGAGTTAGATATAACCTTCTTAACTCATTACTCTAGAATATGAATCATATACATTGCAATAAGGCTTACTCTTGATGTGATGATGATTAATCTAATCTTGCAAACCCCATTAATCATATGTCTGACCCATTAATCTCCCTGATCTAATTTTGAGTTCAATGATACTATTTCATATTGAAAATGATCTAGAGTTTTGAATGATGATGATAACAATTAGGGTTGGTATGTGTTCCTAAATATACCTATGTAGGTCATCCATTCATGAAACATGCTTGATACTTAAATAATTGTTGGACATTTGGAAATATTGTTGATGATCTAACCCTAAGAAATAGGAAAATGTAACCCTATTCTCGAATAGTGAAGCGTGATCTTTTTAAAACTATGATCTTGAACATTGATCCAATATTTTGATCTAGGATCTGACTCAAGGGGTCGATCTACTCTTTCTTGGGATCTATACTCCAAATACTCATTTAGAAAGGTACTCTATTATATAACTCCTCCTTTATTGTATTGAAGATACTTTTATGTATCTCTTGACCGTATGCTTGGCTATTTACTTGGATGAGCTACTGTTCCCTATGATTAG
The DNA here is from genome assembly GCA_963693085.1 of Alisma plantago-aquatica. Classification (NCBI taxonomy): domain Eukaryota; kingdom Viridiplantae; phylum Streptophyta; class Magnoliopsida; order Alismatales; family Alismataceae; genus Alisma; species Alisma plantago-aquatica. The sequence continues at coordinate 215,052,639 of OY856412.1, forward strand.
TCTTCTATTTTTCCTATACTATATTTTGAAAAACATGAAAACATAAATTACAATACCCATTATGACTGCCCGTATATTGATGATGATAATGATGTTGACAAAGTTGATAATGTTGATACTAAATATAAGCAACCCCCCCTCATTTGGAGAGTGGGAGTTTGTACATTGACCTCCTATCTCCTATGGTGAGAAGGAGCTTGGTGAACTCCCCATCGTGTTGGGGTAATAGAGTTACACAAAACTAATATAAGCATGCTTCTCGATTACAGCATAATGGGAAATTCGTAATAAAAATCTTGTTGAACAACATTTTGGTTTTAGGAAGATCGTTCGATATACTTTTGAAACATAAATCCTGCCAAGTATATTAGTTTGCTTATAAACAGTTTTACTTATTTTTATATAGCGTACCGTGCAATTGCATTGACATTGTGTCTTGATTTTCTTGATTTTAGGTAATGCAAGACACTAGAGATTTACACTTATCTACTATTTCCTCTATTGAAATAGGACTGCTACATCAAATTTGGACTCTACATGGGAGCTAATTGTAAAATGGATGTAGTTGTTGGCTAGTTTCTTATCTTTTTCTCTTTCAATGTTGCTTACAGGCCTTATGTACTAAACCTTTTGGTTCATTTTAATAAAGAAGAATGTTATTTCATTTTTGCATATTATCTGTGTGTGATTTTTGGGCCACTCAGGGACGGGCACTCTAATCCCTTTAACACTGCCCATTCAGACAGTAGGATTGGGATTAGGGTAAGAACAAATCTGTGACAGTTGGTATTAGATCCATAACACACTTCATATGCATTAGTGAAATGATGTTCTTAATCGTTAAACCAAGGAAGCCCTAAAATTCACTATGGTGAAAATTGAGGTGTCTAGAAAGAGCACAAAGGGGATTCTGGCATAATTCCTCCTATCCGTCTTCATGATGGCTGAGGTTCCTCCTACTCCACCTGGCCTTAGTTGATCCAGAAATGGATGGAAGGACTTCCTATAACCCTAGAGAGTCTTCTAGCATATTATCTCTTCTTTAAGGTTTTCCCAAGCCACCTATTAGAAGGAAGTAGGATGACTTCTCATCTTCTCATTCTCTGTAAGGTGTCATGACTTGATCTATGTACTCTCTCTATTTTGGGTAGCTTAAGGATGGGAACAACTAAAATCTGAAAATAAATTGAAAAACTTGTTGCAATATTTCCATGATCTATCATATTCTTGCTTTGAAAGTTATAAATAAGAAAACGTATATCAGTTGAACACTTGCAAATGGCCCCAAAAACCAGGAACAACAGGGATGGTGAAGGACCCTCTGGTACTAAAGACAAGGGGAAGAAGCCCCGTATGAATGATGATGAAGATGTCAGCTCTGCCGATAAGACCGCCGATATGGGGGAATGGGAAATGAAACAAAAATCCATTGTGGATGCCCTACATGACCTAGTTTTTCGTACAACATCCCTTGTCCCAACCCATAACCCAAAACCCATCACTATCCAGAATTTTCTGGAACTCAGCCCAGAAGCCTTCTATGGGGAAGACAACGATGATGTCCTAGACAAGGTTGATGCCTAGTTAGTATCCATGGAGAACACCTTTAGGGTTCTGAGGTGCCCTAAATAAGACAAGGTTGGTTTTGCCACCTACCAGTTGAAGGGGGTGGACAAGTTGTGGTGGGAGAATTATATCTGGTCACAACAGGTCATCCCTGTCAATTGGGAAGCCTTCAAACCCATTTTCACCAACCGTTTCCAACCCACATCTAAGAGAAAGGAAAAACAAAAATAATTCCTCACCCTTACCCAAGGAACTAACACAGTGGCTGGATATAGCCGACAGTTCTGCCTTCTGGAGAGGCATGTCACCAACCTCACTGAAGAGCAAAAACTTGACCGCTACATTAATGGGCTCTTCCTTACCCTAAAAGATTTTGCATACTCATCCAAACCCACCAATTTTCAAGATTCCTATGACCATGCCTTGCCCATGGAAAGAACCCTAGGGATGGGACACGGGAAACCATTACCTACCCTTACCTATCTAGGTATGACTGAGGTTGTACCTATAAAACCTGAATAGAAGGGAAACCCCCATATTGGTGGCAATAAGAACAAGAACCGACAGAAGAACCAGAGAAATCCTCCTATCTAGAACTACAATCAAGGCCAGAACCAGAATTACAACCGTGGTCCTACACAAAACCAGAATCCTGGCCAAAATAGGGGTCAAGGCCGGAATGCCAATATTCATCGTTGTCACAACTATGGTAACTTCCACTCTGGCCAGTGCAAGTATCCGTCCCCGGTCTGCCACTACTGCAAACAGGAGGGTCACTTCAGAGACAACTGCCCCCACCCTCCTCCAGCATGGGCCAGGCAAGGTGAACATCGACAGGCCTGTGTCTTTGCTGTGAATGCAGATGAGGCGAAGGCCAATGAAAAAAAACTCATGGAAGGTACCTTTTAAATTCAAAATTATTTCTAGAACATTTATCTTGTACAAAATCCTTACACAAAATATATGTATACGTAGGTATGATGCAAATCTTCGACCATTTTGTTGTTACTCTATTTGACTCTGGGTCAACAAACACCTTCATGTCTAAGAATCTTACCTCTATGTTGAGCCTTGAAACAAGGGACTTAGGGTACATACTTGATGTAACTAACCCAAGTGGGAAGATGAAAGTCTCCTACTATATTGTCGAAAAAGTCCCTCTATCTTATGTTGGACGTAGTTTTGAGTCAGATTTTATAATCTTAGACATGGAAGACTTTGACCTTATTTTAGGGATGGATTGGCTCCATACAAATCATGCCCTGATTGATTGTCGTGCCAAGAAAATCATTATTTCCAAACCAAACCTCCCTATTCTTGTAATTATTGGAAGGAAAGATCGAAATCAAAATGTTGTTATTTCTCTGATTAAAGCCCAAAACCTGATAGCTAAAGGGTGCAAAGCATACCTACCAACTATAACCATAGTCAATCCTGATACAAGTGCCCTAGAAAACATTGATATAGTGTGGGAGTACCTGAGTGTCTTTCCTGAGGAGCTCCCTGGGCTACCACCAGATCGTGATGTCTTCTATGGAATTAGCACCTAGTACCACACCCATTTCTCGGGCACCCTATCGGATGGCTCCTGCTAAATTGACTGAGCTGAAAAAGTAGTTGCAGGAATTGCTCGACAAGGGTTTCGTCTGCCCTAGTACCTCTCCTTGGGGATCCCCCATTTTATTTGTCAAGAAAAAGGATGGCTCCCTTCACATGTGTATTGACTATCGTCTGATCAATCAAGCTATTGTGAAGAATAAGTATCCGCTGCCCAGAATTGATGACCTTTTCGATCAACTCTATTATGCCCATGTCTTTTCAAAAATTGATCTCCGTTCTAGTTACAACCAACTCAAGGTTAAGGATGAAGACATCCCTAAAACCTCCTTTCGAACTCGGTACGGGCATTACAAATTCCTAGTCATGCCATTTGGGTTGACCAATGCCCCTAGCGTGTTTATGAACTTGATGAATAGTGTCTTCCAACCTTTCCTCGACGAGTTTGTAGTGGTCTTCATTGATGACATATTCATATATTTGATTGATGCTGAATCACACTGTATTCACCTTCGCAAAGTTCTTGACATCCTCTAATCTCAGAAATTCTATGCAAAGTTGTCAAAATGTGAATTTTGGATTTTTGAAGTCATGTTCTTAGGACACATAATTTTTGGTGGGAAAATTTCCATTGACCCCGCCAAAGTCTCGGCTATTCTAGAGTGGCAAGCCCCGAAGAATGTTTCTAAAATTTGAAGTTTTCTGGGTCTTGCTGGTTATTATCGACGTTTCATTCAGAACTTCAGCAAGACTGCCTTGCCTCTCACAAATCTCACCAGGAAAGGAGAATAGTTTATCTGGTCGAAGGAGTGTGAGTCTAGTTTTTAAGAGCTAAAGACAAAGATGACAACTGCACCTGTCTTGACTCTTCCCTCAGGAAATGATGGGTTTGTCATCTTCACTGACACATCAAGGTTTGTTCTGGGTTGTGTCCTCATGCAAGAGAGAAAGGTAGTTTCTTATGCCTCTCGACAATTGAATCCAAACGAGGTCAACTACCCAACCCATGACCTTGAGCTTGTCTCCATCATATACGCTTTGCATATATGGCGACACTACTTGTATGGTGCCACCTTTGACATCCTCACCGACCATAAGAGTCTGAAATACATCTTGACATAGAAGGATCTCAATCTCAGGCAGATGTGTTGGCTCGAGTACCTTAAAGACTATGACTTCACCATTGCCTACCAACCCGGTAAGGCAAATGTGGTGGTCGATGCACTCAGCAGGAAGCAGGCTAAATGTGTTGTTGTCTTTACTACTGAATGGAAGAACATGAAATTCATGTCACCTTGGTCCCCGATGCATATGGGCAACGTTCTTAGATTGGCCAGTGTCCATGTAAAACCAGTCCTCCAGTCTGAGATCCTGTAAGCCCAAAAGAATAGCAAGAGCCTTGATGAAATGACTAAACTGCTAGAGAAGCCCCAAACTCATCTGACAGACGGTATGGATGGTGGAATCCGATACAAACAATGCATATGGGTCCCAGAAGATTCAATCATGATAGAAATGGTGTTACGAGAAGCTCACGGGTCAAATTATACTGTGTATCCTGGATCGACAAAAATGTACAAAGATCTGCAAAGACGCTTCTTGTGGAGGAATATGAAGACTGACATTGCTACTTTCATCTCCAAGTGTCTGACCTTCCAACAGATCAAGGCTGAACATCAACGTCCATGAGGTCTTCTACAACCCCTACCTATCCCTGAGTGGAAATGGGAAAACATCACCATGGATTTCATGGTGGGTCTGCCCACGACCAGGAAAGGGAGTGGCACCATTTGGGTTGTAGTTGATCGCCTAACTAAGTCAGTCCATTTTATTTTGATCAAGACAACAACCAAAGTCCCAGAACTAGCAGAGTTGTACATTTGGGAGATAGTCATGCTGCATGGAATTCCTATATCTATTGTATCAGATCGTGATGCGAAATTCATTTCTCACTTGTGGCGACAAATACATGAATAACTGGGAACTCAACTGAATTTTAGTACTACATATCACCCACAAACTGACAGATAGTCTGAGAGGACAATCTAAGTTCTAGAAGACTTGCTGAGATCATGCGTCCTCGATTGAGGCGGTTCTTGGGACCACTACCTTCCTCTCATTGAATTTTCCTACAACAATAGCTACCAGTCCAGTATAGGCATGCCTCCCTATGAAGCTTTGTATGGAAGATCGTGTAGATCTCCTATTTACTGGGATGAAGTAAGAAAAAGACAAATTCTGAAATCTGAGGAACTACAACTCTATTCTGACAATGTCAACCAAATCAAGCAAAGGTTAAAAAGGGCACAAGATCGTCAGAAGTCTTATGTTGATGCACATAGGACTGACACTCAGTTCTTAGTAGGTGATCATGTTTTCCTAAAGATTCGACCGATTTGAGCCATTGCAAGGAACAAAGGAAAACTTAGCCCTAGATATGTGGGTCCATTTGAAATTTTGGACTATATTAGGGAATGTGCTTATAGGTTGGCTTTACCTCCACAATATAGCATGATGCACAATGTCTTTCATGTTTCAAACCTGAAGCAGTATGTCAAAGACCCTAGCCCTGTCCTCAATCATGAACCAATTGAATTAAAGGACACCCTTGTATACCAAGAAGCTCCAGTCAAGATACTTGATACTTGCACCAAGGAGCTCAGAAACAAGAAGATCGAGATGGTTAAAGTGTTGTGGAAGCACCATGATAGTGATGATGCTACTTGAGAGTTGAAGTCTGACATGGAGGAACGATTTCCTGACCTTTTCAATGAAATTTGAATTTTGAGGACAAAATTCCTAATAAGGAGGGGAGGATGTGATAAAGTGAGTTTTACTCATACTTTTGTCCAATTTCCAATTTTGACCTCCTTATGTTCACTCTTGGCCCCAATCTATTTTCTTAGCTACATAATTAATTTTGAGACTCAATTACAAAATTTGGTGACCAGTGTGACTTATTTACACTTTATGACATTTTAATTAGGTTTAATAATCACCTTACTCAAAGAAATAAATTCGTTCCTCAAACTTCATTATATTGTCCTCAAACCTTTTTTGTATATTCTACACAATTTTGTGAATCAATGGTCCAAATTTCACTCAAATTAGACACTCCTACTAATTTCTATGATTTTCTAAAGTTTAATCACAAAATCCCTTTTTGTTTGCTTTTATTTCACCCTTTTAAGAGCCATCGATCCAATGAGTAGGGCGGGAATGATCCCTGACCCTCAGATCAGGCACCCGCGGATTGGGCCCTTGATTGAGCGATCGCAGGGTCGTCCCCTACCTCCCATAATCAGCGGGAGGAGACCAAGGGGGCCGAGACCCCAGCCTCTCTACCTTGACTCGTTTAAAAAATCAAAAGGACCAGGATGGTCTGCCCGCCAATCCAAATACGAACACCCCTCTTTCCCCCCTCAAATCCTTGTGCTTCGAGAATAATCGAGAGAAAACTCTCTCGGCCACCGCCATGGGCGAGGATCCCTCGCTAGCCCTAACCCTAAACCTAACCACTTTGGGCTATAAAAACCAGACCCTCACCTTCAGCGAGCCCTGGAGACTTCAAACGGCGCCTCTACGACCTCCCCTTCTACCTCCTTCTCATTTCCCTCTTTTGTGCCGCCCTACTCCGATGTGGCACCACCTCACTGGTGCAGCTGGACCTTTGTTGGAAGAGCAAGTCGTGACTGTCAGACCATGGTCAAAGGGTGATCGGATCCAACGATCAACGGCCGCAAGCCGCGCGCTCGCCCCCCCCCCTCCAGCGCACGTGACAGAGAGCAACCTACCTCCCAATCGCAAGATCCTAATCTGATCAACACTGACCAAGGAATCCAACAGTCATTACTTTTCTCGACCTTCCTTTTTCTAGTAATTACCTCCTCTCTGCTCGGATTTTCATTTAAAAGTCCAGATCTCATTTTAATCATAGAATATGCATCCAAACTCCAAAAACGATAAACAAATAGTCAATCTTGATCAGAAAAATTCAATAAACCTTTTAAAAATACTTTTTGAAGCCTAATTCTTGATATTTATCACTAATATTCCTAGATCTTGTTCATTTTCTTATTTAACTTGTCTAATGATTCAACAATGATAATTAATCCTTGAGAAACCCTTATTCCTTATTCTAATGATCATTTTGAGACACCAAATCGATTTTGACAGAATAAGGGTTATACCTAACTTTCTTAACTCATTACTCTAGAATATAAATCATATACATTGAAATAAGGCTTACTCTTGATGTGATGATGATTAATGACTACTATAGAAATGGCTTATAAAGTCACTTTTCAAGGTGTCGGTTGTATAACAAAACCGACACCTAAACTCTACAGTGTCAGTTTTTAACATAAACCGACATCCAACTGTGAAGGTCGACCAGACACGAGTACCGCTTTTATTAAGTGTCGGTTATTTAATAAACAACCGACACCTAAACTCAACCGCCAAAACCAAAATTCCAGCAAAAAAATTGGCTCCAATATTTTACATATGGCGTCGGTTCGTAACTAAATAACCGACGACTAAAGGAAAATATCGTCCAATTGGACGTCGTTTACTTCAAACAACCGACGCTATTGGTGAACTTAATATCCCACGATCACCCGACTCTTCCCCTTTCTTCTGTTTCATCGCCTAAATTGTTCCCCGGCCCTTTCTTCTCTGCTGTCGCCCGACCCTCCACTCCGCCGCAACCACCACCATCTTCCTCCACGACAGTGCCGCCGCGCCGCCTTCTCCGCCGCCAGTGCTGATTTGTGAACGCCGCCTTCTCCTCTGGTGCCTCCACGCTGCCGCCAGTGCCTCCACGCCGCCGCCGCCAGGCCGACAGCTAGTTGCTTCTCCACCGCCATCGTGCCGCCGCAACCATCTTCTCTGCCTACTCATCGATCGTCGTGCACTGCCGCCACGTGCCATCGTCGTCGCCCACTCTGCGCTGCCATCTGGTTCGACCACAGCTCCTCTCCAGGCCGGCTGTAACTCATCTAGCCCTAGCCCTACCTTCTAGGTTCGACCACAGCTCCTCTCCAGGTCAGATTCACACATTAATATTGCCAATAATATAGGAAATAAATGCTAGCTCCAATTATAGACATATTGTATATGGTTTTGATCAGAAAAATGCATAGATTGTGAATAAAATATACTTAAAGCTCTATTATTCTTCTTGTTACAAAGGTATGTTGTTAATCATGTTAATTATGATTCTTCTATATATTCTGATGTCATTATATAATTATGTGATCCCAACATATTAAAATATTCAATTAGAATGATTTCATGAATTATAGGGTTTTAAAGTTGATAAACATGTACATGCAGAAATAGGGTTATTAAACCAATGGTTATAACATAGTATGATCTTAATCTGATCTAGATGTTCATAATAATGTAGTATGTTAAATATGATGATTAGGGATACATATAATGTCTAGTAAAGATTCCTAGACCTTTTGTTTGAAACTATTGATTTCTTGATTTATTATTTAATAATGCTCTGTTGATTAGGATTAACCATGTTGCCTGTAGTTTATAGACATTTATTATATATAAGTCTATTGTTTAATAGTTTAGCTATAATCATTGTTTAATAGTTTAGCTATATTCTTGGTGACAATCCTAATCACCCTTCTTTTGCTTAATGATGAATTGTAATGCACACATGTGACATGCTTGGAATGTAAATGATGAACTTTTCCCTAAATTTCCAATCATGCTTTTAAAGACATCAATAATCACCCAAACTTGAAGAACTAGGATTTTAGGTATAAGAATGACAACACATTATTTGTTGGCCTAGAAACCCATCCAAGATTTACACATTAGGAGTAAATCTTGGATAGTCCCCGGTTTGGGACTGTTCTTGAACACCTAATCTCGCTTAGGATGTAAGTGTATATAATGTGTGTTGGGTTTTCAAGAAAATTTCCGCAGCATTTCCCCATTTGTTCTCTAAGTACATATGTACTTAGAGAACAAACGGGGAAATGCTGCCGAAATTTTCTTGAAAACCCAATACACATTATACACTTACTAATGAGATTAGGTATTCAAGAATGGGATAGGTGGTACACATTTATTATATATAAGAATGACATCATATGTATTTGTTAACCCTAGACCCTAATCTTGTCCTAATATATACTTGTTTTCTCTTTGATCATAGAATGGATAGATCATGGATGTCCATTCGCAATCGCTGCACCCCAGAGTTTATTTCTGGTCTTGACCAGTTTATTAGATTTGTCGAGGAACATAGGAAACAACCTGGAGATAGGTTCTACTGTCCATGTAGGCATTGCGGTAACCACTTGAAAGTCAACACTGGTGACGAAATCAAAACTCATGTCATGTGCAACGGGATTATACAAGGCTATACATAATGGCACTGGCATGGAGAGATTTCAAACCCGAAACCAGTAGATGTCGATAGCAGTGCTTGTGTGGAAGAAGAAATTGCCTACGATGACGTAGATGTGAATGAACCATTTCCAGTAGACATTGTTGATGTGATGCTGGATAGTTGTGGGGTAGAGCACACCGATCCACCTCCCATTTTTAGAAACATTGTGCATGATGTTGAGATGTCGTTATACACAGGTTGTACTAAGTTTACGAAGCTTAGTGTTGTGTTGAGATTGTATAAGTTGAAAGCTAACAATAGATGGAGCGACAAAAGCTTCACGTCATTGCTGTCTTTGTTGAAAGAAATGCTTCCTGAAGGAAACGAGCTTCCAATCTCAACATACCAGGTAAAGAAATTGTTGTGCCCGATGGGAATGGATGCCAAGAAGATACACGCATGCCCGAATGATTGTGTATTATTTCAAAAGGACTATGCGGATTTGAAAGATTGTCCAAAATGTGGTGCGTCACGGTATAAATTGACGACTTCGGGGGAGTCCAAAACTGGTTCTCCTGCCAAGGTGATGTGGTATCTACCTATAATATCACGGTTTCAACGCTTGTTTGCCAATCCGATAGATGTGAAGAATTTGAGGTGGCATGCAGATGTTAAGAAAAATACTGATGGGATCCTACGACATGCGTCTGATTCCCCACAGTGGAAGAAGATTGATCTATTGTACCCTGAATTTGGTGAAGAAGTCAGGAATCTAAGACTTGGGCTTTGTACAGACGGGATGAATCCGTACGAGACATTGAGCAGCCAACATAGCACTTGGCCAGTCATGCTTGTTATATACAATCTTCCTCCCTGGCTGTGTATGAAAAATAAGTATGTAATGCTGTCGTTGTTGATATCGGGCCCTAAACAACCTGGAAATGACATCTATGTTTATCTTGAACCTCTGATTGATGACTTAAAGAAACTCTGGGGTGAAGGTGTGATGACCTATGATGCTTCACGAAGAGAGACATTTCGTTTGCATGCTATGTTGTTTTGCACTATTAATGACTTTCCAGCATATGGGAATTTGTCTGGATATAGTGTCAAAGGAGCTAAAGCGTGTCCTTTATGTGAAGAGAACACTGATTCAACAAGACTAAAACATGGCGGTAAGAATGTATATCTCGGTCATCGAAGGTTTCTTCCAAAATTCCATCCGTGTCGTAGGAAGCGCAAAGCATTCAATGGATTGAATGAGGAACGGAGTGCACCTAAACCTATACCAGGGGAGGTTATTTATGAAAGAGTAAAAGACATTTTCAATGAATTTGGTAAGAGATCACAATGTACTACACGGAGTGACAATTCTTCATTCAAGAAGAAGTCAATATTTTGGGATCTTCCTTATTGGAGTTCTTTGACAGTCAGACATTGTATCGATGTAATGCACGTTGAGAAAAATGTCTGTGATAGCATCATTGGTACTCTGTTAAATATACCAGGTAAGACTAAAGATGGGATAAAATCCAGACTGGACCTACATGAAATGGGAATAAGGTCAGAATTAACATAATTACGTGAAATGGGTAATAAAAGAACATACTTACCTCCTTCTTGTTACACGTTGTCTAGAAAGGAGAAGAAAGCTTTTTGTGAATGCTTGGTAAATGTTAAGGTGCCACATGGTTACTCATCCAACATCCGTAGTTTGGTATCAATGAAAGATTTGAAGTTGATAGGTCTTAAATCTCATGATTGGCACACTCTAATGCAACAAATATTGCCCGTGGCAATTCGATCTATATTGTCGAAGCATGTAAGGTTTGCAATCACCAGACTTTGTTTCTTTTTTAAGAGTCTCTGCAGCAAAGTTATTGACCCTGAGACTCTCGATAATTTACAAAGAGAAGTGGTTGTTACCCTATGTCAGCTTGAGATGTATTTCCCTCCTTCGTTCTTTGATATCATGGTACATCTTGTTGTCCACTTGACTAGGGAAGTGAAAATCTTGGGACCGATTTTCTTGCATTGGATGTATCCCTTTGAACGATACATGATCATTTTTAAAGGTGATGTTCGAAACCGCTATCGGCCTGAAGGGAGTATAATTGAAGGTTATGTGGCGAGAGAGGTTATGGATTTCTGCAATGACTTTCTCAGTGGTAATGACACTCCTGATAATGACAAGAATATTGACGAGCTATTTGGCAAAGGAATTTTGGGTTCACGTGTGAAAGTAATCAGCCGTGAGCAGTTGGAACAAGGTCATTTGTATATTTTACACCACATGGATGAAGTGAACGTTTATATCGAGGAACATACCAATTTCATCAAAAGACAATATCCTCGAGCCAATACAATGTGGCTTGCTAGAGAGCATAACAAGACTTTTATTAAGTGGTTTGAAGATAAAGTCTTACATCAACTATCTCAAACACCAGATGATATTACTGAAACTATCAAATGCCTCGCCTTTAAACCAAAGTTGACTGTTATGTCTTATGAAGGGTATGACATTAATGGATTCACATATTACACAAAGCGCCAAGATGATAAGAGTGTCGTCCAAAACAGTGGGGTCACCCTTCAAGCATCGACTATGTTTTTTGCAAGTGCAAAGGATAAGAGTCCACGTGAAGCTAAAATGTCATATTACGGTGTCATTGAAGACATATGGGAATTTGACTACATAGATTTCAGAATTCCGCTCTTCAAATGTAATTGGGTTGATAACACTAAAGGAGTTATAGTGGATGAATTGGGTTTCACTTTAGTGAACTTTGAAAAGATTAGCGAGAAGGCTGAACCATTCATATTGGCATCACAGGCGAAACAAGTATTTTATATCGATGATCCTGCAAATGATAAATGGTCGGTTGTTCTTCATGGTAAAAGACAGTTCGTTGAAGATCCTATAGATGAAGAACAGTACTATGATAAGTATGATGACTCCAGTCCATTCTCAGTTGGGTTGTCAACACCAACAAATATTGAAGCTAATGATGACTTGAATGTGCGCGGAGATCACAATGAAGGATTGTTAATTGATAAAAAATCGCAATATTAGAGGTATATATGTTTTGTTTTATACATTTTTATTTTTTCTGAATATGTGAACTTTACAATGTGAGCTTAATTTATAATGTGAATTACTTTACAATGTGAATGTGAACTTTACAATGTGAGCTTTAGAATTTGAATTACTTTACAATGTGAACTTTACAATTTGAATTACTTTACAATGTGAGCTTTACACTTTGAATTACTACTTTACAATGTGAACTTTACAATTTGAATGTGAATTTGCAGATGGCTGACCATTCTCCTGATGACCGTACTGATGACTACCGTGAGGGTGAGGACATCAATGCGCCGCCTCACAATGTAAGTTTTAAAAATATATCATATATTTATATCTATATGTCCATTTATAGTTATATCTTGTAAATGTGAATTATTTTGTCAAATTTTAGGTTGATGATGCACAGGTACCATCTGCAGCACTTGAGGCACTTGATCAACAACACCAAAAAGTTGACAAGAGAAGGGGCATCACTATGATGAAGAAGTTAATTGCGCAAAAGGGCAATGGACCCAAACTTGTTGTGGATTTCGATAATGCAGGAAATGCATGTGGTGTGAATCGCAATTCATTTATTTCATATCTTGGGTATGTTACTCGTAGCCATTGCGGTTGTCGCTTAGATTCTTGGCATAACGTTTCTAAGGAGAAGAAAGATTTAATATGGAGGGATTTATGCATGAGTTATTATTAATTTGCAATTCTATTTTGTAGATTACTAAATTTTTGGATACTAGTTAATAGCAATTCTATTTTGCAGAGTATAGTTGAATTGGATGAAAAGCTAAATCGTAAATGTGTGATGCAACACTGTGGGAGAGTCCTAAGGAACTATAGGACAAATCTCACCAGAGAATATATAAAAGAAGCCGACAAGAGGAAGAAGACAGCCACTGAACAGTGGAACTTCCTGGATAAAGAAGAATGGGACGTGTTTGTCGCTTCAAGACAAACTGATGAATTCAAGGTATTAGGTGTTAGTCTCAATCTTATTAATTAATATATGTTGTATTCACTTATTCAAGATTAACATTTAGTGTTACTAACCAAATCATTAATGTGCATACTAACTAGGCCCTCAGTGATGCACAAAGATCAAGGCGTGCGATGAATGTGCACGACCACACAATGGGTCCAAGAGGATATGCAGGCGTTCGCCAAAGACTATAGGTTGAGGCTACTGCTGCTCAGTCTGCTGCTACTCAGGAGTCATCTACCATAGGTAGCACACCTCTGCCTCGCCATGATGTCTGGATAGCTGGGAGGTAAAATAAGAAGGGAGAATTAACTAAGGCCGCAACTGCTGAGGCGGATGCAAAAATGGTAAAATACAACTCTTACAACAATCATTCAAATATTGATTATTTGTGTTGTTTACTTAAGTACAAATTTTTGTTTTGGCGATTAGCGGGAGCTGCACGAGCTGAGGAAACAAGGAAAGTTCATCCCTGAGGGCACAAGGGATGAATTGACAGTTGCTCTGGGTAACCCAGAGCATCCTGGATGTGTTAGGGCTGCAGGCGCTGGTGTGGGCATCAAAGCTTTTTTTGGGCCATCCCAGCGCAAACATGTCCCAAAAGTGGGACTTCTACAAGAGGAGGTTACATATTCTTTCTTTATAATGTTACTATAAAAGAGAATTCAAAAATTAGAATTTGACGTTTCTTTTATCCATGTATAGGTGGATAAGCTATTTGATAGGAAACTCGAAGAAAAACTCGAAGAAGCAATGAAAAAGTGGCAGGCATCTCAGACTGCCACTTACCAGACAATACCTACTGCAGGCTCTACTCCTACTCCTACTGTAGAGGTTGGGAGTAATCATGTAGACCCACCACCTAGCACATCCACTGTAAGTATTTTTATGACATAGTAACTAATTTTTTAATTCAAGATGATACGTATATATGAAATTGTAGTCGTTTCAAAAAAAGATGATATGTATATATGTATATAACATTCTTTACACAAAAATTTGTAGGGGTTGAAGCCATGCCGTCTAAAAAGTAAAGAATATGTCGTGGCAGAGGCGTCGGCTTACCCATCCCTACCATGGGAAACGTGTCACGGGTCTCCAGTACCAGTTGGTTGGATTCGGGTGAGCCCGATACATATATTCCCCCAGTGGATGGATCTTCCACTGCCATATGCCCACCCAGATTGTGAAACTCTTGGTGAGGCAGTAGGCGGAGTGATATTGTGGGAAAAAGCGTATGTCTTCTTTACTGAAAAGGTGTGGTAAATTTACATTACGTTCAATTGTTAGTGTGTGTATATGCTGGCAGTTGATCTGAAATTATTATATATATATATATATATACAGGTTAAAAAGAAGACACCCACAGCATCTAGGCCTCCACTTCCACCTCCTGCATTACCTAGTTGGGTTCCACAGGACCTACCTGTCTCGTTAGGTCCTAACTATAGGGGTATGACAATATGGTTAGGGGAACATGATATAAACTCCCCTATAACTGTTTCTTCTGATTCAGATTCTACAGGTCAGTCATACGAAACAAAACTATTTATACAAGATATTTTGGAGTTGTTTCGATATGATTGGCTAAATACATCTGTGATAGAGCTATGGATAAGGTGAGATATTCTTTATACATCCATATACCTTGTGTATGATCTGGTGATCTGGTTTCTTATTTATTAATGCATGCGTAATTAATACATATTTTGCAGCTACTTAGACAACATATGTGCAGATTTTGGATTCGAACATGTAGGGTTTTTTATTCCATCCTTGATTAGTCTAGTAGCTAAAGACCCTACATCAGTTCAACAATACTGTTGTGAGGCTTTTTCAATTTTTGCTGTAAAAAAGAAGACGGTGATAATGGCTCCATTCAATGTAGAGTAAGTTTACTTTGCTTATTATAATTTGGACTTAAGAAAATTACATTTTATTGTGGATTTTGAGTTATTAATTTTTAACTTTTTTCCCTCTAGGGGTAAGCATTGGGAGTTATTGGTTATTGCCCCCGAGACGTTCACTGTGTATTATCTAGATCCTAAGGGGGGTAAATTGAATACAAGATTTGGACACAAAATGAAAATGGCAATATTTCGGTGAGAAATATTTCATTTTTCATATCCGTTAACATATGTTATTACATTACTATTTAATTGCAATGTTCTGTGTTACATTAACATGTAGGGGTTTTGAGGAGTACAAAAAGGCTGGAGGAAAGGTCCCTACGAAAAAGAACCAGCAAATAATTTGGAAGAACGTGAAAGTAAGTTCCCGACTGCAATATATGTATATATTATTTATGTGAACAATGCTTAATTAGTTGTATTTTTTAATATTTTGTATGTTTGAATTTATAGTGTGCTACACAAGACAACGGATGGGCATGTGGATACTATGTCATGCGATATATGCACATGCTTGTCAAACATGCCGCAATGGACATCGATTGTATTACTGAGGTATTATATAGTCTCATTAGATAATATGAAATATATCAATCTTATTTATAGCTCATTAATTATATATATACATCATTCTCTTTATAGGTGTTTAAAGTTGACCCCATTACAGGAAAGGACTTACCAGATGTACATGAGCCCTATACGATGGGAGAATTAAATGAAGTAGTAGAAGAATGGGCAACAACCATACAATTAGTGGGGGTTTTAAAATATAATTGGGATCCTGATAGCGAATAATGACTAAACAATGATACTTTGTAAATGAATTTCTGAATTATAATATATGTGTGAATGTTTCTACATGTCTGTATGTTTCTACATGTGTTTGAGTGAAAATGAATGAAAGTGTTGGTTGCTATATGAAGTCTACATGTGTGAATGTGAATCAATGGAACTACAGATTGCTAGCATGTGTGAATGTTTATAAATGTGTGAAAATAAAATGGAACTGTAGGTTGCATTGCTATATGCATGTGCTACTTTTTTATTGTTAATTTTACAGGTTTGCGGCCTGTTGTCGGCTGATATCAATGGATGTCGTAAAACCTGCAGTTCATAACTGAACTGAACATGTTTCTCATCCTGCGACCAGCCACAGTATGTCTGCAGACTGACAGAAAAAAAAAAACCAATAGGCGTCGGTTATTTGTAAATAACCGACACATAATGTTATAGTGTCGGTTTTTTACAAATAACCGGCGTCTATTTCGTGTGGCGCAAAGATATATGGTATCGGTTATTTGTAGATAACCGACACTGATGGTGCCCAAGATGGTTCCCTTTCTGTGGCGCGAAGATATATGGTGTCGGTTATTTGTAGATAACCGACACTGATGGTGCCCAAGATGGCGCCCTTTCTGTGGCGCGAAGATATATGGTGTCGGTTATTTGTAGATAACCGACACTGATGGTGCCCAAGATGGCACCCTTTCTGTGGTGCGAAGGGTTTGGTTGTCGGGTTCTTACCTAATAACCGACGCCTATAGTCCCATGATGGCGCGTTTTCGGTGGCGCGCGAAGAGTTTGGGTGTCGGTTTTGGAACCGACGCCTAATGGGTGGACTTTTAGTGTCGCCCACATAGGTGTCGCTTAAAAACCGACACTAAAGGCTTTAAATAACCAACACTAAAGGTAGGTTCTGTAGTAGTGAATCTAATCTTGCAAACCCCTTAATCATATGTCTGACCCATGAATCTCCTTAATCTAATTTTGAGTCCAATGATACTATTTTGTATTGAAAATGATCTAGAGTTTTGAATGATGATGATAATAATTAGGGTTGGCATGTGTTCCTAAATATACCTAGGTAGGTCATCCATTCATGAAACATGCTTGATACTTGAATAATTGTTGGACATTTGGAAATATTGTTGATGCTAAGGTAGAAATAGGAAAATGTAACCCTAATCTCAAATAGTGAAGCATGATCTTTTTAAAACTGTGATCTTGACCCTTGATCTAATATTTTGATCTAGGATCTGACTCAAGGGGTTGATCTACTCATTCTTGGGATCTATACTCCAAATACTCATTTAAAAAGGTACGCTATTATATAACTCCTCCTTTATTGTATTGAAGATACTTTTATGTATTTCTTGATTGTATGCTTGGCTATTTACTTGGATGAGCTATTGTTCCCTGTGATTAGTCTTCTATTTTTCCTATATTATATTTTGAAAAATATTTAAACAAAAATTACAATACCCATTATGACTGCCCGTATATTGATGATGATAATGATGTTGACAAAGTTGATAATGTTGATATTGAATATAAGCAAACCCCCCCCCTTCATTTGGAGAGTGGGATTTTGTACATTGAACTCCTATCTCCTATGGTGAGAAGGAGCTTGGTGACCTCCCCATCGTGTTGGGGTAATAGAGTCACACAAAACTAATATAAGCATGCTTCTCAATTACAGAATAATGGGAAATTCGTAATAAAAATCTTGTTGAACAACATTTTGGTTTTAGGAAGATCGTTTGATATACTTTTGAAAAATAAGTCCTGCCAAGTATACTAATTTTCTTATAAAATGTTTTACTTATTTTTATATAGCGTACCGTGCAATTGCATTGACATTGTGTCTTGATTTTCTTGATTTTAGGTAATGCAAAACACTAGAGATTTACACTTATCTACTCATTCCTCTTTTGAAATAAAGACTGGTACATAAAATCTGGACTCTACATGGGAGCTAATTGTAAAAGGGATGTAGTTGTTGGCTAGTTTCTTATCTTTTTCTCTTTCCATGTTGCCTACGAGACTTATGTACTACACAATTTGGTTCATTTTAATAAAGAAGAATATTATTTCATTTTTGCATATTATCTGTGTATGATTTTCAGGCCACTTAGGGGCGAGTGCTCTAATCCCTTTAACACTTCCCATTCGAACAGTGGGATTGGGATTAAGGTAAGAACGGATCCGTGACAGTGACTATCAGTTTATTGTACTAAAATGTAAAGACTTAACAATCATCATATTTGATTGTTTACCTTCAGGCTACAGGCTGTCAGCGCCACTTTATCAGATCTATCTGGCAAGGTAGGCTAGAAGAGTGAGCACACATCAGTTCACAAGGCTAGAAGAGTGAGCACACAACCAGCGAATAGAGACTCGGTAGCTCGTTGTGCAGGTTAAGGATCTCTGTTTCTCAGCAATAAGTGTGTTTGTTGGTCACATTTGATAGTGAAAATGAGATGAGAGATTGGGGGCGAATATAGGAAAGACGGGAAAATAATTTATTCAAACTTCTCTACTCTTTTTGTTAGATTTAAAAGTGAAACAAATTGAATTATTGCTGTGCGAACCTGCTCGACCCGAAGAACAAAGATGCCTAATTGATCTCGTTGTGAACCTGGTTCAAGTCATGCACATGCGCCACGTTTAGGGACACCACTTGTGCACGAACCGCTTCGCCTCCTCCACGATGACATTCGATTTTGACTCGAAGACTTGCAGCAGGTAGATAGCACTACCTTCTTCTCTTGGACCTCGCCGATATTTTGATTTCCATTCTTCACGCTCGAGGTGCACCGCTGAGAGGAGATGATAAGGTGTGTCAAAAGGGGCAGATGGCGTAGAAAGGAGAGGAAGTCACGGGGGACAGAAATCGTGTGGGAGGAGAAGAAGTAAGGAATCATGGAGAAACTTTTGGGGAACGGTCAAAATGGGTGTCGTTCGGGATTTAGGTCTGATGTTGATTTGGGGGTGTAGGTCACGCGACTGGGACGGGCTATGTCGCACCCCGATCTCACACTAACCACAACCCACGAGATTAGGGTGCGACGGAAGGATTTACACACAAGCCAAACCACTCATAACTTTAATCATTTTAAAGACATTAAAATGATAACCTGATTCATGCTGTAAACTAAAGCTAAACAAACTGTGGAAGCATTTTTATTAAACTGACTAGAAATATAAACAAAGTCTAGAACATATTACATTGTTCGACATAAAATAAGCATAACAGTTAATTTACATCTTTATACACATTCCACATACACATTCTCTCTCACCCACACCATGTTCCAAGGATCGAGGGGAAAGGACTAAGAGACCTCTAACTAAACTAACAACATATACCTTCTACAGACTAAGCGTTAGGATGAAAAGATCCTTCATATTCATGTTGCTGTTGTTGACCTGAAAATGTTTGAGTAGAGGGATGAGCCTACTCGCTCAGTGAATAGCATTTCATTTAGCTATCACTAAACAACTCATCAGATATAAAATTGAAATAAAACATAAGTGCAGTACTAAGCAGGGCAGTTCTAATGACATAGCAGATTTACAGATAATAATCACATTTCTATGCAACAACAAACATTTCAAACAAATAAACAGTTATAGAGAATTTGCACAAAAGTTCAAATCTCTTAACATATTAAATTTACTGTGATCCTATATGATTACACTTTTATATTATTATTATGCCCTAATCATATGCAGTGTACTCTGCATACAAAGATCTGTAGCGAACTACGATCTCACCGTACAAGACTTAGCGACACACCCGGGAAATGCTAAGTCTGACTTCCAGTCCTGTTCTGCTATAGGACCCACAGGCTCTCCGGCCCACAGGCTCTCCGGCCTCCTCTGCACTCACCATGAGTGCTCTGGACTCCTCCTCTAACTTGAGTACATAGGCGCAGGGAGTCAACACTGGGTTACCACCAGAATTACTCAACCGGTTTATGTTGGATAACCCTTTACTTTATTTATTATTTTTCCACAGTGCCACCGAAATTACTCAATTGGTTGGTGTTGGACACTGTCTATCAACCCTCGTGCCACCAGAATTACTCAACCGGTTGATGTTGGACACGAGTTTCACCCCTAAGGTGCAGACCTCTCAAAGGGGTTCTACGGTGTTAGGGCACCTAAGTCTATTAACTGATTAACATATAAACACTTAAACATGAATATCACATTTCATACTTATTTCACATTCTGAACATCACTTGAAAACACATATATATCATTTGTCATCTTTAAACATGACTCATTATCACTTATCTGGTTTCAATGCTAAACATCCATTTTTAATCAGCGTATATATTACAACTGTAATACAGGAAATTCCATCATTTCCATCAATCATATTACATATTTCAAGTTCCAATGAATCTATCATACTCTATTGTATGTGCTACACTGTTTAGGAGTTATACCAACTGATACTGAAGAAATTAAGCACTTAA
This sequence comes from Alisma plantago-aquatica, assembly GCA_963693085.1. Lineage (NCBI taxonomy): Eukaryota > Viridiplantae > Streptophyta > Magnoliopsida > Alismatales > Alismataceae > Alisma > Alisma plantago-aquatica. The sequence goes on from OY856412.1 coordinate 215,073,361, forward strand.
ATTGAGTTAAATAATGATTTCTGAATGAACTGCCACTCACAACTCAGAAACTCAACCGATTGGTCGGAAACTCGACCGATTCCTGCACAACTCGACCGATCAGCTTGCAACTCGACCGATCAACTTGCTGTTCGGTTCCTGCTAAGAAAACTTGACTGAATCACATACAACTCGACCGAACAGCGCACAGACTGAAAACCTAAACAGACCTGCTGATGTTGATTTCACTCGAATTGGCGGGCAAAACTACAGATTTGCGCTGCAAATCACCTACAACCGATGCACACAACCACGAGCTAGCTGTAGGGAAGGAGGAGGACGAACTAGGGCTGCTCTTCGCGCCCTTTCCCTCTCCTGGCCGCCGCTGCTGCTAGCGCAGCTCTTGCTGCTAGCGTAGCTCCGGCTACTGCTGGATCAGTTGGCGAAGAAGAAAGGTGAGGAGAAGATGGAGGGGCCGCAGATGTTGGCCGGAATCGAGCTAGGGCTCTGAATCACCCTTCTCTCCCAGGTCTCTCTTTCCCTCTCATGCGAAGAAGAAAAGAAACGCTCTGCGTTTCTCTCATTTCTGAAAGTGAAACGAGTAAAGGGGAAAGAAAGGATAAGAAGGAAAAACCTAGGGACCAAAACGTGAAGTACGAGAACTTTCAAAAACTACAAACAGGTCCCTGCATGCCCAAAAACTTTCAACTTTTGACTCGAAAGTCGGTTACAGACGATTTCTCTGGCAACGCCTCAAGCGCAAGATCTTACATGTTTTAAGGGCTAGGATTCACACTACGCACATATCATATCTGTTTTAAACGTTATTAACAAAAGCAAGCTTATAACTTAGCAAAGCAGCTAAAACACATGCTTAACAACATACTTATAGGGTAAGCTCAACACGGGTCGTAACAATCTCCCTCCCTTATAAGAATTTCATCCCGAAATTCCTAAAAGAGAAAAGGAAACTTGCTACGCATCTCAGATTCAAGCTCCCACGTAGCTTCTTCAAGGTTATGATTCCTCCACAGAACCTTCACCAATGGTATCTCACGGTTCTTAAGCTTCTTGATTCGGTGATCAACTATCTGCACTGGTCCTTCCACGTAGGACACATCTGTCTTAAGCTGCGCCGGTACTGGGTCTAAAATCTTTTCTGTACCGGGATGACATTTTTTCAGCATAGACACATGAAACACATCATGAAGATTTGCCAACTCAGACGGAAAATCCAACCTGTAGGCTACAGGTCCAATCCTCTCAACAATAGGATATGGGCCCATATACCTAGGGGTCAACTTACCTCTCTTGCCAAACCTTAGCACTCCCTTCCACGGTGAGACCTTCAGATAAACCTCGTCACCAACCTCAAACTCAAGAGGTCGACGTCGTCTCTCTGCATAACTTTTCTGTCTGTCCTGAGCAGCTTTCAACTGCTCCCTGATCACAGATATCTTCTCTGTAGTTATATCGACTATCTCAGGTCTAAGAATTTCTTTCTCGCCAACCTCGTACCAACAAACTGGTGATCTACACTTCCTGCCATATAGAGCTTCATATGGGGCCATTCCAAGACTAGAATGGTAGTTGTTGTTATATGCAAACTCCATCAGGCTTAAGTGTTCTTCCCAATTACCTCTGAACTGCAGAACGCATGTTCTCAGCATGTCTTCAAGAGTTTGAATGGTCCTCTCAGACTGACCATCTGTCTGCGGGTGAAACGTTGTACTGAACCTCAACCTTGTGCCCAACACACGATGTAACTGATCCCAAAACCTGGATGTGAACTTAGGGTCTCTGTCAGAAATAATGGAAACTGGAATACCGTGCAATCTGATTACCTCGTCCACATATATCTTGGCCAGCTTCAGAACAACAAAGGTTGACTTGACAGGAAGAAAGTGAGCAGACTTAGTTAGTCTATCCACAATCACCCATATCGAGTCCGAACCTCTAGGCGTCCTGGGTAACCCTACCACAAAATCCATCGTGACGTGTTCCCATTTCCATTCAGGTATAGGAAGCGACTACAAGGTACCAGCAGGTTTCTGATGCTCAGCTTTAACCTACTGACACACTCCACATCTAGCCACGTACTCAGCCACATCTCTCTTCATGCCAGACCACCAGTACAGCTCTTTGAGATTCCTATACATTTTTGTGTTACTTGGATGCATAGCATACATAGAAGCATGCGCTTCTTCAAGAATTTTCTCTTTCAGCTCACTGTTCCTAGGTACACACAACCTGTCATGAAGATACAACACACCATCGTCAGAAAACCTAAATTCTGACCTTTTGCCTTCCGACATATCCTGCATAACCTGCCACAACTCTTCGTCATTTTATTGCAACTCCTTAAACTGATCATAGAAAGTAGGTTTGACCTGCATCTGAGCAATTAACCCACTCTGTCCAAACACATCCAAGTCTAAGTTCAACTTCCGCATATCTACAAGCAAGTCTCTCTTGAAACATGCCATAGAAAATGCATCAGCTGTTGAACTTGACTTTCTACTCTAGGCATCTGCCACAACATTCGCTTTACCAGGATGGTAATCGATTGTCACATCATAATCTTTGATCAGCTCAAGCCATCTACGTTGTCTCAGATTCAAATCCTTCTGAGTGAAGATATACTTCAGGCTCTTATGGTCCGTAAACACCTGACATGTCTCACCATATAGGTAGTGACGCCATGTCTTAAGAGCATGAACTATAGTAGCCAACTCCAGATCATGAGTAGGGTAGTTCTCTTCGTTCTTCTTAAGCTGTCTAGATGCATAAGCCACAACTTTGCCTTCCTGCATCCGCACACAGCCTAAACCTCTCCTGGAAGCATCGCAGAACACTGTATAACCTTTGTCTGCCTCTGGCAAAACCAACACTGGTGCTGAAGTCAATTTCCTCTTCAAGATCTGAAAACTCTTCTCACAGTTATCAGACCAAACAAACGGTGCATTCTTCCTCGTCAAGTGTGTCAAGGGTGATGCTAGCACACTGAAGTTCTGTATAAACCTTCTGTATTAACCTGCTAATCCCAAGAAACTTCTAATCTCAGTAGGATTCTTAGGCTGTTCCCACTGAAGCACAGAATCAACTTTCTTAGGATCAACGCTAACTCCATCTCTCAAGATAACATGTCCAAGAAATGCTACCTCGGCCAACCAGAACTCACACTTGCTAAACTTAGCATACAGCTGATGTTGCCTCAACAACTGCAACGCTACTCTCAGGTGTTGCTCATGTTGTACATCATCTCTGGAGTAGATCAGAATATCATCTATAAAGACTACAATAAACTGATCTAGGAACGGTTTGAAAATCTGATTCATCATATCCATAAAGGCTGATGGGCATTGGTCAGCCCAAACGACATGACCAGATACTCATAATGCCCATACCTGGTTTTGAAAGTTGTCTTGGGAATATCAGAAGCCTTTATTCTGAGCTGATGATATCCATATCTCAAATCTATTTTAGAGAAGATCGTCGCTCCACGCAACTGATCAAACAGATCGTCTATTCTCAGCAAAGGATACTTGTTCTTAATAGTGCTCTTGTTCAGTTGCCTGTATCTATACAGAGACGCATGGTACCATCCTTTTTCTTAACAAATAGGACTGGAGCACCCCACAGAAAAGAACTGGGTCTGATGAAACCCTTATCCAGCAACTCCTGCAGCTGCACCTTGAGTTCCTTCAACTCTGCAGATGCCATTCTATAAGCTGGCAGTGCCACTGGTTGACTACCTGGATATATATGAATCTCAAAATCAATGTCTCTGACAGGAGGTAAGCCTGGCAACTCTTCTGGAAAAACATCAGAAAACTCACTAACTACCGGCACATCATAAACACTGGTGGTGCTCTTCTATGCTCTAGTATCAACCACATGAGTAAGGAACGCTTCACATCCTTTTTGTAGCATCTTATCAGCTACTGTAGCTGATACAATGCACGTAGGCAGAACTTTCCTGTCTCCAGTAAAGACACAAGAAAATTCACCTTGTTGAAAGGTAGCTTCCTTCTTCCAACAATCGAGTTGTACTCGATATGTCTCAAGACAATCCATACCCAAGATGACTTGAAAAGTATTTCAATCCAGGGGTATGAGATTAGCAGCAAAGGTGTAACCTCCAAAAGATAGCAAACATCCGGGACAGAACTCAGTCAGAACTGTTGGTCCACCTAGTGGAACCCTCAACACTAACTCATCTACCAACTCTTGAGTTAACAGATTAAGTTCACCAACTAAAGAACGTCGTATGAAAGAGTGAGTAGCACCCGGATCTATCAAAACTGCAACTGGTATACTATTAAACAAAAACATCTCTCCTGTAACGACTTGTGAAGAGATTATACCTTCCTGAGGTGTCAAAGAGAAGAAACGTGTTGAAGTTCTCCCTCTACCACGCTGTCCGCGCTGACCACCTCTGCCACTGGGCACTCCACCACCTCTGGAACCAGAAGCCACAGAAGAACTCGGAACATCATGGTACTGAGGCTGGAAAGCTTGTGATGATGTTTGTCGAAGCTGAGGACATTCCCTTCTGAAGTGTCCTACTTGTCCGCAGACAAAACAACTTGTACCCCAACACTGACCAGTATGTGGTCTTCCACAGTTGTCACATGGCGGCATCTCTTATTTCTGGGGGCCTGTCACTGACATTGATGACACAGAAGACCGTCCACTAGACGCGCTGCCCCATCTCCCTGGGTTGTATCTCCCTCTGCTTCTAGAAGAAGTAACATCCTCAGATCTCTGTCTACTGAAACAGCTAAATCCACGCCCGAGTTTAGAAAAGAAACCTCTACCTCCACCTCTATATCTACTACTGGACTGTCCTCTACTGAAATATGCAGATCTCTTCTTAGACTCAGGCACCTTGTCAGCATTCACAGATTCTTCAACCTATCTAGCAGCCTCAACAAACTCACCAAAGTTCTCTCTGTTCCTCCTACTAGTAGCAGAAACTGTATGCCGAATCTCTGGCCTCAGTCCTTCTTAAAACCTCCTGCATCTCTCTATATTATTAGGTACAAGATGAGGACAGAAGTTCACCAACCTGGTGAAAAGCGCTTCATATTCTGTAACTGACATGCTTCCTTGCTTAATGTTTTGTAACTGCCTGGTTTTCTCATTAATGAAAGTGGGTGGATAAAATTTAAGATGGAACTCCTCAGAGAAATCCTGCCAAGAAAGCTCTGTACCTCTCCTCTTATCCTCCACACCGTGCCACCACAACTCTGCATCGCCTGTCAGAAGATAAACTGCGTGATTAATCTTTTTCTCTTCTGGAAGCTCCATCAGGCGAAAGACCTTCTCTATCTGTCTCAACCACTCATCAGCCTCAGCGGGATCTGTAGTACCACTGAATTATGTACCACCAAGCTTCTTCACAAGCTCATAAGATCGCATCAGATCCTTACTGCTGGTAGAAGTAGAAGCTCGCCTATCAGCCTTATACCTCTCTCTGGTCTCCAGAAACATCATGTACATACAGGATGCTTAATCCACATGGTCACCACCACCTGGACCCAAGTACAGTGGATCAGGGCCAACATGGCTCTCGGCCTGATCATCACGATCAAAGCCTCCTTCTGCCATCTGCAATGATATAATAGAATATTTCCTGTTAGAAAACTACAGATAGAAGAAAGACACCTAAACCTTAATCCTATTGGTCTCTTATCGTCCCCTGACTTGGACTCTGAGTAACTATGTACTCAACCTATGCTCTGATACCAAAGATTGTCGCGCCCCGATCTCACACTAACCACAACCCATGAGATTAGGGCGCGACGGAAGGATTTACACACAAGCCAAACCACTCATAACTTTAATCATTTTAAAGACATTAAAATGATAACCTGATTCATGCTGTAAACTAAAGCTAAACAAACTGCGGAAGCATTTTTATTAAACTGACTAGAAATATAAACAAAGTCTACATCGTATTACATTGTTCGACATAAAATAAGCATAACAATTAATTTACATCTTTATACACATTCTCTCTCACCCACACCAGGTTCCAAGGATCGAGGGTAAAGGACTAAGAGACCTCTAACTAAACTAACAACATATACCTTCTACAGACTAAGTGTTAGGATGAAAAGATCCTTCAGATTCCTGTTGCTGTTGTTGACTTGAAAATGTTTGAGTAGAGGGATGAGCCTACTCGCTCAGTGAATAACATTTCATTTAGCTATCACTAAACAACTCATCAGATATAAAATTGAAATAAAACATAAGTGCAGTACTAAGCAGGGCAGTTCTAATGACATAGCAGATTTACATATAATAATCACATTTCTATGCAACAACAGATATTTTAAACAAATAAACAGTTATAGAGAATTTGCTCAAAAGTTCAAATCTCTTAACATATTAAATTTACTGTGATCCTATATGATTACACTTTTATATTATTATTATGCCCTAATCATATGCAGTGTACTCTGCATACAAAGATCTGTAGCGAACTACGATCTCACCGTACAAGACTTAGTGACACACCCAGGAAATGCTAAGTCTGACTTCTAGTCCTGTTCTGCTACAGGACCCACAGGCTCTCCGGCCCACAAGCTCTCCGGCCTCCTCTGCACTCACCATGAGTGCTCTGGACTCCTCCTCTAACCTGAGCATACAAGCGCAGGGAGTCAACACTGGGTTACCACCAGAATTACTCAACCGGTTGATGTTGGATAACCCTTTACTTTATTTATTATTTTTCCACAGTGCCACCGAAATTACTCAATCGGTTGGTGTTGGACACTGTCTATCAACCCTCGTGCCACCAGAATTACTCAACCGGTTGATGTTGGATATGAGTTTCACCCCTAAGGTGCAGACCTCTCAAAGGGGTTCTACGGTGTTAGGGCACCTAAGTCTATTAACTGATTAACATATAAACACTTAAACAGGAATATCACATTTCATACTTATTTCACATTCTGAACATCACTTGAAAACACATATATATCATTTGTCATCTTTAAACATGACTCATTATCACTTATCCAGTTTCAATGCTAAACATCCATTTTTAATCAGCGTATACATTACAACTGTAATACAGGAAATTTCATCATTTCCATCAATCATATTACGTATTTCAAGTTCCAATGAATCTATCATACTCTATTGTATGTGCTACACTGTTTAGGAGTTATACCAACTGATACTGAAGTAATTAAGCACTTAAATTGAGTTAAATAATGATTTCTGAATGAACTATCACTCACGACTCAGAAACTCGACCGATTCCTGCACAACTCGACCGATCAGCTTGCAACTCGACCGATCAACTTGCTGTTCGATTCCTGCTAAGAAAACTCGACCGAATCACATACAACTCGACCAAACAGCGCACAGACTGAAAACCTAAATAGACCTGCTGATGTCGATTTCACTCAAATCGGCGGGCAAAACTACAGATTTGCGCTGCAAATCACCTGCAACCGATGCACACAACCACGAACTAGCTGTAGGGAAGGAGGAGGACGAACTAGGGCTGCTCTTCGCGCCCTTTCCCTCTCCTGGCCGCCGCTGCTGCTAGCGCAGCTCTTGCTGCTAGCGTAGCTCCGGCTACTGCTGGATCAGTTGGCGAAGAAGAAAGGTGAGGAGAAGATGGAGGGGCCACAGCTGTTGGCCGGAACCGAGCTAGGGCTCTGAATCGCCCTTCTCTCCCAGGTCTCTCTTTCCCTCTCACGCGAAGAAGAAAAGAAACGCTCTGCGTTTCTCTCATTTCTGAAAGTGAAACAAGTAAAGGGGAAAGAAAGGATAAGAAGGAAAAACCTAGAGACCAAGAAGTAAAGTCCGAGAACTTTCAAAAACTACAAACATGTCCCTGCATGCCCAAAAACTTTCAACTTTTGACTCGAAAGTCGGTTACAGACGATTTCTCTGGCAACGCCTCAAGCGCAAGATCATACACGTTTTAAGGGCTAGGATTCACACTACGCACATATCATATCTATTTTAAACGTTATTAACAAAAGTAAGCTTATAACTTAGCAAAGCAGCTAAAACACATGCTTAACAGCATACTTACAGGGTAAGCTCAACACGGGTCGTAACAGGCTATGTGGGGTGTGTGGGTCCGGTTACGTCAGGAATTTCTGTTATAAAAATGGTCAATGATAAAATAAAGTGGTCAATAACTATGTATGTTATTATATGAATGGTCAGTGATAAAATGATATATTTTTGAAAATTTGACAGATACTCGGATGAAGTGGGCCCCAAAATGAGCCCGCCTGGTCGGACCTAAGATGAACCCAAATTTATTATCCTTTTAATTAAAATAATACTCCTTACTAGCTACGATACTATATTTAAAACGTAGAACAAATATCTCCTAAATTTGTATATGTCATCCACTCTAACACGCATTGAGCTTCTTATGTGCAAGTTGCGACCGATATACTTCAATTTTCCTTTTTTTTGTGTTAAAAGATGGCCTCTTGCAGTTTTCCTACTGCGCAAGTAGTGTTGACTAGTCAAACCACTTGGTCTTCAAACGTGCCAGGAGAAATACATGAATGTTTTGAGGTTTTTTATTATAATAAAAAAGAAATGAAGGAGACAATGTAATGAACTTTAGAAAAATTCTTGTACATTTATTTTATTAAAGAAATGGTCAATGCTGAAATAATATATTTCTAAAAGATGGATAGATACTTGGATGAATTGGAGCGCGAACATAGAACCAGGTCTTTTCTTATCGGGCCCAAAATGAACCCATATATATTATTCTTTTTATTTAAAAATACCTCATTCTAGCTACGACACCATAATTTACAACGTAAAACTAGTATCTCCTAAGCCATCCACGACAACACGAAGCTTTCACAAGTTGCAGCTTATTATCTGGTCATTCGTCGGGATCAATTTTATTTTTCTATTAAAAGAGTTACCTCTGACACTTTTCCTACTGCCCAATTAATCTGATCAATGCAACGAAAAGATTCTCAACATACTCACTTTTGTGTTAACCAGTCAAGCCACTTGGTTGTTAAACGTATCAGATGAAATACACTTTATATAATAAAAGAAGAAAGAAGTGAAGGACACAAAGTAACCTGTCTTACAAAAACTCTCTAGTAAAAAGAAGTTTTAAATTCTAATTAAACCTGAGTTAGAATTCTCTTCTAGGTTTTGAGGATGTTTACCCTTTCCGATATCAAGATTTTGAGGTTTTTTTATTATATAATATCGGGGAATCTTCTTCGCACACGTTCCTTTTAATCAGACAACAACAAGAAAGTTTGCCATTTTAAATTATGATAAATGTCATGCCATCAATCGCTGCTACCAAATCGGGTTGTTCAAATTCTCGTCTCCATAGGTTACATAAAAAAAGTAAAAATTAAAATGGAAACATCGGTATTCCGGGCGTCATGTCCTTCCACTTCTAGCGTTCCAGTTGCAAAAATGAAAAGAACTCTTATTAATTTGTTACGAATGTGGGTTAAATTGGACATTAATATACCCTTTGTCTTGATGATGACAAACATTTCATTCTTGTGGATCTAACGTGCTATTTGAGTATTTCAGGGTTCAAAAAGATAAGAAATTAGATAATTGAAAATCAACACAAATGGAAGATCAATGTGCTTAAATATTCAATATTTTCATGATTATACTCAATGTAAAAACGTATACAAGTATATAATTTACAAGTACTTAGATATCATGTAAGTCAAGTGCTAGATCTTCTCTATCCACCCAAAACCCTATCTTACACTCATTTGAATACTTTAGGGTTGATAGGTTTCGTGTGAGTCATGAATAAGACCTCACATATATTGTAAAATTTTACAAATCTTTAGTTCTGAGTCAAAATTTTGTTGACAATATTGTGGACCGAAATATAGTCGTTGTAACAGGTTTAGTCGTCAGAACCAATCAGTCATCCAGTCAAAAATATTGTGGATTGAAATTCATCTGGTCAACAATATTGTCGACCGAGAAAAGTTCTGGAAAATTCACATTTCACGGGCATTGTAGTTGTTGCAACTCAACTACTTTCTACCTAACGGCTAGTTAAGCACTAAGAACACTCTAGACACTCCCTAAAACATCCTTAAATACTTGTAAAGTATTTCTATAAATAGGAGAGGTCTTAGGACACCCAAATCATCACTTGCATACACAATACACAAGCTACACTGAGCATCCACTTTTTAGAGCAACAAAGATAAGATTCACTTGCTATCTTCATCCTTTGCTCTAGAGTTGTGTCCTATAGCTACAATCTCCTAGCCACCACATATAGACACGTCCATCCTAAGTGGATAGGAGATCTAAACAATTGATATAGGATCAAAGCGATGTACTCAATTGGTGAAGTATATCCTTGCTTCCAATCTTTTTCTTCTATATTATATTTTGTTCTCCTTGACTACTCCTAGGGTTGGAAGTTGTTGAAAGGAGGTTTCTTAGTGCTGCTTTAATAAAGAGAGGGTTGCTCTAAATGTGTGTTGGAGATTACTTCAAGAAGGCTACTTCAAAGGAGGTTGGAGCTACTTCTACGTGAAGGCTATCTCAAGATGGTGGAGCTACTTCAAGGTGGTGAAGGTTGCTCCAAGAATTTCTCGTGGTTACTTCAAGAAGGCTGCTTCAAGGGGTTGAGGTTACTTCAAGGTGAAGGCTAATTTGAGTGGAAGGTGATTGTATTTTATGTAACATCCTTGTGAGGTAATAAAATAAATCTCTTTCAAAATCCTAATTAGATACAATTGAGTAGTGGACTAGCTACCTTTGATTTCAAAAGTAGGAACCACTCTACGTCCAAGTGCCTTTCTTGTTTACCCCTCCTTCTTTGATTGAGTGCTTTAATTGTCTTAATTAACTTTAAAGTATCAAAAATCTCTATTCACCCCCCTCTAGATCTTTCAATTGGTATCAGAGCAAGTCTTCAAGGAGCTGTAACAGGTCTTGAAGAATGGGGGACGATGTACTTCACAACCTCAACCTTGAAGGAACCTACGTGAGACAACCACCATCCTTTGATGGAAGGAACTACACCTACTGAAAAAGAAGGATGCAACTCTATTTCCAAGGAATCAGTTGGGATCTATGGAGGATGGTGTCTACACCATATGAGCTTCCCCAAGCCGAGTATGCAACGTGGGATCCAAACACGGTAAAATAAGTTCAATTAAATGCTAAGGCGGTAAGCATACTATATTGTTCTATTTCTGTAAGTGAGTTCAATAGAATCTCTTCATGTGATACTACTTATGGCATTTGGCATAAACTCTCCATAACACATGAAGGAACTACTCAAGTTAAAATTACTAAAATTAGTATGCTCAAACAAAAATTTGAACAATTTTGAATGCAACCAAATGAATCCGTTAGTGATATGTATACAAGATTTTCTTCTATAATTAATGGTTTAAGTACATTAGGAAAATTTATAAGTAAATAAGTTCAAGTCTCCAAAATTCTTAGGTCCTTGCCTCCAAAGTACAAGCCAAAGATGACGGCCATTGAAGAAGTCAATGATCTCACCAGATTGATGATGTAACAACTTATTGGTAACTTAGAGACTCATGAAGTTACCCTTGAAGAAGAACAAAGATTGGCAGTCGGACACAAAAAGGAGAAAAAGAAGGACATTGTATTTAAGGCAAGGACTAAAGCTATCCATGATACAAGTGAAGAATATAGTGAAGAGGAGGCTCTCATAGTAAATGGTAAGCAATATAGAAGATTTAAATCTATCAAAATTTCTAGTGTTTCTTTTTCCTCTTCCCCTAGGTGTTTTGAATGTGGTAAAAAGGGACACTTAAAGAATGAGTGTCCTAAAGTTAAGAAGGGAAGAAAATCATCTCTCAAGAAGAAAGGAAAATCCTACAAAGCAGTATGGGATGAATCAATCAATGATAGTGAGAGTGGAGAAGAAGAAGTAGAATGCCTCATGACTAAAGAAGACAAGGTACAATGTCTCATTGCTACACCCAATGAAGAAGAAAACGAGGTAAGTCTTCTTAATTTATCTAAAGAAGAGTTAGTTGCTAGTATGAATATTTACATGAGAAGTATGTTGATTGTAAAAGGAAATTAAAACGGATTACAACAACTAATGAAGACTTATATGCTAAATTGAATGATCTTACCTTTGAAAAAGAATGTCTTATATCTGAAAAAGCTACTTTGAAATCATCTATCAATGATTGTAATATTAAGTTGCCAGCTCTAGAAACTAACAATAACTTTCTTTGCAAAGAAAAGGTTGAATTTCTTGCTAGAATAAATGATCTTCAAACTCAACCTATTCTATTACTCATTCGGAATATGATGCTATTATCAAAGAAAGAGATAGTTTGTTATTTAATCTAGATCAAGCAAAGTTAGACATTAAAAAGATAATGGATGAAATTGCTAAGTTATAAAAGGATATTAGTAGCATAAAAAATAAAGATATTCTTGATAAAAAAAAATTAAAAGACTCTTCTGGTCAAATTGGAAGGAGAGGACTAGGTTACGTGCCCAAAGACAAATCCTATCAAAAACCTAAAACTAAAAGGACACAAGTATCCAAAATTAAAGTCATATATGTGCCTAAAGACAATCTAGCTAAAAAGAGAAATGAAACTGATTCTATTTGTTGTCATTACTATATATGCCTTCGATATTATTCATTCTCTTGTCCATACAAGAAAAAGGATGTTGACTTGGTTTGGGTTCTAAACCCCCCAACTTAAAAATGATGATCATAACAAGTTAAATTTTGATCTAAGCTTCACTTTGAAATTTATAATATCTTATCTCAACTGAATTAAGCTGGAACTTATATATCCTTGATCACTTAATTGCTATGACATGATATGTTTACATTAGAAATGTTAAAATTGCTAAAAATGCACAGAACTTATCTCAGTCGAAGAAAATTCTTGACCAAGACATCTTCTGGTCGAAGACAATTTCAACCAAAGGTGGTTCTATCAAAATTGGTTTTTATTGACAAATCTTTTCGGTCAACTAATAATTCGACTGAGAACTTCTTCAATCGACAATATATTTGACCGACAAAATTTCTGTCAGGATTATTTATAAAGAATATAATTATCAACTTACAGTTGAATTTGAAGACCCAAATTTGTAATGTACTCTTCATAATAAATTGTTCTAAATAGTTAAAATATTTATTGTAATGCTCCTAACCAAATGGACCACTATATGAGACCAAAAATTTCATACTTTGTAGATCTGGATAGTCTATTAAAGCTACTCTAAAAGGCACATGAAACAAGAAGACTTTTACACATTTGGAGAAAAGGTAAAATTATTAAAGAAAATTTTAAAGGTAAAGCTATGGGCATAAGTGATGTGGTAAAAAAATTAATGTACTATGTGTCAAAGAACTACATCATAAGTGCTATAACAATGGTTATGATTCACAGAAAAATATAAAAGTTATTGATGAAGGAAATTGTAACATTATGAACATTAGTTGCACAAATAAATTGGTCATGACTTAAAAAGATTGTTCACAAGAAAATTACTTTGAATCATTACCTAAAATTCTGAGATAAATATGAAATTTGTGTAATCTAGTCAAGCAAAAGTTAGAATTTTTTTTGCTTACTAGAACTCATTTTGGCTCCATGAGAGTTCTATCCTAAACAAAAGATGATAAACACAAATTGATCTTGTCACAAAAAGCCTTATTTTAAAATAATCAAACAAAGAATCTAAGGTTTATAAGTATATATAAATGACTTAGTCATATCCTAAAAGATTTAAATATTGGACAAACAAGCTTACTAAAAACAATGAATAAAATTCAGCTCTTAGTCCTAAAAGCAAAACATTGGGAATGATGGAATAACATTAGGATTTACTGAGAAGATATAGATTTAGATATGATTTATGAATCATTGGCTAAGACCTGATATCATAAAATGGATGTAAATATGCATAAGGCTGATTGATCAAAGAAAATTTTATATCTTAGTCCATTCTAAGAATAAACCTGCATTAATGGGATATCTGCAGAAATGCCTCTCAATCAAAAAAGAGTTTGACCGAGGGGTGCCCCGGTCGAAGTCAAGGTCGACCAAAAATAAGACTGATAAAAATGTTTATTTTAAAAATCAAATCATTTACTTGCACCCATTGGTATATCAAATTTGCAAACACTTATAATAAGAGAAATTTTCAAGATAGTACAATAAATAATATTTCTTATAAAAATTGACTCATAATCTTACTTAATCAATTGATTTAGAGAAGGTTGTGATTTGAAATACCTAAGTATCTTTAAGCTCACTTTTGAGATTAAGGGGAAGCTCACAAAATTCTTGAATATAATGTATATCTTTCTCTTAATTGAATTCCCTACTCCAATTAGGGCTTAATATCCCTTGTAATTGGTTAGAGATACATTTATTGATTTCACTATGAGTTAAAAGAGTCTCATATCATTTCAAGGTTTAACATCCCTTGTAAATGGTTGAGAAACTAATATTTATTGATTCCACTATGAGCCTAAAAGATTCTCATATCATTTCAGGGCTTAACATCCCTTATAAATGATTGAAAAACTAATATAAAAATATATTCATGAGCCTAAAGGATTCTCATATCATTTCAGGGCTTAACATCCCTTGCAAATGTTGAGAAATTAATCATGGTTTTTAATTGTGGCTAAATTTGACATTCATTTTAAAGTAAACAATCCAGGGGGGAGTATCTCATTCAGGGGCGAGAAAAATGTTTATATGACTATCTTTTTGAAATGACAAAGGGAGGAAATAATATAAATCAAAATAAATAAGTTTCATGCTCTCTTGGCTTAACATTAATTGATGATATATTCCTTAAGAAATGGATACTATGCTCCATATCTCTATATTCATTAAGGTAAATCTCAGGTATGAAATTCATCTCATTTAAATCATTTTGATTATATTTTAGAAATGTTGTCATCTTCAAAAAGGGGGAGATTGTTGGCTAAATTGGACATTAATATATTCTTTATTTTGATGATGACAAACACTTCGTTCTTGTGTATCTAACGTGCTATTTGAGTATTTCAGGGTTTAAGGAAATAAGAAATTGGATAATTGAAGATCAACACAAATGGAAGATCAATGTGCTTAAATGTTCAATATTTTCATGATTGTACTCAATGTAAAAACTTGTACAAGTATATAATGTAGAAATACTTAAATATCATGTAAGTCAAGCGCTAGATCTTCCCTATCTACCCAAAACCCTATCTTACACTCACTTGAATACTTTAGGGTTGATAGATATCATGTGATCATCAATATGACCTCACACACATTGCAAAACTTTGCAAATCTTTAGTTCTGAGTCAAAATTCGATCGACAATATTGTGGACCGATTTATAGCCGTTGTAACGGGTTTAGTTGTCATAACCATTCAGTCATCTGATCAAAAATATTATGGACTAAAATTCATCCGGTCGACAACCGAGAAAAGTTCTGGAAACTTCACATTTCACGAGCATTTTAGCCATTGCAACCCAACTACTTTCTACCTAACAGCTAGTTAAGTACTAAGAACACTCTAGACACTCCCTAAAACGTCCTTAAATACTTATAAACTATTTTTATAAATAGAAGAGGCCTAAGGACACCCAAACCATCACGTGCATACACAATACACAAGCTACACCTGAGCATCCACTTTTGAGAGCAACAAATCTAAAATTCACTTTCTATCTTCGTCCTTTGCTCTAGAGTTGTGTCCTATAACTACAATCTCCTAGCCACTACATACAGACACGTCCATCCTAAGTGGATAGGAGATCTGAACACTTGATATATGATCAAAGTGTTGTACTCAATTGGTGAAGTATTTTCTTTCTTCTAATTTTTTTCTTCTATATTGTATTTTGTTCTCCTTAACTACTCCTAGGGTTGGATACTGTTGAAAGGAGGTTTCTTAGTGCTACTTCAATAAAGAGAAGGCTGCTCTGAAGGTGTGCTTGATATTAATTCAAGAAGGCTGCTTCAAAGGAGGTTGGAGCTACTTCTACGTGAAGGCTATCTCAAGGTGGTGAAGGCTGCTCCAAGGATTGCTCGTGGTTACTTCAAGAAGGTTGCTTCAAGGGGGTTGAGGCTACTTCAAGGTGAAGACTACTTTGAGTGGAAGGTGACTGTATTTTATGTAACATCCTTGCAAGGTAATAAAATAAATCGCTTTTAAAATTCTAATTAGAAACAATTGGGTAGTGGACTGACTACCTTTGATTTCAAAGGTAGAAACCACTCTACATCTAAGTGTCTTCCTTGTTTCCCCCTCTTTCTTTGACTGAGTGCTTTAATTGTCTTGATTAACTTTAAAGTATCAAAAAGCTCTACTCAACCCCCATCTAGATCTTTCAATTAATACTTTTCGGTGAGTCCCTTTCAACCAAAATTGTCTCTCAAACTCAACTGATACAATTTTTTTGTTAATTCATTCCAATTAAAATCCTCATCGATCCTAGTTAATAGATTAATTTGACATCATTTTTCCCAATGAGAATCCATCTTGTGATCCCAACAAACAATATTAATCTATTGTTAATTCGCCCAAACAATCAATAGCCAGACGGACTGTCCAAATTCTTGAATCTAATTTTCTAAAATGCAGTTGAGGGGAAAAATCAAAACAGAAACATGAAGTCGGAGTGTCGTCCCCTCGGGGTTGCAGTATGGAAAGTGTTTCTCAATCTTGATTGATGCAGTAGTTTGACGTCAATTGTTTTCAATTAAAACTGTTTATCAATCTCAATATTTCAATATTCTTCCCATAATGTTCAGAGAGAAAAGAGAGGCGTTTGGGTGTGTTATTTTGTAGCACGTTAGAACTAAGAAGGAATTGCGATGGGGACCACGATCCACCTCAAACATCCAATAGTTTAGGTTTGGAGGATGTTTCCTTTTTCCTTCAATATCATGGTTTTGAAGTTTATATTAGTAAATTACCAAGTAATCTTCTTCACACCTCCGTTTCGGTAGTCAAACAAAAGGATGATTGAATGTATGGAGTGAGTCATGCATGTTAGAATAGTCTCATACCGCTGAGCTCTGGAGAGGTCCTAAGGTGTGTGGTCCCTTCACCCATTACAAATTGGTTTTGGGTTGAATACCACACATTCTAATAATGTCATAGCGTAACAAATGGCCGTTTTGAATTATAATAAATGTCATCGCATTAATAATCAAAATAATTACAATCATAAGCCGTGTGTCTATAATATATATCAATTTACAACAATGGCTTATCAAATACACCGACAACAAATCGAGCTGTCAATTTCTTCAAGATTATAATAAATGGCGCCTGTTTAAATCCTAGGCTCCAAAGATTAATTGGAGAAGCTTTAGAAATAAACCGAAAAGAAAAACAGAATTATAGATGGGGACCAACAGAGCCATAGTGCCTTTCTAGAAATTTTGTCGCGTTCCCCTTTTGCGGCCTTTGTGCTGACTTATGGCGCCCGCCGATTTGTCACGTATCTCGTAAAGCAGGTCGCTGGGTGTCAACGGAAGTTTAAAAGGAGGCGCGGGAACCGGTGCACGTGCGTCCAAACTTGCAATCAAGACGAAAGTGAGGGAGTAAAGAAACAAACGTCTCTCTTAACTCTCCTCGTATTTTTCGGGTTCACACCTGTCTGCGTGTAAGCAGCAGGGAGTAGAACCTGTCTGCGTACAAGGGACTAGGGTTGAGCATCCGTCCTGCGAATTGAATTTCAACAATATATAGACCGCAGATGAGACCGTTTGAGGTATGACTAGACCAAGACCGGACCGCTTTGTGTGCTAGAACCGGACCGTTTGAATCGTAATCAAGTTTTTATACATGTTTTAGAACTTATTTAATTGTACAAAGTTGATAATCTTAGTCACTTCTAATAATTATATAATTTTAGTATCAAAGTGCTTATATATGTACTTTATCTGTAGTTATTATATAATATGACTTCAAATATATATGAATTTTATATAAAAGTCAGTCTGCAGTCGGGACCGGACCGAAGACCGAATTTATCGAAATTCCCAGACCGCGGACCGGACCAAACTCAAAATGGACCGGATCGGACCGAATGGAGCAGTCCGATCCGATTTTGCAGTCTGAACCATTATTTACTCACCCCTACAGGGAACCACAAAATCACAAATCCTTATAAAAGTGCCACCCGCACAATAACCTGGACCCCACGTTCATGGACACGAGACTTGACTGGGCAATCTCCTCACCAGCCATATACACGATCGAGGTGGGGTCGTCGGAATCCACTTTGTTGGAGTTTTTTTTTTCTCCAACCCCCCTCACTTATCCTGAAATTCCCAATCACCCCCTCCTATTTAATGAATCCCAAACTAACCTCTCATACTTTTAACTAATTCCAAACAACCCTGTCCCTCACCCTATCGACACCTTCCGTTCTTCGGCCGTCAAGTCCTTTTTTATATTTTTTTTCTTAATTCATTCTTTCAATTTAATATTAATCAAACATGTTTTATTAGTTTGCTTAAAATACAATATTATTAAATCATGATTGACAAATTTTGACTTATATTTGTAATATTTTTTACGGTGTTTGGTTTCAGTCAGGCCGGGTGCAGGTTGGGTCCATACAAATTTGGGTCAGTTCGAGTCCGTACAGTTCGTGTACATGTAAACATTTTCGACCGGGTCTAATTCGACATGAATATGTTCGGGTCATGTCAAACATGGCACTAGCTGGTCTGTATTTAATTGCGGCCGGATCAGGTTTGCATTTTTTTCCACTTATTTTTTCTAAAATAAAGATAACATATTGTCATGTTAGCATCAGATTATGTCTATATAAGTTCATGGAAAACTTTAGTCACTTATATTCGGGCGAGATTAAATGTACTCGTGTCGTCATATATGGTGTAACATATTGTTAAACTTACTAACTACTAAGATATAATTAATAATTGATAGTTATTATGCTTGTAATTATGAATTAATATCGGACCAGATCCCAACTTGACTAGATTGTATGATTATTTAGAAGAACAAAAACACACAAACTCAATCCGGCCACAATCAGACACATCGGGACCCATACTCTACCGCAATCAGTACATGTTCATGTTGAACTAAACCTGGCCGGAAAATGTCTACATGTACCTGAAACTTACCCGAACAAAGTTCTAAAAACGCAGACTCAAACTAACTCAAACCTAGGGTTGTAAACCGGTAGGGTATTATCTATATGCCCACTACCCATACCCTGTAGAGTATGATAAGGATAAATATAATTTTTACCCACTATCAGTTTACTTTTTACCTACTTCACACACATATATAAAGAGGAAGGGAGAAGCTTTACCTACCCTCTTTATCAATTTATACATTAGTATAATTTTGAATTTATATTTTAAATTCTAATATATGTATTAGTGGTTACAAAACCCCCAACAAGCAACGCTGCTACTTATTTAATGTGTACTATTATGATTCTCAAAACTTCAATAGACAATTGTTAGCATGATATTACTTTTTATAGTCATACATTTGAGAGAAAATGGATCCATAAAAAATAATATATTAAAAATGTTCAACTTCGTCGAGAAAAAATATCAAGGTTACATTTTACTATTTTTATTGTATATAAAAATATAATCATTATTATAAAAACTAGCATTAAGAGCGTCTTGTGTTTGAAGTAGGAAAATCATATGAAATTTTTATTAAAAATATCTTATATTATCTTCATGTTGTCCTACCCATTTTGCCTTTATCTTACGGATTCACCATGTACGAAAAAGGGTGCAGGTAAGGATAGGATAAAGATTTTTAAATAAAGAATAATTACCCTATTCACTACCTGCATCTTTGAACTGGGTAAGAGTAAGAACAAGTCTTTATCCTACCCTACCCTACTCATTTACAGTCCTACCCAAACTTATATAGTTCCCACTCACACTCACCCGTTTGGACCCAAACTTTACAATGTAAAAATGTACATCAAACGTACATTTTGTTTTCTCACTCTACCCTACTAAACATGCCCTTACTTTGTAAATAAGTCTGACTTAGGGATAATACTTTTTGTTAACAAAATACGGAAAAAAATGACTGCCCCGTTATATTAACTTGGAGTCCTCGAGTTGGGAACGAAAGTGGGGTTAAAAATATATAACTAATAGTTTTATTATTATTACAAACTTAATGCAATATCCTATTTTGCTTTAGTGACTAAAATCGGGGCGATCAATGATAAGAATCATCGCAAGAAAAGGTACTATTTCTACGAGGAAGCGAAATTACGTGGAGTGAGATATGCATTGATGAGTGAGATTACTTTTAGACGCATGGAGTGAAAAATTAGATGAAATATCTGTAAAATCATTTAGATGGCTGAAATCGAGTGCGTTCAATGATAAGAATCTTGCTCACACGTCCGTTTGTCAAACAAGAAGCATACTTAAATGTATGGAGTGACAGATATGCTGTCGCATAGTAAATAGCCGTTCTGTATCATAATAAATGACAGCATATCAATTGCTGGCGCCCCAAAAGAGCGGCTGTTTAAATCCCCGATTACATATTAAATAAAGAAAAGTATAAAAGTAAACGGAAATATAGAAGTCAAGCGCCGTTTCCTTCGACCATTATCCTTCCGATAACAGAACCCGGTCTGACAATGAATGACTTGGCCCACGCCTCCTCCAACCATCCAAAATCACAGCCGTCGCCAGTGGAAAGCCAAACGGATCTCTCGCCTTAGGGCATCCGCCCTGTTTACAAAACACTCGCTTTAGGGCATCTGCCCTGTTTGTAAAACACAGTTCCCTTTGCCTCAGACAGACTAGCCCTTCTTTCCCCTTCCACCTCTGGAGCTCGAGTCCTAACCAGATGTACTAGCAGATCTGACCATTTCTGCACATCCTCCTCTTCCTTGACTACAACCCACCCCGGCAACCCAAACTACACCCACTGGCAAGATCTGGGGCTTATCGTCTCATCTTTGCTGCTCATCTTAGCATTCCCGATCGTTTTCTTCTTCTTCATTAATCACCACAGATTGCATCTGTTGGTCATTTTTTGTATCTATTTTTCATTTGCTTGCAACTCCGTTTTTGTCTATGTAAAAGCTGAACCATTACATTTTTCTCATTGCTATTAGCGAATCTACTCGACTTACATGTAATGAGGTCCATTCTATTGGGGATCGTTGCTGCCTGGCAAGTGTTTGCTTTTACTTCGCAGTTTTTGCCAGGTTGAAGCTGTTCATTGACCCATATTCTAGCTTATTTTCCGTTGGCGCTTGTTAAATCAACCTCTTACCATTCTGAGTCTGCACTCCCTGCAATGTGTATAAGTCCTAGTGGGGGCATTTATCTGCCAGCATAATTTTGTTTTTCCTCGTTATATTCATTCAGATTGAAGGTCTATATCACCCTTTATTCTCCCGCAATTTCTTTTGAAATTTATGTTGCCTCTTATCAAATAAAATTCTTGCTATTCCGAGTTTACCTGGAATGTCCTCACTTCCATTGGTTTTGATTGGTAAATCGATAGCTACCTAAATTGAGGCTATTTCTAGTCTTTATTCTGTTTGCAGCGGTTTTCTGCCAGCTTGCATCCTTATATTGCAGGATTTAACCAAATTTTTTACTTTTATATTATCTGCGTTTAATGCATGATGCATATTATTGATTTACTTTTCAGCTTTAGTATATTATTACATAGCACACTCATTTTATGCGATTATCATATCCGTGCGGTATTACAGAAGGACCCCCTTGTACCCACACTTTATCCCGAACATTTTAACCGATCCTGTTAAACCCCTACTGCCACTGGAGTTGGTATATAAATCGCTCGGTAGTTTCTCAGTGCTACTCCTGGAGCTTCTCAAATGCTGTCCGGAGTATCGCGACATTGGAGATGCGCCATTAAAGATTCAAGATAAACCGCCAATTGAAGCTCCCAGGTTTACCGCAAATTGCAGCTCCGTGCTTCACCTGAACGGTGGATAGCCTTTGCCGTGGATTGCCGTTTCGAGCATCGGGGATCACAAGGATCTCCATTGCGTTCCCTTGTTCAGGTACTGTTGATAAGATCGTTCCCCGGTTCTACCTCCGTTTTCCTGTTCTACCTCCTCTCCTGTACATTCATCGCGTTCTCTTCAGAGGTTATCCTCATGATCGAATAGCAAAATCCCTGTTTATCTTTCAATCTCTTCAGTGGTTTCCGTATAACAAAAACGAGGTTCAATGCAAGAAACTGTTCTATCTGTTCTTGCAAGTTCTCATGTTTCGCTGTACATTTTGTTTTTGTTATCACGATTATTATTTTAACTTCGATTGTTGATTGTATGTTAATCCTACTGGTTCTGATGCACTTTGCAGCTCCATGCTTCACTTGATCGGAGGATAGCCTGTGAAGAGGATTGCCATTTCGAGCATCGGCGATCAGAAGGATCTCCATTTCGTTTCCTACCTCAGGTATTGACTTACTTGGTATGATCGTTCGCCTGTTCTACCTCCCTTCTTCTGTTCTACATCTTGTTGCGTGTTTTTAATCCGTTCATCTATCGCGTCTTCAGAGGTTAACCTCTTGATCGAAAAGCAAAATCCCTAGCTATCTTTACCCGGTCAATTCAAGAAACTGTTCTATCTGTTCCTGCGCTGTTTTACGTATCGATCTACATTTTGTTTTGTTATCACAATTGCTTTTTTAACTTCGATTGATGCTTGTATATTATACCTACTGGTTCTGATGCACTTTTGTTATCAAATGTTTGTGTACAGAACGCCTTATCAGGGGATTTTCTGTCCGGACCATTGCTCCTTGAGGAACACAAGGATCTCCATTCCCTTCCCCTGTCTTAACTTGATTTCGTCGCTCTCCTTTTGTTGATTTTCTGCCTGTTTTACGTCCAATAATCTCCTCCTCTTCAGCGATTCATCTCTGAATGCCGAATTAATATATTCCTCGTCATCTCTGTTCTTGCGATTTTCAATGTTTTGGCCACCAATTTTTTTTAACAACTGCTTCGCGTAGAATCGCTTTTGTATGCAGAAACCAACCTTCTGTTTTGTCGTTTCGTTCATAGGATTCGTATCGTAAACATTTTGTTTCATTTCATTTGCGACAGCATCCCAAGGACTCTCCTGTGGTATCACTAGTTCTGATAAGCGCATATTGTTCCTGAGGATCTCCAGTCTAGTGGATTGCTTGCTTGGAGGAGTACCAATCCAAAAGTTACAAAGATCTGCATTCTGTACCTATGGCTGAGGTACTGGCCTACCTGTTAATATCGATATATTGCCATGTCATGGTAGGATCACCTCATGATGAAAAGTTGATATCCCCTGGACATCTTTGATAACAAAAAAATTATATGGTTCATTCCTGTCCGACACAATTTTAGAATCTTTATTCTCTGTCTTCTTGTTTTCAATGTTTGTTGTGTACATTCTTTTTAGTTTTTACATTAGATCGTTGTATTTATCTAAATCTTACTGATCTTCTGTCTCGTCCTCAATCACTTAGGGTTTTTTCTTTGTCTTTGAAATTTATTTCGTTCCATATGGTTTCGGATCAATAGCCAGAACCTTTCTGCAGTTTCTATAGTTTTGAGTCATCACTGAGTGTGGTTCTTTTTGTTTTATAATGTTTCTTATTACAGACACTACGAAATTATTATTGAACGTGGTATAAATCAAAGGCATATAGGAGTTGCCTTGTGCACATTTCTTTTCGAATATTGCTGTTGATCCCACTTGTCGAATTTTTCTTATCTGCGTATTTCATTCTAATTTTCGCTTGCCTTGATTAAGATGATTGTTTCAGTTAATTCTCTGTTGGACGAGTCTTTTTTGTCTGCCAAAACCAATGTTGTTCTTTTCTGTCTTAGTGGCTGAGCTTCCTTAGCCTCAGCCTTAGTTATAATTCGGATGTGTTAAAACTTTTGTTCAGTTCATTTTAAGTAATGCAATATCTGCTTATTGTGGATCTTATTAAAAAATTCACAGTACTTTCTTAATGAAATTTGGAGCTTTTTGTAATGCATGGCACACTGTGTTTTAAGTTTACATCTGCTTTTCAGTTTTTGTTCCCGTTATTTTTTTTGATCTTCTGTTTTGCTTCTCTGGGACCATTGTAATTTTTTAGACTATAATTTTATTAAATCTTGAATGCTAGCTGTCTTTTGTGGAAGGTGTATAACCTGGTGTGTAGATATTGATTTGTCACTGCAATCAATGGAATTTCTGTCATACATATACACTTCGTATGAAACTGTTGGATCATGTTCTGTTTTGGTAAATAATTTACCTCACATTAAAATATATATGAGTGTACTGCATTGACATTTTTTGCATACGTTTTATACTGTAGCTGCTGCACAAATTGTTTAATTTTTTTTTTCTGAAACTGATTACCAAGTTTTCAAAAGCTTTTAATATAGTTCTATATTATTCTTATTGCAGAAATCTGTTGCTGGAGTTCAAGCTGTTGATCTTGTTGTCTCTGCTTTTAGAGACAAAGATCAGGTTTAACGATACATTATAGTTGTTCCCTTTGAGCCTGCTTGTAGACCTTTTGGCAATTTATCATATTATAAGTGTCATTCCTTGACTGATGATTATCTTAATATCTACTAGGCTTTTCCCAATGAGAACAGTGATGGGTAGCCCATTTGCCTTTTTGTCATTATTCCTGAAGAAGTGCAGGACGTTTTGTCACCATCAGTAGTTTCTTAAATGTTGACAAATTGGAGAAGCACATCAAGTTAAAGCACAATGAAGCAGAGTATAGATGTCACTATTGCGTTAACTGCTTTCCAGATTCCGTGGATTTGTCACAGCATCTTGTTCAAAACCATAAAGAACAGGCTTTGAAGCTGAAGAAGCAGAAGCAGCAGAAAAAAAAGTGGTATGTATACATTTAATGAATTATTCTTTGTTGTCTTTATATAAGGATTTAAGAAGGTGTTCATCTTAGTTGGTTATTAACTTTTGATTCATTTCTATGGATATTATTATAGTTTTTTGGCCTTCACTTGTAATTTTGCCAAGTTGTCTGTCCATTTCATGGTTGCCCATCCCATACCCTTTATCCAGCTTTTTAACCTTGGTTCAATTATACAAACTGTTTAACTCTATTTTCCACGTATCACTTTTTTAATGGTTATATTAATAATCTTTGAACATGAATAATTTTACTGTTTGTTTTACGTCCCTTGGCTTTTGTGTTTGTTGTTCCAAGTCTGTTTATAACATTTAGTTCAAACAATTTAGCCAAGATACTTATGTACAATGTTTTAACCTTGGTTGTTTCTCCACTTTTGTTAGAAATATCTTATTGTTGTTTGACAAGAGTACTATCTTGGCTCCTTTGCTAAATTTCCAGCTGCTCATTTCCTTTATCTTTGCAGATATTGATGACATTTGATTTGAAGCTGGAGGATTCTACGTAACGATCATGCGAATGATGAACAATCCCTTTAATGTGGTCACGGATTTTTTTTCTTGTTTTCTAGTTAGATCACTGCACATCAATCATCTATAAAACTCAGAAGACCTAAACTCTACTTTGTATTAGATTTCTTTCATGATTGAACCAAACCTGACATGTCTCATCGTAATGCTTTGCATTTCTCTAATGCATCATTAATAACCAGACCACCAACATTCTTGTTGGATCAATATGTTTCTATGAGGAATGTGTTTCAACTAATTCGTCACTCCATGGAAGGAGCTGAATTGTTTGTTTGTTACGAATTTTGGCCTGTGATAGTTGAATAATTCTGTATGTGTTCATGGATTTGTAAATTTTTATCTTGGTTTCTAGTTAGACTGTTGTAGATCAATCATCTAAAGTAGGCCAATGCTACTAAGTAATAGTTTTCTTTCATGAAATATTTATAGAATCGTTTAAGATGAAATAATTACATGAAATATTTATAGAATCGTTTAGATGGCTGAAATCGAGGGCGTTCAATTATAAGACTCTTGCTCACACGTCTGTTTGTCAAACAAGAAGCATATTTATATGTATGGAGTGACAGATATGCTGTCGCGTAGTAAATGGCCATTCTGTATCATAATAAATGACATCACATCAATTGTTGGCGCCCCAAAAAAAAACGGATGTTTAAATCCCCGGTTATTATTAATAAAGGAAAAGTAAATTAAACGGAAATACGGGAAGTCGAATCGCTGTCTCCTTCGACCCTTATCCTTCCGATTACAGAAAATAGAAACCAACTCTCCTCCATTAATGTATTTATTTGTTAACAATGCCTTTCAAATGAAAACCGTCTTCAATCGGAATTCATACATTATTTGATGTCGATTCCCAAAACGATTCTGATCATGTTCTGAATTCTCTAAACTGGCCTAATGCACAATTCTAAGGTCAAGGCATCCAGGGTTACTATTATTTACTAGTTAATTTCCAATTTAGGTATTTTGGTAGCAATATCATATGGTTTCATTTCTATGAAACCCTATTGAGTAGATTAGGATTAGATAAAGAATTCGTCGAGGCTGTTCGAATTCTCGGCTCCAAAGATTAGATAAAGAAAAAGTGAAAAATAAAATGGAAACACGGATTTTTTTCTTCTTCTGAAGTCTTTTCCTTCAATGGCCGACGGCTACCAAAAGGACTGTACAAATTCCGAACTCCATTTTTCTTAAATGCAAAGGGGAAAAGTAAAACCAAAACGGATACATGAAGTCGGAGCGTCGTTCCTCCCGTTCTTCCACTTTGGGTTGCAAAATGAAAAATGTTTCTTTTCAGTCTTGGTTGATGTATTAGTTTAACGTGAAATCTTTCAATTAAGATGGTCTCTCAATCTCAATATTTAAAATTCTTCCCATAATTTATTAAAGAGAGATAAAGATAGAGAGATAGAGATATAGATAAATAGATAGAGAGAGGGAAGCGTGCGTGTTATTTTGTAGCGCGGTAGAACAAAAAATAATTTGTGTTGGGGATCACCATCCACCTCAAAATAATTTAAAATCCAATAACATGTGGGACACTATCTTTTTTTTTTAAAGCTTTTGGAGATGTTTTTATTACCCCCCATTTGCTATCACGGTTACGAGGTTTTTATTATAATATCGCCAGGGAATCTTCCTCACACCTTTCTTTTGTAAGTCAAACAAAAGGATGATTAAATGCATGGAATGAGTTATGCCATCGGATACTAAATAGTCATTTTGAATTATAATAAACGCTGTTTAAATTCTCGGCTCCATAGATTAATTAAAGAGACAAAAAATCAAAACGGGAACTCAGAGCGCCGCTTCCTTCTACCCTTCCCGTTTCTGATTGCAAAAGTGGAAACCATACCTTCTAAAACTAAATAAAATCAAAGCGGGAACTTAGAGTGCCTTTTCCCATTAATGGACTATTCGTTTTCAATCTCTTTAGAAAAAACATTATGGGTGGGGACCAGCAGAGCCATGATACATTATTGTCTCGTTTTCTTTCATACTGCCTTTGTGCTGACTTACGACATGTGTCGCCCGCCAATTTGTCGTGTTTTTCGGAGAGCAGGTCGTTGGGTGTTAACGGCAGTTTAAAAAGAAAGCGCGGGAACTGGTGCACGTGCGTCCAAACCTGCTACCAAAACAAAAGTAGTAAAGAGTTACAAATGGTTTCCTGTTTTCAAAATTATTCCCTGCTGTTCAGGAATGTCTTGTGGTCTTTCTTAACTCTCCCCGTACTTTTCGCATTCACACTTGTCTGCATGCAAGTAGCAGGTCTGTCAAGTCTTCCAGAACCCAAACCACAGGGGACCACAACCTTCTCAAATGTTCCACCGGCAAAAATAACCTGGACCCCACGTTCATGGACACAAGATTTGGATGGACATCTCCACACTGGCCATTACACGATGCTGGCTCCTTTTTTTTTTAATTATCCACAAGTGGGCCCCGTCGGATACCATTTTTATGTGTCTCTTTTCTTCCCATCCACGCACTTTAACGAATAATTGAAATGATCATGATTTATTTTTATTTTGGTGCAATGTAATAGCCTAAAAATCTCGGATTCGGACATTATATATTTTTATGGAGAATAGCCTCTTTTTAGCTGTTTTTTTTATGCTATGCAACTGAGGGTATTGAAAAAATGTTACCAAATTGTGGATTAATTTTTTTATAAAAATGCTTTTTTATCCGACGGAACGAAGGTGGGGGTTCAAAAAATATATAACTATAATTCTTTTATTACAGACTTAATGCGATGTCCCTTTTGGCTCTAGTGACCGAAATCTGGGCGTTCAATGATAAGAATCTTCACACGAAAAAGGTCTACTACTACACAGCGGAGAAATGACGTGGAGTGAGATATCATGGAGTGGGATATGTATTGGGTGAGATTATTTTTAGATGTATGGAATGAAATTATAAAATGAAATATTTATAAAATTATTTAGGTGACTGAAATTGGGTGCGTTCAATGATAATAGTCTTCCTCACACGGGTACACCACCATTTCGATCAGTCAAACAAGAAACATGCTTAAATGTATGTGGAGTGAGAGACATGCTATCGTATTGTTAATGGCCGTTCTATCATAATAAAATGACATCGCATCAAAGGCTGGAGCCTCCAAAACGGCTGTTGAAATCCCCGATTTATAGATTAAATAAAGAAAAAAAAATACGGCGTGTCCTTTCTTTTCACCCTTCGTCTTTCGATTTGCAGAAATGGAATTCATCTCTCATCCACTAATGTATTGTGAATGCACACATGCACATGCACATGCACATGTCACATTGAACATCTAAAACTTATATTAGTTTGTTATGAAAAACATGAGAATACTTATCCTAAATTTCTTGAATATAACCACATTGAACATCTAAAACTTATATTAGTTTGTTAAGAAAAATATGAGAATACTTATCCTAAATTTCTTGAATATAACCAAAAGTGAACAGTAATTACACTTCAAGTGGTATTTTATTCAAACTTATAACGTACCTACTCTAAAACGGTAATTCACTCAAATTGTGTAGACGTGAACGACACACATACATGTAATAATTTAATTTACTACATATTAGTATAAGTACTTCAATTAGAAATTAGAAAATAGGAGTATTGTAATTATGACTATGCAGTGATAAAGTTTTAAAAAATAACACCAAAAATAATATACATGTATTTTCCATGATATTAATATTAGGTTAATATAATTATATGTATTGTATTTTTGAGAAAGCGATATGCGTTGTATTTAGATGAGAAACTTAACATGGTTTTTTTTAATAATACTTATGGATACAAAATATAGATAAAAAATCATGATATAAGAACTATAATATTGATCTATATCATAACATGATCTCATCAATAGATATTGTGATACCAAATAAGAAACTAAAAGTACTTATAGAATACTAAAAACATTAGAAAGTTGAACTTTAAATGCATATGTTACATGCAACATAAACTATTAAAAGCGATTATTTTATTTTTGACTTGTATAATGAGACATTTGATTTAAACTAAATCGGGATAAAAATGTGTACGACGTAATTATGTCAACATACTTTTTGTATGGTCAAATGAATTTTATAAGAATAAATATCATATATTTCCAAATACGACTAACAACGTGCACCCATTTATGAGCTGAATAACTAAAATTATCGGACAATGGTCACTACTACAGAATAGACCTTTGGCGTCGGTCGTTTAACACCCTTTGGCGACGGTTTTCAAGCGACGCCTATGTGGGCGCCGCTAAAGGTCGAACTCTTCAGCGTCGGTTTTCTAACTGACGCCTATATGACCTATAGGCGTCGGTTATATATAGTTGGCCGATGTCTATAGGGTTGGTGCCACAAAAAAGGGCACCACCTAGGACACTTTCTGCGTCGGTTAACAACTGACCAACCGACACCATAAGCCCAGACGACACGGAGAAGCACGGCCGTGCTTCGCTGCACGACCGTGTTTAGTACTATAGGCGTCGGTTGTATACAAATAAGCAACGCCTTTTCCACCACGACCGTACTTTCCTGCACGGTCGGGTTGTTTGTCATATTAGGCGTCGGTTTTTATCAAATAACCGATGCTATAGGCCTTTGATGACGGTGTTTTATAAATAACCGACGCCTATACTTTGATTTTTTTATTATCAGTTTGCAGGCCTGCTGTGGCTGGTCAGCAGGATGAAAACCTGCAGTTTAGTTTTCTGAACTGCAGGTTTACGACATCCATTGATATCAGCCTACAAACAGGTCACAAACCTGCAAAATCAACAAATATTTTTTCACACAAATAGATACATTCAGACATCAATTCAATTCTCACATTCACACATGTAGAAACATTCAAATACATGTATAAACATTCAGAAATATTCATTTACAAAATATCATTCAGGATCGCTATCCGCATCCCAATTATATCTTACAATCGTCACTGCTTGTATGGCTTTTTCCCATTCTTCTCTTACTTCAATTAATGCTTCCATCGTATATGGAGTATGTACATTTTTTAAGCATTTACCTATAGTGTGGTTGATTTAAACGCCTGCAAAGAGAATGATGTATATATATAAGTAATAATATAAAAATAAGATTGATATATTTCATACTAACTAATGAGACTATATATAATACCTCATGTATGGTATTAATATCCAATGCGACATGTCGGATAATCATCTGCATAAATCGCATCACATAGTATGTGCATGCCCAGCCGTTGTCTTGTATAGCGCACTATAAATTGAAACATACAAAATATTAAAAATACAACTAAGTACAGTTCACATAAATAATATATACATTGGAGTCGGGAACTTACTTTTACGTTCTCCCAAATTATTGGCTGGTTCTTTCTCCTTGGGACATTTCCTCCAACATTTTTGAATGCATCTAAACCCCTACATGTTAATGTAACACAGTAAATTGCATAATTAAATAGTAATGTAATAACAGATGTTAACGGATATAAAAATGAAATATTTCTCACCAGAATAATGACATTCTCAATGTGTGTCCAATTTTAGTGTTCAATGTACTTCCCGCAGGATCTAGATAATAAATAGTGAACGTCCCGGGGACAATAACTAGTAACTCCCAATGTCTACCGCTAGAGGTAAAAAAGTTAAAAATTAATAACTCAAAATGCACAATAAAAATAGAATTTTCTTAAGTCCAAATTATAAATAAAGTAAACTTACTTGACATTGAATGGAGCTATTATTATCGTCTTCTTTTGCTGACCAAAAACTGTAAAAGCATCTATACAGTATTGTTGAACACTATCAGGGTCTTTAGCTACCATACTAATCAATGATGGAATAAAAAATCCCACATGATCAAATGTAAATTGTTTGCATTGATCTTCGACTAAGTAGCTGCAAAACATGTATTACGTATGCATTAATATATAAGAAACCAGATCACCGGATCTTACACAAGGTATATGGATGTATAAACAAGATCTCACCTTATCCATGTCTCTATCATTGATGTATTCAACCAAGCATACATAAACAGCTCAATAATATCTTGTATAAATAAAGAGCTATCATATGATTGACCTGCATAATCTGCTTCTAAAGAAACAACTATAGGGAAATGTATATTATGTGCTCATAGCCAACATGCCATTCCCCTACAAGCAGGACCTAACAGGTATTTTAGGTCAGTTGGAACCCAACTTGGTAATGCAGGAAGTGGAGGTGGAGGCCTAGGTGCTCCTGGTGTCTTCTTTTTAACCTGTATATATAATTTCAGATCAGTTGACCTCATATATACACATTAACAATCTAAAGTAATGTAAATTTATCTTACAATTTCAGTAGTGTAGACGACATCTGCTTTGGGCCACAATATCACCCCGCCTTCTGCCTCACCAAGTGTATCAATATCTGGGTGGGCGTATGGCAATGCAGCTTCCCTCCAATCGGGTAATACACATATCAGGCTCACACGAACGTAGCCCTGCGGCAGTGGAGTCCCATGAAATGTTGCCCCAGGAAGGGACGGGTAAGCCCGCGCCTCTGCAACAATATAGTCTTGCATTCTTAAGCGGCATGGCTTCAATGCCTACAAATTTACGTAAAGAATGTTATACATATATACATATCATCTTGAAAACATATCATCTTGAAAAGACTAGCTACAATGTCATAAACAATACTACTTACAGGAGACGTGCTAGGCGATGGATCTCCAGGATTACTCGCAGTCTATGCATCAGGAGAAGAGTGGGTTGTCATAGGCTGATTGGAAGCCTGAGATGCCTGCCACCGCACTATTTCTTCCTTGACCTTCTCAACAACTATATCATTGACCTTCTTAGCAACTATATCCTCGACTCTCTTATTCTCATATACATGGATAAAAGAAACATTAGCTTCTTATTATTGAATTTTCTTTTGCAGTAACATTCTAAAAAAAGAATAGGTTACCTCTTCTTGAGAAAGTGTCATAAAAAGGTCATCATACTAATCATGGACTTCATGCTCATCATGGACATCATGCTCATCATTGTTACGACCTCACCTTTCAGTAACCCCCAATTAAGGGAGACCAAGAGGTTGAAGCCGCACCCATTATTCCCGGATCAAAGGTTCGACATATAACCATAAACAATTATTAAATTCTAACAGACTATACTGAAAATGGTAATAAAATTTTTCTTTGCATACCTTGAAAAGTTGGGAACAGACTAAATTCTAACCTCAGCTGAACTATTCTATCTAATTCCTCCTTGTTCTTTAATCTTTGAATTCACAAGGTGTCGCTTTACTGTTTGTACTTTTCATTGTACCTAAAACGCCGACAAACAAAACGTCGGTCAGCCGAAGCTGGTATGTGGAGGAAACAAATAATTTCCAACTATGTTAACAATATAATCATTCAATTAATCATTTAACAATCAAGATTACATTTTAGGCCATACAACTCAATCCATACATATTCTCGAACTCTGGGCTGTCCCTGCAGCGGACATGAATTTCACCTCTCTTTTAGGTAATAGAGTCGCATGGCACTATCCGAAGATAGCCCAATATCTAACTCATTATGACTTGATGGTCCTACCTCCATGGTAGCCATGTACTAAGTCAACCATAGACCTGATGGACCTACCCAACAGGTAGCCATGTGCTAGGTCATCCATAGACCTGATGGACCTACCCAATAGGTAGCCATGTACTAGGTCTTTCTCTAACCTGATGGTCCTGCCCATAGGCAGCCATGTACTAGGTTAGCTATTATGCCACAGAGAGAACCAGGATCTGAGTTTGTAGGCATATACTCTTTGTGATAGTCATAACCACATTATAGGCTGCATGAACTAAATAAACATCCAACATTTTATTTAAAGCAACCGGTAAAACATTCGGAAATCACCGTGAAACTAGAACGGTTATTCATAAGCGTAACCACATACCTGTCTAGTAGATTTCTCAAGCTAATATCGATTCCAACCAAGAAAGCAATCCAAGGAAGTAATTCAACCACATATTCAAGAATCCTGAAAAACACATGTATTCCATTTACTACACACTTTATCAAGATTCTTTCTATCCAACTTGAAATCGCTTCCTAAGGTTTCTGTATCCATTTTAGGGTTTCGTTTTGCATTTAGGGTTTTCCTTCATCCTTTACCATATTAAACCCTATATTTATGCCATTACTCACCAACCCTAATTACTACATTTTGGGTTTTATCCATAATTAGGAACTTTTATATTCAAACTGGATTTAGAACATCATAACTATATCCTATTCATGGATTTGCACAATTAAAATCATTAAAAGACATATCCTCCTAAATTAGGGTTCTGAAGCCCATTAATGCACACTTAGGTATATGAAAACCTAATTTAAGCCAACTATATAAAAAGATCATCTTTTAAAATCCTATTTTCACTTTTATTAACAACAGGTTAATATCAGCTTGAATTATCCATCTATCATCAAATCTAAGCGTTTTTCCTTAGTTAAATCATTAAAGATAATAACTTCATGTACTTTTCCAATTTCAAGCATATAAATTCTAAATTAAACTAATCATGTGCAAAGTTCTTCCTTTTTGAACTAAATGTTCCTTTTTACATTTAACAGATTAATATCAACTCTAAAGATCCATTAAACCCAATTAAACACATTAATCATATCAAAATAGGGTTTCTTAATCTTTAAAGTATTAAAGATGATTACTTCCATTAATTTTCGGATTTCAATTAGAATCAGACTTCAAACATAATTTATTTGGGTTCCTCTCGTTCTGAGGATCAATTTTCATATAAAACTTGTTTTAATCCGAGTTACAGTTTATTAGCTACGAATTTCGCAAAGTAAACATACCTTTGGCCAATGAGATTGCGCCATGTCATCTCGGCCATACAACGTTGCTTTGGAGAACATTTCGATTTTACTATTTTGCCCCTCGGTAAGTTGCTGGCTCATTCATCCCGTGGAGGGGTAGAAACGTCCATCGTGGCTCTTCCTTCTTCAACCTCGGGCTGCTCCAGGGTTGCTTCCCTAGCCGCCGAGCTGTAGCCATCGTAGGCGCGTCCCTTCCTCCTCGGGGCTCGGGGGTTGCCGCCAAGGGCCGCCCCAACTCCGCCACACCTTGGCGCAGCTAGAGCGCCCCAAAACCCCGACTTTTCTGGTCATTTCCGCACACCACGGGCCTGCAACAGCGGCCGTTGTTGCAGCCGTGCGGCTGCGGATAAGCGCTGGTTTAGGTGAGGGGTCGGCCACCTGCTACTCCTTTGATCACGTGGGATTGTCCTGCATCCAGAGAGCGCATCGAACGGACCCTGGTTGCTCCGTGGTCGTGATACTCTATGTAAAATAGGGTTTTGGTGAAGAGGAAGACGGAGAGGAGAGAGAGACGCAAGGAAACTCCTTGGGTTCATCCAAAGGGTCCACCCTTTTATAGATGAGGGTCTTTTCTATCCCACCATGCTTGCCTACGAAGGAATAAAGCCTAAACCTAATAGGACTTATATTCCTTCACTAAAAGCAAGCTTCTCTCTCTCTTTCATATTCCTTTATTATTCCTTTATTATTCCTTCCTCCTATGATATTAGGATTTCGAAAATTCTTTCTCTTATCATCATCGTTCTTGCATTTTAATCCATTAACCACAAAATCCTATTTTCCTTTATAGAAAACATCATCCTTTTAAACAAAATCACATAATTCATTAATAATGCAACACATTATCCTCTTATTTTGCCTTTTTAGTATTTTCTCTTTCTTTCCTCTTTATTGGGACTCCTTGGATCCCAATATACTCCATTATTTCGAAATTCATTTTATTGGAATACTCATTATCTTTCTTAATGCACCTATATGCATTATTTTGCATTATCATGTTTATTTCTTATTAAGATATCTCTTTTTGAGAATTTCTCTTTATTTCTCTTTTATTTTCCTCATGGGTATTCCTTTTATCATTAGAAATCTTTGGAACACGAAATTCCTCAAAGGATATCCTAATTACACCTTTTCCCACTTATTTCTAACATTTTAACATTATTTCCAATCTCTTTCTTAATAAAGAAATACTTAATTAACCTTTTTATTTTCTCATTGCTTTATTTATGCAACTTGTACTCCTTGGAGCCCAAGGAACCCAAGAGGAACGAAATCCTCTTTGGATTTGCCTTCTAGTGGTTTCCACATATTTCTTTTATCAAATATTCAATTATTCAATTACTAATTGAATTTCCTTGTTATTTCCTTGTTATTGGGCTCAATAGCCAATAAAGCCCACAAATCAAACAACAAGGCTATTTTAAACGAAATCCAATTATTCAAAACAAATCACATCATTATTTGTTCAATTATTCTTAATATGAGAAATTGCATTTCTCACCAATTGAACCCAAAAATTGGGGTTATAACATCCTTCCCCATTTTATAGGAATTTTGTCCTCAAAATTCAAACAAGCAAACAAACAATTCAAGATAAGACTTTTCCATGTCCATCATTGGCCCCTATGTGGATTTTCCATACTCATGGCGCTTCCATAGAACCTTTATCATCACTTATTCTTTTCCCTGAGTTCTTTCACTCTGGCGTCTATAAACTGCACAGGTGACTCAGGTCATTTCAGCCTCCCTTGGGGCTCACTAGGTTCATTGCTCATCACATGGTCGGGGTACCTCACATAGTGCTCTGAATTGGACACATGGAAAACATCTCACGTTACTCTATCATGAGGGGTAGGGTCAAACCTAACCTTCTCCACCCATCCATCTCTAATGGACCCATGTATCGGGGACTCAGCCCTCTTAGCTATAACTTAGAGGGGTCGGATTTTTATGTCACATTTTCTCCCACAGTAACTTGTATGTCAGTCTACTTTGCATCTGCTCACGACTCTCATCGTCTCTAGGCTCCTTTCAGCCCTTGCACAATCAAAGTGACTTCATCTACACGTACTGGGGTCCCTTTTCTAACCATCATGTGGTCCTTTTCTAACCATCATGTGGCCCTTTTCACAAACATCACCTTACTGAAGTGGTGACCGACACAACCTCCCTTACAGAGCTTCATATAAAACCCAATACTGGCTATGGTGGTCATTGTCACATCTTTTGTAGGACAAGTATTGTCTCTAGATATCACCCTGAACGAGCACACATGCCCTCATCAGACCCTTTAGTCTGGATCATACTAACCATAGTTAGGGGTGATAAACTATACTAACATTGAGTTCTTCATGTACCTACTTCCACTTTATGGAAGTGAACCTTTAGGTCAAACTCAAGAACCTTTAAACTCACTTCATGGTGTAGTTGAACCGTCCCTCTCATGGGTAATTCAACCAGATTTGCCCCTTGACAGAACTCCTTCATTCTCATGTCAACTAGGTAAGGCGATCTACCATAACCCATAATGCATCTCGACCTTCCTCGGTCTAGGGGAGACCTATCACAACATCCATGGTGATGAACTCCCATTCCCTCTTAGGGACTCTTTTGTCCTCTATATCGATACACTGGGTTAATGGGATTCGTCCTTTACCTCCTGGCTTGCATGGCCATAAACCACATGCAACTTCATCTTAAGCATCCAAAGTGCTATTTCCATTTACCCCGGTGTATGGTGCTCTTCAATCATGATTTCCTATATGTCATGATTCTTCAAGATCGATACCTCTGAAACCCTAAACCACTCTAGTCTGGGTTTCATCACCTTCTTTTCCAAAGAAGTGTATCTGAGGTTCTACCACCATCCTTTTATTGTATCAAGAACTAGGCTGGCTAACCAAACAACCATATCTTTTCAATGTATCTTGTTACATCTAAGTGTTATCCAAACACTTCTCCTTTTCAAACTTAGGGTTAGCCAAACAACCTCTTCTAACTTCTAGTCAAACAAGTCTTAACCAGAGCATCCATTACCACTTCACATCCTTAGGTATTAGGTAACATTACACTTCCATGTATTTCACTTATCATGTCACCTCAAACTATATTTTTATCTTCATAAGAACACTCTCTGATTTCATCATCATGTTGACCAAACTCAACCTGGTATAACTTGTAAGTTCCACATAGCTCATGATAAAAACATATTCATAAGGTGACTACCTCATTCCCTTTTTATCATTCACTTTACCAGGGTAGGTTATCCTCTCTATCCCCATTTCTCATGGCGACGTTCCAACCTACATCATCTCTTATCCTTGGTGTATGACATGCATAATGTCCTATCTCTCACTCCCATAACAAGAGGAAATAAGCATTTGGCTGTAGTCCAAATACAGAGTTCTTCCTGTTCCAAGAGTAGAGATGGTACATCCCACCTTGCCAGTACACCTTTAAATCGAAGTTGCAATGGGCCACATATGTCTCTTCATCACAACCATCATGATATCAAACTAGTCTTGAACCTACTGAGGTTTATATCCTTGGTCATCTCCTCTAGGTATATAGGGTACCGACTCTTTTGGGGTCATCCTTCTTCCCTCGTGCATCAAGAGAGTGCCCTACTCATCTGCCCCTTGGGTCCCATGAGTTCATGAAGGTGATCAATCTCCTAACCCATGGCCCTCAGACAATGATAGTTGTTACCTCCCGACCCTATGGTCATGTGCAACTGGGGAATTAGGCACTCCAACTTTCATCGGTCTTATTCCTACCTGACCCTAGGATAGACTTAGGATTCTCCATTATAGTACATGTTCACTTAGAACCTTACCCAAGTCTTCATCATCTCTCTTTCTGCATTCACGGGCTGACTTTCATCCTTTCATCAGGATCATGGCAACCTGCCTACCTTGGTCGAGCCCCCTACTGGTTACCTCCATGGTAACACATTCACATGCAATAGAGATGGATATCTATGGGTCTGCAGGTTCATTCTCATACCATGTACTTTTCACTTAACTTTTCAAGATTCTGTGAGACTTCTTTAGGTTACCTTGAACCAACAAAACTAATATACACCCTTCCAAAGGGGTCCC
Source organism: Alisma plantago-aquatica (assembly GCA_963693085.1). NCBI lineage: Eukaryota > Viridiplantae > Streptophyta > Magnoliopsida > Alismatales > Alismataceae > Alisma > Alisma plantago-aquatica. The sequence goes on from OY856412.1 coordinate 215,111,792, forward strand.
TCTCCCAGGATGGGAGGAAAACTATCTCTAAGGTCACAAAAGCTTAGGTCCAGGGTTTACATCCACCCGAGCCTACTTAACCCTAGCAAGCCATTAAGGCATGAGCAGATCACTTACTATACCATGCTAGGTCATACTTGTCCTCTTTCCTCGATTAAGATCAAACTTTCCCTTTATCATCAACCTAGCTGTGAGCGGTTCATCAAACACACCTTAAACTTCAAGGGCTCCTCTTTTCCTCTATTCATGAGGATTACTATGCTTGCTTCTATAGGAACTCAACTTCTCATTATGAGCCTTAGGTACACCACTTCCCCTCTTAGGCCTAGGAACCCTAGGTTCACTGCATGCTCTGTCTCTTAACTACAACCAAGCATGAAAAAGGCATGACACGCACTCCTTGTCATCCTTCAACTCAAGCAACACTTAGAGTTGGGTCCTCCCAAAGGACAACCAACAAGGTACAAGGCCTCATAACCTGCTACTAAACCTTTCTAGGTCTAAGGAACTCTTTTTCCTACCTCAGAAGGTAAACACCTATACTGTAGGCACATAGGAACCATATGCTTCATCTTCACTGTCTAGGGTTTGGTCCCTCTAAAGGCAACCAAGATATCATCAACTTATGAGGCAACCACTGTCATCCATTTTTCAGGGTTTTAGGCTTCCAACCTTCTTGCTGAGTTTCCTGCTCTCCCTAGAGCTAACCCTACAACCAACCTCTCTATAAGAGGTCCCTTCTTCAAGAAGGATCATCCTCCAAAGCATTCTCTACATGGGTGAAGCCTAGGTTCGCACTTATGGTTGCTCAAGATCATCCACAACCCTTTATGCTCCATCATAATTCCTTATCCAGGGTTTCATCCTATCGTCAGCACTATGACGTGCCCTAAGTGCCAGCTATGCCCTACTTGTACAAGCCCATAGGGTTTCTATGGTCCTTTACTAACATCATCATCTAAGGAACTATCCTTTACCCTAACATGCACGACCCTTCCCAGGGTTGGGTTGCCAAAGGTGCTAGGTCACCCATGGATCCTATGGCATCCCAAAGGCATGTTCTTTCAAACACCTGGTCCAACTCATCTCTTTCTAACCTTCACTTAGGGTTAGGGTTAGCATCATCCTCATAGGATGTGCCAGGTCTCTACTTGCAATGGAGATCTCTATCTCCAAGACTAACTTATCCTCCTGACAAAAAGGTCTAGCCTTAGGTCTCTTTCGAGGACATGACATCTTATGTCATACGTCCTAAGCATGTATCTATTATTTATTTTGCGCTTAATCTATTAAGCTTATGTCCATGACATCTTATTTACATGCCTTTCATTAATTTAGTGGAGGATTCCTTAAACCTTATTAACCTTACCCATACCTCAAGAGGGTGAGGAGAAGAAAGAAAACCCTAATCATTTAGGTCCTTATCGGAATTTTGTGATGAGAAGGGATGAATAAGATGAGAAGACCTAAAGGTATCTTATTTCGATTCATACCCTAAGACTTTGGCCAGGCGGTCACACGGGTCCGGGAGTCCTCGTATTCCGACTAGCGGTGCGGAGGAAAATCTTGCCAGCCCCCGGTCGTGATCCCTTTCTAGACACCTCCGTCTTTCGGATACTCCTCTAATAACTCCCTTGGGTTCTATGGAGTATGTAAAATTTAATAATTATTAATGGTTAAATGAGGAACCTAAGCTCTGATACCAAATGTTACGACCTCACCTTTCAGTAACCCCCAATTAAGGGAGACCAAGAGGTTGAAGCCGCACCCATTATTCCCGGATCAAAGGTTTGACATATAACCATAAACAATTATTAAATTCTAACAGACCATACTGAAAATGGTAATAAATTTTTTTTTTTGCATACCTTGAAAAGTTGGGAACAGACTAACTTCTAACCTCAGCTGAACTATTCTATCTAATTCCTCCTTGTTCTTTAATCTTTGAATTCACAAGGTGTCGCTTTACTGTTTGTACTTTTCATTGTACCTAAAATGCCGACAAACAAAACGTCGGTCAGCCGAAGCTGGTATGTGGAGGAAACAAATAATTTCCAACTATGTTAACAATATAATCATTCAATTAATCATTTAACAATCAAGATTACATTTTAGGCCATACAACTAAATCCATACATATTCTCGAACTCTGGGCTGTCCCTGCAGCGGACATGAATTTCACCTCTCTTTTAGGTAATAGAGTCGCATGGCACTATCCGAAGATAGCCCAATATCTAACTCATTATGACTTGATGGTCCTACCTCCATGGTAGCCATGTACTAAGTCAACCATAGACCTGATGGACCTACCCAATAGGTAGCCATGTGCTAGGTCATCCATAGACCTGATGGACCTACCCAATAGGTAGCCATGTACTAGGTCTTTCTCTAACCTGATGGTCCTACCCATAGGCAGCCATGTACTAGGTTAGCTATTATGCCACAGAGAGAACCAGGATCTGAGTTTGTAGGCATATACTCTTTGTGATAGTCATAACCACATTATAGGCTGCATGAACTAAATAAACATCCAACATTTTATTTAAAGCAACCGGTAAAACATTCGGAAATCACCGCGAAACTAGAACGGTTATTCATAAGCGTAACCACATACCTGTCTAGTAGATTTCTCAAGCTAATATCGATTCCAACCAAGAAAGCAATCCAAGGAAGTAATTCAACCACATATTCAAGAATCCTGAAAAACACATGTATTCCATTTACTACACACTTTATCAAGATTCTTTCTATCCAACTTGAAATCGCTTCCTAAGGTTTCTGTATCCATTTTAGGGTTTCGTTTTGCATTTAGGGTTTTCCTTCATCCTTTACCATATTAAACCCTATATTTATGCCATTACTCACCAACCCTAATTACTACATTTTGGGTTTTATCCATAATTAGGAACTTTTATATTCAAACTGGATTTAGAACATCATAACTCTATCCTATTCATGGATTTGCACAATTAAAATCATTAAAAGACATATCCTCCTAAATTAGGGTTCCGAAGCCCATTAATGCACACTTAGGTATATGAAACCCTAATTTAAGCCAACTATATAAAAAGATCATCTTTTAAAATCCTATTTTCACTTTTATTAACAACAGGTTAATATCAGCTTGAATTATCCATCTATCATCAAATCTAAGCATTTTTCCTTAGTTAAATCATTAAAGATAATAACTTCATGTACTTTTCCAATTTCAAGCATATAAATTCTAAATTAAACTAATCATGTGCAAAGTTCTTCCTTTTTGAACTAAATGTTCCTTTTTACATTTAACAGATTAATATCAACTCTAAAGATCCATTAAACCCAATTAAACACATTAATCATATCAAAATAGGGTTTCTTAATCTTTAAAGTATTAAAGATGATTACTTCCATTAATTTTCGGATTTCAATTAGAATCAGACTTCAAACATAATTTATTTGGGTTCCTTTCGTTCTGAGGATCAATTTTCATATAAAACTTGTTTTAATCCGAGTTACGGTTTATTAGCTACGAATTTCGCAAAGTAAACATACCTTTGGCCAATGAGATTGCGCCACGTCATCTCGGCCATACAACGTTGCTTTGGAGAACATTTCGATTTTACTATTTTGCCCCTCGGTAAGTTGCTGGCTCATTCATCCCGCGGAGGGGTAGAAACGTCCATCGTGGCTCTTCCTTCTTCAACCTCGGGCTGCTCCAGGGTTGCTGCCCTAGCCGCCGAGCTGCAGCCATCGTAGGCGCGTCCCTTCCTCCTCGGGGCTCGGGGGTTGCCGCCAAGGGCCGCCCCAACTCCGCCACACCTTGGCGCAGCTAGAGCGCCCCAAAACCCCGACTTTTCTGGTCATTTCCGCACACCACGGGCCTGCAACAGCGGCCGTTGTTGCAGCCGTGCGGCTGCAGATAAGCGCTGGTTTAGGTGAGGGGTCGGCCACCTGCTACTCCTTTGATCACGTGGGATTGTCCTGCATCCAGAGAGCGCATCGAACGGACCCTGGTTGCTCCGTGGTCGTGATACTCTATGTAAAATAGGGTTTTGGTGAAGAGGAAGACGGAGAGGAGAGAGAGACGCAAGGAAACTCCTTGGGTTCATCCAAAGGGTCCACCCTTTTATAGATGAGGGTCTTTTCTATCCCACCATGCTTGCCTACGAAGGAATAAAGCCTAAACCTAATAGGACTTATATTCCTTCACTAAAAGCAAGCTTCTCTCTCTCTTTCATATTCCTTTATTATTCCTTTATTATTCCTTCCTCCTATGATATTAGGATTTCGAAAATTCTTTCTCTTATCATCATCGTTCTTGCATTTTAATCCATTAACCACAAAATCCTATTTTCCTTTATAGAAAACATCATCCTTTTAAACAAAATCACATAATTCATTAATAATGCAACACATTATCCTCTTATTTTGCCTTTTTAGTATTTTCTCTTTCTTTCCTCTTTCTTGGGACTCCTTGGATCCCAATATACTCCATTATTTCGAAATTCATTTTATTGGAATACTCATTATCTTTCTTAATGCACCTATATGCATTATTTTGCATTATCATGTTTATTTCTTATTAAGATATCTCTTTTTGAGAATTTCTCTTTATTTCTCTTTTATTTTCCTCATGGGTATTCCTTTTATCATTAGAAATCTTTGGAACACGAAATTCCTCAAAGGATCTCCTAATTACACCTTTTCCCACTTATTTCTAACATTTTAACATTATTTCCAATCTCTTTCTTAATAAAGAAATACTTAATTAACCTTTTTATTTTCTCATTGCTTTATTTATGCAACTTGTACTCCTTGGAGCCCAAGGAACCCAAGAGGCACGAAATCCTCTTTGGATTTGCCTTCTAGTGGTTTCCACATATTTCTTTTATCAAATATTCAATTATTCAATTACTAATTGAATTTCCTTGTTATTTCCTTGTTATTGGGCTCAATAGCCAACAAATCCCACAAATCAAACAACAAGGCTATTTTAAACGAAATCCAATTATTCAAAACAAATCACATCATTATTTGTTCAATTATCCTTAATATGAGAAATTGCATTTCTCACCAATTGAACCCAAAAATTGGGGTTATAATAATCATGGTCAGCCATCTGAAAATGTCATTAAAAAGGCAAACATTTAGCATTTGTATTAACTAGAAAAAGGCAAACATTTAGCATTTGTATTAACTAGAAAAAGGCAAACATTTAGCATTTGTATTAACTAGAAAAAGGCAAACATTTAGCATTTGTATAAACATACATGTCTCTAAAAGTGTGATCTTTTATCAATTAACAATCCTTCATTTTGATCTCCGCGCACATATAAGTCATCATTAGCTTCAATATTTTGTGGAGTTGGCAACCCAACTGAGAATGGACTGGAGTCATCATACTTATCATAGTACTCTTCTTCATCTATAGGATCTTCAATGAACTGTCTTTTACCATGAAGAACAACCGACCATTTATCATTTGCAGGATCATCGATATAGAATATTTGTTTCGCCTGTGATGCCAATATGAATGGTTCACCCTTCTCGCCAATCTTTTCAAAGTTCACCAAAGTGAAACCCAATTCATCCACTATAACTCCTTTGGTGTTATCAACCCAATTACATTTAAAGAGTGGAATTTTGAAATCTATGTAGTCAAACTCCCAAATGTCTTCAATGACACCGTAATATGACATTTTAGCTTCACGTGGACTCTTATCCTTTGCACTTACAAAGTACATAGTCGACGCTTGAAGAGTGACCCCACTATTTTGGACGACACTCTTATCATCTTGGCGCTTTGTGTAATATGTGAATCCATTGATGTCAAACCCTTCATAAGACATAACATTCGGTTTTGGTTTAAAGGCGAGGCATTTGATAGTTTCTGTAATATCATTTGGTGTTTGAGATAGTTGATGTAAGACTTTATCTTCAAACCACTTAGTAAAAGTCTTATTATGCTCTCTATCAAGCCACATTGAACTTGCTTGAGGATGTTGTCTCTTTATGAAATTGGTATGTTCCTCGATATAAACACTCACTTCGTCCATATTGTGTAAAATATACAAGTGAGCTTGTTCCAACTGCTCACGGCTGATTACTTTCACCCGTGATCCCAAAATTCCTTTGCCCTCCTCAATATTCTTGTCATTATCAGGAGTGTCATTACCACTGAGAAAGTCATTGCAAAAATCCATAACCTCTCTCGCCACATAACCTTCAATAATACTCCCTTCAGGCCGATAACGGTTTCAAACATCACCTTTAAAAACACTCATGTATCGTTCAAAGGGATACATCCAATGCAAGAAAACTGGTCCCAACATTTTCACTTCCCTAGTCAAGTGGACAACAAGATGTACCATGATATCAAAGAACGAAGGAGGGAAATACATCTCAAGCTGACATAGGGTAACAACCACTTCTCTTTGTAAATTATTGAGAGTATCAAGGTCAATAACTTTGCTGCATAGACTGTTGAAAAAGAAACAAAGTCTGGTAATTGCAAACCTTACATGCTTCGGCAATATAGATCGAATTGCCACGGGCAATATTTGTTGCATTAGAGTGTGACAATCATGAGATTTAAGACCTATCAACTTCAGATCTTTCATTGATACCAATCTACGGATGTTGGATGAGTAACCATGTGACACCTTAACATTTACCAAGCATTCATAAAAAGTTTTCTTCTCCTTTCTAGACAACGTGTAACAAGCGGGAGGTAAGTATGTTCTTTTATTACCCATTTCACGCAATTCTGTTAATTCTGACCTTATTCCCATTTCACGTAGGTCCAGTCTGGATTTTATCCCATCTTTAGTCTTACATGGTATATTTAACAGAGTACCAATGATCTATCCATTCCATGATCAAAGAGAAAACAAGTATATATTAGGAAACAAGTATATATTAGGAAAAGATTAGGGTATACACTTACATCCTAAGTGTATAATGTGATGTCATTCTTATATATAATAAATGTGTACCACCTATCCCATCCTTGAACACCTAATCTCACTAGTAAGTGTATAATGTGTATTGGGTTTTCAAGAAAATTTCGGCAACATTTCCCCGCTGTTCTCTAAGTACATATGTACTTAGAGAACAAACGGGGAAATGCTACTGAAATTTTATCGAAAACCCAATACACATTATACACTTACATCCTAAGTGAGATTAGGTGTTCAAGAACAGTCCCAAACCGGGGACTATCCAAGATTTACTCCTAATGAGTCAATCTTGGACGGGTTTCTAGGCCAACAAACACATTTGATGTCATTCTTATATATAATAAATGTGTACCACCTATCCCATCCTTGAACACATAATCTCACTAGTAAGTGTATAATGTGTATTGAGTTTTCAAGAAAATTTCGGCAACATTTCCCCGCTGTTCTCTAAGTACAAACAAACGGGGAAATGCTACCGAAATTTTCTCGAAAACCCAATACACATTATACACTTACATCCTAAGTGAGATTAGGTGTTCAAGAACAGTCCCAAACCGGGGACTATCTAAGATTTACTCCTAATGAGTCAATCTCGGACGGGTTTCTAGGCCAACAAACACAATAATATATATCTACAATGAAGCCGGACTCCATACAAACAGTATATAATTTAGTGATTGTTCATTCTAATTTATACCAATGTACAAGTAATATAAAGAACAATGATTGTTCACTTTCTAGGCCAACAAACACATGTGATTTCATTCTTATATATAATAAATGTGTACCACCTATCCCATCCTTGAACACCTAATCTCACTAGTAAGTGTATAATGTGTATTGGGTTTTCAAGAAAATTTCGGCAGCATTTCCCCACTATTCTCTAAGTACATATGTACTTAGAGAACAAACGGGGAAATGCTACCGAAATTTTCTAAAAAACCCAATACACATTATACACTTACATCTTAAGTGAGATTAGGTGTTCAAGAACAATCCCAAATCGGGGACTATCCAAGATTTACTCCTAATGAGTCAATCTTGGATGAGTTTCTAGGCCAACAAACACAATAATAGATATGTACATGTTAGGGTTTCATCACAATTGATATTAGGGTTTCATCAATGTTAGGGTTTAATCAAATCAAACTAGGATGCTAGAATGGACAAGTTTAAATCAAATTAGGGTTTAAATCAAATCAAACACGGCCGTGGCTGTGTTGGCCCAGCACGGCCGTGGTAGGCCATTCTTCTCAGTTCTCAGTGAAAGAAGTAGAACACTAACTAGTCTTAGGTTTTGAAGTCAGAGCAGCAAGCAGAGCAGAGCAGCGGGCGGCAAGGAAGAAGACAAGGAAGAAGGTGCTACGGCTAATACCTTGTGAGCAGCGGAGGCAAGGAAGAAGACAACGCCGCAGTAGGGCGTGAGCAGGGAGGAAGGAGCGGGCGGCGGCGGCGCAAGGAGGAAGGCGGCGGGCGGCGGCGGCGACGCAGAGCAGCAACAGGGATCGTCGGCGGCGAGCGAGAAGCAACAGGCACCAGGCACCAGGCGGCGATTTTGGGAGAGCGACGACGAGCAGTGCACAGGAGAATCGATGAAATAGGAAGAAAGGGGGAAGAGTCGGGTGATCGAGCCTCTATTAAGTTGGTCAACGGCGTCGGTTATCTACGACAACCGACGCCTATTATCTTCAACGTCGGTTGATCGTAAAAAACCAACGTCCAATTAGACAATCTTTACCCCAAATTAATTGGCGGGAACTATTATCAGCGTCGGTTATCCAAGGATAACCGACACCGAAAGTGGAACTTTTCGCGCAAAATTTCATTTTACATAGGCGTCGGTGAATCGTTAAACAACCGACGCTGTATGTGACCCAAATTTTTTTCGCTCGAAAATTGGATTTCGCGGGCGCCTTTAGGTGTCGGTTGGTTATACTCAGCCGACGCTGAATACAAAGAGGTACCCGTGTCTGGCTGATCTTCGAATATAGACGTCGGTTTGCATAAATAACCGGCACCTAATATTATATGTGTCGGTTGTCCTAAATAACCGACGCCCAGAAAAGCGACACTGAACGCTATTTCTGTAGTAGTGGGTGTCTACCAACAATAAATGTGAGGCTTATACTCCTATTTATAAATATCTATATATATTTGATTCTTAAATTTCATGCCTTATCATATTAATACAATGGTAGATGTGTTGAGAGAGTAGAGTGGTTGAATTGATATGTGTGGAGTGAGAAGATTAATGAGGAAAGAGGTCATAAATACCCTGGGTATGTTGCCTGATTTGGGGTATTGGAATTTTGCTTCAACATTGATGGTTGTTTAGAGAAAGAGCCCACACATTATTGAAAAGTTGTATTGATTTGTTTTTCACAAAATGAAGATAACAGGAATGGCAAAATGAAGATAACAGGAATGGCTATTTTAAGGATGTTGGAAAAAATGGGATGAGTTAAGGTGTTTATGTGGAAAGGTTCTTTAAACAACAGAAAAAAGGGAGAAAAATTACAAAAGAAGAGGGAAAATATGAAAAGAGAGGGAACAAGGAAGACACAAAACTTTAATTCCTAGCATTATGATTGACTACAATTTTGTAAGTACTATCAAATAGTACACCATCTCTACAAACAATTTTGTAGTTGCCAATATATTTGAACCCACTTTGGCATACCAAGTGTCACTCAAGAATGCCCTTTAATCATTCACCCAATCATGTTTTTGAATGTCACATAACTCTTTGATCTAACTAACAAGATAAAAGTAGCTTGGGTTACAAGAATAATATTTCCAAAACAATACCATGCCTTCAACATACATATTTTCATCATCATCAAGTATAAAAGAAAATAAGTCAGCATATACTTTGAAAAGAAATCACAAAAATAGGAGTAGAATGAAATTTGAGGCCACAAGTATAAGACTGAGTCCTGAAAAAATTATGAAGAAAAAAGCTCTTTGGAATAACTTAACGCTAACATGGGATGTCACCTTCCTTTCATCCTTCTACAAGTCCCTGGCTTGTTGATATGGCATCGGTAATCACCCTTGTGCTTTCTCTATGCCTCTATTTCGACGCTCTCTTCTCTATTCATTTCTTTCCCATATAGTATCTCAGGTTCTTCAGCAAGCGTTGATCCACGTGACAGTGGTTGTTCGTATCAGCTGCATGACAACATGTCATTGTAACCAAAAGAGAGGAGGCATGGGACTGAAAAAAAAAGAATATATTGAACATTTAATTTGGGTAAGATGATGCCTATGACCTCCAATATAATTTTTTTTTCATCGTGCTAAGGGGACAATAAGGGGATGGTTAGTCGTCGTTGCTTGCGGTCATCTCAGACTGTCTTTCACTATAGACACGTATAATAACAATGACAAGCTATCAAATTCGAAGCAGAGACGACTTGGTAATTTTTTTTAATTGGTCATTACTCTCTGTAGTGCAAGCTTCAGTAGGATCCAATGGTGTCCGATGATAATGGTAGTTTCTTCACATGAGCCCTTGAGTGCTGCATCTGCAGATGTATAAAAGAAATGACATGGAAAGGAGAAAACGTTAGAGGTCAGAGAAAATATGTGAAAGGAAAGAAAGACCGAAGAGGTGTTGACAAGTGATAACCTTGCGCTGCAATGTAATGGTACCCACAAACCATATCAGGCCCTTCGTAGATGAGGAGTAAAAGAATAAATCTTGAAAACTGTGGAAAAGGGATATGCTCGGTGGTGTTTGTGCGGTGAAAGAAAATAAATTGGAGGAATAAATATATATGGAGTGGAAAAGATAAAGAACATGTGAGTGTTATAGTTATTCATATGTATTATAATGTGTGGTATTCAACCCAAAGCCAATTGGCAATGGGTGAAGGGACCACACACCTTATAAGCTCAGGATCTTTCCCAGAGCTCAACGGTGTGGGACAATTCTAACATCCCCCTTCAAGTGCAGCCACTTTTGTGTGCTTGCACTTGTTATTTCTTAGGTAGGGTGTGGTCCTCACACTTGTCTCATGGGATCCGCTCTGATACCATATTAGAATGTGTGGTATTCAACCCAAAACCAATTGACAATGGGTGAAGGGACCACACACCTTATAAGCTCCAGGACCTCCCCAGAGCTCAACGGTATGACACTATTCTAACATCCCCCTCAAGTGCAGCCACTTTTGTGTGCTTGTACTTGTTCTTTTTTAAGTAGGATGTGGTCCTCACACTTGTCTCGTGGGATCCGCTCTGATACCATATTATAATGTGTGGTATTCAACCCAAAACCAATTGGTAATGGGTGAAGGGACCACACACCTTATAAGCTAAGCCCAGGACCTTTCCCAGAGCTCAGCGGTGTGGGACAATTCTAACAGTATGAACTATTTAGGGTTCTTGAAATTGACAATCAACATCAGTTGACAATAAATAAGACTGCAGTTAGTGGGTTATGTGGAACCCATCAAATAAGGAAGTTGAGGAGTCAATAGGACGTTACCCTAGAAGAGGGAAATGATCAGGATGGCAAGGGTGGGGTACTTTTGGGAAGGGAAGTTTAGTATAAAAGAAAGTAAACATCTCAGATTCAATTAACAGATTATAAAAGAAAAAAGATAACCTTATGAACATCATGCCCGTCCTCCATTGTTTGTTGTAGTGTTTAAGTACCCAACACCCCATAACATAGCATATAGAAATAAATATGATTTCCACGACAAATGTGAGAATGGGAACCCGATGGCCAACATCTGGTGAAGAATGTATCGATACCACAGAAGTCGAACCCCACTATGAGATTCAAGATGTTGCAGCTCATGTTCCATCATGTGCCTGCAATGGAGAAACACATACGTGAACATGCAAATATGTTGGAATGTTATCGAGAGTATGACTTTAAGAGCTATAAAATTGAAATATGGAATGATCAAGTTGGACTCATAGTTGATGTGGTCGTTGCATGTAAACTTGGCTTGAAGGGAAGATGCAGCGGCTTTGAAGTTATTAATTGTAGATGCTGAAACTGACAACTTATAAAGGCAGGAGCTTCACGGACCAACAACAAATATGTAGATATGGGCCTTGAGAGTATTGATGTTGGCATCGGCTTTTTCTGACCCGTGAAATGCTACTTCTAGATGGGAATTGACCGCCCAGCCAGATCCGTGCACTACTACATTTCACATATTGTCAATGACTTCTGGCGAACAGTGATGCTGGATTGAATGCCCATAACAGCATCAGGCGTATTAGTATATTAGACCAGGGCGAATTAGTGCAGTCACCTTCCGTATCTCCGTGTTTGGGTAAAGTCCCTGAGGTGGGAGTCGATGCAGTGGAGCCCGTCATGCTACATCCAGTCAGGCAGGCTTGACTTGAGATGGCGTCCTCTTCGTGTGGCACTTGGTGAGGGTGCAGATCTTGTTGTTGTAGTTCCCCATCTGCATTGTGTGGCGGTGCACCTGAGGAGGTTGCCCAACAATTGGGTGGCATATGATCCACGTCTTCGAGGGCGTGTAAACGTGGTTCATGGCTGTTCAAAACAGCTTGATGGTGGCGCCCGAAATTCCGAATGCCACATTTGATCAGAGACTGTTGTTCAACAACAACGAATTGGTGAAGATGGACAGGGAAGTTTCTGTGTATCGGGAAGGATGAAGTTGGTGGGGTGGGGGGGGGGGGGGGGAGACGAAGAGGTATATTTCCAGGGCAGAGAACGTGGGGGAATGAAAAGGGGACGTGTGGGAGTGATAAAGAAAGAAGACAAAACGATGGAAGTGGAAGGGAAGTGTTTGTTCAAGGATTATTGAACATTTCGCAAAAAGAAAGATTCAAAGTAAATGGAGAGAAGTAGATTTAAGTATAAAATATTCACGTTATGAGGCAAGAGATAATATGTTAACGAGCAGAGATGGAACTCAGCGTAGAAACTTTTTAAGAGAGACCTAGACTAGTGTGGACTTGATCGTAAAGTTTGTTCGACTGTTAATTTTGATAAGGATTTAGTTTAGAGAAATGCATGCACTCGGTGATCGTCAGATCTGGGATCTGATTGATCGTTCCTCTTCGTGCCATACCGTTGGCTGCCACTGGATATTTACTATTAAATATCAACCGGATGGTACCATTGAACGTTTGAAAGCCAGATTAGTTGCAAAAGGTTACACACAGACATACACTGGTGACTACTTTGAAACCTTTTCTCCAGTTACATGTCTGAATTCTGTTCATATTCTGATTTCTATTGCTGCAAATAAAGACTGGCCTCTGTATCAACTTGATGTCAAAAATGCTTTTCTCTATAAAGATCTTCAGGAGGAGGTATACATGGAGCAACCGCCGAGATTTGTTGCTCAGGGGGAGTATGTCTTCAAAATATGTAAAATCAGAAAGGCCATCTATGGTCTTAAGCAGAGCCCGCGTGCCTGGTTTGATAAACTCAGTCAGATCTTAATTACTTTTGGCTTTCAGAGATCACAATATGATCATTCTGTATTTTTTCGTAAGACAACAACATGGCTTGTTATTCTGATAACACGGGTATCCAGGCAACCAAACATTATTTGACACAACACTTCATCACCAAGGATCTAGGCAAATTGCGATATTTTCTAGGTATTGAAGTTGCTAGATCATCTGCAGGAATCTGTCTTTCACAAAAAAAAATATGTTTTGGATCTATTGCAGGAAACCGACATGCTGGGATGCAAGCCAGCCAACACTCCTCTAGATCCCAGCATGGATTGGGATGATGATAGCCCACCACCCTATGATGATCGTCACCAGTTCCGGAGGCTGGTAGGCAAGCTTATCTACCTGACAGTCACTAGGGCTGACCTAGCAGCTGCTGTGGGATTCATAAGCCGATACCTTGATAAGCCCCGACAGTGCCACTGGGACGCTATGTGTCACATCCTACGATATCTTAAAAGCTCGCCAGGGAAAGGTCTTATGTATAAAAACATAGCTATTGCAATCTATCTGGATTTTCTGATTCTGACTATGCAGGAAGTCGATCTGATCGAAAGTCCACTTCTAGATACTGTACCTTTGTGGGAGGCAACCTAGTCACCTGGCGGAGCAAAAAACAAACTGTGGTTGCTAGATCTATTGTCGAGGCCGAATATAGAGCCATGGCTCATACTGCATGCGAGCTTCTGTGGGTCCGTGGCCTTCTTCAAGAATTTGACATTATTTATTCTAGTCCTATTTCTATGTTCTGTGACAACAAAGCCTCGATTTTTATTGCGAGCAACCCCACGTTTCATGAATGCACAAAACATATTGAGGTTGATTGTCATTTTGTTCGGGAGAAAGTTCTATCTGGACATATCTGCACTCCATATATTGGCACTGGCAAGTCGCTTGCGAATATCTTCACCAAGATCTTGCCTAAAGCTCAGTTTCAAACTCTGATTTATAAGCTGGGCTTGTTTGACGTCTACGCTCTAGCTTGAGGGGGAGTATAGATATATTATGTTACTTTTATTTACTTGTTTTACTGTTTTACTTTTAGTCCCATATTGCTCACTTGTACTTATGTCTCTACTCTCAGTAGCGATATTAGAGACTATCCTGTATCCTGTTTTACTCACTGAATAAATAATTCCATTTCTCTCTGGAAGTTCTATTTGAGGATCGTTGCTGTTAGCATATTTTTGCTCTTTTCTTATAAGTTTTTTGCTGGATTGAAGTCGTATAGCGACCCACATTGTCGCGAAATTTTCCATTGTCGCTTATTAAATCAACTTCTTGCTATTCTGAGTTAGTACTCCGTCCAATAGGTTTCCACCTTATGAGGTCAATTCCATTGGGGATTGCTGCTGCCAGCAATTTTTTGCTTTTCCTTGTCGGTTTCTGCCAGATTGAAGCTCTAAATCGACTCATACTGTCACTTATTTTGTTTAGAAGTTTTTCATTCCCGCCTATTAAATCAACTCCATACTATTCTCAGTTAGTATTCCATGCAATGGGTTCACCCCTCGTTGGGCCGTTGCCTCCATATTGGAGGTGTATGTTGCCATTTATTCCCTCTTATTTACTTTTCAAGTTTCAATTGCCTCATATTTAATAAACTTCTTTCTATTTTTTGAATTTCTTGCATTGTGTTTACTTCCATTGGTTTTGATTCCTGAACTGCCATCAATGTGAATTGAGGCTATTTCTAGTCTATGCTCTGTTGCCAGCGGTTTTATGCCAGCTTGCTTCCGTAAATTGCATCATTTTTCAAAATTATATACTTAGATACTGTCCGCTATGCATCTTTATAACTTACTCTTGAGCTTTAGTGTTTTATTATACAACAAATTCCACTTTAGCTCTCATAATATTCATGTGCTATCATTTATGGAACCTCCATGGCTCAACATTATGTTCAAATGGCCCCCACAATTTTCCGCATACCATGAATACTGAACCTGTAATACACTTCGTTAGTATATATGTGCCCTTCCGAGATCATCTCAAGGATTGTCATGAGGGTCTGCTGTCCCTAGTCGAATAGGTGGAACTGAATATCCGAGGGTCTGCGCCATTAGAAGCTACGGGGTTCAACCGATCGCTCAGGCATCTCAATTCCGTTGCCTTTTGCGCAGGTACTATCTTGGCTTGTTTGGATCTTTCGTTTGTTATACATCTCCTCGCCTGTTCTGAATTTCTTCTAATGTTCTTTATCTTTTCGCCTATTTTGTATCTTTTCGGATGAAAGTGCAGAATCTCCTGGTGCAACTGAATCTCGGAGGGCCTACTACATTAGTAGCTACGAGGTTCAACCGATCGCTCAGACTTCTCCAAACCGCTGCCTTTTGCTTAGGTACTATCTTCACTTGTTTTAGTCGTTAGTTTTGTTATAAATCTGTTCTCCTATTCTAAGTCTCTCTTCATGTTCTGTATGTTTTCGCCTGTACTGTATCTTTTCAAATTCAAAAGCAAAATCTAATTTTGCACGTTTTGTATGATTTGATGTACAAACAGAGTTATCAATGTTCTAAGTCTAGCAGTGACAATTCAACCGAACCCTTCTTTCTATTCTTGCGGATTTCTATGTTTTGATGTACATTTTGTTATTATCACAATTATATAACTTCAATCGTATCTTTTGTTTTTAGCGTACTGTCTTTCTATTCTGTTGTGATCCTGTTTTCTGTTCTACTGTTCCTACAGTAGCCACTCTTCTATTGTTCCATTTGGTTCTGTGTATCCGTATTCTAGTTACCATCTTTTTTGTTTCAGTATCCATATTCAAGGGCATCCAAAGAACCTTCCTGTTCATCTCAATTGCACAGGATTATTTGTCATTCTGACGATCACAAGAACCTCATTACTGTTCCCATGGCTGAGGTATTTTCTTAATTGATTTGTCCGTTTGCCTGTTTCATTGTGGTCTATCGCTTTCTTTTCAAAGGAGGATCCTATCAGTTGTCATTTTTACCAAAAAATCATTTGCTTGCTGTCAAATTGGACATAATTTGAGGATCAATCTCTTATATAAGAAGTTCTAACGCTTTGGAAAAGCCTAATAGACAAGATATTTTTATGATGTCCATTCTGTTTTTTTGAATCACAATTGTTGCTCTGAGATCTCGCCTTTCTCTGAACTTGCTGATTCACTTACAGGATATCTTCTGTTTAAATCCACCTCTTAGTAGTTTGCTAGTCCCCATTTGTCAAGAGTGTTTCTATTTAGTCATCATTAAATGTAGTGTTTTATTGTTTAATAAAGTTTTCTATCACAATAACCATGAATTGTCTTTAGAACATGGTATAAATAAAGTCTTAATGGTGTTACTTTTTGTTTTTAATTCCTGTAGAATTCCTTTGATCCTACATGTCGAATTCATTCTTTCTAATCCGCTAATTTCCTTCTAGAATTTGTTTTTCCTGTTTAAGAAAATAGGTGTTCTAGCTACATCTCTGTTGGATTATGAGTCTTTTTTTACTGCTTATACCTTTGTTCTATTATTTCGTCCTACTGTTTGAATATCCTTAGCTGCAGACCTTGTTTAGATTTTGATTAGTGAACATCTGAAATAGTTTAAGATTTCCGTTTTGGGAAGGTTTGTTTAGTGGAAGATATTAAGTTGCTAGTTGTTACTTTCATTCTCTGAAAATGGGAGTTTCTTTTAAGAATGTGATACCGTTTTTTGGTTTGCTGTATTCATTTTAGTTTTCTTTTGTAATCAGTATTTTATCTATTGCTTTCTCTCAATAAATAATGCATTTCATGTTGTGCAAGATTCTTTTTTATAACTGTTGAGTCTTGTTCTGTCATAAATCTTATTAATAAACTGAAAATTACTTTTGGATAGTGTTTAATACATTTATTTTTTCGTATTTCAGAAATCCGTAGTTGGAGTTAATGTGGTTGATCCTGTTGTCTCTGCTTTCAAGGATAAAGATCAGGTATTTTATTATTTTCGCTGTTTCTTATTTGTTTGTTTGTAGTCCTTTCTTTTGTAGTACATCTTATTTTTAAGTGTTAGTTGTTACTTGACTTTATGTCTATTAGGCTTTTCCAAATTATCTTTATGTCTATTAGGCTTTTCCAAATAAGAACAAAGACGGAAACCCTATCTGCCTCTTCTGCCACTATGACCAAAGGAATAAAGGAAGTTCTAATACTCTGGAGTCTTTCATTAAATTGAGTGTTTAAAGACTCATATCAAGTTGGTACATGGTGATGCTGAGCATAAGTGTCGCTATTGCGTGAACTGCTTTCGAAATGCTGTGGATTTCTCCCAGCATGTTGTTCAGAATCACAAGGAGCAGTCTCAGAAGCTTAACCAAAAGCATAAGAGAAAGTGGTATGTTTTCATATATTTTGCTAAAAGGAGATTTGTGGTAAAAATGAATGCCAAGTTGATTGCCATTTACATTTGTTCGCATATCAACTAGAGATTGCTGATTTAAATGCTTGGAGGATGCATGGAATGGCATGTGGATTGCTTCTGGGAATCTGGGACCCGTTTATGTATTTTGGTTCGATAGATAAATTTCCAGCTGTCCATTACCTTGATCTATGTTTGTAGATATTGACAACATTTGCTCAGTAGTCGAATTGTATGAGTGTTCTAATGCCACACAATGCTGCTTATAGTACTGCTTATCTCGCAGTGTGTTATGAATCCTGTTGCTTAAACCATGTTGCCAATCAATGTGGACTCTTTGTCAACCAGTAGTATGAATATAACCATATTGCCAATTAACATCGACTCTTTGTCAACCGACTTCCCCACGAAGGAGGACCTGATCATATGTTTTTCATTTTGTCTGAATAATGCTCATATTTGAGGAATGTGTTTGAAGAATGCTGCTTATAGATTGCTCATGGTGCAGGACTTCGACTTCGTTTCGACTTCGCTAGGTGTGGAAGTGGAAGTTTGTGGAAATAAGAGGAAGTTTCGAGGACGTTTAGATGCAAACTTCGACAAACTTCGATGGTGTTTTTTTTGTTGCAAAATGATTCATAACTTCGATTGGAAACTTTAAAATTATTCTCTAACTCTAATTCTCATGTATTAATTCAACACAAAACACAATTCATGACTCTATAGCGCTAGGTAGGTTGATAATACAAAGTAGTAAATGATGCATACTTGCTAATGTTCTCAACTCTCAAGTCTCAATAGTCATGTGTTAAACTTGTAAATAAAAACATACAAATTCTTATATAATTCTCTTATTCAGCATATATTTTTTATACAATATCCTTCATACTTCCATATATTACATATGAAATATACATTATAATTGTAATAATTCACTAAAATGAAGTGCATACCCGATAAATGTCTTCACTTTACTCTTCAATAAAAAGCTGAATGCCTTCCAAAATCGTAGCCTGAATGTTGAACAGCTTGAGTATGCCTAAGTAGTGACATTTGGTTATCAATTCTCATAGCATATTGCATCCAAGTTGTGTGTTGAGAGTGGTTGAGCTCATAACCATGCACATATGCAACAAAATCTTCATGGGATATTTCTGGCAAATATCCAAATCTTCTATACAATGCAAGCTATGTTGGATATCTGGAGGCAAGAGATCCTGGTGTGAAGTTGTGAAATTTTGGTATACGAGGCGGCCTTTCTGCATCAGAATCAGAAGGGGGTACATATATGTTAGGTTGTTGTGGGGGCTCGGATTGTGCCATTTGTGGATAGTATTGACTTTGAACGTCTGATGTAGTATCAATTGTAGTTGCATAAGGATCAGGGGCATATCCAGGGCCTAAGTAACTATATGATTTAGTATCACTTCTATGGGAAACCCGAATTCCATTAGTTCCTTCTGAATCACCACCATAATATCTAGGAATAGGTTCTTTTTGATAAAATCCTCCAGAAGTAGGCCCAGTAAACCCCAATAAATCATCCACAAAGGTGCTTGCCGTTGTTCCCGATTGACCTCCCAATGACAAACTTCCAATTGATTATGTGATATTGTCAATGTTGTTGTTACACCCTGATCTCACAATTTCCTCAAATCATGAGATTAGGGCATAAGACGGGATTTGTATGTAACACAAAGGACACCCTTAACTTTTTCTTATCTTAAAAACTCTTGTTTCTTCGCATTGAACCACATAAAACATCTTAACAAGGGAATCTGAACATTTCCTTTACTAATCAAACTTTAATAGTAAAGATACATGTATAATCATTCACGATGTCTTTCACACATTATGCACATGAAACTTGTAATTAGCATACATATCAAAGAGGAACAATATTACACATTGTAATTACAACTCTCTCTCTAAACTCTTACTGAGGACCTAGAGTGACAAGGACCGACTGACTCAGCTAATCTCGTACTTGACTCTTGTGGCAGGTCTACATTGATGCTCTGACTATCTCCAAGTCCACGCGGTTAACCCTAAAAATGTTTGAGTAGAGGGGTGAGCCTACTCGCTCAGTGAATGAGTACTTCATGGAAACAGACTAATGCACTAATGTGATTGCAGATATAATTTGAGTAAACGATATGAAATTTAACAACAATAAATACTACACTGAGCAGTTCTAAAACAATATAATTGAAATAACAAAGAATGTAAATATTGCATCCAAAGAATAGCTACTAGAAGACTATGCTCTAGTCTTCCTTAACTCTTTCATTTATAAGGGACTCTGTGAATCCTATATGATCATATTTTAGGTTATGCCCTGATCTTATGCAGTGTACTCTGCATAAGAGACTCGCAGTGCACTACGACCACACCGTACAAGACTTAGCGACACACCCGGGAAATGCTAAGTCTGACGCCAGCCCTGCTCTGCCACAGGGTCCCTGGCTCACCGGCTAGAAACATAGGCGCTACGGCCTTAAAGCACTACTCTGAGTGCACCAGACTCCTCCTTTAACCCGAGTACACCGGCGGAGGGTCTCACGGGGTTATCTCCATGACACAAGCACGGATAATGTTGCAATAACCCCCACTTTCCTCCAGTGCCACCGTGACACAAGCACGCGTTGTTGTTGGACACTGCCTCTCTATCCTCGTGTCTCCATGACATCGCACGGATAATGTTGCAACACGAGTTTCACCCCTAAGTTGCAGATACCTCTTAGGGGTTCTACGGTGTTCAGGGCACCTAAGTCTAACATTAACATTATAGGTACATTTTAAACAGAAAATCATGACTCATTTAACATTTCTTACAAGGCTCACACGGCCTGCCATATCATATCATAAGCAACATCATATCTCATGTATTCAACATATATCATATCTCAATAACATCCCTTTCTAGGGCATGTCATAACTCATCACCTGCAATTTACGAGATATGTATTGAAAATAAGGAGCCCTGCAGTATGTAGATATCATCTCAGAGAGAACAAGCATATAAAGTTAAATGCACTAGAAACATACAATTCAACAATTAAGCATCATCACATCTCATATCGAGACCTTTCATATTACCATAGCATGATTCATTGAACACCCTATCCTTAGGGTTTCATTTGCCTTATTCATTCATCACATGCCAACACCCTACTCTTAGGGTTGCGTTCGCCTCATTCACCTTTTCACATGGCTCTCATAAGGATTTCATAGGATATAAGCATTCACTAAATAAAGATTGTTTTCAACAAATCATATACAATCGATATATGTATGAAACCATGGAAAGTGAACTAAATTTAGGTTTCCCATATCATTCACTGCGATATCTTGTATCCAGAATAAAATTCAATTAAGATAACCCATGAGGTACATCCTAACCACTTATAGGATTACTAGTCCTTTTCAATAAGGTTGAAACTCTAGTGATGACACAATTAGGTTAACCCTAATTACATCATTTGATATAAATCTGAAAAACATTCTCATTAGGAAGTGGTGTATACGTCCCTGATATGAATCTACCATTTAGGAATCATTCAAACAGAGAAGGAATCCATAACATATCAATTTGCAACAACTTAAATCAAACGGACACATTCAGGATTTAGAATTCACATGCTAAGCATTTAGGGATTTGGATGTTATAATCAAATTCGTGCATTAGAATGTTTGAAGGAAGAACCCACTCACCCTAAGGTGTGAAAACACCTCACAACTGCAGCTCAACTCAGGGAATCTCGAATTCCTATCAAATCCCTAGCAATTCTCCCAATTCTTCTTCCATTCAACTCGGAAACCTTGAAAATGAGGGATTATGAAGAAAGGGTGAGAAAAGAGGGAATTTCGACATCATCTTGGATCAAATCAGAGCATGGACGGAATCTTGACATGAGAGAGAAAATTCACCATAAAAGTCTATGCAAAGGATCCAAACTTACTTGATTTCACCATTCTTGGGACCGCAAAACCCTAATTCAGCAATTCCTCCTCTTTCTCCACTCAAGCCCTAACTCTCCCTCTCTCTCTAGGTTTTCATTTCTATGGAGTGAATGACGAAGAATGAGAGCTGTGTGTGTGTGTGGTTGCTCATATAAGTCAATTGAGCTGCTTGGGTCAATTGCATATTGACCCAACACTTAACTTTAATTATATTGGCAGAATATTCAGTTATACCAAAGTTACTGTAATTCGTTTATTTCAGAGATCAAACATTCTCCAACAATTATGGGAATTTAGAACGTTGTTTATAATTGATCTATAAAGCTTCAGTTAAAATTTGATATCATTTGGAGTTACCAATAAATAATTAAAAATAGAACAATGCACTTCTATATTGCAGTCTGCAGAATATTCGGCCGAGTTTGTCCTGCACCAAACTCGACTGACACCCTTACTGTAGGGATTCAAAAGTCATCCAAAAATTATGCCAATTTAACAGAGTGTCTAAAACCGTGTTTTTCAAGCACAGTTAAAATTTGAGATCCATTGGATATAACAATAAATAGATAAAATTCAATTACCACACTGCTGTAAAATTCTGAAATTGTGATCGGTCGAGTTTGAAACTCGGCCGATAAACAGGTCAGAACATTCTTCAAAAATTCTGATATTTATCAATATTGTTCACATTTTATATATCCAAATAATATACAAATTTGAAGTAAATCAGAGTTACACATAAAATACTAAAAATCATTTAGTGAGACATTCTACTTATCAAATTCTGTATTCATGTATCATCAAAACCCTATATTGGGCCGATTAGGGTTTATGTTTCTCAAACCCTAATTACAAGACAAAAGAACATTTCGACTTCTTATCATAATTAAAACATCCTAATTGTGTTATCGTCATTAATTAGATTTCAATAATGATTATTCCAATTAATCTTTGCAATTGTCTAGGTAAACCCTAGTTTACCAATTAAGCTCAGATGGGGTCGTAACAGTTGTAGTAAGGTTCCTGATAAACAGGTTGAGGCACATATCCTTGGCCCTATGGATACCAATTCTCATAGCATGTTGGCAATGGATTTAGTTGTTGTGTTGGAGCTTTACCCTTTCCCTTTCTTTGATAGGTTCGATCTGTTGGTCTTTGAGTACCACTACCACTCTCATATTGTTGTTGATGTTGAGGTTGAGGGTGAGGAGATGGCATTCTATGTGGCGGTATATCTCCTCTTATATAGCTATCAGGAGTGTTGCCCCCATCATCACCACCTGAGGGCTTTGGAGTTTGAGGATGATTGCATAATATTCCAAGTAAATAAGCATGATTCCAGATACATAATAAAATGTCAATAGCAGCGGAAAGAAAGAAACAATAAGCCTTCTAATGGCTTCATTGTTTATTACATGAATGATTTCTAAGAGAAAAGATAAGATAAGAGGATCTAGCTATAGCAACCTAGCCATCCTTCTTGACAAGCCAACGATCAACTACAGAGGAACCTTTCTTCAAGCCCTTCCTTCACCTTGTGCAGCACCAACACCTGGGTGGTTGGGAAGACACCCAGCAAGAGGGAAAAACAAAGGAAGTATGTGTTACAAGAATATTCTAACAATGCCAAATAAAGTTGTAACAAGTAAATTAGGCTAGATATTTGGTGTAAAAAGAGATATCAAAGAGTATGAGGCTTTTTATAATGAAACTTGCCAATAACAAAATAAATAAGGGTTTTGCATGTAAATTAATATGTCTACCTAACTAAGTAGGGTTGAGGCACCTACCAGACCTCTAACCTTAGGTGAGGGAAGAATAAAAACATTTCCAATCACCTACAATTTATATTGGGGAGAATTATAAACATTCCCCTAGGGCAATTTTATACATGCCCTCTATGGGTGGTTGTACATAAGTACCACTACTTAAATATTAAATAGATCATTTAATTACATGCTAACAAAAGAGTTATGGCAAGGTTAAGAAAATGAATATGTAACATGGCAGTGGGGTATGAATACCCAAACAAGAGAATACTACATCTACTTTTGAGGCAATAAGCAATTTAGGTTTCAAGATTCAAGGGTTTAGATCAAGTTAAACCTCATAAGAAAGTATGGGTAATGGATTAATGTTTTCCCAACTGAAAGGTAGATGCACAAACAAAACACATACCTTAGCCTCAAATGTTCTAGAATTTCCCTTTTCAACTTTTCACACGAATTATGAACCCACTTTCCCTAATACATCATTAGATTTATAAATTAGAATTACATGCATTCATTTAAAAGATTGAAAACCCTAATTCACTAACTTTTTGCACAAACCATCGATTTAGACTCCAAAAACCTCATAACCATCTTAGTTAGGTTTTCCTGATTAAAATAACATATAATATTGTATATTTTGGAAATATGGATTCTTAGGGTTAATTTTAGTGATTTTAAGATAATTAAATCGACTTTAAAAATACATTTTCGCAAACCTCAAAACCAGAACTCAAAAATATTTTTATTGAATAGATCTCGTCTTCCTGATTTCAAAACACTATTTATTTTTAAGTTTTGACCACATGATTAATTTTTAGAAAATGTTTTGTCTCGACCAATCACAGCCTGCCACGTAGGCAAGGCCAGATGGGCCGAGCGGTCGGGGGCGGTTGGAAGCGGTGCCCTGCGTCTCAGGGACGCCCGCAACAAGTCGAGCGGTCGGGTCAAAAACAGAGGAAAAGACGGAATCGTCCCTCACGCGGAACTCAAGAGGTGAAAGCGTCCAGGGGTAAAACTGGAAAACGACAGGGGTCGTCTTCCTCCCCTTGCCCGAGCATCGCGAGCAGCTTGCTCGGCCCAAATTGGGCAAAACCGCGATACACGACCAATTTCTACAATCAGATACTCGAAAGAAAGAGGGTAAAGAGTCGAAGTTGGTGATACCTTTCGATTGCACGGAGATGAAGCAAAGAAGGAAGAAGGTGCGCCGCAAATCCGGGGTCCTCGGCGGCCTGTTGGTGGTCCGTTCGTCCACGAAACGTCAAATTGAAGACACGATCAAGTTGCTAAGACGATGGCGGTTGCGAGGGTTGGGATATATATAGACAACATGCCATAGGTTAGGGTTTAGGTAGGAGCAAAGAGAGATAGCCGGCGGAAGGTTTAGGCGTTTCTCGAAAACACATCTAATTCCAAACTTTTTGGGATAAATCGGAGCGGAATCGCGCAAGGAATCCAATGAAACTTATTTGAGCAAAAATCGTTGAGTAAAACTCGAGATATGTCGATTTGAAAAATCGAAAACAAAGGACATGTTGCCTTATACGGCTAGAGGTAGGAGACGATCGCGTGCCGTCGGATCGGTGGACGCGGGTCCACTAAAGAATCTGGGCCGTCCGATCATGCGCTTGGGAGAAGGAAAATCGAATTTCTAAAAAAAATCGATCAAACTCATTTAAATCTTTAATGTTTTTATCTCTCTTCATTTGGGGGCTCAAACGTTGCCCAAAAATTATCAAATTTTATATCCTGATTTATTTCAACGCGTAGAATCCAAATATGGAGTTAGTTTTTCCTTTTGAGAAAGTTTGATTGGTGAATTAATTAATATTCCATTTTCTCTTTCCTCCTTCAAAAGAGGTGATAACATTATCTAAAATTAGTGTAACTTCACCCATAAGTCTCCCTAAGAGATTGGAACACGATTTTGCAATTATCTTTACAAGTTGAGATTATCTTTATATTTATTAAATATATAGAACATTCTACACACTTTCTCTCTCTCCTATTTTACTCATTATTCACACATTATCCAAATTAGTTGCAAATTTGCACAGAGGCTTATTTTTATGTTTAGAATACGAATTTGGAGTTATTTTCCTGATTTGAGAACATTAAGTATTTTATTTCTCTTTATTGGTATATTTCCTATATTCTTTTGATAATGTTATTAATTTTTATAATCAGGTTCCATTTTAAATGTTACTTGGCCCTTAAGTTACTTTTTGCTCAAGGGAACGGATTTAATTATCAAATTATCATGATGGTTTCAGATATAATATTTGGTGCAAAAATCTTTCTAATTATCTTCTTTACCCATTAATTCTCATATTACCTTTAATTATTATATTTATCTTCTCCCTTATATAAAAATTCGGATTTTCTCTTATTTCTCTTATTCTAGGAAATGCTAGAAAGTTCTAGGATGAAATATTTTATTCTTTTTATTACTTGATGTGAAATTGCATTTTAGACCCATTATCTAAATCTAACTGAGGTATTTGTGCATGCAACCTTGTAATAAGAATATATGAGAAACATTTATCCAATAACATTTATAATTTCTTTAAATCAAAACCAAAGACATATGGAATGAAAATGAAGGACAAAACTTATAGAAAAGAGTACAAAGAGGTTCATAGGGGATTTCAGTATGTTACAACACTCCACCCCTTAAAAAGGATTTCATCCCCAAAATCTCATACAAAGAGGGAAGGGTGAGTACGTAACATCTCATCTCTCAACTCCCAAGTGGTTTCTTCTAAACCATGGTATCTCCACAAAACCTTCACTAACTCTATCTCCTTACTCTTCAGCTGCTTTACTCGGGAGTCAAGGATCTTCACAGGTAGTTCTTCATAAGTCAGATTCTCATTAATCTCCACATGTTCAATGGTGAGCACATGAGACGGATCCTTAACGTACTTCCTCAACATAGAAACATGGAACACATTATGAATCTTATCATAAACAGGAGGCAAAGCTAGATGATATGCACAATCCCCCACTTTATCCAAGATCTCAAATGGTCCAACATAGCGAGGACTCAACTTGCCTTTTACTTTAGATCTTGTAATAGAACGTATAGGCTTGATCTTTAGAAAATCATAGTCTCCCACTAAGAAACTTACATCAGACCTCTTTTTATCAGCATACATCTTCTGTCTGTCTTGAGCAGCTTTCATCCGTTTCTTTATCAACTGTACCTTTTCAAGCATCATCTGCATGTCATCAGTCTTCACGAGGGAACATTCACCAACATCATCCCAGTGCAAAGGTGAACGACAAGGTCTACCATATAGTGCTTCAAAAGGTGGCATACCAATACTAGCTTGGTAGCTATTGTTGTAAGAGAACTCTGCTAATGGTAGATATTGATCCCAGGCACCACCCCAATCCATCACACAAGCACGTAGCAAGTCCTCCAGAATCTGAACTGTTCTCTCGGACTGACCATCAGTTTGCGGGTGGTAAGCAGTGCTGAAACGCAGATCAGTACCCATCTCTTCCTGAATCTGACCCCATAAGCGAGAAGTGAATTTCGGGTCTCGATCAGAAACTATCACAGCAGGGACACCATGCATACGAACTATCCAATCCACATACAACTGAGCCATCTCAGCAACTATATATGTGGTTTTGAAAGGCAAGAAATGAGCAGATTTTGTAAGCCGATCAATCACCACCCAAATAGCATCATAACCTTTCTTGGACTTAGGGAAACCGGTAACAAAGTCCATTGTGATCTTCTCCCACTTCCATTCTGGAACCTCAAGAGGATGAAGAAGACCACTGGGTCGTTGATGTTCAATCTTGACTTGCTGACATGTCAAGCACTTCGCCACGAACAAAGCTATATCATTCTTCATGTTCTTCCACCAGAAGCTTCACTGTAAGTCCTTGTACATCTTGGTTGTGCCAGGGTGAATAGTGTACTTGGAACCATGAGCTTCACTCAGAACCTTTTGTCTCAGATCACCAACATTGGGTATCCACAACCTTTGTCTGAAGCGAATAGCACCATCCACTCTGACAGAGAAGTCAAATTGCGGTTTCTCAGATAAAGCTTTCATCTCTTCAAGCTCGGAACTCTCCAACTGTGCAGACACGACTTCTGAGATCCAAGTTGGTGTAACGGTCAAACTAGCCATAACACACAACTTATCTTCATCCACAAAATCGTCAGGCTGAGGTCTCCAACTGGCCACATGTTCAAGGTTTTCCCACACAGAACATCTCAGAGCAGCACAAACAGCATCCTTCTTGCAACTTAAAGCATCAACTACGACATTTGCTTTACCAGGATGATAGGTGATGGTGAAGTTGTAATCTTTAAGATATTCCATCCACCTACGTTGTCGCAAGTTCAGATCCTTCTGAGTCAACAGATATCTCAAACTCTTGTGATCAGAAAAGACTTCAAACTTTTCTCCATAGAGGTAGTGTCGCCAGATCTTCAAAGCATGAACTATGGCAGCCAGCTCCAAATCATGCGTAGGCCAATTAGCTTCATTAGGTTTCAACTGTCAAGAAGCATAGGCGATCACCTTCCCGTCTTGCATCAAAACACACCCTAAGCCTTGTCGGGATGCGTCGGTGTAGATGACATAGGGTATGCCCTCAACAGGCAAAGCAAGCACAGGAGCATAAGTCAGACTCATCTTCAACTTCTAAAAACTGTCCTCACATTCAGGGGTCCATGAGAACTTGACCTCCTTCCGAGTCAGCTTGGTCAAAGGTAACGCCAACTCAGAAAACCCTTTGATAAACTTCCGATAGTAACCAGCTAGACCAAGGAAACTACAGATTTCTGACGGGTTTTTCGGAGCATTCCACTTTGTCACAGCTTCTACCTTTGCAGGATCTACAGCTATATGGCCGGCAGAAATCACATGACCAAGAAACATAACTTCCTTTATCCAGAACTCACATTTTGAGAATTTTTCATACAGTTGATTTTCTCGCAATGTGTTGAGTACAATCTGCAGGTGCTCGCGATGTTGTTCCAACGTCTCGGAATAAACCAAAACGTCATCAATAAACACCACTACAAACTTGTCGAGGTATGGGCGGAATACTCGGTTCATCAGGTCCATGAACGCAGCAGGGGCATTCGTTAAACCAAAAGGCATGACCATAAATTCATAATGCCCATAGCGAGTTCTGAATGCTATCTTCGGGACATCATCATCCTTTACACGCATCTGGTAGTAGCCACTTCACAGATCCATTTTGGAGAACACGGTGGCTGACTTCAGCTGATCGAACAGGTCATCGATGCGCGGCAACGGATAACGATTCTTCACTGTCACCTGGTTGAGCATGCGGTAGTCCATACACATTTGCAAAGAGCCATCCTTCTTCTTCACGAACAGGACAGGGGCTCCCCAAGGGGAAACACTAGGGCGAATGAAGCCCATGTCGAGAAGCTCTTCAAGATGCTTCTTCAACTCCGCCAGCTCGGCAGGGGCCAAGTGGTAAGGTGGCTTCGATATCGGTGAAGTTCCAGGTATGAGCTCGATGGAGAATTCCACCTCGCGAGTTGGTGGCAACCCGGGTAACTCCTCAGGAAAGACATCTGGGAAGTCCTTCACCACATCAACATGTTCTAGAGCAGGAGGTGTAGCATCGAGAACTATGGAGGCTAGAAAGGCTCTACACCCTTGCGAGACGAGTTTTTCAGCTTTGATGGCAGAGATGACGAACTGTCGCTCTCCTCGCTTCTTGCCCTTGACACACACTCTTCCTTCATCAGGATGAAACAGACTAACCTTGGATTCCTCGCAGTACAACACTACTTTATACTTCTTTAACCAATCCATACCCAGGATAATGTCAAAGACGATCATATCAAGCAAGACGAAAACTGTGGGAAACATTATTCCGGATATACAGAGGTTCAAGGTAGGAGTTTGGAGGTACGAGGAGCAGATTTTACCACTAGGAGTTTTTACATCTAACACATGATCCATAAACTCAGATTCGATTTCAAGCATAGAGGCAAACTGACTAGATATGAAGGTATTGGAGGAACCAGAATCAAACAGGGATTTTAAAGGATGCATATAAAGGTGCAGTGTACCTTCAATCACTTCATTGCCTTCACCCTCCTCTTCAGCATTGAGAGCAAACACTCTTCCATTCCACCTCTCAGCTGGCGGACGCCTCGGGTTCTGGTTGTTGTTGTTATTGTTGTTGTTGTTCCGCGGCGGCGGGTTCTGTCTCGGCTATTGCGGTTGTGGGGCATTATTCTGCCCTTGCTGGAAACGGGGGCAGTTGGGTCGGATATGCCCAACCTAGCCGAACTCATGGCAGGTTGGTGGAGGACGGTTGCCATTACGAGCAGGTGCATTGTTGACGGGGCATCTTCCAGGAGGATGGTAGCGATTGCATCTGTTGCAGCGATCACGTCCACGGTTCTCATGCTGGTTCAGATTCTTCCTTTTGTTGTTGTTGAAGCCATTGGAAGCTTGAAATCCCGGATACAATTCAATGGCTAGAGCCTTGTCCACCATTTGTTGAAACGTGACTGGCAGCTGCGGGACGAGGCTTCGACCAACATGATAGTTCAGGCCCTCTAAGAACAGGGTCGCTCTTCTGTCAGCTCCAAGGTCGGTGGCGTAACGCTCTAACAGTAGAAATTTCTGAACATAGTCGGCCACGCTCATGCTTCCTTGCTTGAGACTGTAAAACTCAGCCTCCTTCTTCCTCAGGAAAGCAGGACAGATGTACTTCTCTCTGAACAACTTCAGGAACTGGGTCCACTCCATGGAAGAGGTGTCCCGAGTGCGGGCAACACCGTTCCACCAAACGCGCGCCGGTCCATCTAGCACGTACGTCGCGAACCGAACCTTCTGGTGAGGAGGGCATGCCATACCCTCGAATGTCTGATCCAGGGCCAACACCCAGTCGTCGGCTTTGTCCACCATGTTAGGCTCACTCTCACCCTTGAAGTAGGGTGGCTGCATCTTGATGAAATCGGTGAGGGTGAACTCCCTTGGCTTGGTAGCAATAGCAGCAATGGTGTTGAGTTGTCCCATCATGGTGGAGGACAACAACTGTCGCAACATTTCCAGTTCTTGCTCAGGTGTGAAGGCGGGAATACCAAAAGCTGGTTGGTTAACAGTAGGAGTCGCAGGAGTGTCGGGGTTGTCAGTGGTTGACTCCTGGTTTGTGTTGTCAAACAAGTCACCTCTCCTGAAATTGGGGTTAACATATTAAATTCTCAGGAGTAAAGAATCATAGATGAGAGGGAAAAAGAAATAGAGATGAGAAAAAGGATAACTAGAATGCTATTGCCTAAAAGCATACTATTTCGGGAAGTTCGTTTCGGCGCAGGCCAGGCCGGATCATATGGGTACGGGAGTCCTCATATACCAAGCTAGTGGTGCGGAGGAAAATCTTGCCAGCCTCCGATACCCTGATCCTTTCTAGACACCCTTGCCTCAACTGCATGCCCTAATAGTCGCTTAAAAGGCTTTGATACCATGCTGTAAAGAGGCGAGATCGCCCCTTCACTAAAATTTAAAGGAAATACAAACATCCACAATTTTTAACAAAATTTTAGACTTTGAGGATGATTGCATAATATTCCAAGTAAATAAGCATGATTCCAGATACATAATAAAATGTCAATAGCAGCGGAAAGAAAGAAATAATAAGCCTTCTAATGGCTTCATTGTTTATTACATGAATGATTTCTAAAAGAAAAGATAAGATAAGAGGATCTAGCTATAGCAACCTAGCCATCCTTCTCGACAAGCCAACGATCAACTGCAGAGGAACCTTTCTTCAAGCCCTTCTGTTACGACCCGCGTCGAGCTTAACCTATAAGTATGCTGTTAAGCATGTGTTTTAGCTGCTTTGCTAAGCTGTAAGCTTGTTTTTGTTAATAATGTTTATAACGGATACGAGATGTGCTTAGTGTGAATCCTAGCCCTTAAAACGTGTAGGATCTTACGCTTGAAGCGTTGCCAGAGAAATCGTTCAAATCCGACCTTCGAGTCAAAAGTTGCATGTTTTTGGGCTTTTAGGGACCCGTTTGTAATTTTGAAAGTTCTCGGACTCTATGTTTTGGTCCCTAGGTTTTCCTTCTTATCTTTCTTTCCCTTTACTCGTTTCTTTCCAGAAACGAGAGAACGCAAAGCGTTCTTTTCTTCTTCCTTCGCGTGAGAGAGAGAGAGAGAGAGGGAGCTGAGAAGGGAAGAACGTCTTGGAGCCAAGGTTTTGCTCCGGCCAGCAGCTACGAATCATCTTCTTCCCTCTTTCCATCTTCTTCTCCATCAATTCGATCCAGCTAGCAGCAGGAGCTGCGTTTGCAAGGTGGTGGGCTGGAGATTAGGGTGCAAAGAGCAGCCCTAGCTCGTCCTTCCTCCCCCTCCAGCTAGTTCTTAGTGGTGTGCACCAGTTGCGGGCGATTTGCAGCGCAAATCGGAGGTTTTGCCCGTCGATTCGAGTGAAATCGACATCTGCAGGTCCGTTTTTATTTTCTGTCTGTGCGCGGTTCGGCCGAGTTTCTTATTTAGGCAATCGAACAGTGTTTTGGTCGGCCGAGTTTGGTCTTGAATCGGCCGAGTTTCTTTGTAGGTAAACAAGCAGTGTTTCGATCGGTCGAGTTCCTCAGAGGATCGGCCGAGTTTCCTGCTGATCGGCCGAAGTTGGTCGGCCGAGTTTCAGAAACTGAGGAGTGATCGGCCGAGTTCCAGAGTGATCGGCCGAGTTTCAGAGTGTGAGTGGCAGTTCATTCAGAAATCATTATTTAACTCAATTTAAGTGCTTAATTGCTTTAATATCAGTTGGTATAACTTCTAAACAGCTTAGCACATACAATAGTTTATTATAGATTCAATAGAACGTGAGATACGTAATATGATTGATGAAAAAGACGGAATATCCTGTTTTACAGTTGTAATGCATATGCTGAATAAAGATGGTTGATTAGCAATGAATTTGAATAAGTGGTATTGAGTCATGTTTAAAGATGACAATGATATATATATGAGTTTAAAATAGATGTTCAGAATGTGAAATAAGTATGAAATGTGATTTTCCTGTTTAATTGTTTAAATGTTAAATCAGTTAATAGACTTAGGTGCCCTAACACCGTAGAACCCCTTTGAGAGGTCTGCACCAGGGGGGTGAAACTCGTGTTCAACATCAACGCGTGCGATGTCACGGTGGCACGAGGATGGAAAGGTAGTGTTCAACAATAACGCGTGCGATGTCACGGTGGCACTGGAGTAAATATGGGTTATTCAACAACAACGCGTGCGATGTCACGGTGGTAGCCCAGTAAGACTCTCTGCCTGTGTGCTCAGGTTTGAGGAGGAGTCTAGAGTTCACTCTTTTGAGAGTGTAGTGAGGCCGATGAGCCTGAAGGCCGATGAGCCTGTGGGTCCTGCAGCAGACCAGGGCGGAAGTCAGACTTAGCATTCCCCGGGTGTGTCGCTAAGTCTTGTACGGTGGGATCGTAGTTCGCTATGGATCTTCATATGCAGAGTACACTGCATATGATTAGGGCATAATAATATAAATATGTAATCATATAGGATCACCGTAAATTAATGTGTTAAAGAGATCCGAACTTTTGTGCCAATTCTATACATCTATTTATTTATTTAAAATATATGTTGTTGCATAAGAATGTGATTATTATCTGTAAATCTGCTATGTCATTAGAACTGCCCTGCTTGTACTGCATTTATGTCTTATTTCAATTTTATAAATATGATGAGTTGTTTAGTGATAGCTAAGTGAAATGCTATTCACTGAGCGAGTAGGCTCATACCTCTACTCAAAACATTTTCAGGTCAGCATCAGCAACAGGAATCGGAAGGATCGTTTCATCCTAACGCCTAGTCTATAGAAGGTTTGTAGTTAGTTTAGTTAGAGGTCTCTTAGTCCTTTCCCCTCGGTCCTTGGGACATGGTGTGGGTGAGAGAGAGTATGTTTGTGGAATTGTATAAAGATGTAAATTAACTATTATGTTTAATTTATGTTGAATAATGTAATTTGCTGTAGACTTTGTATATATTTCCTGTCAGTTTAATAGAAATGCTTCTACAGTTTGTTTGGTTTTGGTTTACAGCCTAAACCAGGTTATCTTTTTAATGTCTTTAAGATGTTTTAAAAAGTGATGAATGGTTTGGCTTGTGCGTAAATCCCTTTGTCGCGCCTTAATCTCGTGGTCTGTGGTTAGTGTGAGATTGGGGTGTGACATATTTTGGTATCAGAGCTTAGGTTGAGTACATAGTTACTCAGAGTCCAAGTCAGGGGACGATAAGAGACCAATAGGATTAAGGTTTAGGTGTCTTTCTTCTATCTGTAGTTTTCTAACAGGAAATATTCTGTTATATCATTGCAGATGGAAGGAAGAGGATTTGATCGTGATGATCAGACCGAGAGCCATGTTGGCCCTGATCCTTTGTACTTGGGTCCAGGTGGTGGTGACCACGTGGATGAAGCATCCCGGATGTACAGGATGTTTCTGGAAACCA
Source organism: Alisma plantago-aquatica (assembly GCA_963693085.1). Classification (NCBI taxonomy): domain Eukaryota; kingdom Viridiplantae; phylum Streptophyta; class Magnoliopsida; order Alismatales; family Alismataceae; genus Alisma; species Alisma plantago-aquatica. The sequence goes on from OY856412.1 coordinate 215,145,781, forward strand.
GAGAGAGGTACAAGGCTGATAGGCGAGCTTCTACTTCTACCAGCAGCAAGGATCTGATGCGATCTTATGAGCTTGTGAAGAAGCTTGGTGGCACAGAGTTTAGTGGCACTACAGATCCAGTAGAGGCTGATGAATGGTTTAGACAGATAGAGAAGGTCTTTCGCCTGATGGAGCTTCCAGAAGAGAAGAAGATTAATCATGCAGTCTACCTTTTGACAGGCGATGCAGAGTTGTGGTGGCGTGGTGTGTAGGAAAAGAGGAGAGGTATAGAGCTTTTTTGGCAGGATTTCTCTGAGGAGTTTCATCTTAAATTCTATCCACCCACTTTTCTTAATGAGAAAATTAGGCAGTTACAGAACATTAAGCAGGGGAACATGACAGTTACTGAGTATGAATCGCTTTTCACCCGGTTAGCAAACTTCTGTCCGCAGCTTGTTCCCGACAACATAGAAAGATGCAGAAGGTTTCAGGAAGGGCTAAGGCCAGAAATTCGGCATACAGTTTCTGCTACTAGCAGGAGGAACAGAGAGAACTTTGGTGAGTTTGTTGAGGCTGCTAGACAGGTTGAAGAATCTGTGAATGCTGATAAGGTGCCTGAGTCTAAGAAGAGATCTGCAGATTTCAGTAGAGGACAGTCCAGTAGTGGATACAGAGGCAGAGGTAGAGGTTTCTTTTCTAAACTCGGACGTGGCTTTAGTTGTTTCAATAGACAGAGATCTGAGGATGTTGCTTCTTCTAGAGGCAGAGGGGGATACAACCCAGGGAGATGGGGCAGTGCCGCTAGTGGACAGTCTTCTGGGTCGTCAATGTCAGTGACAGGTCCCCAGGGACAAGGGATACCGCCATGTGACAAATGTGGAAAACTACATTCTGGTCCGTGTTGGGGTGCAAGTTGTTTTGTCTGCGGACAAGTAGGACATTTCAGAAAAGAATGTCCTCAACTTCGACAAGCAGCATCGCAAGCTTTCCAGCCTCAGTACCATGATGTTCCGAGTTCTTCTGTGGCTTCTGGGTCTAGAGGTGGTGGAGCGCCTAGTGGCAGGAGTGGTCAGAGAGGACAACGTGGCAGAGGGAGAGCTTCAGCACGTTTCTTTTCTTTGACACCTCAGGAAGGTATAATCTCTTCACAAGTTGTTACAGGAGAGATGCTTTTGTTTAATAGTATACCAGTTTCAGTTTTGATAGATCCGGGTGCTACTCACTCATTCATACGACACTCTTTAGTTGGTGAACTTAATTTGTTAACTCAAGAGTTGATAGACGAGTTAGTGTTGAGGGTTCCACTAGGTGGACCAACAGTTTTATTCGAGTTCTGTCCCGGATGCTTGTTATCTTTTGGAGGTTACATCTTTGCTGCTAATCTCATACCCTTGGATGTAAATACTTTTCAAGTCATCTTGGGTATGGATTGTCTTGAGACATATCGAGTGCAACTCGATTGTTGGAAGAAGGAAGCTACCTTTCAACTAGGTGAATTTTCTTGTGTCTTTACTGGAGACAGGAAAGTTCTGCCTACGTGCATAGTATCAGTTGCTGTAGCTGATAAGATGTTACAGAAAGGATGTGAAGCGTTCCTTGCTCATGTGATTGACACCAGAGCAGAGAAGAGCACCGCCAGTGTTTATGATGTGCCTGTGGTCCATGAGTTTTCTGATGTTTTTCCAGAAGAATTACCAGGCTTACCTCCTGTCAGAGACATTGATTTTGAGATTCAGGTATATCCAGGTAGTCATCCAGTAGCACTGCCAGCCTATAGAATGTCACCTGTAGAGTTGAAGGAACTCAAGGTGCAGTTGCAGGAGTTGCTGGATAAGGGTTTCATTAGACCCAGTTCTTCACCGTGGGGTGCTCCAGTCCTGTTTGTTAAGAAAAAGGATGGTACCATGCGTCTCTGTATAGATTACAGGCAACTAAACAAGATCACTATTAAGAACAAGTATCCCTTGCTGAGAATAGATGATCTGTTTGATCAGTTGCGTGGAGCAACGATCTTCTCTAATATCGATTTGAGAGCTGGATATCATCAGCTCAGAATAAAGGCTTTTGATAATCGCAAAACAGCTTTCAGAACCAGGTATGGACATTATGAGTTTTTGGTCATGTCGTTTGGGCTGACCAATGCGCCAGCAGCCTTTATGGATATGATGAATCAGATTTTCAAACCGTTCCTAGATCAGTTTATTGTAGTCTTTATAGATGATATTCTGATCTACTCCAGAGATGATGTACATCATGAGCAACACCTGAGAGTAGTGTTGCAGTTGTTGAGGCAACATCAGTTGTATGCTAAGTTTAGCAAGTGCGAGTTCTGGTTGGCTGAGGTAGCATTTCTTGGACATGTTATCTCGAGAGATGGAGTTAGTGTTGATCCTAAGAAAGTTAATTTTGTGCTTCAGTGGGAACGGCCTAAGACTCCTACTGAGATTAGAAGTTTCTTGGGATTAGCAAGCTATTACAGAAGGTTTATACATAACTTCAGTGTGCTAGCATCACCCTTGACACACTTGACGAGGAAGGATGCACCGTTTGTTTGGTCTGAGAACTGTGAGAAAAGTTTTCAGATCTTGAAGAGGAAGTTGACTTCAGCACCAGTGTTGGTTTTTCCAGAAGCAGAAAAGGGTTATACTGTGTTCTGCGATGCTTCCAGGAGAGGCTTGGGCTGTGTATTGATGCAAGAAGGCAAAGTTGTGGCTTACGCATCTAGACAGCTTAAGAAGAACGAAGAGAACTACCCTACTCATGATCTGGAATTGGCTGCTATAGTTCATGCTCTTAAGACATGGCGTCACTATCTGTATGGTGAGACATGTCAGGTGTTTACGGACCATAAGAGCCTGAAGTATATCTTCACTCAAAAAGATTTGAATTTGAGACAGCGCAGATGGCTTGAGCTGATCAAAGACTATGATGTGACAATCGATTACCATCCTGGTAAAGCGAATGTTGTGGCAGATGCCTTGAGTAGAAAGTCAAGTTCAACAACAGATGCATTTTCTATGGCATGTTTCAAGAGAGACTTGCTTGTAGATATGCGAAAGTTGAACTTAGACTTGGATGTGACTGGACAGAGTGGGTTGATTGCTCAGATGCAGGTCAAACCTACTTTCTATGATCAGATTAAGGAGTTGCAGAAGAGTGATGATGAGTTGTGGCAAGTTATGCAGGATATGTCGGAAGGTAAAAGAACAGAATTTAGGTTTTCTGACGATGGTGTGTTGTATCTTCATGATAGGTTGTGTGTACCTGGGAACAGTGAGCTGAAAGAGCAAATTCTTGAAGAAGCGCATGCTTCTATGTATGCTATGCATCCAGGTAACACAAAGATGTACAGGAACCTCAAAGAGATGTACTGGTGGTCTGGTATGAAGAAGGATGTGGCTGAATATGTGGCTAGATGTGGGGTGTGTCAGCAGGTTAAAGCTGAGCATCAGAAACCTGCTGGAACCTTGCAGTCGCTTCCTATACCAGAATGGAAATGGGAACACATCACGATGGACTTTGTGGTAGGGTTACCCAGGACGCCTAGGGGTTCGGACTCGATATGGGTGATTGTGGATAGACTAACTAAGTCTGCTCATTTTCTTCCTGTCAAGTCAACCTTTGACGTTCCAAAGCTGGCCAAAGTTTATGTGGATGAGGTAATCAGATTACATGGGATTCCAGTTTCCATTATTTCTGACAGAGATCCAAAGTTTACATCCAGATTCTGGAATCAGTTACATCGTGCGTTGGGCACAAGGCTGAAGTTCAGTACAGCGTTTCACCCGCAGACAGATGGTCAATCTGAGAGGACCATTTAAACTCTTGAAGATATGTTGAGAGCATGCGTTCTGCAGTTCAGAGGTAACTGGGAAGAACACTTAAGCTTGATGGAGTTTGCATATAATAACAGCTACCATTCTAGTCTTGGAATGGCCCCATATGAAGCTCTATATGGCAGGAAGTGTAGATCACCAGTTTGTTGGTATGAGGTTGGAGAGAAAGAAATTCTTGGACCTGAGATAGTTGATATAACTACAGAGAAGATATCTGTGATCAGGGAGCAGTTGAATGCTGCACAGGACAAGCAGAAAAGTTATGCAGAGAGACGACGTCGACCTCTTGAGTTTGAGGTTGGTGACGAGGTTTATCTGAAGGTTTCACCGTGGAAGGGAGTGTTAAGGTTTGGCAAGAGGGGTAAGTTGACCCCTAGGTACATGGGCCCATATCCTATTGTTGAGAGGATTGGACCTGTAGCTTACAGGTTGGATTTGCCGTCTGAGTTGGCAAATCTTCATGATGTGTTTCATGTGTCTATGCTAAAAAAGTGTCATCCCGGTACAGAAAAGATATTAGATCCAGATCTGGCACAGCTTAGGACAGATGTGTTCTACGTGGAAGGACCAGTGTAGATAGTCGATCACCGGATAAAGAAGCTTAAGAACTGTGAGATTCTTTTGGTAAAGGTTCTGTGGAAGAACCATAATCTTGAAGAAGCTACGTGGGAGCTTGAGTCTGAGATGCGTAGCAAGTTTCCTTTTCTCTTTTAGGAATTTCGGGACGAAATTCTTATAAGGGAAGGAGATTGTTACGACCCGCGTCGAGCATAACCTGTAAGTATGTTGCTAAGAATGTGTTTTAGCTGCTTTGCTAAGCTGTAAGCTTTTTTTTGTTAATAATGTTTATAACGAATACGAGATGTGCTTAGTGTGAATCCTAGCCCTTAAAACGTGTAGGATCTTACGCTTGAAGCGTTGCCAGAGAAATCGTTCGAATCCGACCTTCGAGTCAAAAGTTGCATGTTTTTGGGCTTGTAGGGACCCGTTTGTAATTTTTGAAAGTTCTCGGACTCTATGTTTTGGTCCCTAGGTTTTCCTTCTTATCTTTCTTTCCCTTTACTCGTTTCTTTCCAGAAACGAGAGAACGCAGAGCGTTCTTTTCTTCTTCCTTCGCGTGAGAGAGAGAGAGAGGGAGCTGAGAAGGGAAGAACGTCTTGGAGCCAAGGTTTTGCTCCGGCCAGCAGCTACGAATCATCTTCTTCCCTCTTTCCATCTTCTTCTCCATCAATTTGATCCGGCTAGCAGCAGGAGCTATGTTTGCAAGGTGGTGGGCTGGAGATTAGGGTGCAAAGAGCAGCCCTAGCTCATCCTTCCTCCCCCTCCAGCTAGTTCTTGGTGGTGTGCACCAGTTGCGGGCGATTTGCAGCGCAAATCGGAGGTTTTGCCCGTCGATTCGAGTGAAATCGACATCTGCAGGTCCGTTTTTATTTTCTGTCTGTGCACGGTTCGGCCGAGTTTCTTATTTAGGCAATCGAACAGTGTTTTGGTCGGCCGAGTTTGGTCTTGAATCGGCCGAGTTTCTTTGTAGGTAAACAAGCGGTGTTTCGATCGGTCGAGTTCCTCAGAGGATCGGCCGAAGTTGGTCGGCTGAGTTTCAGAAACTGAGGAGTGATCGGCCGAGTTCCAGAGTGATCGGCCGAGTTTCAGAGTGTGAGTGGCAGTTCATTCAGAAATCATTATTTAACTCAATTTAAGTGCTTAATTGCTTTAATATCAGTTGGTATAACTTCTAAACAGCTTAGCACATACAATAGTTTATTATAGATTCAATAGAACTTGAGATACGTAATATGATTGATGAAAAAGATGGAATATCCTATTTTACAGTTGTAATGCATATGCTGAATAAAGATGGTTGATTAGCAATGAATTTGAATAAGTGGTATTGAGTCATGTTTAAAGATGACAATGATATATATATGAGTTTAAAAGAGATGTTCAGAATGTGAAATAAGTATGAAATGTGATTTTCCTGTTTAATTGTTTAAATGTTAAATCAGTTAATAGACTTAGGTGCCCTAACACCGTAGAACCCCTTTGAGAGGTCTGCACCAGGGGGGTGAAACTCGTGTTCAACATCAACGCGTGCGATGTCACGGTGGCACGAGGATGGAAAGGCAGTGTTCAACAATAACGCGTGCGATGTCACGGTGGCACTGGAGTAAATAGGGGTTATTCAACAACAACGCGTGCGATGTCACGGTGGTAACCCGGTAAGACTCTCTGCCTGTGTGCTCAGGTTTGAGGAGGAGTCTAGAGTTCACTCTTTTGAGAGTGTAGTGAGGCCGATGAGCCTGAAGGCCGATGAGCCTGTGGGCCCTGCAGCAGACCAGGGCAGAAGTCAGACTTAGCATTCCCCGGGTGTGTCGCTAAGTCTTGTACGGTGGGATCGTAGTTCGCTACGGATCTTCATATGCAGAGTACACTGCATATGATTAGGGCATAATAATATAAATATCTAATCATATAGGATCACAGTAAATTAATGTGTTAAAGAGATCCGAACTTTTGTGCCAATTCTATACATCTGTTTATTTATTTAAAAAATCTGTTGTTGCATAAGAATGTGATTATTATCTGTAAATCTGCTATGTCATTAGAACTGCCCTGCTTGTACTGCATTTATGTCTTATTTCAATTTTATAAATCTGATGAGTTGTTTAGTGATAGCTAAGTGAAATGCTATTCACTGAGCGAGTAGGCTCATACCTCTACTCAAAACATTTTCAGGTCAGCATCAGCAACAGGAATCGGAAGGATCGTTTCATCCTAACGCCTAGTCTATAGAAGGTTTGTAGTTAGTTTAGTTAGAGGTCTCTTAGTCCTTTCCCCTCGGTCCTTGGGACATGGTGTGGGTGAGAGAGAGTATGTTTGTGGAATGTGTATAAAGATGTAAATTAACTGTTATGTTTAATTTATGTTGAACAATGTAATTTGCTGTAGACTTTGTATATATTTCCTGTCAGTTTAATAGAAATGCTTCTGCAGTTTGTTTGGTTTTGGTTTACAGCCTAAATCAGGTTATCTTTTTAATGTCTTTTAGATGTTTTAAAAAGTGATGAATGGTTTGGCTTGTGCGTAAATCCCTTTGTCGCGCCTTAATCTCGTGGTCTGTGGTTAGTGTGAGATTGGGGTGTGACACCTTCCTTCACCTTGTGCAGCACCAACACCTGGGTGGTTGGGAAGACACCCAGCAAGAGGGAAAAACAAAGGAAGTATGTGTTACAAGAATATTCTAACAATGCCAAAGAAAGTTGTAACAAGTAAATTAGGCTAGATATTTGGTGTAAAAAGAGATATCAAAGAGTATGAGGGTTTTTATAATGAAACTTGCCAATAACAAAATAAATAAGGGTTTTGCATGTAAATTAATATGTCTACCTAACTAAGTAGGGTTGAGGCACCTACCAGACCTCTAACCTTAGGTGAGGGAAGAATAAAAACATTTCCAATCACCTACAATTTATATTGGGGAGAATTATAAACATTCCCCTAGGGCGATTTTATACATGCCCTCTATGGGTGGTTGTACATAAGTACCGCTACTTAAACATTAAATAGATCATTTAATTACATGCTAACAAAAGAGTTATGGCAAGGTTAAGAAAATGAATATGTAACATGGCAGTGGGGTATGAATACCCAAACAAGAGAATACTACATCTACTTTTGAGGCAATAAGCAATTTAGGTTTCAAGATTCAAGGGTTTAAATCAAGTTAAACCTCATAAAAAAGTATGGGTAATGGATTAATGTTTTCCCAACTGAAAGGTAGATGCACAAACAAAACACATACCTTAGCCTCAGGTGTTCTAGAATTTCCCTTTTCAACTTTTCACATGAATTATGAACCCACTTTCCCTAATACATCATTAGATTTGTAAATTAGAATTACATGCATTCATTTAAAAGATTGAAAACCCTAATTCACTAACTTTTTGCGCAAACCATCGATTTAGACTCCAAAAACCTCATAACTATCTTAGTTAGGTTTTCCTGATTAAAATAACATATAATATTGTATATTTTGGAAATATGGATTCTTATGGTTAATTTTAGTGATTTTAAGATAATTAAATCGACTTTAAAAGTACATTTTCGCAAACCTCAAAACCAGAACTCAAAAATATTTTTATTGAATAGATCTCGTCTTCCTGATTTCAAAACACTATTTATTTTTAAGTTTTGACCACAGGATTAATTTTTAGAAAATGTTTTGTCTCGACCAATCACAGCCTGCCACGTAGGCAAGGCCAGATGGGCCGAGCGGTCGGGGGCGGTTGGAAGCGGTGCCCTGTGTCTCAGGGACGCCCGCAACAAGTCGAGCGGTCGGGTCAAAAATAGAGGAAAAGACGGAATCGTCCCTCACGCGGAACTCAAGAGGTGAAAGCGTCCAGGGGTAAAACTGGAAAACGACAGGGGTCGTCTTCCTCCCCTTGCCCGAGCATCGCGAGCAGCTTGCTCGGCCCAAATTGGGCAAAACCGCGATACACGACCAATTTCTACAATCAGATACTCGAAAGAAAGAGGGTAAAGAGTCGAAGTTGGTGATACCTTTCGATTGCACGGAGATGAAGCAAAGAAGGAAGAAGGTGCGCCGCAAATCCGGGGTCCTCGGCGGCCTGTTGGTGGTCCGTTCGTCTACAAAACGTCAAATTGAAGACACGATCAAGTTGCTAAGATGATGGCGGTTGCGAGGGTTGGGATATATATAGACAACATGCCCTAGGTTAGGGTTTAGGTAGGAGCAAAGAGAGATAGCCGGCGGCAGGTTTAGGCGTTTCTCGAAAACACGTCTAATCCCAAACTTTTTGGGATAAATCGGAGCGGAATCACACAAGGAATCCAACGAAACTTATTTGAGCAAAAATCGTTGAGTAGAACTCGAGATATGTCGATTTGAAAAATCGAAAACAAAGGACCTGTTGCCTTATACGGATAGAGGTAGGAGATGATCGCGTGCCTTCGGATCAGTGGACGCGGGTCCACTAAAGAATCTGGGCCGTCCGATCATGCGCTTGGGAGAAGGAAAATCGAATTTCTAAAAAAAATCGATCAAACTCATTTAAATCTTTAATGTTTTTCTCTCTCTTCATTTGGGGGCTCAAACGTTGCCCAAAAATTATCAAATTGTATATCCTGACTTATTTCGACGCGTAGAATCCAAATATGGAGTTAGTTTTTCCTTTTGAGAAAGTTTGATTGGTGAATTAATTAATATTCCATTTTCTCTTTCCTCCTTCAAAAGAGGTGATAACATTATCTAAAATTAGTGTAACTTCACCCATAAGTCTCCCTAAGAGATTGGAACACGATTTTGCAATTATCTGTACAAATTGAGATTATCTTTATATTTATTAAATATATAGAACATTCTACACACTTTCTCTCTCTCCTATTTTACTCATTATTCACACATTATCCAAATTAGTTGCAAATTTGCACAGAGGCTTATTTTTATGTTTAGAATACGAATTTGGAGTTATTTTCCTGATTTGAGAACATTAAGTATTTTATTTCTCTTTATTGGCATATTTCCTATATTCTTTTGATAATGTTATTAATTTTTATAACCAGATTCCATTTTAAATGTTACTTGGCCCTTAAGTTACTTTTTGCTCAAGGGAACGAATTTAATTATCAAATTATCATGATGGTTTCAGATTATAATATTTGGTGCAAAAATCTTTCTAATTATCTTCTTTACCCATTAATTCTCATATTACCTTTAATTATTACATTTATCTTCTCCCTTATATAAAAATTAGGATTTTCTCTTATTTCTCTTATTCTAGGAAATGCTAGAAAGTTCTAGGACGAAATATTTTATTCTTTTTATTACTTGATGTGAAATTGCATTTTAGACCCATTATCTAAATCTAACTGAGGTATTTGTGCATGCAACCTTGTAATAAGAATATATGGGAAACATTTATCCAATAACCATTATAATTTCTTTAAATCAAAACCAAAGACATATGGAATGAAAATGAAGGACAAAACTTATAGAAAAGAGTACAAAGAGGTTCATAGGGGATTTCAGTATGTTACAGGTGGAACCTGATGAGGCATCTGGTTCATCCTCTGGTAGGCCCGGCCAAAAATCATTTTTATCAATTCATGTGGTGTCTTCTTCCACTCCAAGAGCGGTCTGATCTGCTTGAGGTCCCTCACTTTGTTGATATTCATCTACATCAACCCCTATTGCCCCTCCAATTGTGGCATTAGGCCCTCCACCTAGACACCCTTCATCAAGTAGAGGTTCATTACTATTGTTCAACCACGCTTGTAACAGGTCTTCATCATCACCCCTGTCAGTGTAGACATACTCCCAATCAAGAGGATCAATCTCGACATTGCTTGTTGGGTTCCTCAATGATTCTTGTGTGTGTCTCTGCTTCAACTTCATATTATAGTGTGCAAACACCAAGTTATGAACGTGATGCAGACAACCTATTCCTTCTTTTTGTTTGAATCAAGTTGAAGGTTGACCAATTTCTTTCACATCCACTTGCTGCTGCTGTTTGGGACAAAACTTTTACTGCTACGGATCTCAATTCCTCACATTCAAAACCATAATTCATCCACCAATCAGCTGTAAAAAATAAAGAATGTTCAATGATCAATCAGTGGACAAGTCAACCATTCATTATTATGATATCAAAATTAACCAATCATGTAATTATTTACCAGGAGAAAGTTTTTCCCTTGAATAGATAGCCGCCGGTAGCCCAAACAGACCAGATGCTTCTCTGAATGGTTTTATCTAGTGATTAGTTGTAGTTGGACATTGAAAGAATTATATTAACATTTTATAATAATTTGTAATAAATAATTATGTACTATGACTATCCATACTTGTGCAACAGCTTGAATAGCATCATCTTTGTTATCAAAGAGCTTATCTATCACTTCTTGGAGACCCATTACCAAGTCTCCTCTTCTCCCAATGTCATTTTTGTATTGAAACCTTGGGTTTAAAAAATAAGCTACACATATAAGGATATAAAAGTTAGAAAATATTAGATGACTAACAAACACTAATACCTAAATGCAATGACACATCCTTACCTGCTTTATGCAATGGGTGTAGAAGCATACCATCCCATCGTTCATCCACAACTTTTAGGAATTTTGCCTTGGCATTAGTTGTAGTTTCTTCAACTTTACCTCTCATAAGGCGCATTGCCTCATAGATGTAGGGCATGGTGGTATTCTTGTCACCATCCACCATGCGCAAGACGTGTACTATGGGATCCATTATCTTTATAGCCTTGGTCACTCTAGTCCAGAAGTAGTCATCATTTAAAATTTTCACCACTTCTTTAGCTCTATCAGATTTACTATCAGGGGTTTGGCCCACTCTTCAGAAACAAAAATCCTTTTTAAACCTTATTTTTTTTGCTTTAAGATTTGCAAAATGATACAGTTGCTTACAAATCTTGTAATGCCCAGTCTTACTATGTCTCCTCCACAATACTCTTGGCTTCACATCATTGCAAGTAGGTAAGAGTGATTATATATAAAATTTGTAATTCTTGTTGCCCTATGCATTACATATGTAAAAAGATCTAATTTTACAAAATCTTTTAAAATTAGATCAATGCAGGTGCAGCACATGGCGTCCAAAATAAGTTGTATTTTGAAGACTCTTCAATTGTTTTTCTAGCTTTTTTGAAATTTGGCCCATTGTCAGTGCAAATTTGTAACACATTCTCTTTTCCAACATATTTTATCACACTTTTAATCAATTTTGCAAGGTACATGTGGTCTTTGATGTGGCGAGATGCATCAACTGATTTTATGAAAAATGTATCACCGTCACAATATGCCATGAAGTTGATAATCTGTGTCTTTGTACCACCTGTCCAGCCATCACACATGAGTGTCAACCCAAAAATTGACCAATTTTTGTTTCATCTCCTCAATCCACTACTCTAGATGAAGTTTCTCCTACAAAAGATATTTGTTCATTAAGTCATGTGCAGTTGGTGATTTGACTCCTCATCCATGTTCAATGACAACATCTATCATATGTTGCATGTAAGGGCCTTGTGCCACATTGGGAGCAATACCACTAGTAAATATAAATTTTCCTATCGCCTGTTCCACAATATCTTTTACATTCTTCCACATACCTGTCAAACTTTTCTACTTATGACTTTTTTTATGAAACCCTGGTTCAGAAAAAGTATATCTCATGTTGTTGGTCCTCAACCCCTGCATTTCTATGCTTTCTAAATTGACAACATTTGTTGGATGACTTCCACTGCCACCACCAACATTGAAATCAGATGGGCCAAAACCACGTCGGGTTTCATAAAATTGTCTTTCTTCTTCTTATCTAATTGCCTCCTCCATTCTCGATCTTTTCAGTGCATGTCTCATTGCATCATCATCATCATCATCATCATCATCATCATCATCATCATCATCATCATCATCATCATCATCATCATCATCATCATCATCATCATCATCATCATCATCATCATCATCATCTTCTTCTTCTTCTTCTTCTTCTTCTTCTTCTTCTAATTCAACTACATTTCATGATATCGATGCACCAAACATCAGCTCTTTGAACCTTGCATCTCTAATCTTGTCTTCCTTGTATTTTAGATCTTTTTGATATTGTTGCTTGGAAACAATTTTTCTTATTTGATCTCTGGGCAATCTCTACACTTTGCAACATTTTTACCCCTCCCACCAAGTGCTTTTTGAACCTAGAAATCCCACCACTCATTATAGTTTTCTTGCAGAAATTGCACTTGGTTTTTTTCCTAGTTTCATCAACCATTTCACAATACATCCATGCAGGGTCAACTTCCCCCCTGACTCACCACCTTCACCTTCACCTCCTCCACCATCATGACCTGAACCAATCATTAAAACAAGTAGCACCCACAAAATACCCATATCTTCAGTCACATAAAACCTGCACACAATAAATTAAAAGAAATATAAATAGTGGGATTAACTCATTATTAGATATTAGTCAAATAAGTAGGAGTGTGGGAGTAAGTTAACTAACTGAGTACTACTAACTTGGTAGAAAATCATACATTTTTAGAACTGATTTTTTTTAATTAAGTAATAAATAATTACTAATAATTCCTGAAATTATTAGATATATTGTAAATTGATAGTATGGCGAGTTATTCAGTGGGATTAACTAGCTAAGCAGCTAGCGAACTAAGTTAACTAACTAAGTAGTGAACAATCTAGGTTGAAATTTGAAAATTATAATTTATTTATATCTGAAAATTGATAAATAATATTAATATTTATTGAAATTATTATATATGTTGCAAATATTGTAGTTAAAGTCAGCAAATTACTCATTAAGTAACTATAATACAATATTACAAATTTTCTAACTCTAAATCTAATTAATGCAAAATTAAAGTATATAATATTTTTGTAAAATGAAATTCATAAAAACATTATTTTTCATGTTTGTTATATGATATTTTGTTGTAATAATACAAGATCTAAGTAAATATTAGCTAGATCTATGCTAGATCTAAGTAGATCTAAGCTAGATGTAGTTAGATATTGGCTAGATCTGAGTAGATTAAGGTAAGATCTAGGCTATATTCACCTAAATATTACTAATTAACAGTTTTTGCATGTAAAAGTACTAATTTCAGATCATTAGATCTACATATTATGTATACATATAGGGAAAGTAGTAGAGAAAATGGAGTATTTAAGAGTTAGTAGTAGTTTTTTTTATTTGGAATTGAAAAAACAAAGAAAAAGGAGGAGATTTGGGACTTACCTTCTCAACAGAAGCAAAGAAGCTCTCCAGCAGACACAACAGCTCATCCAAGACTTGCAAAGAGCAAATGTGAGGCTCCCCGTACAAGTCATCAACTTAAAATAGCCAACTTGAGACTTTTGTGCTAAATGGGCCTCACCGTCTAAACTTCGGCCCAACATCGGCCACTTCACCGACACTTCGTTGACATCGAAGAATTTTGGACCATTTTGTACAGAAAAAAAACAACTTCGACGAAGTTCATGAAATGTCGCCTCAAAGTTGAGACGGCCCCAAAGTATTGGAGCTTCGACTTTGCCAACCTTCGAAGCTCGAAGTTTCGCCGAAGTTTTGGTCAACTTCGCCAAAGTTGCATTCCATGGTATTGCTTATCTTGCAGTGTGGTATGAATCCTGTTGCTAAAACCATATTGCTAATCAATGTGGACTCTTTGACACACTTTAGTATGAATAAAACCATATTGCCAATTAACGTCGACTTTTTGTCATCCAGCTTCCCCACAAAGGAGGACTTGATCGTATGTTTTTCATGTTTTTTAAATAAATGCTCATATTTGAAGAATGTGTTTGAAGAATGGGATTTTACTTGTCTCTTGTCGATACTGGAAAATGTGGTTTTCTTGCTGGTGTGACTAGCATCCAAAATCATACTTGTTGAGTCGGCCGACTAGTCGGTTGGTCGCTGGAGGGGGGTCCGACTAGCCTAGCGCCCAAATTTGAACCTCAGTTTGGCATCCGCCCAGGCTGACTAGTCTGACTGGTTGTCCCAAACCAAGCTTGGATGGCCGCTTAGTTAGGCCAGAGCCAAGAAGAATAAGTTTTTTTTGCTATTCTAATCCCCCCACCCCTTATCTCGTGCAATAATTTGATGTGAACATCAATTTCATTGACACTACACTAGTTCAACTAATAACTTTAAATTTAGTTACAACAATTCAATAAGCACTAAAAGTCTAAATTCAATAATGGTATATCACTTTTCTCTATCTAATTATATTTGTTTAATTTGAATACATCGAATAGTCTTCATTCAAAAATTTTGAGGTGTTTTATGACATTATTTACCAAATCTAGGTTATTATATGCTTGGATACATGCTTACATTATTGGATCTATTGTTGGGTTTTAGGGGAGACAGAGAAGGCAGCGGAAACAAAAATTTTCTCCCCCAACCCATACCGAGGAAACGCGTCAACGTCTATATAATAGGAAAGGATGGTTTGTGGAATCATACCTTGTCCCGAGGCTTGCTCGGCGACAATACCTCGCGCAATGCGCGGTCTTCAACTCCGGTCTTGGACGGTGTCTGTGCAGCTCCTGGTCGCACCAGGACTGACGACTCCTCCTCCTACCGGACTGTCAGATGACAGTTGTCCTCCTGAGCGGCAGTGTCCTCCCGCCTCTGTAGTAGTCCACACGGACCACCTGGAACTCCACTCTCCTTGTCCCACAAGGAAGTGGAAGGAGTCACACCCTCCTGTTGACGTACTAGTCGCCAACACACTCTCCTGCTACCAGTTGCAACTACAGTTGTCCTTCCCTTGCTGCACCTCCCTTTGCGGGAAGCACTTGCTTGGGCTCTCTCATGGTTACCAAAACCAGAGAGAACGACAACTTCGCAAAGCAACCGGCTTGCATTGAGTTGTACTTTGAGAAGCCCCCAATACCCCTATATATATAGGCGGGTCATGGGACAGGGTTCTCTGTGCCCAGCAATACGGGACTAAAGCAGGAGTAGAAGGGTTCGAGAATTTTCCACAAAAAAAAAGCAACCGGTTCGCAACTTGAAACGATCGGTTCACAACTGAACCGATCGGTTCGGCCATTGAGCCGATCGGTTGGACCTGAGCCGATCGTTTGGGGCACTCCAACCGATCGGTTGGTGCCCTGAACCGATCGGTTCACGGTCCTAATCCGGCTCAAAAAGACTTTCCTTGTTTCGTTCTCAATTGGTATCGTATACCAATGTTATTCCCAATCAAATTGGGCAACTTGAAACCAAAGGAAAATTCTTGCCGACATGACTTTCCCAACTGGTCGGTTGCACCAGTTGAGCCGATCGGTTCAACTCTTGAACCGGTCGTTTCAACCTGGGCATGAGCCTATCGGCCTGGACACTCCAGCCGACCGATTCAACACCTCAGCCGACCGGTTCATCACATGAGCCGATCGGTTGGGAGCACAGGTTGGGCAAAATCAGTCAATTGCGATTTCAATCAATCCGATACTCCAATCAATGCGTCCAACACCTTGAACCATATGATATTGAGCTATCGACTGATTGAGTGTTTAATTGAACTACTAAACTCCTTTAGTAATCAATCTAAACATTGCTTGTGGACAAAACTCCTCTTCCAGGTTAAATCCTATGTGTGTGACCCTGCAGGTCCATTTCACGTTGGCAGTGAAAGTCCATAACACTTATGACTTCACAAGCAAAGAGCGGTGCCTAGTCACACATCAGTGCTACCCAAGTGAAAGTAGAAAGTTGGAGAACAACTTTCATCCTACAATCCGTGAATGGTGTTACAGTGAATGTATAATTCCTTTGTCTCTGATATCCTGAATGAACTCAAGGCATGGAACAGTCATCCTGTCAACGTTCATTCACTTTCTTGATCTCAGAGCAGATTGAAGGAGATATGTATGACATCAATATCACATACTGATTCACACATGCGTGCGCACGCCTATCTCAATCCTACTCATCAAGTGGCCTTGGATATCAAACTCCCTCAGGAGGGACAAATCCCATATCTATCACTCACCCCTCAAAAACCCCATGTGTCAAAGCCACCCAATCATCACCTTTATAACAACCCATGTTTCAGGACTGCGTTTGATGATGTCAAAGTGTGCCCAACGACATGTGTTGAGTGTAGTGATTTCAGGTCTAAGAATCACACTCACCACCATCACTGTGAGTACTGACTGTGACTACCATCTCATGGTTCCATGTGTCAAACTCACGGTGGGTCTGTCCGGTACCTTGTTCTCTAACAAGTACCTATGTGTTTGGTTTGATATCTCTATATCATGACTAATGAGATTCTGTCATCAACCAACACCACAATCTAGTCTTGTGTGTCATTGCTGTCTATCTACCTTCCACAATGACATCTGACTAGGGACATATCAAGAATGTACAAACTCTTAGCATCCGTATGATCTCATCGTTCAGGTCATGAACCTGAAGGCATACATCATTGAGTACTGTCATTCTCTAGACATTCAATCTGTTCCATCACTATCTCATATGACTGAACCAGAAAGAATTGGAAGCTTGCCTTTGATGTTTATCAAATCAATCTTATGTATCCCACCAATCATCCCATGATTGGCTCTCAGGGCATACATACCAACAGACTCCCACTTGCACTGCGAGCCAATCACCCTTGAATCATATTCATAGTGATTTTCAAACATGTCCCACATGTTACTGTGCTCTAGTGCGAACATAGTGAGTAATGACAACACCTTGCCAAAGTCAGTATAAACTGCATGTCTCTCATCTCTTCGCTGTACGTATGAGATGGAGTTGCCGTAATATGCGATCTAGTATTCCTTTGCTAACCTTTAGCCACATTGCATGATCAAGGATTCCAGACTTGTCATCAATGAGTGGAATATAAGTTCATCTCATGAGCCTTCAGATCCATATAGTATCCACTGCTGTTCTCTAACACACAGATACTCGACATTTCCCTTTTAAATGGTTTTATTGGAACACTTCCAATTATCAACAAACTTTCACTTTTATATATCTTATGTATATCTTGCGATTAATTCTCTATCTTTTCGGAAGTTCACATCAATGTAACTCTTTACATCGAACTCTTCCTTATCTCCATAGAACTAGCACTTCACAAGCACTTATCAAGTTCTCATGGTATTCCAGTAACCCTTACTGGAAGCAGACAGACATCCACTCGTCATGTCCCACATACGAGTTATCAGGATGAGCACATCATATTGCCATGTCCTACATACAAGATGATGAATGCATTTTATTCTTGTCATGTCATACATGCAAGACAATGGGATGATTACATACATGATAGATCCATATCTATTCTTAGTGTTCCCATTCTTCATAAGAATTGGACACTTGGCCTTGGGATACTAACTCCATGTAGCATGGACAAGTTTTCTCCCACTGAATCTGTGCATACTGAACCCTTCAGTACAGATTGCCAATGTATGCTTTCTCTTTCCAGGTCAAGAGATTTTTTCGAGAACTATCTCTATAGATCTCTATTCCTATCATATAGGAAACATCTCTATCTTCCTTAAAGATAATTTCCACTTTTGGATTTCCATTCGAGAACAATTCCATTTCACATCAACATGTGAAATGTGAATACGCTCCCACTAAATCACAGATCCCTTCTTTATCTTTGACATGTCAGTCAAACCCTTTGACTATATCATCAAAGTAAAGATTAAATTCTGAGTTGCTTGTACTCAATCAATCACATTGATTAGTCCATTGTAACTTATAGACTTCATTTGCATTAATGGATTCATAAACCTTAAAGGTTGTATCACATACACATCCTTGTTTTATTCCTCATAGGAATGCGGTTTTAGTATCCATATGCCAAATGTCTCAGTCATTAAGTTGCAATCAACAAGCATCATCCTTCTCAAAATGTTATCCATGTGTCTTAACACTTAAGACTTATTTGCACTTATGGACATGATCCAATGAATGCTACCATCAAGGTCATACCTTATGGCTCACATGGAAGTCATTTAGGATGTGGTTTTATACCATAACTCAAAATATGATTCCTCATATTCATCTGGATAGTTGACTCATCATATGAACAACTCATCACATAGATAATTGAGGTGTATCTGTTAAAGATATAAGAACTCACAACCCTTGTTATTCTTAATTTCTTTTATTAGTGTGGGGTATTCATTAAGAAGAATTCAGTTATTTGATAATCATTCTCTAACTCCTTAGAGTATGATTCCTTCTTGATTCAGACATCACCATGCCTTAATCATGAATTCATTATGATACACTATCATAATTACTCATAAGGATCTCAAACATTTGGTTCAAGTATTTCATTCATTGATCTCATCAAGAATTAACACTTTACCAAATTTGTACTTCATCTATGATAATCTTGAACACTTCAAGATATTCATATTGGTATTTCTCTAAACACCATTTGAAGTATTAGCATTTATTCCAATAGGTATGTAAATACATCACATGTATTATACCTAATAGGATAATCATTCTCCCACTACCATTAGTGAAGATTGATTAATCATGTCCAAGATATTCATGTCTCTTACTGGTTCTCTAACCAAAAGAGTCTCGATTTATCCATCATATGGAAACTAGAAATGAATTTCTTATGATATATGCTAATTTAATTGTTTGAGTTATCAATAACTTTAGGTATCATTTTATTTTATACATACCATGTATTACAAGATAAACAAGGCATTGCCACAAAGATCATATCTTTAAGATTGAAACATCAACTTTATTAATTGCCATCATTGTCATACAATATGCAATAATAAAGTGTTTCTATCTATTGGCAATATATGAAATAGCAATTCTCAACTCCATTTCATGCCCTTTAGGCTGAAATAAACTGAAAGATACTCCTATCTATGGCAGCAACACTTGCTCCAATGATGGGTACTTCTTTCTTGGTCCTTTCACAAAGGCCATCACTTCTTTGCGGATATCATATATGACATATCCATATCTTGGTATCATATACCTCATATAAAGAAGCGGTTCATTTCATGATACCTTAGGTGGAGATCTCCATCCCCTCCTTCATCTTCTTTTGTTCTTCCAGATATAGAGGGCAATCCCTCATACACCCTTTCCCCATGTGCCTTGAAGCTGAAGACGGCTTGGATTGCTGGCTAGCATCAGAACACTTCTTTGCTTTGCCCTTGTCCTTTCCCTTAAAACTTACCTTTTCTTTGATCACATCAAATATTATGGTTTGTCTTTCTTCATCTTTGCCTCTACTATCCTCAACATGTCTAACAATTTTGTCAACGCTTGTCAAAGTTGTTCATGTTGTAGCTTATCATGAATTGTATGATTCTCGCAACATTTGCAGTATCATACCAATAGCCAACCCTTGGCTCAGAGGGAATCCTTCTCAGTCAGGTTTTCCACATACCCAATCACATTGAGTGTGTGAATCTCTTACTGGATCTCCTTCTGTCATGACATACTAGGACAGTGTCTTAGAGACATCATATGTCTCATGTTGTCTCTGCAACTCACAATTCAGAGAACACAACATCAAGCACTCCTCATCAATGTCATCCTCAGTATGCTTCCATAAGCATACTTTCAGCCATTGATGTGGTGGGATCGAGTTCATCTGGTTCTGGTATAACTAGGACTTAGAGCTTTCACTCTTTGATTGAGAACACTTCTCATCATCATCCTAACCAGTCGTGGAATTATTCCCATTTAATTTGTTGGTCTCAAAGACCGATCGCAAATAAAGTGATTTGTTGATTAACCATTTATATTAACAAAAGGGAAATATATGCAATTTTAGTCCAAAACTCTTTTTGACTTGTTTGATTGATTTGAAAAGTTGACGATAAAATTAGGCCTTTAATTAATTATCGCTCCCACTATTTTACTTCAAATTGATAGCCCTCACCATCAATTCAGAAGATTGCAGCGTACAACCTTCTAGTGGGCAAGATCCTGAAATCCTCTAAGTCATGGACCAGCTTGGACTGTCACCCACAACATAGATCTCTCAGGTAGGCAACTTTTGCCAATTGCATCATATGCAACTCTTGATAAGATGTCATCTACAACTCCTTGCAATGATCATCTCCATGCCTCAAGGCGCTAAATCCTATCTAGGTCACCTTGTTAAGTCCGACCCAAAGCAAACACGATGAACATGCACCCTGCTTGGGCAGACCCACACATTCATCCTTCACGCTTCCACGAGATAGACGGTGCACCACGCTTGGGCGTGCCCACACTTGGTCGATCAAGCTTTTCACGTGTGTCGCATTTGGAAGGCATCTAAAACTTAATATTTTAATGAGGGATTTGGTTTTATATACATATACATATCCAATCACCACAATACATAGTACGTATCATATACATGCTATATCCCACAGAAAACATGCACAAACGATAAAAAGCGATGATTATGGCCATCCTAATGTGATTCCTCGAGCCAAGAGGAATCACGGTCATCTAGGTCTACATCACATGCAACCTGTACAAGATGAACTCTGTGCCTTGCCATCCGAGTTGATCAACTCATCACATGAATGATCTGTACTCTCCAGCCGGTCGTCTGGGTGCCACAAGCCGATCGGTTGGCTCCTCCAACCGATCGGTTCGCCTGGTCGTCGTGCATCTCGTCATGTCCGCCACCCGCTCGTCTCGCTCCTCGAACCGGTCATCAACCGATCGGTTCACTCCTTGAACCGACCGTCTGGAACGTCAACCGATCGGTTCACACCTTGAACTGATCGTTTCAGCTGTCGTCTTGATGTCCGCCGGTCTTCGACATAACAGGAAATAAAATCTATCCTAATAATTACATTGCTTTAAAGGGAAACCCCGAGTTACATTCGGGGGGAGCAAAGGTAGGAAAGAATCTCGAATTATTTCGAGTTACATCAGGAATAAGAGAGGGAAGATCGGTGCGCAGACCGAGATGCAAGCAACCACAAACAACCACACACAGATAGGGGTTTATAGGCCATAATCATGCTACACACATCCACCACAAAACTCGTTTTAGGGCGACGCATATCAAGTGCATGAATAATACATATCATATATGTAATTAGGGATTTGTGGATTTAGGATTGGACATGCATAAAGCCGATATTATTCGCATCACATGCAATAAATAAAGGCGACAAACCAAAATTGATCATATCGATATTCCTAAAATATAGAGCAGTTGACGTGGCTCTGATCCCACTGTTGGGTTTTAGGGGAGACAGAGAAGGCAGCGGAAACAAAAATTTTCTCCCCCAACCCATACAGAGGAAAGGCGTCAACGTCTATATAATAGGAAAGGATGGTTTGTGGAATCATACCTTGTCCCGAGGCTTGCTCGGCGACAATACCTCGCGCAATGCGCGGTCTTCAACTCCGGTCTTGGACGGTGTCTGTGCAGCTCCTGGTCGCACCGGGACTGACGACTCCTCCTCCTACCGGACTGTCGGATGACAGTTGTCCTCCTGAGCGGCAGTGTCCTCCCGCCTCTGTAGTAGTCCACACGGACCACCTGGAACTCCACTCTCCTTGTCCCACAAGGAAGTGGAAGGAGTTGCACCCTCCTGTTGACGTACTAGTCGCCAACACACTCTCCTGCTACCAGTTGCAACTGCAGTTGTCCTTCCCTTGCTGCACCTCCCTTTGCGGGAAGCACTTGCTTGGGCTTTCTCATGGTTACCAAAACCAGAGAGAACGACAACTTCGCAAAGCAACCGGCTTGCATTGAGTTGTACTTTGAGAAGCCCCCAATACCCCTATATATATAGGCGGGTCATGGGACAGGGTTCTCTGTGCCCGGCAATACGGGACTAAAGCAGGAGTAGAAGGGTTCGAGAATTTTCCACAAAAAAAAGCAACCGGTTCGCAACTTGAAACGATCGGTTCACAACTGAACCGATCGGTTCGGCCATTGAGCCGATCGGTTGGACCTGAGCCGATCGTTTGGGGCACTCCAACCGATCGGTTGGTGCCCTGAACCGATCGGTTCACGGTCCTAATCCGGCTCAAAAAGACTTTCCTTGTTTCGTTCTCAATTGGTATCGTATACCAATGTTATTCCCAATCGAATTGGGCAACTTGAAACCAAAGGAAAATTCTTGCCGACATGACTTTCCCAACTGGTCGGTTGCACCAGTTGAGCCGATTGGTTCAACTCTTGAACCAGTCGTTTCAACCTGGGCATGAGCCTATCGGCCTGGACACTCCATCCGACCGATTCAACACCTCAGCTGACCGGTTCATAACATGAGCCGATCAGTTGGGAGCACAGGTTGGGCAAAATCAGTCAATTGCGATTTCAATCGATCCGATACTCCAATCAATGCGTCCAACACCTTGAACCATATGATATTGAGCTATCGACTGATTGAGTGTTTAATTGAACTACTAAACTCCTTTAGTAATCAATCTAAACATTGCTTGTGGACAAAACTCCTCTTCCAGGTTAAATCCTATGTGTGTGACCCTGCAGGTCCATTTCACGTTGGCAGTGAAAGTCCATAACACTTATGACTTCACAAGCAAAGAGCGGTGCCTAGTCACACATCAGTGCTACCCAAGTGAAAGTAGAAAGTTGGAGAACAACTTTCATCCTACAATCCGTGAATGGTGTTACAGTGAATGTATAATTCCTTTGTCTCTGATATCCTGAATGAACTCGAGGCATGGAACAGTCATCTTGTCAACGTTCATTCACTTTCTTGATCTCAGAGTAGATTGAAGGAGATATGTATGACATCAATATCACATACTGATTCACACATGCGTGCGCACGCCTATCTCAATCCTACTCATCAAGTGGCCTTGGATATCAAACTCCCTCAGGAGGGACAAATCCCATATCTATCACTCACCCCTCAAAAACCCCATGTGTCAAAGCCACCCAATCATCACCTTTATAACAACCCATGTTTCAGGACTGCGTTTGATGATGTCAAAGTGTGCCCAACGACATGTGTTGAGTGTAGTGATTTCAGGTCTAAGAATCACACTCACCACCATCACTGTGAGTACTGACTGTGACTACCATCTCATGGTTCCATGTGTCAAACTCACGGTGGGTCTATCCGGTACCTTGTTCTCTAACAAGTACCTATGTGTTTGGTTTGATATCTCTATATCATGACTAATGAGATTCTGTCATCAACCAACACCACAATCTAGTCTTGTGTGTCATTGCTGTCTATCTACCTTCCACAATGACATCCGACTAGGGACATATCAAGAATGTACAAACTCTTAGCATCCGTATGATCTCATCGTTCAGGTCATGAACCTGAAGGCATACGTCATTGAGTACTATCATTCTCTAGACATTCAATCTGTTCCATCACTATCTCATATGACTGAACCAGAAAGAATTGGAAGCTTGCCTTTGATGTTTATCAAATCAATCTTATGTATCCCACCAATCATCCCATGATTGGCTCTCAGGTCATACATACCAACATCTATATGATTATTATATATAACTATATGTAGATGATAAATATGATGTAAATATCATACCTACGACTGGGCGACCGACTAGTCGGCTGGTCACCCAAGCTGGAAAGATGACCGACTGGACGCCTTGACAAGTATGTCCACAATTATTGTTGGAGGATTGGGATTGGGATTATTTTCATCATGTCTTGATTCTTACTTTCTGCTCTTGTTGTGTTCCAATTGTTGTACTCATCTTTGAGTCACAAATTTTGTTTTGGTTTCTTCTAACTACACAATGGATTTTAATATGATGGGTTATTATTGTCAAACTTTAGCCAATCAATGTGGACTCTATGTTAATCAGCATCCCCACAATGGAGGCTCTGTAAAATGAGATTGTTCTTGCCAATCAATTGTAGTTGTAGAATGTGATTATATTTTCCTCTTGTTGATACGGAAAATTGGTGCTCGTCCTTATGTTGTTCATTAAGTCCTACCCACTCCATTACAACATCAAGAAATGAAGTTGGAATTTCAATAATAGACTTGTATTGATGTGACTTTTCTACAAGTTTTTGCTTTGAACTATGGATTTGTTTTCATCATATTTTTGTCCTCAAGAAATGTCACTTGATGAACATATGTGCCTATCTTTTTTATGGAAGTATGTTTTTAAATTATTGAAACTTTTTGTGTTGCAATATGCCATTTTCATCTGTTACTACTGTTACAGACTTCTCTTGAATGTAGTTGTATCAGAAGGTGAAAAATAATGCTGTGTGTCTCCATATCAGCAAATCTCTAAGACATCTATTGAGTTGTGAACATGCATCATCAATTCGACATGACATTTCATCATGTATTCCCACAAATTTTCCTTTGTTTGGGCTAAAACTTAGCTTAGACAATTGCTAGGTATCAGCTATTGGTGTCTTTGCAATGAAATTAGCAGCATGTAATTATACATTAAAGATGGGTCATTTGGTTATCTCCCACATTAGACAAAAGTTTGTCCAATAAACCAATGACTTCTATATAGCACGAGAAGCTCACTTTATTCGTGGTACCATAAAACTACATTATAGCTAGGATGTGTTCAGTCCTTTTATGTTCTTGAATAGTCCAATTATAGATCTTCACTAAAAAATTATTGGAGATGTAAAGAGAGCCTTTTATATACAAGGTTGCTCATCTTATGATCCACTTATTCATAAAACCACATTTCTTTGTCAGCAGTTGCTTACTCCAATTGTTTCAGGAAGCTAAGAAATCATTTGACTTCATTCCTAGGCATTTTGACATTGTCACATCACTTTCCTTCATTGAAAGGAGAATCATATCTTTAACCATATAACTTCATAGGCTTTTCTAGTGAAGAACTTCATTTTTTGAAGCATTACAAACAATATTCCTCCTCTCCCATGTCGTACTGCTTAATGGCAAGGTGTCTTGATGCAATACTTTTTTCTTTCCTTGGAATTCATACCAGTATTTGTCATATTCAGTTGGGTTAGAAAATGCACCAACTTTGTTATCTTTCAGATGCACTAGAATGGTCTTTATGCTTTCTTGAAGATTCTTTTTCACCATGTGTTTTGGCCTTATTCTTGTTCTTTCCGTTCTGTAAAAGAATTCCCATATCTAAATTCTTACTTTTGTTAGCCTCCGCTCCACCAAGTAGTCATTCCTAACTTTTTTCATGCATCTAGATCCTAATTTTTACATAGTTCAGTAATAATGATATAGTTCTTGTGCTTGTTGATCGATGGTTTCTCTTTGGCCATGATATAAATCCCTATGGAATATTGATTGATTATTGAGAGTTGCATGTTGGAGCATGTTGAGGTGCCCTCTGTGTCTCCACATTATTTTACTTCCTTTCATAGAATGTTGATGTAGTCCCTATGGTGGATAAAAAACCCTTTCCTTAATTTTCTATTTCATGTCGAGAAGACAAACACTATGTTCTCATGTTGTTGATGTTAGTAGAATTTGGCATCAAATTATGTTGCACATGGTTTTAAACCATGTTGTTACATGTAATGGTATCAGAGACATCAACATATGGTATCTTTCTTGCTTCAATCTAAAATAATTCTTTGGAACCCTATATAGAGACATAGTCTCTCTCTCTCTCTCTTATCTTATAGTAAGCACCCTTTGTTCAACTTTGAGGAGCATGATTACAAGAGTTCAAAAACCAAGATAGATCCTCGTCCTATAAGAAGTCCACCTTCACTGAGCACTCTAAAGGACCTATCACGCCCAAGGGTGAGGATCATGCCAACCAATCAGCTCAACTTCAATCCATATTTAAGATTGTTATGAAGAACCTTATTGATATGAACACTTGGCCCAAGGGAACTATTACTGGCTTCATTAAGATGAAACATTTTGACTTTATGAGAGATAGATAAGGGGAGATGGTTGAGAAAGTTGAGAATTGGATCTTAGTTGCCTTGAATATATATGGTCCAAGTATGAAACTTTTTTCCTAAAAGGTTCAACAGAAGTATGGTGGAAAGCCTAACCCATAACAAACCTGTGGATACTGCCTCAATGACTTTGAAGGAATCCTTGAAACTATTTTGCCAACAATACAATCCATAATCAATGTTGATCAAGAACGTGATTGAATTCAACTCAATGCACCAAGGAGATGAGTCGATAGCGGAGTTTCTGAGCCACTTCACCCTTTTGGAGAGATATGCATCTAGTTTCACTATGGAAAGGGAGATATGAGTGTTCGTGCAAGGGATCAATAAAAATATGAGTGACAATTTGTCCCTGCAATTCCCCTTTTGCTTTTGAACCGTTGGTGGCCGAGGCACAGTTCATTAGATGAATCATCATAGTTGAGGTTTTCTGCATATGCATCCTAAAGGACTAAATACCCTAATCATGTATGCCATCAACACCGTCACATCAATAATCATCATCATGACAACAATGATAACAACAATAATTGTAACTATTCTCCCCAATCTGGCTCTAATCCTACTCAAGGGACTTACCCCTTTTGTCGCAACGGTGAGAAAAAGCACTATGGGGAATGCTATCAACCCACTCCTCTATGTTTCAACTACTACAAGCTGGGACATCATAGCACAATATGCCCAAGCTTCTAAGGATGAATAGCCCTCACTCTCATCATGGCAACTTTCTAAAAAACTCTGGCCAAAATAACAACTACAACTATAAACCCAAACTGACTATATAGTTCTCTGGGAGATTGTATTCTATGGCCACTGAGGAATTTGAGAAAAGAAAATGTCATTGGAGGTATTGTTTCTATCATGGTCCAATATGCGAAGGACCTATTTAATTCATGATCCATTTATTTATTTCTGAGGAACCAGAACTTGAACAATCTATATGGACTTCATCTTGAATTGTAATACTCCTAGTGGTCGTGTAAAGTCCACTTATCATAGAAAACTTTCAATAGATATCTCTCTTGGTGGAATTTTTTCCCCTATCATGTTTTGATTCAATTTGTGCTTAAGTGGCTAGATCATGTGAAGTTGATGATCGGTACTAATGAGTTATACCTGAGAACCCTACACCAAAGAAAGAAGACAGATGTAGTGCAGATAATACTCACAAAGTTGAGTGAGCTCGTAGACATCGAGCATGGAATCACCCTCAGGTAATGGTTCAGGGGAACCTCAAATTGACTTTTTGATATATAGTTGATAAGCTAATCCTATAAGTTTGTTTAGCACAACCATAATATAATATATGCATGAAGCTAATCTAGCTTTGAGATGTGATATATGGTTATAATATGATGGGAGACTTAGAAATGGTTTAATAGTTTTGCATCTATAATTGTGTATCCATAAGTCTGAATTACAATAATGTGAAATAGATGGCTAATCTCAGGATAAACCTTTAATATAATATACAACCTAATATGAGAAAGTGAAATGAGATAATATCCATGGTAAAAACTGAATGTGGTTATAGTTGGAGTGAATAATGTGGTACTTAAAATTTTCATCTTTAAGGTACACTTTATCTCGTACTTGGCCTACTATATAGTATGGTTGTATTATGTGTGTACAAAATACATAATATTGGGTGAAATAATTGTTCATGTATGCTATCTTGCTTGAATTTTTGCATATATAGTTTGAACACATGAAACATAAGATATCTGATTCTTTGGTAGTAGAGTGCTGGAAAGTAAGGTACTTCAACTCTTTGGTAGTAGATCAATAAGGAATTAATGCATTCATCTCTGAGGTAGTAAATTCATGGATGGTATAATATGCCAAAAAGACATGATCTCTATTGTTAATTTATATCTTTGTTCAATTATACTTTTGTTATTGCCAAGTATGAGTTTTATCATGCCCTAGGTTAGGACCTTCCCTAGAAGGGTGAATTAACAAACTAGTTTAAGAACTAAGTTAACCTTGAATGTCACCTAAAGCTTGAAAGATGAAGTGTATGAAGCATGAAAACACATATATTGAGTAAATATTTGGATCCAAGTGTGCCATCTCTGAGGGAAATGAGGAAAAATCACCGCAGAAGTGGTTGATGGTATGGGACCAAGCCCAGAAGGGAAGGTCACCATGAGCCAATGTAGGGACATAAAGTGAATAATGTGTACCATAAGATATGTAAGATATTCGGGATAACAAATTTATATAGAAAATAATGTGTTTAAAATATTATTAGAGAAACCTCAAAAAAATGTGTAATGAACTAAACTTATGTCATCTCTTTATAACCCTTGGTAAGGCTAGAGTCCTAAGTCAACCCTAGTATAATGTAGGGATGAATAAATGTACATAAAACTTATGAGGTTAAGAGGTGACCATTCGCTAAGTGCATAAGAGCATGGGATCAGGAGATAGCCATCCATGTGTACCCAAGGATCATGGGGTCATGATATTGGCCACCATCATGAGTCCATGAGGCCCACATGGGTCAATGTTAGAGGCACTCCATAAGTGCATGAGACCCTTGGGGGTCAAGAGAAGATCACTCCAAAGGTACCTATAACCCTAGAGATCTAAAGGGAATGACAAAGGCCAATGAGAGATGAGATGTAGATGTAAGGACTACAAGAATTCATGTAATAATGTTTGACAAAATCATAAAGGGAATTATGTATCAACTCAAAGATTATGAGGAATCATTTTCCCTATGAGTGCATAAAATTTAAGAAGGAATTTGTGATTAAATGTAATTATGGTTTCGAGCCATTGTTGAGAGTGACTCAACCTAAATTCGAAATTAGAAGGTAATGTGTGAATACACCACCTCTACTCTTGGGATGGGATAAGCTTTGTATTGAGATTGCAACCAAGAGATAGGCTTAGGAACCTGAGCATGCTTCTAAGCCTTGTACAATAAGATTGTAGCTTGCTGTGCTGCTTTCACATGTCATGATCACATCATGTGGGTTCAAGGAATAATAAAAAAAATGAGAGATCAATCAAGCATGTGAAGTTATTCATATATTCTTTCTAGTTATCTCATGTAAATTTCCAATTGTATGTTTCTGAATTACCAGTTCCCTTTGTAATTAATCAAGCGTGCTAGATATTTAATTACTCTTTTTGGACATCTAGAGTATCCTGCCATATGTATGTATGTGAATGATTCGTTCCTCTATAGTTCATTATTGCTCTACTTCAAATTCACTTACTCAATTATATATCTTTGATTGTTAAAGTGATTTATAATGTTTCTTAGAATTACTCATTCACTAAGAGAGTAGGCTCACCCCTCTACTCACAAATTTTTAGGGAAACCATGTGAGTCCAAGATTATGATGAATTAGAGTAGAACTACCATAAGAGTCATGTATCATATTAGTCAATTTTAATCAGTCCATGCCAATCTTGGTCCTTGTATAAAAGTGAGAGAGATGTGAATGATGATGTGTAACTTTGTTTTCTTAACTATAGATAATGTATTTGATTATCATTGTTGAGAAAAAGAATGAATATTTATATATGTATCTTTATTGTTGAGACCAAATTAGAGTAATCCAGTTTTATTTCCATCACAAAGTCAGTTTATGTGATTGAATTTGAAAAGACAAGGAGTTTTAATTAAAAAAAGGCTAAGGGTTTTCTTCATATTTGTTTAAACCTAAAGTTATGCCCTAATCTCATGGTTAGTAGTTATCATTGGATGTGGGTGTATCTCTTACCCTTCAAGACTAAGATGAATGTAAGTGGCATGGCTGAGTTACATTTTAATGAGATATATCATTTGGATGGGACTTTGAAAATGATTATTTATGATTGAGATCCAAAGTTCACATCTAGGCTCTAGAAGTAGATTCATGATGAACTGGGTACACGATAGGCTTTTAGTATTTTCGATCCTCAGAATGACATACAGTCTGAGTGTACAATACAAATCATATAAGACTTGCTCCGTTTATGTGCGATGAACTGGAGAGGCTCTTGGGGTAAGTACCTACCTTTGAGTGAAATTGTATACAACAATAGTTATCATGCTATCATTGTGATGCCATTATGCGAGGCTTTATATGGTAGACCATGCAGATGACCCTTACATTAGGATGACATAGGTGAAAGGTCTTTGCTAAAATCAAAAGAGATATAATTTTATGTCGTGAAAGTCGATTTGAAGAAAATGATGAAGGAAACATCTTTAGAAAATAGAGAAGAAAGAAGATCAGATAATCCTAGGTTGGGTGAGAGAGAGGAAGAAGGTTGTGGAAAATAGGCAATTTTAGAATGAAAAAAGAGGCACATAAGCTTTCTTTCATTCAAATTGAATGAATCTTGGTTACACATATACCCTACCTGAAACAACCGCCACCAAACCGACAGCCAAATCGTTACTAATAATGAAAAATAATCATAAGCAATAGATTAACAAAAATCACTAAAAATTAAAACCATTTTACAAAGACATCCATTTCCAAGAAAAATCATTAAGGAAGAACCAAAACCTTATATACATCATTGTTCACATTATACATACACTATACCATCTCTTTTCGAGGATAATATATAGAAGTTGCTTTGTTCAAAATATATACTGAAGCAACATAAAACCTCGAGGCATACAAGCCAAAATCTCATATCGTTCATGAAACCATTATGAACTGAATCCAAGGACCAGAGAGTACAGAGATGACACATAGGACTTCTATCTACAAGACACGACAAATAATATACTCAACCGGGGCTATTACTCTTGTCCCTACTGCTATTCATGTACCTCTATAGTATGGTCTCTACCTCTTCGTCCGCGTCCACCTAAAAATGTCGGTGACCAACGGGGTGAGACCCATGTCCCAGCGAGAGATATAACTCTCTGCCAACAATATTATTATCATAGTTAAATAGTATAAAACTGGGTAGAGGATTCTTTTACATTAATAACAGGATTTAATCACTATTTGCGCAGAGTAGAGCAATATCATCTTCTGAAGCATTGCAGCTATACATGATAAAATATGAAATCATATATTCATTTTATAAGGAATATGAAGAACATGAATAACATCTATCCATTTAATATGTATAAAAGAAATGTAACATCAACCAATGATTTCTGTATTCAAGCCTTAAGCAAATACGCTACATGGCTGATTACATTTTACAATTACACTTATGCCTTGAGGAGATGAGGTATACCGCTCATACTCCAACCGACCATGGTTACGTAAAGCATCGGTACCATACAAGGTCAATGGAAGAGCCAGCTGCCATGACCTCACCCGTCTCGGTCAGTGCGAGACCACAAGCAGGACATCTCATATCAACTGCTAAATAGCTTTCCAGGGTATACTGGCAACTTCGTTATAGAGCTACAACCGCAACATGCACTCTCTTTAGGGAGATTTCAATTATCCATTCCTGACATTCATCATCATCGGGAGATTCATGATACATCCATCCTGACATTTATAATGAAGGATTGAGAGATCTCACTTATCTCACATCAATCCCTCATTAGGGCGTAAGGATATTCACACCCAATCACCCCCACATATTAAAAAATATGCCCTCCAGGAGATCCCGTGGGAAAACCCATTTCACCATTCAACAGCTACTGGTACTGATGGATCTATGGTCAGGGCGCTACATGATAAGATTCCACTTGATTAATTAAGTGCATTACAATATCTTTTAGCATCAATCAAGTTTTCAAACATGAATTATTATGACAAATGCTACAAAGAAAGGTGTAATACATCTATCAAGTAATTTTAAAAACTTTAGAACACATATAACATTTAGGATCTCAATCCCTTATCTCATTATTGGGAATTCTCATCCCTCAACATTATCATCATCATGATTACTAGATCTGGGTATTCAAACCCTTAATTCATCACTGAACACTGTTACCACTTATCAGGTAACTATTACCTCTAGGTCCTCAGACCAAGGTATACATGATACTTGTTTTACAAGCATATCACATGGCTCACAAGGCCCATTAAATATCTTGTCACCTCTCACTAGGCAACAAATAATCACATGGCTCACAAGGCCCATTAAGCATCTTGTCACCTCTCACTAGGCAACAAATATTCACATGGCTCACTAGGCCCATTTAAATATTTATCATATAAAACATCATAGCTCATACCTGGCTATTCTCATCATCTCACGATACCTGCATGGTTAGTATTTCATGATAACAACCATACAAAACAACGTTAATACCATTATCCCAATATTAGGGTTAGGGTTTCCCTTTCTTATCGATTAGGATTTAACATACATACCATCACCCTTCATTAGGGTTAGGGTTTTCCATTGTTAACCATTTAGGTTCTCAAGATCATATTATCAATGATCAAATCCTAATTCATTGCTCCACACATCTAGGAGAAAACAATGATATCATAAGTATTCAGTCATACTTATTTACTCTCATCATTTATCATTAAATGATTATCAACACAAAGTATGAGTTTCTTTCTCATCCTCACTAGGATATTGATTACATCATACTTTATTAACTTGGCTTAACCCTTTTTCAAGGCATGTTATCTTACACTTATCAATGTGCATTAAACTCATTACATCTTAATGTAAGTATGTAACAATTGACATGCACACTTCATATGTTACTAATCCAATTATATTGGATTTGAGGTGCATCAAGGTGTATCAACCTTGAGGTGCTGGATGTGATATTTATCATACCTTGGTGTATCACATCCCTCATCACTTTTAACTTGCTTAAGTTCATCTACTTATCTTGTAGTAGGTTATTTTCCATCCTAATATGTTATGCACTAACTCATCACATCTATCATGTAGTGTATTGGACATAAGTCACATATTTTAATTACCCCACTATCATCAAGTGATATGGACTCATCTCAGGTTAAGATATTGTTGATATAGGATTGACCATTATCATTCACTTTAGGTGTTTCACCTATCAAGGTATTAGCCACACCATTACTTGGTGTTACACTCATCACTCCTAAGAGTGTCTTGCCCTCACCTTTACAAGGTGTATTGGGTTGAATCATGTATGTCAAGTTGAACACATGTATTGGGTTAGGTGTATATTGAGCTAGGCATCATCATGTCCCTCATACCCTTACCCATCGAGGTATCAACCCTTCCAATCATATGGTGTATCAATTTCACCATACATGGATATAACATCCTCACCTCTCTTGAAGATATTGGCCACATCATACTTTAGTGTATTGGCCATCACATGTTCTAGGTTATTAACCACCTTACCACTTTTGTCATCTAGTGTATTGGGTTACCCACCATATCATTTTAGATATATGTGCTCAACACAATATCGTCCAAGAGGTGTATGCTTAACCCAATATCAATTTAGAGGTGTATTCTTGATACCCATATCACTTTAGAAGTGTATGTATGCTTACCATATCGGGCAAGAGGTGTATGCTTGCTTGCCATATCACTTTAGAGGTGAATGTGTGCTTACCATATTGGGCAGGAGGTGTATGCTTGTTTTACACCATATCGGCCAGAGAGGTGTGTGTGTGCTTCACACCATATCGGGAAGAGAGATGTGTGTGCCCTTCACACCATATGGGGTAGAGGTATGTGTGTGTGCTTCACACCATATTGGGCAGAGAGGTGTATGCTTCAACCCGATGCCACTTTACCCTTGATGATGTCATCACCATCAACCTCTAGAATCTTGTTATTACTATTCTAAGTCATGTACAACAGTCCCATGAAGCTTTTAGAACTCAAAGGGTCATAAATTATTCAAGAGAAATCAAAATTGCAAGTTGATCAAGAAGTATGACAAAATTGAAAGTGCATAATAATATAATTGGCTTCAAGTTATATAACCCACCTCAAGAACAAATTCAAAGCTCCAAGCTCCACATTTCCACGTTCCTAATGTTGAAGATGACTTCACAACTCTATATGCAAAGAATCACCATGGATAAGCATTTGGTGAAGAAGAAAAGAAAGGAAGAACATAACCCTAGATTCATGCTTCAATCCAAGGTTGAAGATGATCATGGCCTTACCATAGGGTTAAGACTTGATCTACCTATTGCTCCGTAGCACCTTGCATGATACCTCACTACTAATGAACGATATGCCATCACTTTTTGTCGATATCCTCCTCACTTGTGGCAAAAAACACTCCACTTGGCCGATATCAACATGCTATGGCCAATATCAACATGCTATTGCCGATACCACTTGCTATGGCTGATACCAAAGCACTATGAATGATACCACATCACTTATACACAATACCATGGCTCTATGCACGATATATATGAACAAGGAGGTGGTAGGATTCGAAAAGGTTCACTAAGGGGTGAAAGGAAGGGTATATATACTTGAGGTTCATGGGAGAGATTGTATATGAGGTGTCATCACCTTACTACTAGTAGGTGCCACATGGCCATGCATGGATTGACACATGTACTTGCATGCACTCCATATTTATATTTCCATGCAAAATAAAAACTTGAGGATAATGCAAGGGATAAGGGTCGGCCCCCTTTGGTTATCTTCCAGGACAAGCCACTTCCACTCACATTATTATATTCACAATTCAATGCAACCTTTTCCAAAGGAAAGTTGCAAGCTGATATCCATTGCTTTATTGAGGTGCGTAGCTCATTTTTGAAAAGTCAAAGAGTTAAAAACACGATATGGGAGCCTCCTCATTGGCTCCTTGGCCGATAGGGACTCCCATTTAACACCACATCCTGATACACTCAATACAAGCTCAAATTAGGGTTTCCATTCAACCCCTTTCTTGGTCTTTTCATCACCAAGAATACTACCACTCATAAATGACTCAAACATGGTGTATAATTCTTTATCTATCCTCTAAATGATACATAGAGGAAGTAGGAACACTTTAGAGTTGGTAATTTTCATATCAACCCTACATTTTGGGTAAATTACAATTTGTACCAAAATTGGTGCACAGGGTACTAACATTATTCAAACAAGTTCAAACTTGGCATTTAGGCTTTCAAAAAACCACCAATTAGCATCATTCTCTCTCTTATGATGTAAAAAACATAGGGCACGTTCAACATGTGACATTTTTCAATATAACCCCTCATCTTGGGTAAATTGCACTTTGGTCCAAAATAAAGGAACATTGCTCAAACAACATTCAATCAGGACCAAACTTTGAATATAAGTGTGTCACATGACAACAAAACTCCTTAGAGGATTATATTAAAGTTCTAGGAAACTTTATTAGACAAAACAAATAGGGTTTAACTCATAACCCTGGTCAGGGTCATTACAAGTTATAAACCCCTAACAAGGATTTCGTCCCCAAAATCCCAGATAAAGGGAGAAAAATATTATTTATTCATCATATCATAAAGTCTCCACATAACATCTTAATATCATGGAGATGCCATAGAACTTTGATCAACACAAAGTTCTTCCACACATGGTTATCATAGAATCTGTCATACATGGCACATACTCCACTGTCCTTTTCATTATTGAATGTAGAGTCAACTCTGTGTCAGGTAACACTTTTCTTAGTCAGAGAAACATTATACATACGTTATTTACATCAGGTGTCAAACCTCACTGATTTGTCACCTTTCTCAACTTACAACTTTATGTGACAAGATTCTTGATTCTGGTGAGTCTTCCATACTCCTCATTCAGTGTAGCATTTCACTTCCAAGGAAAGACCAGAGTTACGTTCTGTCACCCACTTGGGACAACAAGTCTTATCATACATCTACTGCACCATCTAATTTTCTGATACAACACTAAACTTTCTAACTACTTGTACCAACTATCTCATTAGTTGTGCATTCTCTTATCATAAGGGGAGGTTACTTATCAATTAAGAACTTATCTTAGAGGTATCTTTAGATGTTATGTATAAGTTGCCTTAACAGATCTAGATAGGGGTATTCGAAGGAATTGTTTTTAGCTTGATAAGCTTTTCCCACAATGATTCTACAATTGTTCCTTCAATTAGTACATCCTTATCGATGTTATGTTTATGCAGATCATAAACCCCTAACATATGATGTCCATACTATTTTATGTAACTATACTGATTTCACAGTTGGCCATTATAGGTAACCAACATAAATCATCTGATTAGGAGTTATGTCTTTACTTTCCCATACCACCCGATACTTTTTAGATACCAGAATTCCTTACCAATGTATCTATCACATGTGTCGAAAACACATCACATCCTCATCATTCCCATCTCTCTGTTGTTATTACCAAAGCCACACATATAAAAGGATCTGTCTTTCATCCTGGGACATTACTTGTTACACATATCTTTATCTTAGAACCAAAGTCCAAGACAAACTAATACTTTTCTAAGTATCCATCAATTGGACACTTTTAACTTATGCACACCAAGTTTCATAAGACCCACTTGATTGCCATGTCCCTGAAAGGAAAGAACACTAATAAACATATTCCTCTTATCACCCCATCACCACCCAGGGTTGTTTATCAAAGAGGAGACATCATCATGTCCTCTTGTTTCATCCTAGGTTCCTTGCCATCAGCATAGGAATTATAAGGATGATTACATATCATCACTCCTTCCTTTGTTATTGTCTAACATGTTCATGAACATTTTGTGATTACATCACATTTCCCATTTCCACATCATGGGAAAAGATCTTTACTATTCACACAGACTTTATCAAATAGGGATCACCTCCCTTGTTCTCTTTCTCTTTATCATGAGGATTATACTTTTTTTTACTTCCTCATACACACAAATTGATCTGAGATCATCTCAGATTCCATTTTATTACACTTAGGATGTGATAAAAACATTCATGCCATATTTTCAATTTCATTGTGCTCTTTAGATTGTTTCAAAATGATTACTTGAGCAGAGTAATAAAAAAGAAAGCAATCTAAGAGTTCCATACTTACCCCACCTTCAATAGTTGAATACCTGGCCAGGGTATACAAGTACTGAGATTAGGTAGTATGTACTTTGTTACTATCATATTCCTTACTTTTCATATCATCAAAACATAGGACTTTGCATCCATGGATTTTCTCCAGGAATCACTCTACACCTCATCCTCTTTCACACAGATAAGAGAAATTATAAAACATATAAAAGAATACTGAATAGAATATAAATTCTAGTCCTCATCATTTCTTCCCTATGTTTCCATAGGGAAATCAACAGGGAAGTCAATAACAACAATCTTTCTTATGATTATCAGATAAAATCAAGAGAAGGCATATCAAAATGAAAAAGATCTATCCAACTGTTACCCCTCACGGTCATCTACCATTTTAGGTTGACTCAACACATAGAGTCTAGATGTTTCATGTTGTTGCTTTTGACTTTTAACACTATTGGGTTGTATCTTTCATAAGCCCTACCGATTCTGCCTCGGTTGTTGGGTCATTTCCTCCCTTCTTATTAAAAAAAAGAGCTTAGTATGCTCAACATGTTCATATCTATAACATGTCTTGTCCTCGTATCATGGTCTTATCGGTCTTATTACCGATGTAGAAGCTAAGCCAAGAGTTCTTACTGGTGGAAAGTTAGGACTTTTGCCTTTACTTAGTGACTACTGCCCTGGTGCACTAGGCATTTATTGCACTGATGGCACCAAAAACTTTGGCTTTTTAGAACAACTAGGCAAATGTCTCTAAAATTATAGATACCTTACCTTAATTCTCAGCTTATTCCCCCTTCTTGGGCATTACCATCACAAATGTACTATCTGTCTATACTTATGGTAGAGTCTATTTTCTTGCCATATGTTAATCTTTCCCACATTTTCCAGTATTCCAACATGACTATGTCATTCAGGTGCCCTTATAGAGACCAAAGCTTCTGCATTAAGGACTGGTAACCTAGGTTGTAATGCTAGTATCCAGTCTACTATATGCATCAATGTTGTCCTAACTTTCCCAACAAGAGCATAAAAACATGATTCTCTATCTTGATTGGGTCAAGATGGGAATTCACAAGCACTCATTCTTATCTTGCCTGATCCCTTGCACCCTCTTCTGGTGTAGCAACATTGCTCTTAGCAACATGTTCCTCATATTCTCCATTCATTTTTAAACTTCACCCTTTCTTCTGCATAAGTAGAAGTTACTATAGGGTATACTGGAGGACACTAGAATAGACTCAACACCTTAGTCCTATGTCTCTATAGACTCAACAAACCTTAATATATGATACCAAAACTTGAAACGACCTCCACCAAATCGACAACCAAATCGTTATTAATAATGTGGAATAATCATATGCAGCAGATTAACAAAAATCACTAAAAATTAAAACCATTTTACAAAGAGATCCATTTCTAAGAAAACTCTTTAAGGAAGAACCAAAACCTTATATACATCATTGTTCACATTGTACATACACTGTACCATCTCTTTTCGAGGATAACATATAACAATTGCTTTGTCAAAACATATACTGAAGCAACATAAAACCTCGAGGCATACAAGCCAAAATCTCATATCGTTCATGAAACCATTATGAACTGACTCCAAGGACCTGAGATTATAGAGACAACACATAAGACTTCTATCTATAAGACATAATAGATAGTACACTCAATCTGACCTATTAGTGTTGTCCCTACTGCTGTTGATGTACCTCTACAGTATGGTCTCTACCTCTTTGTCCACGTCCACCAAAAATGTTGGTGACCAACAGGGTGAGCCCCATGTTCCAGCGAGAGATATAACTCTCCGCCAACAATATTATTATCACAGTAAAATAGTATAAAACTGGGCAGAGGATTCTTTTACATTAATAACATGATTTAATCACTATTTAAGCAGAGTAGAGTAATATCATCTTCTGAAGCATTGCAGCTATATATGATAAAATAGTCATCTATTCATTTTATAAGGAATATGAAGAACATGTATAACCTATATCCATTTAATATGTATAAAAGAAATGTAACATCAACCAATGATTTCTGTATTCAATCCTTAAGCAAATACGCTACATGGTTGATTATGTTTTACAATCACACTTATGCCCTGAGAAGATGAGGTATACCACTCATACTCCAACCGACCATGACTACGTAAATCATCAGTACCATACAAAGTCAATGGAAGAGACGCCTGCCATGACCTCACCCATCTCAGTCAGTGCGAGACCACAAGTAGGACATCTCATGTCATCTGCTAAATAGCTTTCCAGGGTATACTGGAAACATCACTATAGAGCTACAGCCACAACATGCACTCTCTTCAGGGAGATTTCAATTATCCATCCCCGACATTCATCATCATCAGGAGATTCATGATACATCCATCCCGACATTTATAACGAAGGATTGAGAGATCTCAGTTGTCTCACATCAATCCCTCATTAGGGCGTAAGGATATTCACGCCCAATCACCCCGACATATTAAAAAAAATGCCCTCTAGGAGATCCCGTGGGAAAACCCATTTCACCATTCAACAACTACTGATGCTGATGGATCTATTGTCAGGGCAATACATGATAAGATTCCACTTGATTAATTAAGTGCATTACTGTATCTTTTAGCATCGGTCAAGTTTTCAAACATGAATTACTATGACAAATGCTACAAAGAAAGGTGTAATACATCTATCAAGTACTTTTCAAAACTTTAGAACACATATAACATTTATGATCTCAATCCTTTATCTCATTACTAGGAATTCTCATCCCTCAACATTATCATCATCATGATTACTAGATCTGGGTATTCAAACCCTTAATTCATCACTGAACACTGTTACCACTTATCAGGTAACTATTACCTCTAGGTCCTCAGACCAAGGTATACATGATACTTGTTGTACAAGCATCTCAAATGTCTCACAAGGCCCATTAAATATATTGTCACCTCTCACTAGGAAACAAATAATCACATGGCTCATAAGGCCCATTAAGCATCTTGTCACCTATCACTAGGCAACAAATATTCACATGCCTCACTAGGCCCATTTA
Organism: Alisma plantago-aquatica; assembly: GCA_963693085.1. NCBI lineage: Eukaryota > Viridiplantae > Streptophyta > Magnoliopsida > Alismatales > Alismataceae > Alisma > Alisma plantago-aquatica. The sequence goes on from OY856412.1 coordinate 215,186,009, forward strand.
AATATTTATCATATAAAACATCATAGCACATACCTGGCTATACTCATCATCTCATGATACTTGCATGGTTAGTATTTCATGATAACAGCCATATCAAATACATATCAACACCATGCAAAACAACAATAATACCATTATCCCAATATTAGGGTTAGGATTTCCCTTTCTTATCGATTAGGATTTCACATACATATTATCACCCTTCATTAGGGTTAGGGTTTTCCATTATTAACCATTTAGGTTCTCAAGATCATATTATCAATGATCAAACCCTAATTCATTTTTCCACACATCCAGGAGCAAACATTAATAAGTATTCAGTCATACTTATTTATTCTCATCATTTATCATTAAATGATTATCAACACAAAGTATGAGTTTCTTTCTCATCCTCACTAGGATATTGATTACATCATACTTTATTAACTTGGCTTAACCCATTCTCAAGGCATGTTAGCCTACACTTATCGAGGTTCATTAAACTCATTACATCTTAATGTAACAATTGACATGCACACTTCATATGTTACTAATCCAAGTATATTGGATTTGAGGCGCATCAAGGTGTATCAGGTGCTGGATGTGATATTTATCATGCCTTGGTGTATCACATCCCTCATCACTTTTACCTTTCTTAAGTTCATCTACTTATCTTGTATTAGGGTATTTTCCATCCTAATACTTTATGCATTAACTCATCACATCTATCATGTAGTGTATTGGCCATAAGTCACATATTTGAATTACCCCACTATCATCAAGTGATATGGACTCATCTTAGGTTAAGACATTGTTGATATAGGATTGACCATTATCATTCACTTTAGGTGTTTCACCTATCAAGGTATGAGCCACACCATTACTCGGTGTTACACTCATCACTCCTAAGAGTGTCTTTCCCTCACCTTTACAAGGTGTATTGGGTTGAATCATGTATGTCAAGTTGAACACATGTATTGGGTTAGGTGTATATTGAGCTAGGGATCATAATGTCCCTCATACCCTTACCCATCAAGGTATCAACCCTTCTAATCATATGGTGAATCACCTTCACCATACATGGATATAACATCCTCACCTCTTTTGAAGATATTGGCCACATCATACTTTAGTGTATTGTCCATCACATGTTCTAGGGTATTAACCACCTTACCACTTTTGTCATCTAGTGTATTGGGTTACCCACCATATCATTTTAGAGATATGTGCTCAACACCATATCATCCTAGAGGTGTATGCTTAACCCAATATCGATTTAGAGGTGTATCCTTGCTACCCATATCACTTTAGAGGTGTATGTATGTTTACCATATCGGGCAAGAGGTGTATGCTTGCTTTCCATATCACTTTAGAGGTGTATGTGTGCTTACCATATCGAGCAAGAGGTGTATGCTTGCTTTACACCATATCGGGAAGAGTGGTGTGTGTGCTTAACCCCATATCGGGCAGAGGGGTGTGTGTGTGCTTCACACCATATCAGATAGAGAGGTGTGTGCGCTTCACACCATATCGGGTAGAGAGGTGTGTGTGTGTTTCACACCATATTGGGCAGAGAGGTGTGTATGCTTCACACCATATCGGACAGAGAGGTGTATGCTTCAACACGATATCACTTTACCCTTGATGATGTCATCACCATCAACCTCCAGACTCTTGTTCTTAATATTCTAAGTCATGGACAATAGTTGCATGAAGCTTTTAGAACTCAAAGGATCATCAATTATTCAAGAGAAATCAAAATTGCAAGTAGATCAACAAGTATGACAAAATTGAAAGTGCATAATAATATAGTTGGGTTCAAGTTATATAACCCACCTAAAGAACAACTTCAAAGCTCCACGATCCAAATTTCCACGTTACTAAGGTTGAAGATGACTTCACAACTCCTCTATATGCAAAGAATCATCATGGTAAGCATTTGGTGAAGAATAAAAGAAAGGAAGATCATAACCCTAGATTCATGCTTCAATCCAAGGTTGAAGATGATCATGGCCTTACCATAGGGTTAGGACTTGAGATCCTTCTTGATAATTAGAACCTTGCACAATACCTCACTACTAATGAACGATATGCCATCACTTTTGTCCGATATCCTACTCACTTGTGGCCAAAAACACTCCACTTGGCCGATATCAACATGCTATGGCCAATATCAACATGCTATGGCCGATACCACTTGCTATGGCTGATACCAAGGCCCTATGAACGATACCACATCACCTATGCATGATACCATGGCTCTATGCACGATATACAAGAGCAAGGAGGTGTTAGGATTCGAAAACGTTCACTAAGGGGTGAAAGGAAGGGTATATATACTTGAGGTTTATGGGAGAGAGTGTATATGAGGTGTCATCACCTTACTACTAGTAGGTGCCACATGGCCATGAATGGATTGACACATGCACTTGCATGAACTCCATATTTATCTTGCCATGAAAAATAAAAACTTGAGGATAATGCAAGGGATAAGGGTCGGCCCCCTTTGGTTATCTTCTAGGACAAGCCACTTCCACTCACATTATTATATTCACAATTCAATGCAACCTTTTCCAAAGGAAAGTTGTAAGCTGATATCCATTGCTTTATTGAGGTGCTTAACTCTCTTTTGAAAAGTCAAAGAGTTAAAAAAATGATATATGGGCCTCCACTTTGGCTCCTTGGCCGATAGGGACTCCCATTTAGCACCACAACCCGATACACTCAATACAAGCTCAAATTAGGGTTTCCATTCAACCCCTTTCTTGGTCTTTTCATCACCAAGAACACTACCACTCATAAATGATTAATACATGGTGTATCATTCTTTATATCTCATCTAAATGATACATAAATGAAGTAGTAACACTTTAGAGGTGGTAATTTGCATATCAACCCTACATTTTGGGTAAATTACAATTGTACCAAAATTGGTGCACAAGGTACTAGCATTATTCAAACAAGTTCAAACTTGGCATTTAGGCTTTCCACAAGCCACCACTTAGAATCATTCTCTCTCTTATGATGTAAAACACTTGGGGCTTGTTCAACACGTGACATATTGCAATATAACCCCTCATCTTGGGTAAATTGCACTTTGGTCCAAAACAAAGGAACATTGCTCAAACAACATTCAATCAAGACCAAACTTGGAACATAAGTGTGTCACATGATAAAAAAACTCCTTAGATGATTATATTAAAGTTCTAAGAAACTTTATTAGCCAAAACAAATAGGGTTTAACTCATAACCCAGGTCAGGGTCATTACACCACCGATACAATCCCTTTTATACATATAATGTCACATATGGAGTGACACTAAAGTAATGATAAAATTACAATGTAGAACCTTACAATTGTGACAACTAAATACAAAAGCTACTGAACATTCTATTATTCAATACCTTCCTTCATTATGGATGTAGCTTCGAGAAATAAAAGCTTGTGCCTTATAAGACCAATTGTCATTTCGGTAGAGGTTTAGTAAGAACATCAACTAAAATTGCTCTTAATAAGAGACATGTGTAGTGACAATGCGATCAAGAGGCACCTTTTTCTAACAAAGTGGTAATTGATTTCAACAAAATTTGTTCTGGCATGGAAGACTAGATTAACAATGAGTTGAAGAGCACTCATACTGTCACAATATAGAAAATATGATCCATATGTAGTGACATGAATATCCTTTAGAATGAAAGAAATCCAAATAAGCTCAGCTGTAGTAGAAGCCAAAGCTTTGTACTTCGCTTCACAACTGGATCTAGAAACTATTTATTATTTCTTTACACTCCATGAGATACATGTATTTCCCAAGAATACACAAAACCAAGTGGTGGATCTTCTTGTATATGGACATCCTACCTAGTCACTATAGGCACAAATTTGTAGAGGCAAAGTTGCACATATAAGAATTCCAATGGATGATGTGCCCTTTAGATAATGAATTATTCTTCTAGCAAGAAGAAAGTGATGCACCATAGGATTAGCCATATGCTGATATGAAGTATTGACAACAATTAAAATATCAGGTCAAGTTATTGTTACATACTCCAAACACCCAAGTAATCTTTGGTATAGCGAGTGCTCATAAAATCTCATCTCTTATGTATCATTATGAAAATCTAGAGCAATTGGTGTGGATATCGATTTACAGTCAATCATTTAAGCTTGTTCAAGTACATCAACAATGCATTTTTCTTGTCTGAAGAAGAGTTCGAATGTATTGTTTAGTAACTTGTATACCCAAAAAGTAATTTAGCTTTCTAAGGTTGCATAGATCAAAGGTATCAATGGGATCTTATTGAAATATGTGTAGAAACTTGGAACAATTTCCAGACAAAGTCATAAGATGTTAGACAGTCACTGAGCTTATTGAACCAAGCCCTTAGGGCCTTCTTCAATCCATACAGGTCCTTTGTGAGTTTTCAAATGTAATTCAGATGAGTTTCATCAACAAACCCTATAGGTTGCTTCATGTAAATAGGTTCATTGAGATCACCATTCAAGAATGCGCTACATATATCAATTTGTAGCAAAGACCACTAGGAACTGATATCTATGGTTAGGACAGTTCTAACTATGTCTGCTTTGACTATAGGACTAAATGTTTCAAAACAATCACTTCCCTCTTATTGCATAAACCCCTTGGCCACTAACGTGGCTTTAATATGGTCAGGGGATCCATCAACTTTCAGTTATCTTTTATATACTTATTTGTAATCAATTAGGTTGCAATGCTGTGCTCTTTGGATAAGAGTCCAAATGTTGATCTTGTGTAGAGTATTTATTTCTTGAGACATAGCCTCAAACTATAATGGATTTTGTATGGATAATTTTGTACTATGAGGAATAGTATGAACTAAGCTAGTCATCGTAGCATATTTGGATTTGGGTATGTGAATACCAGCCTTAGCTCTGTTAGTCATTCCATGTGTAAGAGGAGCATGTGTTCGGAAATCGGGTAACAAATAAGGTAGAAAAAACAAAAATCTAATGCCTAATTCTTGAACCAGCAGATCACGTTAACAATGTTATATCTAGGAAACGGGTATGCAAGAGATATACTTGGTTATGAGCAAGTCCACTAACTACCCTTGTAGAGGCTTGATTTTTTCACAAGAAATACTTGGATAGTTGTCAACGAAAGTCTCTTGGTGTAGTACCATGGACAATGGTTGACGACATCCCGCTAGTAAGTGGTAATAGCCTCCACACCTCTATGTAGTTCATTCAGACCACCGGGAACTCCACATTGTGCTACTAGAGCCAACAAGAAGGAGTTGTGCCTTCGAACATCAACCTACTAGGTTTGATTTGCTCTCCCATATCGTCTCTACCTTGCTATCTCTCCCTTTTACATGTAAGACTTTCTAGGGATCTCTAGTTACCACAACTAGATAAGGCAACACTTGTCAGGAAGTATTGTTGTTGTGCCTCTTAAAAGCCTTGACTGCCTCACTATTTATAGGAGGGCCACTGTTAAATTTTCCAGATCAACTGGGAGTCAAAAAGACGGGTTCTCATGAATTTTCTAGAAGTTGCAAACCATGAAATGATTGGTTCACTATTCAACCGGTCGATTCACATGTGAAATGATCTATTCAACACTTGAATCCATTGGCTAACTTTCTTTCCTACTTTCAATCACATTGGCTTTCAATATTTGGTTAATGCACAACATGACGTCAACATCAATCCTTGATCCAATTGTATTGAGAATTGAACTGGGCAATTCACAAATTGAACCGGTTGGTTCACTAATTGAACTGGTCGATACGTGTCCCAATTCAGGTAATGTTTACCCAATATTGTTCAAATTGACCTGACACTTGAATCGATCGCTTCAACACTTGAATTGGTCGGTTCACAATCCTTTTAGTCAATTTTCAGCCATTGATGTTTAAATTGAGTATCTAAACACTTTAGTAATCAAATTAAACCATATTCATGAGTAAAATCCTTTCCCAAGTGCATCCTGTGTGTGTTACCCTATAGGTCCCAAATTATGTTGGCAGAGAATGTCCATAATGATTTTATGACATCACAAACAATGAAAAATATCTAGCAACACATCATTGCTACCCAAGTAATTTAAAAGTTGGATAACAATTTTAACTTACAATCTATGATCAGTGTTATAGTGGTCATATAGTTATCTCTATCTCTGATGTCCGGATTGCACTCGAGGCATGGAATCAAAATCCTCCTCAATGTTCACTCCATATTCCTTGAACTAGAGCAAATTGTATGAGATGCATGTGAGTTCACATATCACATATTGAGTCATACGAGTATGTCCATACATTTCTACACCACTCATACTCAACCCCCACAAGTCACAATGTACCCGGGCATCATGTTTATAGAAACCCTCATTCAAGGTCACGCTGTATGATGTCAAAATTACATTGAACGACATGTGATGAGTGTAGTGACTTCATGTCTAAGAAACCACAATCACCACCATCACTATGAGAGATGATTCTAACTACCATTTCATGGTCTCCATATATCACTCTATCTAATACACTATTCTCTAACATGTATCTATGTGTTTGACTTGATATCACATATCATAACTAACAAGACTCTATCATCAGTCAACACACACTCTAGTCTTATGTATTATTGTTGTCTATTTTGTTTTCATAGTAATGTCCGTCTTGGGACATAACAATAATATATGTACTCTTATCATACATATGATCTCATTATTCATGTCCTCAACCTTAAGACATATGTCATTGAGAAACATCATTATTTAAACATCTAGTATGTTTGTGTCATCATATCATGATTGAGACAAACATAATAGATTAAATTACCTTTATCATTATTAAATCAGGTATTTGATGCCCCATTACAATCATTGTATGATTGGCTCTCTGGGCATACATACCGAAAACATGTGGTTCTTGACATGAGATATCAGCTTGCACTTTATAGCCTAAAGTAAGAGTGTTTCTATTTGATGGGACAACCTCTTCAGATGACAAATCACATTGATAATCATTTTATATAGCTAGTTGTTCACTAGAGACAAGAGCTGCAATATCAAGAATGGCATTATTTTATGGAATATCATCCTGGTCATCAACCTTATTTAAAAAGACACCAATTGACTAAAGATGAACAAAATTATCAATGATATTCTTGTCCTCTAAAGTGTGGTTAGTTGGTACATTAAAAAAATCATAATTTCAAGTTAATTTTATAAGAACTACATTGTCAGATATTTGTTGTTTATACGAGAATAAATTCTCATTAAACACAACATTTCTAGAGTAATATTCCCATTAATTTGAATGTGCAGACATAGATATCCCTTGAACTTGTCATTGTATCCCAAAAAATACAAGCTAAAGACCTTGATTCAAGTTTGTGTTTGGTATAATCCTAAAGGCATGGAAAACATAAGCATCCAAATATCTTGACCATGTCAAAATCATGATTCTTTTTGAAAATCTTCTAAATATGTGAGTGATATTCATGAATTTTTCTTCAAAGACAATTGAATATAAATTTTCTGATGCAAAAGCTTCAACCTCAAATTTAGTAGGTACATGTCCTTCAATGAGCATGGACATGCCAAGTTCAAGAATGTGTATATGTTTTCCTTCTACAAAACCAACTTGTTCATGTGTCTGAGGGAAACTAACAATGTGAAAAATTCTTTTTTTTTTCAATAGAAAATCATGCATCCTTGCATTAATAAACTCACCAACACCATCAGTCACAAGTCCTTTTATTAATCATAGAATTGAACCTCGATCATATTACAAAAGTATTCAAACATAGAAAAAAAAATCTTTCCTTTCTTTAGAGGATAAAACTACGAGAATCCACTATATTCATCAACTAGTAAAGCATAATATTGGAATCCATGTGTAGAAATGACAAGTGATTTCCCCCAATAATCACTATATATCTAACCAAAAGGAATAGTTATTTTTACATGATTATTCTAGAAAGGAAGTCTGTGACTTTTACTAGGTGCACAACTATTATAGGAATCAATCATGCTATGACTGCTTATTTTCGATGTACTTTAGAATCTTTTGGTGTGGATGTCCTAGTCATTTGTGCCACAAGTTGGATGAATACTTTTGTAGGATTATAACATTGAAGGATTGAGCCACTGTGGATTTCAGAACATACATCCCATCATCTTTCATCCTTCCCTTCCCCATAGTGAAATGACTCTATAAGTGCATGACTAGAAAGAGATCTCAAAAGAATATAAAGTAACATGTATAATCTCTAGGGTCGATCTACAATTATATGTTCTTCTTCAATTTTGAAACAACTAGATGTTGAGTTTTGTGGAGGAAACACATGTAGTGGAAGCAACAAAAATATATTTCCACGCAACCCACAACAGGATCTCGTTGAAAACAACATATTCAAAAAGAGTGTTCATGGGACATACCTTGTTGCGGAGCAAGTTCGGCAATGCACCGCTGCACGATGGCGTGTAATGCTCCTGGCTTACACGGATGGTACTTCTCACCCATATTCTGAATGTGTCATGGAAAGATCCGACAATGCTCCTTTTGTGTGGTGATCTACACCACTCATAACACATATGGACGGTCGTTGACGTCCTCGAAATGCAGGCATCTCTAATTCATCCACGCGGATGGACTGGAACTTTACGTCATGCTTCCTAAGCTGGTGAGAAGGAGTAGCCTCTATGTGATGATGTGCTAGTGTCACAGTACTCTCCTTTCTCTCCTAAGGATGGTGACAGCTAGGGTTTACATACATGAGCGTAAACTAAAAAGCCTCTCTCAATATCTTATAAAGACATTGGCCGTCAATCCGCTTTAAGTAGGAGATGAAAGGAAGCAAGGTTTCCTAAACCCTTCAGTAAACAGAAATACTTTGTTAATTAAAATGCTCATGGATTAATTAGAATATTTTAGAATTAATTAATTAATCAATCAATCACATTAATTGATTAATTAATATCCGACTCCATGCAATCGCTCAGGATAGCTCTATGGGCATACATACCAACAGAATCCCACTTGCACTTAGAGCCAGTCACTTCAATTAATTGACTCAAATATTTTAAAATATTCCAATATTATTCTAATGGATTACATAAACATTTTAGTAATCAATTTGATTCGAAACAATTCTAATCAAATCCACAATTATACTCTTATTCCAACACATCCTATGCGTGTGACCCGGTAGGCTCCAAATTACGTTGGTAGTGGTATCCATAATCATATTATGATTTCACAAGAAATGATTGGTATCTAGCAAGACTTCATTACCACCCAAGTAATTGGAGAAGTTGGAGAACAACTTAACCTATCATTCATGACTGGTGTTATAGTGATTGTATAGTTCCTTTGTCGCTGATATCCGAATTGAACTCGAGTCATGGAATGTCATCCTCTCAACATTCAATCCATGTTCCTTGAACTAGAGCAGACTATCTGAGATATATGTAAGCTCAATATCACATATTAACTGACATTAGCATAGCCACACATTTCTCATTCTCTCTTATCAAGTGGCCAAAAGATCAAATTCCCATAGGAAGGACAAATTCCATCTATATCTGTAATACCCCTGACCTGGGTTATAAGGTAACCCTATTTGTTTTGGCTAATAAAGTTGCTTCTAACCTTAATATAATCTTATAAGGTGTCTTATTATCATGTGACACACTTATGTTTCTAGTTTGGTTCCGATTGAATGCTATTTAAGCAATTTTCCTTTATTTTGGACTAAAGTGAAATTTACCCAATATGAGGGGTTATGCTGCAATTGACACATGTTGAATGTGCCTTATGTGTTTTAGTATCATAATAGAGAGAATGATGCAATGTGGTGGCTTGTGGAAAGCCTAAATTCCAAGTTTGAACATGTTTGAACAATGCTGGTACCTTGTGCACCAATTTTGGTACAATTTGTAATTTACCCAAAATGTGGGGTTGATATGCAAATTACCACCTCTAGAGTGTCCCTACTCCATCCTAGTATCATTTAGAGGAGATATAAAGAAGGAGACACCATGTTTGAATCAATTGAGAGTGATGGTAATCTTGGTGATGAAATGACCAAGAAAAGGGTTGAATATGAAAGCTTAACTTGAGTTGTATCAAGTTGAAAAACTTATATATGAGTGCCTATCGGCCATGGATCCATAGGAAAAGCCTCATATCGTTTTCAGAACCCTTGGAATAGGGCATATCGTGCAAAGCACCTCAAGGAGGTGAGGTGTGACGGCCAACAAATTTCCTTAGAAAAAGTGTATCGACTTGACTTAAAATAATGATTAAACATAGATGACTTATCCAAATGGGTAAGTGATGGACGAATTTGCATCTCTAGATGATCCCAACCTTTTTGCATGTCAATATAGATGTTGATGCATTCATGTACATGTGTCACCCATGCATGACACGTGGCACCTACTAGCTCAAATTGATGACACCTCATATTTACCTTCCTTCATGAGCAACAAGTATATATACCCTTAGTTTCACCCTTTAATGGAATTTTTCGACCCTTACCACCCTCCTACCCTAAGGTATCATGCATAGAATTCCCATATCGTGAAGGGATTCTATGGTATCGTGCATGGGCCTTGGGGTATCTCCCATGGTAAGATCATATCGCCCAAGTAGGTGACATTGGCCATATTGGGTGATATCGGCCATAGAGTGAAGAGTTTTGACTCCAAGTGAGTACCATATCATGAAAGTGAGTGTTATGTCATGCACGAGGGGTGGCATATCGTGCAAAGGCACAATGGTATCATGCAAAGGTGTTAAGGAGAAAGAAGGATCTCATAATTAACCCTAAGGTGAGCCACAATGTCGTTTTCAAGCTTGAATTGAAGCATGGAATTAGGGTTTTGATCTTCTTTCTTTTCTTCTTCGCCAATTGCTTATCCATGGTGATTTCTTGTATTTAGAAGAGTTGAGAAGTTCATCTTCAACCTTAGGAACATGGATCTTTGGATCTTGGTGCTTTGAAGTTGTTCTTAAGGTGGGTTATATAACTTGAACTCAACCATGTTATTATTCATCACCTAAATTGCTATACTTGGTGAAATACTTTTAATTCCGAAATTTTCTGAAATAGTTGATGAAATTATGAGTTCTAGTAATTTCGTAGACCTATTTCCATGAATTATATCAGTTAGAACAAAGGTATAGAGCTTGAAGAAGATGGTGTCACTTTGTAAAAGTGATATCAGGATCAAGTATATAAACAAGTAGCTCTAACCCGATATGATGATGCACCTACTTCACTAAAATGATAGGAAGTCTAGAATTGACTCAATGCATGATACTAGGTTAATTGTATACTTGTAAGTTGACAGGAAACCCTAATTTGGGTAACCCGATATAAGTGAAGAGTAACAAGTGTTATTGCATGATATGATCATATAATACATCATTGGTACTTAGTATCATGAGGCCTACATGACCTTGCATGACATGGTTGCACGACATGAACTTGCATGATAGGGTTGCACGATACACAACCCTAGAGGATAAGGTAGCCCGACATGGTGATGAGTTGATACTTCTTAAACATCATGGGCGACACATGTATGTGCCATGTGCCCGTCACAACCAAATCTAACCCGACATGGGTGTTGCAACTTAATGTTTGATGGTGTAGCCCAATATGGCTTGGTTCCCTATACACCTAGTGACTTGAATATTGGGTTGAGCCTGATATGGCAAACCCTAATCCGTCACGGCCAACCATAGATGGTGAGCCACCCTATATGGTGATTGATTACACCTCTAGCCGACATGGTGATAGATTAATACCTCATGCACGACATGGGTAATACACACAAAACCTCTAGCCCGATATGAATGGTGTTGATATATTTTCAACCCGATATGGTGGTCTCTATACACCTACAACCCGATATGATGAACATATGCACACCTCCAACCCAAGACACCTTGTAGAGGTGAGGGAGACACTCTCTTAGGAGTGATGAGTGTAACATCAAGTAATGGTGTGACTGATAGCTTGATAGTGAAACACCTAGAGTGGTTGATAATGAACAACCTTATATTAACAATGCTTCAACCTGAGATGAGTCCATACCAATTGATGATGATTGGACAATTCAAATGTATGATTTATGATCAATACACTACATGATAAATGTGACAGGTTAGTGTATAGAGTATTAGGATGGGAAATACCCTAATACAAGATAAGTTGATGAAATTAAGCAAGTTAAAAGTGATGAGGGAAGTGATACATCAAGATATGATAAATATCACATCCAACACGTCAAGGTTGGTATACATTGACGCACCTCAAATCCAATATACTTGGGTGAGTAATACATGAAGTGTGTCATATCAATTGTTACATTAAGATGTAATGAGTTTAATGCACTTTGATAAGTGTAGGCTAACATACCTTGATAAAGAGTTAAGCCAAGTCAATTAAGTATGATGTAATCATACTCTGGTAAGGATGAGAGAGAAACTCATACCTTGTGTTGATGATTCATTTAATGATAAATGATAAATAAGTATGATTGAATACTTATGATATCAATGTATGCTCCTAGATGTATGGATCAATGAATTAGGGTTTGGATTAATAATATGAACATGAAACCCTAATCGGCTATAAAGGGAAACCCTAACCCTAATAATGGGAAGACTGTATTTCTCTTATTGCATAAGCCTTATAAGGCATGTTAAATACTTTTATAACAAGTATAATGCTTAGTGGCCTTGTGAGCCATGTGTATAAGTTGTTGCCTAGTGAGAGGTGACAAGATGTGAATGGACTTGTGAGCCATGTGTATAAGTTGTTTCCTAGTGAGAGGTGACAAGATATGAATGGCCTTGTGAGCCATGAGAATACTTGTACAACAAGTGGAATGAATACCTTGGTCTGAGGACCTAGAGGTAATGGTTACTGGTTATAGAGGTAACAATGTTATGTGATGAATACTCAGATTCTATAATCATGATAATGATGATAATAAGGGACGAGAATTTCCAGTAATGTGAAAAGGGACTGAGATTCCAAGTATCATGTGATTTAAAGATATGCAAAGTATGTGATAAACGTATTACACCTTTCTTTGTAGAATTTGTTGTGATTGATAATGATAACTTGTTTGATGCTAAAAGAATGTTGTAATGCATGTAATATATCACTAGAAACTATAAAACATTGCCCTGACCTTAGATCCATCAGTGTCAGAACATGCTGATGGTGAAACGGGTTGCTCCGCGGCATAACCTGGAATGCATACTTTTGAGTATGTGGGGACGTAAGTACAGACGGCCAGACATGAGCTAATCCTCTTACGATGAGGATTTGGATATATGCCTTATCCTGGCTCGAGTGTGACTTTGGTCGTAGACTCTATGTTGAGCATGGTGAACTGCCCATGGCTCAGAGTATGGTGCATGTATCGCCATGACTTAGTAACTGGGGACAGTTGTTAGTAGATGTTTCACCTAAGAGAGCACAGTTGATGTTGTGGCTCTAAGCGAAGATGCCCATGTACCCCGGCACAGCTTGTTAGCAGTGACACGAGATGTCCTGCATGTAGTCTCGTACTGATCGAGGCAGTCTGAGGTCATGGAAACTGACTCTACCATTGACCTTGTATGGCACCGACTTGTGAGAAGTTTGTGGTCGGTTGGAGATGAATGGGGTACACTTCATCTCCTCATGGCATAAGCATGATTGTTAAAATATGTTCAGCCATGTAGCATATCTACTTAAGGATGGAATATAAGAAACATTGCTTGATGCACAATTTAGTTATACATCCTAGTTGTTAGATGTTAATTATGTTTCTTTACATTCCTTGCAAAGCAGATAGATGATTCATACTCTACCATGGGTAGATGCAATGTTCTCCTTAAGAAAGGAGATTACTTTATTCTATTCATATAGTGATTTATCCTGCTTGTCAATATAAAAAGAACCTCTGCTCAGTTTATAATTGCTTAATCTGTGATAATAATATGGTCGGCGGAGAGTTATATCTCTCACTGGGACAATTACAATTGTCTCACCCCAGTGGGATCCAAATTTTTAGGTGGACGTGCACGAGGAGGTGAAGACCTTTTTGCAGAGAAGGAACAACAACTGAGGTAGTAGTGATAGCTCAGGTTGTACTATCTGTCGTATCTTGTAGATAGAAGTCCTATGTGTTGTCTCTGTACTCTCAGGTCCTTGGAGTTGATTCGTATTGGTTTCATGAATAATCTGAGATTTGGGCTTGAATGTCTAGTATGTGCTTTAATAGAGCAATTGTTATATGTTGTCCTCGAGAGAAAATGATCGATGTTGTACAATGTAATCATGATATGTATGAGTTTTGGATCTTTTAGTAAAAGTTTTTTGGACAAGGATCTCCTTGCAAAATGGTTTTAATTTTTAGTGATTTTTGTTAATCCGTTGATTATGGTTATTTCACTTAATTAATGATGATTTGTATGTCGGTTTGATGTCGGTCGTTACAATATCACTCACAATCATCCCCATGTGTCACAATGCACCCAAGCACCATCTTTATGGCAATCCTTATTCTGGACCATAGGACACATCATAGAAATAGTAAAGTTTTTGAAATCAGAACCTAGTCCACTCTATCACTAGTAAACTTTGTCATCATCTTTGAGATATTTTCTAATGGCTTGGAATTGATCACAAAAAAGTTTGAATTCACAAAGATAATTGGTCGTATACTTTTTTTTTCTGGATGTGATAATTTTTTGTTGTTAATTCAAACCCTCTTGATTGAGTAGACTTGCAAAAGTTCTTTGATAGTTCTCTCCAAATTTTCTTTGAGGTTGTCAGGTCTACAAAAATGCCAAGGACCTCTTCTGTTAGGGTTCCCGTGATCCATCCATTGACGAGGCGGCCCGTTCTCATGCACATCATGTTGTTTGGATTTGATGCCATTTCTCCTTCATCATACACAAGGAGTTTCACCGAATGTGGGTCCGGTCTGTCGATGAAGATCTTGAGAAATTTGCTTTCAATAAACATTCTGATATGTACTTCCCAGTACATGTAGTTGTTTCTATTCAGCTTGAGAGAGATGGAGTTGGAAATAATCTTGCCAACCAGAAAGGGATATTTTAGTGGAAGAGTGTTGGAGGTATATGATGCAGCAGAGGTCACCCTTTTCGATCATAATGATCTGATACCATTTTAAAAAATAGACAAGAAAGAAGATTGGAAAACCCTAGATTGGGTGAGAGAGAGGAAGAAGGCATAAAAGCTTGCTTTCACTCAAGTGAAATGAATCTTGGTGATACAAACAATGTATCGATACACTTCCTTTTATACATATAATGTCACATATTGCATAAAACTCAAGTAGTGATAAAGTTACAATATAGACCTTTATGATTGAGAACATTATTTATAGACGTTATTGTGATTTTATCATCCAATAAACACAAGAAAGATAGAAAATGTATGCTGGCCCCACACAGAATGGACAAAGTTTTTTTGTAGAAGTTTTGTTTTTCCAAAAGTGAGACCCTTGAAGTGAATTTCTAGGTCATAGTTCAATGTCAAGTTGATCCCTAGGTATGTATTATCTTTTGATATCCTTCAGTGAGTCGGGGAATGTGTATATAGTCTAATCTTTCCTCCTTCCTAATAAAATATACATGACATGTTTCATGTTTCTTTCTAGAAGAAGTACGTTAAAGACCGCTCTCATCTATTATGCGAGCACCTGTTACACTAAACGAGATTACTCAAAACATAAAATACAATCAATCACTAATTAATCACATACCCAAAAATATGGGTAAATTAAAACCAATTTCAACATCAACACCCGCTCAACAACATTTGCATAAGAGCACAACATCTTTCTTGTATCCATACTATGCCAAGAATTGGATACAAATTGGTCTATCACCTTAGCCACAACATATATACACAGGAGAATAATATTCATATATGTCACACAAATAAGCATTAGTATGCTAACAAAATTCTGATTCGTTTGAAACACCATATACAAACTTTTCTTGCCCGAACCTGAGAGTACAGGGATGACTCTAGGACACACTAGACATCTAATTAACTTTCTCAGAGATTCATTACTATAGATCCTCTTTTCTGCCACATGTTTGTTTCTGTCACTTCCGATTACCTAAAAAAATGTGGCAAACCACAAGGGTGAGACCCATGTCCCAGCAAGAGATATAATCTCCAACAATGTTTATTGATTACAACATTTTTAAGTAATTAAATAGTTAAGAAATTTAATCAGATATAACAAATAAGCTCAACAACACTGATGATTATCAAAATACATAAAGGAGCAGATAATAACTATCATCATTAGCCAGACTATCATCCTTTATCTTGTTGACAATAAAAACAATTCAGTAGCATAAGCATATCTAGCATCATGAGCAAGTCTGGTAACATAGAATCTCTATAATTATGAATAAGTCTAGCCACATAAGCATAGATAACAACATTATCATGTCTAATAGGTTGAACATATCAACATCATAAAAAGAGCTAACAACATAAGCAAAACTATATGGATAAGCATGATCAACAGTATATGCATCTCTAGTTACAAAGACATGGCTAGCATGCTAAACATAACTAACAACATGATATAGCTAGCATCATGATTATAATCAATAGTAGCAGCATAGTTGTCAACATAATCATGGCTACTGTATGTACGCATCTTCAATCTTAAGCATATCCACAACATAAGTATATCTACTATGTCTTAATTGCACTAAGCATCATCTTTATGTAAAGAGAAGATACAAGGGTTATCATCCAATGTGAAGCGTCATGTATAACCCTAAGCAGATATGCTATATGACTGTATTACATCTTTTATTATGCCTTGAGGAAATTGAGAATACCAATCAAAATCCAACTGACCGCTGGTAATACGAAATTAGTGCCATACAAGATCTAGGAAGAGCTGAACTCCTAAGATCTTCTCCGCCCCCGGTCAGTACGGGTCCGCCACAACAACACATAAGGTCAAGCTGCTAACATCCTAGTCCGTCCTGGGTATAGGTCACGACACTAGTGAAAGGAGGTGGGTACACATACCCTACCATCTGAGGTACAACCGCAGTTGTCCTCAAATCTTATCACATATATAATCACAAAGACACGACCACAACTATTCTCAATCACATCAGATGTATGAGGCATGACCATAGCCAACCTCCACAATCTGCATTGTGGATGACAAGGATATATCCTCAAGTTGCCACCCCCACATACTCAACAATATGCGCTCTGAGTTTCTCTTAAGAATACTCATTTCACCATATGGCAAATTATGACACTCATATGGATCTATGGCACATGGCACTACATGTTTAGAGTTTCACTTGATTAGTTAAGCCAATTGGGTGAATTAAGGCTACATCAAACAAGTGGACATACAAGCCCTAATTCACTTCTAGCAATCATATAAATATAAAAACTTGAAAAGATATAAAATGTATGAAACATAATTTCTCATCTCATCATCACATGGTACTATTCACTTGCCATTCATGAGACTACACTAGTCATCATACTATCACAAGATATAAATCCTTTTCACAATATCACAGGGTATCAACTCTTATCAACACAAGAGGATTACACCTCATTCAGGGCTCAACCATGCCCAAAGGTCATTAAGACCATAATATCACAGGATATAAATCCTTTTCACAATATCACAGGGTATCAACCCTTATCAACACAAGAGGATTACACCTCATTCAGAGCTCAACCATTCCCAAAGGTCATTAAGACCATCATAATATTCCCTGCAAGATCATCATTATCTTTGCATGCCTTATAACAAGTCTCAACAACATCATTTACATATAATACACCAGATCATCACAATATTGCATTTATGAGCTAGGAGATATTCATAAACAATCATATCAGGGTTATATCAACATTAAGAACATTCATTTAATTCATCAACATGCAAGGAATCTAGATATGATTACCCTCATCATATTCATAATGCACATGTTTAGCATAAGAAAGTATCAACCATGTGGCTATGATAACCACCAATTAACACATTAAGGTTATGATCATGTTAAAGAGGTTATTCCACCATAATTCCAACATATAACAATGTTAAACATGAATACTCATATTTATCTAATTGCATTAGAGTTAGGTTCAACATGATAAATTATATCAATGTTACTAATCAACACTCATACTCAAACACTAACTCACGACATCCCCATTGGATCATGGATGCATAAGGTGAAGAATCACCATCACATTCCACACTATTCTCAAGTGTGAACCCACACATAAATCAAGGTGTAACCATCAGGTTATATCATACTAGGGTTTCAACAATAATAGAGTACTCCGTGACTGTATTAGTCATTCAAGGACTATTCATACCCAATTACCATCATTTAGGTATATTAAAGCTAGGTATAATAAGCTATACCTCATTAGGGTTACATATTAATACAATATGATTATCCCTTCTATTCATATGAGTTAATAAGTAAGAATACCTTATTAAGGATAACCCTCCATTTGTTCCATCATCATTCAACCCAGACCACCATACCACAATGTCACCCAGAAGCATTGGAGTATTTAAAAGGTAAGACCATTGGTTGTTTACATTCAACACCTTAGATAGCCACCTATGAAGTCCTTGATTTGTTCTCTAGAAAGAGTCACCATATAACCCTAGACATCCCTTGATAATCAACACAAAAAGTTCCATTGAGAGTAGGGTAAAACCCACAATCGACTATTCAGTTAAAACAAGCCATTCATTGTCAACAATTAAGCTCCTTAAGTTGATCATATAAAGGAAACCATATAAATCACATTATTAGGACCAACATATTATATTATCCATAATTCCACCTTAATGGAGGAATAAACAATAGATCTCGACCATTGGGTCAAGTTCATATGTTAAAACCATCAATTATAGTATAGGTCTGACCACTGCATCAAGTGACCCAAGAAACCATGGTCTAAGGCTTAATTGATGATACCGATACAATGATTAACTCAAAATAGGTTGTAGATACCTGATCCGCCATCATTAGTTATCATGAAATCACCATAAGTTGTTAGATCAACACTATATTCATTAATCAACATCAAATATTAAGATAATGTCAACGTTGATTGATAACATCGGTAGGGTACTTGATAATTGATCATTAAACTTCTAATTGATACAAAACTTGACCTAAGGGGTGACCATAGGTTTTCACCATAATATTACACCTTGGACCACAATCATCAGTTGTCATGAAGACAACACCATAGGATTGTTGCAATGGTACCATCATCGGGTCAGGGTTTATAGAAGAAATCAGCTTAAAACCCTAAAATTGACCATTGGTTGATAGGTTCTTAGCACCATAGGTTGTAAACAAACATGATCCAAGTCATATAATACCTTAGGAATAAAGTACACACGATCAAAGGTTCATATATAACTGAAATCAGAATAGGGAACATCATAAAAATCGAAATCCAAGTCAAGCATAGCTTTTTAGTGCATGGATCATTATTTTCAAGCAAGAACATGATCTAGAAAGCTTATGGTAAGAAATAAATGTGGATCAAGTTATAAAACTTGCCTCTAATGATAATATGGAACCCACACAAAAGAAATATCGAGCAGGTAGGGTAGAAAATCCAAGAATAAGATATGAAGTCGTCCATCTAGCACCTTTCTTCATCAAATGAGCAAACCCTAAGCATAAGGAGCAAGAAAGGTAGGATTTTAGAGCTTTAGAGCAATATCTACCATGGAACAGCAATGTGCCGACTTGTAGAAAGCTAGGAGGAAGGATAACAATGAAATATACGGATGAAAGAAGGTAAAACTTACAATTTTAGGCCAAGATCACTAGGAAGAAGCTTTTTAGACCCAAAAAGGAAATCAATTGCAACCCTAGATTTTTTCCCAAGAAGATCCCCACTTTCTTCTTCCTTGAGCACCAAATTTGCAGCTTAAAAGAGGGAGAACGAATCTGGGAGAAGGAGATAGGTGGTGGAGAGGAAATGTCTCATTTTGGTGTTTGTGGATAAGTATATGACACTTTAATATAAAGAAAAAGAAAAAGTTGAAATTCTAGTATATATCCAAGTGTCCATGGCTTTAAATTATTAATAATATATAAGCACACACACAACAGCTCTCCCACCGTCCCTATAGACCTTATTATCTTTCCTTTGTAGAAATTCTAAGCCAATCACATAATTCCTTAGTTGATAGCTACTAAAGGTAGCTCATCCATGAAGGGGAAAACCCCAAAATACCCTTGGAGCAAACACCTTCAAACCAAGGTTTAAATAGTTACCCCATGGCTCAAAAAGCTCAATAATGATTATAGAATATCCAAGGAGCATAATGCAAGTGATAAATTGCAAACAAAACCTCTCAATTGGGTAAATTGCATAAAAGTCCAAAATGTGCATAAAATTGCATAACTTGCTCAAACAGTGTCCAAATTGGACCAAAATTTGAAACTTAAGCTTGGATTATGATTTCAAAGCATATCAAAAGTTATATTAGGGTTCTAAGAATTCAATTATGGTAATTAAGCTCATTCAACTCATTTATAAAGTTTAGGGGCCTTACAACTATAAACCCCTAACAGGGATTTCGCCCCCGAAATCTAAGGTAAACAAAGATGGCTACTTCCTTTGCACCTCATCCTATTAACTTCACATGCTTACTTTCATATAATGGTGATGTCAAATCATTCACACATATCTCATCTTGGGTCAGCACAAAACCCCCCACATAAGAAAACATTCTCAATATGGAATGTAGAAACTTGTTGTGTCATCTATGCAACTCTACTAGTAATGTTCAACTTTAAATTCTAGCTATCATCCTAAAATTATATCAATTGTATCAACATATTACTCAAAAGTCATACTTGCTAGAATTTTACCAATCATGCTATGTGTCCCATATCATTCCTTGAAGCATAAATAAAAAGGCAATGTATCCATCAGTTTTTTTTTATTTTTTACACTGATACTAGAACTCTTGTCAGTTCTTTTTCAACATCAAAAGAAATGCTGACATTGGCAGCTGTCATTCCATACAAGGAAACATCATTTCTAGTCAACCTTTTTAGGGGTGAAACAACAACACTATCTTCACCTTACTAGTATTTACACAACCTACTTAGAACATATCATGTCCCCATAAAGACACTTAATCAACCCCATGTCACTCTTGTTCAACTTGTCTCATAACTATTACTGTTTCGTCAACCCTAAGGTTTTTAAAGAAATATTGATCATGTTTTTGACCATATTTGAAATACTTTGACATGTCATCATTCAAAGCTTAATATAACTTATATGACATGACTGGAACACTCTGTTCCTCCTATTCATAAATTCTACTTGTACATTGGTTAGTCTAAAGGACATAACTCTAAACTCATCATGTTCATGTGAATTATGTCGTCCAATCTAAATATTATGCATTGATATTTGATCATATGTTTATCTTAAAGGAAAAAAATATCACATATCTATTGACCAACAACCATCTATCCTTAATAGTGGCCTTGCCCAGCTATCACTGAACCATACACAACATTATAGAATCACTTTTTTTTAAACAACATTTAGAGGGTCATCATCAACTCTCTCTCTCTCTCTTTCTCTCTCTCTATGGGAGAGGAATACTTGGAATGATCATTTAATAAACATCTTCAACTTTCACATATTTCTCATATTATTGATACATATTGGATACTAGGATTCATTACCTTGGTATCCACCTCATGTGCTATAAGGAACTCACATCCTTATATCATCTACTTTTACCAACATAACAAATATCAAGACATATAAGAGGAGTCTTCCTAACTATTGGAAGGCTCAAAAGTAAAATCATCACACACTTTATGATTGTGGAACCATAGTCCAAATAACCTTATTCTATAATAAGATATCCAACCTCATATTTAAAATGAATCAACACGTACCAAGTGGCAATGGTCCACTTGAAAGTTGTGCCCTGAAAAGGAAAGACACAAAGGGAAACATACTTCCCACATCATAGCAACATTGTTCAGGGTTACTAACAAAAAGGTAACCATTTTTATTTTCATTATGCAGGTTACAACTTCTTATGTATCAATTTACATTTTTCATTTTGATTCCTTGCCATTAGCATAGGAATCATCATGATTAGCATATCTCATTACTCCTTTCGTGTTGACTATTTATCACACTTGGGTATGTTCTCTTATTTTATTATGTTTTCCAAAAACTTATCGACAGATTAATACTCATATTCCACATTTTCTTCATTAAATCGGGATCATATCCCTTAATTTATTTCACATGCCATGCTGATTTTTCATTAACACTTTCTTACACACATAGGTTGGTCGAGATTAACTCAGGTTCCACCTTATTTCTATGCCATTTTTCCCATTCATCTTCTCATTTTTTACTTGTTATAGGAGTTCTCTCTATCTTATGTGGATTTCATACCTTGATTTACTTCATAAGCATAGACTTATTTGTCTTTTACTTTATTATCTTCTTGAATCACATCTTCGAGAACTCCTCTTTTCCATATTTATGTTCAAATTTAGATTTCATGGTGTTGTATCTCTCTCTTATAGTTACCAAACATTCAAATTTTGCTAGCAAATCTAATTTTGAGTTACTTTGCACAATTATCACTATTTGAAAATCAAGGTCATTAAATTTCTATAAATACTTTTCAACTTGTTAAATATCTTGAACATTTAGTGTCTAAAATGCAATTATGTCTCATTTTTCTCAAATCACTCTACTTGGGACCCACAATCAATGAATTGAACTCCATTATAGATTTTGGCATTGGAACCACATAAAAATGTCATTGATTTCTAGAGATTAATGTTTGAATTAGTAATGAAAGTAAGTTTCCTGGCCATATTAGATTCATAATGAGAGTTAACATTTTTGAAATTTTGGAGCAATAGAAACTCAATTTATGTTTAAAATTCAAGGGAAATAGATTTGTGGATTAGAAGAACATAGTGGTAGCAAAGATGAAAATTCATGATAGGAGGAGGATTATGGTCTATGGACCATCTTCCTCAATACAACACATGCTTGGGTTCTCCTTCCCAATGCGATTGTTACCATTTGTAGGAGACAACAAGGGATAGCTCTTCCCCCTCTTCCCCTCAATATCTCATTTTGACTCTGTTTGCTTCAATTCCCTTTTCCCAACCCTCCGACAATCAACTGGGGGTGAGATGAATGGAAATGCCAACATCCATTAATATTCAATGATCTGAAGAAGTAACGTTCAATCAACCATACTAAGAAATCATGCCACCCTGGGGCAAATTAGGAACCCCGAGAGCTTTACCCCCACTTCTTGAAATTAACCCTAAGACCTTGATCCATATAATTAACCTCTAACCACCCTGTCGACAAGATTCCAACCACCATAGATGAGGTAGACTTTCATCTTCCTCTAAAACCCTTGGACACCCTCCCAACTACTTCTTTTGATCCACAAAAATTTTGGGCAACTATCTAGTCATCCTTGGAGCGTGAATTGGCCTTGTAGGCACCCTACAACATCCTATCCAACATGTCGTGCCATCATCCTGTGTTGGACCTCACCCGCAACTATCATTGCGATGCCACCATCACCACCTCCAACATGCTGCTATGTAGACCAATGCTAGAACATCCATGATCATCTCTGATGGGTCATATCACTAAGATGTGACTAGTACCTGGTACTTTGAGAGGTACCCACGGGCCAACTACCCCTCTTGGATTCCCTATAACACAAACCAGTGAAAGAAATAAATGATTAAATAAAATAAAACTACAATCCTATATACATAGTGATGTGATACTGTAATACACACTGTGACTCTCCATTGGAAATTGAATACATTTTCCTAGGTATTTAAATATGACCCTAATGAAATAAAATATAAATAATGGAAGCCTAAGACACGAATGAAGACTCTGGGGCGAATGATGTAATCTATTTATCATAAGCCAGTTTACTCAAATACTCAACCTTAATTGAATGAATCTCCCCATTGAAATATATAGAAAATGAAAATCCCTAGCTTCTACAACCCATAGCTTTAGACTATATGCTTTTATAATTAGACTTGATTTGACTACTCTTATTTTGTATTATGGAAGTATCAAGACAATAAGGATGATAAGGAATAAATTGGAGATACTAAATTTTGTATTTCTAATTATACTATTATTTCGCATAACATTATAATATGTAAAGTACACCTTAGTAAGTATTTACCCATTTTTATAGTACAAAATATATCATTAGATGTTATGTATATGAACACATATATGTGGCATATACTAGTGTATCACAACATAGATACCAAGTGAAATTATTGTAACATGATTTATGAGTACAAAGGCTTGGGATAATCTAACTATCACCATGGAATAATATTAACACCTAGAGTATGTATGAAGATAGCATGGATGAACATACACCTAATGAAACCTAATAAGATATTTCCAAAGTCTATACTGACATAATAACATGGAATATTTCCCTTTGTTGCTAGGATTTGAAACTTCAAAACATATTGATCCCTAGTTGTGGAAAATAGTGGACTTTTGCTTGGGTTACAAGGTACTAGATCTTCTATTTCTTTATTAAACTATTAATTTCCCATTCGAACTACAAATGTACTATCTTTATTAGTAGTGAATATAAATCCTTTCTTATCTCTTGGAAGTTCACTACCTTATTTGAAAACTGATGAAATATTATTGTTAATAATTTTGACACTGGAGTGATCTACTAGAGTTCTGACTCCTTGTGGACTTTGGTCCCTTATGATTTGGCCCTATGGATTTTTGTCTCACTTGTGTTGGCCAAGTAGCCACAACCCTACATAGTGGATAGGGATTACTTATCCCCTTGTATACTTGAATGGCTAATAAGAAACCAGTACTGTTATTTCTTAGAGTATGAGAACATAAGGTACTTAGCCCTAGAAAAGACATGATAGAAATGTGTCAAACTTGTCAAATTAAATAAATTTAAATTGATCTATTTTGTGAACACCCTAGATAACTTATGCATATTTAAGATATCAAATATTGCTTGTAAAAGAATTTCCATCTTGAACTCGATACTGAGATTCTTGCATTGTTAGCCTCTAATCCACAAAATAGTCCCTCTCTAACTTTTATCATGCATCTAAATCCTAGTTTGCACATAGTTCAATAATGAGGATATAGTACTTACATTTGTTGACCAATTTTCTCTCTCTTTGGGCATGACCTTCATGAATCCCTATAAGTTATCTCAGGGATACTGGGACCTACTCACCTGGATTCGTCTAATGTGGATTACTCGTGAAAAGCTTGGAGCATGTTGAGGTTCCCTTTGTGGGGCCATGTAATCTTTATTTTCTTTCATAGCATGTTGGTGCAGTCCCTTTAGCGGACAAAACTCCTTTCCTTTATTTCGTACTTCATGCCAAGAAGAGAAGCACTGTGTTCTCATATTATTCATGTTAGTAAAATTTGGTATCGTATTATGTTGCACATGGCTGGGAACTATTTTTTCACATGAAATGGTATAACAGGCATCAAAAGTTAGCATCTTTCTTACTCCAATCCAGAATAATTTCTTAAAATTCTATATTGACAAAAAGTTGCTCTTTTATCCTATAGTAAGCACCCTTTGTTCAACTTTGAGGAGCTCTCATGGAAGAACTAAAAAAAAAGATAGGATTGTAATCCTACATGAAGTATAAGACCCCTTCCCCTAGGGACTCTAAAGGACCTCCCACACCCAAGGGTGAGGATCCTACCATCCAAATGGCTCAACTTCAATCCATGGGGAATACCATGAAGGGCCTTATTGATAAGAACAATGGGAAAGGGCCCAAGGGAACCCACTATTGGTGAATTCATTAAGCTAAAACCTTTTGAGTTTATGAGAGTAAGCAAACTAGAGATGGTTAAAAAAACCCTGAGAATTGGATGTTAGCTACCCAAAACATTTCAAAGGGTATGAGCTTCCCTAAACAATTATGGATCAAGTATGCAATATTTGTCTATAGTTATTTGGCAAAAGTATGGTGGAAAAACAAAACCCATACCCAACTTGAGGAAAATACACCAATGCCTTTGAAGGGATTCCTGAAGCTTTTCGCCACAATACACCCCACCGCCAGTGTTGAACAAGAAGGATATGGAACTCAACTTGGTGTGTCAAGGAGACTCAATAGATGAGTTACTATGCCACTTACCCTTTTAAAGAGATATGCAACAATGCCACTGAGGAAGGGAGATACATCTATTTATGCAATGGCTCAATAAACACCTCAATGGTAGTTTGGCCCTAGAATCCCCCATTGCTTTTGAACAGTTGGTGTCCCAGACATGATTCACTAAGATACATCATAAGGATGTGAAACTTTCTACATTTTCACCCCAGATGAATAACAAAAATTGTAATCATGGTGGCCACCAACATCATCACAAGAATAATCATCATCACAACAATAATGGTACTAACAATAATGGAAACATGCCTCCTCAATCTGCATCTTGTCCTACTCAATGGACTTACTTTTCATTTGCAACTGTGGTGAAAAGCACCCCAAGGAATTCTATCAATGAACTCCTCTCTGTTTCAACTTCCACAAGCTTGGACTTCATAATGCAGAATGCCTCGAGCCTTGAAGGATGAGCAACCCTCATCCCCATCCTGAAAACTTTTAGAACCACTCTGTTCAAAAGAGAAACTACAAAAAAAAACCAAGGCGATTGGAGTCTCTTTTTTATGACCATTGAGGTAGTCAAGAACAACAAAAATGTCAATGAATAATGATTTGTATCATAGGCCAACATGTGAAGGCCCTTTTAAATTCTAGACCCATTGATTCATTTATTCTGGAGCACTAGTAAAAACATTACAACCATAAATGGTGTCTGTGGACCTTTCCTTGAATATCAAGACTCTTAGTGGTCGTGTAAAGTCCACTTACCACATGATCCTTCCACTAGACACACTCTTAGTGGGAAAGATTTTAATTGAAATGGAAATTGGATGATATTCTTGACCTAGTCTTCATCAGGGCCAGTGTGTCACCATGGAGTGCAGTTGTACTCCTCGTTAGGATGAAAGATGGGTCCATGCAAATGTGCATCAACTATCAAATTCTAAATCAGGTCACAATCAAGAATCGATAGCCCCTTGTAAGGATTGATGACCTATCTGATCAGCTAACGCCAATTACAATTTTCATTAGAGTTGATCATTGTAGTGGTTAACACCATATGAAAATTGAATAAGGTAACATCCCCAGTACCACATTAACACACATGGTGAATATCTTGTCATGCCATTGTAGTAACAAATGCCCCCAGTGCTTTCATGGATTTTATGAATAGAGTCCTCAAGTCTCAACTTGACCCATTCGTCATTGTTTTCATCAACGATGTATTCATCTCTTTCGAGACACTTGATCAACATAAAAACATCATGCAAAATACTCTCAGGGAGCATCAATTATATACTAAATTCTATAAGTGTGAGTTTTGGTTATCTAAAATAATATTTTTGGGCATGTTATCTCAGTAGGCCACATAGTTGTAGACCATAAAAGGTCAAGGTTGTTAAAAATGGCAGACAAATGAAATCATTATAATATCTAAATCTTGGTAGGATTGGTAGGATACCATAGATGATTCACCTTGAACTTCACAGCTATGTCTCTTACTTTGCCTAAATTGATTCAGAAAGATACAAAGTTTGTGTGGAACCCTTAATGCAAGGCTATCTTTTCAAAACTGAAGAATTGTGTCATCTCTGCTCTTGTTTTGACATTACTTGTACATGGCAAGAGTTGTGAAGCTTCAGTGATGGCTCTTGACATGGTCTGGGATGTTTCCTCATGCAAGAGAAGAAATTCATAGAGTACGGCTTGAAACAAATGAAACTGAAAAAAATCAACTATCCTACCTAAATTGGAACTTACAACAATTGTTTATGCATTGAAAATGTGGAGACATTATCTCCATTGGGACCAATTCATAGTTTTCTATGATCATAAAAGTTCAAATACCTACTCACATAGAAGGATTTGAATCTTCAACAACATCAAGGACTACAATACCTAAATGACTACAACTTCACAATCCCTCACCATCCTTGTAAGGCTGATGAAGTCAAAGATGCTTTGAGTAGAAAGAAATACACAACATGTCCTTCTATGAGGCTAACTGAGTGGAAGAATTTGAATACACTTGCCAAATGGAAACCTAGGAGGATACTCAAACTACATGTCAAGATGGCTAGCCTCCCAATGACCCCTAGCAGAGTATTGAGATTATCAAAGCTCAAGAGACTAGTCTCCAACTAGAAGAATTCATGAAACAAGTGGATACGCCTCATACAAATTTAAAGTAGGCTTATATAGTTCTATATGCTTCTGTCAAAGACTTTCGATCCCGAATTTCAGTGACCTAAGGGAGAAACTTACAAAAGAAGGCCCATTGTTATAAATACACAATTCACACAGGAGCAACTAAGATGTATAAGAACCTACAACACTCATTTTTCCATAACAATAGGAAAAATGAGATAGCCAACATTGATATAAAATGCTTGATGTGACAAAAATACAATATTGAGCACCAAATTTGTAAGGACCCATTCCTAAATTACATTAAATCCTAGTTTAATCTTCATAAGAGTCATCCGATATTGATTAGATTTCTTTAATTAGGTTGAATATTACTTGAAATCCTAAATGTTGTTTGTTATCCTATTTTCATGGATTATTAGGTTTGTAGGGTTATAAGTTTAAACCCGTAGTCGCACGAAATCATTAATAGAAAATATGATGGAAATTTTGGTGTTAAGTATAACAACCTAGTAAACGATGTTTGTTATTTTGTGTATAACTCATATTATCCTGAATTTTGGATATATATTGGAGAACTCAAGTAGAAGTGTTGGTGAAAAAGTTCAAAATTTTTAGAGTTTCTTGGACCTATTGGTCGACCGAGTTATCCCAAGACCAACTCAGCAAACCATGTTATAGAGGTTGAAGTATAGCAGTGTAGTATTTGATTTTGTTAACTAACTCGATTACCCAATTGATCTAAAATTTTATCTACAGCTTTTGTACTTGATTTTAGAAAACATAAAAAATTATCTAAAAATTCTAGATCAATTTTAGTGTCACAACAGAACCTTGCATCAGACGGGATTTTTACCAGAAACAACTCAACCGATCAAATTTTCTACGAAAATAAAGAATGACTAAAAGTTTATAATTAATAATACTAAGCACCTTAATGAGTATATAAAATTGATGTAGCCCTATTTTATGGATCTGTATTATGTCTTTTTTCATATTAATCACATATAAAAATGTTAGAATGCAAGTTATTTCCCCCAATATGTGATTGCATATCAAATGCACATATGGATGCTTTTTATCTATTTTTTTCCAGGGTTTTTTGTACATGCATTGGATGTAAAGGATAGAGAAGGAGAGGATCTTTGGGTTTCTATGCCCCGTTATTGGACCCAAATCTTCACCAAGCATCCCTTGAATAGGAAAAAATTGGTCCAAGGAAAAAAACAATCATTTAGGGGAACTAAGAGCAAAGTTGAGTAGCTGAGCCCTCACCACAAGCCGTGATATTGCTCCACAACCGTGGCAAGATAGATTAAAATCAATGTAATGATGTCAAAAAGATCAAGGATTTACCATGAACATGGAATCCAGAACGGCCATTGAGTTGAATTTTCAACATGACCGTGACCATCATAACGGCAGTGGTGCTGAAGACCTACCTCGCCCATGGAAGCTTCCATGACCATAGAGTTCAACATCAACAATGACCTTCCCAGCACCACACTCGTGTCCATTCCATCCACCTTGACCATTCCACACGCCACACCCATGCTACTGCTTACCCGACATGGCCATGGCGATCGCCATGGTCGTGGCCACAGATCCTCCAAGGTCCCAATTTTAACAGTCATTTTAGTCTTCACTACCTCACCCGTGGCATCCTCCATCACCGTGGCAGGACCTGACCACACCAATTGAAGTGTTTTTTTCTTACACTCTACCATAACTTTCCCCTCATTCTTCCCAACTCCAACGGTCGTGGTGGATGAAGAGGCGTACACCGACGACTTGCAATCTCAATCCTCCACCTCCAACCCTCTTTCACCATCAATCAACTACCAAATTGCCTCCTTCACCTCCTCCACACCTTCCTCTTCCATTTACACCATGAAATCACCTCCAAATTGCCACCCCTCCATTCTGTCCTCTCCACCTAGCCAACCCAACAACCCTAATCCAACATCTCCAATCTGTTTTCCACAACAATACCCCTCCCAAATCATTCCTCGACCTCCACCTTGACTACCTACCTCATCCCCAACCCATTATTTCCTCTATTTCATCCCTGTCGTTAGAGATCCAAAAACCTAGTCTTCCTCCACTCTCTCCACCTAGCAATGAAGAAGGTGGGAAATGCCATCAAGAAGGGGGCACATAGTAGCCTTCAAGCAATCACCGGAGGAAAAGTATGAACCAAGAAAGCATCCACCGAACTTCCCTACCCCTCTCATAGACTGACACCATGACATTCAAACTTAGTATCCAACCTTCAATGTTCAACATTCATGGGTGGTTCACACCTCTGCTCATCTGGGACCCACCACACTTCAGACACTACATATGGTGAGGAAGATAAAGAGGAGTCTAATACCAATGTTGATGAGATGATTCAATCCTTAGAGCTGAAGATCACCACCTGACCAAGATGAGGCAAGGGGGGAAGCTGCCCCTTCTTTTTCACGTGCTTCACCTCAACCTATTCCGTGCTACCACTCCACTTCTTCGACCATGGAGAGGCAACAACAACAACTATGAGTCCCACGACAATTGATAATTGAGGAGGAGTAAGAGGATGGGGAACTCGAGCAAAGAGTGCCCTTGAATCTTGACACAAGCTCGAGGTCATACAAATATGATGACAGGAAGAGGATGAGCATACATATGATGATGAGTTGACTCCAGAGGCGGTTGATATTGGGGCTTCGCTTAAGGAAGATAGGTTAAAGGGACTTGGTAAGGCTCCTAAGGGTGTGTCATATGGGAGAGGAAGCAAAAGAAAGATTACTCTGAAACCCCTCTACCCCGAGTGCGTGATGAGGAGGGTGATATCAACCCATTATACATGCCCCCATACCATAGAGGCCATCAAAATTCAAGATTACATGGAAGTGCATTTGGAAGATGTTGGACTACTCAAGGTACTTTGCACAACGCGATACACATATGTTGAACTTACACAACAATTTTCTACCACATTAGAGAAGGTCAAGTACGGGGGAGGAAGCCATCAGATTTGGGTTGCAAGGTGAGATCCATACCCTCACTACTTTGTAGATGAACATCATCTTTGTTGTAAACCCCGAGGAAGACAAGAAATTTAATGAAGGCCACATTGAAAGAGAAATAGACGCCAACCATGTGGCCATGTGGTATAGGATGACAGTGCAAAGAAACTCCACATCTGGTAAATAAAAAACTAGTGGAATCCATAATCCTTTTTTTAGGTATGCACAGAAGGTCATCACAAATACCATTCTTGGGCGATATGATAATCATGGGAACGACTCATTAAAAGACTTATTTGTGCTGTATGTGATGATATAGGAACAATATCTCAATCTAGGGGCACTTCATATTGATCACATGAGATCAATCCCGTCCAAAAGCAAAACTCCCTTTGTCATGGGATGGATTGTGACCTTAGTTTTTCTAGACCTAGGATGTGTTTTGACAGGACTCACCAAGGTGTAGAGAGTGAAGTTTGTTGATATGAAATACTTAGTCCGCTTCCAAATGATCAAAATGATTGGAAAGAAAATTAAGTATAATGTCAACCCCCCTTTTCCAGGAATGAATCTTGAGTTGCCTTATCATGCATCCCCACTTATATACATTGTAGGGACTACTGAGGAGCTAGGTGAATTATTGAGGAAGTGGGAGGAAGAGCATCCAAGACAAAGTAATAGAGAGCAAGCCCATGTCCTATTTGAAGTGGTTGGGGAGACAAATGGGTAGTTGAGCATTTAAGAGGAGCAGAGTAGCAAAGGGAACCCCTCCGAGTGATAAGAGAAGAGTAAGAATCATCTCAGCAACATCCTATAGTGAATGCCTATGACACGTGCACTATACATGCACAACTAGAAGGCATTCAGCAGATCCAATAGACAATGCAACATTTTAGCAATACATGTGGAAAGATACATTATCCTATCAAATACATGTACCAGTATCAACATGTATGAGAATAGAGGAACCCCCAATGGGGAAAGATTACTGGAGTGCCATTTTTACATATCCGGTGTCTGACCCTCCCCGACAGGTAGACTATTGGGGTCACTACTACTAGTTTCCTCCTCCTCAGATTGACCCTCCACCTCCTTAGGACAACCCTCCACCTCGACAAGAAGATATACCACTATAGAGAGACCTGCCACTAGACCTACCTCAGTAGCAGTGACATGTACCCTACCTTCCCTAGGCTTTTGTTTTATGTTGAGAATAGCATGATTCAAAATTTGGGGGTGGTAGGGAGATACATGCCCTATCTCATCTCTTCTCATTTTGATTGATCTGTTCAGCCCGTCCCACCTGATTGACTGTTTGATTGACAACACCTCATCTAGCGTATATTTCTTTCTGCTTGCATTCACACATATCATGTAGTTCATTTCCATACATTTTAAGTAATTTTCAAATTTTTTGCTCTTTTTGCCATTCCATCTCATGCCTTGCATTTTTAAGTAGATTTTGGTAATTCTTGTGTGTTTTAGTTAGGATTTTCTTCATTATGCTTTAAATTTGCTAAAGTTGGTTTTGGATGTGATTAAAATGCATGTTGGCACCATTTTGACCAATTTTGCCCAAATTTGGAACTTCTTGTCTAAAAAGCATGTTTTGACTTAATCTCCACCTATTGATGTGAAAATCTTAATCTATGAGAAATGCATGCTAGTTTCTATGTTCTATTTCTAAATGGTCTTGATTGTTGATTTTTTACATGTGAATAACCTCTCATGTTTGAGAATGGTTTGGTTAAATTGTGATTCGAGCAAGCTATGAATGTTTAGGGCCTATGGAATCATTTGATATAAGTATGAATCTCATGTTGTTCACTCATGTGGTGTGATATTATTTGATGGAGTGTTGGAATAACTTTCATGAAGGAGATTTTAGGTTGAGAACCACACCCTCTATGACCCAAATTTTCTTTCATTATCTTCTTACCTCTCCACCTCATGAAAGGATGTCAAAGTGCACATATTCAGCCGTACTCACCTACAAAAGTGTGGGGTGGATGCATCATATCTCACCACTTCACTCTCACCATCATATGCCCTCCTCACACATGTGGAAAAAAGAAAGAAAAAGAAAATGCAAATAGTTAATAAGGATGCTCCTATATAATAGCATCCAAAAGAAAAAAAGATGAGTTCTCTATATAATTGCACTCAAACCTCTCACCACAATCCTTTCTTCTATTTAATACCCATTGATCTAGGAAACATCAAACCTATCTCACTTAACCTTTTTCCTGCATCCATGTGGGTCACATAGTGTGGTTTAAAGTATAAAATTGAATGCATAAAAGTGAAACAACACTCTTGGTCATGTTTGATTAACACCACCATGAAACTATTTACCTGGACCTACATGAAAGCCATATGTGTTGATTGTGTAATCTATGCCCTATATTTGAAGTTTGTATGCTTAGTGCTCCTTTCATGACTGGTTTGTGAAAGTGGAGAGGAGAGAGGTGGAACACATGTAATTATTCACTTTTAAGCCCATTTAGTCGATAATCATCTTTTGCAATGCATTTACCATTCTTATTTGTTGAAAGAAAATTGAGAGAGATTAAGTTGGAGCATACTTGAGTACAAGTATTCTTTAAGTTTGGGGTGGTGATGCATCACTATTTTAGGGTTTGATATTGTGTCTTTTTGCATCTTAATCACTTCTAAATGTGTTAGAATGCAAATTATTTCCCCCAATATGTGATTTCATATCAAATGCACTTATGGTTGCCTTTTGTGTGTGTTTTTAGGGTATTTGTACATGCATTAGATGTAAAGGAAATAGAAAGAGAGTATCCTTGGGTTTCTACGCCCTGATTTTGGACCCAGATCTTCCCCAAGAATCCCTTGAATAGGAAAAAAATTGTCCAAGGCAAAAATCAATCATTTGGATAAAATTAGTCCAAGGAAAAAATTCATCCAAGAGCAAAGTTGAGCAACTGAGCCCTCACTATGGGCTGTGGTACTACACCACAACTGTGGTGAGATAGCTCAAAATCATAGTAATGACATCAAGAAGATCAAGGATTTACCATGATCATGGCATCCACAATGACCATGGAGCTGAAGATTCAAGCAGCTGTGGCACTGAAGACCTATCTCTCCTATAACAACTACCACAACCGTGGTGTTCAACATCGACAAAAACCTTCCTAGCACCATGGGCGTTCCCATTCCATACACCTCATTCATTCCATGCACCATGCCTGTGCTACTACTTTCTTAATACGATCGTGGTGACCTCCATGGTCATGGCCACTGAGCCTCCAAGGTCTCATTTTAACTGTCATTTTAGCTTTCACCACCTCACCCGTGCCCATCCACCATAAATTTCCAACATTCCCCCCACTTACCCTAGTGCTTCCCTGCCACCTATATATAGTAGGGTGGAGGATATAGCATGAATGCTAGCATTCATTACACCCTCCCTTTCAATTCAAGATCTCCCACTTACCTTCATCCACCCCCACTCCATTTCCACCTTCGACTACCTCAAAACCTTGGTTATAGGGTTTTCACCACAAAACCCCATACTTCCATGCTATCCATCTACCTTGGAGAAAGGAGCTCATGCTACAATAGCTTGGAGGTGAAGAAGGATGAGTCTTAACCACGTTCTAAGGACACACACTCCTATACTCCTTCTTCTTTGTCTCCTTTTTCTTGTTTTATTTCTAGCTAAGCTCCCTTAATGGGCTGTTTGGGGGGGGTAAAATGATACTTTGATACCATGTTGGGGGAATTTATCTTGTAAAACTCTACATTTTCATTCCATGATGATTGGTTTCTACTTATGTCTTACCTCCCATGTTTCTACTTATGGTTTGAGCCTAAAAATATGAATTGCTTATGGTTTTATGCTTGAAACCACCTAAGTCTAGGAGAGGATGGCATATGTGAGGCTATTTTGGGATTTTATCCTAGGTCCAACTAGTGGATCCCTAGCTAGAACCTCATCTTCCCACACATATAGCCCTTCTCCTACTCCTAGGTGTGAGATTTCAGTATCTAGTATAGGATTTCTTAGTGTAATTGCCTAGGAGTTTGCTAAATGCTAGATGGTGAGTAATGTGAGGTGAAATACCCTTACCTCTACTCCTTATTCCTACCTTTGGCTCCCAATTACACTGAACATTCCTATCCTAGAAACCTATATTAGTCAAATCCAATTGAAATCCCACCTAACCTTGGTCCAATTGAGCCTCGTAAGGAAAGATAGGGTGTGCAAGGATGTAGTTCCCCTTCCCACACTCTATTATATCCATGGCCAACCAATAGTCTAGGGTGATCTCATTGCATTTGAATAATTGTTTGGTTTAGCAATCTAGATTTAATGGTTAGGTTTTGTATGAGATGTTTCCCCCAACTATTATCTTAGTATCATTCTGCAAACAACCTACTCTTCCCATAACTTGCTTAAAACCCATCTTGCTTTCTTGCTATTTCATGCTTACTTAGTTGCTAAGTTTATTTGCTCTTTACCCAATTTCTTAGTTCTTCTTATTCAGTCCTTTCTAGGGTAGTTAGTGCATCATTTTGCTTGGTTAATCTAGATAGTGGTAGTTTAGGTCTTTAATTGCTCTGATTCCTTAATTGTTAGTCTAGTCTAGTTTTATGGTCTTGCTTGAGTAGTTGTCTTGTTTATTAATTAGAATTGCTTGTATAGGGGCTAAACTAGGGTTCTTGCTTGTCTTGTCTTCCTTTCTTGTTTAATTGCTTGCATCTTAGTGTAATCATCACCAACCAAGATAAAACCCCAACAATGCTAATCTCCACTTTAGGAACATTACCCACGCTAACTAAGCTCTAGTGCCCCCTTTCTCCCTGTGGATAGACCCGTTTCTTACCACTTTACTATACTACAACATGACCCCGTGCACTTGCGGGTGAAGTGCGACTGGTTTGCGTGAGTGCTTTAGACCAGGTCCATTATAAATTCAAAATTTCAAAGTGTGTTCTCTTTGTGTGCATCTAATCAAAGTTCAGTTGATTTGGGCCTATGTAGTGAAAATGCACCAGATACCATTACGACCCAAGAATCTCCCATTTTCCTACACTTTAGAGCTTCAGATTTCTTAAGAGAGGAGATGATTCTAGTTTCGGAGAATTCAAAGTTATAATTTTGGAAACTAGGGTCATCTCTTTCCAAGATTGATGAATTCTACAAAAATCATGAATCTTTGTAAGGTTTTATTCACTTCTACTCTCTCTTATGTATATAAACCATTGAAAAACCACTAGAGGGGGGTGAATAGGGTTTTATGAATATTTTAAAAATAATTCAATCAATCAACCACAAAAAGATTAGAGAAGTAGACACGACGTTTTAGAGTGGTTCCACCCTTAGCAAAAACTAAGGGAGTCAGTCCACTACCCAATTGTTTCTAATTGGGATTTTGAAAGTATTTAAATTTTATTACCTCGCAAGGATGTTACATAAAATTACAAATACTTTCACCACCCTTTGGACAACCTTCACCTACAAGTAGTCCCACCAACCTTGAAGCAACCTTCCTTGAAGTAACTCCAAGCTCCCCCTTGAAGTAGCCTTCCTCTTGAAGTAGCTTCCCATTGAGACAACCTTCTTGAAGTAGTCCAAAGTCCGTCAAGCTACCTTCCACCTAAAGAAGCTCACACAACCTCCTTTCCGCAGCCTCCAACCTAGGAGTAGCAAAGGAGAACAAAATACAATAGAAAGGAACAAGATTGGAAGAAGGAAACAATGTTACCAATTAAGTACAATGCTTTGATCCTATCAAGCGTTTGATCTCCTAACCAAAGTGGATGGACGTTAATGTATAGTGGATAGGAGATATCAGCCTATAGGACACTAATGTAGAGCTCACAGAAAGCAGATTGCAAGTGTAGCTCAGCTTGTTTGCTCACAAGGATTGAATCTCAAGTGTAATTGTGTATGCAAGTTGTGTTTTGAGGCGTCCTATGTCTGTCCTATTTATAGGAGTGGGTTGCTAATACTTGGGGACGTTCTAGACACCTTATAGGGTATTCTTAGTGCTCAACTAGCCGTTATGTGTCCACTAATTGCATTTGCAACAACTAGTTAATTAATCCTGAAAAGTGTAGACAGAACTCTTCTCGGTAGAAGAATTTTTCGACCGAGTGACTCTCGGTCGAGGAGTTTGTCGACTGAGGGTAAGTCTAGAGTAAGTGTATTGCAACGTTCAACTCAACTCCCAACTACTTTTTCTAACTCAGTCTAATGGCTAGTAGGGTCTATTCTCAGTCGAGGAATTTGTCGACCGAGAGTGTCTAGGTCGAAGTTTTTTTTGACCGAGAATATCCCTGATTCAATGTAATCATGTACTGAGTGTGTGTATCAATGTGCAATTGTGACGCTAACTTAGGAGATGACCTATCTAAGTGTTGTGTGTGGATGGGGAAGATCTAAATACTTGATTTACATGATATTTAAGTACTTGTACATTATATACTTGTACAAGTTTTTACATTTGATTACAATCATGAAAATAAAGCAATTTTAGCAAATTGATCTTCCAAGTCTTTGCTATCCACCACCTTATATGTTTGTCCCTGAAATACTCAAATAGAAAGTTAAAACCATAAGAAAGAAATGTTTGTCATCATCAAAACAAAGGGATTATAATAATGTCCAATTTAGCCAACAATATCCCCCTTTTTGAAGATGACAAACATTTCCAAAATATAAATCAAGGAAATATAAGTCATATGAGTTTCATACCTGAAGTTTACCTTTTGCAACCATTCTTTTGTTTGTGAATGCAAGTATGTGCTAGCCAAGAAATTATGAAACTCATTTTACTTTATGTTATT
Organism: Alisma plantago-aquatica; assembly: GCA_963693085.1. Taxonomy (NCBI): domain Eukaryota; kingdom Viridiplantae; phylum Streptophyta; class Magnoliopsida; order Alismatales; family Alismataceae; genus Alisma; species Alisma plantago-aquatica. The sequence continues at coordinate 215,224,240 of OY856412.1, forward strand.
GATTTTATATTATTTCTCCCCCATGTCATTTCAAAAAGATAACCAAGCTAAACATTAAGTACGGATTTTATTTCTCCCCCTTAGTTTGATAATTTGATGCTCAGTTTTTAAATCAAGGATAATCAACATAATTTAATGCAAACCACTTATTTTTATGTCAAATTTAGCCACAATTTATTTCTCAATCATTTGCAAAGGATGTTAAGCCTTGAAAGGATATGAGATCCTTTTAGATTCATGGCATATGTGTTTTGATTTCTCATCCATTTTACAAGGGATGTTAAGCCCTGAAGATGACATGAGAATCCTTTAAGCTCATGAATATATTTAATAGTTTCTCAACTATTTACAAGGGGTGTTAAGCCTTGAAATGATATGAGATTCTTTTAAGCTTATAATGAATGTATCTCTAACCAAATACACGAGATGTTAAGCCCTAATTTGTTTAGAGAATTCAACAAGATATACATCATATTCATGAATATTGTAGGTTACTTTATTTTCATAACCAAGATTACTTTAAAGATACTAAGGTCATAACTAGCTTTGAGGTTCAATTTAATAAGTAATGGATTAATTTGTTTTGGACATGCTGGACAAATATACTAAGGTTAAGTGCATGCCGATGATTTACAAATAAGCATTTTGTCAAGCTTATTTTAGGTCGACCTTGACTTCGACTAGGGTGTCCCTCGGTCAAACTTTATTTTGATCGAGAGGCATTTTCTACAGATTTATAATTTAAGCACTCTCATTGAGTTACACATTAATATGTGAAACATAAATTCTTTATGTAGTATGATCAAATGTATATCAATTTTAAGCACTTTGAGTGATACCTATTTTGAAGAAGTTTTATCAATTGAAAAATTAATATAGACATCAAAATGAAGTCTATGTTCTTGATTTTCTTAGAGCAAGTTATATCCTAAGAAAATTTTTAGAATGTATGTTCTTAAAAAAATTAATTTTGTTATAAGGAATTTTGATATCCATAGTGATTGTTCTTCTTGCAAAGAGGCAATTGAACTACATCTACAACATGTTCAATCATAGAAAGAATGTATCTTTCAATCATTTATTTATAAGCAAGATTATTTGCATCAATAGAAATTTCCATAAGTCATGTTGCCACCATGATGAAAAATTATATCCTAAGAGCAAGTTTGTGTAGAATTTTAAGCAATGTATGAACTTGGTACCTTGCTCTTGATTTGTTTAGAATAGATTTTAGATGTAACATTGAGATAGCACTTTGATTCTAAGCAAATTCTTTTGTTCCACTAATTTTTCATTTGAAGCTTTTAAATTATGAATATCAAATTTTCTCTTCCAATTTTGTGTGTGACTTACAATTTAGTTTGTGTCTTTTTACATAAGCAATTAATTCCTTAAATCCCACTAATCATCTTAGTTAGGTATATTGATAGCAAACTGAATCAATCAAATAGGTTCAGCAGGACTTGAGTCGATCAAACTATTCTTCGACCGAATGTATCTCAGTCAAAGATTTTCTCGACCGAGTTTTCTGCTATTTTTATAGGTTTTATCAGGCTTTTGCAGGCTTGAAACAGTAACCTGCTCGGTCGACTACTTCTCAACCGACAGTGTCTTGGTTGACAACTTTCTCGACTGAGATTGTTTCTGTACTATTTTTAGTAATTGTTTTCAAGTAAAAACATAGATCAATTTTACAGAATTATGCAAGTTAATGTTTAGTTTAGTTGAGATAAGACATTTGAATATCAAAGTAACATTTTAGGTCAAATCTCAACTAATAATATTCAAATCTCTAGGTTTTGGGAACCCAAACTAGATCAACATCCTTTTTCCTATATGGGAAAGAAATTAAGTAATGTCCAATATGTAAACAGTAATGGCAACATATAGAATCAATCTCATTTATCTTCTTGGCTAGATTGTATTTAGGTACATATATAACCGTATTCTTGGGCACTTGTGTCCTTCTAGGTTTTTGATAGGATTTACCTTTGGGCTTATAACCTAGTCCTCTTCTTCCATTATAGCTAGAAGAATTTTTTAGAATCTTATCCAGAATATCATTGTTTCTCAAGCTATTGATTTATCTTTGTAATTTAGCAATCTCATCCATTTTCTTTTTGATATCTAACTTTGCTTGATCTAGATCAGATGATAAAGAATCTTTTTCCTTGACAATAGCATCATAATCTAGATGAGTACACAAGATAGGTTGAGTCTAAAAATTATTTAGTTTTGAAAGCAATTCAACCTTTTCTTGAAGAAGAGAATCATAATTCATTTCTAGAGTACTCAACTTCATATTGCAGTCATTAAGAGATGATTTCATGGTAAGATTTTCAGAAATGATACTTTCCTTTTCAAAACCAAGATCGTTCAATTTAGCATACAAATCTTCATTGATTTTTGTAACTCTTTTTAGTTTCTTTTTATAATCAATATATTTATCATGAAATTCACCAATGCTAGCAACTAACTCTTCTTTAGATAAATAAAAAAGACTTACCTCTTCTTCTTCATTTGTTGTTGCAATAAGACATTCTGCTTCTTCTTTTCCATCTTCAATATCATCACTTCAATCATCCCATGCATCTTTATATGCTCTTTCTTTCTTCTTCTGAGATGAGTTCTTCCCCTTCTTAAGTTTGGGACAATCACCTTTTAAGTGTCCCTTTTTGCCACATTCAAAGCACCTGGAGGAAGAAACTCTAGGAATTTTTTTAGTTTTAAAACTTCTATACTACTTACCATTTACAATGAGTGTTTCTTCTTCACTATCTTCTTCACTTGTGTCATGACAATTCTTGGTTGATGCTTTGAATGCAATGTCCTTTCTTTTCTCTTTTTTGTGTTCATCCGCCAATCTTTCTTCTTCTTCAAGAGTAGCTTCATGAGCCTCCAAGTTGCCAATGAGTTGTTCCATTCTTAATGTAGTGAGATCATTGGCTTCTTCAATAGCCGTCACCTTTGGTTTGTACCTTGGAGGCAAGCACCTAAGAATCTTTGATTCTTGATCCTCTTCACTAATGGCTTTACCTAATGCATTCAACGCATTAAAAATAGAATAAAACTTTTCATACATTTTTACTAATAGACTCATATGGTTCCATACGAAACTATTCAAACTTTTGTTTAAGCATACCAATTTTGGAATTTTTTACTTGAACAGTTCCTTCATAAGTAATAGAGAGTCTATGCCATATTTCATATGCAGTTTCACAATTTGAAATTCTATTGAACTCACCTACGGAAATTGAACAATAAAGTATACTTACAACTTTTGCATTCAATTGGGCTAATCTCACTGTATTTGCATCCCAAGTTGCATACTCCATTTGAGGAAGTTCATATGCATTTGAAACCATTCTCCAAAGATCTCAACTGATTCCGTGGAAATAGAGTTTCATCCTCCTCTTCCAATAGGTGTAGTTGGTGCCATCAAATGGTGGAGGCCGAGCTACAAGGGTTCCTTCCAAATTGAGTTTGTTTAGTACCCCATCACCCATTTTCTTTAAGACTTTGTTAAACCTCCTTGAAGCCTGCTCTGATACCAATTGAAAAACCACTAGAGGGGGGTGAATAGGGTTTTATGAATATTTTAAAAATAATTCAATCAATCAACCACAAAAAGATCAGAGAAGTAGACATGACGTTTTAGAGTGGTTCCACCCTTAGCAAAAACTAAGGGAGTCAGTCCACTACCCAATTGTTTCCAATTGGGATTTTGAAAGTATTTAAATTTTATTACCTCAAAAAGATGTTACATAAAATTACAAATACTTTCACCACCCTTTGGATAGCTTGCACCTAGAAGTAGTCCCACCAACCTTGAAGCAGCCTTCCTCGAAATAACTCCAAGCTCCCCCTTGAAGTAGCCTTCCTCTTGAAGTAGCTTCCCGTTGAGACAACTTTCTTGAAGTAGTTCAAAGTCTACCGAGCTACCTTCCACCTGAAGAAGCTCACACAACCTCCTTTCCGCAGCCTCCAACCTAGGAGTAGCAAAGGAGCACAAAATACAATAGAAAGGAACAAGATTGGAAGAAGGAAACAATGTTACCAATTAAGTGCATCGCTTTGATCCTATATCAAGCGTTTGATCTCCTAACCAAAGTGGATGGACGTGGATGTATAGTGGATAGGAGATATCAGCCTATAGGACACTAAGGTAGAGATCAAAGAAAGCAGATCGCAAGTGTAGCTCAGCTTGTTTGCTCACAAGGATTGAATTTCAAGTGTAATTGTGTATGCAAGTTGTGTTTTGTGGTGTCCTATGACTGTCCTATTTATAGGAGTGATTTGATAATACTTGGGGACATTCTAGACACCTTCTAGGGTGTTCTTAGTGCTCAACTAGCCGTTATGTGTCCACTAATTGCATTTGTAACAACTAGTTAATTAATCCTGAAAAGTGCAGACAGAACTCTTCTCGGTCGAAGAATTTGTCAACCGAGTGACTCTCGGTCGAGGAGTTTGTCGACCGAGGGTAAGTCTGGAGTAAGTGTATTGTAACGTTCAACTCAACTCCCAACTGCTTTTTCTAACTCAGTCTAACGGCTAGTAGGGTCTATTCTCGGTCGAGGAATTTGTCAACCGAGAGTGTCTTGGTCGAAGTTTTTGTCGACCGAGAATATCCCTGATTCAATGTATTCATTTACTGAGTGTGTATATCAATGTACAATTGTGACGCTAATTAGGAGATGACCTATCTAAGTGTTGTATGTGGATAGGGAAGATCTAAACGCTTGATTTACCTGATATCTAAGTACTTGTACATTATATTCTTGTACACGTTTTTACATTTGATTACAATCATGAAAATAAAGCAATTTTAGCAAATTGATCTTCCAAGTCTTTGCTATCCACCACCTTATATGATAGTCCCTGAAATACTCAAATAGCAAGTTAAAACCACAAGAAAGAAATGTTTGTCATCATCAAAACAAAGGGATTATAATAATGTCCAATTTATCCAACAACCATTACTCCATCGATTTGGATCAACAGATCCCAAATCTATCCCTTCTCTCTTTTCCTATCCTTTATTTGTCTTCTAGGTTCTTAAGCAAACAGGATCAAGAAAGTTCTGATTTATTTGAAGCTTGCATTTCATTTAAATATATTAGTAGTGAGGCTACAAAATTTAGGTTCTTCACACCTAAGGTGAGTGGTTTAGGTTCATTTGAAAACTCTTATTGAACTATAACCTTAAATCTACTCATTAAACTATAATCGGTGGAAATTGAGCAACTCCAACAATGTATAAGACTATTTTGCTTAGTTTATCTTAGATATGATTCTTCTCTTGATCCTTGAAAATGGATCAAGTGGATGTTATATTTTCTTAATCACGAGTAATATGAACTTCTTAAATTAATTCAACACATTCTTACTATCTATACATTTCAAATGCCACATATTGAATCAACATGGAGAGTTATGTATAATTTGTGAATTCTTGAGTTGTGATTGGTTCATTTGAATTTATGTGATGGAAATGGATACATAGGGTATATGTAATTTGAATTTGAACATAATGTATCTATGCAAACATAATCCAAAAATTATAGAATGTAAAATCACATATGTGTCATATAATTGCCTTTTATTTTCCTTAAAGTGAGTAAATACACATAATACCCATTATAACCCTAACTCATCTAGATAGATCCCTAAATACTGTGATCTCCCCTAGCTCTACACTATGGAAATGAAATGGAATTCATTCTAATGTTTGTTACATTATGAAAAGGAATACTAGAGTGTGATATTAGACCTTGAAGGCTAGATCGAAAAAATTTAGGAAATATTTCACGATGAGATGCTAACCTAAGTTCTCTATTGCTAAGTAAATCAAACATATTTTATTTGAAACACTATTTTGGAAATTGCAGTATTGAAGTGAGATGAACTAGTAGGGATAGCTTTGCTTTTTATCTCATACATGATGCACTAGATTTGATTATATGCCATTAAACTTATCGCATGTACTTGAGATAAGGTATATAAGGTATAGAGGCTTTATGCTCTTACCTTGCCAGTGTTTGGAAACTATGAGACAAGCTAGAGTCTATTTCTTCTATTAGGGTTCTTGGTTAACCATAAGATATTGTCAATGAGTCGTTGATGAAAGAGCTTAGCGTGGAAACTTTTATTTGATAAGGTACATACCAAGTAATAGAGGGAAAACTAATAATGAATCTTGACAAGATGAGATATAATATTTGATTGTCTATCTCCAATTACATATTAATTCTATTTGTTATTTCATGTTCATTCTATGTAATTTACATTTTCCATTACCTAAATGATATTCATAATTGTTTATTAATCTAAAGACACTTATATTTGATCAATTTTTATAAATGGCTAGTTCAATGTTAGTGTTGTCTTGAACATGTTCCACTCAAGCAGTGTGCTGATAAGTGGTGGCTTAAATTTTTACAAGTATCGATTCATCTTCAGCCCAACCAGGAGTTACTCACCCGTAGTGATCTTTTCTTCACCATATGAGTTGGAGAATTCTATTTTTGTTGTAGGCTATACAGAGAGGCTGTCCCTATACTAGAGAGTTCTAAGAGGGTGCATGTGTGTGCATGTAGTGATGTACATTATCTTAATATAAGTCACTTACGTGAATGGAATATTATAACTTTCTATCATGTTGTACTACAATGTTATCTAGAACAACAATTATATCTTGGGTTTGCTTATATACAATCTGATGAAAATGATTACAACTTTAATTGCATGTGCCAAATCTGAAAATGGAAAATGTTATTGCTATTTTTCATATAATAAATGTTTTGATTTCTAAGATTTATATTCTGATGTGAGGATTAGTTAGTTTGTGTGGTTTGGTTAATCCCATGGGATCTCAAATTTATGTTTCCAAAAAAGTCCTAGGGGCATTCTTTAACCACTTGAGATCTTGATTGGAAGTGGGACACAATCACGATGGACTTCACCATGAGATTTCTGATGACAAAACATGTCTATGATGAAGTTGTTGGATAAATGATGGGCTCTAGAGGGGGGAGGGTGAATAGAGCTAAAAGAAATTAAATAAGATTCATTAGACCTTCAAGATATATCCAAGATAATATGGTAAGTATGAACTTTGAGTGCAACTAAAACATACATAGCAAGGGAGAGAGAGATTGAATAAGGAAAAGAACACAAGCTATGTATAATAAATCCAAACTCCAAACTAGGATATGCACATCCACTACCTAGAGAGGTCAACCTCTAGGATTTTTCAACCTTGCCTCACTCCTTATATTCCATTATAAGAGTTACAATATTGACCTTCCTTTTCTGGGACAAGGATACCTAGCCTTCCCTTTAAGGACAAGGGAGACAATAACCTTACATAGGACTTACCTATCCATGACCAAGAGTCTTGTACCTCACCAAGGTCTTACCTACTATTGCAATGAGTCTTACACCTTCACCAAGGACTTACCCACTCTTGTAACAAGTCTTCTGTCTTGAGGATTTACCCACTCTTGACTTGGATCTTTCGCCTTTGACTTCACTGTAACCAAGGATAAGCTTTAACCAAGGGACTCCTTCCCTTCTTCTTCACCTCTCTTAGCCAAGAGAGAGAGTCTTCATATTCATGGTAGATAGAGAGATTGGGGGTGGAGGAAGTGATAACCTTACAAGATATACATTTAGGACTAGTTCTCTTACAAATATCATACTCACTCCAATGGATGTAGCAACTGATTAAGCTTAAGAATGAAAGGAGGCTCTTGGAGGAACTCAACTATAATATAGGGACCATCATAGTGGTTTTTTAACCATGGCATGAATCCCAAGGGGTCCTACTTATAGTTGAGGTTGCCTACCAGCTAGTAGAGACCCTTAGGAATGAATTCTAACCATTTGGGTTGTTGTAACATATATATTTTTAAATTTTGCAACAATCCAATGGTTAGAACAATTTTTTTGCACATTCCATACAGTCCAGTCGGTCAAGTTTACTTTTGAGAAACTCAGGAGACAACACAATGTGACAAATCAAATTTGAGTTGTTGGCCGACTTTATCCTGGATGAAACTCATTCAACGACTTAAATTTGTTTTGCCTGCGTAGGGTGTCGATCAAGTTTATCCTAGGGTAAACTCAGTAGATCCTAGTAGTTCTCAAAATCCATCAAGGGTGTTTGTTGATTTATCCTAGATGAAAGTCAATTGATAAAAGTCCATGTGATGAATTTCGAAAAGTGACATAAAAGTGCTTAAATATTCGATTTAAGTGCTCTTGATTTTTTGTAAGATTAATTACAAGCCATACAATCATTATAAGTGATTTACAACATGATTCTAGTGGATTTGAGGTCTTTTCCAAAAACGTGCACTTGCATTGATTTTGGCTTGTTGTTCTCTAAGATAGGATGCGTAAGTTAGGGCATTTGGAGTGTGTCTATACCTAATCTAAAATCACTCAAGTAGAAGCATTAGACACAATTAAGTGGAATGGTTTAGTCATCTTCAAAACAAGGGTTCAGTCAAATCAAACTTTAAGTCAACATTCTACATGTTCTTGAAGATTATAATCCATTCCATAAATTTATTGAAAGCACTTAAGTAAAATCATACCTTTAGAGAAACCTAGGAGTTTCAATATAATTGAGTTCATATGCTCCCCGTCAACTGATGTTAATGGAATTCTGATACACCCCCTCAATTGATGCTAACTCTCATGCAGAGTTAACTTTCATAACATTTATAGAAACTATGTATTCTACTCATATATGTTCTACACATATGTGTTCTCCCCTTTACATAAGACATGTCTTCCCCCCTTGTCATTAAAAAAAAGTAAGGGGTTTGAAAAGCTAAAAACATAACTTGTTAGTAAAAGCAGACACCATGAGTTAGAATGGAGAGTAGAAGAGCAAACAAATAGGGGCTTGTACAAGCAATGTATATAAAGAAAATCAAGACATGCATTATAACAACCCTTAATGTAATTCTAGTAATTATCAAGACAGGTCTATGCAAGCAAGTAACTCAAGATAATAGATATGCAAGTCAAGGAGCACGTTTGAGTATGTAAGAAATAAGATACACGCATAGCATATAGTTGAATACCAATTGATGAAAAAAGGTAAAAATACATGTAGATGGACTACTAGTTGATGACATCACAAGTTAGGAATACTAGTAGGATCTAGGTCATAGTAGAAGAATCACAAGTTAAAGAAACAAGCTATGAGTAGATGTAGAGGAATATCCAATCAAAGAAATATGCAATTTCAGAAGCATGAAAGGATATAACTCCTTAGAAAATATGCATAATTACCAAGAGATGATTACCACTAAGAGACTCAAGGTTGCATCAAATGATATATAACTAGATAGATGTAACAAGATAGAGCAGAATGGAAGCAATTTAGATCACAACCAATTGATCCAAAAAGATCATCATCCCTAAGTGTAGGAACCAACAATATGACAACAACTTGTAGTGGTAGGCAACGAGCGAATAGGGCACCATCTATGCAACAACATGGTGCCACATTGTCTCCGACACAAGGGAGATGACAAATATATACGTGAAGACTGAGCCACCCATATGACATCTGAGTTTCTAATACTCTCAAGAGGTGGACTTATTTCTTCAAGGACTAGTCAGTGACGTGAATACTAGAATCTTAGAGGAGCTAATTACCATGGAGAATGATGAGATCATCATAACCCAGATAGAGGTGGATCAGACTGCAATTATGGATGAACACAACTGTTGGTTACATCATTGGCTTCCGGCCACATGTGCCCACATTGTAGGAATACTTGAAAAGTGTCTGGAAGCCGTCGGCCCCAATCGAGATCATGGACAAATTACATTCTTGTTTTATCATTAAATTCCAGATAGAGAAAGATCTAGAGACAACTATTGAAGGGGGCCCTTGGTACATTAAGGGAAAGCTCATGTTGCTGAAGAAATGGGAAAAGGGAGAGCCCCTGGAGTAGGAGAAGTTAACTGAGGTACCTATCTGATTATAAATTCTGAATCTTCAACTAGAACTATGGAATGAGAAGATGATTGCCAAGATTGCTAATTATCTTAGTAAGCGACAATGCCTTGATAGGCAAAACAAAGATAGAAAACACATGGAGTATGCTAGAGTAAATGTCCTAATGAATGCCACATACAAGTTCCCTCAAGAGGTGAATCTTCAAACTTACATTGGTACTCCCTATTCTATTTAGATTGAGTATGAATGGTAACCTTATAGGTGCCCACTGTGGAACCTTTAGACATGACAACAAACTCTAGAAAGACCTAGAGCAGCACCCTTTGAATATATCAAATGAAGTTGGTAATACAGTCCCCCCTCCGATTGACCAGTCATAGGAGTCATGGTCAGGAAATGTTAAAGGGGATCCATCGTCTACTGCTGTTCAACCTTTGGGTTCACAACCAGACCCACACCTACTGTCAGTAAAAGATGACAAAACCTCAAACATCCGCTGCCCTAGATGTGATCTCTCTTGCAAATCTGAATGTCGGATGTTTAAGACTAGTGTCTCCTTCAAGCCATATCCTAAGTGCTCGACAAAATGACACTGAAGGATTCTAGATTCCCATGGACACAACTTGTCCAAATAGGAGAAAAACCGGAAGAAACTCACACCAAAGCACCATCAATAGATTCATTAATTTTTCTACTGATAATACTAATAAGACTCTTGACCCAAAGCATGGAGGCATGGCTGGTTGCAAGCCATCTCCACCCATTATGTTAAATCCCCCCTCAATTTTAGCCTAGGATACTCGATGCCTTTGTGCTTGGGGTCAACAAGATGTCATCTGGGATGAGATACAGAGAACAAAGGTGGATATTTCCTTTCTTGTTGAAATAAAGTTAAAAAGAGAGAAAGTATACAGAGTAACTCAACACATTTGTCCCAACTCCAAATGGCTTGATAATTCTATATATTGTAGGAAAGTGAGGATTGTACCCCTTTGGAATGATGATATTAGCATAAAGTTTCAATCCAAACAACTGTTACACCTCAATCTCATTCATGAGGATTGCTCAATTAATATTTTAGTAGTCTATGCAACAAATGATGACAGCAAGAAACTACTCTATTGAATGATCTATTATCTATTATACAATCTATCTCCAACCCATGGATAGTCTTAGGTGATTTCAATGCTATCAGATGCACTATTGAAAGAAATGGTCGCTCCACTCCATCTGAATGCTCTATGGATGATTCCAATGAATCTATCTATGCCACTGACCTGATAGAACTCCATGCAAAAGGGCCATTCTATACATAGGACAATCAACAACCAGGGGATAACAATACTAGAAGTAAGATTGACCGAGCCTTAGGTAATGCATATTTCATAGACACTTTCTCCAACCACTAGTTGTAAACAAAATATACAATTCACAATGATCAATGTATGCAAGTTTTACATTTGGGTCAAGATTCAGCTTGCAATTACTTTCCTTTCCATTTATTTAATGTCTGAACCTCATTCCTAGGTAACAAAGAACTTATCCAAGAGGTGTGGAACACCACTATATCTGGATTTTCAATGTTTAGGGTCCCTCAAAAGCGAAAGTTGGAAAAGGCTACGTTATAGAAATGGGATTGGGGGATTAGAGGGGACATTAATGAAACAACAAAGAATATGGATGAAGAGGCTCTTCAGGCATGGTCTGAATCTGATTCACACCCTAATGATCACCTCCTCCTTAAGATAGCAATGAAAAATCCAAAGCTACAAAGGCTGCAAGGGATGTTGAAGAAGCCATGTTAAGGAAAAAATCAAGAATCTTCTGGCTCAAACATAGAGACAAAAACTCAAAATGTTTCTACTTGTCGATGAAGACAAGAAGTAGAAACCAAATTAAGGTGGTCGAGCATGATTCCATAATTATAAATGATGAAAAATCTATTACCAATGTCTTCATGGAGCACTATGGTTCCACCTTCAATAGAGGTTGAGGAGAAAATAATAGTTTGCAAATCCGAAGTATTCCTAAGATAAATGCACAATAAATCAGTGACATTTCCAAGATAGTCACGGATGAAGAGATCTACCAAGTATTCATGCAAGCAAAAAAAAAGAAAGCTCCGGGTCCCGATGGTTTCAACGCCTATTTCATTCAAAATTCTTAGGCAATCATTGGGAGAGACATTTCAAAAGCAGTATTATATATCTTCCTTAAAGGCAAACTCTTGAGAGAGATAAACAAAACCTCCATCACCGTCATACCAAAAGTCAAACGACCTACAAAGGTCAGTGAATGGAGACTAATATATCTATCTAAATTTGTTTTTAAAATCATATAATAAATTATGGAAAATCACCTCAGAGACAATATTCCCTCTATTATCAGCAACAACCAATGCGCCTTTGTGAAGGGGAGACATATATCAGAGACTATCCTTCTTTCTCATGAACTAGTGGCTGATTTCTATAAGCCAAATGATAGACCCAAGCTTTGCAAGAAATCTGACCTAAGTAAAGCCTATGATACAATCAAAACAGAGTATATGTAATGCCCAGGCCCACTACCCAAGGCTCTAGTAGAGTTTCAGGAATGACGATTGGCCCCACAGACCACCACTAGCCTTAACTGCGTGCTTTGTCCTCACTCACGCACATGCCATGATCAACTTCCCGACAGGTCACCCATCCCAATACTACTCCAAGTTGAGCACGCTTAACTATGGAGTTCTTAGTGATGGGCTCCCAAAAAAGGAGGTGCACCTTGGTGATATGGGTCACCCATCCCAATACTACTCCAAGCTGAGCACGCTTAACTATGGAGTTCTTAGTGATGGGCTCCCGGAAAAGGAGGTGCACCTTGGTGATATGGGTAGTCCAATCATTCCTTTTAAGATCAATTTATCCAAGTCCTCAAATCCTGGGATGTTACAATCTCCCCCACTTAGACTCTTTGACGTCCTCGTCAAGTCTCAACTGTATATGGCCTCATATTCTGAACCCATTTCAGTGCAGACCCACAATGGCCCATGGACACCCAACTCCTGATCACGGAATACCAGCACAAGGGTGGCTACGTCAACCGTAGACAACACTTTTCTACATGCCTGGACCGTACGGCTACATGCCCATGTGGGCCCCACCTAATGGAGGGGTTATGGCTCTGATACCATTTGTAACGCCCGGGACCACTGCCCAAGGCTCTAGTAGAGTTTCAGAAATGACGACTGGCCCCACAGACCACCACTAGCCTTAACTGCGCACTTTGTCCTCACTCACACGCATGCCAGGATCAACTTCCTAACATGTCACCCATCCCAATGCTACTCCAAACTGAGCACACTTAACTATGGAGTTCTTAGTGATGGGCTCCCCGAAAAGGAGGTGCACCTTGGTGATATGGGTAGTCCAATCATTCCTTTTGAGATCAACTTATCCAAGGCCTCAAATCCTGGGATGTTACAGTATATTATTCAGGTAATGCGTGCTATGGGATTTCCAAATGCTGGTTGACATGGACAAAGGAGTGTCTTGACAATGTTTCTTTCCAAATTCTTATTAATGGCAACCCTTCTCCTATTATCCAAGCTTCCAATTGAATCTGACAAGGTGATATAATGGCACCTCATCTTTTTGTGATTGCTATGTAAGGACTTACAACTATGATAAAAAAATGTAGAGGATAACAAATCCATCACCCCTCTTATTTCCAACAAATGCAATGTCTCAAACTTACCATTTGCAGACAATCTTTTGATTTTAACTGAAGAAAATACATAAAATTATAAGGGGATCAACGACTTCCTTGACGAATTTAGTGCAAGATCAGGCCCTCATCTCAAACCATCCAAAAGTCAGTTAATCTTGAGCCCTCAACCCCTAGCTCAATCCAAGATGATTTGGGTATACTCTCCAACTAGTTTCCTATTTGATATCTTAGAGTCCCTATGTTTATAGGCAGACTCATGAAGAGAACGTGCCAACCTCTGATTGATAAGATCAAGAACTAGATTGATTCTTAGAATTCAAAACAACTTTCCATGAAAGGTAGACTTGAGTTGATAATCTCCACCATGTCTTCATACCATCTCTACTAGACAAGCACCTTTCCCCTACTGAGAGCTACCATAGATTAAATAGATGCCCTATGTACGAACTTCCTCTTTGGTGGTACTGATAGATCTAGACATTTCCATACATTATCCTAGAACACCATTTTCTCAATAAAGGATGAAGGCAGACTAGGCATTAGGAGGATAGAAGATTGGATCAAGACAGGTCCTGTTAAAAATTTATGGGACCTTGAAAACAACAAAATTCCCTTTGGGTGAGATGGGTTCATAACAAATACCTCTATGAATCAACCATAGTTTGGTCTTTCTCCTACAAACCTCAACATAGCTGGTATCAGAGAATGTTTCTTAGGAACCTAAATGAAATTAGACGCTATGTCAGGTTCAAAATTGGTGTGAACTCAACAATCTCCCTATTGAACGATCCTTGGGTTCAGGGGAAGTTCCTAGGACATGTCATAGGCAAAGTGTTGATACTTAAAATAGGATTTGGTAAATATCAAAACCTATGTGACCTAATCTTTCATGGTAACTAGAACTTACGTGAGAAATGGGGCACTAAAGTACTTCAGAAGGTCTACAAGAACACAAAAATTTCTTCAAAGGATAACTACTTCCTTGAGGGCCTACCTGAGTTTACCCTGAGAGGTGCATGGGAATTTAGCCAAAACCATAAACCTTCTCTACACTGGGCTAAATGGTTTTGGATACACAACCTTTCGAGAAGAATGATCATTCATGGATGGAAAACCTTCCATGGTAAGCTTGTGACGGATGACCTTTTCATAGCAAAAAGGTGTTAACCTCGAGTCCAAATGTGCCCTCTTCCAGAAATCATCTGAAACTAATACTCATATATATATTGGGAGTGTAGCTTCTCTGAAGAAATATGGAGACATGCTGAACTCCACGCTATCCCTCAATATCTATCTGATGTTCACGTGATGAAGAACAAGCAGGAACATCTCAAAATCATCCTAATTTTGTACCACATTTGGTACATGAGAAACAAAGTCATCTTTGATGGGAAAAGCCTGATGCAAATGTGGTCTGGTGCCTTGTTACATATGACCTTGACCATATCAACATGTATAGATAGGGCTGCTATTTTCTTTGTTTTCCCTATACTTGTAAGCACCAAATTCTTTCTAAAAAATCAATAAAGAGGAGGAGCACGCTTAATGATAAAAAAAGATCACCATCAAAACATGCATACCAACTCAAACAAGTAATTGCAAGATACAAAGATGCCAAACTTGAGAAATTAAAAATATAGAGTTGTATGCAAGATAGGAAATTTAGAAGTATGACAATATACAAATTATATAGGTACCAAGGGGCATGACATAGAATAAGGCTATTCGTTGAGAAAGTCTAATTGAAAGTGAAATTATCATCCAAAAATCCATCAGTGTATCCTATGCACAGTGTTTCCGATCAAGTTTTGGTTGAACTTCTCGATTGACAACAATTTTTGGCAATACCAGTTGGTTCTTATCATTCGAGTTTCCTCTGGACAAAATCGACTGACAACAACTGCGGTCAAAAAGCACATATATTTTAGAAACACATATTTAGAGGCATGATAAATAATATAGACCATATCCAAACATATATAAGCAAGTTAGTAATTCACTATGAAAGCATCAGAAATAGCTATTAAGTAAGAAAGTAATGAGAATCACAATATACCAAATTTAAATCAAAAACCATATGTATAGTGCATAGAAATTTAGGAAAACAAGCTATGATTGGATATGAGCAAAGAATACCTTTACCTCAGTTCTTATAATATCTTTTGACTTCTTGCCACCCCATACACATCTCACCTTTCTTCTTTTATGTGAATTGAGAAACCAATTCACAAATAAATAGCTCTTGTCAATCTAATTTTAAGTGACCTACAAGAAGAAAGATGAAATGGCCCCCCATCATATTTTTGGGTCCGGAGGGGTTAACTTAGCAACCCAAGTCCTATTACTCTTGGGTTCTTTCCTAAAATGGAAATATGTGGAATAATGACCAACTTCATTGCAATGATTACACGATCTAATAGCTTGGAAGTAGAGGATTCTTCATTGAAAAAATGTCCTTTGTCCTTGTTATTCCTTTGGCTACTATCAAGTCCAATGCCATCTGTACCCATTAGTTCAGTACTATGATCTAGGATTTTATTTCTTTTTATCATCTAAGAATCTTTGCATAGAGGATCTTAAACTATGATTACCATGCATAAGATAAGTAATAGAAGAATACAATTGATTGATATCATCTCTAGCATGAAAAATAATGGTTTATAAGAAAAGACATTTGTCCATATAAGAATCTTTATCTATGTGAAGAGAAAAAACTTTATTCTCTCTACTAGTAGAACTAGAACAAGATTCCAGGACATTGATTTTAGCAAGTAAGAAAGCATTTTCTTTTTCAAGCGTATGAATCTTAGAAATATATATAGTATTTTCAAATTCTATTCCTTGCAAAACAAAATCTTTGTCTACATTTTCAATTTTAAGAGCATTAATATCAAGCATGAGATATTTCACAATTTTAGTATGCTCTTCATTAGAACAATGCATAAGAGGTTAAGCTTCTAGAAATCTAATCTTATCAATCACTTTAGCAATTTCAACTTTAAGAGAATCTACTTGACTAAGATAAACATTGTTTTCTATCTCAACACTATTGAATTTCAATTCAAGTGCAAGAAAAGACTTTTGGAAATCATTAACATCATCTTGCAAGCAAATGTTAGCATGTTCAAGATAATCCTTCTCTTCATGCAAGTTATCAACAATTCTAGAAAGCCTTTTCTTTTTCTCTTTACTAGACTTAAGAGAGGTACGAGTAGCATGAATAATTGCAATTAAAGATTCTTTATCTAAAGAGTCTAGATTTACCTCATTTGAGTCTTCATTTGAACTTGTCATGAGAGTAAAATGGCACTCTCCATCTTCACTAGAGCTTGAGCTAGATCCTCTACTAGAATCTTCATTTGAGTTTGAGTTGGAGGATTCACTAGAGATTTTGTGCCATTTCTCCTTCTTCTTGTTCTTCTCTTCCCATTTCTTATGATAATGGGTATTTTTTTCTTGTGGGAAATCTTTCTTGAAGTGACCCTTCTTTCCACATTTGAAGCATCTGGTAGAGGAAGAAGACTTTCCTTTATGAAGTCTACCTTTTCAGTACATAGCTCCTTCTTCAACTTGAGAGGATGGAGAGGTTTGACTAACAATATCTTCAACTCGGGCTTTGTTTTCAACCTTCTTCATTATCTTGATCTCTTTCTCTTCTTCTCTTTCTTCTTCCTCTTGCTTATCCAGTTTAACTTCACGATCTTATATATTTCCTATGATCTCTTCAATAGGGACTCTTTAATGGAGTCACCTTGGATTGCCACCTCTTGGAGAGAGTTCTAAGAATCTTTGAATTTACCTCTCCTCGATCCATAAGATGACCTAGAACAAAAAGACCATTCACAATGATGTTGAGCCTTGAAAAAATACATCTCGGCTACCCTCTATCCTTTCCCATATTGAAGTTTTCAAGAAACCATTCGAGCATATAGACCTTGCTTTCCTTCACTTTCTTTGTCCCCTCATAAGTGACACATATCTTTCTCCATATCTCATCGTCTGTTTCACATGAAGAAATCCGACTGAACTCTGTGGGGGAAAGGGAGGCATAGAGAATGTTGATGGCTCTTTCATTTAAGGTTGCTTTCTTAAAAATAGCCTCATACCATTCTTCTTTCTTTGTCTCGAATAGTTTGTATGGAGGATCAACCATTCTCCATAGATTCGGTCCTTGAATGTATTATCATAACCTTCTCTTCCAATAGAGTAAGTTGCTCCGATCAAAGATTGGAATGTTGATGGAGTATCTCCCTCCTTGATAATCACCCATCTTCTCATACTTGTGGAAGTATGCTCGAAGAAGACTGCTCTGATATCACTTGTTGGATCAATGGTGGCTCTAGAGTGGGGGAGACGAACAAAGCTAAAAGAACTTAAAGAAAAATTATCAGACCTTCAAGATATTTCTAAGATAATATGGAAGGTATGAACTTGAGTGCAACTAAAACATACATAGAAAGGGAGAGAGAGATTGAATAAGGATAAGAACACAAGCTATATATAGTGGTTCTAACTCCAAACTAAGAGATGTACATCCACTACCTAGAGAGGTCAACCTCTAGGATTTTTCAACCATGTCTCACTCCTTATATTCCATTATAAGAGTTAGAACATTGACCTTCCTTTTTTGGGAAAAGGATACCCAACCTTCCCTTTAAGTACAAGGCACCAATAACTTTACAAAGAACTTACCTATCCATGATCAAAAGTCTTCTACCTCACCAATGACTTACCTACTCTTGCAATGAGTCTTCCGCCTTCACCAAGGACACACCCATTCTTGGAAATAGTTTTCCACCTTGAGGATTTACCCACTCTTGACTTGGATCTTCCGCCTTTGAGTTCACCTTCACCAAGGATAATCTTTCACCAAGGGACTCCTTTCCCTGTTCTTCTTCACCTCTCGTAGCTAAGAGAGAGAGAGCGTCTTCATCTTCATGGTAGAAAGAAAGATTGGGAGGTGGAAGAGGTGAGATCCCAACAAGATATATATGTAGGAGAAAATCTTCCACTCATTCTAATGGATGTAGCAAGTGATTAAGCTTAAGAGTGGAAGTAGGCTCTTTGAGGCATTCAACTATAGTATAGGGACCTTCATAGTTCTTGGCTAACTATGGAATGAAGCCCAAGGGGTCCTATTTATAGTTGAGGTTGCCTTCTAGCCAACAAAGACCCTTAGGAACAAATTCTAGCCGTTTGGGATGTTGTAATGGACACATTTTCCAATTTTACAACACTTTAATGGTAAGAAATACTTTTTATGCATATTCCATATAGCGTGGTCTATCGAGTCAACTTTTGGGAGACTCAACCGATAGCACTATGTGACAAATCAAATTTGAGTTGTCAGTCGAGTTTATCCTAAATAAAACTTGGCTGATGGCTTAAATTTATTTTTCCTATGCGGAGTGTCGGTCATGTTTATCCTGGGGTAAACTTGGCCGACCCTAGTAGTTCCCAAAATCCATGAAGAGTGTCGGTCAAGTTTATCCTAGATGAAACTCAGCGTACAAAAGTTCCTATGATGAATTTTAAAAATTGCCATAAAATTTCTTAAATATTCAATTTTAAGTGCTCTTAATTTTTTCTAAGCTTAATTACAAGAAATACAATCATTACAAGTGATTTACAACATAATTCTAATGGATTAGAGGTCTTTTCCAAAAAAGTGCATTTGCATTGATTTGACTTGTTTTCCTCCAAGATAAGATGCACAAGTTAGGGCATTTAGAGTGTGTCTATTCCAAATATGAAATCACTCAAGTAGAAGCATTAGACACATAAGTGGAATGATTTGGTCATCATCAAAACAAGGGTTTGTCAATAACAATCTGATTCATCATAACTCACAAAGTCATCTCATTGTTACCTTCAAGACAATGATGAACGTAGCTCCCATGGCTGAGTTATATTTTAAAGAAATAGAATTTTTGCATGGGACTTTGAAGATGATCATTTCTGATCAGGATCCAAACTTCACACATATGCTCTGAAAGTAGATTCATGCTGAATTGGGTACACGATTGGCTTTAGTATTCATATCATCCATATATCTAGGGATAGTTTGAGCATACAATACAAATCTTATAAGACTTGGTCATTTCATGTGCGATGGGATGGAGTGACTCTCTGGATAAGTACCTACCTCTAGCTAAATTTGCATACAACAATAGTTATCATGCCAACTTTGGGATTCCACCATACGAGGAATTATATGGTAGACCATGAAGATCAATCTTACATTGATGATGTGGGTGAAAGTTCTTAAATGAAATTAAAATATATATAATTATGTGTTATGAAAGTTGATTTGATTAAGAAAAGGATGAAGGCAACACAAGATAGAAAATGTATGCTGATCAACATAGAACATACAAAAGTTTCTTGTTGATGTTTCTTTTTTCCAAAAGCGAAACCCTTGAAGTCAATTTTCATGTCAAAGATCAAGGGCTGCTGAGCCCTAGGTATGTAGGATCATTTAAGTTCCTTTAGTGAGTTGGGGAATGCACATATAGGCTAGCTTTGCCTCCTTCCTATGAAAAGATGCATGAAATCTTTCATGTTTCGGTTATGAAAAAGTACGTCAAAGACCCCTCTCATCTCTTAACTATTGAACCCCTAGAAATTCAAGAAAACCTGACATATGAAGAGTATCCAATAAAAATCCTTGATGCTAAAGTCAAGCAGCTGAAGAGGAGATCCAACTAGTGAAGGTGCTCTAGAAGCACCATGGTCTTGAGGAAGCAACTTAGGAACTGCTATCCAATATGATGAAGATTTATCTCGAACTATTTGCCTAGTCATGAATTTTGAGACAAAATCCCTTTCTAGAAGAGGTGAGTTGTAACATACCAAAATTTGCTACCAAAACTAATTTTGAGCTGCTTTACACAATTCTCTATTTGAAAATCATGCTCGTTAAATTCCTACGAGTATTTCACAACTTGTTAAGTATCTTGAACGTTGAGTGCCTAAAATGCAATTCTGTCTCGCTTTGCTCAAATAATCCCAATTGGGACCCACATTTAAACAATTAAACCCCATTATGGATTTTGACTTCGGAATCACACAAATAATATTATTGATTTCTTGATATTCATGTTTGAATTAATGATGAAAGTAAGCTTCTTAGCAACCTTAGACTCATACACAAGGGGAGTTAATATATTTAATATTTAGAATAACGGAAAATGAACTTATGTTTAAAATTTCAATGGAAGCAAATTTGTGGATTAGGAGATACAAAATGGTAAAGAAAATGCAAATTCATAATAGGAGGAGAATTCATTTCTGATTTATTTGGTCAAATGGTCTGTTGACCGTCTGCCCCTCTGTCCCTCTGTCCCTCTGTCTCTCGTGCCCCTCTGCCCCTCTGTCTCTCCCATTTCAATTCCCTCTGCTCCGGTTCCCTTTTCCCCAGCGCGCCGGCCCATCGATTGGGGGCGAGATGAAGGGAAACGCCAAGATCCATTAGTGGCCGGTGATCTGAAGAATTAACGACTGGAGAGTGGAGAGACGCTACTAAGGAATTGTTCCGCCCTGGGGAAAATTAAGAACACTATCTCTAACCACCCAGTTGACAAGCTCCCAACCTCCATATCCGCAGTAGACCTTCTTCCTCTAAGACCGTCAGACACCCTCCGAACTACTTCTGTTGATCTGCCAGAATTTAGGGCAGGCCGCCTTGTCGCCCTCGGGGCATGAATTGGCCTTACTTGCACCCCACTCCTCTTCCCCCGACCTTATGGACCGTCGGCCCGTGTCAGACCTCACCAACCACCATCGCCGCGGCGCCACCATCACCAACTCCAGCTTGTGGCAACGTCGACCAATGCTAGAGAAGCTAACATTAGGGCTGGCAAAATAAGATCCGATTAGAATACATAATTTTTAAGCGTGTTAGCGTCTAAAATTTTTCTATCCGATCTGAAATTGACCCGAACTAGAAGTATGTATAATTGTTAAAATAAATTTTTACGGAGTGATGGACTACTAATTTAATAGGTCATTAGGTATCTTAAATTTTAATATTTGTAATCAAAATTATTTTAGAATCGTATCTGGATTTGAATTTTAACCCAAATTGAATCCGAAATTCACAATTACATATTCACAATTTTAATATTTGTAATTTTATTTGAATAGGTAATTGTGAATTTCGGATCAATCTGGTAAATTGGGTTAAAATTCAAATCCAGATACGATTCTAAATTAATTTTGATTACAAATATTAAAATTTAAGATACCTAATGACCTATTAAATTAGTAGTCCATCACTCGTAAAATTTATTTTAACAATTATACATAGTTTTGTATTGTTTTTATGATTTACTATAGTAATTGTTTTATGAATTTGTGTTTTTAACTCTTGAAAAAATACAATAAGTTTTATATGTATTTCTCAACATTGATAGTTTGTTTACATTAGAGTTCATTGAATACACTTTGTAATAATCAATAATCAATGATTAGACAAATCATAGCTTTTTAAAAAAATTCGGTTGGTATTTAGATTTACGGGTTAGACCGAATAGACCCGAAAATATTTACGGGCCGGATTAAGATCAAGAGTTTCAACTCCAAAATCATTTTTTTGTAATTTTAAAGTTAAATTAAAAAGTGTTGGGCCGATCCAAAAAAACCCAATCAACTCGCCCTAGCCATGATCACCTCCAACCAAGCCAGATCACAAAGACGCGACCAGTACCCTGATGCGTCGGGAGCTACCCACCGCCTAACCACCCCTCTTCGATTCCTTGTAACATGGAATACTGAAAGAGATGAACGATTAAATGAAACAGAATCATGGTCCTATACACATAGTAATATTATACTGTAATAAACTATGTGACTCACCACTAGATATCGAATACATTTGCCTAAGTACTTAAATATGACACTCTACAAGAAATACAAAGTAAATAATAGAAGCCTAAGACATGAATGAAGACTGAAGAGAACACTCAAATGACGTAATCTATTTATCATAAGCCACATTCCCCAAATGCTCAACCTTAATTGAATGAATATTCCCATTGATACATATGGGAAACGAAAATCTTTAGCTTGTATAACCCACATCTTTAGACGATATCCTTTAGTTATAAGCCTCCATTTGACTGCTCTTATATTGTGTTGTGGAACTATCAAAACAATAATGATGCCAAGGAATAAATTAGAAAACTGAATTTAATATTTCTAACTAAAATATTATTTTGCAACCCATGATAATATGAAGATGATATCCAAGTAAGTATTTACCCCTTTTTCATAGTAAAATATGTATCATTAGATCTTATGGATAAGCATACATATATTTGGAATATACTAGTGTATGACATAATATAGATACCAAGTGACATTATTGTAACACTTGATTTATGAGTACAAAGGGTTGGGATAACCAAACCTATCACCATGGAGTAATAGTAATACCTAGAATATGTACGAAGACAACAAGGATGAACCTAAACCTAATGAAACCCAATAACTGATTTCCAAATTTAATAATCTCATAATAACATGGAATATTTTCCTTTTTTTCTAAGATTTGAAACTTCAAAACTTCTTGATCCCTAGTTGTGAAAAATAGTGTACTTTTTCTTGGATTTCAAGGTACCCACCTTCAATTTTATTTCTACACTATTATTTTCCCTTTTGGATTGCACACATACTATCTTGATTAGTGGTGAACCTAAAATAGTTCTAAAAGCCTTTTGTATCTCTTGAAAGTTCACACCCTTACTTGAAAATGATGAAATATTGTTGATAATATTTTTGGATATGGACTTGATCTCCTAAAGTTTTGACTCCCTATGGATGTTTGTCCCTTGGGATTTAACACTATAAATCTTTGCCTCACTTGTGTGGGCCAAGTACACACAACCCTGTGCATTGCAAAAAGATTAGTTGTACCCATGTATAATGGAATAGATAATAAGGCACTAGTATTGTATTCTCCTAGAGTGTGAGAACACAAGATACTTATAACTAGAATATACATGATATAAAGGTGTCAAACTTGTCAAATTGAATAACTTGAAATTGATCTACTTTGTGAATAGCCTAGATGACTTTTGCATATTTAAAATATTGAAACTTGCTTAGTTGACGATCTAGTAAAATAATTTTAGTCTTGTACTTAATTTACAAATTCCTACTTTGTTAGCCTATAATCCACCAAATAGTTCCTAACTTTTATCATGCATCAAAATCCTACTTCGTGCATAGTTCAATAATGAGGATATAGTACCAACATTTGGTGACGAATTATTTCTATTTACCCATGACGTTAACGAATCCGTATGGGACATTTTATGGACAATGGGACATGCTCACATGGATTCTTCTAGTGTGGATTACTAAGGAAAAGCTTAAAGCATGTCCATTATAATTTTACTTTCTTTGGTAGCATGTTGATGTAGTACCTTTAGTGGGCAAAATTCCTTTCCTTAATTTTGTATCACATGACAATAAGACAAACACTATGTTTTCATATTTTTGATGTGGGTAAAATTTGGTATCATATTACATTACACATGTGTTGGAGCTATTTTGTTACACAAAACCTTACATACGAGCATGCCACACTTAGATAGACCTATCATGTACGACAAAGTGCAAACATGTACTCATGTGGAGGGATAAACGTCTGCATGAAAATTTATTTGCCCATGAGAGACATAAATAGATTAAAATAAACATGGCATATAGGGACTTCATTGCTTTGTATCATCTCCTCTAATCAAAAGATCCTTGAGATTCAAAACAACTCGAAATTGAGGTTCAAGTGAGGAAACGAGTGGATAATGCATGAAGGAAACACTTGCATTAGGCTCTTGGTGATTTGACAATCACAAGGAGAAAAGGCTCATGATCTAGGACACACCTAAGTAGTTTCTAAAAGCTACCACCATGGATGAAACTTCTCCAAACCATAAGCACAAAAAGCAGGACAAATTAGTTAAAACCAATTATGGGAAGGACTTTGTTAAATTCTGACAAATGTAGGGAAACATAAGACCAAACTAAAAGACCACTAGACCCCTACATACCAACCTAAGATTGTAGAAAAACATAGTTGCAACATGATCTGGTAATTGATGATGCAATCATCAAATTGTGAAATGAGCTTTGATAATACCTTTGTGTTAGAAACCCATTACACTAAACCAGATTACTAAAACATAAAACACAATCAATCACCAATCAACCACATACCCAAAAATTTGGGTAAATTAAAATCGATTTCAACATCAACACCCGCTCAAAAACATTTACATAAGAGCCCAATATCTTTCTTGTATCCATACTATTCCAAGAATTTGATACAAATTATTCTATCACCTTAGCTACAACATATCTACACAGGAGAACAATATTTGTATACGCCACACAACAAACATTAACATGCTAATAAAATTTTGATTCGTTTGAAAGACCATATACAAACTTTTAGTGCATGGACCTGAGAGTACATGGATGACTCTAGGACACACTAGACATCTAATCAACTTTCTCAAAGATTCATTACTACATCTCCTCTTTTCTACCGCATGTTTGTTTTCATCACTTCCGATTACCTAAAAGAAATGTGGCAAACCACAAGGGTGAGAACCATGTGCTAGTAAGAGATATAACCTCCAACAACACTTATTGATTACAACATTTTAAATAGTAAATAACTAAGCAATTGGAGTATTTAATAATCAATTAAACAAATTGAACAATTCAAGTATACTAAATAGATTAAGCAAATCATCTTAGCAACAAGTATGATCATCAATGCATAATTAGATAATAAATAAATCCATTTCTTTGGATAGATATCTATTCAAATATCATCAAATTGCATCTAATAACAATCATTATCATTAATCTGACTATCATCATATTCCTTGCTAACAATACAAGCAATCTAGTAGCATCATGAATGTGTCTAGTAACATAACATGGCTATTAGTATTGGCATCTCAAATAAAGGGAACATATCTATATCATAAGTAGAACTAACATCATAACACAATGAACTACATAGGCATGATTAATAGTTTAAGCATTTCTAATTACATAGGCATGGCTAGCAACATTAAACATAGCTAGAAGCAACATCTAAACCATCAGTGTCAGTATATTTGACAACATAAGCATGTTTACAACATGAGCATAACTACAACATAAGCATACCCATTATCTCTTATTGTACTATACATGATCTCAGTGAAAAGAAAGCAAACAAGGGTTATCTTCCAATATGAAACATTGTGTATAACCCTAAATAGATATGCTACACGGCTATCTTACATCTTTTATTATGCCCTGGAGAATTTGAATCGTACCATCCAAAGTCCAACCAACCCCTGCAAAGGGCTATTCGGTTCCGTACAAGATCTAGGAGTGTCGGTATCCTAAGATCTCTTCCCCTCGGTCAGTACGAGTAAAAAGGCAGTGACATATCAGTCAAAGCTGCCACCAAAGCGACATATAGTCAAGCTGCTAACCACTAGTCCGTCCTTGGTACCAGTCACGATACTAGAAACTAGGGTATACCAAACCCTCTAATCCGAGGTACAACTGCAGTTATCCTCAATCACATCAGATTTATGAGGCATGACCATATCCAACCTCCACAAGCTGCATTGTGGATGACAGGGATATATCCTCAACTTGCCACCCCCACATACTCAACAGTATGCGCTCCAAGTTTCCCTTAGGAATACTTGTTTCACCATCCAGCAAGTTTTGACACTGAAGATGGCTCTACGACACAAAGCAATACATGATTAGAGTTTCACTTGATTAGTTATCTCCAATTGGGTGAATTAATCCTGCATCAAACAAGTGACACACAAACTGTAATTCACTTCTAGAAAACATATAAATATCACAACTTCAAAAGATATAAAATGTTTGAAACATAATTTCTCATCTCATCATCACATGGTAATAATATTCACTTGCCATTCATGAGGATACACTAGTCATCATACTATCACAAGATATAAATTCTTTTCACAATATCATAGGGTATCAACCCATATCAACACAAGAGGATTACACCTTATTTAGGGCTCAACCATGCCCAAAGGTCATTAAGACCATCATATTATTCCCTGCAAGATCATCATTATCTTTCCATTCCTTATAGCAAGGATCAACAACATCACTTACATATAATAGACCGTATCATCACAATATTGCATTGATAAGCTGGGAGATATTCATAAGCAACCATAGAAAGGTTATATTAGCATTAAGAACATTCCTTTATTATATCAAAATTCAAGAAATCTATATATGATTAACCCTCATCATATTCATAATGCACATGTTTAGCATAAGAAAATATCAACCATGTGGCTATGATAACCACAAATTAACACATTAAGGTTATGATCATATTAAGAAGGTAATTTCACCATCATGCCATCATATAAGAAGGTTAAACATGGATACTCATCTTTATCTATTTGCATTAGAGTTAGGTTCAACAAGATGAAGTATATTAATGTTACTAATCATCACTCATACCCAAACCCTAACTCACAACATCCCCATTGGATCATGGATGCATAGGGTGAAGCATCACCATCACATTGCATACTATTCTCAAGTATAAATCCACACATAAATCAAGGTGTAACCATTGAATTATAGCATACTAAGGTTTCAACAACAATAAGAGAATACTCCATGATTACATTAATCATTCAAGGACTATTCATACCCAGATACCATTATTTAGTTATATTAAAGCTAGGTATAACAAGCTATACCTCATTAGGGTTACATATCAACACATTATGGTTATCATCCCTTCTAGTCATATGAGTGAATAGGTAAGACTAACTTATTAAGGGTAACCCTTCATTTGTTCCATCATCTTTAAACCCGTATCACCATACCACTATGTCACCCCGAACCATTGGATGTTTAAAAGGTAAGACCACTAGTTGTTTACATAAGTAAACACCTTGGGTATACCACCAATGAAGTCCTTGATTTGTGCTCTAGAAAGAGTCACTATCTAACCGTAGACATCCCTTGATTAACAACACACAAATTTCCATTGAGAGTAGGGTAAAACCCAAAATCGACCATTCATTTAAAATAAGCCATCCATTGTCATCAAGTAAGCTCCGTAAGTTGATCATATAAAGGAAACCATATAAATTACATTAACAGGACCAACATATTACATAAGCCATCATTCCACTTTAGTGGAGGAATAAACATTAGATCTTTACCATTAGGTCAACTTCATATGTTAAAACTATCAATTACAGTATAGGTCCGACCATTGCATCAAGTGACCCAAGAAACCATTGGTCTAAGGCTTAAATTGATGCTAAAACTATATTATTAACTCTCCATAGGTTGTGGAGACCTGACCCACCATCATTAATGACATTAAGTCACCATAGGTTGTTAGATTGACACTATATTCATTAATCACCCTCGAATATCAAACTCATATCACAATTGATTGATAGCATCTTTTGGGTACTTAGTTGTGAGTCACTAAGCTTATAATTAGGCCAACACCTGACCTAAAGGGTGAACGTCACTTGACACCCTTGGTCACAACCATTAGTTGTCATGAAGACAACACCATCGGTTTTTGCAATGGTACCACCATTGAATCATATGTTTATAGAAGAAATCAACTTTAAACCCTAAAAATGACCATTGGTTGATAGGTATTTAGCACCATTGCTTTTCAAACCAACCTTATCCAAGTCATATTATACCTTAGAAATAACATACAAATGAATATAGGTTCATCTAGAACTGAAATAAGAACAGGGAACATTATAAAATTGAAATCCAAGTCAAGCATAACTTTTTAGTGCATGTGTTACAACCCCAAATTTCGGGATCTTTTGGTGAGAAATGTAATTTCTCATATTAAAGATATTTGAACAAATAATGATATAATTTTCTTCAAATAAATGGATTTCGTTTACAATAGCCTTGATGTTTGTGTTGAGGGCTTTATTGGCTATTCGGCCCAAATAACAAGGAAATGGATTATTGAATTTTTAAGAAAAGAAATATGTAGAAACCTCTAGAAGGCAAATCCAAAGAGGATTTCGTGCCTCTTGGGTTCCTTGGGTACCAAGGAGTCCAAGGTTGCAAAAAGAAAGCAATAAGAAAAGAAAAGATTAATTAAGTATTTCTTTATTAAGAAATAAATTGGAAATAATGATAAAATGAGTGGAAAGAGGCATAAATGAGATTTCTTGGGGAAATTTCGTATCCATGAGGTTGCTAATATTAAAAGGAATGCCAATGAGGAAAATAAAAGAGAAATAAAAAGAAATCCACAAAAAGGAGATATTTAAATGAGAAATAAACAAGATAACGAGAAATAATGCATATAGATGCATCTAGAAGGATAATGAGTATCCATAAAAAGAAATTTCGAAATATTTGAGTTGCTTGGGATCCAAGGAGCCCAATTAATAAAAGAGGAAAGATAAAATACTAAAAAGGAAAAATAAGAGGATAATGTGTTGCATTATTAATCAATTATGTTGTATTGTTTAAAAGGATGATATTTTCTATAAAGGAAAATAGGATTTCGTGATCAATGGATTAAAAAGCAAGAATAAAGAGAATAAGTGGGATAATTTTCGAAATCCTAGAATTTATAGAAAAAGGAATATTAAAAGAATAAGTTAAGAGAGTGACAAGATTTCTTCTCATTAAAGGAATATGTTTCCATTAAGAGGGGGGACTTGTTTCCACTAGGAAATGTCTTGGGGTGCGAGTACCCACCCCCATAAGAGGGGTAGAACCCCTGCCTCGAGATCCAGAGAGAAAACCCCCATCTTCCTCTCTTCCTCATCCTCTTCTTGTTTCTTTACGTTTGAAACCCTAACCATGAACTCATAGGGCCATCTTGGCGGTTCGCAGCTGATCTAGATGCTCGGTGGAGGTACGACGCATCTCCGAATCTCTAGGGTGGATGGCCACCTTTCCCTGCCTGCCATCTTTGCGCGATACCTGCAGCACGGCCGCCAGGCCGGCCGCAGGTTGCAGGCCTGGCCAACGTAGGCTAGCTGCCCTGGTTGCGGAGGAAAAGCACCACCAGGTGCAGCGGAAGGCGACGGAGATGATGGTGGGGTCGCTGGTGCCTTGGGGACCGAGTAGTGGAGGAGGGAAGCCCTCCCCGAGCTGTTGCAGGCGGCAGCAGTAGGTCATCGCAAGGAAGGAGATGGCGGGTGGCCGTTGGACAGAAATGCCCTCCGCGGGCTGAAGGAGCGCACAACTTAAGTGGGGGTATAACGGTAATTCTGTTATATTTCCAAATCCACAACGTTGTGTGGACTGGGATGACGTGGCGCCATCTGATTGGCCGAGAGGTACATTTCTTTGTTAAAATTGTAACTAATTCTAGAGAACTCGGATTAAAACAAGTAATATATGAATTTTGATCAAGAAAATGAGAGGAATCCAATAAAAATAGTGTTATAGCCTGAATTTGATCATAGTTCGAAATGTAGTGTAAATTATCATCTTTAATGAATTAAAGATTAAGAAACCCTATTTTGAAATGAATAAAGTGTTTAATAGGGTTTAATAGATCATTAGAGTTTATGTTAACCTGTTAAATGTAAAAAGGTACATTATGTTCAAAAATGAAGAACTTTGCACATGATTAGTCTAAGTTAGAGTTTATGTGCATAAATATGCTTGAAATTTGAAAAGGGTATAAAATTATCATCTTTAATGATTTAATTAAGAAAAAACCCTTAGATTTGATGATAGATTGATAATGCAATTTGATATTAACCTATTGTTAATAAAAGTGAAAATAGGATCTAAAAAGATGATCATTTTATATAATTGGCTTAATTTAGGGTTTCGTGCATGGTTATGCATTAATGAGCTTGAAAACCCTAATTTAAGAGAATACATCTTTTAATTGGTTTAATTGCTCAAATCTATGAATAAATAGGGATGTGATGATCCTAAGTCAATTTGGGTATAAAAGACTATTAAAATGGATAGTTGAGCAATTAAGGTTCATATAAATGGAAAAGAGTATTTTAAGGTTTGTTAACCTAAAAGGGATAAAGTTTGAGAAATTGATCTAAGAAACCCTAATGAATATTAATGAAACCTTAATGCGGATTAGAAACCCTAGAAAGTGAATCCAAGTCAATAAATTAGATTCTTTATAAAGTCTGTAATAAATAGAGTACATATTCTTTTCAGGAATTATGTGATGATTGAATTACTTGCTTGGATCTGTTGATTGGCTTGATTGTATATACACGAAGTATATGTTGAATAATCTACATGACTCATCAAGTCAGGTATGTGGTTACACTTATGAATAATCGCTCTAGTTTCACGGCGATTCCCGAAGTTTTAATCGGTTGCTTGAAAATAACTGTTGGATGTTTATTTATTTCATGCAACTATAAAGTGACTATGATTATCACTATAAATGTGCATTTATAACTGACTAGATTCGGGTTCCTCTATTGCTTTGAAAAGGCTAAGTAAAAAAGGGGTAATCCTAGAGCAAGGTCTAGGTTACCGAGAGTTAGAAACTGGGCTACCTATGTGTAGTGCCATGAGACTCATTAGCCTGCCATGAGTTAAGGAGTGGGCTACTTACGAGTAGTGCCATGTGAATCAACCCTAGAAATTGGTTCACTTATAGGTGGATCATGAGGGGTTTAATGGGGACAACATAGAGGATAGGATACTCTTGGATTGCGGAGTTATATCTAAAAAATAATCTTGGTTGTTAAATGATTAATTGAATGATTACATTGTTAACGTATTTACATAATTATTGTTTCCCCCACATACCAACTTCGGCTGACCGACATTTTGTTTGTCGACATTTTAGGTACAAGCCAAAAGGGCAAACAGTAAATCGTCATATTGTGAAATACATGAAGTTAAATACAAGGAGGATTAGTTAGAGTAGAATCCTTAAGTGGATAGAAGTTTAGAGATCCAAGTTTTCAAAAAGGTATGCACAAATTTATTTTCTTACATCTTTTAAGTATAGTCTGTTAAAATTTGATAATTATTCTTGGTTAATTGCCGAACCTTTGATCCGGAAGTTATGGGTGCGGCTTTGACCTCTCGGTCTCCCTTAATTGGGGGTTATCGGGAGGTGGGGTCGTAACATTTGGTATCAGAGCATAGGTTCCTCAGTTAACCGTTAATACTTATTAAAATTTTCAAACTCCATAGAACCCAAGGGAGTTATTAGAGGATTATCTGAAAGACGGAGGTGTCTAGAAAAGGATCACGACCGGGGGCTGGCAATATTTTCCTCCGCACCGCTAGTCGGAATACGAGGACTCCCGGATCTGTGTGACTGCGTGGCCAAAGTCTTAGGGTATGAATCGAAATAAGATACCTTTAGGATTTTCTCATCTTATTCATCCCTTCTCATCACAAATTTTGTTAAGGACCTTAAGGATTAGGGTTTTCTCTCTTCTCCTCACCCTCTTAAGGTATGGGTAAGATTAATAAGGTCTAAGGAATCCTCCATCAAATTAATGAAAGGCATGTAAATAAGATGTCATGGACATAATCTTAATAGATTAAGCGCAAACTAAAGAATAGATACATGCATAGGTCGTATGACAAAAGTTGTCATGCCCTCAGAAGAGACCTGAGGCTATACCTTCATATCAGGAGGATAGATAAAGAGAGTTAGTCTTGGAGATAGAGATCTCCATTGCAAGTAGAGACCTGGCACATCCTCTGAGGATGATGCTAACCCTAGCCCTAAGTGAAGGTTAGAGAGAGATGAGTTGGACCAGGTGTTTGAAAGGACATGCCTTTGGGATGCCATATGATCCATGGGTGACCTAGCACCTTTGGCAACCCAACCCTGGGAAGGGTCGTGCATGTTAGGGTAAAGGATAGCTCCTTAGATGATGATGTTAGTGAAGGACCTTAGAAACCCTATGGGCTTGTGCAAGTAGGGTATAGCTGGCACCTAGGGCATGTCATAGTGCTGACAGTAGGATGAAACCCTGGATAAGGAATCATGATGGAGCATAAAGGGTTATGGATGATCTTGAGCAAACATAAGTTCGAACCTAGGCTTCACCCATGTAGAGCATGCTTTTGAGGTTGATCCTTCATGAAGAGAGGACCTCTAATGGTGAGTTTGGATGTAGGGTTAGCTCTAGAGAGAGCAGGAAACCCAGTTCGAAGGTTGGATGCCTAAAACCTTGAGATATGAGGAAAAATGGATGATAGTGGTTGCCTCATGATCGATCCCAGAAAGTTGATGATATCTTGGTTGCCTTTAGAGGGACCAAACCCTAGAGAGAGAAGATGAAGATTCTGGTACCTATGTGCCTACGATATAGGTGTTTACCTTCTGAGGCAGGAAGAAGAGTTCCTTAGACCTAGAAAGGTTTAGTAACGGGTTACGAGGCCTTGTACCTTGTTGGTTGTCCTTAAGAAGGACCCAACTCTAAGTGTTGCTCGAGTTGAAGGATGACAAGGAGTGCATGTCATGCCTTTTGCATGCTTGGTTCGTAGTTAAGAGACAGAACATGTAGTTGGACACCTAAAGGTGAACCTAGGGATTCCTAGGCCTAAGAGGGGAAATGGTATACCTAATGCTCATGATGAGAATTAAGTTGCCATAGTTTCGAGCATGGTACTCCTTAGGTATAGAGGAAAAGGGAAGTCCCTTAAGTTTAAGGTATGTGTGATAAACCCCTCACAACTAGGTTGATGATAAAGGAAAGTATGATCTTGATCCAACATCGAGGAAAGATGATAAGTATGACCTAGCATGGTACAGTAGGTGATCTGCTTGTGCCTTAATAGCTTTCTAGGGTTAAGTAGGCTCATGTGGATGTAAATCCTAGACCTAAGAGCTTTTGTGACCATGGTGTCAAGAGATAGTTTTCCTCCCATCCTGGGAGAGGGACCCCTTTGGTAGGGTGTATATCAGTTTTGTTGGTTTAAGGTAACCTGAAGAGGTCTCACATGACCTTGAGAAGCTAAGTGAAAAGTACATGGTATGAGAATGAACCTGTAGACCCATAGATATCCATCTCTAATTGCATATGAATGTGTTACCATGGAGGTAACCGGTAAGGGGCCTGACCAAGGTAGGCAGGTCACCATGAGAGGATGAATGTCATCCCATGTATACAAGCAAGATGATGAAGGCTTGGGTAAGGTTCTAACTTGGACATGTACTATAGATGGAGAATCCTAAGTCTATCCTAGGGTCAGGTATGGATAAGCCGATGGAAGTAGGAGTTTCCTAATTCCCTAGTTGCACATGACCATAGGGTCGGGAGGTAACAACTATCATTGTCTGAGGGCCATGGGTTAGGAGATTGATCACCTTCATGAACTCATGGGACCCAAAGGGCAGATGAGTAGGGCACTCTCTTGATGCATGAGGAAAGAGGGATGACCCCAAAAGTGCCGACACCCTATAGACCTAGAGGAGATGACCAAGGATTGTGAGGTGACCCAAGTAGGTTCAAAACCTGTTTTCCATGGAGGTAACTTAGACATCAAGATGATTGTAATATAGAAGCATAAACAACACGTTTCAAATTAGATTTAAAGGTGTACTGGCAAGGTGGGATGCACCATCTCTACTCTTGGAACAGGAAGAACTCTGTATTTGGACTGCAACCAAATGCTTATTTCTTCTTGTTATGGGAGTGAGAGATAGGACAATACATGTGCCATACACCAAGGATAAAAGATGATGTGGTTTGGAACATTGACACGAGATATGGGGACAAAGAAGATAACCTACCCTGGTAAAGTGAATGATACATGGATGGTTTGCAAACACTAAGAGGAATGAGGTAGTCACCTTAGGAGGATGTTTTTATCATGAGCTATGTAGAACTTACAAGTTATACCAGGTTGATTTTGATCACCATGATGATGAAATCAGAGAGTGTTCTTAATGAAGATAGACATAGAGTTTGAGGTGAGATGATAAGTGAAATACATGGAAGTGTAAGTCTTCAATGTTACCTAATACCTAAGGATGTGAAGTGGTAATGGATGCTCTGGTTGAGATACATCTGACTTGTTTGATTAGAAGCTAGAAGAGGTTGTTTGGCTAACCCTAAGTTTGAAAAGGGGAAGTGTTTGGATAACACTCAGATGTAACAAGATACGTTGAAAAGTTAAGGGTTGTTTGGTTAGCCAGTCTAGTCCTTGATGCAATGAAAGGATGGTGGTAGAACCTTAGATGCACTTCTTTGGAAAAGAAGGTGATGAAACCCTGACTAGAGTGGTTTAGGGTTTCAGAGGAATCGATCTTGAGGAATCATGACATACAGGAAATCATGATTGAAGATCACCAAACACCGTGGTAAATGGCAATAGCACTTTGGATGCTTAAGATGAAGTTGCATGTGGTTTATGGCCATGCAAGCCAGGAGGTAAAGGACGAACCCCAATAACCCAGTGTATCGATATAGAGGACAAAAGAGTCCCCGAAAGAGAAAGGGAGTTCATCACTATGGATGTTGAGATACAATATGGGTTATGGTAGATCACCTTACCTAGATGACATGAGAAAGAAAGAGTACTTTCAAGGGACAGATCATGTTGAACTACATATGAGAGAGATGGTTCAACTACACCATGAGGTTGAGTATAAAAGTTCTTGAGTTAGACCTAAAGGTTCCCTTCCAAAAGGTGGAAGTAGGTACATGAAGAACTCAATGATAGTACAGTTTATCACCCCTAACTAATGGATAGTATAATCCAGACTAAAGGGGGGGTCTGATGAGAGAATGTGTGCTCATTCAGGGTGATATTTAGAGATAGTTCTTGTCCTATGAAAGATGTGACAATGACCACCATAGCCAGTATCGGGTTTTATAAGAAGCTCTGTAAGGGAGGTTGTGTCGGTCACCACTTCAGTAAGGTGATGTTGGTGAAAGGGCCACATGATGGTTAGAAAAGGACCACAGTGTGTGTAGATGAAGTTTCTTTGATCGTGCAATGGCTGAAAGGAGCCTAGAGACGAAAAGAGTCGTGAGCAGATACAAAGTAGAATAACATGCAGCTCACTGTGGGAGAATATGTGACATGAAAATCCGATCCCTCTAAGTTATAACTAAGAGAGCTGAGTCCCGATGCATGGGTTCTTTTGACATGGTTTGGTGGAGAAGGTTAAGTTTGAGCTTACCCCTCAGGATAAAGTAATGTGTGATGAGTTTCAGGTGTCCAATTTAGAGAACTATGTGAGGTACCCCGACCATGTGCGGAGCAATGAACCTAGTGAGCCCCAAGGGAGGCTGACATGGCCTGAGTCGCCTGTACAGTTTATAGATGCCGGGATGAAAGAACTCAGAGAAAAGAATATGTGATGATAAAGGTTCTGTGGAAGTGCCATGAGTACGGTAAAGCCACATAGGGGCCAATGATGGACATGGAAAAGTCTTATCCTGAATTGTTTGTTTGCTTGATAAAATTTTGAGGACAAAATTCCTATAAGAGGGGAAGGATGTTACAACCCCAAATTTCGGGATCATTTGGTGAGAAATGTAATTTCTCATATTAAAGATATTTGAACAAATAATGATATAATTTGCTTCAAACAAATTGATTTCGTTTACAATAGCCTTGATGTTTGTGTTGAGGGCTTTATTGGCTACTCGGCCCAAATAACAAGGAAATGGATTATTGAATTTAAAAAAAAAGAAATATGTAGAAACCTCTAGAAGGCAAATCCAAAGAGGATTTCGTGCCTCTTGGGTTCCTTGGGTACCAAGGAGTCCAAGGTTGCAAAAAGAAAGCAATAAGAAAAGAAAAGATTAATTAAGTATTTCTTTATTAAGAAATAAATTGGAAATAATGATAAAATGAGTGGAAAGAGGCATAAATGATATTTCTTGGGGAAATTTCGTATCCATGAGGTTGCTAATATTAAAAGGAATGTGAATGAGGAAAATAAAAGAGAAATAAAAAGAAATCCACAAAAAGGAGATATTTAAATGAGAAATAAACAAGATAATGAGAAATAATGCATATAGATGCATCTAGAAGGATAATGAGTATCCATAAAAAGAAATTTCGAAATATTTGAGTTGCTTGGGATCCAAGGAGCCCAATTAATAAAAGAGGAAAGATAAAATACTAAAAAGGCAAAATAAGAGGATAATGTGTTGCATTATTAATGAATTATGTGGTATTGTTTAAAAGGATGATATTTTCTATAAAGGAAAATAGGATTTCGTGATCAATGGATTAAAAAGCAAGAATAAAGAGAATAAGTGGGATAATTTTCGAAATCCTATAATTTATAGAAAAGGAATATTAAAAGAATAAGTTAACAGAGTGACAAGATTTCTTCTCATTAAAGGAATATGTTTCCATTAAGAGGGGGGACTTGTTTCCACTAGGAAACGTCTTGGGGTGTGAGTACCCACCCCCATAAGAGGGGTAGAACCCCTGCCTCGAGATCCAGAGAGAAAACCCCCATCTTCCTCTCTTCCTCATCCTCTTCTTGTTTCTTTACGTTTGAAACCCTAACCATGAACTCATACGGCCATCTTGGCGGTTCGCAGCTGATCTAGATGCTCGGTGGAGGCACGACGCATCTCCGAATCTCTAGGGTGGATGGCCACCTTTCCCTGCCCGCCATCTTTGCGCGATACCTGCAGCACGGCCGCCAGGCCGGCCACAGGTTGCAGGCCTGGCCAGCGTAGGCTAGCTGCCCTGGTTGCGGAGGAAAAGCACCACCAGGTGCAACAGAAGGCGGCGGAGATGATGGAGGGGTCGCCGGTGCCTTGGGGACCGAGTAGTGGAGGAAGGAAGTCCTCCCCGAGCTACTACAGGTGGCAGCAGTAGGTCATCGCAAGGAAGGAGATGGCGGGTGGCCGTTGGACAGAAATGCCCTCTGCGGGCTGAAGGAGCGCGCAACTTAAGTGAGGGTATAATGGTAATTTCGTTATATTTCCAAATCCACAACGTTGCATGGACTGGGATGACGTGGCACCATCTGATTGGCCGAGAGGTACATTTCTTTGTTAAAATCGTAACTAATTCTAGAGAACTTGGATTAAAACAAGTTATATATGAATTTTGATCAGGAAAATGAGAGAAATCCAATAAAAATTGTTTTATAGCCTGAATCTGATCATAGTTAGAAATGTAGTGTAAATTATCATCTTTAATGAATTAAAGATTAAGAAACCCTATTTTGAAATGAATAAAGTGTTTAATAGGGTTTAATGGATCATTAGAGTTTATGTTAACCTGTTAAATGTAAAAAGGTACATAATGTTCAAAAAGGAAGAACTTTGCACGTGATTAGTCTAAGTTAGAGTTTATGTGCATAAATATGCTTGAAATTTGAAAAGGGCATAAAATTATCATCTTTAATGATTTAATTAAGGAAAAACCCTTAGATTTGATGATAGATGGATAATTCAAGCTGATATTAACCTATTGTTAATAAAAGTGAAAATAGGATCTAAAAAGATGATCTTTTTATATAATTGGCTTAATTTAGGGTTTCGTGCATGGTTATGCATTAATGAGCTTGAAAACCCTAATTTAAGAGAATACATCTTTTAATTGGTTTAATTGCTCAAATCCATGAATAAATAGGGATGTGATGATCCTAAGTCAATTTGGGTATAAAAGACTATTAAAATGGATAGTTGAGCAATTAAGGTTCATATAAATGGAAAAGAGTATTTTAGGGTTTGTTAACCTAAAAGGGATAAAGTTTGAGAAATTGATCTAAGAAACCCTAATGAATATTAATGAAACCTTAATGCGGATTAGAAACCCTAGAAAGTGAATCCAAGTCAATAAATTAGATTCTTGATAAAGTGTGTAATAAATAGAGTACGTATTCTTTTCAGGAATTATGTGATGATTGAATTACTTGCTTGGATCTGTTGATTGTCTTGATTGTATATACATGAAGTATATGTTGAATAATCTGCATGACTCATCAAGTCAGGTACGTGGTTATGCTTATGCATAATCACTCTAGTTTCACGGCAATTCCTGATGTTTTAATCGG
Source organism: Alisma plantago-aquatica (assembly GCA_963693085.1). Lineage (NCBI taxonomy): Eukaryota > Viridiplantae > Streptophyta > Magnoliopsida > Alismatales > Alismataceae > Alisma > Alisma plantago-aquatica. The sequence goes on from OY856412.1 coordinate 215,262,960, forward strand.
TTGCTTGAAAATAACTTTTGGATGTTTATTTATTTCATGCAACTATAAAGTGACTATGATTATCACTATAAATGTGCGTATATAACTGACTAGATCCGGGTCCACCTCTATTGCTTTGAAAAGGCTAAGAAAAAAAGGGGTAATCCTAGCGCAAGGTCTAGGTTACCGAGAGTTAGAAACTGGGCTACCTACGTGTAGTGCCATGAGACTCATTAGCCTGCCATGAGTTAAGGAGTGGGCTACTTACGAGTAGTGCCATGTGACTCAACCCTAGAAATTGGTTCACTTATAGGTGGATCATGAGGGGTTTAATGGGGACAACATAGAGGATAGGGTACTCTTGGATCGCGGAGTTATATCTAAAAAATAATATTGGTTGTTAAATGATTAATTGAATGATTACATTGTTAACGTATTTACATAATTATTGTTTCCCCCACATACCAGCTTCGGCTGACCGACGTTTTGTTTGTCGGCGTTTTAGGTACAAGCTAAAAGGGCAAACAGTAAATCGTCATATTATGAAATACATGAAGTTAAATACAAGGAGGATTAGTTAGAGTAGAATAAGTGGATAGAAGTTTAGAGATCCATGTTTTCAAAAAGGTATGCAAAAATTTATTTTCTTACATCTTTTAAGTATAGCCTGTTAAATTTGATAATTATTCTTGGTTAATTGCCGAAACTTTGATCCAGAAGTTATGGGTGCGGCTTCGACCTCTCGGTCTCCCTTAATTGGGGGTTATCGGGAGGTGGGGTCGTAACAACATGGATCATCATTTTCAAGAAAGAACATGAGCTAGAAAGCTTATGGTAAGAAATAAACGTGGAGCAAGTTATAAAATTTGCTTATAATTAGAAGATAAACTCCCAAATAGAAGGAAACATGAGCAAGTAGGGTAGAAAATCCAAGCATAAGCTGTGAACTCGTCCATCTATCACCTTTCTTCATCAAATGGGCAAGCCCTAACCATAAGGAGCAAGAATGGTAGGTTTTTAGAGCTTTAGATCAATTTATACCATGATACAACAAGTTTCCAACCTGGAGAAAGGTAGGAGGAAGGATAAAAAGAAATAAATGGAGGAAAGTAGGGGATTCATACTCTTTTAGGTCAAGATCACTAGAAGGAAGCTTTTTAAACCCTAAAAGGAAGTCAATTGCAACCCTAGATTCTTTTTCCAAGAAGATCTCCTATTTCTTATTCTTTGGATAGAGAATTCGAAGAAACACAGAGGGAGTAAACGTTTTTTAGAAGGAGGGAAGTTGTGGAGAGAAAATGGCTCGTTTTGGTGCTTAGGGATACGTATATGAAACTTTAAGATAAAGAAAAAGAAAAAGTTGAACTTCTAGTATCTTCCAAGTGTCCATGGCCTTAAACTATTAAGAATATACAAGCAAACACACAAGAATATACCCCACCACATGATTATCCCTAGTTTTTTGAATTTCCAAGCAAAACAAATAATTCATTAGTTGATAGCTACTAAAGGTAGCTCATCCACGAAGGGGTAAATCCTAAAATACCCTTGGACAAAACACCTTCAAACCCACGATTAAATAGGTTCCCCATGGATCAAAAAGCTCAATAATTATGAGAGAATTTCCAGGGAACATAATACAAGTGATAAATTACAAAGAAAACCTCTCAATTGGGTAAATTGCAGAAAAGTCCAAAATGTGCATAAAATTGCATAACCTGCTCAAACAGTGTCCAAACTGGACAAAATTTGAAAATTAAGCTTGTATTATGATTTAAAAGCATATAAAATGGTTATATTAGTATTATAAGAATTAAATTATCATAATAAGCTTATAAAACTCATTAAGCAAGTTTAGGGGCCTTACAACTATAAACCCCTAACATGGATTTCTCCCCCGAAATCCAAGATAAACAAAGATGGGTACTTACTTTGTACCTCATCCTATTACCTTCATATGGTTACTTTTATATCATGGTGATGTCACATCATTCATACATATCTCCTCTTGGGCCAATACAAAAACCCCCACCTAAGGAGACATTCTCTATATGGAATGTAGAAACTTGTTGTGTCATCTGTACAACTCTAGTAGTAATGTTAAACTTTATATTCTAGCTATCATCCTAAAATTATATTTATTGTATCAACATATTATTCAAAAGTCATACTTGCTAGCTTTTTACCAATAATGGCATGTGTCCCATAGCATTCCTTGAAACATGAAAAAGAGGTGATGTATGCATCCTTTCTTCTTCTTCTTCTTCTAGATACACTGACACTGGAACACTTGTCAGTTCCTTTTCAGCATCAAAAGAAATCATGACACTGGCACCTGTCATTCCATACAAGGAAACATCATACATAGTCAACCTTGTTAGGGGTTAAACAACAACACTATCTTCCCTTACTAGGATTTACACAACCTACTTAGAAGACATAGCGTGATCCCATAAAGACACTCAATCAACCCCATCTCACTCTTGTTCAAATTGTCTCATAGATATTGCTACTTCGATAACATAAGGTTTTTGAAGAAATATTGATCATATTTTTGACCATATTTGAAATACTTTGACATCTCATCATTCAAAGCTTGATATAACTTGTATGACATGACTGGAACACTCTATTCCTCCTATTCATAAATTCTATTAGTACATTGGTTAGTCTAAAGGACATAACCATAAACTCATCACAGACATGTAACTTATGTCATCCACTCTAACTCTTATGCATTGATATTTGATCCTAATTTTATCTTAAAGGAACATGGTTGCACATGTCTACTAATCAACAAACCATCTATCCTTGATAGTGGTCTTGCCCAGCTATCCCAGAACCTTACACAACATTATAGAATCACTTTTTTTCCTTCCAAACAATATTTAGAGGGTCATAACCAACTCTTTCTCCCTCTTTAAGGGAGAGGAATACTTGGAATGTTCATTTAATAAACATATCCAATCTTCACATACTTCCATACTATTGATACATCTTGGGTACTAGGATTCTTTACCTTGGTATCCACCTCATGAACTATAAGGAACTCACATGCTCATCTACTTTTACCAACATAAAAAATCTCAAGACATATAAGAGGAGTCTTCCTAATTATTAGAAGGCTCAAAATCATACTCATCACATACTTTATGATCTTGGAACCATAGTTCAAGCAACCTTCTCTTATAATAAGCCAACCAACCTCATGTTTACAATGAATCCACACATACCAAGTGGAAATGATCCACTTGAAAGATGAGCCCTAGAAAGGAAAGACACAAAGGGAAACACACTTCCCACATCGTAGCAACATTGTTCAAGGGTCACTAGCAAAAAAGTAACCAATTCTATAAACATTATACATGTTACAACTTCTTATGTATCATTTTACCTTTTTCATTTCGGGTTCCTTTCCATTTGCATAGGAATCATCATGATTAACATATCTCATTACTCCTTCCTTGATTACTATTTATCCCTCTAGGGCATGTTCTCTTATTTTATTATGTTTTGCAACCACTTATCAATAGGTAAATCATCATATTCCGCATTTTCTTTATTAAACAGGGATCATCTCCCTTAATTTCTTTCACATGCCATGCTGATTTTACATTGAAACTTTCTTACACACATAGGTTGGTCTGAGATTAACTCAGGTTCCACCTTATTCCTTTGTCATTGTTCCCATTCATCTTCTCATTTTGTACTTGTTATAGGAATTCTACCCATCTTATGTGGATTTCATACCTTGATTCACTTTATAAGCATAGACTTGTATTTCTTTTACTTTATTATCATATTGAATCACATCTTCAAGAAATCCTCTTTTGCTTATTTGTATTCATATTTAGATTTTATGGTGTTGTATCTTTCTCTTGTAGTTACCAAACATTCCAATTTTGATAGATAATGATGCAATTCTCGTCTTCTTTAAGGTAGGATTGAGATATTCACACCATGATTTCTTATTCATTATGCTCTTTAGATTGTCTAAAAATGATGACTTGATCAAAGTAATTAGAAATATAACAATCTAAGAGTTCCATACTTACCTTTATTCAATAATCCAATACCTGGCCAGGGCACCCAAATACTGAGATTAGGCAGTATGCACCATATTTTTGTGTCATATTACTAATTTTGACATCATCCTAGTCCTAAGTCCTAGTGTCCTAGTAGACTCAGTGAACCTAAAGCTCTGATACCAACTTATTGGAAACCTATTACACTAAACGAGATTACTTAAAACATAAAACATAATCAATCACCAATTAACCACATACCCAAAAATATGGGTAAATTAAAACCATTTTCAACATCAACACCCGCTCGAAAACATTTGCATAAGATACCAATATCTTTCTTGTATCCATACTATGCCAAGAATTTGATACAAATTATTCTATCACCTTAGCTACAACATATCTATACAAGAGAACAATATTTGTATATGCCACATAATAAACATTAACATGCTAACAAAATTCTGATTCGTTTGAAACACCATATACAAACTTTTCCTACCTGGAACTAAGAGTAGAACGACGACTCTAGGACACACTAGACACCTAATCAACTTTCTCAAAGATTCATTACTATAGCTCCTCTTTGCTGCCACATGTTTGTTTTCGTCACTTCTGATTACCTAAATGTGGCGAACCACAAGGATGAGACCCATGTCCCAGCAAGAGATATAACCTCCAACAATGCTTATTGATTACAACTTTTTAAATAGTAGATAACTAAGCAGTTGGAGTATTTAATAATCAATTGAACAGATTGAACAATTGAAGTATACTAAACAGATTAAGAAAATCATCTTAGCAACAAGTATGATCATCAATGCATATATCGATAATAAATAAATCCATTTATCTGGATAGATATCTACTCAAATATAATCAAATTGCATCTAGTAACAATCATTATCATTAATCTGAATATCATCATATTCCTTGCTAACAGTACAAGCAATCTAGTAGCATAAGCATCCCTGACATCATGAATATGTCTAGTAACATAGCATGGAAATCACTATTGGCATCTCAAATAAAGGGAACAGATAAATATCATAAGTAGAACTAACATCATAACATAATGAACTACATAGGCATGATTAGTAGTTTAAGCATTTATAATTACATAGGCATGGCTAGCAATATTAAACATACCTATCAGCAACATCTTAACCATCAGTGTCAATATATTTGACAACATAAGCATGTTTACAACATGAGCATAACTACATCATAATCATATCTATTATCTCTTATTGTACTATACATGATCTCAGTGAAAAGAAAACAAACAAGGGTTATCATCCAATATGAAGTGTTGTGTATAACCCTAAACAAATATGCTACACGGCTATCTTACATCTTTTATTATGTCTTGGAGAATTTCTATCGTACCATCCAAAGTCCAACCGACCCCTGCGAAGGGCTATTCGGTTCTGTATATGATCTAGGAGTGCCAGTATCCTAAGATCTATTCCCCTTGATCAATATGAGTAAAAAGGCAGTGATATATCAGTCAAAGCTGCCACCACAATGACATATAGTCAAGATATTAACCACTAGTTCACCCTTGGTATAGGTCACATCACTAGAAACTAGGGTATACAAAACATTATAATCCGAGGTACAACTGTAGTTGTCCTCAATCACATCAGATGTATGAGACATGACCATTGGTAACCTCTGCAACCTGCATTATGGATGACAAGAATATATCCTCAACTTGTCACCCCCACATACTCAACAGTATGCACTCTGAGTTTCCCTTAGGAATACTTGTTTCACGATCTAGCAAGTTCTAAAACTGAAGATGTCTCTACGACATAGGGCACTACATGATTAGAGTTTCATTTGATTAGTTTTCTCCAATTGGGTTAATTAAGAATGTATCAAACAAGTGGACATACAAAGCCTAATTCACTTCTAGATAGCATATAAATATCACAAATTTAAAAGATATAAAATGTTTGAAACATAATTTCTCATCTCATTATCACATGGTAATATTCACTTGCCATTCATGAGGCTACACTAGTCATCATACTATCACAAGATATAAATCTTTTTCATAATATCATAGGGTATCAACCCATATCAACACTAGAGGATTACACCTCATTCAGGGATCAACCATGCCCAAAGGTCATTAAGACCATCATACTATTCCTTGCAACATCATCATTATCTTTCCATGCCTTATAGCAAGGCTCAACAACATCACTTACATATAATAGACCGTATCAGCAGAATATTGCATTAATAAGCTGGGATATATTCATAAACAACCATAGAAGGTTTATATTAACATTAAGAAAATTCCTTTATTACATCAACAGGCAAGGAATCTAGATATGATTAACCCTCATCATATTCATAATGCACATGTTTAGCATAAGAAAGTATCAACCATGTGGCTATGATAACCACCAATTAACACATTAAGGTTATGATCAGATTAAGGAGGTTATTTCACCATCATGCCATCATATAATAAGGTTAAACATGGATATTCATCTTTATCTATTTGCATTAGAGTTAGGTTAAAAAATATAAAGTATATTAGTGTTACTAATCAACACTCATACCCAAACCCTAACTCACAACATTCCGATTGGATCATGGATGCATAGGGTGAAGCATCACCATCACATTGAATACTATTCTCAAGTATAAATCCATACATAAATCAAGGTGCAACCATCGAGTTATAGCATACTAAGGTTTCAACAAAAATAAGAGAGTACTCCATGATTGTATTAATCATTCAAGGACTATTCATATCTAGTTACCCTTATTTAGTTATATTAAAGCTAGGTATAACAAGCTATACCTCATTAGGGTTACATATCAATACAATATGGTTATCATCCCTTCTATTAATATGAGTGAATAGGTAACACTACCTTATTTAGGATAACCCTCCATTTGTTCCATCATCTTTAAACCCATATCACCATACCACTATGTCACCCAGAACCATTGGATGTTTAAAAGGTAAGACCACTGGTTGTTTACATAAGTAAACATCTTGGATAAACCACCAATGAAGTCCTTTATTTGTGTTCTAGAAAGAGTCACCATCTAACCCTAGCATCCATTGATTAACAACACAAAAAGTTCCATTGAGAGTAGGGTAAAATCCACAATGGACTGTTCATTTAAAACAAGCCATCCATTATCAACAAGTAAGCTCCTTAAGTTGATCATATGAAGGAAACCATATAAATAACATTATTAGGACCAACATATTACATTAGCCATCATTACACTTTATTGGAGGAATAAACATTAGATCTTGACCATTGGGCCAAGTTCATATGTTGAAACCATCAATTACAGTATAGGTCCAACCATTGCATCAAGTGACCCAAGAAACCATTGGTCTAAGGCTTAATTGATTCTACAACTATATGATTAACTCACAATAGGTTGTGAAAACCTGATACACCATCATTAGTGACCATTAAGTCACCGTAGGTTGTTAGATCAGCACTATATTCATTAATCACCCTCGAATATCAAACTAATATCACCATGATTGATAGCATCATTAGGGTACTTAGTTGTTAATCACCAAGCTTCTAATTAGGCTAATACCTGACCTAAAGGGTGAATGTCAGTTGACACCCTTGGTCACCACCATCAGTTGTCATGAAGAAAACACCATCGGCTGTTGCAATGATACCACCATTGAGTCACGTGCTTATAGAAGAAATCAACTTTAAACCCTAAAACTGACCATTGGTTGATAGGTACTTTGCACCATTGGTTGTCAAACCAACCTGTCCAAGTCATATTATACCTTAGGAATAATGTAAAAATGAATATAGGTTCATCTAGAACTGAAATCATAATAGGGAACATTATAAAAATCGAAATCCAAGTGAAGCATAACTTTTTAGTGCATGAATCATCATTTTCAAGCAAGAACATGAGCTAGAAAGCTTATGGTAAGCAATAAATGTGGAGTAAGTTATAAAACTTGCCTATAATTAGAAGATAAACTCCCAAATAGAAAAAAACACGAACAGTTATGGTAGGAAATCCAAGCATAAGCTGTGAACTCATCCATCTAGCACCTTTCTTCATCAAATGAGAAAACCCTAACCATAAGGAGCAAGAAAGATAGGGCTTTAGAGCTTTAGAGAATTTTTTTCCATGGAACGGAAAGGTTAGAACCTTGAGAAAGGTAGGAGGAAGGATAAAAAAGAAATAAATGGAGGAAAGAAGGGGTTTCTTACTCTTTTAGGTCACAATCACTAGAAGAAAGCTTTTTAAATCCTAAAAGGAAGTCAATTGCTACCCCAAATTCTTTTTCCAAGAAGATCCCCTCTTTCTTCTTTCTTAGATAGGAAATTCACAGAATCACAGAGGGAGAATGAGGTTTGTTGAAGGATGGAAGTGGTGGAGAGCAAATGTCTCATTTTGGTGCTTAGGTATAAGTATATGAAACTTTAAGATAAAGAAAAAGAAAAAGTTGAAGTTCTAGTATCTTTCCAAGTGTCCATGGACTTAAACTATTAAGAATATACAAGAACACACACAAGAAGCTCCCCCACCATCCATTGAGACATGATTATCCCTAATTTCTTGAATTTTCAAGCAAAACAAATAATTCATTAGTTTATAGCTACTAAAGGTAGCTCATCCATGAAGGGGTAAACCCTAAAACACCCTTGGTGAAAACACCTTGAAACCAAGGATTAAATAGCTGAACCATGGCTCAAAAAGATCAATAATGATGAGAGAACATACAAGGAACATAATTCAAGTGATAAATTGCAAATAAAACCTCTCAATTGGGTAAATTATAGAAAATTCCAAAATGTGTATAAAATGTCATAACTTGCTCAAACAATGTTTAAATTGGACTAAATTTGAAACTTAAGCTTGTCCTATGATTTCTAAGAATATCACTAGGTTATATTAGGGTTATAAGAATTAAATTATGATAATTAAGCTTATTCAACTCATTAAGCAAGTTTAGGGACCTTACACTTTGAATTAGGTGCACATGCTCATAAAAGGAAAACCAGGGTTAGGTGGTGTCTACAGCACCTCTAGAAACCTTAAAAAAGTAATTCAAGTAGCTAGGGTTAGGAATAATTTTTCAACTCAATTTTGTTTTTGGTTCTAGTGTGCATGAAAGAAAGAGATGTGTAAGGGTATTCTTACCATAATATTTAATTAAAAAAATGACTAAAGTCATTGTGACAGAGTTGGAGTGGCAACACATGAGGCTAATGAATCAATTGAGGGTAGATTACGAGTATTGTAAGTTTAGGGGTTGATTTTCTATCATTATTTTTACATATACAATGATGTGGGGGAGTATATAGACTAGGATGGAGAAGATATCGACATGGGGTTTTGGGGTTTCTATTATTGGGAGAGGTAGAGTTCAAGTAGGGGATCTTTGGGTTGGGGCAGGTGAAACAAGCTTAGGGATGTATGAATAACATGAAGATGATGGGAGATGAAAGGGAGGGAGAGATAGAGGACACCATAAAGAGACTATGTCTTTGTCTGCTGGATGCAAAAAGGTTGTGAGGTAGGAGACATAACTCAACTGTCGAATCACATAGGCTATTGAAAACAAAACAGTAAAAAAAGAGCATTATGAAAACTAGATGACCGTTCCCTTCTCATTATTATCTCTAGATGTCCTAACTTTTAGGTTGTGGGATACTAATTGCCTCAGGGTCCCTACGGTTAAGATTCTTCCTGGGATACTAAGATAAAAATCATGAGAAATGAGAGAGTATACAATATGAGAAGTTTCATATGATCGAGATATAATTTAGTTCAATTAAATCAGGTAATATATGAGATGTATTGTTACTACCCATACCTTTATTTACTAATAATTTGGGTATTTAAGACAATTTTGGTGTTAGCTACACCTTTGTTAATGCTTTACATTATTAACTTGTTGATTTCTATTTTAATCTATCTTAAACTTGTTCTTTGATAAGTTAAAGAAAACATATATTATAAAAACATTGAGGTTTGAACCTTAATTTATGTAGTTGTAACCCATAAACATTGGTAGAAAGAGATTTAAGAATATTTAAAGAAATAAATTAAAAAAAATTATGATTTTAGAATTTTGTAAAAGTTATGTTGTAGAAATGAAGAGACTTCAAGTTATGAATCCAATGCAAAAAGAATGAACCAAAATGAACTTAAAAATAAGAGAGTTATGGTATTTTTGGCAATCACACAAAATTACCATTGGATGAAAACCGACCACCCATCAACCATCGAGTCGCCTACCAATGACACAAACCAAAAGGCCCGTAAACTGATGGAAAGCAACTCCGGCTTTCCAATCACAAAACATCAATATACTTATCATAATTTTTCAAAATATGTTTCTTTGGACTAGTACTTCAATTTTCCATACAACAAAAGCTCTCAATAGAAGAATATATGAATGTGTTGGTGATTTATAAGAATATTTTTAGAGAAGAATGTGAAGAACAAGGATAATCAAGCCGTAAATCAAATGCGGTAAATTTGTTTAAGCTACATATTTATTATCTTACTCTTTCCTTGCTATAAGTTTGTTGTAGGATTTTCATGAGGTTATCTTTTACCCATCCTCTTTATTTTCTTCCTCTAATAGGCACTATTAGAGCTGCAGACCTAAGCATAGGCTATTTGGATTTGGTTTTGGAGCTTTTAACTCATAACCAAGAAAAGTAGGCCAATATCTAGACATATAAATCCTAGGTTCAAGATTAGTTATATAGGTAAGTGGAAAAATTATTCTCTAACCTTGGTTTTATAGGGTTTAAGCCAAAAATTGAAAAAGGCATGCTATGTCTTATACCTTGAATATTGTTCTCAATTTTTTGAGCCAAAATGGACTATTTTGGATGATAAATTGATTATTTTAGGACATCTGTGATGTCTTACATATGTATTTAGCTTGAGAATAATTTAGCTACAATCTTACAATTAAAATAAATTGTAGAATTACATGCATAGAAACCTCAAGTTTGCCCTAATCCCTCTATAGTAATTAATCTTTTCTAAACTTGTGATATAGTTGACAATTGTTGTTATATAGTTACTCAAGAAGTTAAAAGTTAAATGAGTGATTAATTCTTGTATTTATCATTATGCTCAGTTCACATGTATTAGTAGTATGCCTTATTGATTCCAACGATATAGATTAAGTTTAATGTTCAAAAATGTAAGTTGAAATTATCAGTACAAAGATAAGCTAAGAATGATACAATAGTAAGTCAACTAGTGAAAATACAGACAAACTAGATAGTAGATGCCCTAATCATTATTTAATCCATCACAAAAGTCCACACCATGAAGGGGAAAATGTTCCTACATACTGGAAGAGTCGAAGATGAGGTAACTAGAGCATACTAGAGAGTACACGTGATGAATCTCAGTGAAACTAGTCTTTTTCAATTAATAAGGTACCCAACATTACTCAGAGATTTTGGTGTACCTATTATAGTTCAGATAGTTCAAATTTTACTCAGTAGGTCAACCTTTGTGGAACTACTGAAAAAGGTAGTTAAGATAAATGCTTTGACTCTCTTCCTGTGTACCAAGCTTTAGAGGAGTCGTCCAGTTTATGTGACCATTTGTTCATCGGATGAGGCCAGACGTTGCGAGTCTTGTTGTAGGATGGGGGAGATATATTGGTAGACTTAGATTCACATTTCTACTTTAAGTCTTATACAATGAGACTGTAGCTTGTTCTGATACTTCCACATGCTGTAGTACACTTCATGTGGGTCCTTATATGTTGAATGATTTATAATTTTCAAATACCATGCTTATATTCTTACATTGTAATCCAATTACCAATACATGTATGAATTATTATGGTTCCACGATGATTTTTCATGCATTGAGGTAGTTTCTCACACACTCTACTAATTTTTTTTTTCAATAATGGGTCTAGCTTAGTAGGAGGATTTAGAGGTTAGCTTTAATCAAGAGTAGGCCAGCTGATCTGAAGAAATAGTTTAATTAGAGGGTCTTTTATTCTTCCTCTAGTATTGGGAATGTGAGAGTGAGGATTGAGAGTAGTTTTATAATAACTTGTATTTGATGTATAGTAAAGCCATAACTTGTTTGTTTTAGTTGATTATGAAGTAGGAGTAAAACTCGATTGCGAACTTGTGATGCTTATGTTTAAATCAGATGTTATTTATAAAGTTAACATGATGTTTCATTAGTTCTATTAATTTAAAAAAAGAAAAAATTGAAGTTGATTTTAGCTAGTGAATAAAAGTGGATAGTAAGTCAATCTCTCTTTGACAGGCTTAAACCCTAGTTAGTGAATTTGGTCTACATAAACCTTTGGTATCATATCTTAGGTATGAGATAAATGTAGTAAGAGACTAATATGATTATGATGCTTTCCTCTTTGAGCTGCATTTTTATTAACAAATATGTTTCCATTTTGGATTTAAAGATGGAAGGAACAGGTTATGGTCTTGGTGAAGAACAAGCTCTGAGCCATTACGGTCTTGACCCTCAAACATTGGGTCAAGGTGGATAAAATAGAAATGAGACATCCATTATGTGTCATATATTTTTGGATAAAAAAGATATATGTAAGATGGACATGATTTCTTCATTTTCTAGGAAGGACCTGGTGATATTCTATGAGATGGTGAAGAAACTCGATGAGACTAAGTTTTTTGGGACAACATACCCAAATGTTTTGTAGATGTGTGGTTTCAAAAGTTGGAAAAGTTTTTTTCCCTAATGGAGCTATAATAGGACAAGTAGATTAACCATGATATCTATCCACTTAAAGGATATGCTTAATTGTGGTGGCGTGGTGTAGAAGATAGATGGAGAGATATAATGATGACATGGAAGGACTTTGTGGATGAGTTCCGCTTGAATTATTTCCCTCCTATCATCTTGAGTGATAAGATCATATAGCTAGAGAGCATTAAACAAAATAGTATGACAATTAGTGAGTATGAGGCATGTTGGTTAAATTTTGTCCACAACTTATACAGATGACATAGAGAAATGTAGGAGGTTTCAAGCATGTTTAACATCACAAATTGTACACATCATATTTCCATTTGACTAAAGGGACAAAGAAAACTTTTGAGAGTTTTAGAGGCATTAAGTCATAGTGAAAAGTCAATTAATACTAATAAACATTATAAGGGTAGAAAAATATCTAGATATTTTGGAAGAGCATGACAAATTAGTGTTGGATACATAGGAGGCTGTGAATTCGTTTTCAAAATAGGATGATGTCTCAATTATATTGGAAGGAAAGGTTCTATTTCAAGTTATGAGGTATCTTGTCCTAGTACACTGGTACATTTCTAACCTCTAATGTCACTTTTCTTAAGGTCAGTTTCATATGAAAATAGAAACCATAAAACCTAAAGCGTCAGTTTTAGAGCACAAACATCACTATTGGTCAAGTCCTGTCAATTATTAAAGAATACATGTGTTGCTTTTTCTGTAGCACTGGTAACATCTTCAAGAAATTGACATCCTAGATAATTCACAAAATTCATTTTTCAGGAAAAGAAATTGCATCCAAGATTTGTTAGTTTAATGTCGATTTCCACAAAATTGACGACATAACCCTTCCTGCAAAATAATTTTTGTCTAAAAAATACCTCTGTTGTCGGTTTAGCTGTCGGGAAACCGATGTTGTACGTCATTCCTTCCGGGAAAAAATATTACATGTGGTGTCAGTTACTGGGTAAGTATGCAATGACAGAGGATTCATGCAATGTCCCTACAAAGATATGTTTCCCCCCAAATTTCTCTATGTTGTCAGTTCATCCACCAAAATTGATGCCTAAGTCCTTACTAAGACTGCCATTCTTATTTGGATAAGGGCCTCAATCACTGATTTCTTCAACGGAACTGACATCTGAGTCCTTTAGATAAGGGCATATGTCATCGATGCACTCACCACATTCGACGCCTAATTCCTTAGCGAGGCTGATGTTTTTTATTTGGAAGGACCTCTGTTGTCAGTTTTAGACTTCATAACTGATGTCTAACTCCTTACCGATGTAGGAGAGGATAAGAGCCTCTGTCATCAGTGTTTTACCCAAAATAGATGCCTAACAAATGACTGAGGATGACTTTTTTTTATTGGATAAGGGACTCTATTGTTGGGTTATGTTTACATAACTATCGATTAAGTTCTTAGTCATTAGTTTTTTGTAACAATCGATGACTATGTCCCACTAATAGCGACTGTGAAATTTCTTCCTCCATCCTCTATTTCATTGCTGCCCGATATCTAGCTTTGGTGATTTCGTCACCGTAGCCGCACTACTGGCCGTGCTCATCCTGACGCCGCTATCCTCACTGCTCAAACTCCTATCATCATTACCATTTTCTACCATTCTCTGCCTCTATCACAGCTGTCTTCTGCTCCGCCAAAGCTGTCTGTTGTTGTGCCCCCACTTGGACATTTTCGACTGCCGCTTGGATCTTGGACGCCTCCTCTTAGATCTTAGATGCCACCGCTTGGAGCTTGAGCTTTTCTTCTTCCTCCCTTCTAGTATGCCCCAATCTACTTCATTTAAGTACATTTTTGTTCTCTATTTGGTTTTTTTATTATGTCTTTTAAATTGGTGATTTTCTCTTAAATGAGTGATGACAAACTGATTTTAGTACTTCTTATCCTTTAATTTCTTAAACTTAGATAGTATTACATGCCTAATTATGTTATTATATGCATGGATTAGCTAACCCAAATGGAATAATGAATTAAATTAAATGATGTTACATGCTTGTTTGGTTTTTAAGTGCATGCATGTTTATGGATAAAAGAATTTTCCTAAACTAACCTTATTTAGACTAAAATCATAGGTATTTAACCTAAAGTATATATACATAAAGTATAATTATAATGTCTTTCCATCTGTGTGCTTCCGTACAACTGCTTCCCTATTGTCTTCCTTTGGAAAATGAATGAATGGTTGCTTGTTTAGTTTGTTTAGAAATTTTCATATAAATTTTAAATATTATGTCTATCTAATTACATAAAACCTAGTATATGAATGATGAAACTAGGATCATAGGCATAGGAATAACATCATACATGTATTTTTTTGGTCTAGAAACCATTTGAGATTTACTCATCAGAAGTAAATCTTGGATAGTCCCAGATATGAGAATGTTGTTGAACACTTGGTATCACTTAGGATGTAAGCATTTAATGTGTATTTGAGGTTCAAGATATTTTGTCAACACTTACCCTTTTTTATCTAAGTACATATGTAGGTGGATATTTTCCCATCTACATCGATGTACTTGGAGAACTGTCGGGAAATGCTACCAAATTTTTCTTGAAAACCAAATACATATTATACACTTACTAGTGAGATTAGGTGTTCAAGAATGGGATAGGTAGTACACATGTTCATTACTGAACCCTAAACCCTAATTTGTAAATTGTCAACCCTAAATCCTAATATGTAAACCCTAATTAACCCTAATAAGTAAAGTATCATCCCTAACCTTAAATGTTAAACTCTAAATGACAAACCCTAATCTCTAAATACTTATCTTCAAATGATAAACCATAAATGACAAACCCTTTTCCCTAAACCCTAAATAATTAACATCTGCTTCAATACTTGTTTTCTCTTTGATAATAGAATGGATAGATCATGGATGTCCATTACAAATTGCTTCACCCTAGAGTTTATTACTGATCATGATCAATTTGTAATATTTTTCGAGGAACATATGAAATAACCTGGAGATAGGTTCTCTTATCCATGTAGGAATTGTAGTAACAACTTGAAAGTCAACACTATTGACTGAATCGAAAGTCATGTCATGTGCAATAGGATTGTACAGGTCTATACAGAATGATTTTGGCATGGAGAGATTCCTACAATGGGATTAATAGATGTCATCAGTACTCGTGTTAAGAAAAAAATACCTACGATAATTTAGTTGTAAAATGCCACGATTTCAATGATCATGGTTGCTGTGATACTAGATATTTGTGGGGTAGGGCACACCAGTCCACCTCCTTATTTAGAAACATTGTGCATGATAATGAAATACCATTGTAATTAGGTTTTACGAAGTTTAAGAAGCCGAGCACTAGTTCCAAATTGTATAGTCTGAATGCTAACAATAGATGGAGAGACAAAAGATTCACATCATTGTTATCTTTTTTATGGTGAGATCTTATCGTAAATACCTCATTTTATATATGTTAATATATTTTTTTATATATTGATGCATACATGATATACATTTTCCAGTTGCTTATATAGGGTGTGTAAAGAGTTCAAACTACCCCATGTGACATTTCTAGTTCCATCATTAATTATCCATGTACATAAAGACCCAATATTTGTTACCAAATACTTCTCTACCACACTTAAATATTTTGGTAATGTGATAAAGAGTGTGATTATACCTCCTTTCAACGTTAAGTAAGTTTCAATTACTTTACTTATAATTTTGACTTAATAATTACATTTCAATGTGGATTTTGAATTTTCTTTTGTTTGCCTTTATTTCACTCAGGAATAATCATAGGGTGTTGTTGGTAATTTTTGTTGAGACTCTAACTACATATTATCTAGATCCTAAGGGTGATAAAATAGATAGTAGGGGACATGAAAATGAAATATGCAGTATTCACGTGAGTAAATTTGTATATCTATTAACGTATATTGATGTTTGTATCATTAATTACATGATGATTTACTAATTCAATTCAATGTGTTACATTAACTTATAGGGGTATAAAAGAATTAAAAAAGGTGGATAACAAAAAAAAGCGTTAAACTGAAAGAATGTTGAGGTAGTTTTCTGACTTCAATGTATATTTATGTAAACTATGCTTAGTTTTATTGACTAACATTTGTATGGTGGTAAATTTTTAGTGCCCTATACAAGACAATGGTTAGGCATGCAGATACTACATGATACAACCTGATTGTTAGACAGGCGGCACTAGACATCTAATTTATAAAAATGTAATATATATAGTCTTAATCATCATAAGTATATAGTCTCATTTGATAATATGAAAATATCAATCAAACTCTTTAATTATATCTTTCTCTTTGCAGTTGTTTGGCATGACAAATCCTTATATTAAAGAAGAGATTTATGAGATACGAGAACAATGGGAACGCACCTTCATTGAGGAAGTAAGCTTTGAATTTTATTGGGATAAAATATTTTTATTCTATACTTGGATTTCATTAATTATTTCTATTTATATGTGGATCTTATGACTTCTTGCAACTTTAAATTGGATGGGAGTGAAGTATTGGTGCATATGTGAATGATGCATATATACATGTGTGTCACTGAATGTGAAGATGAATGAATAAAGTGAGAATTATGTTATGAATGATGTATATATACATGTGTGTCAATGAATGTGAATTTTAATGAATACAAGGAGAATTCTATTTATACATGTCATGAGAATGAAATTGAAGAATGAATCTTGTATTCGGGTGGATTATGTGTTTGTTATTGATGGTTTTATAGGTGTGATAGCCTACTGTTAAGCTAAACATAGGATGAAACTTGTAGTTCCACTGAACTGCATGTTCTACATCCTACTGAATAGCTAGACAACACGTTTGCAGTATTAAAAAAAACATAAATGTGCCATTGGAAAATAAACTGATGTTGTAGGTATCAAACATCGATTTCTATACTAAAACTGACGTTATAAAGCTATTATAAAGTGAACGTGATGGGCAACATGGTTGTGCTACCAACTGGCTTGCAAAGTCAGTTGAGGTGCAAAACCAATGACACACTTGGTCTGTGTCATCAGTTATGACATTTATACCGATGACAAAATCATACACAATGTCAATTTTTTAAAAATGGCGAAGACATAAACTTTATCTATAAAAAATATTACCTCGTATGGTAGTATAATGTTGGTCGATTAACTAAAACCAACGACGCAATGCTTAACCGTGTTAGTTTCTTTAATCATAGAAACAAAGGATGGGCCAATGTTGTTGGTTTATGCGTTCTTAAGAAACCAACATTGTGGGCGTTTAACTATAGTGTCATCCACTTAGGCGTGGGTATAAAACTGATGTTAGAGGTCTATTTTAACCAACGATAGATGTGCTATCTGTACTGGTTGCAGAGGAAGATCTAGACTCATTATATGGAAAATACCACCTAGGTGGGCACCTCATCAAGGCCTTGAATATCAACAACATCATGGATAGATTCATAGAGACATGATATGGATGTACATGAAACTTGTGGTAGGGCACACTCTGTTCAGTGTTGCGAAACTAATTTTTAAGGATGCCACTACTTGAACAATTGGTACATTTGAAGAGAGAATGTCCAAAGCTTCAGATCACTCTAGCACAAAGTTCGTAGTATCAACTTCAAAATTGGTAGACACAAGCTCTAGTTAGTGGAGCAAGCTGTCCAGTGGCTATAGGATCTAGTTGGGAGAACCTAGTAGAAATAGTGGACAATGAGGACACCATGGTTGAGGGAGAGCTACATGATGTTTCTTCTATCTGACTCAACCAGAAGGAGAAACCTCTCCCAAAGGTGTTACACATGCGATGCTTCTCTTTAATAACATTTAAATTACACTATTGTTGGATACCAATGCAACACATTCTTATATACAAAGACCATTAGTTAGCTGATTAAATCTTTTAACTCAAGATTTTTCGTATGATTTACTATTAAGAGAACTGTTGGTTGAGAACAATTTTGACAAAATTGTATCCCATATCTCTTTTAAGTTTTAGTGGGTATACCATAACAATTATTATTATCCTTAGACATTATTTGTTTTCAAATAAATTTTGGGTATGGATTTCCTGGAGACATACCATATCCAATTATATTGTTGGAAGATAGAGGCTATCTTTCAACAAGGTGTTTTTTCTTGTATCTCCATTAGAGATAGAAAAGATTTACCTACATGCATATAATCAACTGCTATACTGATAAGATGATCTAAAAAGGGTCTGGCACATTTTTAGCACATGTGATAGATGCAAAGGTAGAGAGAAAAGAAAGTTGATATAGAGTATGTTCATGTAGTGTGTCAGTTACCAAGAATTTTTCTTGATGAGTTATCTAGTTTACCTCCAGAGAGAGATGTTGCATTTGAGTTAGAAATTCTACATTGTAGTCACCCAATAACATTACTAACATATAGAATGACACATATAGAGTTAAAGGGATTGAAAACTCAGTTACATGAGTGATGCATCCTTATTTTAGGGCTTCATCTTGTGCCTTTTTGTACTTTAATCATCTAAACATGTTAGAATGCACATTACTGCCCTTAATATGCATATTAATGTCAAATGCACCTTTGGAAGTTCTGTTCATGTTTTTTAGATACTTGGACCATGCCTTTATCATATGGGAGAGAAGTAGGATGATCCAATGGTTTCTTCACCCTTGGAGGACTCTAAGGAGGGTCCAAGAGACCCCCCAACCTATCTCTAATGACCAATATATAAGACAAAGCAAAGAAGTCTGTGGAAATTCAATGAAAATATGAAAGTGCCATATAGTACCCCATCACGGTCATGGTACCAATAAAAAATCATGCTATCAAAGTCAAAAATCATAGTAGATCACAGAGAAAATGACTCAAGCCAATCTCTACAACGTGAATGTGTTGGACTGCACGACTGTGTCAAGAAGGACCCAACATGGCCATGTTTCCCAACACCATCGTTCTATCGAGATGACAACAATCATGCCGTGATGAAAACAGCCAACACTCCCTCCTCCCAAAATGGTCATGTGGCCCTACACGCATGTACCACTACCTACCCACCACACCTGTGTTATCCACCATAACTTTGCAACTTACCTAAATTCCAACTTTCACTATAGATCTGCCCACTTCTCACCTCATCTGTTCCACATCAACACAGACACTGTTCAACCCTGAAACAATAGATGTGGTGCCAAGAACGACCGTGGTGGCCAAAAACACTAGTCCGCTTTTGTAGTGAATTTCCACTTATACCCTCCTTAACCTAGTGCTTCCCTAACACCTATATATACATGGGTGGTGGTTGGAGGATGAAATTAGCTACCGTTTAGCCTCCTTGAACATTCATTTCACCTCCCTATCACCTACATACCTCAATCCACTTCCAATTCATCACCTTCCACCCCAAAACCCTTCCTTTTAGGGTTTTGGTCATTTTCCATCCTATTTCTATGTCATTCCACCTTGGAGGAGGGAAGTGTTTGAGCTGCTGCTGGTGCTTCTAGGAAGTGGAGAAGAAGGAGTCTCTTCTTAGCTTCTATGGCTTAATCCTCCTCTATTCCTTCTTTTTTTTGGGTAAGTCAGGAGGTGTTTTTATTCATCCCGTCCTCCTCTTACGAGCAAACCAATGAAATTATTGCTACAGATTAAGTCATGGACAGAATTAAACTTGGCAGTACTACTGCCATTACAATCTCTAATCAACCTGTCATACAGGCATTCAGGTGGGCAGGTGTAATACCTCCCTCCAAGGTTTTGTTTTTGATGATAGCTGGCTAGCTCATCAGCCAGCTGGTTACGATCTCTCCTCACATGGACAAGTAGCCAATTTGACCTCAACATCCTCTTGCAATCTGCCTGAGCTTTTATGAACCGTGGAGCTTCATCCTGTTCTCCTTGAAGCAATTGGACAGCAAGCTTGCATTCCGATTCCACAATCACCTTATCCCACCCTAACCTCTCTGCCTCCTCCATCGCAATGATGATGGATTTCACTTCCGCTTCTAGGGCATCCCTTGTAGTGACTTTGGTTCCCTTCCCCATCAACCACCTCCCTCTACAATCTCTCACGACGAAGGCACAACTGCTTCCTTTCTTCCGGAATGCCGCATCCACATTCATTTTGACCCATCCTTCCTTTGGAAGATCCCATTGCTCCTGTTGAGCTTCAACTTGTTCGTCCTCCCCTCTATCCCATGCCAGCTTATTCAGTCAGAGCTCAAGATTAACATTCCTTGTTGCGTGCACTTGATTGGGCTGCCTGTTCTCCATAATCTGTCCATTTCTGTTCTTCCAAATATTCTAGCAGCCGTACATGAAGCTATCTTGAACCTTCTTGTTCCTCAGGTTCCCTCGTATCCAAGCTTGTAGGTTTGTTTCAGTAAAGAAATTCTAAGGCATCCTGTTCCCCAATATGTTCTTCCAACATTTAGTAGCATGGTTGCAGTCTCTCACAACGTGGAGACTATCTTCCTCCTATGTCTTACAGATGCTGCACCTACTATCCTCCACCATCTGCCTCTCCTTTCTCCTTTTATCGTCAGAATCGCATTGTGAGACAAGGTCCACATAAACATCTTCACCCGAGATGAGATATGGGCATTCCAAATCGTCCTCCATTCTCCCTGAACCACTAGATCAACATCCTGTCGACAAGCTTTGTAAGCTGAGCTTGTCGTAAACTTGCCTGTGGTAGTATGATTCCAGACTATAGTATCTTTCCCAATCTACTTCGTAGGTGGCTGAATACGTAGGATGTCTTTAACACAGCTCATAGGAAGCCACTCCTTCAAGAAATTCACATCCCATCCATTATTATCGACCACCACACTCCTCACCTGCAGGTCCTGGAGTTCATCTGGAATGGCCTTGGTGGCTGTATTTCTCAGCCTCCCTTGGTTCCTCACCCAACCATCATCCCAAAAGTTTGTGTCCCTCCCCGTCACCAACTGTATATGCGAATTTTGGGTGATAAATTCTTTGCCTTCCAAGGTAGCCTTCGCTAGTCTGGATAGATTCGACTTATTTCCTTCCTTATAGGCTTCATATCTACTGCTCATAAGCTGACACCATATCGTGGGTCTGTGCATCGCCACATCCTAGGAGTTCTTCGCCATTAAAACCTTGTTCCATTCTCTCATGGTCTTGACGCCTAGGCCTCCATTGACTCTGCTACTGATAACCTTCCTCCAGGCTACTAAAGATAGGGTTCGTTCCTTCCTTCCTCCCCCCAAATGAATCTTCGGATGGTGCCGTCAATCCGGTCACATAAACCTGTCGGCACTGCTGCCGTTTGCATCAAGTAAGTAGGCATCGCCGTAAGCGTCGCCTTCACTAGAAAAACCCTACCTGCCAATGATAAGCATCAGGCCGACCAAGATGCTATCTTGTTGCTCACATTGGTGAGAACTTCCCCATAGGTTTCCTTGTTTACCCGCTTATGTAACAGTGGCACCCCGAGGTATTTCCTCAGATCAGAGGTCTCTATGAAACCACTATATCTGCAGATTGCTCGACGCACTCTGTTCTTCACATCTGTGGCAAAGTATATTCTCATTTTCTCAACCGATATCTTTTGGTCTGAAGCAATGCTGAACTCTCTGAAACAATCAATAATGGTCTTTATGTTGGCCATAGATTCTTTTGCGAACAAAATGATATCATCCGCGAAGCACAAATGTGCTAGAGCAGGCCCCTTCTTGGATAATTTCGCTGGTTGCCAAACATTCTACCTCACTCTTTCCCAGATCATCTGACTTAATCTGTCCATGCAGAGCACGAATAAATAGGGAGACAATGGGTCTCCTTTCCTTAACCCTCTTGTCACCTTAAACTCCGATAGAGTGGTGTTCTTCCACACAATAGAAGTTCTCCCAGATTTGATCGTATTCATAATGAAACCTTTAAGATTCTCAGGTATATCTGTGTGATTCAGTGTGTCTTCCACGAACTCCCATGAAATCATGTCATATGCTTTCGAGAGGTCCACTTTCACAGCCATAATTTTAGCCCCCTTGTTCCTCCTCATTCTATGGATGACCTCCTGAACAACAACAATGTTATCGGTTATTCTTCGTCCAGGAACAAAGCTCGATTGTTCTTGAGAAATCCAATCTGGCATACAATGTTTTAGATGTTCCACCGTGACCTTGGAACACATCTTCAGGCAAAGATTGTTCAGTGATATGGGCCTCAGTTGATCCCACCTCTCCGGATGATGAACCTTTGGTATCAAGACGATGGTCGAGCTATAAATTTCATTAGGTAGAGCCACCCCCCTGAGCACCTTGGTAATTGTCAACATGACAGATTTACCGATGATCTTCCAGTATCTCCTCATGAAATTCCCTGTAACTCCGTCCGGACCTGCCGCTTTGTTGGGGTCAGTTTTCTTGAGTACTTGCAGAACCTCTTCTTCTGTTGGTTCAACAACCATCATCCGCTTCTCACTTTCAGATAGTCGTCAGAAGTTCCCCGGAATGCCTCTACAACTCGTGGGATTCTCCGCCGTAGGGGTAGTAAAGATGTTTCTAAAGTGATTTTGAACTAAAGCTTTAACCTCCTCCTCCGTCGTGGTCCATATGTTGTTGTTGTCTTTAAGAGCTTCAATACAGTTGCTTCTCTTCCTCTGTTTAATGACGGATTGATATAATCTTGTGTTGTCATCCCCATGTTTCAGCCAAGAAATGTGGCTCTTTCTTCTCCAATCCTCTTCTTCCTGTTTAAGGATCTTCGCTCTATCTTCCTACATAGTTATAAGAAGATCGTCAGTGCAAGGGTCATACCTACTCTCCTGCATTCCTTGTAGCTTATTTATGTTATTGAACAATCTTTCTTTCTTATCCCTCCTTTGTTTTCTGTGCTTTCTATCCCAAGCGGTAATGGTCTTCTTCGCGTTACCTAGGGCCATATAAAATTCCTGCTCCCCTTTCCAGGTATGTGTAAGCATCTCCTTGAACTCCTCATTTCCTTCCCAATAGGTCTTAGTGCTGAATCGTTCCTTCCCCCCTTTTCTTCTTGTATCTTTGATAAGGATGGGACAGTGATATGAGAACACCCGAGAAAGATGAGTGATTGAGAAATGCGCTTTCTCCTGGATGAACTCCACGTTAGCTACAACTCTGTCAAGACGTTCGTGCAGGCCACCATGCTTGTAAGTGAACTTCAGACCTGAGAATCCTAAATCGGAGAGTCCAACTTCCATAAGAGTATCATTAAACAACTTAGCTTCCTCGAAATTATAATGTTTCCCTCCCTTCTTCTCAGTAGGGTTCATGGTGGTATTAAAGTCACCCACAACGACCCACGGTCCATTGAACTTGTGTCCCATCTCCACGATATGTTTCCAGATGAGCCACCAAACACTGATATGAGGATTTTCATACACAATAGTAACATACGTTCCTCCATCAACCTTGCATGTCACAAACTGTCTATGACAGTTGATAATGTCAACTCTACACTCTGTGGCTTTCCAACAAACCCAAATACCTCCCTTGAATCCTCTAGCCTCAACTCTATACGAATTAGTGAAACCAAGGGATTTGATAGCTTTTTGAGCCGCCTACCCACTGACTCGTGGTTCAGCAATGGCTACTAATTTAGGTTTGTGTGTTACCATGATCTCCTTGAGTACTCGTACAATATCATCATTCCCAATTCCTCTTATGTTCCAGTAGAGTGTATCTAGCATAAAACAGCTGATGGAAATTGGGGACTTCTGCAGAAGAAACCTCAGTTGGTCGGGTGAGATTCCCTGGCCTCACTACTCTCCTCCATTGCCTCCAGGTTCAATCTTGGACTCCGTCTCCTCTATATGTAAGGTGGCTTTACCTTTGCAGGCTTCATCTTGGTACTGCTCCCTTTGATCTTTTGGCTAGATGAGACGCCCCCGTCGGGAGGGTCTTCATATTGGTTGTCAACAGTGGTGATCCCTTCCTCCCCATCTTTCCTTGGTTTCTCAGTCTCCATCTCCATGTCCTTCTCTTTCTCTATAACCCCATCTATGTCTGGGTCTACAACAATTTGTATCTCTTGAATTTCATCTTCCTTTTCCTTCTCATTATGCTTATTTGTGCCTTTCCCTTCATTGTCCTTCTGTTTCATATTATTCGAGATATCTTTCAACGCCTCTCTCTTATCATCCGTAGAAGTGCTTCTTTTTTCTACTGCCTTATTCTTCTTTTGCCAGATCTTCCCTTGTTGTCTGGGTGTCTGGGTTATGGTAGGTTCATCGTGTACATCATTTTCGGTCGTGCCTTCTTCACCCCCTTCCTCTTCATCACTAAGTCCTTCGAATCTATTCCTTCTACTAGATATTGTGGGACCTTGAGCATTCTGTTGATCTCCTCTCTTCCCATTCCCTCTTCTTTTTTGCGTATGCCAATCCTCTCTATCATCATTTTCCTTCTGCCTATTTTCGCTTCTCCATCCTTGGTCATTCTATTGCTGTTTCTATGGGCAACATGTGTTGTGATGTCCGAGCTCCTTGCAAACGTTGCACGTATCAGGATAGGCTTCATATATGACCTCGTACTCCTGGTCATTAATGATTATGGACCTGATGGGCTCCTTCCTTGTATCGACCCCAACCGCCAGCCTAGCAAACCTACTCCTTGAGCTCCATTGAGTGTGTTTATCCACTTTGAATAACCCTCCATGCACCAAGCCAATGTACTCGAACATGGTTTCGACATGCAGGTGCAGAGGCATATTCATAATCCTTGCCCATGTGACTATATACTGCGACATCTCCTTGGATGGTTTGAAACTTGGGTTACAATCCCATATGACTAAGCAGCATCCGAAGATCTTCCAGTGCCCCCCTGCCATAGCCGTCTCATAATCCTTCCTGCATGAAAGCTGGACAACAAAGTGGCCCATATCAAGTTCGAACATGTTGAACCTTCCAGTGATGTTCCACAACATTTTGATCCTCTCCCTCAGGGTCATGTACCCTATGTTTCCTCCTATCAATCTGACGACTACTGCGTATTGCCATGGTTTGGCAAGTTTCTCTTCTGCCTCCTCGTTGATCGTGAGTATTGGTGTTTCGACACTGCTGCTTCGCGAGATCTCATGATCATGCAGATTTGACTCAAACAACGTCTCCAACATCGTAGTATTAGGATCTCCTTCCACATACTCCTCCCCCGCTACAACTTTACTGAATAAGGGTTTATCAGTGGCTCCTCCAGCCCGAGCCTTTCCTCCTTCCGCCTCCGTGGTACTTTTATCTTCTGTAAAAGTCCGCCGGGGGTGCTGTCCGTAGATCTAGGCCATTTACTCCCTACAACCGTCCCGCCCTTGGCGCCGATGTAGCCCTCCCCCTCCCTGGATTTAGATCCTTGTCCTCCCCTCATGCCTTTATATTGGAACTGTATTCCGATCTTCGGGACCGAAACCCTAACCCATGTGTTTCCTCCAGAGTCCATCTCGGAATCAACTTCCTTGTTCATCTGGAAATCCATTATCCGATGCTCCCCTTCGATAGCAGAAGGATCTGGTCCTCTTCCTGATCCCCCCCCCTTTGTGCCTTCATCGCCCTCGTCGCCTCTCCCCCTGAGTTCCCCCTCAACCACCATCTTTGGGCTCCTCGATTCCTTCTTGTTTCTCCTTTTTTGTATTTTCCTTTGTTATGAGTAGATCTGCCCCTTAGATGGGAAGTTTGTGTGTTAATTGTGACTTTGATATCATGTTGGGGAAAAGTAATATGTCACTTTATAATTTAATTTGATAATGATCATGTTCCACTTTTGTTTGATTTTTTGTGGATTGCTTGTTGATTCTAGGGGAATGGCTTCTATGTAGATTTTCTGGGGAAAACCTCCTAGGTCCAACTAGTGGATCCATATATGGGTACCCCACTTTCCTACATGTTAATCCATTCTCCTATACCTAGGTGAGAGATCTTAGTGGTCTGTATAGATGCGTTTAGTGCAATTGGTTATGATCTACCTAAAATCTAGATGGTAGGTGATGTGAGGTGTAAAACCCTCATTTACACCGTCCATTACTACCCTTGGCCCCTAATTGCACTAAGATTTCTATTATGGAAACCTAGACTTGCCAGATCCTAGTTGAAAATGATTATGTCCCACTTTTATCTAATTTCCCATGTATTTCTTGTTGATTTGTGCTTGAAATCACCTAGGATTCTAGGTAAATGACTTCTATGTAGGTTTTTTGGGGAAAAGATCCTAGGTCCAACTAGTGGATCCATATCTTGGTACCCCACTTTCCTACATGTTAATCCATTCTCCAATACCTAGGCAAGATATCTATGTCACTAGTATAGAATCATTTAGTGTAATTGGTTAGGATCTACCTAAAATCTAGATGGTAGGTGATGTGAGGTGTAAAACCCTCATTTCCATCCTCCATTACTACCCTTGGCTCCCAATTTCCTAAGAGTTTCTATTCTAGAAACCTAGACTTGCTAGATCCTAGTTGAATTCCACCTAAACCCTAATATAAATGAGCCTCAAAAGGGTGGATAGGGGGTGATAGAGACTAGTTGCCCTATACAAACCCTATTTCATCCATGACCAATTAGTAGTTTAGGGTAATTCTCCAACATTTAACTTGTTATCTAGTTTGCTGATCTAAATGAACATTGGTTGAAAATTATAACCTCAACCTTGGTTCTAGCCACATCACCCCAAACAACCTACACCTCCATAAACTGCATTAAACCCTAATTGATTCCTTGTTAGTTAATGCTTTCTTAGTAGTTTCTCTACTTGAAATTTTTAGCTAGATGTCTTGTTCTTGGTAGTTATGCCTTGCTAGTGTGGTTAGCATTACTTGTGCTTGTTTTAGCTAGTTAGTTTCTAACTCATTTATTTACTTTCCCTAATTGTTTTTTGTTAGTAAATTGTAGGTTTTGCTTAGCTTAACTAGTTTCCCACTTCTATATTGCTAATTAGATTTGCATTGTTAGTTTAGTGTTAGTGTTAAGCTTTCAATGCTTGTCTTATTTCTCTATTCTTGCTTAGCTTCTTTTCCTTGATAATTGAAATAAATTGTCTAGAGTTAGTATAAGTTTTGATTTCTTGCTCAACCACTAATGTAATAAAACAAACCCAAATCAAACTCTAAAAACCATACAGTATGTAATAAGAACCTAGCACTAAAAAACTAAGATCTAGTGCCCCTAAATCCTTATGGATCGACCCTAACTTGCCCCATTTCTATACTACTCAGAAACCTACGTGCTTGTGGGAGGGTATTTTATGCATTTGAGCATGTTGATTAGGGTTAAAAATTTGTTAGACCAAGTGTATGTGTCCCACACACACACACCAAACTTTCAATGCCATTTCCAGGGAGATAGGTGCTCGACCTAGCTAGTTTGTTTTTCTTTAATCTTTTCCTACTGCCCTAACCATTGCTATTATTTATCCTTTGTGTTACTTTTATGTATATATTTACTATATGGCGTTTTTCATTTGTTTGTTCCTTGTGGAAGTGAAACTCAACCCAAGGAAGAAAATATGGGAGACCAAATTGCACAAGAGTAGTTGTACCTCACAAGACTCTTCATGAATAGTTGATACCTGACGACTACAAATCTCCAATTGCAAATAGAGTTGATCAAATTCCATGGGAATGATTCTTCATACCACCTAGTCTCCTTGGGCTCTTGCCCACTTTATATGTATTATAGAAAGAGAATCTCTCCAATAAATTGGATTCTTTTCTAGACATATGCTATACCTTCAGGACGCCTGTGGCTATTAATGACTCCATCTGACTCACTTTGTTTTATACTCACTCAAATACAAGGCCAAATATTGGTATGATTTGAGACGAACATCAAGAGTTGGGGAATCATGAAGAATGTCTTTCTAAAAAAATTATAATCCATTGCAAGGTTAACACAAATGCAGCATGCCATAGTGAGTTTTAGCCAGATTTTAGAAAATATTGAGAGAGTGTCCACACCATGAAATTCCTTAGTTGAATCTTGTCTAATACTTTTACTCTAGTCTCTCTGGAATGGGTCAATCTGTAATTGATTGTACTTGTTGAGGTATTTCATGGATAAACCACTCAAAGGGTCATGGCCATTGTTTGAGCACTTAGTAGAAAACTCAAGGAATTGAGCTTCTAGCATGGTTAATGATGGTAACCGATCCTTTGGTGTGACACCTTCAACTTTAAATGACTCAAGACCATATATGATGAATATTCTTTTTGAAATAATGAACCTTATGAAGAATCAAGTAGGAAGTGCTCAATCACTCAGTGAAATCTACTGAGTCCTTTGGTGAAAAAGTGAAGGCACTTCATGGTCATAGAAATAGGGAACAATAAGATCAAAGGTATATCTCTAGATTTAAGGATGAAGTTTTCTCTAGGTTGAAATGTTTTGATGATGTTAAAAAGAATGTTACAAGGCTTGAGAAAAAATATAGCATATCTCCTTAGTACTTGCCCTTCAAGTGGAAGGAAAACTACCTTCCCAACACATGAAGAATTCTAGTGAATCAAGTGGACCAATGGGCATCACTCGAGGCTCCAATAGTCCACCCTCAATGTAAGTGCAACCCATATATCAAATTTAAGGCCCTCCATCACCACAACCATCCCACCAATACACTTAACAGCTTCAATACTCCTATCCTCATTTCTAACACCAAGGGACACCCCACCTCCTCCACACCCACAACAATCTCCCCTTCTTCACCATGAGAAATCTAGTTCCATGATAGCTATAAGGAGTGGAAAAGTGTTTGACCAGCCCAAGAATCAAGTGGGCACGATCATATGAGCTAGGAGCATGTTGATGAAACAATGATGAAGAGATCAAGTGGTGATACCATGATAGATACAACTGATGATGAACCCATCACACCTCATTTTGAGTATGTGATACCGTGTGTTCCCCGTATTCTCCATGTGTAGGCTCTAGGTTCCTAGTGTTCCACCCATGCCTCTAAGAATCCCTAACATCACACCACACAAAAATCATGTTGATACAAGTAAATTTAGTTCAAGTAGCCACCATTCCCCAAGGCATTGGATGATCCCCACCACAAAAAGGAGGCAAAAACACAACATTGACATTCTAGAGATATTTCAACAAGTGCAAGTGAATATTCCATTGTTGGATTCCATCAAGCAAGCCCCATCCTGTGACAACTTTTTGAAGTATATGAGAATTTTCAAGAGGAAGTCAATGGGAAGAATGCCTAAGAAAATCAAGTTGACAATACAAGTGAGATCCATCATACAACACTCACTTCCCATGAAGTGGTAAAATTCAGGAGCCCCACTCATACATAGACACATAGAGGGACATCACATAGACCACTCCATACTTGATCTGGGATATAGTGTGAATTTGATGACATATGGTGTGTCTATGTTGAGTTGGGATTAGGCAAGTTGAAATTGGCTAATTGCACTCTCCAACTGGCAGATTGTTCCATCAAAGTGCCTAGAGGAAGAATGGATGATGTCTTACTGATGATAGACAAAGAAAGAGGAGAAGTGTTCTTGGAAGATTTCATTGTTATTGATATGTATCTAGAGGATAAAAGGATTCACATCACCTTGGGAAGACCTTTCCTATCTATAAGTGATGGCGAAATACATGTGCCTAGTGGCACAATGATGGTCTCTTCCATGAACATGTAGATAACGATTCATATGTTCAAGACCCCCACCCAATAAATATGAGATGAGGATGTTGACCACTTTCACTTGAAGAATTCAATTAATTACGCAAAGGATAGAGATCCAGATGGAACACCTCTTCATTAACGTCTTTGGCCAATGGGACAAAGAATAGTCATTGAATCCAAATGAGAGATGCATGTACTTCAAGGATGGACATACAAGATTTCCAAATGGTTGATTAATTTAGAGATCTATAAGAAGACCATGTGAAGGCATGCAACTTAGAACTAGTGGGAGGAAACCCACATAGGTTTGGAAATTTTCTAACCCGATATTCATTTTTTTATTTCACAGTTATTTTTACACATTTACAAGAAGACAAACACACAAACTTGTATTTAGTAGTTTTTGTTTAAATTTTTAGATTCATAGGTGAAAAGAGTGATGAAATGAGGCAAATAAGCTGGAATTTGGAAGAGAATTGATGAAAAATCACTCTAGTTCAAAAATTTGATGAGATGTGAAAATTTGACTTGAAATGGCCCACTACAACACTCGTCATAGTTGTGGTACAATGGTACAACATTGGTGGATGATTCAATTATATCGTTACATCAAAGGAAGTGCACAATCATTAGAATGGGCATGTGGTAAGCTAGTCACCGCATGTGTGGTGTCCAATGAAAATGTGGTATCAATGGTCACACCATCTTAAGTAACCTGACTCAACAATGATCAACACGACCAAGTCATTTCTTGTCGTGACTGCAACACATGCGTGCTTCACTAAAGCAACCAACTGTGTGACCAACCATGACCCATGCGACACTCCATCCTATTCCATCCACCTTTGATTCCTCCTCCACCTCAAATCAACCACTATTCCACTCTTGAAACCATTCCCCTCCCTCCACATTTAATTTCTCCTCTATTTCCACAACTAAATCTCCTATATCCCTCCATTCCATCCCACATATCCAACACTTCAAAACCTAGCTTTCTCTAGGTCCCCCACCCAAAATTTGTTCAAGATAAAGGAATTTGGAAATCAATTGAAGGATGGGGGCAATAATGTAATTTCCTAACCATCAACCCAAAAATATCTCCTGTATAGCCTTACCTATGCTTCTCACTCTTCCACCATAAAATTTAGTCTCCATCTCTCACAAAAAAATAGCTCTCTTGGAGGTAGGCAATTTAGATTCTTTGGTGGATTCCAATGTGGAGGAGACCACCATTCAACCATGACACGATGAAGCTTCTACAGTTCCGTCTTCTTTGCGTACACCACCACCATGCACATTGGACCAATACTTCACTTCCTCCACCATCTGTGGTAGCAAAAACAACAACTGCAAGTCTGAATGAGACTATGTCTCGATGATGAGAATGAGGCAATGGAACATGAGCAACCTAAGAAGGACATAGTAATTGAGGAGGTCACACAGAGGAGAGACAACCAATTGATAAAGCCACTACATCAAGAATGCTTGAAACACGGAGTGATTGCTATGCGCTACAAGATGCAACCCTATTTTAGGGCTCCACCTTGTATCCTATTACACTTTAATCAAATATATACCTGTTAAATTACATGTCATTTCCCTAAATATGCATATTTTTGTCAAATGCATTTATGATCATTATTTGCGTGCTTTTTAAGTACTTGGATCATACTTGGATGGACGAGAGAAAAGGAGGGTGATCCTAGGGTTCCTCCACCATTAGTGGGGTCTAAGGAAGGTCTACGAGTTTCCCCAACCTACCCAGTGGCTAGACCATTGAAATCCAAAGTTGAAGAGTAAAGTGCGACTCAAGATCACATCACAACCATAGTGCCAAGGAACGAATGTGCTGGTCCAGTTCAAAATCATGAAGAGAGAAGATTCAAGAAGTGAAGAAAAAGCTCATCACCATAACCATGCTACCTAGTACAATCGTGTCGTGAAGACCCCCACACGGCCATGCCAATAGAATGACTATATTGGACAATGTCATCACGATCATTATGAAAAAATGGCCAACACTTCCTCAATCCAGAACGGCCGTGTGGGCCACAACGTTCATGCAACCAGTGACCCATCACAGTTGTGGTGACCACTGTTGGGTTTTAGGGGAGACAGAGAAGGCAGAGGAAACAAAAATTTTCTCCCCAAACCCGGAACAAGGAAACGCGTCAACGTCTATATATTAGGAAAGAATGGTTTGTGGAATCATACCTTGTCCCGAGGCTTGCTCGGCGACGATACCTCACGCTATGCGCGGTCTTCAACTCCGGTCTTGGACGGCGTCTGTGCAGCTCCTGGTCGCACCGGGACTGACGACTCCTACTCGAACCGGACTGTCGGATGACATTTGTCCTCCTAAGCGGCAGTGACCTCCCACCTCTATAGTTGTCCACACGGACCACCTGGAACTCCACACTCCTTGTGCCATAAGGAAGTGGAAGGAGTCGCACCCTCCTGTTGACGTACTAGTCGCCAACACATTCTCCTGCTATCAATTGCAACCGTAGTTGTCCTTCCCTTGCTGCACCTCCTTTTGCAGGAAGCACTTGCTTGGGCTCTCTCTTGGTTACCAAAACTAGAGAGAACGACAACTTTGCAGAGCAACTGATTGCACTGAGTTGTTCTTTGAGAAGCCCCCAATACCCCTATATATAGGAGGGTCATGGGATAGGGTTCTCTATCCCGGGCAATGCGAGACTAAAAACAGGAGTAGAAGGGTTTGAGATTTTCCACAAAAGCAACCAACTCGCATCCTGAACCGATCGGTTCACAAGTGAACCGGTCGGTTCACAAGTGAACCGGTCGGTTCACAAGTGAACCGGTCGGTTGGGGACCTGAACCGATCAGTTCATTGCTGAACCGATCGTTTGGGACCCTTGAACCGATCGGTTCATTCCTGAACCGATCGGTTGGGGTTCCAGGTTGGTTCCCGATTGACTTTCCTTGTTTTGTTTCTAATTGGTATCGAATACCAATCCTATTCCCAATCAAACTGGGAAATTGAAACACAAGGAAAATTCTCACCAATCCTACTTTCCCAAGTTGCTCGGTTGCACCAGTTGAATCGATCGTTTCAACATTTAAAGCAATCAGTTCATCCTGTGCTTGAGCCGATCGACTCAACACTTGAGCCGACCGGTTCAGCAACCTCAGCCGACCGGTTCAACCCTTGAACCGATTGGTTGGGAGTGCAGGTTGTGCAGAATCAGTCAATTGCGATTTCAATCAATCTGATACTCCAACCAATGTGTCCAACACCTTGAATAATATGATATTGAGCTATCAATCAATTGAGTGTTTAATTGAACTACTAAACTCCTTTAGTAATCAATCTAAATGTTGCTTGTGGAAAATACTCCTCTTCCAGGTTTAATCCTATGTGTGTGACCCTACAGGTCCATTTCACGTTGGTAGTGAAAGTCCATAACACTTATGACTTCACAAGCAAAGAGCGGTGCCTAGTAACACATCAGTGCTACCCAAGTGAAAGTAGAAAGTTGGAGAACAACTTTCATCCTACAATCCATGAATGGGGTTACAGTGAATGCATAATTCCTTTGTCACTGATATCCCAAATGAACTCGAGGCATGGAATAGTCCAACTGTCAACGTTCATTCACTTTCTTGATCTCAGAGTAGATTGGAAGAGATATGTATGACATCAATATCACATATGGATTCACACATGCGTGCACACCTTTCTCAATCCTACTCATCAAGTGGCCGTGGATATCAAACTCCCTCAGGAGGGACAAATCCCATATCTATCACTCACCCCTAAAAAGCCCCATGTGTCAAAGCCACCCAATCATCACCTTTATAACAACCCATGTTTTAGGATTGCGTTTGATGATGTCAAAGTGTGCCCAACGACATGTGTTGAGTGTAGTGATTTCAAGTCTAAGAATCACACTCACCACCATCACTGTGAGTACTGACTCTGACTACCATATCATGGTTCCATGTGTCAAACTCACGGTGGGTCTGTCCAGTACACTTGTTCTCTAACAAGTACCTATATGTTTGGTTTGATATCTCTATATCACGACTAATGAGATTCTGTCATCAACCAACACCACAATCTAGTCTTATGTGTCATTGTTGTCTATCTACCTTCCACAATGACATCCGAATAGGGACATAACAAGAATGTACAAACTCTTAGCATCTGTATGATCTCATCGTTCAGGTCCTCAACCTGATGGCATACGTCATTGAGTACTGTCATTCTCTAGACATTCAATCTGTTCTATCACTATATCATATGACTGAACCAGAAAGAATTGGAAGCTTGCCTTTGTTGTTTATCAAATCAATCTTGATGTATCCCACCAATTATCCCGTGATTAGCTCTTAGGGCATACATACCAACAGACTCCCACTTTCACTGCGAGCCAATCACCCTTGAATCATATTCATAGTGATCTTCAAACATGTCCCACATGTCACTGTGCTCTAGCGCCAACATAGTGAGTAATGGCAACACCTTGCCAAAGTCAGTATAAGTTGTATGTCTCACATCTCTTCGCTGTACGTCACACATATGAGATGGAGTTGCCGTAATATGCGATCTAGTATTCCTTTGCTAACCTTTAGCCACATTGCATGATCAAGGATTCCATACTTGTCATCAATGAGCGGAATATCTATAAGTTCATCTCATGAACTTCCAGATCCATATACTATCTACTGCTATTCTCTAACACATAGATACTCGACATTTCCCTTTTAAATGGATTTATTGGAACACTTCCAATTATTAACAAACTTTCACTTTTATACATCCTATGTATATTTTGCGATTAATTTTCTGTCCTTTCGGAAGTTTGCATCAATGTAACTCTTTACATCGAACTCTTCCTTATCTCCATAGAACTAGTACTTCACAAGTACTTATCAAGTTCTCATGGTATTCCAGTAACCCTTACTGGAAGTAGACAGGCATCCACTCGTCATGTCCCACATACGAGTTATCAGGATGAGCACATCATATTGTCATGTCGTACATACAAGATGATGAATGCATTTTATTCTTGACATGTCCATACATGCAAGATAATGGGATGATTACATACATGATAGATCCATATCTATTCTTAGTGTACCCATTCTTCATAAGAATTGGACACTTGGCCTTGGGATACCAACTCCATGTAGCATGGACAATTTTCTCCCACTGAATCTGTGCATACTGAACACTTCAGTACAGATTGCCAATGTATGCTCTCTCTTTTCCAGGTCAAGAGATTTTTTGAGAACTATCTCTATAGATCTCTATTCCTATCACATAGGAAACATCTCTATCTTCCTTAAAGATAATTTCCACTTTTAGATTTCCATTCTAGAACATTTCCATTTCACATCAACATGTGGAATGTGAATACGCTCCCACTAAATCACAGATCCCTTCTTTATGTTTGACATATCAGTAAAACCCTTTGACTATATCATCAAAGTAAAGATCCAATTCTTGAGTTTCTTGTACTCAATCAATCATATTGATTAGTCCATTGTAACTTATAGACTTCATTTGCATTAGTGGATTCATAAACCTTATAGGTTGTGTCACATACACATCCTTGTTATATTCCTTATAGGAATGCGGTTTTAGTATCCATATGCCAAATGCTTTAGTCATTAAGTTGCAAGCATCATCCTTCTCAAAATGTTATCCATGTGTCTTAACACTTAAGACTCATTTGCACTTATGGATTTCATCCAATGAGTGCTACCATCAAGGTCATACCTTATGGTTGACATGGATGTCATTTAGGATGTAATGGTCATAAACCATATCTCAAAATCGGTTCCTCATATTCATCTAGATAGTTGACTCATCATATGAACAACTCAACATATAGATAATTGAGGTGTATTTGTTAAGCTTTTATAAGAATTCACAACTCTTGTGATTCTTAATTCCTTTTATTAGTGTGGGTATTCTTTTATTAAGAAGAATTCAGTTATTCGATAATCATTCTCTAACTCCTTAGAGTATGATTCCTTCTAGATTTAGACATCACCATGCCTTAATCATGAGTTCACTATGATACACTATCATAATCACTCATAAGGATCTCAAACATTTGGTCCAAGTATTTCATTCATTGATCTCATCAAGAATTAACACTTTACCAAATTTATACTTCATTTATGATAAACTTGAACATTTCAAGATATTCATATTGGTATTTATCTAAACACCATTAGAAGTATTAGCATTTGTTCCAATAGGTATGTAAATACATCACATGTATTATACCTAATAGGATAATCATTCTCCCACTAATTTTAGTGAAGATTGATTAATCATGTCCAAGATATTCATGTCTCTTAATGGTTCTCTAACCAAAAGAGTCTAGATTTATCCATCATATGGAAACTAGAAATGAATTTCTCATGATTGATGCTAATTTGATTGTTTGAGTTATCTATAAATTTTAGGTATCATTTTATCTCATGCATATCGAATACCACAA
The DNA here is from genome assembly GCA_963693085.1 of Alisma plantago-aquatica. Classification (NCBI taxonomy): domain Eukaryota; kingdom Viridiplantae; phylum Streptophyta; class Magnoliopsida; order Alismatales; family Alismataceae; genus Alisma; species Alisma plantago-aquatica. The sequence continues at coordinate 215,299,822 of OY856412.1, forward strand.
GATAAACAAGGCATTGCCACAAAGATCATATCTTTAAGATTGAAAACTCAACTTTATTAATTGCCATCATTGTCATACAAAATGCAAAAACTAAGTGTTTCTATCTATTGGCAAATATGAAATAGCAGTTCATAACTGTATTACATGCCTTATAAGCTGAAGATAAACTAAAGTATTCCTTTCTATGAAGGCAACACTTGCCCCATTTATTGAGTGCTTTACACTTTACATCTTGGTATCATATACCTCAAAAAGTGTTACAAGTTTACTTTCATGACACCTTTAAGTAGAGGCTTCAGTCGCCTCCTTCTTATTTTGTTCTTCCAGATAGAGAGGACAATTCCTTTTCCAATGTCCCAGCTTTTGACAATGGTGGAAATTTCCTTTCTTGGTCACGCCTCCCTTGGCCTTGAGAGCTGAAGATGGCTTGGACTCCTGGCTAGCTTCAGAACCTTTCTTAGCTTTGCCCTTGCCCTTGCGCTTGGACTTGCCTTTCTTGCTTGTGATCACCATCACATGATTAGGCTTGTCCTTCTTCATCTGTATCTCGGTTGTCCTCAACATGCCCAACAACTCTGACAGTGGCCTATCAAAGTTGTTAATGTTGTAGTTCATCACAAACTGACTGTAGGATTCTGGCAACGATTGTAGTATCACGTCAGTAGCCAACTCTTGGCTCAGTGGAAATCCCAGTCTCTGCAGGTTCTCCACATACCCAATCATCTTGAGTGTGTGAGGACCAACTGGATCTCCTTCTGTCATGACGCACTTGAACAACGCCCTAGAAACATTGTATCTCTCTTTCCGTGCCTGATCTTCATACATGTTCCTGAGATGCTGAATCATCTCTATGACACCTATGTTATCATGCTGTCTCTGCAACTCATGGTTCATTGAACATAACATCAAGCACTTTGCATCATTGGCATCATCAGCATGCTTCTTGTAAGCATCCCTTTCTTCCTTTGGTGCATTAGGAGCGGGTTCTGATGAGTGCATACTCATCATAATTTTCAATTACCTTTTTGGAACAATTTAATATCTTTTTCATATCTTTTCACCCTAATATGAATCATAATGCACAAAACTACTAAGTGATTCAATAATCAAGGTTTTAACTAAATATCTTTCATTTTATGTAGGTATAGCAGGCAACTCCATGCAAACGGTCTCACGACCGTTTGATCCATGCGGTCTCAAGATCGTTTGCTGGAATACACAAAGAACAAGACGAAACCAGTTGCCTAAGAAGTCCATTGCGGTCCCAAGACCGTTTGGTCCCATGCGGTCCCAAGACCGTTTGGTCCCATGCGGTCCCAAGACCGTTTGGTCCCATGCGGTCCCAAGACCGTTTGGTCCCATGCGGTCCCAAGACCGTTTGGTCCCATGCGGTCCCAAGACCGTTTGGTCCCATGCGGTCCCAAGACCGTTTGGTCCCATGCGGTCCCAAGACCGTTCGGTCCCATGCGGTCCCAAGACCGTTCGGTCCCATGCGGTCCCAAGACCGTTCGGTCCCATGCGGTCCCAAGACCGTTCGGTCCCACGCGGTCCCAAGACCGTTTGGTCCCACGCGGTCCCAAGACCGTTTGGTCGTGCGGTCCCAAGACCGTTTGGTCCCGCGCGGTCCTAAGACCGTTCGATGCGAGCGCAAGGAACGATTGAAGAACTAAAGCCGCGCGACCATGCCAAAGCCAGACCGATCAAAGCAAGACCATTTGGCGCTCAAACGACCTCCAAACCGTTTGGCGCCCAAACGGTCTCAAGACCGTTTGGTGCCCAAGCGGTCTCAAGACCGTTTGGCGCCCAAACGGTCTCAAGACCGTTTGGCGCCCAAACGGTCTCCAGACCGTTTGGCGTCAGATCTGAAACTATAAATAGACCCCCAGGGTCCCCATTTGAGGCATCGGTTCCGGACGCCGAAAGGCTGCCAGAGCACCATCCCGATCAAGTTCCACTCCACCTACAGCTGGTGTTGCGTCCAAGGAGGCTAAGAAGGAGAAGAAGACGGAGCAAAGAGCGCATCTTCTTCACCGGGCTGCGTCCACCTTCTGCACCGAGCTCATGGCGGATCTATCTTCTTCTTCTATCTTTCTTGTACCTCGCATCATGAGCGAGTAGTCCTCTTTCGCTGGGGTGCGGGGACTTGCCCCGCTGCCCATGCAAACCATGTTCTCTTGTTAAACTTTCCATGGCAATGTATATAACTCTTCATTTTGTCGTTTATCGTTAAGCTTGTGAGTTGGTTATGTGCGTGTTTCCATCTTTGTGCTCCCTATGTTGCGAGAACTTCAATGTATAGGTATGAATGTCGTTTAGCATGTTAGACTCCTTGACGAGAACTTCCGATAGGATTCCTTGAGGTAGTAGGTGTAGGATCCGCGAGGGGACGGTCCGCCTAACCTTCGGTGACACTTGTGTGCGCCTGACGCCCGTAAGGGGGGTTCACAGCCTTAGTTGGATTTTGTATCTTCGTGCTTTTCGTCGATGTTTACACGTACAATAGTCGCTTGTTTGCTTTGCGGTTGACGCGGTTGACTCCCGGATTAGAAATAGGATGGGATTTCATCGAGGTCGTAAGTGTATGATCCGCGAGGGGACGGTCCGCCTAACCTTCGGTGACACTTCTGTGCGCCTAACGCCCGAAAGGGGGGTTCACAGCTTCCGTGGATTTCTGTATCTTCAGAGCCGTAAGACGTATGATCCGGATGGCGATGAGAAATTGGCTGCCTATGGTGACGCTTACGCGGACCTGACGCCCGTAAGGGGGGTTTTGCAGCAGCTCTACTTGGAGTGTTATTTCGTGCCTGGATTGTTCGCGAGAGAGTATGATTGTGTGTGTAGCGGTGGTCAAACCCGGTACCATCCCAGCGATTTCGTATCATTAATCTAAACCCATCTTTTATTCCACGTTTACTTTCTTGCAATTAGTTTAATCAAACCAAAATCAACCTATTGTTCTAAATATTAGTTTTACTTGAGCTAGATCTAACTGACAAGGATTCTTAAAAACGTTGTCCTTTGGGTTCGATCCTAAACTATACTGCGATAAGATCCGTCCGCTTGCGGGTGGTATTGTTGCACTTGGTTTTGGTAAAAGCTCGGGGATATAAACCCCGAGTGAATTTGTTAGTGCATTCAAAAGCCACATCAAATTCTGGCGCCGTTGCCGGGGACAACGGAATCGGTCAGTCAAATCTAGTTCTTTTAAGACTAATCTAGGATTTTGTTTTCTTTTTGAAACTATCGCTCATCTACTTGATCTTTATTCTACTTCAAGGATCTCACTTTCAAACTTTTTCAAGTTTCAGGTGCTCTTAGACGATTAGTGCATGCACCGTTCGGATAGTCTCGGACTTACTGCGAGCTTTGATCCCGAAATAGATAGAACCTTCCATCGTCAGATCCGAGAGAATCAAGCAAGAATGGCACAAGAAGAAGAAGTAGCCCGTAGGGTGGCTCAAGCCATCAATGCGCAGAGAGAAAGATTCATGCAAGAAGCTAGAGCTGCGGTTCAACAGGAGATCTTAGCAGCACAAGCAGCAGCGCAGGCAGCGGAACTTCAGAAGGATCTTAGAGAGTTCTCTATCCCAAAGGCCGCAAATGTATATCATCCGGTGCAGCCTCCTCCCATCGAAGCTGCCAACTTTGAGATTAGAGCACATTGGATAACCTTGCTTCAGAACAACCCATTCTACGGTAAACAAGCTGAAGACAGCCAAGGTCATCTTCTCAGATTCATTGACCTGTGTGCCATGACGAAGCAAAATGGAGTCTCTGATGATGCTATTCGACTCCGTCTCTTCAAGTACTCTTTGGCTGACAAAGCCATTAGTTGGTACAACTCACTACAGAGTGATGTACCCATCACCACCTGGGAGCAGCTTCAAAACGCCTTTCTGGAAAAGTTCTACCCCCCGTCCCTTACATATGAAATCAGGGGACGAATCACAAATTTCACTCAAGTCCCAGGAGAAACTCTTTCCGAAGCTTGGGATAGGTACAAGGAGCTCCTACGAAAATGCCCACACCATGGAATTCCTAAGAATCAGCTGATCGAGATATTCTATAGGGGTGTGGAAGATGATGTTAAGATGTTCCTTGATTCCTCGTCCGGAGGGAACTTCATGCGGTAAAGTTACGACAGCGCATGGAGAGTTGTCACCCTGGGAGCAGAAAACCAAGCCAACTGGGGCAGATCCGTTGGTAAAGGAGTTTTAAAGGTAGCAATGGCTGACGCTATCCCAGAATACAAATCTATAGCTGAAACTTTGAAAGTCTTGGTTGCAAAGCAAGATCACATAGAATCATCCCTTGCTGCAATTGGAAGAGGACATTCTCCAACTAGGCAACCAGAACAAGTCAAGTCCACTTCTTTGTTTTGTGAAGCGTGCAAAGGCACTGACCATTCAACACTATCATGCAATGTTCTCTATGATGTCGTTTTAAGCAATGCCTGTGGACAAGGAGATAGTTGCCAGATGGAAAATCTTAATGCTATTAACACCAACCCTGGGCAGAATTTTTACAATCCAAATCAAAATAGGAATCACCCAGGCTTCCAGTACGGAAATCCTTCAGGAGCTATGAACTCACATCAATTTGTTCCAAATAATCAACCAAGAGGCCCATCTGGGTATCAGTTTAATCAGCAACAGAACTTTGGGAATCAAGGAAACTTCAAGGGAAACTTTCAGAACAGAAACTATAACAATTATCAGAACAACTCTCAGTATCAAAACTTGAACCAACAACAGGGTCAAACAGGACCTATCCCTTCTGATGACAAGCTATCTACCATCGAGAAGTTATTGCAAACACAACAAACGATGATAGCCAATCAACAAGCCCAGCAGAAGGCTATTGAAACTCAACTAGCTCAACTTGCTGCTAGTATTAAGCCACAAGCTGGGATCTTCGCTGGACAACCTGAGAACAATCCGAAACATCCGGAGCAGCTGAAGGTTATCGCCACAAGATCAGGGAAAAGTTATTCGGATCCACCAGCAAAAACAACTATGGATATCCCTGAGGAGAATGAACCCTTGACTGATCAAAACTCAACAACATCAGAACCGCAACCGAAGGAGAGAAATAATGATAAGGGGATTTCTGAGAAACCTACCAATGAAGAAGTAGAGACTCCTGAACCAGAAATTCCTGTATATAAGCCTCGTGTCCCTTTCCCATCCCGTCTGAGGGAAACCAAGTTTGATACTAGATTCATCAAATTCAAAGAAGCTATGAAGAAGCTCCATGTTGATATACCATTCTTGGATGCTCTTAATGAGATACCAGCCTGGACCAAATATCTAAAGTCGCTTCTCACCAAGAAGTACATCACGGAAGAGTGTGAAACTGTGAAATTGGCTACAACTACATCAGATATCATATTAAGCAAGATGCCAAAGAAACAAAAAGATCCAGGATCCTTCGGAATCTCATGCCACATTGGTGATTCATCATGTAAGAAAGGATTGGCAGATCTTGGCGCAAGTATTTCTATTATGCCGCTGAGTCTATGCAAGAGATTAGGATTCGAAGAATTGCTTCCAACTGCTATGACAATCCAACTTGCGGACAATTCAGTAAAAAGACCGCTAGGAATTCTCGAAGACATCCCGGTCAAGGTAGGCAAGGACGCATATGTCCCATGTGATTTTGTCATCATGGACATAAAAGAAGACACCAAATACCCTATTATCTTCGGTCGCCCATTTCTCGCTACTGCTAGAGCTCTTATCGATGTTGAAGCCGGAACCTTACTGCTCAGGTTAGGAAAAGAAACTCTGGAGTTCAAAGTCTTTGAAAGCATGAGGAGACCGAGTATACAGGAGGAAGTCTATCTGATAGATTGTGTTGAGCAGATGTCACAACTTACTCAAGAATATCACGAGTCATGCGATCCTTTGGAAACTTCTCTATATGACCTTTTTAATGATGAACATACCGACCAACAAGATAAGGATTGCGCTGAACCTCCCGACTCTGCTAAGGGAAATCCTGAAGCTACCAATGAAAAATTGAAGGTTGCCGAAACCCCAGAAGAAATCAGTAAAAAACCAGAACCTCCTGAAATGAAGCCCCTACCTGAAGGGCTGAAGTATATGTTTTTAGACAATCTCAAAGTTTGTCCTGTCATTATAAACTCTGGTTTAACAACCAAACAAGAAGAGCAACTTCTGGAAATATTAAAGGATAGCAAGAAAGCCATAGGCTACAGAATGAGTGACCTCACAGGGGTCAGTCAAGCTTTGTGCATGCACAGAATTCCCATGATGGAAGACCATAAGCCAACAATCGAGCATCAACGAAAATTAAACCCGAATATGAAGGAAGTGGTCCGTCGTGAGATCATCAAACTCCTTACAGCTGGAATAATATACCCGATATCGGACTCACCATGGGTGAGCCCAGTTCATGTTGTACCCAAGAAAGGAGGTACCACTGTCACAAGAAATGAAAACAATGAGCTCATCCCCACCCGAACAGTGACTGGGTGGAGGATGTGTATTGATTATAGAAAATTAAACAAGGCCACTCGGAAGGATCATTTTCCTATGCCCTTCCTCGATCAGGTTTTGGAAAGATTGGCTCACCAAGAATACTTCTGTTACCTGGACGGTTACTCTGGATTCTATCAGATCCCCATACATCCAGATGATCAAGAGAAAACAACTTTCACCTGTCCCTTCGGGACATATGCTTTTAAAAGGATGCCATTTGGCTTGTGTAATGCCCCTGCAACTTTTCAACGTTGCATGACTGCCATTTTTGTAGGGCTTACTGAAACAGTTATGGAGGTTTTCATGGACGACTTTTCTGTATATGGTGACTCCTTTGATTCTTGTCTTAAGCACCTCTCCATGGTACTCAAACGCTGTGAAGAAGCACATCTGGTGCTAAATTGGGAGAAATGCCACTTTATGGTAAAGGAAGGCATAGTTTTGGGCCACAAGGTTAGCAACAAAGGAATTGAAGTTGATAAAGCCAAGATAGAAGTCATATCTAAATTAGCAATACCCACAAATGTGAAAGAAGTTCGTGCTTTTCTCGGTCACGCTGGATTCTATAGAAGGTTTATACATGATTTTTCTAAGATAACAAAGCCGATGACCAATTTACTTCTCAAAGATGCTAATTTCAATTTCAATAAGGAATGCATCAAAAGTTTCGATACGCTGAAGAAAGCCCTTACGACTACCCCCATTATTAGAGCTCCAAATTGGGAGCACCCCTTTGAAGTTATGTGTGATGCCAGTGACTACGCAGTGGGTGCAGTCTTAGGACAATGCATTGAGAAGAAACATTATGTTATCTATTATGCATCGAAAACCCTCGACGAAGCTCAAAGGAACTATGCCACTACTGAAAAGGAACTTTTGGCAGTCATCTATGCCTTCGATAAATTCAGATCCTACCTTACTGGTTCAAAGGTAATCGTTTACACAGACCATGCTGCCATCCGTTACCTTATGGCAAAGAAGGATGCTAAGCCAAGGCTGATCAGATGGATACTCCTTCTACAAGAATTTGACCTAGAAATACGAGATAAGAAAGGAACGGAGAATGTCGTAGCAGATCACCTGAGTCGCATCCACACTCTGGATGCTGAAGGAATTCCGATAAACGACTCTCTACCAGACGATCAACTTATGAGAGTCTCAGAATCTGAACCATGGTACTCAGACTTAGTAAACTACCTTGCCGCTGGAGTCATCCATCCTCAATACACAGGGAACGGTCTGAAGAAATTTATGCATGATGTGAAGCATTACTATTGGGATGAACCATATCTCTTCAAACTCTGCGCGGATGGATTGTATAGACGTTGCGTCGCCAAAGAAGAAGCCCATTCCATTTTGGAACAATGCCACTCAGGACCCGTGGGTGGGCATATGAGCTCTAAAAAAACTGCCTTAAAAGTTTTGCAATGTGGATTTTTCTGGCCAACTTTATCCAAGGACTGTTATGATTTTGTCATATCATGTGATAAGTGTCAAAGAGCTGGCAATATAACCAAGAGAGATGAAATGCCACTGAATCTATGGCAAGAAGTAGAGATATTTTACGTCTGGGGAGTAGACTATATGGGGCCATTCCCATCTTCTAATGGATTCTCTTACATCCTTGTGGTGGTGGACTACGTCTCCAAATGGGTTGAAGCTATACCAACCACCACTTGTGATTCGAAACCAGTCATCAAACTATTCAAAGATATTATCTTCCCACGGTTCGGAGTGCCGAGAACCGTGATTTCTGATGGAGGCTCCCATTTCATCGAAAGAAGCTTCGAAGCTCTATTAAAAAAATATGGCGTCTCACACAAGGTAGCTTCTCCTTACCATCCACTGACCAGTGGACAGGTAGAAGTCTCTAACCGACAACTAAAGGCTATCCTTGAGAAAACCGTCGGGCGTAATCGAAAAGATTGGGCGACAAAAATCAACGATGCCCTATGGGCTTATCGCACTGCTTATAAAACTCCCCTTGGTACTACTCCTTTTCGTTTGATATATGGAAAAGCTTGTCACCTTCCGGTCGAATTAGAACATAAGGCATGGTGGGCAATTAAACAATTAAATTTCGATATAAAGGAAGCAGGGCAAGCCAGGATTCTGCAACTCAATGAGCTGGATGAACTTAGAATGACGGCCTATGAAAATGCTCGAATCTACAAGGAACATACAAAACTTTGGCACGATGGACATCTGAAAAGAAAAGACATTCAAGTGGGAGACCAAGTTCTGGTTTTTAACTCAAGATTAAGGATATTCCCAGGAAAACTTCGCTCACGCTGGTCTGGACCATACATTGTCAAAAGCATCTCTCCTCAGGGCACTTTCTCTTTATGGAGTGCAGAGTCGGGTGAATTCATAACCAATGGCCACCGCCTGAAGAGATATTTCACCACAACAGACATAGGCACCAAATCAACGCTGGAACTCACCGATCCTAAGGATCCCACATGACGACGAAGGACTCTGTCGAGCCATCGACATAAAACAAAGGCGCTTGTCGGGAGGCAACCCGACCAATAAATCTGTTTTACCTTTCTTTTCCCAATTTTGTTTTATAGTTAATTTTCCTTAAATAAAATTTGCCTTATGGATAGTTTTCTTTCAGGATACGAGATCGGCTTGGTGCTGATCACAACAAATTCATTCTCGGCAGTCATACCTGGTGTTTCCTTTCCCCTCCATCTTGAATTTAGGGTTTGCTCGAGGACGAGCAAATCTCTAAGTTCGGGGTGGAGGGTGGGTGGTACGTATTCCACTTCCACATACACACCCTCTTTTATACTCAATATGTCTCTATCATAAAATTTTTCAAATTCTGAACAGATACCTGATGAAATTTTGACTTTTGTTGATAAAAATGTAACTAACTTTTTGCTATGCATCTTCTATCATAACATCCTCCTTAGTCGAAGCAAATCCTCTAGAAGGCTGACTTTTGAAACTTGCCTGAAATCATCCTGTGAAACTTATGATTCCTAACATCATAATTCCTTTTACATAATGATAAGTATCTGTCAAACTGATAGGGATCAAACACGTCGCGCTTCCTAACTGACTAGTGGAACAATGGCTCAGAAACCCCACCGGATCCGCATCAAGTCATTATTTGAGCAGAGTATGACAAAGAGAATAACCCGGTTTTGAATTGTAAATCAAATTGCATCCTGATCTGAACTCTCTTCTACACTTCTTCTATCATCTTCGTATCCCTCCATCCATAAATACCACCAAAATAGCCAAACTTGTGCCAAACCCTAAGTTCGGGGTGGCACACCACTTCCCTCATATCCGCTTCTTCCATACCCCTTCCAACAAATAGGGGCGTACCACCAAAAATGCAATCTCGAGTCGAATAGAGGAGAGATTTGCAAGTAAAAAGATGCCAAAGTGCACACAAAATAAATGCAATCTTGAGTCGAATAGAGGAGAGATCTGCAACAAAAGATGCCATAGCGCACACAAAAAAATATATGCAATAAATATTGCAAAACAAATAAAAATCTCGAGTCGAATAGAGGAGAGATTTTCTTCTTCCTTTCATACCACCTTTCACTCCTTTTTCTACCTAAGGGCACAATACATGCCCTACCATCCTGAACAACACCAGTGTCAGATCAAATGCATACTTGTTGATTCTGCGGGTATCTCAGAACTCCTACGACACTCTTTGACATGCTTGGTGTTGGAAAAGGCGGGGAGGAAGCGTTGTTGGGAAACGAACTCAGGAGCGAAGCTATCGAAAGACGTGTTTAGTGGTCCCAGGAAGTTATGGTACTCATTTATACTGAGCAGAAAGAAAACATTTATGATGTGAAGATGAAGAAATCACACGGATCGAAAGTATTCCATCAGGCAACAGTTTCAAATTTTATGTTACTCGAGGACGAGCAACGGTTTAAGTTCGGGGTGTTTTGATGAGTGCATACTCATCATAATTTTCAATTACCTTTTTGGAACAATTTAATATCTTTTCCATATCTTTTCACCCTAATATGAATCATAATGCACAAAACTACTAAGTGATTCAATAATCAAGGTTTTAACTAAATATCTTTCATTTTATGTAGGTATAGCAGGCAACTCCATGCAAACGGTCTCAAGACCGTTTGATCCATGCGGTCTCAAGATCGTTTGCTGGAATACACAAAGAACAAGACGAAACCAGTTGCCTAAGAAGTCCATTGCGGTCCCAAGACCGTTTGGTCCCATGCGGTCCCAAGACCGTTTGGTCCCATGCGGTCCCAAGACCGTTTGGTCCCATGCGGTCCCAAGACCGTTTGGTCCCATGCGGTCCCAAGACCGTTTGGTCCCATGCGGTCTCAAGACCGTTTGGTCCCATGCGGTCCCAAGACCGTTTGGTCCCATGCGGTCTCAAGACCGTTTGGTCCCATGCGGTCCCAAGACCGTTTGGTCCCATGCGGTCCCAAGACCGTTTGGTCCCATGCGGTCTCAAGACCGTTTGGTCCCATGCGGTCTCAAGACCGTTTGGTCCCATGCGGTCCCAAGACCGTTTGGTCCCATGCGGTCCCAAGACCGTTCGGTCCCATGCGGTCCCAAGACCGTTCGGTCCCATGCGGTCCCAAGACCGTTCGGTCCCATGCGGTCCCAAGACCGTTCGGTCCCATGCGGTCCCAAGACCGTTCGGTCCCATGCGGTCCCAAGACCGTTTGGTCCCACGCGGTCCCAAGACCGTTTGGTCGTGCGGTCCCAAGACCGTTTGGTCCCGCGCGGTCCTAAGACCGTTCGATGCGAGCGCAAGGAACGATTGAAGAACTAAAGCCGCGCGACCATGTCAAAGCCAGACCGATCAAAGCAAGACCATTTGGCGCTCAAACGACCTCCAAACCGTTTGGCGCCCAAACGGTCTCAAGACCGTTTGGTGCCCAAGCGGTCTCAAGACCGTTTGGCGCCCAAACGGTCTCAAGACCGTTTGGCGCCCAAACGGTCTCCAGACCGTTTGGCGTCAGATCTGAAACTATAAATAGACCCCCAGGGTCCCCATTTGAGGCATCGGTTCCGGACGCCGAAAGGCTGCCAGAGCACCATCCCGATCAAGTTCCACTCCACCTACAGCTGGTGTTGCGTCCAAGGAGGCTAAGAAGGAGAAGAAGACGGAGCAAAGAGCGCATCTTCTTCACCGGGCTGCGTCCACCTTCTGCACCGAGCTCATGGCGGATCTATCTTCTTCTTCTATCTTTCTTGTACCTCGCATCATGAGCGAGTAGTCCTCTTTCGCTGGGGTGCGGGGACTTGCCCCGCTGCCCATGCAAACCATGTTCTCTTGTTAAACTTTCCATGGCAATGTATATAACTCTTCATTTTGTCGTTTATCGTTAAGCTTGTGAGTTGGTTATGTGCGTGTTTCCATCTTTGTGCTCCCTATGTTGCGAGAACTTCAATGTATAGGTATGAATGTCGTTTAGCATGTTAGACTCCTTGACGAGAACTTCCGATAGGATTCCTTGAGGTAGTAGGTGTAGGATCCGCGAGGGGACGGTCCGCCTAACCTTCGGTGACACTTGTGTGCGCCTGACACCCGTAAGGGGGGTTCACAGCCTTAGTTGGATTTTGTATCTTCGTGCTTTTCGTCGATGTTTACACGTACAATAGTCGCTTGTTTGCTTTGCGGTTGGCGCGGTTGACTCCCGGATTAGAAATAGGATGGGATTTCATCGAGGTCGTAAGTGTATGATCCGCGAGGGGACGGTCCGCCTAACCTTCGGTGACACTTCTGTGCGCCTAACGCCCGAAAGGGGGGTTCACAGCTTCCGTGGATTTCTGTATCTTCAGAGCCGTAAGACGTATGATCCGGATGGCGATGAGAAATCGGCTGCCTATGGTGACGCTTACGCGGACCTGACGCCCGTAAGGGGGGTTCTGCAGCAGCTCTACTTGGAGTGTTATTTCGTGCCTGGATTGTTCGTGAGAGAGTATGATTGTGTGTGTAGCGGTGGTCAAACCCGGTACCATCCCAGCGATTTCGTATCATTAATCTAAACCCATCTTTTATTCCACGTTTACTTTCTTGCAATTAGTTTAATCAAACCAAAATCAACCTATTGTTCTAAATATTAGTTTTACTTGAGCTAGATCTAACTGACAAGGATTCTTAAAAACGTTGTCCTTTGGGTTCGATCCTAAACTATACTGCGATAAGATCCGTCCGCTTGCGGGTGGTATTGTTGCACTTGGTTTTGGTAAAAGCTCGGGGATATAAACCCCGAGTGAATTTGTTAGTGCATTCAAAAGCCACATCAGGTTCCTCTGGAATTGGAGTATCCAGGACATAGAGCTTACGCTCTTGAGTGAGAACAATTCTCAATGTCCGATACCAGTCGTGGAAGTTTGTCCTATTAAGCTTGTCCTTTTCAAGGACCGATCGCAACGAGAAGTGATTGTTGTTTGTCGTCATTTGTATTACAAAAGGAAATATGCAATTTTAGTCCAAAACCCATTTTTGACTTATTTGATTGATTTGAAAAATTGACGATATAATTAGGCTTTTAATTAATTATCGCTCCCACTATTTTACTTCAAATTGATAGCCCTCACCATCAATTTGGAAGATTGCAGCGTACAACCTTCTAGTGGGCAAGATCCTGAAATCCTCTAAGTCATGAGTCAGCTTTGGCTGATCGCCCACAACTTAGATCTCTCAGGTAGGCAACTTTTGCCAATTGCATCATATGCAACTCTTGATAAGATGTCATATGAAACACCTTGCCATGATCATCTCCATGCCTCAAGGTGCTAGATCCTATCTAGATCACCTTGTTAAGTCCGACCCAAAGCAAACACGATGAATATGCACCCTGCTTGGGAAGACCCACATATTCATCCTTCACGCTTCCACGAGAAAGACGATGCACCATGCTAGGGCGTGCCCACACTTGGTCGATCATGCTTTTCACGTGTGTCGCATTTGGAAGGCATCTAAAACTTAATATTTAATGAGGGATTTGGTTTTTATATACATATACATATCCAATCACAACAATACATAGTACGTATCATATACATGCTATATCCCACAGAAAACATGCACAAACGATAAAAGCGATGATTATGGCCATCCTAATGTGATTCCTTGAGCCAAGAGGAATCACGGTCATCTAGGTCTACATCATATGCAACCTGTACAAGATGAACTTCTGTGCTTTGCCTTTGGGGTAGATCAATTCATCACATGAATGATCTGTTCTCTCCAGCCAGTTGTCTGGGTGCCACCAGCCGATCGGTTGGCTCCTCCAATCGATCGGTTCGCCTAGACGTCGTGCATCTTATCATGGTCGCCACCCGCTCGTCTCGCTCCTCGAACCGGTCATTAACCGATCGGTTCACTCCTTGAACCGATCGTCTGGAACGTCAACCGATCGGTTCACACCTTGAACTGATCGTCTCAGCTGTTGTCTCGATGTCCTCCGGTCTTTGACATAATAGGAAATAAAATCTATCCTATTATTACATTGCTTAAAAGGGAAACCCCGAGTTGCATTCGGGGGGAGAAAAGGTAGGAAAGAATCTCGAATTATTTTGAGTTACATCAGGAATAGGAGAAGGAAGATCGGTGCGCAGACCGAGATGCAAGCAACCACACACCACCAATCACAGATAGGGTTTCTTGGCCATAATCACGCTATACATCCACCACAAAACTCATTTAAGGGCGATGCGTATCGAGTGCATTAATAATACATATCATATATGTAATTTGGGATTTGTGGATTTAGGATTGGACATGCATAAAGCCAATATTATTCTCATCGTATGCAATAAATAAAGGCGACAAAACAAAATCGATCATATCGATATTCCTAAAATATAGAACAGTTGACGTGGCTCTGATACCACTGTTGGGTTTTAGGGGAGCCAGAGAAGGCAGCGGAAAAAAAAATTTCTCCCCAAACCCGGAACAAGGAAACATGTCAACGTCTATATATTAGGAAAGGATGGTTTGTGGAATCATACCTTGTCCCGAGGCTTGCTCGGCGACAATACCTCGCGTTATGCACGGTCTTCAACTCCGGTCTTGGACGGCATCTGTGCAGCTCCTGGTTGCACCGGGACTGATGACTCCTACTCGAACCGGACTGTCGGATGACAGTTGTCCTCCTAAGCGGCAGTGACCTCCGACCTCTGTAGTAGTCCACACGGACCACCTAGAACTCCACACTCCTTGTGCCACAAGGAAGTGGAAGGAGTCACACCCTCCTGTTGACATACTAGTCGCCGACACACTCTCCTGCTGTTAGTTGCAACTGCAGTTGTCCTTCCCTTGCTGCACCTCCTTTTGCAGGAAGCACTTGCTTGGGCTCTCTCTCGGTTACCAAAACCAGAGAGAACGACAACTTTGCAGAGAAACTGATTGCACTGAGTTGTTCTTTGAAAAGCCCCCAATACCCCTATATATAGGAGGGTCATGGGACAGGGTTCTCTATCCCGGGCAATGCGGGACTAAAAATAGGAGTAGAAGGATTCGAGATTTTCCACAAAAGCAACCAACTCGCAGCCTGAACCGATCGGTTCACAAGTGAACCGGTCGGTTGGGGACCTGAACCGATTGGTTCACTGCTGAACCGATCGTTTGGGACCCTTGAACCGATCGGTTCATTCCTGAACCGGTCGGTTGGGGTTCCAGGTTGGTTCCCGATTGTCTTTCCTTCTTTAGTTTCTAATTGGTATCGAATACCAATCCTATTCCCAATCAAATTGGGAAATTGAAACACAAGGAAAATTCTCACCAAAACTTTCCCATGTTGCTCGGTTGCACCAGTTGAATCGATCGTTTCAATACTTGAAGCAATTAGTTCATCCTGTGCTTGAGCCGATCGGCTCAACACTTGAGCCGAACGGTTCAGCAACCTCATCCGACCGGTTCAACCCTTGAACCGATCGGTTGGGAGTGCAGGTTGTGCAGAATCAGTCAATTGTGATTTCAATCAATCCGATACTCCAATCAATGTGTCCAACACCTTGAACAGTATGATATTGAGCTATCAATCAATTGAGTGTTTAATTGAACTACTAAACTCCTTTATTAATCAATTTAAATGTTTCTTGTGGACAAAACTCCTCTTCTAGGTTAAATCCTATGTGTGTGACCCTGCAGGTCCATTTCACGTTGGCAGTGAAAGTCCATAACACTTATGACTTCACAAGCAAAGAGCGATGCCTAATAACACATCGGTGCTACCCAAGTGAAAGTAGAAAGTTGGAGAACAACTTTCATCCTACAATCCGTGAATGGTGTTACAGTGAATGTATAATTCCTTTGTCACTGATATCCCGAATGAACTCGAGGCATGGAACAGTCATCCTGTCAACGTTCATTCACTTTCTTGATCTCAGAGTAGATTGGAAGAGATGTGTATGACATCAATATCACATACTGATTCACACATGCATGCATGCCTTTCTCAATCCTACTCATCAAGTGGCCATGGATATCAAACTCCCTCAGGAGGGACAAATCCCATATCTATCACTCACCCCTCAAAAGCCCCATGTGTCAAAGCCACCCAATCATCACCTTTATAACAACCCATGTTTCGGGACTGCGTTTGATGATGTCAAATTGTGCCCAATGACATGTGTTGAGTGTAGTGATTTCAGGTCTAAGAATCACACTCACCACCATCACTGTGAGTACTGACTGTGACTACCATATCATGGTTCCATGTGTCAAACTCACGGTGGGTCTGTCCGGTACACTTGTTCTCTAACAAGTACCTATGTGTTTGGTTTGATATCTCTATATCATGACTAATGAGATTCTGTCATCAACCAACACCACAATCTAGTCTTGTGTGTCATTGTTGTCTATCTACCTTCCACAATGACATCCGACTAGGGACATAACAAGAATGTACAAACTCTTAGCATCTGTATGATCTCATCGTTCAGGTCCTCAACCTGAGGGCATATGTCATTGAGTACTGTCATTCTATAGACATTCAATTTGTTCTATCACTATCTCATATGACTGAACCAAAAAGAATTCGAAGCTTGCCTTTGTTGTTTATCAAATCAATCTTGATGTATCCCACCAATCATCCCATGATTGGCTCTCAGGGCATACATACCAACAGACTCCCACTTGCACTGCAAGCTAATCACCCTTGAATCATATTCATAGTGATCTTCAAACATGTCCCACATGTCACTGTGCTCTAGTGCCAACATAGTGAGTAATGGCAACACCTTGCCAAAGTCAGTATAAATTGCATGTCTCACATCTCTTTGCTGTACGTCACACGTATGAGATGGAGTTGCCGTAATATGCGATCTAGTATTCCTTTGCTAACCTTTAGCCCATTGCATGATCAAGGATTCCATACTTGTCATCAATGAGTGGAATATCTATAAGTTCATTTCATGAACTTCCAGATACATATACTATCTACTGCTGTTCTCTAACACATAGATACTCGGCATTTCCCTTTTAAATGGCTTTATTGGAACACTTCCAATTATCAACAAACTTTCACTTTTATACATCCTATGTATATTTTGCGATTAATTTTCTGTCCTTTCGGAAGTTCACATCAATGTAACTCTTTACATCGAACTCTTCCTTATCTCCATAGAACTAGTACTTCACAAGTACTTATCAAGTTCTCATGGTATTCCAGTAACCCTTACTGGAAGTAGAAAGACATCCACTCATCATGTCCCACATACGAGTTATCAAGATGAGCACATCATATTGTCATGTCGTACATACAAGATGATGAATGCATTTTATTCTTGCCATGTCCATACATGCAAGATAATGGGATGATTACATACATGATAGATCCATATCTATTCTTAGTGTACCCATTCTTCATAAGAATTGGACACTTGGCCTTGGGATACCAACTCCATGTAGCATGGACAATTTTCTCCCACTGAATCTGTGCATATGGAACACTTCAGTACAGATTGCCAATGTATGCTCTCTCTTTTCCAGGTCAAGAGATTTTTCGAGAACTATCTCTATAGATCTCTATTCCTATCACATAGGAAACATCTCTATCTTCCTTAAAGATAATTTCCACTTTTAGATTTCCATTCTAGAACATTTCCATTTCACATCAACATGTGGAATGTGAATACACTCCCACTAAATCATAGATCCGTTCTTTATCTTTGACATATCTGTCAAACCCTTTGACTATATCATCAAAGTAAAGATCCAATTCTTGAGTTGCTTGCACTCAATCAATCATATTGATTAGTCCATTGTAACTTATAGACTTCATTTGCATTAGTGGATTCATAAACCTTATAGGTTGTGTCACATACACATCCTTGTTATATTCCTTATAGGAATGCGGTTTTAGTATCCATATGCCAAATGCTTTAGCTTGCAAGCATCATCCTTCTCAAAATGTTATCCATGTGTCTTAACACTTAAGACTCATTTGCACTTATGGATTTCGTCCAATGAGTGCTACCATCAAGGTCATACCTTATGGTTGACATGGATGTCATTTAGGATGTAATGGTCATAAACCATATCTCAAAATTGGTTCCTCATATTCATCTAGATAGTTGACTCATCATATGAACAACTCATAATATAGATAATTGAGGTGTATCTGTTAAGGTTTTATAAGAATTCACAACTCTTGTGATTCTTAATTCCTTTTATTAGTGTGGGTATTCTTTTATTAAGAAGAATTCAGTTATTCGATAATCATTCTCTAACTCCTTAGAGTATGATTCCTTCTAGATTTAGACATCACCATGCCTTAATCATGAGTTCACTATGATACACTATCATAATCACTCATAAGGATCTCAAACATTTAGTCCAAGTATTTCATTCATTGATCTCATCAAGAATTAACACATTACCAAATTTATACTTTATTTATGATAATCTTGAACATTTCAAGATATTCATATTGGTATTTATCTAAACACCATTAGAAGTATTAGCATTTGTTCCAATAGGTATGTAAATACATTACATGTATTATACCTAATAGGATAATCATTCTCCCACTACCTTTAGTGAAGATTGATTAATCATGTCCAAGATATTCATGTCTCTTAATGGTTTTCTAACCAAAAGAGTCTAGATTTATCCATCATATGGAAACTAGAAATGAATTTCTCATGATTGATGCTAATTTGATTGTTTGAGTTATCTATAACTTTTAGGAATCATTTTATCTCATGCATATCGAATACCACAAGATAAACAAGGCATTGCCACAAAGATCATATCTTTAAGATTGAAAACTCAACTTTATTAATTGCCATCATTGTCATACAATATGCAAAAATTAAGTGTTTCTATCTATTGGCAAATATGAAATAGCAATTCATAACTATATTACATGCCTTATAGGCTGAAGATAAACTAAAGTACTCCTTTCTATGAAGGCAACACTTGCCCCATTTATTGAGTGCTTTACACTTTACATCTTGGTATCATATACCTCAAAAAGTGTTACAAGTTTACTTTCATGACACCTTTAAGTAGAGGCTTCAGTCGCCTCCTTCTTCTTTTGTTCTTCCAGATAGAGAGGACAATTCCTTTTCCAATGTCCCGACTTCTGACAATGGTGGAAATTTCCTTTCTTGGTCACGCCTCCCTTAGCCTTGAGAGCTGAAGATGGCTTGGACTCCTGGCTAGCTTCAGAACCTTTCTTAGCTTTGCCCTTGCCCTTGCGCTTGGACTTCCCTTTCTTGCTTGTGATCACCATCACATTCTTAGGCTTGTCCTTCTTCATCTGTATCTCAGCTGTCCTCAACATGCCCAACAACTCTGATAGTGGCCTATCAAAGTTGTTCATGTTGTAGTTCATCACAAATTGACTGTTGGATTCTGGCAACAATTGCAATATCACATCAGTAGCCAACTCTTGGGTCAGTGGAAATCCCAGTCTCTGCAGGTTCTCCACATACCCAATCATCTTGAGTGTGTGAGGACCAACTGGATCTCCTTCTGTCATGACACACTTGAAGAGCGCCCTAGAAACATTGTATCTCTCTTTCCGTGCCTGATCTTCATACATGTTCCTAAGATGCTGAATCATCTCTATGACACCCATGTTCTCATGCTGTCTCTGCAACTCATGGTTCATTGAACATAACATCAAACACTTTGCATCAATGGCATCATCAGCATGCTTCTTGTAAGCATCCCTTTCTTCCTTTGGTGCATTAGGAGCGGGTTCCTATGGAATTGGAGTATCCAGGACATAGAGCTTACGCTCTTGGGTGAGAACAATTCTCAATGTCCGATACCAGTCGTGGAAGTTTGTCCCATTAAGCTTGTCCTTTTCAAGGACCGATCGCAACGAGAAGTGATTGTTGTTTGTCGTCATTTGTATTACAAAAGGAAATATGCAATTTTAGTCCAAAAACTCATTTTTGACTTATTTGATTGATTTGAAAAATTGACGATATAATTAGGCCTTTAATTAATTATCGCTCCCACTATTTTACTTCAAATTGATAGCCCTCACCATCAATTTGGAAGATTGCAGCGTACAACCTTCTAGTGGGAAAGATCCTGAAATCCTCCAAGTCATGAGTCAGCTTTGGCTGATCGCCCACAACTTAGATCTCTCAGGTAGGCAACTTTTGCCAATTGCATCATATGCAACTGTTGATAAGATGTCATATGCAACACCTTGCCATGATCATCTCCATGACTCAAGGTGCTAGATCCTATCTAGATCACCTTGTTAAGTCCGACCCAAAGCAAACACGATGAATATGCACCCTGCTTGGGCAGACCCACATATTCATCCTTCACGCTTCCACGAGATAGACGGTGCACCACGCTAGGGCATGCCCACACTTGGTCGATCAAGCTTTTCACGTGTGTCGCATTTGGAAGGCATCTAAAACTTAATAATCAATGAGGGATTTGTTTTTTATATACATATACATATCCAATCACCACAATACATAGTACGTATCATATACATGCTATATCCCACAGAAAACATGCACAAACAATAAAAGCGATGATTATGGCCATCCTAATGTGATTCCTCGAGCCAAGAGGAATCACGGTCATCTAGGTCTACATCATATGCAACCTATACAAGATGAACTTCTATGCTTTGCCTTTGGGGTAGATCAATTCATCACATGAATGATCTGTTCTCTCCAGCCAGTTGTCTGGGTGCCACCAGCCGATCGGTTGGCTCCTCCAATCAATCAGTTTGCCTAGACGTCGTGCATCTTATCATGGTCGCCACCCGCTCGTCTCGCTCCTCGAACCGGTCATCAACCGATCGGTTCACTCCTTGAACCGATCGTCTGGAATGTCAACCGATCGGTTGACGCCTTGAACCGATCGTCTCAGCTGTCGTCTCGATGTCCTCCGGTCTTTGACATAACAGGAAATAAAATCAATCCTATTATTAAATTGCTTAAAAGGGAAACCCCGAGTTACATTCGGGGGGAGCAAAGGTAGGAAAGAATCTCTAATTATTTTGAGTTACATCAAGAATAGGAGAAGGAAGATCAGTGCGCAGACCGAGATGCAAGCAACCACACACAACCAATCACAGATAGGGTTTATTGGCCATAATCACGCTATACATCCACCACAAAACTCGTTTAAGGGCGACACATATCGAGTGCATTAATAATACATATCATATATGTAATTTGGGATTTGTGGATTTAGGATTGGACATGCATAAAGCCAATATTATTCGCATCATATGCAATAAATAAAGGCGACAAACCAAAATCGATCATATCGATATTCCCAAAATATAGAACAGTTGACGTGGCTCTGATACCACTGTTGGGTTTTAGGGGAGACAGAGAAGGCAGCGGAAACAAAAATTTTCTCCCCAAACCCGGAACAAGGAAACACGTCAATGTCTATATATTAGGAAAGGATGGTTTGTGGAATCATACCTTGTCCCGAGGCTTTCTCGGCGACAATACCTCGCGCTATGCGCGGTCTTCAACTCCGATCTTGGACGGCGTCTATGCAGCTCCTGGTCGCACCGGGACTGACGACTCCTACTCGAACCAGACTATCAGATGATAGTTGTCCTCCTAAGTGGCAGTGACCTCCCGCCTCTATAGTAGTTCACACGGACCACTTGGAACTCCACACTCCTTGTGCCACAAGAAAGTGGAAGGAGTCGCACCCTCCTGTTGACGTACTAGTCGCCAACACACTCTCCTGCTGTCAGTTGCAACTGCAGTTGTCCTTCCCTTACTGCACCTCCTTTTGCAGGAAGCACTTGCTTGGGCTCTCTCTCGGTTACCAAAACCAGAGAGAACAACAACTTTGCAGGGCAACTGATTGCACTGAGTTGTTCTTTGAGAAGCCCCCAATACCCCTATATATATAGGAGGGTCATGGGACATGGTTCTCTATCCTGGGCAATGCGTGACTAAAAATAGGAGTAGAAGGGTTCGAGATTTTCCACAAAAGCAACCAACTCGCAGCCTGAACCGATCGGTTCACAAGTGAACCGGTCTGTTGGGGACCTGAACCGATCGGTTCACTTCTGAACCGATCGTTTGGGACCCTTGAACCGATCGGTTCATTCCTGAACCGGTCGGTTGGGGTTCCAGGTTGGTTCCTGATTGACTTTCCTTGTTTTGTTTCTAATTGGTATCGAATACCAATCCTATTCCCAGTCAAATTGGGAAATTGAAACACAAGGAAAATTCTCACCAATCCTACTTTCCCAAGTTGCTCGGTTGCACCAGTTGAATCGATCGTTTCAACACTTGAAGAAATTGGTTCATCCTGTGCTTGAGCCGATCAGCTCAACACTTGAGCCGACCGGTTCAACAACCTCAGCCGACCAGTTCAACCCTTGAACCGATCAGTTGGGAGTGCAGGTTGTGCAGAATCAGTCAATTGCGATTTCAATCAATCCGATACTCCAATCAATGTGTCCAACACCTTGAACAATATGATATTGAGCTATCAATCAATTGAGTGTTTAATTGAACTACTAAACTCCTTTAGTAATCAATCTAAACATTGCTTGTGGACAAAACTCCTCTTCCAGGTTAAATCCTATGTGTGTGACCTTGCAGGTCCATTTCACATTGGCAGTGAAAGTCCATAACACTTATGACTTCACAAGCAAAGAGCGGTGCCTAGTAACACATCAGTGCTACCTAAGTGAAAGTAGAAAGTTGGAGAACAACTTTCATCCTACAATCCGTGAATGGTGTTATAGTGAATGTATAATTCCTTTGTCACTGATATCCCAAATGAACTTGAGGCATGGAACAGTCATCCTGTCAACGTTCATTCACTTTCTTGATCTCAGAGTAGATTGGAAGAGATATGTATGACATCAATATCACATACTGATTCACACATGAATGCATGCCTTTCTCAATCCTACTCATCAAGTGGCCATGGATATCAAACTCCCTCAGGAGGGACAAATACCATATCTATCACTCACCCCTAAAAAGCCCCATGTGTCAAAGCCACCCAATCATCACCTTTATAACAACCCATGTTTCAGGACTGCGTTTGATGATGTCAAAGTGTGCCCAACGACATGTGTTGAGTGTAGTGATTTCAGGTCTAAGAATCACACTCACCACCATCATCCCATGATTGGCTCTCAGGGCATACATACCAACAACCACCATGGAAGTGCCACCAGCCATAAAAAACTACCAATTTCAACCTACCATTTCCACTTCATCATAACGACCATTTCCTCTCAACACAATAGTGCTACACCCTACCGACCATGACTATGCTACCCAGCACGACCGTGTTACCCCCAAATCCTACAATTTTTGCATTGTTCTACCCAAAATTCCCCAACTTAACCTAGTGTCCCCCACCACCTATTTATACAAGGGTGGCACTACAACATGAGTTTAGCCACCCTTATATACCTTCTACCACCTTTTATCTCCCCATTTTTCCCCCTTAGACATTGCATCACGTCCCCACCTCATTTACACTCCATTTCACCATTTCCACCACCAAAACCCTAGTTTTATAGTGTTTTGGCCACTTTCCACCATCATTCCATGCAATTCCACCTTGAAGGGGGGAGGAGCACGTCTTTTTATCTATTGGAGAGAGGATTCCATCATCTACACTGAGATCCATGGTGACTTCTACCTTTTTCTCCTCTCTTTTTGTATTTTCTTATTCTATGAGTAGCTAGGCCCTTAGGTGGGTTGTTTGGGATCAAAAATATTATTTTGATACCATGATGGGGAAAGTGGTATGTAAACATTGTAATTTCATATTATAATGATTTATGTCTATTTCTATCTCATTAAACATAGATTTCTTTGTGTTTTGTGCTTGAATTGACCGAGATTCTAGGGAAATAACTTAAATGTGGCTCTTTTTGTGAATTGATTCTAAATCCAATTAATGGATCCCTAGTTAGCTATTCACCCTCCTACATGTTAATTAATTCTCCTACACCTAACTGAGATATCAAAGTAGCTAGTATAAAACATTTAGTGTAATTTTCTTAGAGCCTTCTCAAGGCTAGAATGCAGGTGATGTGAGGCCTAAAACCCTTTTCCACATCCCATTACTACCCTCAATCCCTAATTACCCTAAGAGTTTCTATCCTAGAAACCAAAACTTGAATAGACTCTAATTGAATTCCACCTAAACTCTAACCCAATTGAGCCTCACAAGGGTGGGTAGGAGGTTATATGGACTAGTTCCTCGATACACACTCTATCCTATCCATTGCCAGTCAGTAGTTTAGGGAAATTCATTAGCATCTAGCTAGTTGTTTGGTTTGGTAGTATAAATGAAAGAATAATGTTTACATGTTATCACTCCAACCCAACTGACAAGTGCTTCCCCCAAACATCCTAGAACTCTTAATTGAATTAAAACTCTAATTTTCTTCTTGCTTAGCTAGTTTTTACTTGTTTATATCTTTACTTGCTTAATTAATTCACTACCTTGTTCTTACTTTGTTCTTGTTAGTTTAGCTATTTAATTTCTCTTTTTCCTAGTTTGCTAGCTTAGTGTAGTGTAGATCTCTTCTTGCTTGCCTTCGTGTAATTTGTTCCTTACTTTCTTAGCTGGTCATTTCTTTCTCACTAGAACTATTGTCTAGGGTTAACTTAGGTTTTGTTTTCCTTACTTCCTTTAGTTGTTTGCTTGATCAAATTTAGTTTAACTTCAAACCCTTCAACCCTAGAATAAATAGTAGGAACCTAGAAAACAACTAACCTAGGTCTAGTTCCCCTTTTCTCCTTGTGGATTGACCCTATTCTTGTCTCTAGCCTATACTATAACACAACCCCATGCGCTTGCGGGTTAGTGTGTTAGTCTAGGTGGACGTGTCAGTTTAGGTCCCTTATAAATTTAAAAGATCCCAAGTGCGTTCAAACCCTTGTGGTGTGCACATATAGTCAAGATTCAATTGATTTAGGTATGTAACATTGGGGTTGGTAAAGACACACTAAGATTTCTAGAACTGTGGTCTGGGATAGCTAGCGCCATAACTACCTAGTAGTTGTGGTGTTGACTCTCCCCTTTGGCACCGTCTCTTATCAACTTTCTTGGTAGTGTTTGACAAACACAACAAGCTTTTTGGCACCATTGTTGGGGACATAAAGCATTCTATATACCTATTAGTTATGGTGTTGACTCTCCCCTTTAGCACTGTCTCTTATTAGCTTTCTTGGTAGAGTTTCTGAAACACACCAAGCTTTATAGTGTTGTTACTGGGGACAGAAAGCACCATAGATACCTAGTACTTGTGGTGATAATTCTCCCTAGCACCATCTTTTACCTATTTGTTTTGTTGCGTATGAGAAACACATAAAGCTTTTTGGTGTTGTTGTCAGAGAGAAAGACACTCAGCCTATCTAGTCAGTTTTTCTTTGATCTTTACTACTAACCTCATCATTGTTATTCTTTATTCTTTATTCTTAGTATTCTTTGTGCATATTGGTTTGCTAACTTGTCCTATTTTGTTTGGTTGTGCCCTGTGCATGTCACAAGTAACCCGAGGAAGACATGATGGAAGGCTAGAATATACCTCACAAGCCACCCGGGGAGTACTTCATGCCTAGCAACCAAAAAACACTTATTTCTAATAGAGTTGATCAAATACCAGGGGAGAAATTCTCCATCCCTCCAGTTCTTCTTGGGCTACTGCCTACCTTTTATGTCTTGGAGAGTGAGAACCCCTCTAAACACTTGTATTCCTTTTTTGAAGTATACTCTACCTTCAAGACATCGACAACCAGTGATGACACAATTAGGTTGACCTTGTTCTCATTATCCCTCAAAGACAAAGGTAGAGATTGGTATGAATCAAGAAGGGACATCATGAGTTGGAAAGAGATGAAAAATGCATTCTTAAAGGAATTCTACTCCATTGCAAGGTACACAAAAATGCGGCATGCCATAGTGAGTTTCAATCAAGTGGGTAATGTGCAGTTCCATGATGCTTGGGGGAGATTTCAAAAGATGTTGATAGAGTGTCCACACAATGAGATTCCTTTGTGGTAGCTTGTTCAATCATTTTACTCCAGTCTATCTCAAGTGAATCAAGCTACAATAGATTGTTCGTGTAGAGGAGCTTTTATGGCTAAGCCAACTGATTAGACATGGCCCTTGTTTGAGCATTTTGCAGAAAGTTCAAGGATACAAGCATGTAGCATGATGACTGATGGTGACTTTCCCTTTAGTATGGCATCTCCAGCTCATAGTGATTCAAAACCACGAATGATGAAGATTCTTGGAGAAATGGTGAGCTTTATGAAGAACCAAGTGGGAAATGTTCCTTGTAACTTGGTTGATCTTTGTTGAGTCCTTTAGTTAATAAGTGAATAGACCTCACTCTTATAGCTACCGGGAACAACAAAGTCTAAGATATAGCTCGAGAATTGAGGAGGACAACCTCTATAGGTTGAAAAACTATGATGATGTGCAAAAGAATGTGACAAATATTGAGCAAAAAATGGAGCAACTCTCTTCAAAATTTATCTTCAAGTAGAAGCAGAGCTGTCCTCCCAACCCATAATGAATTTCAGTTAATCTAAGGTGCCTCACAAGTTTTCTATAGTCCACCTCCTTTGCAAGTGCATCCCATTTATAATTTTCAAGGCTATCCTAAGCCTTATAAACCTCCACCACCTCCATCACCACAACCTCCCCACTAATTCACCTACCAACCTCAATTCTCTACTCCACCTCAATTTCAATACCAAGGTACACCTCCATTTCCTCTAAAACCACAACAAGATCCCCCTCTTCACCATGAACAAGGTAGTGATATGATCATTTTAAGGAGTGGAAAATTTCTTGAGCATCACATAAGTTAAAGAAATGTTGATCAAACAAGGCAAAGGAAGCCAAGTGGTGATATTGTGATTGAGATTGATAAAGATGATATCGTGATACCTCGTGTTGACATGTGATACTGTTGACCCACCTTTTACTCCATTTGCAGGTTCTATGATCCCTACTGTTCCACTTAATGGCATGCCACATGAAATTATGCTGTTGCAAGTAGGGAAAAAGCAAATGAGCCATGATTCCTAAAGAATTGGATGAATCCTAGGAGTAAAAAGGAGGCAGAAGCCAATGTTGACATTGTAGATATGTTTTGACATGTGAAGATGAATATCCCATTGCTGGATGCTATCAAGCCAATCTTATCTTATGCCAAGTTTCTGAAGGACCTATGACTGTGAATAGGAAGTAACAGGGAAAATTCCTAAGAAAATCAAGTTAATTTAACAAGTAAGCTCTATATCATCCAACACTCAGTAACTGTGAAGAGGAAAGACATGAGAGCCTCACTCATACCTATCTACATAGGCGGACACCGCATAGACCAATCCCTACTTGATTTAGGAAGTAGTGTGAATTTGATTCCATATAGTGTCCATGTGGATCTAGGTTGGGAAAGTTGAAACCGACTCATTGCACTCTCCAATTGGTGGAGTGCTCCATCAAAGTGTCTAGAGTAAGAGTGAATGATGTTTTGGTGATGACAAATAAAGAAAGGGAAGCAATATTCCTGAAGGATTTCATTGTTCTTGACATGAACCCAGAGCATAAGAAGATTCCCATCATCTTGGGAAGACCATTCTTATCTACTACTGATGTCGAGATACATGTGCATGGTGGTACAATGACAATCTCTTTCATGAACATGAAGATAAAAATCAACATGTTCAAGACCCCAACCTAGCAAGACTGAGATGATGATGTTGAGCATTATCACTTGAAAAAACCAAATGATTATTTAAAAGAAAGAAATCCCTATGGAAGACATCAGAATAGCTCTGGTGCTTATTGGGACAAGGAACACATGTTGAATGCAGATTAGGGATGTATCTATTGCAAGAGTGGACACATCATGATGCCAAATGGTTGAGTGATGGAAGAATATAGAAGAATCCTGACTAAAGGCATGAAACTTAGCACTACTGGGAGGCAACCCACCTAGGATTGGGGAATTTTCCACCCAACCTCTCATTTTTGATACATTTTGGTTATTTTACACTTTTCCAAGAAAAACACACACACACACACTTGTTTTTAATAGTTTGTGTCTAGTTTTAGATGCACAAGTTAAAAGAATGATGAAATGAAGAAAATCAGTTGCAGTTTGGAACAGTTTTGATAAAAAATCATTTGGTTCAAGGAAATGATGTTTTGATGAGATTCAATGTGGGATGACCTACTACAATACTCACCATGGTCGTGGTCGTACACTTAAATCAACAGGAGAGTCAAAGAAATTTGAGAAAGAAAAAGCAGACACAAAACTATCATGCTAGGCAACACGACCATGCGACGAACTAATAAAATGGGTCGTGTGGACAAAAATGGTTGTGTATCCAGACATCCAGCACATGCATGTTATGCAACATGGCTGTGCCACCTATAGGTCCAACACTTAAGTTAGTCAAACAGAATGGCTGTGCTCAATTCAATTTTTGAACCAACAACACAATGCCCATGGTACACAACTCCAAGTGGCCTTACGATGACTCCGAACACTTGCACGAATTGATTTGTTCCTACTTTCATCCCAAATCAATCCCCAAACACTCCGCCAACATTATCCCTATCTCCATGTACCATTTCCGTCCCATTTTCACCACCAAATCAGCCCATTCATCACCATTCCACCCCAGTAGTCTAGAACTTCCAAATTACCTAATTCTCCACATTTTTCACCCAAATCCACCCAATATGAAGAAACTCACAAAGTAAGTGGTGATAAGGACCAAAGTAGTTATCTCCTATTGTCTTCACTCCAAGAAGAACTGATCTTCATCCCTGACGACATCTCTCACTCCTTTGCCACAACCATCTGCTTCTGACTCCCTTGAAGAAGCATCCCATTTTTCAGAAGCTCATCTAGACACATTGATAGATACCATTGTAGAAGAGGTCTCCACTTAGCCATGACATGCAACACCACCACCACCACCTTCATCAGCCCAACAATTAGTATCTTTAAGGGCAACACTGCCACCTTCGTCGGATCGACCTTCTTTAGAGGACCGACCTTTGATTTCCTTAGCTGAGACACAACTAGAGCCGCAAGCCCAAAGGCGGATACTTTTGGATGATGGGAATAAGGACATGCAGGATGTACCACATAATTATGTGCTCGATGAGCAACATGAGGAAACCCCAAAGTGAGAAGCAATTAGGTGAAGAAGACAAGGCACCAGGAGTGCCTAACGCATAGGGTGATTGCCACCCGGTACACATGTCAGGAGATAATGGAGGCCTTAGGTTTGTCTTTCTATTATTTGGGTGTCATGGGAGCACTTGCTTTATTAGTGGTTCTGACAACAGTACAAGAGACGTATATTGAGCTGATGCACCAGTTCTTCACCACTCTAGAGAAGACCGCTGTTGAAGGAGAATATGACATTCATGTTAGAATTGGAAATGAAACTCGTCTCCTTACCTCATTCAAAATTAATAAGATCTTTTCTCCTAGAGATTAAGTGGAAGCCCCCTAGATCAAGGGACGACTCCTACTCGAACCAGACTATCAGATGATAGTTGTCCTCCTAAGTGGCAGTGACCTCCCGCCTCTATAGTAGTTCACACGGACCACCTGGAACTCCACACTCCTTGTGCCACAAGAAAGTGGAAGGAGTCGCACCCTCCTGTTGACGTACTAGTCGCCAACACACTCTCCTGCTGTCAGTTGCAACTGCAGTTGTCCTTCCCTTGTTGCACCTCCTTTTGCAGGAAGCACTTGCTTGGGCTCTCTCTCGGTTACCAAAACCAGAGAGAACAACAACTTTGCAGGGCAACTGATTGCACTGAGTTGTTCTTTGAGAAGCCCCCAATACCCCTATATATATAGGAGGGTCATGGGACATGGTTCTCTATCCTGGGCAATGCGTGACTAAAAATAGGAGTAGAAGGGTTCGAGATTTTCCACAAAAGCAACCAACTCGCAGCCTGAACCGATCGGTTCACAAGTGAACCGGTATGTTGGGGACCTGAACCGATCGGTTCACTGCTGAACCGATCGTTTGGGACCCTTGAACCGATCGGTTCATTCCTGAACCGGTCGGTTGGGGTTCCAGGTTGGTTCCTAATTGACTTTCCTTGTTTTGTTTCTAATTGGTATCGAATACCAATCCTATTCCCAGTCAAATTGGGAAATTGAAACACAAGGAAAATTCTCACCAATCCTACTTTCCCAAGTTGCTCGGTTGCACCAGTTGAATCGATCGTTTCAACACTTGAAGAAATTGGTTCATCCTGTGCTTGAGCCGATCAGCTCAACACTTGAGCCGACCGGTTCAACAACCTCAGCCGACCAGTTCAACCCTTGAACTGATCAGTTGGGAGTGCAGGTTGTGCAGAATCAGTCAATTGCGATTTCAATCAATCCGATACTCCAATCAATGTGTCCAACACCTTGAACAATATGATATTGAGCTATCAATCAATTGAGTGTTTAATTGAACTACTAAACTCCTTTAGTAATCAATCTAAACATTGCTTGTGGACAAAACTCCTCTTCCAGGTTAAATCCTATGTGTGTGACCTTGCAGGTCCATTTCACATTGGCAGTGAAAGTCCATAACACTTATGACTTCACAAGCAAAGAGCGGTGCCTAGTAACACATCAGTGCTACCTAAGTGAAAGTAGAAAGTTGGAGAACAACTTTCATCCTACAATCTGTGAATGGTGTTATAGTGAATGTATAATTCCTTTGTCACTGATATCCCAAATGAACTTGAGGCATGGAACAGTCATCCTGTCAACGTTCATTCACTTTCTTGATCTCAGAGTAGATTGGAAGAGATATGTATGACATCAATATCACATACTGATTCACACATGAATGCACACCTTTCTCAATCCTACTCATCAAGTGGCCATGGATATCAAACTCCCTCAGGAGGGACAAATACCATATCTATCACTCACCCCTAAAAAGCCCCATGTGTCAAAGCCACCCAATCATCACCTTTATAACAACCCATGTTTCAGGACTGCGTTTGATGATGTCAAAGTGTGCCCAACGACATGTGTTGAGTGTAGTGATTTCAGGTCTAAGAATCACACTCACCACCATCATCCCATGATTGGCTCTCAGGGCATACATACCAACAACCACCATGGAAGTGCCACCAGCCATAAAAAACCACCAATTTCAACCTACCATTTCCACTTCATCATAACGACCATTTCCTCTCAACACAATAGTGCTACACCCTACCGACCATGACTATGCTACCCAGCACGACCGTGTTACCCCCAAATCCTACAATTTTTGCATTGTTCTACCCAAAATTCCCCAACTTAACCTAGTGTCCCCCACCACCTATTTATACAAGGGTGGCACTACAGCATGAGTTTAGCCACCCTTATATACCTTCTACCACCATTTATCTCCCCATTTCCCCCCCTTAGACATTGCATCACGTCCCCACCTCATTTACACTCCATTTCACCATTTCCACCACCAAAACCCTAGTTTTATAGTGTTTTGGCCACTTTCCACCATCATTCCATGCAATTCCACCTTGAAGGGGGGAGGAGCACGTCTTTTTATCTATTGGAGAGAGGATTCCATCATCTACACTGAGATCCATGGTGACTTCTACCTTTTTCTCCTCTCTTTTTGTATTTTCTTATTCTATGAGTAGCTAGGCCCTTAGGTGGGTTGTTTGGGATCAAAAATATTATTTTGATACCATGATGGGGAAAGTGGTATGTAAACATTGTAATTTCATATTATAATGATTTATGTCTATTTCTATCTCATTAAACATAGATTTCTTTGTGTTTTGTGCTTGAATTGACCGAGATTCTAGGGAAATAACTTAAATGTGGCTCTTTTTGTGAATTGATTCTAAATCCAATTAATGGATCCCTAGTTAGCTATTCACCCTCCTACATGTTAATTAATTCTCCTACACCTAACTGAGATATCAAAGTAGCTAGTATAAAACATTTAGTGTAATTTTCTTAGAGCCTTCTCAAGGCTAGAATGCAGGTGATGTGAGGCCTAAAACCCTTTTCCACATCCCATTACTACCCTCAATCCCTAATTACCCTAAGAGTTTCTATCCTAGAAACCAAAACTTGAATAGACTCTAATTGAATTCCACCTAAACTCTAACCCAATTGAGCCTCACAAGGGTGGGTAGGAGGTTATATGGACTAGTTCCTCGATACACACTCTATCCTATCCATTGCCAGTCAGTAGTTTAGGGAAATTCATTAGCATCTAGCTAGTTGTTTGGTTTGGTAGTATAAATGAAAGAATAATGTTTACATGTTATCACTCCAACCCAACTGACAAGTGCTTCCCCCAAACATCCTAGAACTCTTAATTGAATTAAAACTCTAATTTTCTTCTTGCTTAGCTAGTTTTTACTTGTTTATATCTTTACTTGCTTAATTAATTCACTACCTTGTTCTTACTTTGTTCTTGTTAGTTTAGCTATTTAATTTCTCTTTTTCCTAGTTTGCTAGCTTAGTGTAGTGTAGATCTCTTCTTGCTTGCCTTCGTGTAATTTGTTCCTTACTTTCTTAGCTGGTCATTTCTTTCTCACTAGAACTATTGTCTAGGGTTAACTTAGGTTTTGTTTTCCTTACTTCCTTTAGTTGTTTGCTTGATCAAATTTAGTTTAACTTCAAACCCTTCAACCCTAGAATAAATAGTAGGAACCTAGAAAACAACTAACCTAGGTCTAGTTCCCCTTTTCTCCTTGTGGATTGACCCTATTCTTGTCTCTAGCCTATACTATAACACAACCCCATGCGCTTGCGGGTTAGTGTGTTAGTCTAGGTGGACGTGTCAGTTTAGGGCCCTTATAAATTTAAAAGATCCCAAGTGCGTTCAAACCCTTGTGGTGTGCACATATAGTCAAGATTCAATTGATTTAGGTATGTAACATTGGGGTTGGTAAAGACACACTAAGATTTCTAGAACTGTGGTCTGGGATAGCTAGCGCCATAACTACCTAGTAGTTGTGGTGTTGACTCTCCCCTTTGGCACCGTCTCTTATCAACTTTCTTGGTAGTGTTTGACAAACACAACAAGCTTTTTGGCACCATTGTTGGGGACATAAAGCATTCTATATACCTATTAGTTATGGTGTTGACTCTCCCCTTTAGCACTGTCTCTTATTAGCTTTCTTGGTAGAGTTTCTGAAACACACCAAGCTTTATAGTGTTGTTACTGGGGACAGAAAGCACCATAGATACCTAGTACTTGTGGTGATAATTCTCCCTAGCACCATCTTTTACCTATTTGTTTTGTTGCGTATGAGAAACACATAAAGCTTTTTGGTGTTGTTGTCAGAGAGAAAGACACTCAGTCTATCTAGTCAGTTTTTCTTTGATCTTTACTACTAACCTCATCATTGTTATTCTTTATTCTTTATTCTTAGTATTCTTTGTGCATATTGGTTTGCTAACTTGTCCTATTTTGTTTGGTTGTGCCCTGTGCATGTCATAAGTAACCCGAGGAAGACATGATGGAAGGCTAGAATATACCTCACAAGCCACCCGGGGAGTACTTCATGCCTAGCAACCAAAAAACACTTATTTCTAATAGAGTTGATCAAATACCAGGGGAGCAATTCTCCATCCCTCCAGTTCTTCTTGGGCTACTGCCTACCTTTTATGTCTTGGAGAGTGAGAACCCCTCTAAACACTTGTATTCCTTTTTTGAAGTATACTCTACCTTCAAGACATCGACAACCAGTGATGACACAATTAGGTTGACCTTGTTCTCATTATCCCTCAAAGACAAAGGTAGAGATTGGTATGAATCAAGAAGGGACATCATGAGTTGGAAAGAGATGAAAAATGCATTCTTAAAGGAATTCTACTCCATTGCAAGGTACACAAAAATGCGGCATGCCATAGTGAGTTTCAATCAAGTGGGTAATGTGCAGTTCCATGATGCTTGGGGGAGATTTCAAAAGATGTTGATAGAGTGTCCACACAATGAGATTCCTTTGTGGTAGCTTGTTCAATCATTTTACTCCAGTCTATCTCAAGTGAATCAAGCTACAATAGATTGTTCGTGTAGAGGAGCTTTTATGGCTAAGCCAACTGATTAGACATGGCCCTTGTTTGAGCATTTTGCAGAAAGTTCAAGGATACAAGCATGTAGCATGATGACTGATGGTGACTTTCCCTTTAGTATGGCATCTCCAGCTCATAGTGATTCAAAACCACGAATGATGAAGATTCTTGGAGAAACGGTGAGCTTTATGAAGAACCAAGTGGGAAATGTTCCTTGTAACTTGGTTGATCTTTGTTGAGTCCTTTAGTTAATAAGTGAATAGACCTCACTCTTATAGCTACCGGGAACAACAAAGTCTAAGATATAGCTCGAGAATTGAGGAGGACAACCTCTATAGGTTGAAAAACTATGATGATGTGCAAAAGAATGTGACAAATATTGAGCAAAAAATGGAGCAACTCTCTTCAAAATTTATCTTCAAGTAGAAGCAGAGCTGTCCTCCCAACCCATAATGAATTTCAGTTAATCTAAGGTGCCTCACAAGTTTTCTATAGTCCACCTCCTTTGCAAGTGCATCCCATTTATAATTTTCAAGGCTATCCTAAGCCTTATAAACCTCCACCACCTCCATCACCACAACCTCCCCACTAATTCACCTACCAACCTCAATTCTCTACTCCACCTCAATTTCAATACCAAGGTACACCTCCATTTACTCTAAAACCACAACAAGATCCCCCTCTTCACCATGAACAAGGTAGTGATATGATCATTTTAAGGAGTGGAAAATTTCTTGAGCATCACATAAGTTAAAGAAATTTTGATCAAACAAGGCAAAGGAAGCCAAGTGGTGATATTGTGATTGAGATTGATAAAGATGATATCGTGATACCTCGTGTTGACATGTGATACTGTTGACCCACCTTTTACTCCATTTGCAGGTTCTATGATCCCTACTGTTCCACTTAATGGCATGCCACATGAAATTATGTTGTTGCAAGTAGGGAAAAAGCAAATGAGCCATGATTCCTAAAGAATTGGATGAATCCTAGGAGTAAAAAGGAGGCAGAAGCCAATGTTGACATTGTAGATATGTTTTGACATGTGAAGATGAATATCCCATTGCTGGATGCTATCAAGCCAATCTTATCTTATGCCAAGTTTCTGAAGGACCTATGACTGTGAATAGGAAGTAACAGGGAAAATTCCTAAGAAAATCAAGTTAATTTAACAAGTAAGCTCTATATCATCCAACACTCAGTAACTGTGAAGAGGAAAGACATGAGAGCCTCACTCATACCTATCTACATAGGCGGACACCGCATAGACCAATCCCTACTTGATTTAGGAAGTAGTGTGAATTTGATTCCATATAGTGTCCATGTGGATCTAGGTTGGGAAAGTTGAAACCGACTCATTGCACTCTCCAATTGGTGGAGTGCTCCATCAAAGTGTCTAGAGTAAGAGTGAATGATGTTTTGGTGATGACAAATAAAGAAAGGGAAGCAATATTCCTGAAGGATTTCATTGTTCTTGACATGAACCCAGAGCATAAGAAGATTCCCATCATCTTGGGAAGACCATTCTTATCTACTACTGATGTCGAGATACATGTGCATGGTGGTACAATGACAATCTCTTTCATGAACATGAAGATAAAAATCAACATGTTCAAGACCCCAACCTAGCAAGACTGAGATGATGATGTTGAGCATTATCACTTGAAAAAACCAAATGATTATTTAAAAGAAAGAAATCCCTATGGAAGACATCAGAATAGCTCTGGTGCTTATTGGGACAAGGAACACATGTTGAATGCAGATTAGGGATGTATCTATTGCAAGAGTGGACACATCATGATGCCAAATGGTTGAGTGATGGAAGAATATAGAAGAATCCTGACTAAAGGCATGAAACTTAGCACTACTGGGAGGCAACCCACCTAGGATTGGGGAATTTTCCACCCAACCTCTCATTTTTGATACATTTTGGTTATTTTACACTTTTCCAAGAAAAACACACACACACACACACACTTGTTTTTAATAGTTTGTGTCTAGTTTTAGATGCACAAGTTAAAAGAATGATGAAATGAAGAAAATCAGTTGCAGTTTGGAACAGTTTTGATAAAAAATCATTTGGTTCAAGGAAATGATGTTTTGATGAGATTCAATGTGGGATGACCTACTACAATACTCACCATGGTCGTGGTCGTACACTTAAATCAACAGGAGAGTCAAAGAAATTTGAGAAAGAAAAAGCAGACACAAAACTATCATGCTAGGCAACACGACCATGCGACGAACTAATAAAATGGGTCGTGTGGACAAAAATGGTTGTGTATCCAGACATCCAGCACATGCATGTTATGCAACATGGCTGTGCCACCTATAGGTCCAACACTTAAGTTAGTCAAACAGAATGGCTGTGCTCAATTCAATTTTTGAACCAACAACACAATGCCCATGGTACACAACTCCAAGTGGCCTTACGATGACTCCGAACACTTGCACGAATTGATTTGTTCCTACTTTCATCCCAAATCAATCCCCAAACACTCCGCCAACATTATCCCTATCTCCATGTACCATTTCCGTCCCATTTTCACCACCAAATCAGCCCATTCATCACCATTCCACCCCAGTAGTCTAGAACTTCCAAATTACCTAATTCTCCACATTTTTCACCCAAATCCACCCAATATGAAGAAACTCACAAAGTAAGTGGTGATAAGGACCAAAGTAGTTATCTCCTATTGTCTTCACTCCAAGAAGAACTGATCTTCATCCCTGACGACATCTCTCACTCCTTTGCCACAACCATCTGCTTCTGACTCCCTTGAAGAAGCATCCCATTTTTCAGAAGCTCATCTAGACACATTGATAGATACCATTGTAGAAGAGGTCTCCACTTAGCCATGACGTGCAACACCACCACCACCACCTTCATCAGCCCAACAATTAGTATCTTTAAGGGCAACACTGCCACCTTCGTCGGATCGACCTTCTTTAGAGGACCGACCTTTGATTTCCTTAGCTGAGACACAACTAGAGCCGCAAGCCCAAAGGCGGATACTTTTGGATGATGGGAATAAGGACATGCAAGATGTACCACATAATTATGTGCTCGATGAGAAACATGAGGAAACCCCAAAGTGAGAAGCAATTAGGTGAAGAAGACAAGGCACCAGGAGTGCCTAACGCATAGGGTGATTGCCACCCGGTACACATGTCAGGAGATAATGGAGGCCTTAGGTTTGTCTTTCTATTATTTGGGTGTCATGGGAGCACTTGCTTTATTAGTGGTTCTGACAACAGTACAAGAGACGTATATTGAGCTGATGCACCAGTTCTTCACCACTCTAGAGAAGACCGCTGTTGAAGGAGAATATGACATTCATGTTAGAATTGGAAATGAAACTCGTCTCCTTACCTCATTCAAAATTAATAAGATCTTTTCTCCTAGAGATTAAGTGGAAGCCCCCTAGATCAAGGGAGGACAGAAAAGTATTCAAGTTATACCTACACAATAATGTGGAAGAGATTCACCGAGTATAGCAATTTTGTAGCAGGGAAGTCGAAGATTGATTTGATCTAAAATCCCTACCTATGCTATATTCAGAAAGTTCTAGCAAACATAATCTTTTCCAGGTATGAAAACCATAGAAGTTTCACAAATAAGGACCTTTTTGTTTTGGGATGGATGATTAAGGGTAGTCACATGAACTTGGGAGCATTACTTATTGATCATTTGAGGACAACCCCCTCGAAGAGTAGGAATCCTTTTGTTGTGGGGGGATTGTGACTTCAATTGCCATTGACATATGTCATGATGTCTCTGGATACACCAAGGAATATGGGGGAGAGTTTATAGACTTTTTGTATCTTATCTGTTCATCGATGATTTCAGTGGCTGACCAAAAAATCATATATGAGGTAAACCCCCCAAAATGTATGCGTTACACTGGATCTACCCTACCATATTGAACCTATCCTAGGTGAGTATCTCGAGAGTTCTTGGATACCTTGAGGGGATGGGAAGAGGAGCATCCTAGGGATGCATGGAAATAAGATACCATAGTGATGCTTGAGGGAATTGGATAGTCACAAACATCAGAGAAGAGGAGAATAGTGGAGGTGAGAGAGGCTCAGAGGGTGTGGAGATGAGAGACAAAGACGTCAGTGCTGCATAAGTGCATAGTGAACGCCTATGACATGTCTACTATTCATGCACAACTGGAGGGTATTACAAGGACTCATGATGTCATCTTGAGGGAACATGATGGTTTCTAGAAAACATAAGATGCATTATGGTCGGATCACCAACATATGCACCATTAGATCAATGATATGTGTCACTTTCAACTTGTCTAGGTCTAGAGGAATCCCTAGTTGGGGGAAGATTGATGAGGTGCACTGTACAATTATTAGGAGACCTACTCACCTTCACAAGTAGACTACTTGGGAAGATTCTATAAATATCCCCACCACAGAGAGGACCACCACTAGAGCCACCACAACAACCATGATCATGTACCCTATCATTCCTAGACTTTAGTGTCATGCTAAGGACAACATGATTCAAAAGTTTGGGAGGTAGGGAGGTACACCTTTCTTTTCAATCATTCTACATTTCATACTGCCATTTAGTTTTTTTTATTGCTCCTTATATCTAGATTATATTTTACTTGCTTTGCATACATTCATATCTTGTAGTTCATTTCCTATCATGTAGTCCATTTCCTTGCAATTTTTGTGTAGTTTTCAAAAATTTGCCATGCATTGCATTTCATGTAGAATTTTGTAATTTTTGCATTTTTATAGATAGGATTTTCTTATTTTTTTGCTTTAGATTCCATAATCTAGACATAGATGTGATTGAAGACAATTTGGCATCATTTTGGCCAATTTCACCCAAATTTGGAATTTCTTTCCTAAAAGCATGTTTTACCCAATAGCTACTTGTAGAATTGAAAATGTTGAGCTTTGATAAATGCATGCTACATTATCATGATCTATTGCTAAATGACCATAGTTCTTGATTTTTTGTAGGTGAATCACCTCCCTCATGATTGTGAATTTCTTGGTAAAATTGTGATTGAATCAAGCCACAAACACTTAAGGTTTGTAGAATTTGATGACAAAAATGTGGTTTTCATATTTCTAATTCATGTGGAATGTAATTACTTGACGACGTTTTTCAAGTAATTTTCATGCATGATATCTCATGTGAAGGCCCACACTAGTGATCCCTCTTTGACTCACTTTTCTTTCATCGTTTCTTATCTCTCTGCCTAACAAAAGGATGTCAAAGAGCACATATTCAGCCTTGGCCACCTCTAAAAGTTTGGTGTGGCCATATCTAAATATCCCCAGTTCATTCTCACCACCAAGTGCCCTATCTACACCAAGGGCATAGAAAGAAAAAAAAGAAGAAAAGAGAAAAAGAAAATGCAAAAAGAAAATAAAAGATTCTCCTATGTAATAAAATCTAAATAAAGAAAATATGAGTGCTCCTATGTAATAGCACTCTAACCCCTTACCACAACCCTTTCTTCTATTTGCATGCCCATTGATTTAGGAAACATCAAACCCAGCTAATTTTTCCCTTTTTCGCAGCCACATGAGTCACTTAGTGTGGATTGACATATGAGATTGAATGCATGAAGGTAAAACCACAACCCTAGTCATTTTTTATTGATACCACCATGAAACAATTTATCCAGAGTGATTTGATAGCTGTATGGATTGATTGTACATTCTATGCTCTATATGTGTAGTTTGAATGTTCTGTGATTTAATCATGATTGGTTTGTGAAAGAGGAGAGGAGAGAAGAGTTATATGTGTACCTAGTCATCATTGATCGCATTTGGTCAATATAAATCTGTTGCAATGCATTTGTTATTTCTTATTTGTTAACAAATTGAAGAGAGATTAAGTTGGAGAAAACATGAGGACAATTATGTTTTATTTTTGGGGTGGTGATGCAATCCTATTTTAGGGCTTCATCGTGTGTCTTATTTCACTTTAATCACATCTATACCTATTAGATTATATATCATTTCCCTTAATATGCATATATCTGTCAAATGCATTGATGGATGTTCTTTGCATGTTTTTTCAGGTACTTAGACCATGCTTGGATGGACAGAGAGAAGGAAGGTGATCCTAGGATTCCTCCACCATTGAAGGGGTCCAAGAAAGATCGAAGAGATTCCCTAGCCTACCCTAGTAGTCAAGACTCACATGAATTAGAGACAGTCATTGAAATGCAAAGTTGAAGAGCAAAGTGCAACTAAAGATTACAACACACTCGTGGTGCCAAGGAATGGTCGTGCTGACCCAACTAAAAATCACAGAGAGTGTAGATTCAAGAAGTGAAGACAAAGCTCATCACCATGGCCGTGCTAGCCAGCATGACCATTCCATGAATACCCCATCACATCCATGCCATCCAAAACAAAGTCGTGCTAGAAATCATTAGCACAGTCATTGTCAACAGAAAGGCCAACATTGCCTTAGTCCAGAATGGACATGCAGGCCACCTGGACCGTGTAGCCACTGACCCACCATGGATGGCCCATTTACCTAGAGAAAAGTTGATACTGTGATGGTCTCTCTGATCTTTGAGTCAAATCTAAGTCGACCTTCTCTTGTCTTGGTTAGGCTCGAAACACCTATTCATAATTATTATACATCATAAATCAATACCTTGTATTAATCCTAGGTTGAATTAGTGTTAGGCTTATTGATCAACATTATTAGATTAGTAAAACTTGGTTGGTTGAATACAATTTTAAGTCACATGAAACATATGTGATACATAATTAGGGTTTTGATGAGGCAGTTTTGGGTTTCTAATAAAACATCAGAATAGGAAGGAAAATCATGGATCAAAAACCTTAAAATCAGATTCCTCTTGAAAAATCCTTTACAAAACTATTTTTTCATAATTTTCTGATCAACAATTGAATTACTATAAATTTTCATAGAGAGGACCAATGGAAAAATGCCAAAAAGCCACATGAGCATCACTCAACACCATTGGATATGGCTTAGTGTTGAGCTGGCCCAGTAGGATGCTGAAAAATTGGCATTACTCTATGCACACTGCCAATCGGGCATCGAAACATGAAAACTAAAAAATACCAAAACTAGCGTGACAAAATAATTTTGATGTTGAGAGCATCTCAGTACTATAATTTTCATGCTTGTTCTCCACTAGTGAGAACCAAGGTAGGTAAGCAGTGGTGAGACCCTGCTTTTACCCATAATCCCATCTGCAACATCAAAATCGTTCATAGAAAACAAGTGCGATGACTAACATTCCCCTGGTTGTATGTATGCCCTGAGAGCCAATGATATGATGATTTGGATTGGGATACAATATGATTGGTTTGATAAATATCAAAGGCAAGCTTCCAATTTATTCTGGTTCAATTAGTTATGAGATAATGATAGAACAGAATGAATGTCTAGAGAATGATAATACTCAATGATGTATGTGTTCGGGTTAAGGACCTGCAGAATGAGATCATACAGATGCTAAGAGTTTATATATTCTTATTTTGTCCCTAGTCAGATGTCATTGTGAAAGGTTGATAGACAAAAATGACACAACAAGACTAGAGTGTGTGTTGGTTGATGACAGAGTCTCATTAGTCATGATACGTGATATCAAACCAAGCACATAGATACATGTTAGAGAATAGTGTATCAGACAGACCCACCGTGAGAGTGACACATGGAACCATGACATGGTAGTCATAGTCAGCTCTCACAGTGATGGTGGTGATTGTAATTCTTAGACCTAAAATCACTACACTCATCACATGTCATTGTTTACACTTTGACATCATCAACAGTGGTCCTAAAATATCGACTGTTATAAAGGTGATGATTGGGTGAATTTGACACATGGGATTTTGACTGTGAGTGATAGATATGGAATTTGTCCCTCCTGAAGGAGTATGATGTCCATGGCCACTTGATAAGAAAGA
Organism: Alisma plantago-aquatica; assembly: GCA_963693085.1. Classification (NCBI taxonomy): domain Eukaryota; kingdom Viridiplantae; phylum Streptophyta; class Magnoliopsida; order Alismatales; family Alismataceae; genus Alisma; species Alisma plantago-aquatica. Next base: position 215,341,778 of record OY856412.1, read on the forward strand.
CTGAGAAAGGCATGCACATGCACGTTGAGTCAATATGTGATATTGATGTCACACATATCTCAGACAGTCTTCTTTGGATCAAGGAATATGAATAAACATTGAAAGGATGATAGCTCCATGCCTTGATTTCATTCAGAATATGAGAGAAAAAGGAATTATACATTCATTGGAACACCAATCATAGACTATAGGATTGAAATTTGTTCTCCAACTTTCCTTTTCACTTGGGTAGCACTGATGTGTGACTAGGCACCACTCTTTGCTTGTGATGTCATAAGCTAGTTATGGACATTTACTGCCAATGTGAAATGGGACCTATAGGGTCACACACAAAGGATATACCTGGAAGAGGAGTTTATCCATGAATGATGTTTGGATTGAATATTAAAGGTATTTACGTACTCAATCAAACATTCAACCAATTGACTTGACTACGAATCATCAAGTTTAAGTGTTGAACTAACTAATTTGAGTGTCAGATTGATTGAGAACTGCATTGACTTTGTTTCGCACAGTCTGGACCACCAACCTACTGGTTCAATGGGTGAACCGATCGACTCATGGTCAATGATAGTTCACTTGGTGAACCGATCAATTCTACTGAACCAAATGAGCAAGGTTGGGTTGTCCCGATTGGTGAGAAAAGTTTTCATTTCACTTGTACAATTCGATTGGGACAATAATTAATCTTTGTAATAGTAGGAAACAAAAGAGGAAAGTCAATTGGAGTTAAGTCAAGAATGTGAAATGATCGTTTCAACTGGTGAACCGATCGTCTCACACTGCCAACGATCGGTTCGTTTGTGAAACGACTGATTTGACTGCCGTAGTGCAATCAATTCATGGAAATTCGGAACCCTTCTACTCCCACAAAAATTGGGAACCTACAAAGTTGTTGTCCTCTCTTGTTGTGGTAACTGAGAAAGCCCAAGCAAGTTCTACCCATCCAGGGAGGAACAACGAGGGAAAGACAACTATAGAAAAACAACTAATTGTGGGAGAGTGTGTTGGTGACTAGCACACCGATAGAGGGGGACGACTCCTTCTAGTATCCTCTAGTAAAAGATGACTAGAGTTCCTGGTGGTCTGTGTGCACTATCTATAGAGACGGGAGGTTTCTGCCGCTCAGGAGGACGACTGTCTACTACAGTCCGGGTCAGGACCAGGAGATGCACAGACATCATAAAAGACTAGGTGGTTGAAGACCACACTAGTTGTGAGGTTTTTTCACTGAGCAGGCCTCAAGACCAGGTACACCTCACTAAAACCATCCTTCCTATTTCATAGTCATTGATGCGATTCGTGGTTATGGTTTTGTGGTGAGAGAATTTTTTTGTTTCTGTTGCCTTCTCCCTCACCTAATACCCAACAGTGGTATATGAGCCACGTCAACATACTGTGTTTTAGGATAATTGATATGATCGATTTTTGGTTTTACTACCTTTTATTTATTGCATATGATGCGGAAATTTAACTGGCTAAATGTGAATATCCAATTAATTTCACATGATCCCAAACTAAATATATACATATATGATATAGTATATATATGAAAACGATACACGTCGCTCTAAAAAGTTTTGATGGTGGATGCGTAGCGTGGTTATGGCCTATAAACCCCTATGTGTACTTGGTTGGTTGTGGTTGTTTGCATCTCGATTTGCACATCGATCCTCTTCTTCTTTTCCTGATGTAACTCGAGATAACTTGAGATTCTCTACCTTTGATCCTCCTGAATGTAACTCGAGGTTTCCCAATGAGATATGTAAAAGTAGGATAGTTTATTTCCTGTTGCTTCAAAGCCTGACTGGTGCCCAAACGAGCGGCTGGAGGTGCGAGATGAGCGGCTGGAGGTGCGAGATGATCGGCTGGTGGACCGAGATGACCGGAAGATGGTGTAGCTGGAAGCCTGACAAGGAGCAGATGACCTAATGAACTGACCATCTAGATGAGCCAGACGATCGGTTGGAGACAGCCATCAGTCGATCAGTCATGTGATGAGCTGATCAAACCCGAAACGGCCTAAGCACAAGATCTTCATCAACAACAGGTTGCATGTGATGTAGACCTAGATGACCGTAATTCCTTGTGGCTCAAGGAATTAGAATAGGACGACCATAATCATTGCTTTATCTTTATTACATGTTTTCTTTGTGGAATATAACATGTATATGATATGTACTATATATGTGGTGATTGGATACATATATGAATATATAAGCATATTAAAACCCCTCAACAAAATATTAAGTTTAAGATGCCTTCCAAAAGAAACAGACATGAAAAGCTTGATTGACCAAGTGTGGGAACGCCCTAGCATGGTGCATCGTCTATCTCATGGAAGTCTGATGGGGAATATGTGGGTCTTCCCTAGTAGGGTGCATATTCATTGTGTTGGTGTTTGGGTCGGACTTTACAAAGTGACCTTGATTGGATCAAGCACCTTGAGGAATAAAGATGAACATGGCAAGGAGTTCCACATACATCTATCAAGAGTTGCATATGATGCAATTGGCAAAGGTTGCCTACCTGAAAGATTCTAGTTGTGTGCGATAGCCCTAGCTGGTGCATGGCTAAGAGGAAATTAGAATCTTGCTCACTAAAAGGTTGTACGCTGCAATCTTCTGAATTGATAATGAGGGCTATCAATTTGAACAAAATAGTGGGAGATATAATTAAGTAAAGGCCTAATTATATCGTCAAAATTTTCAAATAAATCAAATTAAGTCAAAAAGAGTTTTGGACTAACATTGCATATTTATTTTTTGTAGAACAAATGGCTGTCAACAATAATCACTTTCAGTTGTGATCGGTCCTTGAGAAGGACAAGCTAAATGGGACTAATTTCCATGACTGGTTTAGGACATTGAGAATTGTTCTCACTCAAGAGCGAAAGCTCTATGTCCTAGATGCACTAGTGCAATAGGAACCCGCTCCACCACACTAAAGGCTGAAAGGCATTCTTACTAGAAGCAAACTGAGGATTCCATTGATGTGGAGTGCTTGATGTTGTGTTCTTTGAACTATGAGTAGAAGAGACAACATGAGAGATATGATGTCTCCAAGGCACCATCCTAGTATGCCATGAGAGAAGGAGATCCATAAGGTCCTCACACACTCAATATGATTGGGTATATAGAGAACCTGACATGACTTGAATTCCCTCTGAGCCAAGAGTTGGCTACTGGTATGATACTGCAAACATTGCAAGAATCATATAGTCAATTTGTGATAAACTACAACATGAACAACTTTGACATGCCACTGACAGAGTTGTTGGGCATGTTTAGGACAACCAAGGCATAGATACAGAAATACAAACCCAAATATGTGATGTTGATCAACATAAAGAAGGGTAAGTCTAAAGGCAAGGGCAAGGGCAAAGCAAAAAAAGTGTTCTGATGCTAGCCAACAACCCAAGTCATCTTCAACTCTCAAGGCCAAAGGAGGGGTGAACAAGGGAGGCAAATGTCACCATTGTCAAGAGCCAGGAAATTGGAGGAGAAATTGCCCTCTCTATATGGATGAACAAAATAAGAAGAAGGAGGGGATGGAAGTCTCCACATCAGGTATCATGAAATAAACTTGAAACACTTCTTTATCTGAGGTATATGATACCAAGATATAGATCTGACATATATAATATGTGAGACGACTGAATTACCAAAACAAGATAAATGAATGCGGAAGCGGATTACTGAAAATCACTGGAAATTAAAACTTTTTAAGTAAAGATCTTGAAAACATAAAACTCTTTCATAATAAACAAGATAAGCAGTTTACATCATGTTAAATCACCTCTCGAGTGATTATATACATCCAGATACAAAATCTCGAGGCTTAAAGACAAAATCTCAGACTTAATGACTCCTAGGACCTGAGAGTACAGAGACAACATAAGACCAACTAACTACAGGACTTGACAGCCAATATCTCCACCTGAGATTCACTGCTGCCCTTGGTGTTGTTGCTGCTGATACTGTTCACCCACAAATTGGTTTCTCAGTCCTCGACGTCCACCTAAAAAGTTGAAACCTACGGAGTGAGACAATCTGAATAATTGTCCCAGCGATAGTTACAACTCTCCGCCAGAAGCTTTGTTATAGCAAGTAAGGAATAACATAAGCAAAGTAACTTAAATCATTTCAACATCAGGTTTGATTAATAAGTAAACGATAATTACTTAAGCAATCACTTCTTTAAATAATATGAAGAACATGTATACTAATGTAAAAAAAGTAACATCAATCATTGTTTCTCATAGTTTAACCTAAGTAGATATGCTACGCGGTGATTATGTTTTACAAACATTTATATACCCTGCGGAGATGAGGTATACCTCTCATACTCCAACCGATCACTGTTAAGTCGCATCGGTATGATACCTAGGTCATCAAAAGAGCCGGATTCTTATGACCTCATCTTCCTCAGTCAGTGTGAGGATCAACATGCAGGAAATCTAGTGTCTCTACTACTATAGCTTACCAGGGTATTCTGGCACTTCTCTATTAGAGTCACAATGGCATTCTGTACTCTCTTCATCATCGAAAGATCTCTTGTTTATCTCTCATCGATGCGGTATTTAAAGATTCCCTCAGGAGAATAATGATACATCACCCCGGCATAAACACATAGTGAAGGGTTGATAGATTAAGATACATCTACATAAATCCCTACACTAGGATGTAAGGATATTCACATCCATATTTCCCCACATACTCAAAAGTATGTGATCCAGGAGTTCCCTTAGGAAAACCTATTTCACCATCATTTAGCTTCTGACAATGATGGATCTATGATCAGGGCTCTACATGGTATGGTTATACTTGATTAGTTAGGTACATTTCAACATTCTTTTAGCATTAAGCATATTCTCAAACATTAATTATTAGAACAACATCTATTAAAGTTGAATACTAAATGTATCAAGCTTAACTCACATCATTTATCATATGGATATCAATTCTTAATCATTTCATCATAAGTCATCTAATCAGCATGACCTTGATGTTACTCATGGCTCTTACAGTCTATCAATCTCATATGATGCCACTTAACTAGGCAACATAGTATTTCACTATTCATAAAGCTAATAACATGATTTCAATGAATATGATATCATAACCCTTACCTGGCTATGATTATTCTCTTATAAGAACCTGCATGGTTAATTAATTGACAACAATAAACAATTCATTTCCAGATCAACAATTTATAAAGTAGAATTAATTTTCAATTCAAGGGTTGTACCTTCATGCCTTCACTAAGGCTAGGTTCCCTTATTTACATCAATTAGGGTTATCCAATCCCTTTCATCATGATTAGGAATAATGATTCCTCATCTCATACTTTAATCATGAAGATTCATGCTTAAAAGCATAACCTGGAATTAGGGTTTATTGTACATTTCAACACATTACCCTGAATTAGGGTTTACTATTCACTTCATATTGAATTGAGTTCATAGCATCATCATGTATGAAAATTATCATCATTGATGCCCTCAAAATAGATTAAGATTCATCAATCATCATAATTAGGGTTTTCATGATCTCACCTTGATGGATCATACCCTAATCATGTACATTCTTACATTTTGAAGGTATGTTACTTGATTCTTAATCATATTAGGAACCTTCTCCCTCCTCTCACTACTAGATGGTGTTTACATCACTCTAGATTAGGTTAAGTCAATTCAACTTTATTAACTTAGGTCAAGTCATCACCACTATGGTTATTAGGGTTTGCTTGATCCAGGGGTGTTGTCTATTTGAACCCTTCATAAATACCTTGATAATGTTCACCATTAGTCATGACATGGATCAATCTACTAATTACTTAACCCCTTAATGTCTTTAGGTATCATTAGGGTTTAGGTTAAACAATCATTGGACCATCTAAGCCTTCAAGGCATTAAGAATCTTAACCCTAAAAGTCCCCAAACGATTACACACTTCAATCTCCAAACGGTCTTGAGACCGTTTGGGAGGGTTGACTGTTTGGTTAGGGTTGACTTCAAGACCGCATGAACTTGGTTACCCACAAGACCATTTTCCCTTAAACGGTCTTGAAACCGTTTCAACTTCTTGACCGTTTGAAAGAGTTGACTTTGAAACAGTTAGAATTGAAACGACCTTGAGATCGATTGGATCTAAACGACCTTGACATCGTTTGAGCCCAAACGGTCTTGAGACTGTTTGAATTCAAACGGTCTTGAGACCATTTGGTCTCAAATGGTCTTGAGACTGTTTGGATTCAAACGGTCTTGAGACCGTTTGGTCCAAACATCTCAAAACCGATTGGACCCAAAAAGTGCATCAACACTTGCAATCGATTAGGGTTTTCAAGGTTGAACCCCTCAATTAAACTCATACATGTTAACCACTTATCAATTGAGCCAATTAGGGTTATCCTTAACCAATTGGACACTCAATTGACCCTCAATTGATTGCCAAATAGGGTTGAAACTAATTCAATTAGGGTTTGTAATCGGTTAACCATCAACATTGATCAACATGAGTCTAATTGAAGTTGAATCCATCAATTACCACTCAATTGGGCCCCAACTTGGCCCAAACGGTCTTGGGATCATTTGTACATCTTCCAAACGGTCTTGAGACCGTTTTCCCAAAGTCTCATCAAAATATAAGTCAATTTGTCAAGCGTTGAACCCTAATTAAGTTTCAAATCAGCATTTTCAATTAATTCAACAACCTATTGTGATTGGACCTTCAATTGATTAAATTGCCTTAACCCTAGACCTCCAAACAGTCTTGGGGTATCAACAATCGGTCTTGAGACCGTTTGGGTGACTCCCAAATGGTTTTGAAACCGTTTGGGTACTCAACCCAAAGTTCAACAAAATTGGTCCTTGAATTAAGCAATTGAACCCGATTAGGGTTTAGAGGGTTGAAGTGCCTTCAACTTGTGATTTGTTTGCAATTAGATTATGATTCTTTGTAGATGATTAATTCAATATGTGTTCAGCAGACCTCTAAACGGTCTTTACTTGGTCAAACTTTCCAAATGGTCCTGGAGACCATTTGAATCTAAACGGTCTTGCAAACCGCATGAAATCAAACGGTCTTGCAAACCGTTTAGACCAAATGGTCCAAGGTCATTTGGTAAATTTTCCTAGGAAATCACGCCCATCATCTTCAACCTTAGATCAGGTCGGTTACTTCGTGGTATTGCTTGCAAAAGTGCAAGGAAGAGTGGGGAAGAAGAAGAACTAACTACTATTTGCAAGAACAAAGATATGCATAATCAAAGCAAGAAGTTTAGAGTTATAAAACCCGCCTTAAGGTCATTCCTAGAGCTCCAAGCTTCCAAGCTTCCAAGCCTTTAATGGCGTCTTGAGCTCCACAGGTCGGCCAAGGGTGTTTCTCCAAGGAAAGATTGGGAAAAATCGGCTAGAAAGAGAGAGCTAAGTAAGAAAACTATAAAACCAACCTTGTAACTTAACTTCCTCCATGAATTCGAGCAAGAAGATGACCCAAACTTACCTAGCTTCTCCTTGGTCATTCTCCTCTGCTCCAGAGCTCTGCCTTAGTCGGTTTGAGCAAGAGGATAAGTGATAGAAGTGAAGAAACGATCGTTATTTGTAAAGGATAGATGACTATATACCTTAGGGGGTATTTCCATGATAATGATAACTATTTATCTTATTCTCATATAGGTCCCTCCTTTCTTCTTTGCACGTCCATTCTCCTTATTTCTAAGGGAAAACTCTTTCTAAAACCAAGGACTAAAGGCAAAGAAGGTCAACTTATCACTAAGATGCACAAATATAAGGGTATCCTTACTTACAACTTGGTGATTTAATTACAAAGGTGTTCCTTATTATATGATTATTCAAAAGAAGCGCCCTCTTCATCATTATTACTCTAAATGATTCCAAGAGTTATAAAAGAAATTCTAGAAGGTGTATTTTACATGGTGCACCCCACATTTTGGGTAAATTGCACTTTACTCCAAAACTAGGGTTTTAAGCTCAAGGATTGCCCCACAAGCTGCATCTCAATGCCAAAGCTTGGGGAATCCATCATACTTCATAATATTCACTCTTATGATGTCTCAAAACCAAAGGAACATATTAACATGTGCAATTTGCAAGTTAACCCCTCTAATTGGGTAAATTGCACATAAGTCCATGTAATACAAAACAATACTACAACATTGTTTAAAAAGGACAGAAATGGAAACATATGTTCCTCAGGAACTTAATTACATACCAAAAGATAATCAAAAGTATCTTAATTACATAATTAGGCAAAACAACTAGGGTTATTCCATAACCCAGGTCAGGGATGTTACAAATTATCCACCCCTTACAAGGATTTCGTCCTCGAAATCAACAAAACATATTAAGAGAAAAGAGCAGGGTATTTCCTTCTCATCTCTTCCTCTAGTTACCATGTGGCTTCTTCAACACCACGGTGACTCCAGAGGACTTTCACAAGACTTATGTCTTTCTTCTTTAGCTTTTTAATTCTGTTATCAAGGATTGAGACTAGTCCTTCCTCATAGGTTATATCATCACTCAATTCTACCTCCATAGGTTGTAGAACTGACTCTGTATCACGGTGACATTTCCTCAGCATAGAAATGTGAAACACAGGGTGTAACCTATGTAACTCTGGTGGTAACTCTAGTTTATAGGCTACCTTTCCAACCTGTTCAATGATTGGATAAGGCCCCATAAACTTAGGAGCTAACTTCCCTTTCCTTCCAAATCTCAGAACTCCCTTCCAAGGCAAAACCTTGAGATACACTCTGTCTCCAACCTGGAACTCCAAGGGTCTACGACGTCTGTCAGCATAAGATTTCTACCTGTCCTGTGCAGTCTTAATCTGTTGTTGTATTACTTTAATCTTCTCTGTGGTTTGCTGCACAAGATCATGACCTAACAACTGATGTTCACCAGTCTCATACCAGCATAAGGGTGATCTACAACGTCTACCATACAAGGCTTCATAAGGTTCCATGACAATGCTATGATGATAGCTATTGTTATAGGCAAACTCTATCAAGCTTAGGTGTAGATCCCAACTTCCTGTAAACTGGAGAACACATGCTCTCAGCAAGTCCTCTAAGGTCTGTATAGTCCTTTCCGTCTGTCCATCAATCTGTGGATGAAAGGCTGTACTAAACCTTAACTGGGTGCCTAGAGCTTTGTGCAGTCGCTCCCAAAAATGACTCGTAAATTGAGGACCTCTGTCAAAAACTATAGTGACAGGAACTCCGTGCAGTCACACTATCTCCTCAACATACAACTATGCTAACTTTTCAGCAGAATAGGTTGTTTTGACAGGTAAGAAATGAGCTGTCTTTGTCAACCTATCAACTATTACCCAAATGGAATCATGTCCTTTGCTTGTCCTTGTTAGGCCAACAACAAAGTCCATGGTTACATGATCCCACTTCCATTGTGGTATGGGTAAAGGTTGCATCGTTCCTGTAGGATTCTGGTGTTCAGCTTTAACTTGCTGACACACGAGACACCTTAGAAAAAACTCTGCAACATCCTCCTTCATCCCAGGCCACCAATACATATCTTTCAAGTTTTGATACATCTTGGTGCTCCCTGGATGCATGGCATGCATCGAAGAATGAGCTTCTTCCAGGACTAACTTTCTCAAGTTATCCACATCAGGTACTATCATCCTTCCGTGATAACATGCCACTAGGTCCTCTGAGTCATGGAAACCATCTCGTTTCTCGTCACCATACTCCGATCTAATCTGTTGAACTGCAGCATCAACTTGCTGTGCCTCCTTGATCTGCTCTTTTAGGGTAGGTTTTATATGCATCTTAGCTAACAACCCGGCTAACAATGACACCTTCAACTGTACATTGTCTTGCCTTAAGGAGATAAGCATATCTCTCCTAGAGCATACTAAAGAGTTTAGTTGTGCCCTATCCATGGTTGATGTTGTTGATTTCCTACTCAAGGAATCTGCAACTACATTGGCCTTCCCTGGATGGTAATCAATTGTACAATCGTAGTCCTTGATTAACTCCATCCAGCGACGTTGCCTCATGTTAAGTTCATTCTGAGAGAAGATATACTTAAGGTTCTTATGATCAGTGAAAATCTGGAATGTTTCTCCATAGAGATAGTATCTCCAGATCTTCAAAGCATGAACCACATCAGCTAACTCCAGATCGTGTGTCGGATAATTCTCCTCGTGTTTCTTAAGCTGTCGAGAAGCAAAAGAAATCACTTGCTTATCCTGCATCAACACACATCCAAGTCCATTCTTGGAGGCATCACAGAAAACTATGTATCCTTGGCCTTTCTCAGGTAGCACAAGTATAGGTGCACTTGTCAACCTCTCCTTCAGCAGCTGAAAGGATTGCTGACACTTATCACTCCAAGTAAAAGAAACTTCCTTCCGGGTCAACTTAGTCAAGGGTAAGGCTATTGAACTGAAGTTCTTAATGAACCTTCGGTAATAGACAGCCAACCCTAAGAAACTACGGATCTCCATTGGTGTCTTCGGCTATTCCCATTATAGAACATATTCTACCCTTTTAGGGTTAACACGAATACCCGAAGCATATACCATATGTCCAAGGAAAGACACTTCCGACAAACAGAACTCACACTTCCTAAATTTAGCGTATAACTTATGTTCTCTTAGCAAAGTTAGAGTTTGACAAAGATGCTGTTCATGCTGCTGAGCATATATACTATAAATCAGAATGTCATCTATGAAGACAACAACACACTGATCGAGGAAAGGTCGGAAGATTCAATTCATGAGTTCCATAAATGTAGGTGGTGCATTAGTTAGTCCAAACGACATAACTATGAACTCATAGTGACCATACCTTGTCCTGAAGGCAGACTTGGATATGTCACTGTCCTTAATACGGAGTTGATGATATCCCGACCTCAAATCTATCTTCGAGAAGACGGTTGCACCACGCAACTGGTCAAAGAGATCATCAATCCTTGGCAGAGAGTACTTATTCTTTATTGTTACTTTATTTAGTTGTCTGTAATCAATGCACAACCGCATTGAACAGTCTTTCTTCTTAACAAAAAGAACCGGAGCACCCCATGGCGAAGTACTCCATCGGATGAAACCCTTCTCAAGCAACTCTTGAAGTTGTTTCTTGAGTTCTGCCATCTCGGCAGGCGCCATCCTATACGGTGTCTGTACTATAGGTTGGGTGTCTGGAATCAAATTGATCTCAAAATAAATTTCCCGAGGTGGTGGCACACCTGGAAGTTCTTCAAGAAATACATCTTCAAATTCCCTGACTATAGGAACTTCAACAGGGTTAGGAATCTCCATGGTAGTATCTACCACATGGGCTAAGAATGCATAACATCCTTGCCTCATCAGCTTCTCAGCAACCATAGCTGACACCAGACAGGTGGGTAGAATCTTTCTCTCTCCTTGAAAGATCCATCTGTCGCTTTCATCAGCAAACACAGCTTGCTTGGATTCACAATCCAAAACAATCCTATACCTTTCCAAGGTATCCATCCCAAGGATTATGTCAAATCCTTGCATATCAAGTGGTATAAGGTCCACTTGAATGTGATGATTAGAAAAGAAGAGAATGCATGGAGAACATACCTCCTATAATACAGCAGACCCTCTCAACAGAGTCTCAAGCAACATGCTATCTGCCCTATGACTAACTGTCATATTACAGTTACGAATCACTCTTTGAGTGACAAAGGAGTGCGTAGCACCCGAATCAATCAAAACAGATACAATACAGGATGTAGACATATTAGAATATAACAACTCCATTTGACCTGCCACAACCCGTGGGTTGATCACTGCATCAGGTGGGTTCATTGCATAGAACCTTGCTGTCGCCTGAGGTTGATTCAGTGCTGACGATCCAGCTTGGGACGCTTGTCCACATCCTCTAGCTGCTCCTTGAAACTGCCTCCTTTGGGATCCTTGCTGACTCTACCTCTGTGGTTGGGTTACACTTGCTGGTCTAGCTCTGCAGTCTTTCATTAGATGTCCCACCTTCCCACATATGTAGCAACTTATTTCTAGTTTTTGTGGTCTTGGTGGTCCTGTGACCGACATCGATGCTGAACTACGAGTCCCTTATAGTGGTAGGCTTCGTCCTCTACCTCTACTCGGTGTCCACTGTGTCTGAGCACTAGGTCTAGGTGGTGGTGATGTTGGTGCAGAAAACCTAGGCTTCTTGAAGTCTCTAGATGAAGATCCCTGGAACTGAGGATATCTCTTATGGGTTTGCCTCTTCTCTGCTACGGACCTTTCTATCCTTCGGACTGACTCAACGAAGGTAGCAAACCTTTCCCGGTTCTCTAGGGCAGACACGGGAGTATTCAACTCATCATTCAACCCTTTCTCGAACCGTCTGATCCTTTCTTCATATGTAGCAGCCATATGCGGGCAGAACCGCAACAGCTCCATGAACTTAGCCTCGTACTCACTAATGTTCATCAGACCTTGCCTTAACCTCAACACTGAGAGATTTTCTCATCCAGGAACGTCTTTGGGAAATATCTATTGATAAATTCCCGACGGAAGACTTCCCACGTAGCCTCCACACCAGGCCTCTTCTGCTCTTCCATGGTCCACCAGTGACCAACACTTCCCTTGAGAAGATAGACAACATGTCTAACTTTCTCAGCTTCTGGGATGTTCAGGATTCTAAAAGCTTTCTCTAGTTCGGTTAACCATAGATCGGCATATGCAGGTCAGCTGTTCCAAAGTATTCGGTTGCTTCGACACGACGAAGTCGCTCGAATGTCTTATCAATACCTTGTCCTTCAAGTTGGGCAGGTGCCCTAGGTGCAGGCATAGGCATCCTATCTGTGATGTGTGTCATGGCAGTCATAAACTGCCCGAACATAGTCTGAATAGCTGGGTTCTCCATGTCGGCTGGGTTAAACTGAGGTGGCTCCATAGGTGGCTCAGGTACAGGTTGTTCTATTTCTAGGTTCCTTGCACCTTCTCGGGGTGTAGCAACACTACTTTCTTCCACATACTCCTCGTGTGGTCCAGACATCCTTACTTATCTTCTTCTCCTGAGGAGCAGAAGACACTATTAGATATACTGGAAAACACTTAGAATAGACTCGACATCCTAAGTCCTATGTCTCTGTAGACTCAGCGAACCTAGAGATCTGATACCACTAAACTGAGACGACTGAATTACCAAAACAAGATAAATGAATGCGGAAGCGGATTACTGAAAATGACTGGAAATTAAAACTTTTTAAGTAAAGATCTTGTAAACATAAAACTCTTTTATAATAAAGAAGATAAGCAGTTTACATCATGTCAAATCACCTCTCGAGTGATTATATACATCCAGATACAAAATCTTGAGGCTTAAAGCCAAAATCTCAGACTTACTGACTCCTAGGACCTGAGAGTATAGAGACGACATAAGACCAACTAACTATATGACTTGACAGCCAATATCTCCACCTGAGATTCACTGCTGCCCTTGGTGTTGTTGTTGCTGATACTGTTCACCCTCAAATTGGTTTCTCTCTCCTTGACGTCCACCTAAAAAGTTGAAACCTACGGAGTGAGACAATCTGAATAATTGTCCCAACGAGAGTTATAACTCTCCGCCTGAAGCTTTGTTATAGCAAGTAAGGAATAACATAAGCAAAGTAACTTAAATCATTTCAACAACAGGTTTGATTAATAAGTAAATGACAATTACTTAAGCAATCACTTCTTTAAAGAATATGAAGAACATGTATACTAATGTAAACAAAGTAACATCAATCATTGTTTCTCATAGTTTAACCTAAGCAGATATGCTATGCGGTTGATTATGTTTTACAAACATTATTATACCCTACGGAGATGAGGTATACCGCTCATACTCTAACCGATCACTGTTAACTCGCATCGGTATCATACCTAGGTCATCAAAAGAGCTAGATTCTTATGACCTCATCTTCCTCAGTCAGTGTGAGGATCAACATGCAGGACATCTAGTGTCTCTGCTACTATAGCTTACCAGGGCATTCTGGCACTTTGCTATTAGAGTCACAATGGCATTATGTACTCTCTTCGTCATCGAAAGATCTCTTGTTTATCTCTCATTGATGTGGTATTTAAATATTTCCTCGGGAGAATAATGATACATCACCCCGGCATAAACACATAGTGAAGGGTTGATAGATTAAGATACATCTACATCAATCCCTACACTAGGATGTAAGGATATTCACATCCATATTTCCCCACATACTCAAAAGTATGTGATCCAGGAGTTCCCTTAGGAAAACCTGTTTCACAATCATTTAGCTTCTGACAATGATGGATCTATGATCAGGGATCTACATGGTATGGTTATACTTGATTAGTTAGGTACATTTCAGCATTCTTTTAGCATCAAGCATATTCTCAAACATTAATTATTAGAACAAAAGCTATTAAAGTAGAATACTAAATGTATCAAGCTTAACTCACATCTGTTATCATATGGATATCAATTCTTAATCATTTCATCATAAGTCATCTAATCAGCATGACCTTGATGTTACTCATGGCTCTTACAATCTATCAATCTCATATGATGCCACTTAACTATGCAACATAGTATTTCACTATTCATAAAGCTAATAACATGCTTTCAATGAATATGATATCATAACCCTTACCTGGCTATGATTATTCTCTCATAAGAACCTGCATGGTTAATTAATTGACAACAATCAACAATTCATTTCCAGATCATCAATTTATAAAGCAGAATTAATCTTTCAATTCAAGGGTTGTACCTTCATGCCTTCACTAAGGCTAGGTTCCCTTATTTACATCAATTAGGGTTATCCAATCCCTTTCATCATGATTAGGAATAATGATTGCTCATCTCATACTTTAATCATGAAGATTCATGCTTAAAAGCATAACCTGGAATTAGGGTTTATTGTACATTTCAACACATTACCCTTAATTAGGGTTTACTATTCACATTACATGTTAATACCCGAGAATTAGGGTTTACTATTCACTTCATATTGAATTGAGTTCATAGCATCATCATGTATGAAAATTATCATCATTGATGCCCTCAAATTAGATTAAGATTCATCAATCATCATAATTAGGGTTTTCATGATCTCACCTTGATGGATCATACCCTAATCATGTACATTCTTACATTTTGAAGGTATGTTACTTGACTCTCAATCATATTAGGAACCTTATCTCTCCTCTCACTACTAGATGATGTTTACATCACTCTAGATTAGTTTAAGTCAATTCAACTTGATTAACTTAGGTCAAGTCATCATCACTATGGTTATTAGGGTTTGCTTGATCCATGGGTGTTGTCTATTTGAACCCTTCATAAATACCTTGATAATGTTCATCATTAGTCATGACAAGGATCAATCTACTAATTACTTAACCCCTTAATGTCTTTAGGTATCATTAGGGTTTAGGTTAAACAACCATTGTACCATCTATGCCTTCAAGGCATTAAGAAATCTTAACCCTAAAAGTCCCCAAATGATTACACACTTCAACCTCCAAACGGTCCTGAGACCGTTTGGGAGGGTTGACCGTTTGGTTAGGGTTGACTTCAAGACAACATGAACTTGGTCACCCTCAAGACCGTTTGCCTTTAAACGGTCTTGAAACCGTTTGCCTTTCAACTTGTTGACCGTTTGAAAGAGTTGACTTTGAAACCGTTTGAATTGAAATGACCTTGCGATCGATTGGATCTAAACGACCTTGAGATCGTTTGAGCCCAAATGGTCTTGAGACCATTTGGTCTCAAATGGTCTTGAGACCGTTTGGATTCAAACAGTCTTGAGACCGTTTGGTCCAAACATCTCAAAACTGATTGGACCCAAAAAGTGCATCAACACTTGCAATCAATTAGGGTTTTCAAGGTTGAACCCCTCAATTAACCTCATACATGTTAACCACTTATCAATTGATCCAATTAGGGTTATCCTTAACCAATTGGAAACTCAATTGACCCTCAATTGATAGCCAAATAGGGTTGAAACCAATTCAATTAGGGTTTGTAATCGGTTAACCATCAACATTGATCAATATGAGTCTAATTGAAATTGAATCCATCAATTGCCACTCAATTGGGCCCCAACTTGGCCCAAACGGTCTTGGGGTCGTTTGGGCATCCTCCAAACGATCTTGATACCGTTTTCCCAAAGTCTCATCAAAATCTAAGTCAATTTGTCAAGGGTTGAACCCTAATTAAGTTTCAAATCAGCATTTTCAGTTAATTCAACAACCTATTGTGATTGGACCTTCAATTGATTAAATTGCCTTAACCCTAGACCTCCAAACGGTCTTGGGGTGTCACCAAACGGTCTTGAGACCGTTTGGGTGACTCCCAAACGGTTTTGAAACCGTATGGGCCACTCAACCCAAAGTTCAACAAAATTGGTCCTTGAATTCAGCAATTGAACCCGATTAGGGTTTAGAGGGTTGAAGTGCCTTCAACTTGTGATTTGTTTGCAATTAGATTATGATTCTTTGTAGATGATTAATTCAATATGTGTTCATAGTACCTCTAAACGGTCTTCACTTGGTCAAACTTTCCAAACGGTCTTGAAGACCGTTCGAAACTAAACGGTCTTGCAAACCATTTAGACCAAATGGTCCAAGGTCGTTTGGTAAAGTTGCCTAGGAAATCACGCCCATCATCTTCAACCTTAGATTAGGTCGGTTAATTCATGGTTTTGCTTGCAAAAGTGCAAGGAAGAGTGGGGAAGAAGAAGAACTAACTACTATTTGCAAGAACAAAGATATGCATAATCAAAGCAAGATGTTTATAGTTATAAAACCCGCCTTAAGGTCGTTCCTAGAGCTCCAAGCTTCCAAGCCTTTAATGGTGTCTTGAGCTCCACAGGTCGGCCAAGGGTGTTTCTCCAAGGAAAGATTGGGAAAAATCGGCTAGAAAGAGAGAGCTAAGTAAGAAAACTATACAACCAACCTTGTAACTTAACTTCCTCCATGAATTCAAGCAAGAAGATGACCCAAACTTACCTAGCTTCTCCTTGGTCGTTCTCCTCTGCTCCAGAGCTCTGCCTTAGTCGGATTGAGCAAGGGGATAAGTGATAGAAGTGAAGAAACGATCGTTTAGTTGTAAAGGATAGATGACTATATACCTTAGGGGGTATTTCCATGATAATGATAACTATTTCTCTTATTCTCATCTAGGTCCCTACTTTGTTCTTTGCAAGTCCCTTATCCTTATTTCTAAGGTAAAACTCTTTCTAAAACCAAGGACTAAAGGCAAAGAAGGTCAACTTATCACTAAGATGCACATATATAAGGGTCTCCTTACAACTTGGTGATTTAATTACAAAGGTGTTCCTTATTATATGATTATTCAAAAGAAGCGCCCTCTTCATCATTATTACTCTAAATGATGCCAAGAGTTATAAAAGATATTCTAGAAGGTGTATTTTACAAGTTGCACCCCACATTTTGGGTAAATTGCACTTTACTCCAAAACTAGAGTTTTAAGCTCAAGGATTGCCCCACAAGCTGCATCTCAATGCCCAAGCTTGGGGAATCCATAATACTTAATCATATTCACTCTTATGATGACTCAACACCAAAGGAACATATTAACATGTGCAATTTGCAAGTTAACCCCTCTAATTGGGTAAATTGCACATAAGTCCCTATAATACAAAACAATACTACAACATTGTTTAAAAAGGACAGAAATGGAAACATATGTTCCTCAGGAACTTAATTACATACCAAAAGATAATCACAAGTACCTTAATTACATAATTAGGCAAAATACCTAGGGTTAGTCCATAACCCAGGTCAGGGATGTTACAATATGCATGATCCGAAAAGAAGTGATGACCTTTATGAAAGGACTAAGAAGGAGCACTCATCATTGGAGCAAGTGTTGCTGCCTTAGATAGGAGTACCTTTCAGTTTATTTTAGGCCAAAGGGCATGTAATAGAGTTATGAACCACTATTTCATTTTGCCAATAAATAGAAACACTTTATTTCTGCATCTTATAATGACAAGGATGTCTATCAATAAAGTTGATGTTTCAATTTGAAGATATGGTATTTTGTGGCAATGCCTTATTTATCTTGTTGTACTCAGTATGCATAAGATAAAATGATACCTAAAAGTTATTGACGACACAAACAATTAATTACCATTATCATGAGAAATTCATTTCTAGCTTCCATGTTGATGGATAGGCCAGACAACCATTAAGAGATATGAATGTTACACCCTGATCTCACAATTATGACTAATCATGAGATTAGGGAATAAATTGAGGATTTAACATAATACAAAGATCACCCTTAACTTTTTCTTATTTTTTCAAACTCTTTGTTTTCTCGCATTGAACCAAATAAACTAACTTTACAAGAGAATCTAAACATTGATTTCTCTAATCTTATTTCAATAGTAAGAATGCATGTATGAACATTCATTATGTTTCTCATACTTTTAAGCACATAAGACTTGCTGATTCGCATATATTACTAAAAGAGAAAAAATGTTAGACATCATCTTTTACAACTCTCTCTTATTTCTTTACAAGGACCTAGAGTGACAAGGATCGACTGAACTTAACTATACTCAGACTTAAATCTTATGGAAGATCTACTCTGATGCAATGATATATTCAATCTCCACGGTTTCTGTAAAAATTGTGAGTAGAGGGGTGAGCCTACTCGCTCAGTGAATGAGTAAAATAATAATGCAGTCTAAAGCACTGAATCCGACATTTATCATTCTTAGATAATTGAAATAAAACAAGATAGTAATTCAAATTAAAAGACTAGATATTAAAAAACTTACTAATAACATTGAAGCCTACATCATCAAAAATAAACAAGTATAGAAATATAATCCCCACTATATTCTTTTTGATCTTTCATTAACTTTAACTTGACATGCTACCAAACTCTTTATTTGAACTCAATTCCCTTTATCTTTTACTTATAAGAAATTCTTTAAACTTATATGATCATAATTTAACTTACGCCCTGATCATATGCAGTGTACTCTACATATGAAGACTTGTAGTGAGCCACGATCTCACCATACAAGACTTAGCTGACACCCCGAGATAGCAAAGTCTGACTACTCTCTAGTCTGCAATAGGAAAAATGGCTCTCTGGCCTCGGCACACCTATTATGCCGTAAAACTGGACTCCTCGTCTAACCTGAGCACACATGTGGAGAGTCAAGCCACCTTTTGGCTAGACACCTATTGGCTTTTCTGTACTCTAGTGCCACGAGGCCCTCTGGTTGATATTGGACACTACATTCTATAATTTAAGGAGACTTCCACTAGGGCTTTGTCCCCCGTACCACCTGTTAGTACGATCCGACCCCCATATACTGGACACTTCTAGGGTTAGGTCGTTTCATCCCTACGGTGCAGACCTCACATAGGGATTCTACGGTGTTCAAGGAACCTATGTCTATTATTTTATTATTCTTGGAAAGCTCTTACTATATTATATCTTCCTCTTAGACTGATCTCTTTCAACTCTGTATATTAATAACTACTTGAACTATTGAATTGAAATCACTGATGATACTGAACTGAATGCTTAACATATACCCCTTTCTTAGGGTTTCTCCTTAGTCATGAACATATAGCACTTCTCATGTATTCAAACATATATCATATCTACTAAAACAAATATTCTCATTCAACATTCCTCACATTTATGCATGGCATGAATGACATCCCTATCTAGGGCATGTCATATCTCTCCATTTGCAATAGCATAATAACATATGCATTTCATGAAAAGTATTTGATTTAGAAAATCGCGGTCTCATAAACAAAGCATATATGCATATAAGGTAATATTCAGCTAAAAATCCAGAATATCACATGAATCATTTCAATCAGCCATTTACTACAAAATTAGATATGTATACTTGTAAAAGCATACTAGATTGGGTTTCCATCCTTGATTACTCACTATTCACATGATATGTATTGTGAAAATCATAAACTCTACATGTCCATATATCAAATCAAAGAGAACAAACATGTAGAATTATATTCACTAAGAACATAAGTAAGATCATATAAGCATAAATCCAAATTTCAGCTATAATGTTGTTCAAGCACCTGAATAACTTGAAAATTCAGATATTCAGAAGATTCTCAATAAACTTCTTAATTCTGTAGTATTCAAGATACATGGATATCTATATCCATGTCATCATATAAATGTTTTCAGATCATAGTTGGAACATGAATTGAAGTATTCTATAGACAGAATTCAAGAACAATTATTTTCATATATTGTCATATAGGGAGAAATCGAGAATATCAACTAAAATCAACTAATTAAGTACAATTGACTATAATATTCTTTTACCCACTCACCCTAGGATGTAAAATTAGTTTAAAAAGGTATCCCATATCTGAAATCTCGAATTCATATCAAAACCCTAGCAAATCGCCACTTTCTTCTTCCTTTCAACTTGGAAACCCTAGAAATCAAGATTAGGAGAGTAAGAGTGAGAAAAGGACTTGATTTGATATGATTTCAAATCCAAACCGGGGAGGGACGGAATTTTGACATATGAGAGAAGATTCACCATGAAACTATATCCAAAGAAGCTAAACTTACATGATTTCATCATTCCTCGGACCGCAAAACCCTAGGTCAACATCTCCATCACTTTCTCCTCTCAAACCCTAACTCTCCCTCTCTCTCTAGGATTTCATTTCTCTGGATTGAATCACGAATTATGAGAGCTCCTTGTGTGTTAGGTTGACCATATAGAGCAATTGAGCTGCTTGGATCAATTGCACATTGACCCCTCACTATACTTTCTCTTATTTCAGCTGAATTTTCTGTCATACAATTGTTACTATAATTAATCTACTGAATAGCAAACAAATCCTACAAAAATTATGAAAATTTTAAATGCATTTTATAATTGAGGTTCAGATCTTCAGTTAAAATTTTAGATCATTCCGAGTTACCAATAAATAATTAAAAACCAACCAATATACTACTAAACAACATTCTGTCAGCATGGTCGGTTGAAGTATATCTCGACCAAGAATGACTTTAAAAGAACATACAAAAATTCTGAAATTTTCCACTAAATGAACAATTGAGTTATACATATTATATCCAAATTTTAAATAAATTAGAGTTACACATAAAATAATAAAAATGTCAAATTATGTATTCATATGTCATCAAAACCCTAATTTGTATCGATTAGGGTTTCCAAATCTTAAACCCTAATTATGTGAATCAAAGTATGATTAAATATTCTCATTATATTCAAAACATCAAAACTTAAAAACCATCACTAATCAAGCTTTAAACAATGATCAACTTAGTGAAGCATACAATTATCCAAGTAAACCCTAGTTTACCAATTAAGCTCGGATACGATCATAACAATTCTTCCCCCCTTTAATAGGTTTCATCCCCAAAACATGAACGTGCAAGAAAAGTACATTCAAGGGTTCTTCTTAAATTTATGAGATTTTATGTCTCAGTTACTCTAGTATTTTTCTTCGAAAATTGGCTTCAACATTGAGTCATTTATTTCTCTTCTTATTGCAACAACTTTAAAACTAGGCCTCTCAATTATAATAAAAGAATTCTCTATGTCACAATCATTTACTTGGAAAGAGAATAAGAAACAACAAATTTTGAATTCTTTCATAATCTCTTGAAATTTTACCTTAATATTGGTAATCTTATCCCACTATTTTGATTCATACAGTTCAATTCATGCTATTTTTCTGTATCTCATCAGAATTACTAAATATAGTTCACCTTGCTATTGTGAATTTTCACTATTGTGGTACTACGATCAAAACAAAGCTCATAAGCTGTAAGACTAAATTTAACAACAATTGTATAGTACTGAGCCAGATTATTAGTATGAATGACTTGAACCATAGCACCATTTTTATTTAGTATATTGCGTACACATGTATAACTAAAATCATATGTAAAACAAATTTACATATCTTGACACAGCTTCAACAATTATACTTCTAAAACAAATTCACATATACTAAAATTCATTTTTTTTCTCTAATTACCACTTAAAATTATCTTTCTCATTTTGATCATATAGAGTAAACGTCTTCAACATTAAACTTTTCGAAGTAAGAATGGATTATTCATCATTCTTGCAATGACTGTAAGAATTTATTTTAGATCACACTTTCTACATTTAAACTCTATTTCTTGTCCTCCTTTCTTAGTTATTTCCATGTTTTTATCTATATTTATCATTGTTAATGTGAAACCGATAGACCCTGGGTTACTATCATTGTTAATGTGCTTCTCACATTGCTAATTTTAGGATCATATCTCATAGTACTTTCAACACTCAAGATCATATCACTAATAACATCCCTTGAATATCTAGAAGCAAAGCATTCTAGGCTTTGATCCTTATCAATAGCGTGATCTTGTTGTCACATGATTTTTGCTTCCTTATTTCTATATTCAAACTTTATCTCTATAAGATAGTTAAAGGCTTACTTACCTTTATCACTTAGATATCCTTTCTCTTATTTGGATTGTCTGATAAGTTACTTTCTTAATTTACTCTGTAGGGTTTCATTACCATTACATAATCAATAATGATCATTCTTTATTATACTACTCACTTTTGCATAAAAGAATGATTTTGGTTACATCTTCTTACACCATAATCTCTAATCAACCTTAATGATTCATTTTTTTATATAGCTTGTATAAAAGGACCCACATTCATACGAGGGATACTCATCATTTAATAAGCCATACTAAAACAGATGCATTAGGCTTAGATCATATTATTAATACTCATCATACTCATTTAGTAATACTATCATGATGCACATGGGTTTCATCATGGCTATTCACACACATGGAAACCCTAGTTTCCATTTTCATATGATTCATTCATAAATCATAAGTATACATTCACTAGTTATCTTAGTTGATTCAGTCCCTCAACATAAACCCTAATAAGGGAACATGGTCATCTCATACTGATCATTATGTAAATATCATATTAAACTCCATTGAAATTCAAAAATACACTTACATAATACATTCTAGTAAAATTCAAATATGATTCTATACATGTCAGTTCAATTCCAAGCATATCAGCCATTGGGCTGATTTTAGGGAACATTCACATGAAATAGCATAGTCATGTATCCATAGGATTTTCCACGAGTCCTCAATCAAAATATCGGGAACTAATCAAGTTCCAATCAAAGAGAAATAATAAAAACCAGTAGTGTTTAGTTCCCTAATATCCTTCCAAATCAATATCCAATCATATACAAATATAAGAAAGGTTCCTAATTATTTTGGCAGGATAGAATTAGGCTTTCAACATCAATACAAAGCTTATGAGGGAGACAAATACTCACCTCAGGTACCAAGCACCTTAAATTCGTAGGTCAAACTCCAAATTTTTGGAAATCCTATCAAACTTTATCAATTGAATCCTTTCTCTTACCATTTCATCCCCGCATTAGTCTCATTATGGAGGAAACAAAAGAGAAGGTGACTTTTAAATTTTAGAAATCTGATCTTCAAATATTCACTTACCTCATTTTTTTATATCTAGATTTAATTAGTTATCATCAAGGAGACTGGAATATTAGCAGTCTCTCACATCTCACAATATCTATCTCTTTGTAACTTAGATTATTTCCTCATCTTTTGAACCCTTATTTAATTTCCATCATCCTCTTACCATATACTACCTTCCATTTATTTACCTTTAGCTTGTACTTATATCATATGGTCATATTTCTCATTGCCATATATGATTTGTTCATTTGTTTAGTATCACCTTTGTTGTTCTTTAGAAACTAGTTTCATTTCAAGTCAAGAAATTTATTGAGTACATCAGGGGGAAATTAGGTTGTTACTTTATAGAGATTTTGAACCAAAAAGGCAGTATCAATGAAAATATTAGAGTTCATAATATAATGAGACATTAGATGCTCTATATTATATCATGTAACCCTCTTTTCTTAATCAAACTCATAATCACAAACATGTCTCTTTATTTCATCTGAGTTTCTTATCCTAGTATTATAATTCACACATTTATTTAGTTCTCTTCACCTCAATATTTCTAAAAATTCTTCACTTCTATGTACCTTTTGTGTACTTAACTCTTTTCTTCTATTTTCCCTTTGTTTTGGAGTACACGAATGCATTTTACTAGATTATACAATCTATTCCTCATAGCTAATTTTTTTTTATATTCCTTTTTCCTTTATCCTCAAATTAGGGTTTGTTATCTGAGCCCCCAAAGATGGATCTTAGATATTAGTTTCAACTGATTCTTAGTTATCCGAGTCTTTCCCTTATACTTCAAAATCTTAGAGTATATACATTCATACTAGAATTTGGATCTAATCTATCTAGAATTTACTCTTGTTATGTTACTAATAGGAGTCATTAGATCCCAGTAATGCATCCTGCCAGCCGGACTAGGCTGAACCTGCAGTCCTGAAGCCAAGAGCTACTCATGATTACTCAACTCCTATTCATATCAAATGTGTGGAAGAAAACATATCCACTTAGGAAAGCTCATTAAAAGATCATTTCTAGTCTACTTGATACAAAGAATGTAATCAATAAATGCTACAACTACATAGTGTACAAAAAATCTTAAAGACCCATATATATTTTAAAATACTGAATATCTGAATTCAAACATATAAGATCATTTCTATTCATCTCCAATAAAACAACAATATGAAATGAAAGTTCTATCTCATTTTATATTTATGCTCTTAATTCATGTTACTTATCTTGTTTTTAACCCTAATATTTCTAGGGTTCCTATCTAGCCCATCCTTCCACTGTATACCTAGCTAGGGTATACATGAAATAATAGATAGAGTAGCTTGATACTGGTTGATCCAAGTACTCAGACACTGGGCTAGGATATCCAAATACTCAAATCCCCAGAGCTAACATCATAACATCTCCTATCTGCCACACTTATGACTCTAACTTACTAACTTAATGGTCCCTGACAACTCAACCTAATCTATGATTCCAAGTTGTTACACCCCGATCTCACAATTATGACTAATTATGAGATTAGGGCATAAATTGAGGATTTAACGTAATACAAAGATCACCCTTAGCTTTTTCTTCTTTTTTCAAACTCTTTGTTTTCTCACATTAAACCACAGAAACTAACTTTATAAGAGAATCTAAACATTGATTTCTCTAATCTGATTTCAACAGTAAGAATGCATGTATAAACATTCATTATGTTTCTCATACTTTTAAGCACATAAGACTTGCTGATTTGCATATATTGCTAAAAGAGGTAAAATGTTAGACATCATCATTTACAACTCTCTCTTATTTCTTTACAAGGACCTAGAGTGACAAGGACTGACTGAACTTAACTATACTCAGACTTAACTCTTGTGGTAGATGTACTCTGATGCAATGATATCTTCAATCTCCACGGTTTCCCTAAAAATTGTGAGTAGAGGGGTGAGCCTACTCTCTCAGTGAATGAGTAAAACAATAATGTAGTCTAAATCACTGAATTATACATTTATCATTCTTGGATAATTGAAATAAAACAAGATAGTAATTCAAATTAAAAGACTAGATATTCAAAAACATACTAATAACATTGAAACCTACATCATTAGAAATAAAAAAGTATGGAAATATAATCCTTATGTATTCTTTTTGATCTTTCATTAACTTTAACTTGACATTACTACTGAACACTTTATTTGAATTCAATTCCCTTTCTCTTTTACTTATAAAAACTCTTTAAACTTATATGATCATAATTTAACTTATGCCCTGATCATATGCAATGTACTCTACATATGAAGACTCGTAGCGAGCTACGATCTCACCGAACAAGACTTAGCTAACACCCTGGGATAGCTAAGTCTGACTACTCTCTGGTCTGCAATAGGAAAAATGGCTCTCTAGCCTCGACACACCTATTATGCTGTAAAACTGGACTCCTCCTCTAACCTGAGCACACAGGCAGAGAGTCAAGCCACCTTTTCGATAGCCACCTATTGGCTTTTCTGTACTCTAGTGCCACTAGGCCCTCTGGTTGATGTTGGACACTACATTATGTAATTTAAGGAGATTTCCACTAGGGCTTCATCCCCCGTACCACCTGTTAGTACAATCCGACCCCCATATACTGGACACTACCAGGGTTAGGTAGTTTCATCCCTACAACACAGATCTCACATAGGGATTCTACAGGGTCAGGGCACCTATGTATATTATTTTATTATTCTTGGAAAGCTCTTACTATATTACATCTGTCTCTTTGATTAATCTCTTTTAACTCTATATATTAATGACTACTTGGACTATTGAATTGAAATCACTGATGATACTGAACTTAATGCTTAACATATTGTTTACCCCTTTCTTAGGGTTTCTCCTTACTCATGCACATATAGCACTTCTCATATATTCAAACATATATCATATCTAATAAAAAATATTCTCATTCAACATTCCTCATATTTATGCATGGCATCAATGACATCCCTATTTAGGGCATGTTGTATCTCTCCACTTGCAATAACATAACAACATATGCATTTCATGACAAGTATTTGAGTTAGAAAATCCGAATCTCATAAACAAAGCATATATTCATATAAGATAATATCCAGCTAAAAACCCACAATATCACATGAATCATTTCAATCAACCATTTACTACTAAATTAGATATGTATAATTGTAAAAGCATACTAGATTGGGTTTCCATCCTTGATTACTTGCTATTCACAAGATATGTATTGTGAAAATCAGAAACTCTATTTGTCCATATATCAAATTAAAGAGATCAAACATGTAGAATTATATGCACTAAGAACATAAGTAAGATCATATAAGCATAAATCCAAATTTCAGCTATAATGTTGTTCAAGCACCCGAATAACTTGAAAATTCAGATCCTCAGAAGATTCACAATTAACTTCTTAATTTTGTAGTATTCATGATACATGTATATCTATATTCATGTCATCAAATAAATGTTTTCA
This sequence comes from Alisma plantago-aquatica, assembly GCA_963693085.1. NCBI lineage: Eukaryota > Viridiplantae > Streptophyta > Magnoliopsida > Alismatales > Alismataceae > Alisma > Alisma plantago-aquatica. Next base: position 215,368,803 of record OY856412.1, read on the forward strand.
GATCATAATTGGAACATGAATTGAAGTATTCTATAGATTGAATTCAAGAACAATTATTTTCATATATTGTCATCTAGGGAGAAATTGAGAATATCAATTAAAATCAACTAATTGAGTACAATTGACTGAAATATTCTTTTACCCACTCACCCTAGGCTGTAAAATTAGCTTAAAAATGTATCCCATATCTGAAATCTCAAATCCATATCAAAACCCTAGCAAATCGCCACTTTCTTCTTCTTTTCAACTCGAAAACCCTAGAAATCAAGATTAGGAGAGAAAAAGTGGGAAAAGGACTTGATTTGATATGATTTTGAATCCAAACAGGGGATGGATGGAATTTTGACATCTGTGAGAAGATTCACCATGAAACTATTTCCAAAGAAGCTAAACTTACATGATTTCATCATTCCTCGGACCGTAAAACCCTAGGTCAGCATCTCCATCACTTTCTCCTCTCAAACCCTAACTTTCTCGAGGATTTCATTTCTCTGGATTGAATCACAAATTATAAGAGCTCCTTGTGTGTTAGGTTGACCATATAGAGAAATTGAGCTGCTTGGGTCAACTGCACATTGACCCCTCACTATACTTTCTCTTATTTCAGCTTAATTTTCTGTCATACAATGGTTACTGTAATTCGTCTACTGAATAGCTAATAGATCCTCCAAAAATTATGAAAATTTTACATATTGTTTATGATTGAGTTTCAGATCTTCAATTTAAATTTCATATCAATCGACATTACAAATAAATAACTAAAAATCAAACAATATACTACTGAACAACATTCTATCAGCATGGTCGGTTGAAGTATATCTTGACCGAGAATGAATTTCAAAGAACATCCAAAAGTTCATAAACTTTTCACTGAAATGCACGATTGAGTTATACATATTATATAGAAATTTGAATTAAATCAGCGTTACACATAAAATACTAAAATTAATTTAGGGAGACACTATACTTATCAAATTCTGTATTCATATGTCATCAAAACCCTAATTTGGGCTGATTAGGTTTTCCAAATCTTAAACCCTAATTCTGTGAATCAAAGTATGATTAAATATTATAATTATATTTAAAACATCAAAACTTAACAACCATCACTAATCAAGCTTTAAACAATGATCAACTTAGTTAATCATACAATCATCCAAGTAAACCCTAGTTTACCAATTAAGCTCGGATACAGTCATAAAAATGAATGTCTTGGGCATGATGACAAGACAATCTTCAGTAGATGTAGTGGGAGAATGACTATTCTATTGGGTTTAATACATATTGATATATTTATATACCTTTTGGAATAAATGGTAATGCTTCATATGGTGTTTATTGAAATACTAATATGAATATCTTGAAGTGTTCAAGAATATCATTAATGAAGTACAAACTTGGTAAAAATATTAACTCTTTATTGTGATCAATGAATGGGATACTTAAACCAAATGTTTGAGGACCTTGTGAGTAATTATGATAGGGTATCATAGAGAACTCATGATGTCTAAATCTAATAAGGAATCATACTATAAAGAGTTAGAGAATGATCATCAAATAACTCATTTTCTAGAATTCTTCTAAAAGAACATGCTTACCTAAATAAAGGAGATTAAGAATCACAAGTGTTGTGGATTCTAAAAGTTCCTTATGTAGTAGATAAACTTGATATATCTAGGTGATGAATTGGTCATACACTAGTACAGTAATGGTCTATAGCATCTGTTTTTTTAAGCCTATAGTGTCACTTTTCAGCCGTCGCCTAAGTGGTCATCGCTAGAGAAATTCCTCTACAGGGTCAGTTATTTTAACCAAAGAAAACCGACCTTATATAGTAAAAACTGACCCAAGAGGCTGTCAAAACTAACCCCAAACGAGAAAAGAAACTGCACTTGAACCCTATAAGGTTGGTTTTTCTAAATAACCAACCCTAGAGATCCTCTGTAAGGACGGTTATATGATGAAAACAGACTCAATAGAGTCTACAGATGAGCTTGCAGATAACCAGATACTATAAGGTCAGTGTTTCTTAATAACTGACCCTAGAGATGCTCTGGAAGGACGGTTATATGAAGAAAATTGATTCAATAGAGTCTAGCTTGCTGATAACCAGATCCTATAAGGTCGGTTTTTCTTAATAACTGACCCTAGAGATGCTCTGTAAGGATGGTCATATGAAGAAAACCGACTCAATAGAGTCTACATCCATGTTGGGATATGGTAGAATGACTGTGGTCTGTGGCACAGCCGTGCTGCCATATCCCAACATGGTCGTGCTACGCGGCATGGCCGTTCTACCATATCCCAACACGACCGTGCTACTCGACATGACCGTTCTACATAGAAACACAACCGTGCTACGCGGCACGGCCAAGATACCTATAAGGTCGATTTTTTAAGATAACTGACCCTATAGGGTACATTTTTTTTTAAAATTCTGTAGAAACAGAACAGAACAGAAGAACAAGAAGAACCATAATATGGAAGAGGGGAGCATTAATGATCAACCGTCACCATTCCAAACCAAACATTCATAACAAAAATGATTCATATATTCAATTGAGTTACATATAATCACAACATAATTTACAAAATGATAGATTGCAAGTCTGAGATGATATTAAATGTCAAATATAAAAGTAAATATGAAAGAGTTCCAAAGCCACATACATAAATGGAGCTGACATATTCAATCCAATGCTATATTGACTTCATTTAGAAAAGCATCTGACCACTCTTCTCAGAATTCATTTAAGTCCTTAGGTGTGTAAGGCTGAGTTGTAAAGATCTGTAACTGAAAATGCACATGCTAATATTTTATAAAATGACTACAACTCACTTGTAAATTTATGATGTTATCATTTATTACCTGATCTATAGTCTGAATGTCATGTGATGCTTGTTTGACTATAGCTTGCATATATTTCATTACATATATATTTCATTACATAGTAGCCACAAACCCAACCATTATTTTATATAGGACACTACAAATAACGAATTATACTTAATGTTAGTAAACTACTATAAACATAGTTGAGATAAGAATATAAGGGTTCACATATAAGAGTTGAAAATTAATACATATAAGACTAAGCAGTTGTCAAAGTAGCTACCTTGACATTTTTCAAATTCAATGTCTTTAATTTTGTGGGTATTTGTCCTCCACCTTCACGAAAAGCCTTTATACCCCTATCAATTAAATGATAGTTGGTAAATTAGAAATTCTGAATAGAAATATCATGTTGAAGCATTGACTAAATTTATGCTTACTCCATAGCTGGCAATTTCAGTTTGTGACCCCTTGTTGTTTTTCCCATTGGGTCAAGATAATAAAGAGTCATCAATTTTGGGACAACCCCCACTAATTCCCAATGTCTAGATCTGAGTAAGAATAAAACAAACATTAAAATAAATAAATTTATTCATTATTAAAATTATATTGAATAATAATACTTACTGGATGTTAAAAGGAATTATGATAATTTCCTTTCCCACACTAGCAAAATATTTGAATGTAGTAGAGAAGTAACCATTCACATCCTCAATATGTGTCTCCACTTGACTAGTGACTGAAGGAATTAAGAATCCAACATTCCTTATATCAAAGTTTATGGTCTTGGTATATAAATGGCTATAAAACATTTGCAATTATTTTCATATATAGAAATAAGCTAAAAATGTGTATTGGGATTTTCTATATTGATAGATCCTTACCTTATCCATACTTCTAATATCGAATTATTCAGCCAATCATACCGAAACAACTCTATAATATCATCAATAAAAATATAACTGTCAAAGTCCCTCCCAGTTGCATCTTCTGTTAAATTGAGAAACATTTGCAATCCAGAGCTTTGGTTGGCTAAGTATCAACACAAACATTTACATTTACTTCCCAACTCGTCGAATGTGGATTCTGGAATAAAAGACGGTTTGGGCATAGGCGGACGACTAGTAGAATTTTTACTTTTTGGTTTGCAAACCTGTTAATTAAATTACATACTTATATTACACGAGTTCATATATGTAGTCAAATATGAAAAACATGGTAGAATTCAAGTATACCTTGTCATTAATAACTAAGTGTCTAGGCCAACCCACCATAGCACCTTCTCCTTCTTCAACTGTACTATATTCAGGATTAGGTATGGGTAGTGGTTTGTCCCCCATTCCGTCATACACAAGATGGATGGACACACGACAAATGTCATCAGTAATTTGTTGGCAATGTAATGTACCACCAAGGTTGTATACCTTGCCCGCTACCACAACATTATATTTTAGAACCTCCACTGCAAGTTTACAGTTCATACCAACCTAGAATTATAATATAAGTTATATAAAAAGCGGTAAACCAGATACCTGGGGCGGAAGGCATAACCACCGGGCCCCAAGCGATAGTCATGCACATTTTTGGCCCGTCTTTCCTTTTGGGCCTCATGAATAGCCTGATCATTTAAAATGAGGTATTGTAATTTATACTTGGCAAACATATACAAAAAAGATTCACCTCCTTAATTGTATAAAATTAAAGATTCATACAATACATCACAATCTTTATTACCTGAAACTCTTCCGATTTCCTAGATGCAACAAATCTTTCCCACACCTCAGGATCTATAAAAACAAATATATATGTTGCTTTCTTCTTTTGTTTAGGATTGTCTATAAATTCCCTTTTATGATATGTCTTAAAAGCCCTCCATCGTACACCACAATGTTGCGCACTTTTTTCTTATGATCTTTTTCATTTAGATGAAAAACACCCTATACATACAAAAGAAGCAATAATGTTGTCTTAAAAAGGATATGTCTTTCCAAGCAAACTAAATTAGATTCAATAAACAAAAAACATATTAAAATAATATCACTTCCACTCACAAATTTATCTTTCCATAGGAGGTCTTTTAAGGCATTAGAAACATCATGCCGATTTTCTATATCTATTGCCACCTTACTGCGCGAGGTCACCCCTACGTAATGCTTGAAAGCACTAGCATGTTTCCCAATAGGTGCTCCTGTGAGATCAAACTGGACTGCCAATTTCTCCCCTTTAGCCCAGAGCTCCTGCAGCCTACACATTAGTGTGGGACCTCTACTTTTCTTAGCATCACAACTACCATCCTCATGGTGCTCATGCTCAAAATGTTCATCTTCACTTGCCATTTTAGAACCTGGAAGTATACATGATAAAAGAAACATAAGTGATAATAAAAGCACAAGTGGTTGAATGATATATGATGTATATTTAAAAGATTACGTGCTTGAATGATAATAAAATAAACATTTCAAAGAATACATGCCTCTAGTATTGGTTGAGTTGTTAGTCAAGTAAAATTCCTTCAGCATGGTCTTGACGTTTATAGTATTCATCGGTGTTATCAACATTTACACTTGGCAAACCAATTGAGAATGGGCTGGAATCATCATACTTTTTGTAGTATTATTCTTCATTTATAGGATCTATAGTAAATTGTCTTTTCTATGAAGAACGACAAACCAATTTTTATTTGATGGGTCATCAATGTAGAATACTTATTTTGCTTGGTCTGCCATGAAAAATGGCTCATCTTTCTCACCAATCTTTTCAAAATTCACCAATTTGAAACCGAACTCATCGACTAAAACTCCTTTGTTGTCGTCAACCCAATTACACCTAAAGATAGGAACTCTAAAATTTGTATAGTCCAATTCCCATATGTCCTCAATTACACCGTAATATGACATCTCAGCTTCGTGTGGTCTTTTTATCTTTGGCACTAGCAAAATACAATGAACAAGCTTGAATAGTGAACCCACTATTTTGGACTACACTACTTTCATCTTGATGCTTTGTGTAGTATGAAAATCCGTTTATGTCATAACCTTCATATGACATGACATCCATTTTTGGCTTAAAGGCGAGCCATTTTATGTTCTCAACAACATTATTTGGTGATTTAGATAGTTGATTAAAGACTTTCTCTTCAAACCACCTCATAAATGTTCAATTATGCTCTCTTGCAAGCCACATTGAACTGGATCACCAATGATTTCTCTTGATAAGAACATTGTGTTCTTTGATGTAGCTACTAACTTCATCGATGTTGTGTAAAATATACAAATGTGCTGGTTCCCACAACTCACGACTGATTCCTTTCACTCGTCCTCCCAGAGTTCCTTTGTCACAATAAGATTCAGTGTGATCAGAATTTTTTTGATTGCTAGAAGTTTCATTACAATTCTAAAAATCATTGCAAAAGTCCATCACCTCCCTATCCACATAATCCTCAATAATACTCCCTTCAGGATGATAATGATTCCGAACATCACCTTTAAAACACTCATGTAGCGTTCAAATGGATACATCCAGTGTAAGAAAATTGGACCCAACATCTTCATCTCCCTTGTAATATGTACTACAATATGAACCATGATATCAAGAAATGAAGGAGGAAATCACATTTCAAGATGACACATGGTAACAATTACATCTTTCTATAATTTATCGAGAGTGTTAGGATGTATCACTTTGTTGCATATTTCATTGAAGAAGAAATAGAGTCTTGTGATTGCAAACCTTACATGCTTCAACAATATAGATTGAATAGCCACAGGTAAAATTTGTTGCATTAAGGTGTGACAATCGTGATATTTGAGACCTATCAACTTCAGATCCTTCTTTGATACCAATCTACAAATATTAAAAGAGTATCTTTGTGGAACCTTAATATTATACAAGAACTCACAGAAAGTCTTTTTCTCCTACTTTGAAAAAGTGTAACAAGCTGGTGGTAAATATGTGTGGCGACCCCTGATCTCTACTGATAATTCTTTTCTTATACCCATTAATTCTAAATCTTTTCTAGATTTGATGCTATCTTTAGTCTTTCTTGGTATGTTCTATAGCGTACCAATGATGCTATCACAAACATTTTTTGCAACATGCATGCCGTCAATGCAGTGTCTAATTGCCAAAGATCTCCAATAAGGAAGATCCCAGAATATTGACCTCTTCTTGTATAGAGATTTGTCACATGTGAGAGTACGACTACTTGAACTCTTTCCAAATTCATTAACAATATGTTTCACCCTATCATATACAACATTTCCTGGTATAGGTTTTGGAGCACTTTGTTCCTCAATTGACCCATTATAGGTTTTGGAGCACTTTGTTCCTCAATTGACCCTTCGATAAGGATGCACTGGTGGGAGAAATCTCTGGTGACCAAGATATATGATTTTACCACCATGTTTCAGTCAGATTGAATCAGCATTTTCCTCACAAATAGGATATGCTTTGTATCCTTTTATGCTATATCTAGACAAATTTCCATAAGTTGGAAAGTCATTAATCGTGCAAAACAACATAGTATGCAATCTAAAGATCTCTTTATGTGAAGCATGTCATAACAACTTCTTCCCATAGTTTCATTAGGCCATCAATTAGAGGTTGAAGGTAAACATCAATATCATTTCCAGGTTGCTTGGGCCCTGATATCAATATTGACAACATGACATACTTATTTTTCATACACAACCAAGGAGGAAGATTGTATATAACAATCATATTAGGCCACGTGCTATGTTGGCTGATTAATGTACCATAGGGATTCATTTCATCTGTACAGAGTCCAAGTCTTAATTTTCTTGGTTCTTTACCAAATTGAGGGTGTAATAAATAAAGTTTCTTCCATTATGGTGAATCAAATGCATGTCGTAGGATGCCATCATCATTGGCCTTTAACTCCCCATGCGAAGACAAATTTTGCACATCTTTTGCATTAGCAAATAAGCGTTGAAATCATGGTATTATTGGTAGATACCACATCACCTTGCCAGGAGAGCCATTTTTAGCCTTAGCTAAATTTATGGTCTTATACCTTGATGCACTACATTTTAGACAATTTATCAAATTACTATAGTCCTTCTGAAATAACACACAATCATTTGGACATGCATGAATCTTCTTAGCCTCCATTCCCATTGGGCACATTATTTTCTTTGCTTGATATGTTGAAATTGGAAGCTCATTGCCTTCAGGAAGAATTTCCTTTAACAAAGACAATAGTGAAGTGAAACTCTTATCTCTCCACTGGCTTTGAGCTTTAAGAGTATATAATCGCATCACATCACTCAACATCGTGAACTTAGTACAACCCTTATATAATGGTTTTTCAGTATCATGGACAATGTTTGCAAATAAAGAAGGTGGATCAATGACATTGTCCCGAAAACTACATAGCATCTCATCAACCATATCATCCTGAATCGGGTCATCCTAAATCGGTTCATTATTGAAATTATCATCATTATCTATATCTTCTATGCCACAACTATTAGTATCGAAATTTTCTGATCCATAATTAAATTTCTCTCCATGCCAATACCATTCATTATAACCTTGTATGATCCCATTGCATATGACATGATTCTTAATTTCCTCACCAATATCAACTTTCAAATTGTTACCAAAATTTCTACATGGACAATATAGACTATCTGTAGGCAGTTTCCTATGTTCCTCATCAAATCTGATAAATTTATCAAGACCTTTGGCAAACTCTGGACTGCAACAATTCTTGATAGACATCCAACTTCGATCAATTTTCTATATCACATTAAAATTAACTATAAAACTAAGCATTTAATATTGATACTATAATCTGTAAGTTTTTATTGATAGGAAGTGAATTAATTTTATACTAAAGTGTACCACCTGTCCCATTTTTAAATATTTAATCTCACTAGTAACTGTATAATGTATGTTTAGTCTTAAAGAAAATTTCAGCATCATTTCCCCTAAGTTCTCAAAGTACACCGATGTAAATGGCAAATAACCACTCAAATATGTACCCAGAGAACAAATGAGGAAATCCTATTGAAATTTTCTTCAAAACTAAACATACGTTATATAGTTACATCCTAAGAGAGATTAAATATCCAAAAATAGTCCTAGACTGGGGACTATCCAAAATTTACTTCTAATGAGTAAATTTTGAACGAGTTTCTAAGTTGATACATAAATGTATTATTGTCATATTTATATATTAAGTTAAACATCATGCATCGATGATCTCATCTATAAACCCTAAAGTGTCAATCTGAGACTACACAATGTCTACCCTCATAAATATGGAATGTATACAATGATTACATATGTGATTGATAACAAAAACTAGATATGAAAGAATACATTTTTTTATTATTGGTTGATTTGAATCAAAATGAAGCCTAATAGCACATTGGGAGAGTGAGAATATTATACCTCACTTGAAGGCTGAAGAAGAAATATATGCAAGTCAACAACACCTACAACAACACAAATGCACGATTCAATTACGTTATAATGTATTAATTAGGGGTCAATATACGTCAATTTTAGAGGAGCAGGAAGAATTAACAAATGCAAGATTGACAAATGTTGAAGTTTCAGCAACTCAGCCACCACAACCGTGCTACCCAGCACGGTCGTGCCTTCAACACGGCCGTGCTACCTAACAAATATTGGAGTGAATCACAGAGAAGGAACTCGTGAACTGACCTGGGCTCAGAATTTCCTTGATGGTTTCTCCTACGAGTCGAGGGAGCCACTGCTAGGTCAGAAGGAAGTTCAAGCAACAATAGAGAGGCTCAGTAGCAACAACACGACCGCTAGGCCAAGCTCAAGCAATAGCACAGTGGATCGATAGCAGTAGCATGACCGTCAGAAGGGACAAGACATTGGGGATGGCTCATCGGGGGCGGCTCGCTAGTAGCAGCACGACTCGGTAGTAGCAACACGACATTGGGGATGGCTCGTTAGAAGGGACACAACGTCGGGGATGGCTCATCGGAAGGGGCATGGTAGCAGCAACATAATGTGGGACAACACAGCATCAGGGGTGTCTTTGGTCTCCAGTGATTTACTCCTGATCGAACAAATTCAATTAAAAACATGCAACACTTTGCTCCTAATATCAACCCGACCTATAGCTTCGGTTATCTGACAAAACCGACCCAACAGGTCCAAAGTGGTGCACACATTTTTCAGGACCACCTGTAAGGTCGGGTAACCTAAAAAACCGACCCTATAGAGTGGTGCTACAAGGTCGGTTATTTTAAGAAAGCCGACCCAACAGGTCCAAAATGGTGCCCACGTTTTTTTTGACCCTATAGCGTCGGTTATTTGAAAAAACTTACCCTATAGATCGAGGCGCAAAGCCAAAATCACGTAAATTTTCACCGTGAGAAGCCTAATGGGTCAATTTTTATGATAAAATTGATGCAATAGTGTATTAGGTCAGTTATTCTAGTAAAAATGACGCTAAGGGAAGCGACGTTATTTGCTAAAATTGTAGTAGTGATATGATGAGCCAATAATCTAGATGATGTTGAGGGGCTAGATTTTGAGTCATGGAATGAGGCCATAAGATCCAAAATGACTTCCATGTGAACCAATTAAGGTATGACATTATGGTAGAACTTGATTGGGATAAAACCCATAAGTGCAATTGGGTCTTAAGATTTAAAACTGAAATGGATGACATTTAGACAAAGGATCATGCTTGATGTTGGAACTTCAAAGACTATGAAATTTGGCATATGGAAATTAAAACCTCATTCCTTGTAGGGCTGTGTACGTGACACAATGTAAAGGGTTTTATGAATCCAATAATGCAAATGCAGTCTATAAGTTACAAGGGATTAATTAGTATGATTGATTAAATACAAGCAACTCAGAACTGGAAGTCTATACTTTGATTATATAGTTGATATTCGTCAAATTAACATACCAATCACTAAGATTGTTAATCCTAGAGTTTAATCCTCTTAACTCTCCGGTTAAGGTTAGTATAGAAAGGGTCGAATCCCAAAGGACAACTTTTAAAGATTGTTTCTTAAAAACCCAATTATTTAGAGAACTTATTTTATTTGTTTTTTTGTATTTTCAGATTTAAAATGGAAAGTAAAGATCAGAATGGGGGTTTGGTTGATTACACTAAAATAAGAAATAAATAGTGGTAAGTATTCCCGCCTGTCACGCGGGTGACCCGGGTTCGATCCCCGACAACGGCGCCAAATTGATATGCGTCGAATTAACACACCAATCACTAAGACTGTTAATCATAGAGTTTAATCCATTTAACTCTCCAGTTAAGGCTAGTGTAGAAAGGGTCGAATCCCAAAGGACAACTTTTAAAGATTGTTTCTTAAAAACCCAATTATTTGAAGAACTTATTTTATTTGTTCTTTTTGTATTTTCAGATTTAAAACGGAAAGTAAATATCAGAATGGGGGTTTGGTTGATTACACTAAAACAAAAAATAAAGTAACAATGTAATAACAAGAATTTATTTTGTGCCTGCCACAAGGAAAAGAAACAAATAATTGTTAGTACAAGTAGACTATTGTGAATGCAAAAGACTAGAAGTAAAGAAAGCAAATCAACGAAGGTTGAAATCAAAGGAAGAAAATCAAGACTTTAGGGGTTTTCACCACCTTAGCCATGATAAGAAGACGAATTAACAATTAATCAACAAATAGGCGACTGCATGTGAATCACAATAACCTACAAAAGATGAACTCCACATGAGCCCATTGGTCCTGGTGCTCATGTTTCCTAGTTCGTCATCTGAATAGAGATAAATCCGAGGTCACATTAGAATTTCTATGCGAATTGGTTTAATCGTTCTAAACTCGGATTTCCATGGTCATTTCTATCCGAGTTAACATATATATCTAAGCGAGTAATTACTTTGCTAGATCATCGATTAAATAAACCAATCGCCATCTAAAGAAGTCGATTAAATCTGATTCAATCAAACCATGGCTAAGGGGCTATTCCCCTTGCCTCGATATGGAACTACTCACTCATGATTGAGGAGAAGGGGGAGACAGAGGAAGAAAGTACCGTGGCCATAGTCTAGCCCAAATTAGGAAGTTAATCCTTATGCTAGAGACAATGAAATGGCCAGGTTCTTATTTCCTTGCTCCAGAACTAAAGAATGGAAAAAAGAAGATCTAGAACTAAAAAGTGGAATGGAAGCGCCAAGAACAAAATAAGAAGGAACAATGCTTGAAGAAAATTTACTTTATTGTAGAACTAGAAGAAGAATACAAGAATGAAATGCTTCATAATGCTAATACAAGAGAAAACCAAAATGTCCCAAGGAGGAGGAAGTGCCCCTCCTTTTATAGGAGAGGGAGGGGGCACTTTTACAATTAGGTTAGAGAGTTTTGAGGCTGGCGGCTGGCTTTTTAGTTGTCTACGCACCGCCAAACGACTGGTTCAATAGTGAACCGATCGGCTGGATGCTGGTGGAGGGCGGCTTCCAAGCGATCGAATGCCAACCCTAATTAGGGTGGCGGCACAGTCAGAACCGCTCAGTGGGACGAGTATCTTCCCATCATTAGAGCTTCGGTCGAGCGTTTGGACATTAGAATAGGGCGATCTGGCTGGTCGTCTGGTTGAGAGCGACGATCGACACTGGATAGCAAGACGAGCGATTTGATGTCTGAGACGATCAGGTAGAAAGAATGAAATGATCAGTTGGTGAGCCCACACAATCGGCTCAGGTTCTAAAAACTGCAAGAAATGCACAAGATTGTCAGATTTGTGATAAAAATGAGAAAATATTAATTTGTGCAATTTTCAAGAGATGAATTGTGTATTCTATGTGACAAGCTTAATAAATTGTTGAGAAGAAGTGCTGAAATAGCACTCATCAAAATACCACGGACTTAAAGTTTTTCTTATCCTCAAGCAATTGAATAATCAAAATGATTCAAAGATTTTGAAATAACAAGTTCATCCTCCCTAGATTAGCAATTCTTTTATCCTTTTCATGGCCAAGCGGCCCATCTCCTAGAACCACAATTTGCAAGCTCTATGTTTCTTATGAAAACATTTTTCGTAACTTAATTTTTTAAACTTATACTTTGTAAAGACAGTCTTGATCTAACTTGCGCTTTGACACACAATTTTTGAATTTTTTTTTCATTGGGTTGATTGTTGTACGGGAATAGAGAAATTTGAGGCGTGACACAAGAATCCCTCCTCTATTCAACTTGGGATATTATTTTTTTTATGGACTTGTGATTACATTGACCACAATTTTTTGTGTGCTCTTTTTTTTGGCATCTTTTGATGGTACACCCCTTTGTAGGGTATGGAAGAGAGCATGCCACCCCACACTTAGAGTTTGGAGTGCAATTTATTCTTCTCATGCAATAAAAAAGCGCTTTTTTTAGTGTCGTTGCATAAGATAGAAAAGATAGGTAGCTACATTATATGAGAGTAAAAAGAATAAGTTAATCTAATGTTAAAAATAAGAAAATTTGCATTTGATTCTATTTGATACTCTAAGGCTTGCCACCGTTTCCAAGAATTACTTTCACGATCATAGGGAACTTGATATTTCAAAGTTTTTTGAATAAATTTGAGAATGCAATTGTTTTAACAAATTTCATTTTTGAAGATAAAATACAACATTCGGCCGACTAGATAAATGCCTATGTTTGAAAGAAAAACAATGCTATACAAAATAAAATGCAAAAAGAAATGCTGAAAAGGGAAGATAGAGGGTGGATCACGTACCACCGACCCCCACCACGGACGTAGAATTTTTCTCGGCCCGAGCAAACTCTTAGAACGAGATGGAGGGAAGAGTCACTATAGTGGAGGGTGCTACTGGTGGGAGTAGTAGTTTCCCCAATAAGGAGAGTTAGGGCCTGGATAACTCTACTGTGCTCCGTACTCCTCATATGCTGGTCGACTAGGGGCATAGTGACCACAGTCCACATGCCAAGACTCCTGTGAACGCTGCATCAGGTACATATTATTGAGATGGTGGCCCTATCTCTTCTTCTCTCGCTGAATCTCATCCAGCTGAGTCTGGACCTCATAGAAGCCATAAGGGCCGACGTCGTTGTCTGGTTGTTGCCTGGTGCGACATCTGGAAGGTGGCAGTGGCAGTACAGTGTCCTTGTCATGAGCCTCTAAAGAGAGCTCCTCCTGTGAGGCTGTGGCTCGAGGACAATTTCTAGGTCTGGATGCTCCTGATTGAATCTTTGTATATGGCCCGGTAGATCAGTCAATTCATAGACGTAATTTGCTGCCGCAAACCATGAATGTAACAGGAGCTAGAGGACCACCTGAGTGTCATTAAACAAAAGGTAATAAATTCCCTTGGTGCCCAAATAGACAAACCTACTATTCTTCAAATACTGAGTGTTGATGAGGTGATTTTTGAGCTCAAGCAGAGGAAAGGCGATGTGGGTGTAGCCCAAAAAGATTGCAAGCTGGGTGACATAGTGGCCAATATGAAAAGAAGAGGAAGTGGATCGGCTAGCTTGGGTACCAAAGTGCTCGATAATAGCATTGCCCCAGTTAAAAGGCTCTTCATGTAAAAGACACCAAAGAGCATAAAGTTCAACCTGAGTGATTTCTCCCTGAGTACCTTCCCGACTAAAGATGGTGCAGGCTAAGATTTGGTGAAGGTAATAGACCACCGAGTTATGGATGCAAAAGGCCTTGGGCCCATTAGGAAGATGGGGTAGAAGCCCGATGATCTCAGCCCAAAACTTGTCTCTGTCGTAATTTTCTGGGTAGGAGTCATGAGAACACGCCATACATCATTCTAGCCAATAGTCATCTCTGCCATCGAGGATAAAAGAAGTGACTTTCCTGGCAGAGGACGCCATATTTTCCCCAAAAATCCGGAATTTGCAACTTGAGTTTGCAAAAGAACAGTGTAACCTGTAGAAAGTGCTAAAAAACTCGAGGGTAAGATCACAGTAATCAGAGGTGACATGGTAGGGAAAGATAAGGATGTGGTTTCTACAGAGGATATTATCGGTGGCGTCACAGATTCCCAAAGCATCTAGGGTTGTGCCGCACGCCCAACAAGGAAGGGAAACACTGATTGCGTACATCTCCTCATAATGCTGTCAGTGGTCGGCGCTAGTGAACTGGTCATAGCTACCTGGAATGGGAGCTACACGGGGTGAACGGGGGAAGGTGGAGTCCGGAGTGTTGGTGGCCTTCTGCGTGCCCTCCATCTCGCGGAGAAGCTCATCTGCCTCATCGATGTCACACCGCATCTCTTTGGCCAACTCGGGGGAAGACTCACCAGTAGGGGAGGGCGCACAAAATTGGATTCCGAGATGAGAACTGGAATGGTGAGGAGGGTCTCTGGAAGAGGACATAGAGGCCTTGCCCTTTCCCTTGCGAAAACGGTTAAACATGATTGTTGCAGAGAATGAGCCGATCGATTTTCTGGTGAACCGAGTGTCTGGAAAAGATGAAACGATCGTCTGGGGTGAAAAACGAGCATTTTTATGATATCGAGCCGGGCATCTGGAGATCAAACCGATTGGCTGAGTGTAAATCTGAGTTGGAGATGGAGTGTGAGATAGGCGCCTGCAAGGCTCATCGGATGGGAAGAGTGGCGGGGATGCAACACCAGCCGCTCGACCGGTATAGAAGCCGGACATTTAACGTAAGCAGACGAGCGACGAACTGTGAGGTTGGCGACCGACTATCAGAGAATGGAAGTGGCGGCGGAGTGCAAGCCGTGCCCCTGTAAGGGTCGTCGAGCGGCTGCTTCTTTAAGCAATCGGCGGCAGTGCCCGAGCGGCTGAGTAGATAGCCCTCGCAACCAAGCACACTGCTGACGATCGGCGAGTAGCTGGGCCGAGCGGCTGTAGTGGCGACACGATTGGTGTAGAACTTCACTGGTCGTCTGGAGGGTGAGAAGCGATCTGTGCGAATGCGGCTAGGGCGAGCGATCAAGGAAGAGCGGCGGCTAAGGTAAGTGAGTGAGGTAGGAGAGTGGGCTTGCCTCAGGTCTGTTTAAATAAGTGATGAAGCCTTTGAGCCGATCGGTTGGTTGTCCATCCGATCGTTTGGGCTTGCTTTGGCACCAGTCAGGAGAAGGTAAAGGGTGGCGGCTACATTAAAGTTTATGGGATCGGTTAGGGAGCGAGTCGAGCGGCTAGATGACCAGTCGATCATTTGAGATGTCAAGGCATCCCTAAATCAAAGCTAGAGTCAAGCAGCTGGTGGTGGTAACCAGTCGGCTCGATAATAGATAAGGGGAAAATAGAACGTAAAAAGAAAAAAAGAAAAATAAATGAAAAGAAAGAGCAAGAAGGGAATATAGTGTTGGGATGCCTCCCAACTAGCGCCTTATTTTACGTTGTGGCTTGACAAGAATCAGATTGTTTCAATTCCGGGGGCGTTGTGGGGTCGGTGAGGTTCAGGTCTTCCAAGGGTGAATATTTGGTTGAGTTTGAAGAGACGAAATCTTCAGTAGTGATGTATCTTTTAATACGGTGCCCATTTCCCTTAAACTCACCCAAATATTTATCCCAAAGAAGGAAAGTGCTATGTGGATATGCACACTTGACAACATAAGGGCCATACCATCTCGACTTGAGTTTTCCAGGGAAAAGTCATAATCTTGAGTTAAAAACTAAAACTTGATCCCCTTCTCTAATGTCTTTGCGCATGATATGACCATCATGCCACATTTTGGTTCGCTCTTTGTATATTCTTATGTTTTCGTAGGCACTCATCCTAAGTTCATCAAGCTCATTCATTTAGAGAAAATGTTTCTCTCCAGCCCTGGAAAGGTCACAATTCACACTTTTGATGGCCCAACTGGCTTTGTGCTCTAGTTCTATTGGTAAGTGACATGACTTACCGTAGATTAGTCTGAAAGGGGTGGTACCAAGGGGTGTTTTATAGGTAGTATGATATGCCCACAGAGCGTCATTGATTTTTAACGCCCAATATTTCCTAGTGCGTCCAACAATTTTTTCTAAAATTGATTTGATTTGTCTGTTGGATACTTCTACCTGCCCATTGGTCTGAGAATGGTAAGGAGTGGTGACTTTGTGGTAGACTCCATATTTTTTCAACATAGCCTCAAAACTTTTCTCCAAAAAATGGGATCCCCCGTCGGAAATGATGGTGCGAGGGACTCCAAATCTAGGAAAAATGATATCTTTAAAGAGTTTCTTAATAGGTTTAGAATCATAGGTTTTAGTGGGTATGGCTTCAACCCACTTTGACTCGTAATCGAATGTGACTAAAATGTAAGAAAACCCATAAGAAGAAGGAAATGGTCCCATGTAGTCAATCCCCCAAACATCAAATATCTCTAATTCCTGCCAAGAAGTGAGAGGCATTTGGTCACACTTGGAAATGTTACCCGTCCTTTGGCATTGGTCACATGAGAACACATAATCATATGAGTCTTTGAAGATGGTGGGCCAAAAGAATCTGCATTGTAGGACTTTTCTAGCTGTTTATTGGGAACTCATATGACCACCATAGGGGCCAGAATGACATTGTTCCAAAATGGTAATGCTTTCTCAATGGGATACACAATGACGATATAAACCATTGTCACAAAGTCTAAATAGATAAGGTTCACCCCAATAATAATTTTTTACGTCATGTAAAAATTTAGCTTTAGAGTGTCCCGTATACTCGGGGTGCAATACACCTGTAGAAAAATAGTTTACAAAATCAACAAACCAAGGGAATTGGGAGTCTACCTTGAGCAATTGGTCATCGGGTAATGATTCATTTATGGGATTTACATCAATGGGGCTATAGCTAAGTCTACTTAGGTGATCAACCATGACATTTTTAGAACCCGTCTTATCTAGGATTTCTCGGTCAAATTCCTGTAATAACAAAATCCATCTTATTAGTCTGGGCTTGGCATATTTCTTAGTCATGAGGTAACGAATGGCTGCATGATCAGTGTAAACAACAACCTTTGAACCAATAAGGTATGAGAGAAATTTATTGAATGCATAGAAAATGGCTAGCATTTCTTTTTCGGTGACTGTGTAATTTCGTTGAGCTTCATCTAAGGTCTTGGATGCATAATAAATGATGTGGTGTTTCTTGTCAATTCTTTGTCCTAAAATGGCACCTACAACAAAATCACTAGCATCGCACATGATTTCAAAGGGTAAGGCCCAGTCAGGAGCACAGATGATAGGAGTGGTGGTGAGAGCATTTTTCAAACATAAAAAGCTCTCCATGCATGCCTTATCAAAATGGAAAGGCACCTCCGTTTGAAGAAGATTGATGAGAGGTTTTGTGATTTTTGAAAAATCATGGATGAATCGCCGATAGAACCCGACTTTTCCTAAGAAGGCTCAGATGTCTTTGATTGAGGTTGGGGGAAGCAGATTGGTGATGGCCTCAATCTTAGCTTGGTCTACTTCAAATCCCTAGTTGCTCACCTTATGGCCTAGAACAATACCCTCCTTGACCATGAAGTGACACTTCTCCCAATTAAGGACTAAGTGTGATTCAATACATCTATCAAGGACAAGGAAGAGGTTTTGAAGGGAGGAATCAAAACTGTCTCCATAGATGGAGAAATCATCTATCAACACTTCCATGACAGTTTCAGTTAACCCTGAAAAAATAGCAGACATACATCTTTGAAACGTAGCCGGTGCATTGCACAGGCCAAAGGGCATTCGTCTAAAGGCGTATGTACCAAAAGGGCATATGAAGGTGGTTTTCTCTTGATCTTCAGGATGGATGGGAATCTGATAAAAACATGAGTAGCCATCTAGATGACAAAAGTATTGTTGATGAGCTAAACGTTCAAGAACTTGATCTAAGAAGGGAAGAGGGAAGTGATCTTTCGTAGTTGCTTTGTTGAGCTTCCTATAGTCAATGCACATTCTCCATCCTGTGACTGTGTGAGTGGGAATGAGTTCATTCTTCTCATCACGAATGATAGAAGTCCCTCCCTTTTTGGGAACAACTTGAACTGGCCTGACCCATGGGGAGTCGGAGATGGGATAGATGATTCCTGCAGTCAAAAGTTTGATCACCTCTAGACGGACTACTTCCTTCATATTTGGGTCGAGTTTTCATTATGTATCTTAAGAAGGTTTGTGGTCTTCTATCATAGGGATTTTGTGGATGTAGATGGATTGATCTATTCCAACTAAGTCTGTCATTTTTTACCCCAAGGTAGCTCCTTTTTTTCTAAGTTCACCCATAAGTTTGTTTTCTTGTTTGAGTGGAAGGGAAGAGTTTATGATGACCGGGCACAGTTCTAGCTCATCAAGAAAAACATATTTCAGACCTATGGGAAGAGTCTTCATTTCTGGGGCCTTTGGTGGTTCAGTTTTATCTTCTATGGTGGAGATCATTTTAAGGTCCTCAATCTCAGCACATGGGATTTCCTCAAAGTTATCCAAATAAATCTTGAGTTGATTTAATGGTTCATTGTCAAAATCACATTCGGTGGGGATAGTGAGGGCGGTGCATAGGGGGTCATCAAATAATTCCCATTCTTTCCTTATTTGGGATAATTCATCAATGAAATCAAGGAGGTAGACTTCTTCCTCAAGACTAGGTCCACTCATGCTTTCAAACACCCAAAACTCAAGGTTTTGCTTCCCTAGCCTTAACAAAATGGTGCCAGCCTTGACTTCAATTAAGGCACGGGAAGTGGATAAGAAGGGACGTATGAAAATGAGAGGGTAGCGTAAATCTTCCTTGGTGTCCATGATAAAAAAATCACAAGGAACACACACATCATTTCCAACTTTAACCAGAATGTCTTCTATGATTCCCATGGGTTTGGTTGTGGATGAGTCTTCTAGTTGGATTGTCATGGTTGTGGGTAACATGTCATTGAATCCTAGTCTTTTGCAAAGGCTATAAGGTATGATGGATATACTAGCTCCTAAATTTGCTAACCCTTTTCTACAAGCATTGTCAACCAAGTAGCATCTTATTCCAAAAGAACCTGGATCCTTCTATTTTTTAGGCATCTTACTTAGGATAATGTCTGAAGTGGTCCTAGCAAGTTTAACAGTCTCATATTCTTTAGTAACATACTTCCTAGTCAAGAGAGATTTCATGTACTTGGACCAGGAGGGCATGTCAGCCAAAGCATCAAGGAAGGGAATGTCAACATGTATTTTTTTCATAGCATCCCTAAATTTCATGAAACAGGCATCAAGTCTTGTTTGTTTGAGGCAGGCCTGGTAGGGAGGTCAGGGTTTATAGATTGGTTCTTCATTTTCTACTTGAGGGGTTTCGAGACAGATGGTTTGGGTGTAGCTTCAGATTCAACAACTACAATGTCCTCATCCTTGAATTCTAGTGGTGGGTCTAAAGATTTTTCTGGAGTTTTTTTAGGAGGTGGAGGAGTTTGCACTTTTCCCGAATGAGTAGAGACAACCTTGATTTGTTTGGGATGTTTGGGGTTGTTTTTGGGCTGCCCTACAAAAGCCCCAGTAGGGGGTTTTTGTTGGGCAAACAGACGGGCTAGTTTGGCATCCGTCGCTTTTTGATGAGCTTGTTTAGCAATGATGATTTGCTCCAAGGCAGCTATCCTTTCGTCTGATGAAGGGTGGTGGTAGGGACATTTGGTTGAGGAGGTGGTTGATTGTGGTTTTGAGGAGGAAGGTTTAACTTTTGAAATTGTTGTCCTTGCTATGGTGGTCGGGTTAGATAATTTCCTCAGTAATTTCCTTGGTTTCCAAAGTTCCTTTGATTGTTGTATGGGAATCCAAGTGGTGGTCGATTGTTACCTTGAGGGTAGGGAGGCCTTTGTTGTGTTTGGAGTTGGCTAGAGTTCTCGACACTAGAAGCGTTCCCATATTGAAAACCAGGGTGGTTTCTAGGTTGGTTGGGATTGTAGTAACCTTGGCCAGGTATGGTATGGATTGTATTGAGGTCCTTTGGTTGTTATCCTATTTCAAGTTGCATGGGCATGTTGTAGAGATATTGACAGTGGAGGGTGGTATGGTCCTATCCTTGACAAATACCACAAAGAGAATTCATGGCTTTTAGTTGTTGGGGTGACTCCCTAAGGGTGACCAAGGATGACTCTAACCGATCTTGTTTTAAGGCAATTAATTTGAGGCTTTTTGCTATGCTTTGGATATCATTATTAACTTCTACCTCGGCTACCTTAAAGATTCCACCAATTCCTCTTCTAGCCCTTGTTTTGGAAGCTCGTTTGACTACTTCCCATGCGCTAGTCAAACTTTGATGCATGAAATTTCCTCCAGATAAGGAATCGAGAAAGAATTTGGTATCATCATCAACACCACGGTAGAAGATCTCTATGAGTTGGGCTTGAGAGATATCATGGTGAGGGCACTTCCTAAGTAAATCTTTGAATCTCTTCCAGGCTTCTCCTAAAGACTCTCTTGGGGACATGGAAAAGTGAGAAATTTGACCCCTAAGTTCGTAGGTGAGATACGGGGGGTAAAATTTATCAAGAAACTTGATTTATAGAACTTCCCAAGTTGTGACATGTTCTTCGCTCTCCATAGTGTTGTACCAGCTACTAGCTTGGCCGGAGTGGGAATACTTAAACAACCTAAGGCGGATGGCATCTTCAGAGACACCCAGAAGTTTCTTCAAGGAACAAAGGTCAATGAACCTTTGAAGGTGATCTTGGCAACTTTCCCCATTGTTGCCGAGAAGGGGTTGTCTTGCATCATGATGATACATTGTGTTTAGATCTAAAATTAAGGAGAAATGATGGCAGGAGGTATGACCGGATGTTGTTCATAGGCAATTTTGAGAATAGAAAAGTCCTTTAATTGTTTTTGCCTTTCGGCTTCCCTCCTATCGGCTTCTATGGCTTCTTGTTTGGCCCAATAGGCTGCTCGTAAAGCGGCTTCTCTTTCCACTTGTTCGACTTGGATGAGCTCTCTTTGAGATGCGAGAGCTTGGTCGATCCTACGGGCGACTTCCTCTTCATTCATTCTTTCTAGATTTTACGGTTTAAACGACAAAAAGTCCTTTCTATTTTTGGGTCAAACGATTGAAAATCAACGTTTGTGCATCACATGTACAAATGAAGCAGTTAATTGTGTATAGAAAAAATGGACTGCCAAAATGGAAACTCGGAAGAAGGATGAGTAGCACTTCCGGAATGTTACTAGGAAGGCATAAAAAAGGAAAAAAAAGTTTTTTCAAAAATTTTTGGGGTTCGAAAGAAACAAATTTCGTTGTCCCCGACAACAATGCCAAATTGATATGCGTCGAATTAACACACCAATCACTAAGATTGTTAATCGTAGAGTTTAATCCTTTTAACTCTCCTGTTAAGGCTAGTATAGAAAGGGTCGAATCCCAAAGGACAACTTTTAAAGATTGTTTCTTAAAAACCCAATTATTTGAAGAACCTATTTTATTTTTTCTTTTTGTATTTTCAGATTTAAAACAGAAAGTAAAGATCAAAATGGGGGTTTGGTTGATTACACGAAAACAAGAAATAAAATAACAGTGTAATAAAAAGAATTTATTTTGCCCCTGCCACAAGGAAAAGAAAAAAATAATTATTAGCACAAGTAGACTATTGTGAATGGAAAAGACTAGAAGTAAAGAAAGAAAATCAACGAAGGTTGAAATCAAAGGAAGAGAATCGAGATTTTAGGGGTTTTCAACACCTTAGCCATGAAAAGAAGACAAATTAACAATTAATCGACAAATAGGTGACGACATGTGAATCACAAAAACCCACAAAAGATGAACTCCATATGAGCCCATTCGTCCTGGTTCTCATGTTTCCTAGTCCGTCATCCGAAAAGATATAAATCTACGGTCACATCAGAATCTCTATGTGAATTGGTTTAATCATTCTAAACCCAGATTTCCATGGTCATTTCCATCCGAGTTAACATATATATCTAAGCGAGTAATTTCTTCACTAGATCATCTATTAAATAAACCAATCGCCATCTAAAGAAGTCAATTAAAGCCGATTCAATCAAACCATGGCTAAGGTGCTATTCCCCTTGCCTCGATATGGAACTACTCACTCATGATTGAGGAGAAGGAGGAGACGGATGAAGAAAGCACCTTGGCCATAGTCTAGCTAGGAAGTTAATCCTTATGCTAGAAACAATGAAATGGCCATGTTCTTAATTCCTTGCTCCAAAACTAAAGAACGGAAAAAAGATCCAGAACTAAAAAGCGGAATGGAAGTGCCAAGAACAAAATAAGAAGGAACAATGCTCGATGAAAATTTACTTTATTGCAGAACTAGAAGAAGAATACAAGAATGAAATGCTTCAGAATGCTAATACAAGAGAAAACCAAGATGTCCCAAGGAGGATGAAGTGCCCCTCCTTTTATAGGAGAGGGAGGGGGCACTTTTACAATCAGGGTAGAGAGTTTTGTGGCTGGCGGCTGGCTTTTCGACTGTCTGCGTGCTGCCAAATGACCGATTCAATAGTGACCTGATCGGCTGGATGCTGGTGGAGGGCGGCCTCCAAGAAATCGACTGACAACCCTAATTAGGGTGGCGGCGCAGTCAGAATCACTCAGTGGGATGAGTATCTTCCCATCATTATGAATTTGGCCAAGCGTTTGGACATTGGAATAGGGCAATCTGGCCGATCGTTTGGTTGAGAGCAACGATCGACACTGGACAACAAGATGAGCGGTTTGATGTCTGAGACGATCGGGTTGAAGGAATGAAATGATCAGTTGGTGAGCCCACACGATCGGCTCAGGTTCTGAAAAATGCAAGAAATGCACAAGATCGTCAGATTTGTGATAAAAATTGAGAAAACATTAATTTTTGCAATTTTCAAGAGATGAATTGAGTATTTCTATGTGACAAGCTTAATAATTTGTAGGAAAAAAGTGCTGAAATAGCACTCATTAATAGTCAAAAGGTTTGAATGATATATCAAAATAAAGAAGGGATCTTGATTACAAAGATTTAGTGGGAGCACATTTACATTCCACATGATGATAAGGAATGAAATGTTCTAAAATGGAAACTGGTATGGAAATACCTTCTTTAAGGGAAGATAGAGAAATGCCCTATGTGATAGGAATAGAGATCTATAGAGATAGTTCTCTAAAATCTCTTGACCTGGTAAAGAAAGAGCATACATTGGCAATCTGTACTAAAGGGTTCAATATGCATAGATTCAGTGGGAGAAAACTTGTCCATGTTACATGGAGTTAGTATCTCAGATGCCAAGTGTCCCAAATTCTTATGAAGAATAGGAACACATAGATAGACATGGATATACCATGTTTGTAATCATCCCATTATCTTGTATGTATTAAACATGACAAAAAAATATGCATTCATCATCTTATATGTATTGGACATGACAATATGATATGCTCATCCTATTAGCTCGTGTGACGAGTGGATGTATGTCTACTTCTAGTGATGGTCACTGGAATACCATGAAGAACTTGTTTGGTACTTATGAAGTACTAGTTCTATGGTAATATCAGGAAGAGTTGGGTGTAAAGAGTTACACTGATGCAAGCTTCCGAAATGACAGAAAATGATCACAAAATATAAAATATAAAAGTGAATATGAGTTGATAAATGGAAACATTCCAATTTAAAAGCCATTTAATTCTAAAAGGGAATGCCAAGTATCCTTGTGTTATGAATACCAAGGGATACAATATGGATCTAGAAGTTCATAGGGATAAACTTATAAATATTCCAACCATTGATGAAAAGTAGTAATACTGAGTCAAACAATGGAGCTAAGTGTTAGGTAAGGAATATCAGATCTCATATTACGGAAACTCCATCTCACAGTGAAGATATGCGAAACATGCAATATATCGACTAAAGCAAAGTGTTGCTAACTCACTGCGTTAGCACTAGAGCAGCAGAAACATGTGGGACATGTTTGGAGATCACTAAGAATATGATTCAAAGGTGATTGGATCATAGTGCAAGTGGGAGTCTATTGGTATGTATGTCCTGAGAGCCAATCATATGATGATTTGGATTGGGATACAATATGATTGATTTGATATATATCAAAGGAAACCTTCCAATTTATTCTGGTTCAATAAGTTATGAGGTAATGATAGAATATAATGAATGTCTAGAGAATGACAATACTCAATGATGTATGTCTTCGGGTTAAGGACCTATAGAATGAGATCATACAGAAGCTAAGAGTTTGTATATTCTTGTTTTGTCCCTAGTCGAATGTCATTGTGGAAGGTTGATAGACAACAATGACACAACAAGACTAGAGTGTGTGTTGGTTGATGATCGAGTCTCATTAGTCATGATATGTGATATCAAAACAAGCACATAAATATATGTTAGAGAAAAGTGTATCAGACAGACCCACCGTGAGAGTGACACATGGAACCATGACATGGTAGTCACAGTCATCTCTCACAGTGATGATGGTGATTTTGATTCTTAGACCTGAAATCACTGCACTCATCACATGTCATTGGGTACACTTTGACATTATCAAACGCGGTCCTAAAATATGGATTGTTATAAAGGTGATGATTGGGTGACTTTGACACATGGGGTTTTGATTGCGAGTGATAGATATGGAATCTGTCCCTTCTAAGGGAGTATGATGTCCATGGCCACTTGATAAGCGAGACTGAGAAAGGCATGCACATGCATGTGTGAGTCAATATGTGATATTGATGGAACACAAATCTCAGATAGTCTGCTTCGGATCAAGTAACATGAATGAACATTGAAAGGATGAAAGATATATGCCTTGAGTTCATTCAGGATATCAGAGACAAAGGAATTATACATTCACTAGAACACCAATCACAAACCGTAGGATTGAAAGTTGTTCTCCAACTTTCCTTTTCACTTGGGTAGCATAGATGTGTGACTAGGCACCGCTCTTTTCTTGTGATGTCATAAGCTAGTTATGGACATTCACTGCCAACGTGAAATGGGACCTATAAGGTCACACACAAAGGATTAACTGAGAAGAGGAGTTTATCCATGAATGATGTTTGGATTGATTACTAAAGGTGTTTAGGTACTCAATCAAACATTCAATCAATTGACTTGACTCAGAACCATCAAGTTCAAGTGTTGAACTAACTGATTTGAGTGTCAGATTGATTAAGAATTGCATTGACTGTGTTTTGCAAATTCTAGACCACCAACCAACCAGTTCACTGGGGAACCAATCAGCTCATGGTCAGTGAGATGACCCATTCACTTAGTGAACCGATCAGTTCAACTGGACCAAATTTAGCAAGGTTGGGTTTTCTCGATTGGTGAGAAAAGTTTTTCATTTCACTTGTACAATTTGATTCGGACAAGAACTAATATTTGAATTAGTAGGAAACAAAAGAGGAAAGTCAATTGGAGGTGATTCAAGAATGTGAAATGACCTGTTCAACTGGTGAACTAATCGACTCACACTCCCAACCGACCGGTTCATTTGTGAAATGACCAGTATGGATGTCGCAGTGCAATCTGTTTATGGAAATTCTAGACCCTTCTACTCCCGCACAAATTGGGAACCCTGACTCTACCCTCTACTATAAATAGAGGGGTACATGGGGCTTCCTAGATAGCACCTTTCAGAACATTAGTTGCTCTACAAAGTTGTTGTCCTCTCTGGTTGTAGTAACCAAGAGAGCTCAAGCAAGTTCTGCCCATCCAGGGAGGAACATTGAGGAAAAGACAACTGTAGAAAATCAACTGATTGTGGGAGAGCATGTTGGTGACAAGTACATCGATAGAGGGGGATGAATTCTTCTAATATCCTATAGTACATGATGACTATAGTTGCCAGTGGTCCGTGTGGACTATCTATAGAGGCAGGCGGTTTCTGCTACTTAGGAGGACGACTGTCAACTGTAGTCTGGGTCAGGACCAGGAGCTGCAAAGACATCGTCGAAGACTAGGTGGTTAAAGAACCCACTAGATGTGAGGTTTTGTCAACGAGTACGCCTCAGGACCAGGTACACCTCGCTAAAACCATCCTTCCTATTTCATAGTCATTGATGTGATCCGTGGTTTTGGTTTTGTGCTGAGAGAAATTTTTTGTTTCTGCTGCCTTCTCCCTCACCTAAAACCCAACATCCCCATCTCTAGGTGAACCCAGAAAACCAAAACACGAAGCTTGTAGATCCCAGAACACCTCAGTTCTCACTATAGTCAAAGAAAACTAGAGCATCAACTCTCGACATTCAAAACCATCACAACAGGGCATGTGAGTGCCCAAAAAGACTGGGGAAATAATTGTCAGAGCAAATAGAAGACAAGAATACAACTTTTTAGGTTGAAGGGCCACTGGATGGCCAAGGCCCATGAACACTGATGATGTCCACAAGTACGACTATAAGATGCAATGCTAAGGGACAACGCATGGCAAACCAACAATTCAAAAATAAAAGGGGAACCTGGGATCCTTATCGCACCATCAATTTCTCAGGAAAGCACAAGAGATAGTGGCACGGTCGAGTTCTCCAGAGAAGGTTAGTCAAACAGGATATGGCACTCCTGGAACAAGGGGTGAAAATTGGAAGGAGAGGAGCATTGGTCTAGGTCTTACGGTTGTTTAGGACCTCTTATAAATGGGTGTGAGAGTGGGTACCATCATCTGTAAGCCTACGGTGGCAAGGAGGGTCTAGAACTAAAAGGGTGTTTCCTCGATAGGGCAATAAATCCCAAAAAAGTTGCAATGGTTGTGATTGCATGGTGGTCAAGATTCCATCGGTGAATATATCTAGGAAAATAAGGCACTGTGGAGAGAGATCCGAGTCAGAGAAGGTCCTACGAACAATTTTCTCATCACCGGTCTCCTACACAAGGTAGGAGACGATTCTCTAGCCCCATGATGGGCATCCGAAAACTAAGAGAGAGTTCGCATAAAACAAAACACATGACAAGATGAATATCAACCAGAACTTTAGGTTGGATGTGGATACAAATGATATTTTGATCAAAGTTGATTAATAACCATATGTAAACTTTTCAAAATTGATTAGGTGATCATATAAATTCTAATTGACTAAATTTTTTAACCGTAGGTTATTTAAAGGGTCTATAATCTCTTTATCCAATTAGATTTTGGTTTTGCCCAAGTTTTGTCCATAGTTTCCATAGAGGTCATTAACTTGATTTTTAATGTATTTAATTAATTAGATAAGTGGCAATTACTTTCCTTTGTGATACTTTGAGTCCAAAGTCGAGATAAACATTAGTTGTATCCTAAAAATTAATATCACATAAGTTTTATGCCTTTTTGAGACACTTTCATGGAGGAGAGAGAAAAAGAGAATTCTTTCCTACTTTCCGCTTATATTAAATTTATAAAAAGTAGGAGGAGAACTTCTTGGTCAAGGCATCTACTCTATGATTATATATTTGAATTCAAAGCATTTTCTCTTTCCCTTTTAATTCCTTTTATGAATTCTTCAAGAATAGGGGAGAGAGAAAGTGAGAGGATAATGCTAGTTTTCCTTTTATGTATAAATGACTCATTTAATCATAAAGAAATTAAAGGAACCATATTTCATTTTCTTTTTATACCAAAATACATGAAAATGACTCAATATTTGGGTAACTTGCATTTAAAGTCCAAGTTTTAAATTCTATAGTTTGAAATTTGCAATTAAGAATGTTACAATTCTATCCAGCTTAAATAAATGTCATCCTCAAAATTTTCTTATACTACCCACCTTAGGGATTTACATATTCTTTGTACACTACTTTCTAATATCAACTAAAGTCTCATTGTCATGGTAATACACTATCAACATGCAGGTGTATTATTAATGAATCATCATCATTAACATGACAAAAGACCTATCTTACCTCTTTCTCGGGGTCCTTATTCTATTATGGATCTAACTTACTTATTTATGTCAAATTATCCACCCTTTGTATGCATGCTTGGTTATACTATGTATCTTATTGGGTTTAGGTGACGATATGTCTCAAACTCTTAATTCAACTCTTGTTTTGTTTCCTTTGGATACATGCCATCTGGTCATATATTCAGAGGTGACTTATTTTATCACACTTATCTTAGTACCCCCTCATGCACATGTCCTATATCACATACACTTGAAAGGACAATACAAGCATGCTTATGCATATGGCATTCTCTCTACACAATCCCATAAGTCTGTGTCCCATACCACAAAGATGTGGGAAAGAGAGAGAGCATGCTATATACACTTCTAGAGTTAATATAAAAGTCCAAAACTTCTACAGACATAACCCTAATCCTGATCTAAACTTCTTTCTTGTACCTAGACCTCTACTTTGGTTTCCCATATCTTTAACTTAATCTTCTATACCTAGGGCTTAGAACAATGTGAATCTTTAGCTTAGTGGCCATCTAGTCATTTCTCTGTTACCATATTGTAACTGTTGGGTTTTAGGGGAGACAGAGAAGGCAGCAGAAACAAAAATTTCTCCCCCAAACCATACCGAGGAAATGCGTCAACGTCTATATAATAGGAAAGGATAGTTTGTGGAATCATACCTTGTCCCGAGGCTTGCTCGGCAACAATACCTCGCGCAATGCGCGGTCTTCAACTCCGGACTTCGACGGCGTCTGTGCAGCTCCTGGTCGCACCGGGACTGACAACTCCTACTCAAACTGGACTGTCAGATGACAGTTGTCCTCCTAAGCGGCAGTGTCCTCCCGCCTCTGTAGTAGTCCACACGGACCACCTGGAACTCCACTCTCCTTGTCCCACAAGGAAGTGGAAGGAGTCGCACCCTCCTGTTGATGTACTATTCGCCAACACGCTCTCCTGCCTCCTATTGCAACTGCAGTTGTCCTTCCCTTGCTGCACCTCCCTTTTGCGGGAAGCACTTGCTCGGGCTCTCTCACGGTTACCAAAACCAGAGAGAACGACAACTTGCAGAGCAACTGGTTGCACTGAGCTGTACTTTGAGAAGCCCCCAATACCCCTATATATAGGAGAGTCATGGGACAGGGTTCTCCATCCCGGGCAATGCGGGACTAAAGCAGGAGTAGAAGGGTTCGATAATTTTCCACAAAAAAGCAACCGGTTCGCAACTTGAAATGATCGGTTCACAACTGAACCGATCGGTTCGGCCATTGAGCCGATCGGTTGGACCTGAGCCGATCGTTTGGGGCACTCCAACCGATCAGTTATTGCCCTGAACCGATCGGTTCATGGTCCTAATCCAGCTCAAAAAGACTTTCCTTGTTTCGTTCCCAATTGGTATCGAATACCAACGTTATTCCCAATCGAATTGGGCAATTTGAAACCAAAGGAAAATTCTTGCCGACATGACTTTTCCCAACTGGTCGGTTGCACCAGTTGAGCCGATCGGTTCAACCCTTGAACCGGTCGTTTCAACCTGGGCATGAGCCGATCGGCCTGGACACTCCAGCCGACCGGTTCAACAACCTCAGCCGACCGGTTCATCACATGAACCGATCAGTTGGGAGCACAGGTTGGGCAAAATCAGTCAATTGCGATTTCAATCAATCCGATACTCCAATCAATGCGTCCAACACCTTGAACCATACGATATTGAGTCATTGACTGATTGAGTGTTTAATTGAACTACTAAACTCCTTTAGTAATCAATCTAAACATTGCTTGTGGACAAAACTCCTCTTCCAGGTTAAATCCTATGTGTGTGACCCTGCAGGTCCATTTCACGTTGGCAGTGAAAGTTCATAACACTTATGACTTCACAAGCAAAGAGCGGTGCCTAGTCACACATCAGTGCTACCGAAGTGAAAGTAGAAAGTTGGAGAACAACTTTCATCCTACAATCTGTGAATGGTGTTACAGCGAATGTATAATTCCTTTGTCACTGATATCCCGAATGAACTCGAGGCATGGAACAGTCATCCTGTCAACGTTCATTCACTTCCTTGATCTCAGAGTAGACTGGAAGAGATATGTATGACATCAGTATCATATATTGATTCACACATGCGTGCACGCCTTTCTCAATCCTACTCATCAAGTGGCCATGGATATCAAACTCCCTCAGGAGGGACAAATCCCATATCTATCACTCACCCCTCAAAAGCCCCATGTGTCAAAGCCACCCAATCATCACCTTTATAACAACCCATGTTTCAGGACTGCATTTGATGATGTCAAAGTGTGCCCAACGACATGTGTTGAGTGCAGTGATTTCAGGTCTAAGAATCACACTCACCACCATCACTGTGAGTACTGACTGTGACTACCATCTCATGGTTCCATGTGTCAAACTCACGGTGGGTCTGTCCGGTACACTTGTTCTCTAACAAGTACCTATGTGTTTGGTTTGATATCTCTATATCATGAATAATGAGATTCTGTCATCAACCAACACCACAATCTAGTCTTGTGTGTCACTGTTGTCTATCTACCTTCCACAATGACATCCGACTAGGGACATAACAAGAATGTAAAAACTCTTAGCATCCGTATGATCTCATCATTCAGGTCCTCAACCTGAAAGCATACGTCATTGAGTACTGTCATTCTTTAGACATTCAATCTGTTCTATCACTATCTCATATGACTGAACCAGAAAGAATTGGAAGCTCGCCTTTGATGTTTATCAAATCAATCTTAATGTATCCCACCAATCATCACATGATTGGCTCTCAGGGCATACATACCAACAGACTCCCACTTGCACTGTGAGCCAATCACCCTTGAATCATATTCATAGTGATCTTCAAACATGTCCCACATGTTACTGTGCTCTAGTGCCAACATAGTGAGTAATGACAACACCTTGCCAAAGTTTGTACAAATTGCATGTCTCACATCTCTTCGCTGTACGTCATACGTATGAGATGAAGTTGCCGTAATATGCGATCTAGTATTCCTTTGCTAACCTTTAGCCACATTGCATGATCAAGGATTCCAGACTTATCATCAATGAGTGGAATATAAGTTCATCTTATAAACTTTCAGATCCACATAGTATCTACTACTATTTACTAACACATAGATACTCGGCATTTCCCTTTTAAATGGCTTTATTGGAACATTTCCAATTATCAACAAACTTTCACTTTTATACATCTTATGTATATATATTGCGATTAATTTTCTGTCCTTTCGGAAGTTCGCATCAATGTAACTCTTTACATCGAACTCTTCCTTATCTCCATAGAAATAGTACTTCACAAGCACTTATCAAGTTCTCATGGTATTCCAGTAACCCTTACTGGAAATAGACAGACATCCACTCGTCATGTCACACATACGAGTTATCAGGATGAGCACATCATATTGCCATGTCCTACATACAAGATGATGAATGCATTTTATTCTTGCCATGTCATACATGCAAGATAATGGGATGATTACATACAATGTAGATCCATATCTATTCTTAGCGTTCACGCTCTTCATAAGAATTGAACACTTGGCCTTGGGATACTAACTCCATGTAACATGGACAAGTTTTCTCCCACTGAATCTGTACATACTGAACACTTCAGTACAGATTGCCAATGTATGCTTTCTCTTTCCAGGTCAAGAGATTTTCGAGAACTATCTCTATAGATCTCTATTCCTATCACATAGGAAACATCTCTATCTTCCTTAAAGATAATTTCCACATTCGGATTTCCAATCTAGAACATTTCCATTTCACATCAATATGTGGAATGTGAACACGCTCCCACTAAATCACAGATCCCTTCTTTATCTTTGACATATCAGTCAAACCCTTTGACTATATCATCAAAATAAAGATCCAATTTTGAGTTGCTTGAAATCAATCACATTGATTAGTCCATTGTAACTTATAGACTTCATTTGCATTAGTGGATTTATAAACCTTATAGGCTGTGTAACGTACACATCCTGGTTTAATTCCTCATAGGAATGCGGTTTTAGTATCCATATGCCAAATGTCTTAGCCATTAAGTTGCAATCAACAAGCATCATCCTTCTCAAAATGTTATCCATGTGTCTTAACACTTAAGATTCATCTGCACTTATGGATATGATCCAATGAGTGCTACCATCAAGGTCATACCTTATGGTTCACATGGAAGTCATTTAGGATGTAATGGTTTTAAACCATAACTCAAGATTTGGTTCCTCATATTCATCTTGATAGTTGACTCATCACATGAACAACTCATCACATAGATAATTGAGGTGTATCTGTTAAAGATATAAGAACTCACAACCCTTGTGATTCTTAATTTCTTTTATTAGTGTGGGGTATTCTTTTATTAAGAAGAATTCAATTATTTGATAATCATTCTCTAACTCCTTAGAGTATGATTCCTTCTTGATTCAGACATCACCATGCCTTAATCATGAGTTCACTATGATACACTATCATAATCACTCATAAGGATCTCAAACATTTGGTCCAAGTATTTCATTCATTGATCTCATCAAGAATTAATACTTTACCAAATTTGTACTTCATTTATGATAATCTTGAACACTTCAAGATATTCATATTGGTACTTCTCTAAACACCATTTGAAGTATTAGCATTTATTCCAATAGGTATGTAAATACATCACATGTATTATACCTAATAGGATAATCACTCTCCCACTACATTAGTGAAGATTGATTAATCATGTCCAAGATATTCATGTCTCTTACTGGTTCTATAACCAAAAGAGTCTAGATTTATCCATCACATGGAAACTAGAAATGAATTTCTCATGATTAATGCTAATTAAATTGTTTGAGTTATCTATAACTTTTAGGTATCGTCTTATCTTATACATATCAAATATCACAAGATAAATAAGGCATTGCCACAAAGATCACATCTTTATAAATTGAAACATCTCTTTATTAATTGCCATCATTGTCATACAATATGCAAAAATAAAGTGTTTCTATCTATTGGCAAGTATGAAATAGAAGTTCATAACTGTATTACATGCCTTATTGGCTGAAAATAAACTAAAGTATTCCTATCTATATAGGCAACACTTGCCCCAAGTAAGAATGCTTTACACTTTACATCTTGATATCATATATCTCAAAAAGTGTTACAAGTTTATTTACATGACACCTTCAAGTAGAGGCTTCAGTCGCCTCCTTCTTCTTTTGTTCTTCCAGGTAGAGAGGACAATTCCTTTTCCAATGTCATGGCTTTTGACAATGGTGGCAATTTCCTTTCTTTGTCACGCCTCCCTTGGCCTTGAGAGATGAAGATGGCTTGGACTCCTGGCTAGCTTCAGAACCTTTCTTAGCTTTGCCCTTGCCCTTGCGCTTGGACTTGCCTTTCTTGCTCGTGATCACCATCATGGACTTAGGCTCGTCCTTCTTCATCAGTAACTCGGCTGTCCTCAACATGCCCAACAACTCTGACAGTGGCCTATCAAAGTTGTTCATGTTGTAGTTCATCACAAACTGACTGTAAGATTTTGGCAACGATTGCAGTATCACGTCAGTAGCCAACTCTTGGCTCAGTGGAAATACCAGTCTCTGCAGGTTCTCCACATACCCAATCATCTTGAGTGTGTGAGGACCAACTGGATCTCCTTCTGTCATGACGCACTTGAACAATGCCCTAGAAACATTGTACCTCTCTTGTCGTGCCTGATCTTCATACATGTTCCTGAGATGCAGAATCATCTCTATGACACCCATGTTCTCATGTTGCCTCTGCAACTCATGGTTCATTGAACATAGCATCAAGCACTTTGCATCAATGGCATCATCAAAATGCTTCTTGTAAGCATCCCTTTCTGTCTTTGGTGCATTAGGAGCGGGTTCCTCTGGAATTGGAGTATCTAGGACATAGAGCTTATGCTCTTGAGTGAGAACAATTCTCAATGTCCCATTTAGCTTGTCCTTGTCAAGGACCGATCGCAAAGAAAAGTTGTTTTTGTTTGTTGCCATTTGAATTACAAAAAGGAAAATATGCAATTTTAGTCCAAAACTCATTTTTGACTTATTTGATTGATTTGAAAGTTGGACGATATAATTAGGCCTTTAATTAATTATCGCTCCCACTATTTTACTTCAAATTTATAGCCCTCACCATCAATTCAGAAGACTGCAGCGTACAATCTTCTAGTGGGCAAGATCCTGAAATCCTCTAAGTCATGGACCAGCTTGGGCTGTCACCCACAACATAGATCTCTCAGGTAGGCAACTTTTGCCAATTGCATCATATGCAACTCTTGATAAGATGTCATCTACAACTCCTTGCAATGATCATCTCCATGCCTCAAGGCGCTAGATCCTATCTAGGTCACCTTGTTAAGTCCGACCCAAAGCAAACACGATGAACATGCACCCTGCTTAGGCAGACCCACACGTTCATCCTTCACACTTCCACGAGATAGACGGTGCACCACGCTTGGGCGTGCCCACACTTGGTCGATCAAGCTTTTCACGTGTGTCGCATTTGTAAGGCATCTAAAACTTAATATTTTAATGAGGGATTTGGTTTTATATACATATACATATCCAATCACCAAAATACATAGTACGTATCATACACATGCTATATCCCACAGAAAACATGCACAAACGATAAAAAGCGATGATTATGGCCATCCTAATGTGATTCCTCGAGCCAAGAGGAATCACGGTCATCTAGGTCTACATCACATGCAACCTATACAAGATGAACTCTATGCCTTGCCATCCGAGTAGATCAACTCATCACATGAATGATCTGTACTCTCCAGCCGATCGTCTGGGTGCCACCAGCCGATCGGTTGGCTCCTCCAACCGATCGGTTCACCTGGTCGTCGTGCATCTCGTCATGTCTGCCACCCGCTCATCTCGCTCCTCAAACCGGCCATCAACCAATTGGTTCACTCCTTGAACCGACCGTCTGGAACGTCAACTGATCGGTTCACTCCTTGAACCGACCGTTTGGGAGGTCAACTGATCGTTTCACGCCTTGAACTGATCGTTTCACGCCTTGAACCGATCGTTTCAGATGTCGTCTTGATGTCTGCCGGTCTTTGACATAACATGAAATAAAATTCTATCCTATTAATTACATTGCTTTAAAAGGAAACCCCGAGTTACATTCAGGGGGAGCAAAGGTAGGAAAAAATCTCGAATTATTTCGAGTTACATCAGGAATAAGAGAGGGAAGATCGGTGCGCAGACCAAGATGCAAGCAACCACAAACAACCACACACAGATAGGGTTTTATAGGCCATAATCACACTACACACATCCACCACAAAACTCGTTTAAGGGCGACGCGTATCGAGTGCATTAATAATACATATCATATATGTAATTAGGGATTTGAGGATTTAGGATTGGAGATGCATAAAGCCGATATTATTCGCATCGTATGGAATAATTTAAGGCGACAAACCAAAATCGATCATATCGATATTCCTAAAACATAGAGCAGTTGACGTGGCTCTGATACCACTGTTGGGTTTTAGGGGAGACAGAGAAGGCAGTGGAAACAAAAATTTCTCCCCCAACCCATACCGAGGAAACACGTCAACGTCTATATAATAGGAAAGGATGGTTTGTGGAAGCATACCTTGTCCCGAGGCTTGCTCGGCGACAATACCTCACACAATGTGCAGTCTTCAACTCCGGACTTCGACGGCGTCTGTGCAGCTCCTGGTCGCACTGGGACTGACAACTCCTACTCGAACCGGACTGTCGGATGATAGTTGTCCTCCTAAGCGGCAGTGTCCTCCCGCCTCTGTAGTAGTCCACACGGACCACCTGGAACTCCACTCTCCTTGTCCCACAAGGAAGTGGAAGGAGTCGTACCCTCCTGTTGACGTAGTAGTCGCCAACATGCTCTCCTGCCTCCTATTGCAACTGCAGTTGTCCTTCCCTTGCTGCACCTCCCTTTTGCGGGAAGCACTTGCTCGGGCTCTCTCACGGTTACAAAAACCAGAGAGAACGACAACTTGCAGAGCAACTGGTTGCACTGAGCTGTACTTTGAGAAGCCCCCAATACCCCTATATATATAGGAGAGTCATGGGACAGGGTTCTCCATCCCGGGAAATGCGGGACTAAAGTAGGAGTAGAAGGGTTCGAGAATTTTCCACAAAAAAGCAACCGGTTCGCAACTTGAAATGATCGGTTCACAACTGAACCGATCGGTTTGGCCATTGAGCCAATCGGTTGGACCTGAGCCGATCGTTTGGGGCACTCCAACCGATCAGTTGGTGCCCTGAACCGATCGGTTCATTGTCCTAATCCGGCTCAAAAAGACTTTCCTTGTTTCGTTCCCAATTGGTATCGAATACCAATGTTATTCCCAATCGAATTGGGCAATTTGAAACCAAAGGAAAATTCTTGCCGACATGACTTTTCCCAACTGGTTGGTTGCACCAGTTGAGTCGATCGGTTCAACCCTTGAACCGGTCATTTCAACCTGGGCATGAGCCGATCGGCCTGGACACTCCAGCCGACCGGTTCAACAACCTCAGCCGACCGGTTCATCACATGAACTGATCGGTTGGGAGCACAGGTTGGGCAAAATCAGTCAATTGCGATTTCAATCAATCTGATACTCCAATCAATGCGTCCAACACCTTGAACCACACGATATTGAGTCATCGACTGATTGAGTGTTTAATTGAACTACTAAACTCCTTTAGTATTCAATCTAAACATTGCTTGTGGATAAAACTCCTCTTCCAGGTTAAATCCTATGTGTGTGACCCTGCAGGTCCATTTCACGTTGGCAGTGAAAGTTCATAACACTTATGACTTCACAAGCAAAGAGCGGTGCCTAGTCACACATCAGTGCTACCCAAGTGAAAGTAGAAAGTTGGAGAACAAATTTCATCCTACAATCCGTGAATGGTGTTACAACGAATGTATAATTCCTTTGTCACTGATATCCCGAATGAACTCGAGGCATGGAACAGTCATCCTGTCAACGTTCATTCACTTCCTTGATCTCAGAGTAGACTGGAAGAGATATGTATGACATCAGTATCATATACTGATTCACACATGCGTGCACGCCTTTCTCAATCCTACTCATCAAGTGGCCATGGATATCAAACTCCCTCAGGAGGGACAAATCCCATATCTATCACTCACCCCTCAAAATCCCCATGTGTCAAAGCCACCCAATCATCACCTTTATAACAACCCATGTTTCAAGACTGTGTTTGATGATGTCAAAGTGTGCCCAACGACATGTGTTGAGTGCAGTGACTCCAGGTCTAAGAATCACACTCACCACCATCACTGTGAGTACTGACTGTGACTACCATCTCATGGTTCCATGTGTCAAACTCACGGTGGGTCTGTCCGGTACACTTATTCTCTAACAAGTACCTATGTGTTTGGTTTGATATCTCTATATCATTACTAATGAGATTCTGTCATCAACCAACACCACAATCTAGTCTTGTGTGTCAATGCTGTCTATCTACCTTCCACAATGACATCCGACTAGGGACATAACAAGAATGTACAAACTCTTAGCATCCGTATGATCTCATCGTTCAGGTCCTCAACCTGAAAGCATACGTCATTGAGTACTGTCATTCTTTAGACATTCAATTTGTTCTATCACTATCTCATATGACTGAACCAGAAAGAATTGGAAGCTCGCCTTTGATGTTTATCAAATCAATCTTAATGTATCCCACCAATCATCACATGATTGGCTCTCAGGGCATACATACCAACAGTAACACCCCTCGAAGAACATATATAAGTCAGCAGAAACAAACCCTATGTTGTCCATAACATGGGTCACTTAGCTTGGAGGAACATAAAAAAAATGATATAGATAGCAACGAGATAAATGAAACACCATACATTATTCAAAATATATTTTCATATATTGTTCTTTTGGAAGTGAAATCTAACATTATAAACTATCTCATCATTGAACTAAAATCTAATACATGAAATCTAGAACAAATCTATGTCATAAATCTTCTTTGCAGACTTGATATCAGATTTTCCAAGGTGTAGTTGGCACCCCACCAAGCTAAGTCATGGGATCTTCTACTTTAAAGCACTTACTTCAAATACCTTTGCTCTTTGATCTAGGGACATCTCATCCCATGTCCATGCAAAAACAAAGACACACATCAGTAAGCGTCACTATACATTAATAAGAACTGAAAAGTAAGCATATAAATCTGACTTGAGAGAAAATCTTGACATATAATTGATTTAAGCATTCTTGATTACATGAAACTTATAACATGAATAGTTGAGAAGTGAATATATGCATCTCTCTATGACGCCCACTTAGAGCACATGATTGTTAGGAAAGCCCATAATTGACACAAATGCCCATGATTTGGCTGTAAAAGCCCATAATTGGAACAAATGCCCATAACGACCTTTTTAGGTCCATGATTCGAGAAGCATATGGAATTTATTCAATTCCATTTATCTTGACATTAACATTAACATAAACATGAACTTAATCTTAAACTTTAATCCTTCACATGAAGGGATTTATCCCTCTTGAAACTTGAAATTTAAATCCATAAATTATTGATCATTAATCTTAATCTCTAATCTTTATGAAATGATAACCGTAACACATAAGATATAGCAAACATGAAAAAATTTATACGACGAACATGATTTGAGCATTGGACTTGAAATTTAAACCATAATCCATAAATCTTTCATAACATCCAATTCAACCAATGTACATATGTATAGTGGCATGACCCGCTTACATGGATCAAACTTGATTCTAAGATGGTCTCTCTGATCTTTGAGTCAAATCTAAGCCGACCTTCTATTGTATTGATTAGGATCTAAACCCCTATTCATACTTATTAATCATCATGAATCAATTAGCTTGTATTGATCTTAGGTTGAATTAGCAATGAATTAGGGTTAGGCTTATTGATCAACATCATTAGATTAGGAAAATTTGGTTGGTTGACTATTTTTTAAGTCACATGAAACATATGTGATACATAATTAGGGTTTCTAATAAATCATCATAATAGGAAGGAAAGTAATCATTCAAAAACCTTAAAATCAGATTCCTCTAAAAAATCCTTTTCAAAGACTATTTTTGGATAATTGTCTGATCAATGATTGAATTACTATGAATTTTCATAGAGCGGACCAATGAAAAAATGCCAAAAAGCCACGTGAGCATCACTCAAAACCATTGGATATGGCCCGACACTGAGCAGTGATAAATGTGTTTTCATCATTTTTATTTACATCTTTTAGATATCTTTTTAGGATTGTTTTGTTATTTATTTTCTTAGTTTTATAATTAATTGCATTATATTATATTTTTCTCTTTAAGTAAAATTTTAATTATATATTCTTAGATTTTTGTAGGAAATGGGATAAATATTCTTGGAGTATAATTGCACAATTTGCAACAGTCCTATAATTATTGTATGCCCGTCACCAAAAATGCCATAACTCTTGCATGCAAAGTCCAAATTGAGTGTAAAAGTATTCATTGGAAAGGAAGTTTCACTTCCTAAAAGAATATCCTATTATTTGGACCGATTTTATACTTTTTACGAGATAGAAATATGTTTGAAATCACTGTTGAGGGAATCTACATTGAAGAGAGTTACATGGTCAAGACAATTAAAGCCTATCAAATTTCTATTGACCAGATTTAGAAAATTGAAAAGGATGGTTACCTCTCTCCCCCACCTCTTTTTTTGAGTAGACTACCCCCTCCTTCTCCTATAGAAGGAGGGGCACTTACTCCTCCCAAGATCATCTTTTGTATCATCTTTGTATGAGATTTCTGAGCAATCTTCTTGTGTTCTTATGTTATTGTGTTCTTTCCATCAATAAAGATTAGTTTTTGCAAGCTAAGTGTTTACTTCAGTTGTTGTTCTTTTACTTTTCTCATTTAGATCTAGTTTCTTCATCCTCTTATTCTTCCGTGGACTGGATCAAGGGATTAAGCATCGGCCATTTCATTGACTCTAGCCTAAGGAACTATCCTTTAGTAAGACTAGACTATGGCTAGAACTCTTCTTCCCTCTGTCTCCCTTTTCTCCAGAAGAATGAATGAGTAGTTCTCTATAGAGGCAAGGGGAATAACCCCTTATACATGGCTTTATAACCTTTTCTTTAAAAATGATTCTAGATGGCTTTTGGGTTTGATAACTAATTGATCTATCAAAGTAATTAATTGGTTTGATCAAAAGTTAATCCAGATGGATATGACCGTGGAAATTCAGATTCAGAACAACAAACCCAATCACATAGAAGTTTTGAAATGACCGTGGATCTTATTCTTTTAGGATGTTGAAATAAGAAGCATGAGAACCAGGATCAATGGAGTCCGTCTTTTGTGGATTTTTATAAATTCACTTGCCTTCATCGAATCCGTCATTTTTAAGGATTAGTCTGTTTTTTCCTAGGATAAGGTGGTGAAAACCCCTAAATCCTCGATTCCCATCTCTTGATTTAATCACCATTTGCTTTTGCTTTCTTTAATATTTAGTCTTTTCATTCATAATAGTTTTCTTGTGCTAACAACAATCTTGATTTTCCTTGTGACAGGGCAAATATATATTCTTGTTAAGTGCATTTTCATTCCTGCATTTCTTTCTTAAGTGTCAATCATCAACCCCCAAACTCAAATTTAATTTCTATTCCAAATCTGAATATACTAAAAATAAATAATAAGTTCTTCAAACAATTGGGTTTAGATTTAACAATCTTAATAAAGTTGTCATGTGGGATCGACCCTTTCTATACTAGCCTTAATCAGAAAGTTGAAAAATGATTAAACTCTAGGTTAATTATCTTAGTGATTGTAAGTGCACTTCGATGCATTAACAATTTGGAGTCATTGCCGAGGACAACAGATTGTTTTCTCGAACCCCAACAATTTTGAAATTTTTATTTTTTTATTTTTTATGCCTTCCTAGTATCATTCCGGAAGTTCTACTCTTCTTTCTACCAATTTTCCATTCCGGAAGTCTATTATTTCTGCACACGATTAACTGCTTATTCCAGCAAAAAAAAATTAAAGTAGTTTTTTTTCATTTTTTATGCCTTCCAAGTAACATTTCGGAAGTGCTACTCCTCATTCTATCGAGTTTCCATTCCGACAATACATTTTTGTTCTGCAAATGCGCTAGTTTGTAAGAAAATGTAATTTTAGTTAGGTTTGCAAATTTTAACCTTGTGTCATAATCCTTTAGATTTTTTTGTTGTAATTTATGGTCTTGTACAAATCTTTAGTTCTCTTTTGAATTGTAAAAAAAACCTTTTCAAATGGAGTGGTTAACAAATTATAGCTCACAAAACTGATCGAATGGTTATAACAACCATCCATCAACATATTGTCCTAATGTGCCCCCTGATTATGGTAGCACCTTATATAATCTTGAGTCTTCCTATCCTAGTAGTTATGATGAAAATCCTAACCCAAACTCTTTTGATAACCATTATCAGGAACCTTTCTATCCATATTCTAATCGGGGGTATGACCAACAAAATTTTGGGGAATATAGATCTGATTTTGAAACCCAAAAGCAACTAGCTACCAGGGCCACCTGGACACCCTCTTCTTCCCTCCATCTTGGATATAATTTTTGCTCGAGACGAGAAAAAGTTTAAGTTTGGGGTGGAGGTGGGTGGTACATACTCCTTCCACCCACTCTATCTTACTTTTTTGCAAATTCTCATCATGTTATATGCTTTAGTTTTAATTTTTCAAAAATTTTCTAAAAATTTCGATTTCTAGTTTGGCCTTTATCTAGTCGGCCAGTTTGAATAAATGTTTATCATTTTACCCCCTTGAATTTCGAAAATTTTCTTACAAAATCTATTACAAATTGCCATGTCTGAAACCACCATGTCACCTAGGACCCCTAAATAACATCAATCCTTGGAAAAGTTGGCAAGTCATAAGGAATCGATTAGAACCAAGCATAATGTTTCCCTATAATTAAGAAATGAATTATCTTGTTATTAATGTTGTATGCTGTGATTTATAGGATAATTAAACTAGAGCACTGACACTCTCTGATAAATATATATGAAAAAAAATGTTGGAAGTTATAAGCACATGAACATCTCTTCCATCCCCCATTTTTTTTCTTCTAAAAAAGAGAAGCAATGAATCACCACCGGACAAAAATCAAGTCTGGGGTGGCGTGCTTCCCAAAATGAAAAC
The DNA here is from genome assembly GCA_963693085.1 of Alisma plantago-aquatica. Lineage (NCBI taxonomy): Eukaryota > Viridiplantae > Streptophyta > Magnoliopsida > Alismatales > Alismataceae > Alisma > Alisma plantago-aquatica. The sequence continues at coordinate 215,411,604 of OY856412.1, forward strand.
CCCATACCCCATAAAGGGGCATACCATCAAACGATGCAAAAAGTACACATGAAAAAATATTGTGACCAATGTAGCCACAACTCCATAAATTCATATCCCGAGTCGAATAGAGGAGGGGCCGATATTTTTTCATCACTTCATTCTTTATTTTCACACCCCCCAAAATTCATCATGTTCTTGTGAAACAAATTTCCAAACAAATAATAAAAATTGAGAGTGTCAAAGAAAAAGTAAGATGAAGCCTATTCTTCTACAAATTCTTATTTTAGAAGCTACATTTGACATTTATTTTGATAGGGAATATATAATTTTATGCTATGTGGTTCTATGAGATTGAGTCACTTGGCAAAAATTTGGAGGTGAGGACTATAGTGATGTTATTAAGGTGAGGATGGAATTTTGGAAGTATGAATTGGAGTTTATTTGTAATCTAATTTTCTTGAGGACAAGCAAGGATTCTAGTCCGAGATATTTTGATAAATGTGTTTTCATCATTTTTATTTACATCTTTTAGATATCTTTTAAGGATTGTTTTGTTATTTATTTTCTTAGTTTTATAATTAATTGCATTATATTATATTATTATATTTAAGTTAAATTTTAATTATATTTTCTGTATTTTTGTAGGAAATGAAATAAATATTCTTGGAGTATAATTGCACAATTTGCAGCAGTCCTGTAATTATTGTATACCTGTCATCAAAAGTGACATAACTCTTGCATCCAAGTCCAAATGGAGTGTACACATATTCATTGGAAAGGAAATTTAATTTACTAAAAGAATATACTATTATTTGGACATATTTTATGATTTTTATTGGAGAGAAATACGTTCGAAATCACTTCTGTGGGAATCTGCATTGAAGAGAGTTACATGATCAAGATAGTTAAAGCCAATCAGATTTCTATTGACCAGATCTAGAAAATTCAAAATGACAACTCCCTGTCTTTTTTTTTGAGTAGCGTACCCACTCCTTCTCCTATAAAAAGATGGGAACTTCTTCCTCCCAAGACCATCTTTTGTATCATCTTTGTACGAGATTTCTGAGCAATCTTCTTGTGTTCTTATGTTATTGTGTTCTTTTCCATCAATAAAGATTAGTTTTTGCAAGCTCAGTGTTTTCTTAATGCACCATCGATTACTCGGGAAAGAAAAGGAGGTGGAGGCGGGGTCAAGTTCTCTAGTGAAGGCATGTCGAGAAGACTGAGGTGCTCAGGGAACAAGGGGTCAAAATTGGAAGGAGTGGAGCATTGGTTTGGGTCTCGCGACCATTTAGGAACTCTTATAAATAGGTGTACGAGCGGGTACCGTCATCTGTAAGCCCATGGTGGAGAGGAGAGTCTAGCCCTAAAAGGGGGTTTCCTCGATAGGATAGGAAACCCCACAAAATTTGGGATGTGTAAGATGGCATGGTGGTCAAGACTCCATCAGTGAAGATATTTTAGAAAATGAGGCACTGTGGAGAAAAAATTGTGTCAGAGAAGGTCTTGTGACCTATTTGCTCATCATCGGTCTCCTATTCAAGGTAGGAGACGGTTCTCCATCCCCATGATGGTCATCCAACGGTCGGGAGAGAGTCTGCATAAAACAGAATGCATGACAAGATGAAAATCAATAAAAACTTTAGGTTGAATGCAGGTATAAATGATATTTCGATCAAAGTTGATTAATAACCATATGTAAACTTTCCAAAATCATTAAGGTGATCAAATAAAGTCCAATTGACTTCATAATTTAACCATAGGTTATTTAATGGGTCTAGAATCTCTTTATCAATTTAGATTTTGGTTTTTCCCAAGTTTTGTCCAAAGTTTCCACAGAGGTCATTAAGCTTGATTTTATGTATTTAATTAATTAGATAAGTGGAAATTACTTTCCTTTGTGAGACTTTGAGTCCAAAATAGAGATGAACATTAGTTGTCGCTGAAAAATTAATCACATAATTTTACGCCTATTTGAAAAACTATCATTGAGGATAGAGAAAAAGAGAATTCATACCTACTTTCCCCTTATATTACATTCATAAAAAGTAGGAGAAAAATTTCTTGGTCAAGGAATCTAGTCCATGATTATATTTTCAAATTCAAAGCCTTTTCTCTTCCTCTTTTAATTCCTTTCAAGAATTCTTCAAGAATAGGGGAGAGAGAATGTGAGAGGATAATGCTAGTTTTCCTTTAATGTATAAAGGATTAATTTAATCATAAAGAAATTAAAGGAAGCACATTTAATTTTCTTTTTATACCAAACTACATGTAAAGGATTCAATATTTGGGTAGCTTGCATTTAATGTCCAATTTTTAATTTTTTTGGTTGGAAATTTGCTATTAAGACGATAAATTTATTTTATTCAAATTTGGGATGTTCCAAAAGCAATAACATGGTGATTTGGATGAGCCCTAGGAAATATCCCTATTAGGATGACTAGACTAGGATCCATGAATACCAGGACCAATGGGTTCACAGAGAGTTCATCTTTTGTGATCATTTACAAATGTTTTACATGCCTTCTTTTATCTAGCCTATTGTATGATTTTTTCGATCTAGTTTTCATGTTGTCTATGGTGGTGAAACCCCTAAGCCTCGACGTATTTTTCCTCTGATTCAACTAGTTTCTTTAGTCACTTGCTTTCAATTATCTCCTTTCATTACTAGTAATTTATTTCTTACTCTTAGATAATCCTTCTCTTTTGTTCTAACCATAGATCTTTTTATCTTGTCCTTAGTGTAACTTTTTGTAATTGTTACTAGAATTACTTTTATTTCCTTGCAATTTTAAATTATTTCTCTACTATAATAAAACAACCATCAAAGTCCAAAATTTACTTTCTGCATCTTTTTAAAGAGTTTGGGTAGAAATTCAAATCTTAAAAATGTTTCTTGTGGATTGACCATTTCTATACTAATAAATCACCTTAATGAGTTGTTTTGAGGTTAAAAAGGATAAACTCTAGGATTAACCACCAAGGTTTTGTTGTGAAATGACATGCATCAAAATGCCACCGTTGTCAGGGATACCATATTGTTTTTTGAACCCCAAATTTTTTTGACAAAACTTTCTTCTTCTTCTTGTTTTGCCTTTTGAGTACCATTCCGGAAGTGCTAAGTCATGTTTATATTAAGTTTCCATTCCAACAATACATCTCTCTTTGCAATTGCTTATATATATTTCATCATAACTATGCATGTGACACCCGTCGAATGTTGATTCTATGCCTCTAGTTTTTTACCCTGAGATAGAGAAAACCTTCCACCGTAGAAACTAAACAAACCCTATTAGGATGGATCAGGAAGAAGTAAATCACATAGTTGCATAGGCACTTACTGTCCAACAAGAGGTCTTCATGGTTGAACAAGTAGCTTTGCTAGAGGCTGTTAGGGATGAACAAGTGACCCTATGAGAGGCCTTATCGGAAGAACAAGCGGCCAGAGATACCACTCTTTGAGAGGAAGAGAGGCAAAAACAACTTAAGGATTTATCTATCCCAAAAACCATCTACAATCAACATCCTATTACACTACCTGATATCATTACCCCACAGTTTAAGATCCGTACTCAATGGGTCACTATGCAACAAACCAATCCCTTCTTGGGAAACAAGGATGAATGTTGTCAAACTATGTTCTTTAACTAAGATCTAAGGCATTTCTGGGGATGCCATACACCTTAGGCTCTTCAGGTACTCCCTTACTGGTCAAGCCAACAGTTGGTACAATGCTTTTGAAGGGAATTGACACATCACCACTTGAGATGCACTTCAAACCAAAATTTTGGAGAAATTTTATCCCCCGTCCCTCACCTATGAAATTTGGGGCCAAATAACTATGTTTTTCATAGTCCTAGGTGAAACCCTAGGAGAAGATTGGGAAATGTTTAAAGAAATCCTCCGTAGATGTCCACACCATGATATTTCCTAATCCTAAATGAGTGAAATATTTTATCGAGGTGTCGACAATAATATGAAAAAGCTTCTTAATTCCTCAAATGAAGTAAATTTCATGTTTCAACACCTTGAAAGCACTTAGGGAGTTGTCAATTGCACTTTTGAAACCCACGCCTGACATGGAACAAATGGGGTACTCAAGGTGGATAAGGCTGAGGAGAACTCTTATATTAAAAACATTACCGAAAGCCTCAATCTTTTTTTTTTGAGGAAGGACGGGAAGCCCTATGATTGGGACTCCCCGTCATCTATTAGCTAAATCACTAATTACAAAAGGCATAAAGTTTGAACGAAAATGCTGAGAAAAGGAAAACCTATCTACTTGGCCCCTACGTGCAACATTTGCTACCTCGTGGGCAACCTTGTTACAACTACGACTAATAAAACTAAATCTACAGAAGGAAAATAAATTCTTCAGGTGGATAACATCTTCAACCATGGAGCCAATGTAGTCTTTCCCGCGACAGCTGCTGTTGCATGCATGTATGATTGTCTTGGCGTCTGATTCAACTTCTATTCTGTCCAAACCTTTCTCTTTTGCCCATGTCATCGCTTCCCTAATCTCCATGGCTTCCTTCAGAGCTATATCACCCCCGGTCATCACCCTTGCCCCCATCATCCCTATGACTGCTCCTCCTTCATCCCTGGCCACAGCTCCCAGTCCCGCCGACCCTTCCTCCCCACACGATGCATCCACGTTGATCTTCACTTTACCATGCTCTGGTCGCCTCCAGCTATTCACCCCGGCACTACTGGACATTCCCGTAGTGTCCCCGCCCCTCTGCTGGTCCCGCACGTCAGCATGGCCTATGGTGTTGCTGCCGCTCCCACCCTCAGCTCGGCCTGCATTGCTGCCGTCCTTCCCGCCTCCGTCCATGTCACTTCTAACCCAGCTCATAGCACACCGAAACAGCACGCCCATGTTGACAGTTCCCGACTGGAAAACGCGCATGCACCGTCCACGCCATATAGTCGTCATTGCTGCCACTACTACCTTCCTCTCTTCCAGCGTCATATCCTGCAAAGCAGCCTCCATAGTTGTTTGAAGCTCACCATCCTTCCTGTCTTCAATCCATTGCCGGATCTCCCTTGAAGTTTGGTCCCATACCACCGTTGCATTCGGACACCTGAATAACATGTGGGGAATCCTCTCCTTTTCGGACATACAAAGAGTGCATGTACCGTCTTCTGTACAGTGATGGTCAAAAAGTCTTCCCCTAGTCGCAAGCCGCCCCCCCCTGTGCATATTCTCCACAAGAAGTGAGCCGTCTTTGGACTCCAACCATCCTTCCATACCCTCCTCCATATCCCGTCTCCTACCCGGTCATTGTACCTCCGAGCTTCCTCCACCCCAAGCAAACCCATCCAGTATGATGACCTAATAGTAAAATCCCCATTCTTAGATGACCACCACATCAACGAATCCTTGGGCTTCCTACAACTGATCGGAATTGCACATATTTTATTTGCAATGCTGTCCATTACACATTCCCGCACCTTATTCTCATCCCATCTTGTCCCGTCCTCCGACATGAGCTCCCTCACTTTGTAGTACTCCGGGCTACCTTCATGTTTGAACCTTCCAAGCGTATCCCCTTCCTTCGGAACCCACCTGTCGTCCCATATATCTATGTCACATCCGTCCCCCACCCTCCATTGGACCCCCTCCTTCAACACTACCTTCGCACCCCATAAACTCCTCCACACATGGCTCGGGTCATACCCCATCCTCGCCTCCCAAAACGACGTCCTTGGGAAGTATCTCGCTTGGAGCACCTTCGTGACTAGAGCCTCCGGGTGGCAAACTATCCTCCATGCTTGTCATGCTAGAAGGGCTTGATTAAAGGTATGAAAATCTCTAAAACCAAGCCCTCCTTTCCATTTTGGTTTTGCAGAGCTTCTCCCAACTCATCCATGAGAGCTTCCTCTCCTTCTCCTTTTCTCCCCACCAGAATCTCACCACCATACGCTATATATCCTCCATAGTACCCACAGGAAGTTGAAAAACACTCATAACATAGGTGGGAATCGCTTGTGCCACCGCCTTGATGAGGACCTCCCTTCCTGCTTTTCACAATAGTTTCTCGGACCAGCCCTGGAGCTTTCTCCATATCCTTTCTTTTATGAAGCTGAAAACCTGCTTCTTTGACCTGCCCACCATTGTAGGAAGACCAAGATAGCAAGCATGTCAATCCACAACACGTACTCCCAAGAGAGCCCGCAACTCCTCTCTTCTACTGCCTTGTACCCCTTTTCTGAAAACAACCTCTGTCTTTAAAAAATTTATCTTCTGACCAGATGCCTGTTCGTACTGGCTGATAATTTTAGCTATCTTCCGACATTCTGCAGTGGTTGCTCTAGCAAAAAGAATACTATCATTTGCAAAGAAAAGATGTGAGATACATGGGGCTCCCCTACACGTTTTGATTCCATGTAGTTGGGAGTCTTGGACAGCAGTGCTAATCAAAGTGGAAAAAGCTTCAGCACATAAAATGAAAAGGTAGGGGGAAAGAGGGTCACCCTGGCGAAGTCCGCGTGCAGGTCTCATGCTCTTGGTCCTATCTCCATTCACGGCAAAGGTATGCTGGACAGAAGAGATACACTCCTGGATCTTGTCTCTCCATTTACTCCCAAATCCCATCTTCTTCATGACAACATCAAGAAAGCTCCACTCGACTCGATCATAGGCTTTGGACATATCAAGTTTCAAGGCTAGGCTTCCCTTTTTCTTTCCTTTATCTCTCTTCATATTGTGAAAAATCTCATAGGCTATGATGGCATTGTCAGTAATCATTCTCCCTGGGATGAAGGCGCTTTGATTTTCAGAAACAATACTATTCATGAGAGGCTTTAATCTATTAGTCAACACCTTGGAGGCAATCTTATACACCACATTACACAGACTAATCGGCCTGTATACGCCCACTGTTTTCGGCTTTTTAGTCTTTGGGATCAGCACCACTAGAGTATCATTTACCGCCATCAAGTCTCTTTCTCCCTTCCACCACCCCTTGATGTAGCTTGCAACGTCCTTGCCCACCACTCCCCAGAACTTTTGATAAAACATCGCCTTCATACCATCTGGTCCCGGTGCTTTATTGGGATGCATCTGTTCCAGCGCCGCCCGGATTTCCTCATCGGTAATGTCTCTTTCAAGCTCCTCTACCTGGTCTCCAGAAATAACTTCTCGAATCCCCTTGATTGCCTCCTCAAAACCCGAAGGGTTGCACGACTGAAACAGCTGGGTGAAGTAATCAACAATGATGTTGCGGATATCCCCTTCATGGTGTCTCATCCGACCCTCCTCATCCTCAAGCCCCTCAATCCAGTTCCGCCGTCTCCTATTAGTAGCTTTCTGGTGAAAATAAGCAGTGTTCCTTTCCCCCTCTTTCAGTTCCTTCACCCTCGCCCTGGGAGCCCAGTACTCTTCATTTCTTTGCAGCCAATATTGCAGCTCCCTTGACTTTTCCTTCGCTTCCATAAGATTTGTATGGTCTGGGTGAAGCGCATGAAGTCTTTTCAGCTCATCTTCCAGCTCTTTGGTTTTCTTTTGCCTATTCCCGAACTTCTCAGCAGCCGACGCTCTCAACTTGTCTTTGCATAAAATAAGCTTTGTATTCAGATCAGTCCCTCCTCCATACTCCCACGCCCCTTTAATAATATTGGCACATTCATCTTCATTCGCCCACATGGGCTCAAACCTGAAAAAACCACTTCCTCTACTCTTCTTATTGCCTTTGTTTTCAGCTTTCAAGATAATAAGTGCATGGTCCGACTCATAGATGAGAAGATGAAAAACTCTACAAAATTTATACATATTTCTCCACTCGAGTTCCGGAAGGAATCTGTCTAGCCTTTCTTTTACTAGTGTTCTTTCCGTCAGCCCCCTTTTCCACGTGAACATGTTGCCTTCAAATCCCACATCAATCAAGTTACATTCATCAATAACATCTCTGAAGTTCTGGATAAACTTTTCATCCTTAGGTGGACCCCCTTCCTTTTCTTCATTTGAAACAATTTCATTGAAGTCCCCGAAGAAAATGGCCGGTTCAGTCGCCTCATTTTTCAGTCTCCTCATAAGCTCCCAGGTCTTTGTTTTGTTCTGTTGATCCGCCCAGCCATAGATCCCAATAGCTCTCCAAGAAAAATCCGCTGACCCATTTTTAATCAAAGCCGAGACATGCTTGTTTGAGTAGCTCAAAATATCCACATCCAAGTCCTTCCACCAGAAACCAAGGCCCCCGTCCCTCCCCATACGAGAAATACAAATCCCTTCAGAAAAACCACAACTCCTTTTAACATCTTCAAGCTGTTTGTCAAACATCATAGTTTCCATGACGAAAACTATATTTGGGCGCTCCCTCCAGACCCAGGCCCAGAGGGCTTTGGACGTGTCAGGGTCACCCAACCCTTGACAGTTCCAGCTAAATATTTTCATTGTCCTTCGCGGGACTGGTCACCACCAGTCGCCGCTACTTGGGTTATCACACCCTCTATCATCCCGAACCTGCTTTCGTCACTTGTCCTCTGTCTTTTGTCTCCTGTCGGCTGCAACACCTGTTCATCTAACTCCATGTCACAAATGTCCTCGCTTCTGTCCCGTTTCCCTATTGCACTTTCCCATACTACCTCCTCCTCTGGAATACCCAACCTAGCACCCCGACTCATTTTATACACCCATGGCTTATGTTTCTGCTTCCCCTGACCCAGCTTAGTTCCTTGCTTCCTCCTTGTTCCTGCTTCTTTCCGCCTTTGTGCATGTGTGATGGCCCTTCTCTCGCCTTTATTTTGAGCCTGGTACTCCTCCACCCCTGGCTGTATTGCAACTGAAGCTCAGCTATGTCTTCCTCACGTCCATGCATGCTTCCATCATCATTGACCGTTGACTTGTTATTCTGTGTTGCAGACCCACCAATGTGATCCGCCCTCATGCTGCTTGCCTGTTTCTGATCTCTGATTACGTAGCTTTGGTCTTCCTTATTTCCACGATCCTCTTGCTGCTCCCTCACCTCCCCTTCCATCGGCGCCGTCTCCTGTAGTTTCTCAATGTGTCGCAGCCCTAACAGCTCCTCCATCGTGATCTTCAGAGTTCTTGCACCTCTCGACGCCCCTGGCGGCGCCCGCACACCATATGCTTCTCCCCAATACCCCTGAACGCCCCCGTCGTCGTTGGTGACGATGTCCAAACTACCGCCAGCACCCTCACCCGCCTGACCCCCTTCATCATTCCCCTCCGGACCTGCTCGAGCGCTCCCCTTTCTCCCCACAACAACCCTGTCTCCGCACTCCCTCCGCTCAACTTCTCCCTCGCCACTTCCACCCGACTCCCCGTTCTTTGCCCCCGTAGAGCTAGCACTGTCGTTAATCGCCCCCGACCTCCTTTGAAAGTAAGAGTATTTTTCGCTCCCCTCCCCCCCGGCCTGCTCTCCGCTTGCCGGCGCTGCTTCCATGGGGAAGCCCTCATCCAATTTCCCCATTGATTTTGTCTATCCTCGTCCTCGCCATAATCTTGGCAGTCTTTGTCGATGTGTCCAAGGCACCCACACACAAAACAGAACGTCGACAAACGCTCATACTTGATCTAAACCTCGACGATCTTCCCGCTCTCTACCCTGATCTTCAGGGATCGTTTTAGGGGCTTTGTGACGTCCACAGCTATCCAGACTCGTAGATACGAGTCCCATCCCAGGCAGTCTCTATCAGTATCCAACACCTCGCCGATCCGAGCCGCAATTTTCCTGATGGTGGCCTCCGCCCAGTACCCTAGAGGGACACCATAAAGACGAACCCAAAACGGTGCACTATCAATCTGCAGCCTGCCTGGCTGCTCCTCCTTGTCGATCTCCTTGAAAAGAAGCAAGTATCCATCAAAGTTCCATGGCACCCCTTCCATCACCCGCTGTCTGTCCGCCCAATGGGTGAATTGCATCACAAAGGCTCCACCCTCGAGTTGCTTGAACTCCACTGTTTCCTGGAGACTCCACGCCTGTGCCATCATTCTCTCCATCGCTCAGAAATTAAATGATCTGTCTGTCAGTAGTCTACCCACCAGCGCCAAGGCTGTGTGGTCTTCTGCCTCCTCTCCCTTCCCCTTCGCCTGCACGTTGATGGAATCATCCTCTTTCTCTGTCAGACGCAACCCAGCATACCTCTCTGCCAGTTCTGCCGCCATGATGAGACGGAACCAAGAGCAAGACCCGCTCGCTTGAACCTACAAGGGAAAACCCTAATCTAAGGGAGGAGGACGCTCGCGCCCGCTAGCCCTAATCGCCAGAGCGACAGGGACGCAGACGGAATGGGATTAACTTAGTTAGTGGTCAAAAGCCTCAGTCTTATTGCCTTGAAGCAAGATCACTTACAAACCTCTTTTAGTTCCTATGAATGGAACCAACAACCCCGTCAAGTTAAGGCTACAGATTCCATCTACAAGATTTTCCAAGGGTATAATAATTCTACCCTTCAATGCCAATATTTCTATAATGCCCACATACAACCAGAGGTCAGATAATAGATGGAGGACCTCAAATCCATTCATAGCATTCTAGGTCAAGCATATTACAACCCAAACAAAATCCAAAACCACCCTAGATTTTAGTATGGGAACCCTCGAGTATGGGAAATTCTTCACAACTTCCTCCTCAACAAAGACCCCCTCACCCCAGACAACTAACCACCCACCACCATGATTCCCATCCAAAAACAATCAGAGAAACTTTAGGAATCAAGGGAACTATAGGGGTGACTATCAAAATTGTGGGCCATACCAAGGGCAACAATACTAAATCTGAGCCTACCACTGCCACAATTACAACAGAATTCCCCCACTCCCACTCAAATAGTGAGAGAATATCCACCCTAGAACAATTCATCCTCACCCAACAAGCCCACCAAAGAGAAACTGATGCTCAATTGGACAAACTCATTGCCTAACAGAAACCCCATGCGGATACCTTTGCGGGTCAACCTGAAAATAACCCAAAACATCCTAAACAACTCAAGGTTATCTCCACCCATTCAGGAAAGAATCATACCCCTACCCTCCTATAGAGAAAATACCCATCGTACCTATGGGATTTGAGGATGAAGACATTGTGATAATTGAAACTCCACCTTCATCAAAACCTACCATTCCCACTCTTGTGGTTCCTCCAGTGGAGATTATCGAGCCATAAATCCCTATTTACAAACCTTGTATACCATACCAAGTCCGCCTAAAGCAAATTGGGCTTGATACTTATTTCTTGAAATTTAGGGATGCCATGAAAAATTTACATGTGGATATTCCTTTCTTAGATGCTCTAGCTGTTATGCCTGCCTGGTCCAAACTTTATTGACTAGGAAATATGCATCCAAAGAGAATGAGACAATGGTGCTTGCTAGAACCACCTCAGATATCATTCAAAGAAAAATTCCTAAAAAGAAGAAAGATCCTAGTTCCTCTGGGATTGGGTGCTATCTAGGTGATAGTGCATGTAGGAAAGGCCTTGCAAATTTGGGTGATAATATCTCTATTATGCCCTATAGTCTTTGCAGGAGGTTATGATTTGTTTACATGCTTCCTATTGCCATGACCATATAGTTGGAAAATTCATCCATGACAAATCCAATGAGTATCATTGAATACTTGTAAGGATTGGGAAATACACTTATGTCCCGTGTGACTTTGTAATAACAGACATAAAAAAATATTTACACCACCCCATCATTTTCAGACATCCCTTTTTGGCCACTACCCAGACTGTGATTGATGTTGAGGACGAGACCATCTTTCTGGGCCTTAGAAAACATACCCTGCAATTTAGGGTATTTGAAACTATGCGAGGACCAAGCCTCCAGGAAGAGGTTTGTATTCTTGATTGCATTGAGAAGTTGTATCACTTAAGACAAGAATGAGAGTTAGTTGAGGACCCCCATCTAACCGCTCTCATGGCCCCTATTGAATGTGGATTTGTGGATGACCAATTGAAGAAATATAAAGCTCATATAGACACCTTTGAGGAGACCCATGAAGAAGAATTTGAGGACCGCAAAATAATCTCTCTCATGGAAGAAAATCTAAACCCCCAAGGCACCTAAGATGAAACCCCTCCCGGAAGGACTTACATATGTTTTCCTTGTTGAGAATCAAATCTATCATGTTATCTTAAACTTCGATCTTACCCACAAATGAGAATCCAACCTCATGACTGAGCTTAAGAAGAGGAGATACGCCCTAGGATATAAAATGGCTGATTTTAGGGGATAAATCAAGCTATTGGCATGCATAAAATTCCTATGGTAGAAGGATACAAGCCATCTCGAGATCCTCAAATGAATGAATCCAAACATGAAGGAGGTTGTGTGCATAGGGGTTATCAAACTATTGACTGTTGGAATTATCTACCCTATCTCCAATTCACTGTGGGTTAGTGATGCACTATATAATTTGTCATTTTCACAAGCATTTAGTGTAGAATTTTGTACATTTATTGTTCATTTTCATATTAATTTGTGTAGTATTTACTATCATTAGCCTTTGATACTTAATGGCATCAAATATATGTAATTTTAATGTTTCCAAATGATTTAAAATATTTTGAGAGCTTATGTTTGGTTTTTGTGTATTTTAGGTAAATTTACAAGAATCTACACAGCTCAACACTACGACTTTACTGTCAATGGTACCAACAGATGCTCAATTTGGAACATAGAAAAATTGAGAAGACTCGGTAATACCGACTCCAAAGTCAGTACTACCGACAACATCACATGGATGAATTGAAATTTTGCAAGGAATCCTCGTACTATCAATTCCAAGCTCAGTAGTACCAACAACTTAACAGGCAATCACAGCTATCAAATGCATCACTACTACTGACACCCAGTCAGTAGTACTAACATGACATGATCAGGCAGATCTTAAAATTAAGTCTAATTTGACAGTCGGCAATTAATGACGTCCTAAGTCACTTGTATAACTTAGGGGGATTTTGGCCAGACCTAACTATTTCATTCTACTCTATTGGATGACAGCTGAAAGAAAGGAGAAGAGAAATCAGATAAGAAGGTCACATTCCATGAGATTTGGGAACCTCCAGAGGATGGATTTGCATTCGGAAGGTAGGAAATCATCACGTTTTCCAGAGGAGATCATTTGAACCATCATCTATAGGGTTCTTTTATTTTTCTAAATGTTTCCCACATTTTTTTTCTCTCCCCTATACTTGACAATGGAAACCATGCAGGGCTAAACCCTTTATTCCTTAGGACCACAGAGTAGCTCAGTTATGCATTCTAATTGAATTTTATGCATTAATACATCAATTTCTCTTAATTTCTAGACTTATTTCTATGATATTGTCATAAACTATCCATGCTTGACCACCATAGATAGTTAATTAGACCTTTAATTACTTTGTAAAAGGGAATTAGTGGTTGACGAATTTTTATAAATACATGTTTTATATCACCCTTTGAGAAAGGTGACTTACAAATGTAAAGAGATTACCCATAGTTTTTGATATTTTACCTAACTAATAAAACAAGTATTAGATTAGGTAGTGAATTACACTATGAGAGCAGGTAACTCTTTCTACAGGTCTTTTAGTGTTGGGTTAGAAAAAACGTTTATTAATGTTATGATGTTAATTGCAATGTTAAACCATAATCCTAAGGTATTCACTCCAATTGAGACCAAAAACCAGTAACTTTAGATTTATTTTCTACTTTAGATAATTAAACCCTCAACCAAGTTTTCATCAGCCTAATTGCATTATAGTTAGTAGTAGTTTTTGGATTGATGTTTCCCTGAGTTCAACATCCATGCCTCTTAAGGCCTAAGTTACATTGATACATACACTTGTGTTTGACATGTAGTTTACTCGTATCAAGTTTTTGGTTCCATTGCCGGGGAAACGAAAAATCCAACACTACGAGTGTTGTGATCATCCACTCTAGGCCACACATTTTATTTTCTTTTCATTCTTTTAAAGCTAAATTTCAAATATCAGTTACTGAAACATTAGTATCTATTCTCACATCAATTTTAACTATTTTAATGTATGGTGCAAACAAGAAGAAATGATTACAAAGCCTCATCACCATAGAGTTCCTTTCTAGAGGATTTCCTATGTAGATCATAGGAATATTGTGGGTCTGCACCTCGATTGTTTCATACTCCACCACCTAACACATAATCACCTAGAATTTCAACACCTCCACCAGAAAAACCAGAGCCTGCTGAGATGGCAGAACCAGAAGAAGATCAGACTATTTGGGAGAAGATCAAGGCATCTTCTCAATAACTCAGCTAGGGCTAATAAAAGAGAAGCAATAAATGCAGACATATACAAGATTGATCCAAGATTGGTGGCATTGGTCAGTTCACAATCTTTTCATGGCCATAGAACAGAAGACCCAATGATGCACATAAGCAATTTTGTGGAAAGCTGTGATATGGTAAAGATAGACATAGTAACAACTACTGTGAACTAAGTAAAATGTTTCTCATTATCATTGGCAGATAATGCTAAGTATTGATTCTACAACCTTCTGCCTGAGTCGATTGAAACATGGGACCAGATGATTGACACTTTCTTTGTGCACACTTCCCACCTCAGAAGACAAATGAGCTTGTCAGGAAGACATACAATTTCAAGAATTAGGTTGAAGAATCCTACTCTCAAGCATGGGAGAGGTACCAAAATATGCTGAGGAAGGTCCCTCATCATGGGATTGATCTATATGGTTAGGTAAAGATTTTCTATATAGGTTGCATCAAGGGGAAAGGACCACATTGGACAGTTTAGGAACAAGATTCTTCCTCAATAGCAAGTCATCTAGGTGTCATGATATCCAGAAGAATATGTCTAAAAACTAGTCTTGGGGAGAAGAAAGTGAACGCCCAACAACTACTAAAAGTGTTGGGGAGTCCAATGTGATATTGACATTGAATGAAAAGTTGGACTTGATTGCTAAGAAATTATGTGGCAAGGATGGAAGTTCTTCTGGGGGAAAAGATGAAGAGTTCATGTTTGCACATCAAAAAAATTATAGGGGAAATGACTATTCCTAAAGGAAAGACCCAAAGTTCTCCTGGAAGGACCCCAATAATTTTCAATAGGATCCATGACAAGCACAACATCAAGCAAATACACAACAATATGACATGGGCCCCAGTAAGATAGACCACATTGAATTCTAGGAAAGTTGGTCAATCAGAATGAAATGATCATTGGTCAGACTTAGAGGGAACTATAGAACCAAGGAGTGCATATTCACATCATAGAAAATAAGCTTTCTCAGTTAGCAGTAGAGGTGACCTCCATAAAGAAGCCCATTCCATAGGGATTTCTTGGTAATACAAAGACGACTCATCAACACCACCAAGTAAAGTTTATCTCCATGGTCAAGGAACTAGAAAATCATATTGAGGAGTCACCCAAACAACACATTGTAGAGCTAGATTGGAAGACTAGGAGGATGAAACACACCAGTAGGGTATGCTCACACATGCACCTCATTTGATACAAGGTCAGAAAAAAGTGATAAGGAGGCCGCATTTGTTACAACCCCAATTTTTGTGTTCTTTTGGTGAGAAATGTAATTTCTCCTATTAAAGATATTTGAAAAAATAATGATATAATTTGTTTTGAATAAATGGATTTTGTTTACAATAGCCTTGTTGGTTGTTTTGTGGGCTTTATTGTCTATTGGGCCCAATAACAAGGAAAAGACAAAGGAAACTCCATTATTAAATGAGTAAATAAGAAATGGAGAAAAGAAAGATGTAGAAACCTCTAGAAGGCAAAGGAATGTTATCCAAAGGTGGATTTCGTGCCTCCTGGGTTCCTTGGGTTCCAAGGAGTCCAAAGTTGCAAAGATAATGCAACAAGAAAAGAAAAGATCAATTAAATATTTATTTATTAAGAAATAAATTAGAGACAATGATAAAATGTGGGAAATAAGTGGAAAGAGGTATGATTGAGTCATCTTTGGTGGATTTTCGTATCCATAAGGTTTCTAATGTTAAAAGGAATTCCAATAAGGAAAATAAAAGAGAGATAATGAGAAATCCTCAAAAAGAGATATTTTAATAAAGAAATAGTAAGATAATGAGAAATTATGGATATTGATGCATCTAGAAGGATAATGAGTATCCACTAAAATGGATTTCGAAATATTAGAGTTTCTTGGGGTCCATGGAGCCCCAATGGAGAAAAAGAAAGAGAAAATACAAATAATACAAAATAAGATGATAATGTGATACATAATTAATGAATTTTGTGGTATTGTTAAAAAGAGGTATTTTCTACTATAAGAAAGTATAATTTCATGCCAATGGATTAAAAGTCAAGCATAAAGAGAATAAGAGACAAGATTTTCAAATTCCTAAATATCCAAAGAATATAGTTTATCAAGGAGATAATTAGGAGAGAGAAGTTTGCTTCCTAATGAAAGAACTTGGGTTCCTATTGAGAAAAGGACTTGTTAACTCGTGGATAGACATCCTAGGGCTTCGTTACCCTCCCCTATATAAGGGTAGAGCCCATGGCCGAGCCTAAGGAGATCCCACACGTCTCTCTCTCTCTCTCTCTTCTTCTTCTATTTTTCATGCAAACCATAGCGAAGAGGGTAGTTCGAACCCTGCATCAACGAGGGGCCATGGAGGAGGTGCGATGGAGGCATGCTACTCCCACGACACCAAAGGGATGCTCGGCGGCAATCCCTCCACCCTAACCAACGTGCAGCTGCTGCTGCATGGCTTCAATGACATCCGCATGTTGTAGGCCCGTCGTGCTTGAAACTAACTAGCTAGGTCGTGAGTTGGGTGGTGCTCTAGGTGCGACAGAGGGCGGAGGAGTTAGGGTGGTCGTTGGCGGCAGTCCTCGAGCCCTAGGAAGGAGGGGTGGACCGCGAGAAGGCTAGAAATAATGACCACTACGGCTGGATGAAGGTGGAAGACGACCTAGGTTTCGTTGGACCGTTTTGCTCCTCTGTGGGTTAAAGAACCAGCCATTTACAAAAGGGTATAGGAGTCATTACGTTATGTTTCCAAAGTGGCTGTGTTGCATGGGAAAGAGATGACGTGGCAGACTGCTATTGGTCCAAGTAAGTTTATATTGCAAAATTCATATCTAAATAATGGTAGCTCAGATTGGTATGTATAATATATGAATTTTACTCAGAAAAACGTGAGAAATCCATTAAAATAGATTTAGAAGCTAATTCCTCTTGCAATCCGAAAAGTAGTGGAAGTTATCAACTTTAATGCATTAATGATTAAGGAACGCTATTTTGAGACGATTAATGTATTGAGAAGGGTTTTATGGATGATTAAAGTTGATATTGACCTATTAATTATAAAAAAATACATTAAGATAAAAAAGGTTTAAATTTACATGTAATTGGATTAATTTAGGGTTCCATGTGCATAAATATGCTTTGATGGGCCTTGAAACCCTAATGTCGGTAATTATGACTCTTAATGGCTTTAATTGTTCAAATTCTTGAATAAAGATGAGATATGATGGTTCTAAGCTATTTCTAGTATAAAAGTTCCTAATTGTGGATAAATACCCTTAATATGGTAATTAGGGTTTTCTAAGGAATAAAGGTGGAATTAGTGATAAATAGAGTTCATGAAAGATAAGTTGTTAATTTGAAAGGAACCAAAGATAATAATTGGGCCTAATGATTGTGGCATGACTTAAAAGGATAAAAATGGCACTTTTAATGTAAAAGGGGCATAATAGACTTATTTGACATTTAATTGTGCCTTTAATATGAAATTAGGGTTATATGTTGTTAAAAGGTAACCTTAATATATTTCGTGAAGAATAGAGGAGATAATTAGGGTTTGTGAGTAATTGTATAAAATTATGGTTTAAAATAGTAAAAATGAAGTGAAACCCTAATTGCAAAGGAAACCCTAAAAGTGGACTAGAAACCCTAGGAAGCGAGATAGGTTTAATAGACCTTGATGGCCTGATCAATGATAGGAAAATTGGATGCATGTTTCAGGATCATCTTGTGTGCTTGGTTGTTTACTGGATTTCTTGCTTAGTTGGATTATTTCTGCACTCAAGTCAGCCTAACATGTATGTGGTTAATTATGGTTAATCACATTAGTTTCTCAAAAGTTTTTCGGATGATTCATCACATTGAATGCAACCTATCAGTTTGGATGTTCATACTTGCAAATCATAAAGTCACTATGATTATCACAATAATAATATAAGTGTGTATTCTCGAACCTACATGCCACCCTGATGGATGATGCAAAAAGGTCAAGCCCAGGATGGAAGACCCATGGGCACCATGAGTGGTGACCCCATGCACCAAGCTCAGGGTGGAGAAGATGGCCTATGATATTGCATGACTAAAGGGCATCATGAAGGGTGACCCCAGGAACCAAGCTCGGGATTGAGAAGGTGGCCTTAAGTCAATGGAAAAAGAGAAACCCAAAAGGGGGTATGCCAGGGTTAAGGCAAAAGCGGTGGAGAATGTCATACTGAAAGCATAATTTGGCTTGTTAATTCACTTGATTGTGATATTTAGATTGTTATCCATATTTGTGAAATTTTGGTTGTCCCCACATACCGACATATTCATTTATGCTGATCGACATTTTGTTTGTTGGCGTTTTAGGTACAAGATTGAAAAGGACAAGCAGTAAAGTGGCATATGTGGAATTAAATAAGAATTAAAGTACAAAGGAGGATTAGTTAGAATAGACTACAAATGTGGATAGAAGTAGATATCCAAGTTTTTGAAAAAGGTATGCAAAGTTTTATTTTATACCAGTTTTTAGTTTAGTTTGGTAGAATTTCATAATTATTATTGATTAATTGTTGAACCTTTGATCCTGTTAATTGGGAAAATGGCTCTGACCTTTTGGTCTCCCTTAATTAGGGGTTACCGAGAGGTGGGGTCGTTACAACATCTTCACCGGTGTTGTAGGTCAACCAACTTCAAAGTTCCATCAATGTGATGTCGGCACCTACTTTTTTAGAAAAGGTTCCTATGCAAGAAGAACAAGTGAATGTTGATGTGAAATTATACCCAAAGACATGTGATGAATGTAGTGACTTTAGGTCTAAGAACCAAAATCAATACTATCACTACGAGAGCTGATTTTGACTACCATTCCATGGCCTCCATGTATCACTCTCATGGTGGGTCTGTCTGATACATTGTTTTCTAACATGTACCTATGTGAGAGACTTGATATCATATATCGTGACTAATGAGATTCTACCATCAGTCAACACACACTCCAGTCTTATGTACTATAATTGTTTATTTTTCTTCTACAATAATATCTGACTAGGGACATAACAAGAATGTATATATGTACTCTTAAAAACCATATGATTTCAAAGATCATCGTTATCTTTGCATGCCTTATAACAAGGCTCATCAACATCACTTACATATTATACACTGGATCAACACAATATTGCATTAATGAGCTAGGAGATATTCATAAACAATCATATCAGTGTTATATTAACATTAAGAACATTCCTTTATTACATCAACATGCAAGGAATCTAGATAAGATTAACCCTCATCATATTCATAATGCACATGTTTAGCATAAGAAAGTATCAACCATGTGGCTATGATAACCACTAATTAACATATTAAGGTTATGATCATATTAAGGAGGTTATTCCACCATCATTCCATCATATAAGAATGTTAAGCATGAATACTCATCTTTATCTATTTGTATTAGAGTTAGGTTCAACAAGATAAATTATACTAATGTTACTAGTCAGGACTCATACCCAAACCCTTACTCACTGCATCCCCATTGGATCATGGATGCATAAGGTGAATCATCACCATCACATTCCATACTATTCTCAAGTATGTACCCACACTTAAATCAAGGTGTAACACTCTGGTTATATCATACTAGGGTTTCAACAACGTAACAAAGTACTCCATGATTGTATTAGTCATTCAAGGACTATTCATACCCAATTACCATCACTTAGTTATATTCAAGCTAGGTATAACAAGCTATACCTCATTAGTGTTACATATCAATACAATATTGTTATCATACCTTCTATTCATATGAGTGAATAGGTAAGACTGCCATATTCAGGGTAACCCTCCATTTGTTCCATCATCATTCAACCCATATCACCATACCACAATTGTACAATACTAAGATGGATTACTGGTATGAATGACTACAAATATCAGACACCTTTAATAAACATATTGCTTACACATGTACACTAATGTCATATGTAGAACCAATACATCCCTCATTATAACTTCAACAAATTACACTTCTAAAAACAAATTCACGTATTACTGAAAGCCATTGTTTTGTCTTATCTTCTCATTCATTAGTACTTACTCCTTGTTACTTGTCCTTCTCATTTTGATCATATAGAATAAACATCCCTAAAATTGAAACATACAAGGTAAGAATAGATTATTCATCATCCTTGATATCACTGCAAGAATTTGTTTTAGATTACACTTTTCCCATCTTGCACTTCTCCTTTTGTTCAAATTCTCTTATATTTCGAATCTATTTCTTATCCTTTGCTCTGAATGATTCCCATATTGTTTATCTACCTTTCATATTAGCTACCTTTAAACCCTAGATTACTATTAGTGCTAGTTTACTTCTCATTTTGCAAATATCATGATCTTATTTTATAGAGATGCTAGTATTCAAGGTCAAATCACTAGTGATATCCCTTGAACTACTACAACTCTAAACATTCTAGGGTTTGGTCCTTATCAGTAGCATGACTTTATTGTGATGTGACTTTGCTCCCTTAATTTGAAATTCAAACTTTGGATCTCACAAGTTTACTAAAGTCTTCCTTATCTTATCAATTGAATTTCCTTTCTCTTACTTGGGCATTCAGATAGATTACATTCTCAATTTACCCTACCAGGGTTTCATCATCATATTGTGTGTCATTATTACATTTAGTAGATGTCTCTACCATGGTGGTTATGCATCATATATGATTCATTTTCTTATCACTTCATTCTCACATTGCTCTCATTAAGTAATATATTGAAGAGAAGATGATTCTGAGACTTAGAATTTTTATCTTCAAACATTCCCTTAATACATTTCTTGTATGTAGGTTTAATTAGTTATCAACAAGGATACTTGACTAATTAGCACTAGCTTGGATCTCACAACCTCTTTCTTTTATAATCTATATTACTCCATCATGTTTCAAACCCTTCCTTACTTTCCATAATCATCTTACCATATACTACTCTTCCACATGTCATCTTTAACTTCTAATTTTCTCTTATGATCATGTTGCTTATTCATGTGTATGATCATGTATTCCATGTAGCATATATTCTTTTTATCCTTCTA
Organism: Alisma plantago-aquatica; assembly: GCA_963693085.1. Lineage (NCBI taxonomy): Eukaryota > Viridiplantae > Streptophyta > Magnoliopsida > Alismatales > Alismataceae > Alisma > Alisma plantago-aquatica. The sequence goes on from OY856412.1 coordinate 215,432,902, forward strand.
CTAATGTGAATTTGAAATTCTAAATCAATATTCTCTCTACTAGTTTCACCACATGTTTAATACATTACATATCCTTCATTTTAAATCAAACAGCTCATGCATGGGTAAACTTAGTTTCTCTTTCAATCAAGCTTTTCCTTCCTGAATATAGTCTACCTTTATATGACTTATTCATTTGTTAAGCTACACTTTTTGTTCTTCTTTTAGAAACTAGTTTGTTGTTCTATAGAGACTTGGAATCCAAAGGTAGTCAGGATGAATGTATTAACTTCACAATAAAGGTGTACATTACATGCTCTCAATTATGTCATAACCCTCATTCCTTAATTAAGCTCATTATTTCTAACATTTCTCTTTGTTTCAAGTAAGTTTCTTGTCCTGGTCTTATGATTTACATGCTCATCTAATTCTATTTACTTTAACTCTTTTGAAGACTCTTCACTTATATCTACTTATCGTATACTTAACTCTTTTCTTCTACTTTTTTTCTTTTCTTTGGAGTACATAAAAACATTGTACTCGGTTATATAATCCATTCCTCATGATTGATTCTTACTATCTTGAACCTTACATACTTTTCTCATATCTTTTCCATATTTCATATTTAGAGTTCATATAATACAAATCATTAAACTTAATCTGAACCTTATGTCGTGTTCCTTTATTCCCAATTAAGGGTTTCTCATATGAGGCCCCAAAGTTGGATCTCAGATATCAGTTCCAACTGATTCTTAGCTATTCTAATCTTTCCCATTTGTTTCAACATCTTAATGTATGAGTATTCTCACTATGATGTGGGTCTAATTTATCCAGAGTCTACTCTTATTATATTTTCAATAGGAGTCATTAGATCCCAGTAACACATCAGATTAGGCTGAACCTGTAGTCCTGAAGCCAAGACCTACTCCGGATTAACCAAATCCTATTAATCTCAAACATGTGGAAAGAATATCCACTTAGGGAAAACTTCTTTAAACATAACTTCTAGTCACTTGATATAAAGAATATAAACAATAACTTAATCACTTCATGATACTCAACAATATAAAAGATCCATATATATTCTACTAACTAATAATATGAATTCATATATAAGAGAATTTCTATTGATCTCCAATCAAAGAAGCAATATAAAGCATGAGTTGTATCACATTCTATGTTTAATCTCTTACTTCTTCATTACTTTTCAGTCTCCTAACCCTAAGATTTTTAGGGTTTCTCTCTAGCCCATCCTTCCTCTACATACCTGGCCAGGGCATCCAAAGAAGAATAAACAGAGTAGCTTGATACTGTTCAATCTAATTATTCAGATACTGAGCCAGGGTATCTAAATACTCAGACCTTCCAGAGCTATAGGCACATCACCTCCTAACTGCCACACTAATAACTCTGACTTTCTATCCTAATGGTCCCTAACGACTCAACCTAAGCTCTGATACCAAAAGATTCTCAAACCCGCATCCCATGATTACCACTAATCATGAGATTAGGGCATAAATTTGAGGATTATACTTAATATAAAGTTCACTCCCTTACAATTTTTTTTCTTCCTTTACATTTCATTTCAAACTATTTGTTTTCTCGCATCCAATCACATAAACAAACTTTACAAGAGAATTAAACTTTTATTACTTTAATATGATCTCAAAATCTATGATACACATCCATACATTCATTCTGTTTCTCACACTTCTATGTACATTTGACATGACAATCAAATACATTCTCTCTTATCAAGAAAACAAAGATACAAAACATCATTTACAACTCTCTCACATCTAGACAAGGACCTAGAGTGACAGGGACTGACTGAACTTAACTGATCTCATACTTAATTCCTGTGGTAGACTTACTCTGATGCATTGACCTTCTTCAAGTCAACAAGTTATCCCTTAAAAATTGTGAGTAGAGGGGTGAGCCTACTCGCTTAGTGAATGAGTACTTCAAAGAAATAGTCTAAAGCACTATAATTACAAATATACTTTTGAGCAACTGATATCAATTATAACAACAGTAATCTTTAAAGAGACTAATTTTTCACAAACATAAATATGGCAGGATACTCTATATATCTACAAGAGTGAATCAATATATGAACATGCTTGATAGATCATAAATAAAACTAATAACTTAGAAACATACGAAGGATAATTCAATAACTGTGCACACTTGTTTAACCTCTCATTTATCTAATTATGCCCTGAACCCACATGAGGTGTACCACAACATGTGAAAGAATCGCATCAAGCTACGATCTCACTGTACAAGACTTAGAAGCATGCCCAGATTCCTAAGACTATCTCTCGTGTAAGACCCCGTCTGCAGTGGGCCTCAGCATGTCTGCCTCTCAGTGTCTAATGGGAGTAGTCGGATATCTTAGACTCCACCTCTCAACCTAGGTACTCAAGCGGTGAGTCAAAGCCCTCAACCTTATTATGCATTAGTGGACCTACTGACCATTGATCACTCAACATGTAACACAGGTACGACCAACATCCCCAATTGGTGTTGGGTACCACACAATTGTAAGGAGTCTGCCCTACTAGTCAAGACCCCCACACCCTACTGGTGCGCTCTAGCTTACCTCAACCTGGACTACCTCCAATCAGGAAATCATTTCCTCCTCACAGCGCAGGCCTCATCCTATGAGGATTATATAGTGCTCAGGGCATCTGCATGTCTAATTCACTCTTTGAATTCACAATTCAATCATCACATCAACATATCTTTGTTTAGCTTTGTAATACGTTCATTTCATAAACTATCTAAAAACATTTACCACAACTGAACTGTTAAGCATCACTACATCTCAAACTGAGAAACATTGATATCACAATACTTATTTCCCTGAACACCCTATCATTAGGGTTTCATTTACCTCATTCACTTATCACATAACTCACATAAGGATTGAATACATCATAACTTCATGAATAACATTGAATCAAGATGTCTAATTGCAAACCTCCAACTTTCCATTCATTTAGGGTTTCACCCTCCTTATTGATATATCAAGCAAACATTGATATCATCGAATGAAATCCAAGATCTTAACTGACATATATGTAATACACATACAAATAAAATAATCATTCATAACAAGGGAGATTCAACTAGGAAAACTTCTTTATTCAATTATACAACAATTTCAGTCATAGTTGAAAATCTTAAATTTTCAATATAATCATGTAACCTCTATAATTAATTTAAGAATTCTAATTTAGATGGATTGCGATCATTTCTAATGTGATTTCATAATCTTAAATTCATCACAACAGAGGAATAATCCATATCATATAATCTTGCAAAAGCTAGATCAAAAAGGCAACTTAGGGTTTGTACTCGCATACTAAACAATTGAAGATTGTTGATAATTTAACTCATTGTTGTGCAATCTACTGTTTAAAAGAAGTACCCACTCACCCTAAGGTGTGAAAACACCTTAAAATGTAGCTCATCTCTGAAAATCTCGAATCCATAAAAAAATTTAGCAAAATCTGTAGTTTCTTCATCCTTTCAACCCTAAATGAGGTTTGCTATAGGTAGAATATGAAGATCAATGGTTAACCCAAACCTCAAATTTGTTGGACCAGGGATTCTGAGCAAGGGGAAACGAGGAGGAAGAATCAATGGATAAAACTACTTACCAAGTCGAATATATAGCATCCCTTTTGGGTTTTTTTCCATTGTTCATGTTCTTCTGCAAAAATCACCCTCCTGGTCACCCTCTCATAGAGCAATGCATCTGAAATGATAGAGGATCAAATTGTAGTTCCAACACACTTGTTTCATTAAAAATGGATAAGTATAGCTCGAGATAAGACCGTTTTATGATTTGCTATCCTGGGCGGCATCGGTTGCGGTCGTGGTGTCAATGCAACATCGTGGGTCGTGGTGTCGACACAATTTCATGGGTCACAGTGTTAATGCAGCATCGTGGGTTGTGGTGTAGACCGCGGTCGCAGTGTCGACGCAACGTCGGTCGTAGTGTTCTGTATATGTTTACTAAAAAGGGCATAACTCTCTCATTTTAATTCCAATTTGGTTCATTCTTTTTTTGTTGGATTCATAATTGAATTCTATACAATAATATATATAATTTTGATAAAATTCTCAGAGAAAAATAATTTATGAATTATTTCCTCCAATGTCATTAACTCTCTTCTTGCATACATGTATGGGTTAATGCTATATTAACTCCAACTTGGATCTTTATAGTATGCTTAATTCATGATTTTTAATTGCCCAAACAAGTATTTATGGTTACCATAGTTAAGGAAAAGAAAAAAATAGAATATTACTAACAAAAGTATGCCAAGAATTAATGTTATCTTAAAACTCTAGGATTACCAACAAATCTAGGAACAGGTTGTAACAATTATTGTCCTTTTAGTTTTATTATTTTCTTTTCATATATATTTCTTATGTGAAACTATATGTCATTATATGGACGGATTCCCAAACCCTACTTACACTATCTCTATAGTCATTGGGAGTAGGATGGGGGTAACAAACAATTCTATGATAGTTAAGTTTATCATAAGAAAAGTTCTCATGGAAAAAATAGTCTAGAAAATCCTCTGCGGAGTCAGTAGACAATCCATGTCGTTCTCTTTCCTATTTTCCTGAGTTTTTGGTTGTATGTCATTTTTGGTAATTGTCTCAAAGGGAATAGGGATAAGTGAGGGAACCTCATGAAACTATGCATTTGTAGGTCCTTCATGCCTACAAATGGCAGTGTTCATACACGTATTGCAAAATTAATTGTTTTTTCAGTCTCTATCTGTATAGTTGCATTTGTAATTTTCCTTTAAAGTTTTTCCCTTTTAGAATTTGTCTCCACTTTCCTTTTTATTATTTATATTCCTTCCTTCCACTTCCCTTGTGGGGTTTCTCACTGCTTTGCATTTAGGTTTTGTTTCTGCTTCCCTTTTAGGGTGTTGCTCTTGTCTTTCTTTTTTCCTTTTTTATTATTTCTTTTATTATTTGTTAAAGTGAGAGAGAGAAGGATAGTATAAATTTTCTACTATAAGTAGGATGTCTATTTTTGGATGTCTAAAAAATTGCTCACTTACATGCTGAAGTTATTTTTGAAAGGATGAAGATTGCATGTCTACATGGGGGTTTCCCACTTGTTTTTAATTCCCTTGTCTTGTTTATTGTGGGATGTATTCTGAAAATGTAAAAGCTTACACATGAACTATACACACCTACAAACCCTTGTGTCAACAAAATGGGTACCAAAAGTCACTTTGAATCGCTGGATGAGGTGTGTGAGTGTTTTTTTAGAATGGTGATGGGAGCATTAGTAACGTAACATAAATCTATACATCCAAAGGCCTTATGGACGCCCCCTCATAGAAATCATGACTGACTGTGACCGTCATAGTGGCAAGGTCTATTGGAAGTCATAACAATATCCAATGAAATTGGGTTACCTCCGTAATGAGTACCATAATCCCATATAGAATGTAAAGACCAACCCTTCCTATACATGTCTTGCTTTGGTGAGGACAAAGGCTACATCTAACTTCTGGTCCAAATAGGTATTCTTTTGTTTTCTACAAATGTGTCTCCAAAGTGTGGGTTGATTTGTGGGTTCCCAAAATTATCACCGTTTTCCAAATTCTAAGAATTTTTTGTGTTTCATGTGTTAAATTTTAATAATCTTGCATAAATTGTTCATGATTTGCAAATGCCTTCATGTAAAGGATAATCATCTAATGTAATCTAAACAATATTCAACAATATCAATCATTTAAGACAACCTTAAAATATTCAACAATGTCAATCATATCCAATAGACTTAACAATATTCTACAGTGTCGAGCACTACAAACAACCTTAACAATAATTCTAAATGATCAATCTCGAACCAACAACTCTTCAAATAATTTTAGAAAACTTCTAATCTCCTAAAAATAGTCCAATGAATTAAACAATTCAAGAATCTTTTTAGATTAATTATATCATCGAGCAAGCCTATCCAAATCTCTCATCCTACACTTGTAGTCTTCTTAGATTGCATCAGATCACCTTTCCAATATTTCAATGCCTACACCTGTCTTAGACTGCCGAAGTCATACTTTATGCATCAACCTTCCTGCGTGGCTAGTTTTCATCATTTCACTAGCCTAGCTTTTGTTGAAATAATGCTAAAAGTAGCACACAAGCCATATAAAACTGTGGAAACCTTTCAAAGATCCTTTGATTTTGTCCATGTTGGAAGGTTACCTGATACTGGTCACTTCTCTCGAGACACCACTGATTCAACCTTATTTTAGGGCTTTATCTTGTGTTATATTTCTCTTCAATCACATATATACCTGTTAGAATACATGTTATTACTCCCAATATGCTTATTTGTATAAAATGCACTTATGGACATTATTTGCATGTTTTCAGGCATTTGGACCACACTTGATGGAAGAGAGAGAGAGAAGGAGTGATCCTACGATTCCTCTGCCCCTGGAGAGACCCAAAGTGAAGTCCAAGACTCCCTCAACCTACCCCTAGTGGCCAAAGATCATTTGAAGCAAAGATGTCAAAGAAAATCCAAAGAACAAAGTCAAAGTGCTGATCCAGGACCCAACACGGCCGTGCTAGGTAACTTGCAAATCAACTCCAAGTCAAGCAAAGAGCACCATGACCGGGCAGCCAAGAACGGTTGCACAAGGGACAGCCACCACGGTCGTGCCACCTAGCATGGCCGTGCTACATCAGATCACCACGGCCATTTTACACCACCACGACCACCATCATCCAACCCACCACGATCGTGGAACACCACCACGACCGTGCAACACTCAGTCCACCACGCTCGTGGCCATTTCAGCCCAAAACCCAGTAACTTCAATGGAATAAACCCATGACCGTGCCCTACCCACCACGGTCGTGCAACTCACAAAACCTACCTGGTTTTCACTATTTTTCCCATTTTTCCCTACTTGACCTAGTGCTTCCTACCCACACCTATATATACCTAGGTGGCAGCTGGGGCACGAGGTTAGATACCTTCCACCACCTCCTAGCTCCCCATTTTCGCCCCTTAGCCATTCCACACTATTTCCACCTCAAATCCACTCCATTTCACCATTTCCACCACATAACCCCCCATATCTAAGCCTTCCATCCACTTCCCTCCATCATTCCACACAATTTCATCCAAGGAGAAGAAGGAGAACGTCCCTATAGAAGTTGTAGAGAGGAGATCCCTCATCTACACAGAGCTCCATGGCCACTTCTACCTCTTTCTCCTTTCTTTTTGTATTTTCCATGTCTATGAGTAGCTAGGCCCCTTGGGTGGTCTATTTGGGGGAAATTATGTTACTTTGATACCATGTTGGGGGAAAATGACATGTAAACATTGTAATTCCATTTGTTAATGATTATATTCTATTTGCATCTCATTCTCCATGGATTGGTTGTTGGTTTGTGTGTGAAATCACCAAGGAATTTAGGCAAATTAGTTATATGTGTGAATTTTGGGATTTGCCCCTAGTTCCAATTCTTGGATCCCTAGGTTGCCTCCCATCTTATTACATCCTAATCAATCTCCCTAAACCTAAGTGAGAGATCTATGTAGCTAGATTAGATAATTCTAGTGCAATTAGCATGGAGCCTTCTCAAGGCTAGAATGTGGAGGAATTGGGGTCCAAAGCCCTAGTTTCACCTCCCCATTACTACCCTCAGCCCCTAATTTGCATAGGAATGGCTAATCTAGAAACATAGACTTGATTAGACTCTAATTGAATTGAACCTAATCCCTAGCCCAATTGAGCCTCGTAAGGGTAGTAGGGGGTGTTAGGGACTAGTTCCCCTATACACAACCTAGCATATCCATGGGTAGTTAGTAGCTTAGGTTAATTCATTAGACTCTACTTGTTGTTTGGTTTGGATAATCTAAATGGAATCATAATGTTCATATGTCACCCCCCAACTTAAGTGATAATTTCATACCCCTAAATAGCCCACACCTCTCTTTATTGCTTAAAACCCTAGTTTTGTGCTTTCTTAGCGTAGTTAGTTCTTTCCTTACTTAGTTAGCTTCTTGCTTTGTTTTTTCCTTGTTCATGTTAGTTTAGATCTTTAATTGCTCTTTTTCTCTTTTTTCTTGCTTTAGTGTAATTTGTCTTTTCATACCTAGCTTAATCCTTTCTTGCCTGTTTAGCCTTAATCTAGTCTAGGGTCAACTTAGTTTTCATTCTCGCCTTTAATTTCTTTCTTATTCATCCTTAGTTAACCATCAAATCAACCTTTAAACCCTTAACCCTAATCTCCATAGTAGGAACCTAGCAAAACTAAACCTAGCTCTAGAGCCCCCTCTTTTCCCTGTGGATCGACCCTATACTTGCCACACTCCTATACTACGACACGAACCTGTGCGCTAGCAGGTGTAGTGTTTTAGTAGACCTAGGTAGCCAGTATAGGTCTTACAAATTTTGAAAGTGAATTCCCACCACCTTGTGCTTCTGTCCGTGGGGTTGCATCTAGTCGAGTCAAATCGGCTGGCATGTAACACCATTGGCTGGAGCACACCAAGCTTTCTGGCGCCGTTGCCAGGGATCGGAGGCGCTCGGCCTAGCTAGTTAGTTTTTCTTTGGCTTTTCCTACTGCCCTCATCATTGCTATTATTTATTCATTTTTCTTTGCATTCTTTGTGTACATTGGTTTACTAACTTGCTTTGCTTTATTTAGTTGTTCTTTGTGCATGTGACAAGCCATAGGAGGGAACGGCATGGAAGACCAAAATGCACCTCGCAAGTCCTTGCAAGATTACTTCATGCCGAGCAACTACTAGTCACCTATTTCATCTAGAGTCACCCAAATGAAAGGGGAGCAATTTTCTATTCCTCCACGTCTTCTTGGGCTCCTTCCCACCTTCTACGGCTCAGAGAGTGAAAACCCCTACAAGCATGTGGATGCCTTCCTAGAGATGTGTGCCACCTTCAGAACATCAACGACAAGTGATGACTCAATTCGACTCACATTGTTCCCCTTTTCACTCAAGGATAGGGACAAGGAATGGTATGATTCAAGGATACACATCATGAGTTGGGGTGAGATGAAGATGGAATTCTTGAGGAAGTTCTACTCTATTGCAAGGATGACACAAATGCGGCAGTCAATAGTGAGTTTCAACCAAATGGGTAATGGAAAGTTCCATGATGCTTGGGATAGGTTGCAAAAGTTGTTGAGAGAGTGCCCACATCATGAGATACCTTTGTGGCAGATTATACAAACATTCTACTCTGGTTTGTCATCAAGGGATCAAGCTACAGTGGATTCATCTTGTGGAGGCATTTTCATGACAAAGCCACGGAAGGAGTCATGGCCATTGTTTGAGCAAATGACAGAAAATTCAAGGAACCAAACTTCTAGCAAGATTTGTGATGGGAGTCGGGTCTTTAGTGAGACTTCTAGTTCTAATGATCCCAATGCACAAGTGATGAAGGCTATGGAAGAAATGATGAAACTCATGAAAAGTCAAGGAGGAAATGGTCCTTGTCATCTGGTCAACTACATTAGTTCTTTTAAGGGAGAAGTGAAGACACCTTACTCCTATAGCTACTCGGAATCACAAAGTCCAAGCTACAACACAGGGTTTGAGGAAGATGTTCTCTCTAGATTGAAGATCTTTGAAGATGTCCAAAAAGATGTTTCAAGGATTAAAGAAAAGATAGAGAAGCTCTCTTCTACACTAGCTCTTCAAGAAGAAAAACTAGCTTCAAAATCCATGTTGAGTTACAATGAAGCAAGTGGGCCCATGCCTTCTTATTAAATTTTGTACAATCCACCTCCCATGCAAGTGCAACCCATCTACCATTTTCAAGGCTATTCCAAGCCTTACACTCCTCCACCACCTCCCTCACCTCAAATTTCCCAAAACTTCACTTTCCTACCCCAATTCTCTCCTCCACCTCAATTTCCCTCTCCACCTCAATTTCAACCCCAAGTGCCACCACCACCTCCTCCACAGCCACAACATGCTCCCCCTCCCCATCATGAGCACGGTAGTGTTGTGACAGTTCTAAGGAGTGGGAAAACACTTGAGTAGCCTGTAAGTCAAAGAAAGAGTGACAAAGCAAAGAAAAACTAGTCGAGTGGTGATGTAGTGATTGAGATTGCCGAAGATGATCGTTTGTCACCCCATGTTGATATTGGGAGTCCTAGTGCTCCACCTCATGATACTCCACAAGAAGATCATGCTAAATCAAGGGGGGGAATAGCTAGTGAACCACCATTTCCCAAAGCACTAGATGAGCCCCCGGCTGTGAGAAGAAGACAAAAACACAATATGGACATTCTTGATGTCTTCCGACAAGTAAAGGTCAACATCCTTCTCTTGGATGCAATCAAACAAATCCAATCATATGCCAAGTGTCTCAAAGACCTATGCACTGTGAAAAGAAGGTCAATGGGGAGAATTCCAAAGAAGGTGAGATTGACTGAACAAGTGAGCTCCATTATACAACACTCACTTCCCGTGAAGAGAAAGGACCTAGGAGCCCCACTTATACCTAGTTACATAGGGGGACATCGCATAGATAAGTCCTTACTTGATTTGGGATCTAGTGTGAATCTGATGCCATATAATGTCTATGTTGAGCTGGGTCTAGGCAAGTTGAAGCCGGCACATTGCACTCTCCAGTTGGCTGATAGATCTATAAAAGTGCCTAGGGGTAGAGTGGATGATGTCTTAGTGATGATAGACAAAGAGAAAGGCACGGTGTTCCTGACGGATTTCATTGCAATTGATATGGAGTCGGAGGATAGGAAGATTCACATTATCTTGGGAAGGACGTTCTTATCTACAGATGATGCCGACATTCATGTGCGTAGTGGCACTATGACAGTCGCATTCATGGACATGAAGATTAACATCAACATGTACAAGACCCCAACGGTGAGTCTGAGATAGGGATATTGGACATGATCACTTCACAAGTCCAAATGGGCATTTGAAAGAAGGATATCAAGGTGAAGAAATTGGTGATGGTTATTGTGATGAAAGGGATGAGGAACCTAGATTGAGTGCAAATGAGGGATGCATGTTTTGCAAGAATGGTCACATGAAAATTCTAAATGGATGAATGAATGAAGAATCACTAAGAAGCCTAGATGAAGGCAAGAAACTCAGCGCTTGTGGGAAGAAACCCACCTAGTTTTGGGAATTTTTGACCTAACTTTACATTTTTGATACTTTTGCTTTGTTTTTACACTTTTCCAAGAAAACACACACACACAAACTTGTATTTGATTGTTTTTGTGTAGTTTTGAGATGTGCATGTTATAATAGAGTGAAATGAAGAGAAATGGACGAAAGTTTGACAAAGGATCAGTAGAAGATCAACTTGAGATAGAAGCTTTGATGTTTGAATGAGATTTGAGCGTTATACTGCTGTTACATTACACACTACGACCGTGGTGACATGGAACGGCCGTGGTGGTGCACTCACATTCAACAAAGAAATCATCAGAAATCAAGGAAATCAACTAAGTATAGAACCAGGGCAGCACGATTGTGGTACATGAAGCCACCAAGGTCGTGCTGCGTAGTACGGCTATGCCGCAGCCTGATTCCAGCAACTTATACCCAAAATTTACAAAATTTCTATTCACTTGCTCATTTCTCCAAAGAATAGAACGCCCGTGCTCCGTGCCCTAGTGCCCATGCAGCACTCCACCCACCTTTTCCAGCCCTCGAATCCTTACCAAATCACTCCCAAATCATCCCAAATCAATCCTCTACCATTTCCACTACTTAATCTCCAGATTCCACCCATTTCCATCCAAAAACGCACCACTTTCTCTCCATTCCACCCCAACATCCCTGTTCTTCGGAGAAATCCAAAATTTTCTAATTTCACTTACTTTTTTGAGAAAGAATGAAGAAGTTTACAAGGAAGGAAGTAGAGAAGGCTAGGGATGTCATCCCCTACCAAAGCAAAGCAAAGAACGGCCACCCCCAATTGACGTATGCCGATTTGGATGCCATAGTGGATCCTATCACTGAAGAAGCCTCCGAATAGCCACAAAGGGAGACACCATCTTCATCGTAGCCACTACCGTATGCCTCCCGACCATCTGTCTCATTTGTGAGACCCTCCGCTACCGCTGCACGGCCGTCAGTTTCAGCCACACGGTCGTCTATCTCCTCGGCGGCACAACCACAGCCTGAGCCACAGCCACGACTACGTCGACGGCTCGTGTTAAATGATGAAGATGATACAGATATACCCAATGTTGAGCAGCGCGAGATACCACCACATCGCCCCCTTCCACAGCCCAAGGTCACTACTGCCAGGGCAAAGGATTCTAAGCACCCGTGGTGCTTAACACACAGAGATTTAGTAACTCGCTACGCATGCCAAGTGACAATGGAGGTGATGGGTTTCTATGCCTACTTTCAGGGATTGATGGAGAAAATGGGGCAATTTGAGATACTGACACTGCACTAGGAGTCATACATTGAGCTGACCGAGCAGTTCTTCGGCACGCTAGAGAAAGCAACCGATGATGGTGTGAATGCAATAAAGGTGGTGATTGGGGTAAGAGGTGGAAGATAATCTGACAGATGCTAAATCAAATTTTTGCCCCAAGTGGAAAGATGGCAGCCCTCCTAGACGGAGGAAGGATAGAAAATGATTCTAGTTCCAAATATCCAGCCATGTGGAAATGCTTCACCGGCCAAAGTACATTTGTAGCGGGGAAGTCCAAGACAAGTGCCATCCACAACCCATTTCTCTGCTACATTTAGAAGGTGTTAGCAAACACCATCTTTGGCAGGTATGAAAATCAAGGTAGTTGTACCAAGAAAGATCTTTTTGTGCTTGGTTGGATGACCAAGGAGAGGCATGTGAACCTGGGGGAACTACTTATAGATCATATGAGGACAATCCCATCCAAAAGCATAAATCCATTTGTAATGGGAGGGATTATGACATCCATAGCTACTGCCTTAGGACATGACATGGCAGGCTATACAAAGGCAGATGGTGGAAAATTAGTTGACTTGCACTACTTGACTCACTCTTCCATGATTACAATTTCGAATCAGAATATCATCTACCAGGTCAACCCACCTTACCGAGGAGTCACATTGGAGCTGCCTTACCACACCCCTCCCCTCATGGCACAATATGGACCAACACAAGATTTTTTGGAAAAATTGAGGAAGTATGAGGAGGAGAACCCTAGGGGAGAGGCAATCCCTAAGGTGATGTTTGCAGGAGGTCTATGAGAACCTTCACAGGTGGCTGAGTAGAGATGGACAGCGGAGGAAAGAGCAGCACGACAAGTAAGGCAAAGAGAAGAGAGGATAGGGGCGTCAGAGCCACAATAGCCTTCAGTGAATGTATATGACATGACCACCATTCATGCATAGATGGAGGGTATTCAGGCGACGCAGGATAGAATACTACGAGCACAAGAGGGCATTCAGAGGACAGAAGATGCAATGTGGTTGGACCACTAACATATGCATTACCAGGTCAACCATCTTTATCAGTTTCAGAATGCCCAGGCCCAAAAGGAACCCACAGTGGGGTGAAGATTGGTGGAGTTCTTTATCAGCATTTCAGGACAGCTATCCGCCTCCACAATCAGACTACTGGGGTGCCTACTACAGGCAGGGAGGAGCACCTCCACCACCACCACAATGATCGTCTACCCTATCATCCTAGACTCTAGTGTCATGATGAGGACATCATGATTCAAAAGTTTGGGGTGGTAGGGTGGTATGCCCTCATTCATTTTCACTCTTTTTGCATCTCACCTGCCATTTACTTTTTGTTTGTTGTTTCTCTCATTTTTTTCTTGTCTTGCTTTCTAGTTTAGAAGTTTACTTCTTTGCATACCTGCATGCCATATAGTTTACTTTCTCATATTTTTTTGCGTAATTTTCAAAAAAATTTCCATTTTTACCATGCATTGCATATCATGTAGATTTTTGGTAATTTTTGCATGTTTTAGCTAGGATTTGCTTGTTTACTGCTTCAAGTTAAATAATTTAGGCCTAGATGTGATTGGAGGCAATTTGGCACAGTTTTGGCCAATTTTGCCCAAATGTGAGATTTCTTATCTAGAAAGTGTGTTTTGACCCTATCTCCACTGTTTTGAGTGAAAGTGACGACCTTTGACAAATGCGTGTGAAGTGTCATGCTTTATTGCTCAGTGGTATCAATGTTTGACTTTTTACATGTGACATCACCTTTATCATGTTTGTGATTGTTTTGGCTAAATTGTGAAGTTGAGAAAGCTTTGAACGCTTAATGTTTGTGGAATCACTTGTTGGATATATCAATTTCATCTTATTCATTCATGTGGTGTGATATCTAGGATGAAGTATTGGATTAATTTTCATGCAGGATGTCTTTTTTGGAGAATCATACCAATGACCCCTATTTGACCTGACTCTTCTTCCACCATCTTCATACCCCTCCGCCTCATAAAAAGATTCCCTAGTGCACATAATTAGCCTTGTACACCTCTAAAAGTTTGGGATGGCCATATCTTTATCCCCTCGCTTCACTCTATCCACCATATGCCCTATCTACACCAAGGGAAATAAAAAAAGAAAAGAAAAAGAAAAAGAAAAAGAAAAAGAAAAAGAAAAAGAAAAAGAAAAAAAAAGGATGCTCCTGTTTAAGAGCATTCAAATAAAGAAAAGATGAGTGTGTAAAAACACTCCAAAAATCTTACTATAGCCCTTTCTTCCACTTTCATACCCATTGAGCTAGGAAACATCAAACCTAGCTCATTTTGCCCTTTTCCACAGCGACGTGGGTCATTTGGTGTGATTTGAAACATAAGAGTGAATACATGAATGTGAAACAATACTCCTAGTCGTCCTTGAATAACACCATCATCAAAAGGTTTACTTGGAACTTTATGGAAGAAATATGGATAACTTGTGTATTCTATGCGCTATATTTGAAGTTCATATGCTTTGTTCTCTTTTCATGATTGGATTGTGAAAGTAGGAGAGGAGAGAGGTGAAATGCATGTACTTAGTCATCTTTGATACTATTCATAAATAATCATATTTTACATTGCATTCGTCTTTTCTTATTTGTGCAAAATTTGTAGAGAGATTGAGTTAGAGCATACTTGAGGACAAGTATGTTTCAAGTTTGGGGTGGTGATACAACCCTATTTTAGGGCTTCATCTTGTGTTATATTGCTCTTCAATCACATCTATACCTGTTAGAATACATGTTATCCTTCCAATATGCTTATTTGTATAAAATGCACTTATGGACATTATTTGCGTGTATTTTAGGCATTTGGACCACACTTGATGGAAGAGAAAGAGAAGGAGTGATCCTAGGGTTTCTCCACCCTTGAAGAGACCCAAAGTGAAGGCCAATACTCCCTCAACATACCCCTAGTGGCCAAAGATCATTTGAGGCAAAGATGTCCAAGAAAATCCAAAGAACAAAGTCAAAGTGTTGATCCAGGACCCAATATGGTCGTGGTACCACAGAACGGTCGTGCTAGGTCACTTGCAAATAAACTCCAAGTCAAGAAAAGAGGACCACGACCATGCAGCCAAGAACAACCGTGCAAGGGATAACCACCATGGATGTGCCACCTAGCACGACCATGCTACAGCAGATCACCACAGCCGTTTTACACCACCACAGCCACCATCATTCAACCCACCACGGCCGTGGCACACCACCACGGGCGTGCAACACTCCGTCCACCACGGCCGTAGTGACCACCACGGCCGTGGCCATTTCAGCCCAAAACCCTGTAACTTCAATTTAATAAACCCACAAATGTGCCCTACCCACCACAGCCGTGGCCTATACTACCCACCACGATCGTGCTACTCACAAAACCTACCTAGTTTTCACTATTTTGCCCATTTTGCCCCTACTTGACCTAGTGCTTCCTCCCCACACCTATATATACCTAGGTGGCAGCTGGGGCACGAGGTTAGCTACCTTCCACCAGCTCCTAGCTCCCCATTTTTTCCCCTTAGCCATTCCACACCATTTCCACCTCAAATCCACTCCATTTCATCATTTCCACCACATAATCCCCCATATCTAAGCCTTCCATCCACTTCCCTCCATCATTCCACACCATTTCATCCAAGGAGAAGAAGGAGAATGTCTGTGTAGCATCTGGGCATAGGAGAACCCTCATCTACACCGAGCTCCATGGTCACTTCTACCACTTTCTCCTTTCTTTTTGTATTTTCCATGTCTCTGAGTAGCTAGGCCCCTTGGGTGGGCTGTTTGGGGGAAATCATGTTACTTTGATACCATGTTGGGGGGAAATGACATGTAAATATTGTAATTTCATTTTTTAATGATTATATTCTATTTGCATCTCATTCTCCATGGATTGCTTGTTGGTTTTTGTGTGAAATCACCTAGGAATTTAGGCAAATTGGTTATATGTGTGAATTTTGGGATTTGCCCCTAGGTCCAATTCTTGGATCCCTAGGTTGCCTCCCATCTTCTTACATCCTAATCAATCTCCCTAAACCTAAGTGAGAGATCTAAGTATCTAGATTAGATAATTCTAGTGCATTTAACATGGAGCCTTCTCAAGGCTAGAATGTGGGGGAATTGGGGTCCAAAGCCCTAGTTTCACCTCCCCATTACTACCCTCAGCCCCTAATTGCCCTAGGAATGCCTAATCTAGAAACCTAGACTTGATTAGACTCTAATTGAATTGAACCTAAGCCCTAACCCAATTGAGCCTCGTAAGGGTAGTAGGGGGTGTTAGGAACTAGTTCCCCTATACACAACCTAGCATATCCATGGCCAGTTAGTAGCTTAGGTTAATTCATTGGACTCTAAATTTTTGTTTGGTTTGGATAATCTAAATGGAATCATAATGTTCATATGTCACCCCCAATTTAAGTGATAAGTTCATACCCCTAAACAACCCACACCTCTCTTTATTGCTAAAAACCCTAATTTTGTGCTTGCTTAGCGTAGTTAGTTCTTTCCTTGCTTAGTTAGCTTCTTGCTTTGTTTTTGCCTTATTCATGTTAGTTTATCTCTTTAATTGCTCTTTCGCTATTTTTTCTTGCTTTAGTGTAATTTTCCTTTTCATACCTAGCTTAATCCTTTCTTGCCTGTTTAACCTTAATCTAGTCTAGGGTTAACTTAGTTTTCATTCTCGCCTTTAATTACTTTCTTGTTCATCCTTAATTAACCATCAAATCAACCTTTAAAGCCTTAACCCTAATCTCCACAGTAGGAACCTAGCAAAACTAAACCTAGCTCTAGTGCCCCCTCTTTTCCCTGTGGATCGACCATGTACTTGCCACCCTCCTATACTATGACACGACCCCGTGCACTTATGGGTGTAGTGTGTTAGTAGACGTACGTAGCCAGTTTAGGTCTTACAAATTTCGAAAGTGAATTCCCACCACTGTGTGCTTCAGTCCATGGGGTTGCATCTAGTCGAGTCAAATCAGCTGGCGTGTAACACCATTGGCGGGAGTGCACCAACCAATCATACTTAAACCTTTGGCACTAGCAAAAGGATGTTTGAATTTGTTCAAATACCTTTTCTTACTAGACCCTTTGATCAGAATGGGCTGAAAGGCTATCCATTTCAAGCAAACCTCTTCAAAAACCCTTAACTTTTGTGAATTAGAATTTCAAACTTTCATCATTATGTGCCTAAAGTCTACCCAATTTTACATACAAGTTGTGTTCTTTCATAAACAAATCACATCTAGATCTCACAAGTCACACCTACCTACATGTTTGACCAATAGATAACTGCCTAATGGCCTTACAAATCCATGTCAATCATTTCAAAACAAGAATCACCAATGATGCTGCAAGGCTACTCAATCCTCAATATAGAACTTAACTTTTGAATATTGGTTAGCTATTCATGTATATCTAAACATATCATTTTTTTTCTGACGTAAATGATCTCCCAACTTTACTAAGATGTCACAAAGTATCATGTGGTTCTCAAAGATTTGACTAATCTCCAATGTTCCTAGATCATGACAGAAAATTAGATCAACACTTACATTCACTCTGATATAAAATGATCCTGGACTAAGACCTTGAATTAAAGATGTTGTTTTTTACTCGGAGTCTAAATTGACTAATCCCTTGTTTTGATAATGACTAAACCATCCCATTTATTTGTGTCTAACTCTTCTACTTGAACAATTTTAAACTACAAACACACACTCCAAGTGCGTACACTTTCATATTCTAATTTGGAGAAATCAAGTTATACACACATAATGATCAAGATTGAAGAATAGATAGTTTTCCCCATAGAACTTTGTTGCAAATAACTTGTGAATAAGCTCATATGTATAATAGGTTCAATTAGGATGAAATAATATGCACTTGGGAGGGTCTTGAAAACCCCAAAACAACAAGCGCAGTTGGTTGAATTACACTAGGGTATTACTCGACCGATAATACTATTTATAATGCTGTCAAGAACCTTTTGTTGGATAAATTGGTAACTCGACTAACCAAAAAGTGGACCAAACAACAAGGTGTGTCTGTCAAGTTTCCCAAAAGGTAACTTGGCCATGAAACTTTAGCGACCACCTTCTATAGTGAAAAATAGCTTTATAGGACGAAAAGGGGTAAAAAAGATCCGTTGGACACCCCTATAACGACTAGTATTCATCCTAAATGGTTCTTAAAACTAGGAGGAATCCTTAACTATAAATAGGACCCCTTGATCTTCATCCCATGGTTATGCAAGAACTATGAATGATCCTACACTATAGTGAGAGAGATTTTCCTCCTAAAAGTCTCCATCCACTCTCATGAGATTAATCACTTGCTACATCCATTAATGTGAGTAGGATATTTGTAAGATAGCTAGTCCTACATGTATATCTTGTGAGACACTCACTTCCTATACTTCCCTATTTATCTTTATACCATGAAGATGAACATTCTCTCTCTCAGCTAGAAGAGGATAAGAAGGAGCGAAGGAGTCCCTTGGTGAAAACGTCTCCTTGGTGAAGGTGAAGTCAAAGGCAGAAGATCCAAGTAAAGAGTGGGTAAGTCCTTGAAGGAGGAAGATTTATTGCAAAAGTGGGTAAGTCCGTGGAGAAGGCCAAAGACTTATTGTAAGAGTGGGTAAGTCCTTGGTAAGGTGGAAGAGATTTGGTCATGGATAGCTAGGTCAATTGAAAGGTTCTTGGCTCCCTTGACCGCAAGGGGAAGGCTAGGTATCCTTGACCTTGAAAAGGGTGGTCTTATGTTGTAACTCTTACAACAGAATGTAAGGAGTGAGATTTGGTTGAAAACCTAGAGGATAACCTCTCTAGGTAGTGGATGTACATCTCATAGTTTGGAGATTAGAACTACTATAAATAACTTGTGTTATATTGTGCTCGTTCAATCTCTCTCTCCCTTGATATGCATGTTTAGTTGAACCAAAATTTCATAAAATACAATATTAAATTGGGATATAACTTGCAGTTCTAATGAATTTTGTTTATTAGTTTTAGATCTATTCATCCCCCCTATAGAACCCATTATAGATCTAGCAATTGGTATCAGAGCAGGTCTTCTCCAAACAATACTTCTACAAGTAGGAAAAGATGGGTGATAATTAAGGTGAGAGATACTACATCAACATTCCAATCTTTGATGGAAGCAACTTCCTCTACTGGAAGGGAATAATATAATTGCACATCCAAGAATAAAGTCTTGAGCAATGGAGAATGGGTGATCTTTCGTACAAGCAATCAGAGAGAAAGGTAGAAGATCGGGATGAGGCTACTTTGAAGAAAACAACCTTGAATGCAAGATCTGCCAACATCTTTATGCCTTTTTCATCCCCATTGAGTTCAAATGGATTTTTTTTCTTGTGACATGACCTATGAGATATGAAGAAATCTATGTGTCACCTATGAGGGAAAAATAAAGTGAAGGAAAGTACATTATATATGCTCAATGGTATGTTTGAATATTTCAATATGTTAAAGGAGGAGAGTCTGACCAAAATATTCTCAAGAATCAACACCATTGTAAATGATCTTTCCATCCTATGTTGTACCATGTATCAAGAAAAGGTAAACTCCTCCTTTGTACTCTTCCTCAATGGTGGGCTCCATATAAGAAACATAGTCGCTCTTTGACACTCCTATTGGAGAACTCATAGGATATCTTCAAGCCAATGAAGTTAGACTCAACCAACTAGAATAATAAGATCTTGAAGAAAAAAATCAAAAGAACAAGGAGAAGGTGATTGCTTTCCTTGCTTTGTCAAGTCAGAAATCCACTCAAGGTCAAGAAGATTCCATGTACTCCAATTGTAGATTCTACTAAGGCAAGTCTTCTTTCTCCACCTGGTGCTCCAGATGTGGAATTAAGGGTCACTTCAAGGATGATTACCCAAAAGAGGCCAAAAGACCCATACAAGAAAAATGGCACAAAAGCTCTGGTGAATCCAACTCAAAATAAAGTGAAGATTCTAGTGAAATCTCTAACTCAATATCTAGTAAAATTGGAGATTCCACTTTGCAATCATGGCAAGTTCATGTGAAGATGCAAATAAGGTACATCTAAACTCCTTAAACAAAGAATCCTTAATTTCCATCATTCATACTACTTGTGCATCTCTTCAGTCTACTAAAAAGAAAAAGAAAAAGCTCGCTAGGGTTGTTGATAACTTCCATGAAGAAAAAGAAAAACTTGAATATGTTAATTTTGCATGCAATATGATGTTAACAATTCCCAAAATTATTATCTAGAGCATGAATTGCAAATCGATAAAGAATCTTAAAATAGTGTTTATCTTTTGAATATTACTATGATTAAAAAAGAAAATGCTTCCTTTATTACTAAAATCAGTGTCCTTGAATCTTATTCTAGTTCTAGTAGTACATAGAATGATGTTGCTGCTCATCATATTGAGAAAGATTCTTACATGACTAAATCTTTTTGCTTAGATACCGATCTTTTGAATGCTAGAAATGATACTACTAAATTGTATTCTACCATTACTTCTCTTATTAATGATAATCATAACTTAGTATCCTCTTTAAAATGATTCTTAGATGGTAAAAATAATCTTGATCAAATCCTAGACCATACTACCAAACAAATGGGTAGAGATGGTATTGCACTTGATAGTAGCTAAAGGAATATTAAAGATAAATGATCTCCAAATTTCAAAGGAGAATCACCTAGTTAGGAGGATATGTGAACTTGCAATCATTGTAATGAAATTTGTCTTTATTCTACATATTTTCCTTGAAAGAAAGCACCCAAAAGCAACAGGACTTGGTTTTCTAAGCTACCCCCCCCGGGACCCAAAAATGTGATTTGAGACCATTTCATCTTTCTTCTTCTAGGTCACTTTCTAATGGATTGACATAGTTATGGATTTTTGAATTGGTTTCTCAATCCACATAAGAGAATAAAGGTGAGATGGGTATGGGTTGCAAATAGGTGGAAAATTAACAGTACATAGAGGTCAACATATTCTTGGTGATATTCAATCATTTATTGTTTATTTCCAAGTTTGTATTCACTTTACATATGGTTCTAAGATATAATTGGTATATTGTGATTTACATCATTTTCTTGATCAAAAACTACCCCTTGATGATTATAGTACCTTACTAACTTTCTTATACATGAATTAATATTCTTTATATTTTTATCATGCATGTAGATATGTTTTTCTGTAGAATGTATGTTTTTTTACAACAACTATTTTCGACCGAGTTTGTCCTAAGAAAGATCAATAGATAGGAGTACTTGGTGTTTTCCTATGTTGTTTTAGGAAAAATTTGTCCTAAGGTACCTCAACCAAAAGACTCCATGGGGTCTTTCCAGTAGCTTCTATTGACTGAGAAGTCCAACCCAAAAACTCAATCAATAAAATTATGCATTGAATATTCAGATGGATTTTTGGATGAGAATTCCCCTCTCAACTAGATTATCTCAACCAATAGAATTATTCTATTTATACTCCCATTGGTAAATTTTTTATGATATACATTTTCCATTCCTTAAATTGCCTATCTTGCATACAACTCTATCTTTTTAATTTCTCTTCCTATTGGTATCTCTATCTTGTAATTACTTGTCTTGAGTTGTAATGCATGTTTTGAAGATGATCCATTTGAAACATTAGGTTGTGTTTAAATTGCTTTCGTTGTACTCTAACTTGTTACATCTATATAGTTGTGTATCTTATTTTTATGCAACCTAAATCTTATTAATGGTTTTCATCTCTTGTTTGTGATGCATATTTGCTAATGCGTAATATCCATTCATGCTTATGAAACTGCATATTTCTTTGTTTGGATATTTCTCTACATCCACTCATAGTTTATCTTTAACTTGTGAATCATTTACTATGACCAAGATCTTAGTACTATTCCTAACTGGTGATACCATCTACTAGTAGTCCATATACATGTAGTTCTATTTTTTCCATAAATTGGTATCAAAATGTGTGCTATGCTTGTATCTTGTTTCATACATACTCATGCTTGCTCATTAGTTTTCATATCTACCCCTCGAGTTGCTTGAATAGACTTGCCTTGATTATCACTAAAATTACATATAGGGTAGTTGAAAAGCATGTTTCGATTTTCCCTATAATATATTGCTTGGACTTTGCTCTTATACTCTCCCTATTCTAACAAGTTAAGTTTTAGCCCTTCAACCCCTCACTTCTTGAAATGACAAAGGGAGGGGGAAGACCTATATGTAGATCATATATGTGGAGAAGTCATAGTTTATATAAATGTGATGAAAGCTAACCTTGCAGGTAAAATAACATAAGTTGATGGTGAGTATATGAACTCAATTATAATAAATTGAATGGGATCATATGTACTTAATTCATTGAAACCCCTAGGTTTCCCAAAATATATGATTTTATATATTTTATTTAAAATTTATGAATACATTTATGGAATGGTTTGTCATCATCAACATGGGGGAGAATGTTGACTCGAGGTCTATATTGACTAATCCCTATTTGATGATTAATAAACCATTCAACATTTTTGTGTCTAATGCTTCTACATGAGAGATTTTAGATTAGATAGACAAAATCCAAATGCTAAACTTTCACATCATAATTTGGAGAAATCAAGTTATATAAATGAATAAGATCATGATTGAATATTATATAGTTTTCTCCATATATCTTTAATGTAAATTAATTATAGTTAATCTCATATGTGTAATAGAGTAAATTAAGCACTTGGGAGGGTCTTGAAAATGGCAAATAACAATTCTAGTTGGATGAGTTATCCGAGGGTAGAACACAACCAACTAAATTGCTCATAGGGCTTTCTAGAACCCTTTGGTTGGTCAAATTGGTAATTCGACCGACCAAAAAGTGGCTCAGATAGC
Organism: Alisma plantago-aquatica; assembly: GCA_963693085.1. NCBI lineage: Eukaryota > Viridiplantae > Streptophyta > Magnoliopsida > Alismatales > Alismataceae > Alisma > Alisma plantago-aquatica. The sequence goes on from OY856412.1 coordinate 215,456,253, forward strand.
AAGGCCGTTCGGTCAAGTTTCCCAAAAGGAAACTCAGTTGACAAAACTATAACAAACACTTTCTATAGTGATAAATAGATATTGGGAGGTTGAAAAAAGGTGAAAAAAGATCCATTAGAAACCCCAATAATGACTAGAATTCATCCTAAATGGTTCTAATAGCTTGGAGACATCCTCAAATATAGATAGTACCACTTGGGTTTCATCACATGTTTATCCAAGAAATATAAAGGCTCCTATACTATTGTTGAGAGAGATTTTCCTAACAAGATCCTCCATCCACTCTCTTGAGCTTGAGAACATTCTATATCCATTAGAGTGAGTGGGAGATTTTTAAAAGATCTAGTCCAACATGTATGTCTTGTGAGGCTCTCACTTCATCTACCTCCCACTATATATTTCTACAATGAATATGAAGATTCTCTTTATTGGCTAAGATAGGTGAAGAAAAAGAAGGGAAGGAGTCCCTTGGTGAAAGCGTCTCCTTTGTGAAGGTGAAATCAAAGGTGGAAAATCCTAGTAAAGTGTGGGTAAATACTTGAAGGGGGGAAAACTGGTTTCAAGAGTGGGTAAGTCATTGGAGAAGGCTTTGGACTAGTTGGAAGAGTAGGTAAGTCCTTATTAAGGTGGAGGACTCATGGTCATGGATAAGTAATTCCTTTATTAGGTTTTTGGATCCCTTGACCTTAAAGGGAAGTTTAGGTACCCTTAACCCTTAAAAGGATGATGTTATTTTTTAACTCGTATGATGGAATATAAGAAGTGAGACATGGTATTAAATATTATAGGATGACCTCTCTAGGTAGTGGATGTACATCTCCTAGTTTGGAGGTTGGAACCATTATCAAGAATTTGTGTTACTTAGTTCTTGTTCAATCTCTCTCTCCCTTTCTATGCATGTTTAGTTTCACACAAATTTCATATATGAAATATTATCTTGGGACATAACTTGAAGGTATAATGAATTTTTTAAAGTGGTTTCAGCTCTATTGATATCACACTCTAGAGAACATTATAAATCCAACCATTTATCCTAGACTAAGACCTTAAAATAGATCCAACGAACCTAATCTAAGATTGTAAAAGAGGCCCCACACTTCTTAAACCTTTATGTCTTCCACCCTACTTCAAGTGGGTGTAGTCAAGAAAAATCTAATCATATTGAGAAAGAGCTAGATTGTCAAGGATGTTTGTGGGTTACCGAAAGGTACTGGGCACTTTAGAATAATGTCACTCTAGGGGATGAATGCTCATCCAATTACATCACTAGATTTAGTTATAGGCCATCTCAAGCTTGGGTGATTGCTTGGATCCTAATCTAGCACTTTCCCAGACTAATTCTCTCATAAATCCTCAACTAAAGAGAGAGAAATCTTATATAATGTAAAGAATAACTGGGTATATAGCCACATTTCCTGGTCTTGAGTGCATTATCTCATCCTAGATACCCTATTTTTTCTTGTGAATATTTCTCCCATATAACATATGCTAAGGAGAGAGAAAGTTTATGCACCGAGCTATTTCTAGATCCCTAGTCTTATTTTATTTAGGCCACCTTGTCCTTGGATACCATTCCAATAACATTTCCTACAACAAATGACCATAACCTTACCATTTCACCATGACAAAACTATGAACATCTGTCATCAATTTAGGGGAGGTCCTTTTATCTTGCACATGTTTGGGGAACATTCTATTAAAACCACATATATTTCTAAGATTCTTTTGCATGAATTGGTTTGATTACCATGATGTAGAAGATAATGGAGTATCCTTTATAACTTTCCTGAAAATGGGAATTCTTCCACTTTTTCATCGATAACCATGTTATGGATCTACCACGATGCACAATATATTTGCAAAATGATAACTAAATCCCACATTTCAACCATGTTGATCTCAGTTTTAGGTTATCATGGGAGCTAAGCAAAGCCCATACTTCACTCACTCACACAATCACTTGATAAAAAAATGCCAATTCAGGAAATTTGACAAACATTCCAAAGTATGTGTGTATAATATCAAGCAAGACAAGACGTTTGGAAGAGAAAAGTCCAAAAAGACAGTGCAAATGTTGGAAGCCTCAACATCTGTGAAGGTCCTGCCACAAGAATCCCCAGAACATTTAGTCAATGCTCCTTACATACATCCTTTCATCTTTAACTACCAAGAGGGATTTTATCACATGGGTTATTCAATCCAAAGAGCCAAGTATGCAAATTGCAAAATTCATCCATTCTTCTATGTCACCTGGAACCCCTTGGGGTACTAGCCAGGTCAGTTTTATCTCATGTTGTATCAATATATACAACACATGACCACCTAGGCGATGTTGACACCTCTAAAATAGGAAATTCTGATCACTGTCCATGAGGAGGACTGTATAGAGGAAAAGGAAGAGAAAGTCAAGACTACTGAAGGGAATTCCAAGTTTACAACAAAGGTAGCTACTCCTAGAAATATTCACCAAGTCTTATATAGGAATTTAAAAGGAATGGTTCCCAAAAAATCCACATGTGTTCTATTTGCCATTATCATCCCCATACAATCTGTACTTGGAAGGTGCATATGTATTTTAACCACATATGTATATGGTGATGCTCATGAAAATCAAAATTTCACTATAATAGTGGTCGCAAAAAGTCAGGATGAGTCCACTCAAGACATGTCAGCTTCAGATCCTATTATGGTAGAGATTCATTCCAAACTCAAGAAGCTTAAGAAAAAGAAGGATGTAGACAAAATATTCAGTGACATTTACTACTTTTTAGATGCAAAGATCCAACATCACTTTGACATGCTAAAAATTTATAAATACTCAAGTAAAGGAGAAATGAGATCAGAACGCACACGTTAAGTCTTACTGCTCTGACATAATAGAGGTGTAGGAGGATGATAAGATCCTGATCATATGATTTTCTTAGTGTTGGACCAGGCCTTCCCTGACATGGTTTGTTCAAGAAGAACTAAACATCACTTGCCACATGAACTCAGATAGCTAAGAAGTTCATTAACCAGTATGCTTGAAAGCTAGACCAAGTCCCAACAATGTAGGATCTAGAAGTGTTACAATAGAAGAATGACAAAAGTTTCTTTGAGTTTGTGGGAAGATAATGGGAGTTGGAAAAGAATTTCAACTTCAAACCTATAGAAAAAGTGACAATTGATATGATAATCAGGGTATCCTCACCCTCTCTCATCTCACTATTATCCTTCCAAACATATAACTCATTTACCAAGTTGAATAAAGCATGGGTCATAATTGAGAACTCCATTAAATGAGGGGTCTATCAAAAGATTTCCCTCACTTTTTAGCCTCCGACATCATACATGGTGAATAATTATGTGGTTGTTGCACATGAAAAAAATTCACTAGGAGAAATTCTACAGTTTAACCTTCTAAATAGGTTGTTAACTTGATGCAAGAAGCACATCAATTTCTAGTATAGTAAGGTATCAATCCCAAGAGACATCATTTTTAAGTGTCAGAATCCAAATTGAATGTGGTGAAAAGAAAGTAGATTCTAGTTGAGTGTTTTTTATTAAAACTAAGAAAAGAAAGTTAAAATGCAAAAATAAAACTACTTTATCAAATGATAAAAGACAATGGGGCTCTGAGGGCTCACCACCACAAATCATGTTGTTACATTGACTTATTCAACTCCTAAATCCTAATGATCAAATCAGAACCATGCATATTGTATCCTTTTGGAGCATGATTCCACAAGTGTTGGACTTCCCTCAAACCCTTCCCGGTGTCTGAGGATCCTTATCCAAACATTCAACAAATTTTAGTTTGAGGTCTTGTCAAGAAAATGTGGTTTGCATTCCGAGGTTCAAACTTATGGGTCTATTGATCACATCAACACATGCTATAATAAACAAGACAACTCGACAGAAAGATCAAAATCTCAATTAGGTAACCATTTCAAGAGAAAATAATCTATCTAACAAGAAACAAGTTCCCATCTAATGGGTAAGGGATATCTAAATTCCTATCAAGATATTATACATTTATTCTTTTCGAATACAAGATCTCGGTACCCCTACGAGAATATAATTAGATAACTAACAATCAAACAAAATGGATTGGAAAATATTCATTCACTATAATATTAGAGTGAAGTACAACTAACTAAGAATGGGCTATAGGGCTACTCCCCAGGCCTCAGTGATAGAAATACTTAGAGATTATTGAAAGCAATAGAAGGGTGGAAGAAAGAAGAAGGGGATCGATAGCCTAGTAATAAAAGTAGAATTTGAACACGACTCTGATCTAGAGATAATGAAATGGCAATCCTTCTACAATCCTGGCGTAGGTATATAAGAAAACCACTATGATTACAAGGATAGAAACTAAAATAAAATATCTAAGATACAAGAATTTCTCAAAAGGGAGAGATGTGAACCCCCTCTGAAAAATGAGATGCCTTTATACTTTGACACTACCTCCTTTTATAGGAGGAGAATGAGGGTTGAAGCCCTAAAATATGCACCTAGTGGTGGCTGGAAATTTTTGGATATGGTCTATGGAGTAATGTTTGAAAACTTTAATTACTTGTCCCAATAGAAAATGGAGAAATTTGCTGAATTTCCTTCCTTTTCCTACTTGAACATTTGACTCTTTGTGTTGTACATTTTCATTATAGAAATTTTGAGAATATTTTGGCCCTGTCACACATTCCAAAGAATCCCAAAATTATATTTTTATTGTAGTCAATTGAATTCCCATTCCAACACATATTTAAACATTAAATTTGGAGTTTATATAAAAAAGATATAGCAAATTTTGTACGGGGTATATATTTAAATCTAGCACTGTGGGAAATTGTACAAACACTTTCAAAGGGTATTTGATTTTTGGAGTGATTGGGCAGTTTTCCTACAAAATCCAAGTAGATTCAATTAAGGCTCCAATTAAAGAAAGAAAAATTAAACTAAGATAATTTATGCTAAAACTACATAATAGTCAGCAAAATAAAGATATAAAATATGCAAATAAAGGCAATGATTTTGCACTCATCAAATAACAAGCAGTCTAAATGGATAAAGGCTGATCTGGACAAGGGCATATATTATAAAGTAGGGGCAGTAATAATTCCTTCTTCTAGAAACAATGATATACGACTACAACCATCCACACACACAACTCTAGATCAATACCAACAATCATAAGCTAGTGGTACTTCTGGGAATCCACCACCATAGACAAAAATTAAATTTGTTCAATCAATACCACCCTAAGCTCAATGCTTCCAACCTCAAATACATAACACCACAATCTGATAGACAAATAATCAATTTTGTGAGTGTGTTTCACCACCATTTCAACCACCGATGCAACAACCTATCACAAATAATTCACCACCATAAATAAAAGTGTCATAAATATCTTTTACAATAGAAGAACTATAAAATTCTATAAGAAAGTTCACTCCCATGGTGATTTACCTTATCACTATCATTTTGACCATTCAAAACATCTTAAAATTCCCAACCATAAGGGAACCTCCTAATATATTACCCAGAAACTACAATGTCAATGCCCATTGTGACTTCCATTGCACAAACAACACAAAAAGGACACATGTATTTCTCTCAAGCATGTTATCAAAGACCTCACTGAGTCAGGGCAAGTGGATATGGGATCACTAGAGGACATACCATCCTTATCTAACTTGGTGGTTGTCTGAAGATCCCACTCTGGGGACAATCCAAACTTTAAAGAAATATCTCAAAAATTTGCAAAGTGTCAACATGGTTGTTGTTGTTTAATAGAAGAAGCTTGTGATCCCTAGAGATTTTTACCATTATCATACCAGGGGCACGTCCAAAGAAGGATACATAGATAATCGAGATTTATAAAGTATCAACATCAGTTGCCACTACACCCATCATTCTTCTTCTATATAGAAGCCCACAACATATGCAGGGATAATAAGAATACTATGTTAAAGACAAAGTGAAACATAATAGACCGCCCTCATGCAAACTGAGATGATGGCCCAAGTCATCATTGTATAAGTTCTTGTACCACTGGAAATGAGGAAAATAATCATTAATATCTATGAAGGTGTCCCTACAAAATCTTCAAATATGACAAAAACAAACTAGACTGGGAGAGATCACATTCCATTAGTCAATACAATGTAGGTGCCTCCTATGATAGAAATATATGAAGTAACCATATAAATGAAAAATCAAAGTCATATTTCTCTAAAAGGAGACTAAAGGAGAGGTATCATTGGTATACATGATCAATAATTCCTACCAACATCACGAAGAAGTAATGAATACCCTCAAAATAGCATATGTCTATAAGGAGGTTAAGCCCGAGGCATTGGTGCAACAATGAGACTCGTTACAATGTTTCACTTAATATCTTCTATGATGAGGAAATGCCTAAAGGGGAAACCAAAATAGAACACTACTTGTCAGTGCCTTATAAAGAGGCCTTACAGTCCCATCATTATTCATTAATAATGATGCATGAATCGATGTATGCCCCCCTCCAAACACTCACCAGTTTAGTAAGGGATACCTTTGATTTACAACCAAAAATAAATAAAGTGACGACTTTTATTGCAATTTGAAAGATGCCTAGGAGGAAATCACACTCAAATTACAAATTGGACAGCACGATTGCTCCATTTTGTTGGTGGTCATGGAGCTCATTCCTTCATTCAACCTCCTTTCAGGAAGACCTTGAATTTAAAAGAAGCATGTTAGTCCCATTGTTATTTCACAAAAGGGTCAAGTCTAGAAAATGACATGTCATTGTCACTGTCCATGTTGATAATACAACACCATATCTTATGTGTAATAATGACACCTCTTTCTTAGGTTTCAGTCACTTCATGTTGCCACCATAAGTTACGTACCACTAAGGAGATAGAGACCACACAATCTACCATCCAATTTGTCACAATTCACCCACAAATTATAAGAAATGAAAGTTAGTCCAATTCACAAACTGATGTACATAGGTTCAATGGCCCATCTAAAGAGAGGTTACTTGAGTTACCACATAGGATACAAGAATCAGTGTGTCCCACACCATAATATATACAAAGATAGATTACTTCAATTGCTTGCCACATCCACGTGATCTGTGTAAGGGAGTTTTCCATATACACCTCAAAGAAGACTTCCAACTTAGGGTATTGTGTAGATTGACCAACTTCTAAGTGCAAGGGTCCCCTTCCACAATTTACTTATACAATATCCAATGAAGAATACATTGCCAACACTATGAATGTCATCGTGTATGTTATAGTGCCTTACCTAGTTGAATAGGTCGAAGACAAAGATGACAATGCAAACATCACATCTAACATTAAGGAAATCTCCCTAATCACAAACATACCAAGTGACATTTAGACTACCCAACACAATTAACAGCCTAAGGATATCATCATCCCTCCAAACTAGGATTATATCAAATTGTTAACCATAGACCTACCATGATCAACAAACTTTGACTAGCAGAGAAACCAAGGCATGAATGAAAGATTCAGAGACTATTTTCATGATCAAAATGAAGTAATCATTGGGAAATACATGGAGGATGCCACTGACTAGACTCCCATAGAGATGCAGATTGTTTATCTTGGTTAACATCATAGAATTGGTCTCCATTCTCAACTTGTCTTTCTCTATACTCCTATAGCAAGATGATGAGGATATGGATGAATATTATGGAAGCCCTTGTATGATTATAACAATGCTTATGAGATGTTTGAGGAATGGGTCAATTCCATACTTAAAATAGGAATTATAGGAGATCCACAATGACTTATATGTCATGTGCAAAGCATAGTCGAGATACAAAACTAGCACACAAAGGAGGTAGCCATGCTGAGGATAAAGCCACTCCAATCATCCTTACAAAACCAGTTAGAAGAACATCACTCTAACATTGTATAGATTCTAGAGTGGTTGTTGTTCCATTCTCTACAATTGCCTCACCATCCACTAAAGACTTTGAAAAATCTCAAAATGAAGAAACCAAAAAAAAGAAAAGATGAAGCTCTTATCCACCATGAGCTTGATGGATACCTTCACAAAAGTAGCATAGATTTGTAATGATGAAGACACAAAGTTTTAAGATATCTTCCAACCCTGACTATATGCCAAGGGAGTGGTAGTCCTTTTACATTAAAAATGAAAAAGAGACAATCAACATAAACTTTGGCCCAAACAATGCAAAGTTTCTACCACAAATTATGAAAGACCTATTAACATAACTCCTATGTGATCGAATTGATGTATTCATTTGAAGATACTCAAACATACCAGGATTGGTCAAGAAGATCACATTTCATCACCACTCATAATCCCCAACATCCATCTAATCAAGTAGAAAGCTAGATAATTGCAAACTAAAAGGAGCCTCAAAATCAGAGAAGAGGTTTACAAAGCAGTATAGTGTTGGATTCCTTACTCTTGTCAAATATTCCACATGCCTCACCAACATCATGCTCATACCAAAGAAGGATGGAAAAGTAAACTATCTCAAATGGCTGGACAATATCATGCTTGTATAAAAAAAGAATGGCAAAGTACACGTGTACATGTACTACCATGAACTCATCAAGGTATCTCCAATACATAACTTTTTGTTGTGTAATATTTATGTATCTAGTCAAAAAAACATTTGTACATGATCTTCTAATATTTATGGATGGTTTCTCTAGTTGCAATCAAATCAAACTGGCTAAAGTAGATAAGGAGAAGACTGCCTTCATTACGAAATGGAGGTATTTGGCTACTATGCCATGCCTTATGGCCTGTAAACACCACAACCACATACCAATGGGAAACATTTTCTCTCTTCCATGACATGATGTACAAGGAGGAAATAATTTTTTTATCAAATTTGGCATCACCTATCTAGAGAAGAATCATATCAAAGCGCATGCACTAGCAGATCATCTAGTGAATTTCCACTTCCTAGAGGGACAAACACTTGAGTAGCAACTCTTGGATGAATACATATGAATTATCAATAGTGAATATACACTCATCCCATTTTATTGCATGCTATAAAATAACCTTGCTTGGTAATTTCCCCATTTTAGCATAAATTAGTCTAAATTTGTTTTTACCAAGTTTAGTTCTTTAGAATAAAATCCCATTCTAATGCATGGATAATCACAAGAACCAAGTCAAGGACAACTCTATGCTCCAAGCCCCCCCTCTTCTTCCATCATTTGGAGGAGATATCAATCTAAGTGAATAACTTTTACTCGATTGAAATTATAGTATGGCGAGTGGATTCTGCCCATCGGTCGGTTAGGCTGCAAAAAGAAAAGCAACCCCTCAACATGGCAAATACATTTCTTGACCCATCTACTATTTTGGTTGGCTGACCGTGAATTTCATTCACAGAAGATTTGGATTCTCTCAAGCATTTCTAGTTGCCCGATTCACCTGGTGAGCCATTCAACTGGTGGACGCCTTGATTATAAGGAAGTCCAAAGCCTTTGAGGCAATTCTAGTCAAATGATTGGTGGATGCCTTCATCACAAGGACGTCCAAATCCTATGAGGCAGTTCTAGTCGACTGACTTACCTACTAAGTCAGTCGATCGACCTGTAGCATGCCATGTCTAGTTGAAGTTATAGAAACCCCCAAGTGTGATTTATATATAACAGTACAAAAGCATAAACCATCAAAATCACACTAACAAAATGTCACAAATAACATATATCATTCATTTCTATAATAAAAACAAATTTATGCATCATATATTTATGTTGATTCTCATATACACATTCTTATCATAAAACCAACAACACAAAACATGATACATGAAAGTAGTAGAAAATTAATTAAATTTCATTGGATCATATAGATGGAACCCCCTCTGGGTCTTGAACTAATATGTTCATCCAACTCATGAGATCTATCCCATGTCACAGACAACTAATGTGGATCCACACATAGCCATGCATTTGAAAAATTATTTGTAAGTGGTTGGGTTCTATATATAATATAAAAATAACTTAATATAAAGCCTAATATTGGTATGAAGCATGCATAAACATCATTATGGCTTCACAATGCATTATTAACTTGATTAAGCATTGTTATTAGGGCATTTAAATGAAACTTATCAGATCTGATTCACTGAACACACACGTGATATACTGGCTTGGGCTTGAACCCATAAACATTAAAATCACTGAACACACTCAAGGTGTGTAGGCTTTGGCTTGAAATCTTAAACGAAGGGGGTTCATGAGGCACCAACCTTTGATAACATGTTCAAGACATAGGGCCTAATTATTACATTTGATCTGAATTACAATTTCACCCATAATTGAATTACTTAAACATGAAGATGTATAATTCTTAATTGATCTGATCTTAACATATAAACATGTATGTTGTGAATCTTAACAATATGCGGATATAGTAGATACTTCTTATATAAATGAAGTGTTCACATGATTGCATGTACATTATAGACTTTAAACATTATATGAAAAAGAAACTTGATGATGCAATATAATGAAACCCAATGCATGGAACATGTACCTAGTTTTAGTACGAACAATCACTACTAAAATCCTGATCTCAATTTTTTAATTTTCCTATCATTATAACCCAAACTCTAATTAATATCTTATAAACTCTAATAAAGTAAAATTTTGAAATATGAGAAACTAGCGTCATTTTTAGGACTCATGACCTAGTCCATTGGATAGATCTTGAAAAATCAATTGAAATTCATATATAACTCGATCCCATAAGACATACCAATAAAAGGATAAGAAATTCCCAATTTCAGCCAATCAGGAAAGAGATAAAACCACTTAATATTGTATTGTGAATGAATAAAACATGAATGGAAGGATGTGACAACCTGAATTTCCTTCTCCTTGATTATACTCTCTTTATCTCTATTAGTGACTCATGTCACTTAGTTCGAGTTCAAGTACATAATTTGAGTGATTGGATGCTTAATCATAGTCAAGATGTGTCTATGTTCCTATGTATGACTTAAATTTGGAATTATGAACTATGTATCATTTCATAATACATCTCTATCTTTTAACTTAATTGATCCTCATCAATGAGATATCCTCACCTCCTAATATATTTTGAATTGTATAACTTTTAATTATGAAACCAATGCACCATCTAGATGTTTTTCCACATCCTCTTTGATTACTCTAGCCCGTCCCCCACCACCAGATGGTACCCTTATCATCCTTCAATTATCAGAATGGGCCTTTTCCTCATCAACACTTACTGAGTGGAAATAGCCAGCCTCCAAGCATACCTCACTTCCCCTTTTCCACCATCATACCTCGCCTTAAATCTCACAACTAAAATCACCCAACATATGATGAATGGGACTGTTTGACGTATCCATGCCAATTGAACCGCCACTACCATGCTCCCTACAAATGACAAGCCAACCTACCAAGTCCCCCGTGTCCATAATATTTTCTTGGAGATGTAGCCTAGAATGAGCCAGGTGCCACACCAAGGCTGCTAGCTCACCATCCAAGAAGAGGTATTCTAATGTTTCCTGACTTACATATGAACAATAATTGCTAATTGAGGCTAAAGGTATCTGACATTTCTGGATGTTGTCATTGGTAGGGAGTGCCTTCATGATAGCCTTCCATACCACTGCCTTCACAAGTGGTAGCATCCACAAGCTAGAGACAAATTGGGAGACAAGTATCTGTGTGGACTATATGAGTTATAAGTCTCGTCACAAAAAGTGATGTGGAGGACCCAAGCTCCACCAAACCTACACGAGAATATCTGGTTCTAGGGAAATCACCAAATAGGAATCCAAGATTTTCTATACAACTGCCTTTGATATGAGATTAGCTAGTAGGATCCAGTCCCATCCAACTCCCTCGATCTAGAAATCACAAAGTAAGAGGTCAAGCTCAACATCATCATAATTAGTGTTGACATTGCCAATGGGTCACCACACTATTTTTCCTACTACAAAGACAACTCCCCTCTACCAAGATTTCATCTAAAATGTAGTAAAACAACTATGAAGGTCCTCTATACCACCTTCCAGTGTGATGACATAAAGGCAATTTGAATGAAAAAACAAGTATGAAGACCATCATGATAGATCCAAAGTATCATGTATTTCTCACTATAAAAGATTGCCCACAAGGATTCACCCTTCATCAGCAACCAACACGCTTTCATCAAGAACACCTTGTTAGTAACGTAGAGATGAGTGATATCAAGACTTCCCTACCCATACTTAGTGAGCACTTTTCCCAAGAAACCCAGTGCCTCCAAGAATCCCCTCTCCTAGCTTGTTAGAGGAACTCTAATTTTTTTTTATTAATCAACTTAATCACCCCCTTGGGGGGGGAGTAGGGCACCATCTTGTACAAAGACATGGATATGAGTGCATGAAGAATAAGGGTCACCCATCTGACAAAGGAGAGGAACTTCACCTTCCATCCTCCCATCATTTATCTAATGGGGTTGATAGCAAGAGATCAATAAATACCCTTGATATGACCTCTCACCAGAGGAACCCCAAGGTAGGTCACCACATCTCATTTGTCATGTAGACATGATAGGTCTAAGATCTCCAACCTCTCATTTTCTTCACATCTATCGACAATCATCCCATTTTTTTCCCTATTAGTGGCTTGACTCGAGACATCTTCATACAATGAAGCAAATGATTCAATGAACATATGGAGTCCCTCTAGCCATTGGTGAAAAAAAGTCATATGATCCACATACATCAAGAGAATGGGAGCCTGCCCTTTCCCCTATTATGAAATCCCACCAAAGTTACCCTAGCCTTCTCATTCAAGATTCTCATAGAAAAGGCCTCTTCAAACATGATAATAGGGATGAGGATAATGGAATCCTCTGCTTCATACCCCTCTTAAAATTAAAAAAGTCAGCAATATTTCCATTAAGCACCACCCACACCCAAGTGCCAACAAAGAATGACAAATAGAGATCAATGAGTCCTTCCATCACGCCTAACCACCAGAGCATGACACTCAAAAAGATCTAGTTCACTCTATCAGAAGCTTTCACCATGTCTTTCTTCATCACAATATAGGCCTCTTGGGCATGTAAATAGATGTCGTGGAGCATCTCTTTTGCGAGTTGGATATGAGTGATAATATCCCACTCTTTCAAAAAGGCACTTTGTTATCTAGAAACCATCATGGGAGGCTGGTGACATGGGTTATTATCGCACTAACAAATTTGTTGGATCAATGGGCTCTGGGGGGTGAATAGAGCTTCACAAACATCACAAAATCAATTAGACCACCAATTTATATTTAGTGCAGAAACTAAACCAAGAAACAATTTGATGTCTTAATCTAGCATACAAAGCACGGATAAGAGACAAGGAATAACAAGCACTTGGATAGGTGGTTTAGAGTGGTTCCATGTCCTAAACTTAGGAGCAATGTCAGTCCACTACCTAGAGTTGGTTAGGCTCTAGGATTTGCAACTTGGTTCTCTTATATATCACAATAAGATTACAAGATACAACAACCACACATCCAAGGACTTAGTTTCTCAAGCTATGATCTTCAACCTTACCAAGGACTTACCCACTTTGCAAGTAGTCTTCTGCCTTCTTCCAAGGACTTACCTACTCTTGCACAAGTCTTCAGCCTTGCAGGAATTATCCATTTTACTCGAGCTTTGCCTTGCACTTCTCCTTCACTTGGAGAGCTTTTGCACCTTTCTCTTTCACTTGGAGGCCTGGAGCAGCTTGCTTTCTTCACTCTCTAAGAACAACAACATCTTCTCTTTCACTTAGAACAACAACCTCTTCTCTTTCACTCAAAGTAGAGGCTTCAATCAATCTTCATAGGAAAGTTGAGGTAGGAAGAAGGAGATGGAGAGCTTTACATAAAACAAGGGATAGTTCTCATACATAGGGACCTAACTCACTCATACTCACGAATTTGTCTTGAAGGTAGAGATAAAGGGGCTCAAAGGTTTAGAACACTCTCAACTAAGGCTAGGACCAAGCATATGTGAATGAGCAACCTTGGAATGAACTCCAAGTGGTACTATTTATAGTTGGGGGTGCCCCTTTAAGTTGTGGGACACTTGGATATAAAAATAGCCATTTTTTGTTCAAAGAAACAACTCTATTTTCATCCAAAAACACTCACCAACGGTCACATCACTTTTTCTGCAAATTCCGTACAGTGCAATCGGTCGAGTTTTAATAAAGGTAACTCGACCGATCCAGTAAAAGACAAGACCAATATTTAAATGATTGGTCGAGTTTGTCCTGAGGAAACTCGACCGATCATTTAAAATCAAAACGGTCTTTCACTCGATCGGTCGAGTTCTGTGTAAACACAACTCGACCGATGCAATCTCTAGAAAATTGACCAAGAATGATCGGTCGAGTTTTAAGGCTTGGAAACTCGACCGACCAAGTTGCTGTGATCAATTTTCTAAATTGCATCTAAAGTGATCTAACATTGGTGTTTTGTGTCCCAAACATTTTTCTCATCTAAGTTACAAGTCAATTCATCATTACAAGTGATTACAAAAATGTTCTAAGGTCATTTACATAGAAATCCTCAAAAGCACACATGTAGTCATTTTGACTTGAACTTGAGCCAAACTAGGGCTTTTGATTTTGGATCCTTTTCATGTACCTAAAGGCTGAAAACAATCTTTAACACACATATTGGATACATATGAATGGAATGGTTAAGTCATTATCAAAATATGGTCAATGTATAACCTCTAGGTCAGCATTCTCCCCCTTTTTAACAATGACAAACCATTCCTCAAACATATTGAAAAGGGATATAAATGTTATACCTTTCCCTTGAGAATTAGGCGATTCATGATGTGAACAATGTGAATTGCTCCCCCTCAATCTATGCTCCATCTAACCTGCATGGTTAGTCTATTATACATAGCAAATAGAAATATACATGTATTATGTAATCCTTTGCAAGTCACATGATCAACAGTGAATTAACAAGAAAAGGATCAACTAAGCAAGAAAGAAATAGTATAAACAATATGATTGAGTCTCAATCCAAGAGATATCTCTCCCCCTTTTGACATTATCAAAAAGGTAGGAAGGGTAGAAGAGCATAAAAATAAAGTCTTCTCCAAAACTCAACCAAACATATATGCAATATAAGAAGCAACAGTTTAAAAACTTATATCACACATCCACACAAGATAACATACAATCCAAGTCATAATGAAAATATAACTCAAGATGGCACCAACACATAGGATAAAATAGAGGTAAATAGCCATAGGGCACATCAAGGATATTTCAAATCAGAAAGATGTTCATATCAGAGCAACTACATAACAATGATAAAACAAAGATAAGAAATCGTACAGCTCAGAAGAAATGTGCCAAGATGTTTCTTATACAAAATAGCCTATAAAGATGTATATGATAAACATGCTAGACTATAAACTAAGAAACCACCTAAACATCTATGCTATATATATCAACAACATCTTCATCGCCAGGGGTGTAGTCCTCGTCTCTGTCAGAAGGTGGAGCAGTGGCATGATCATCATCAACATCATCACTGTTACGACCCCACCTCCCGATAACCCCCAATTAAGGGAGACCGAGAGGTCGAAACTGCACCCATAACTTCCGGATCAAAGGTTCGGCAATTAACCAAGAATAATTATCAAATTTTAACAGACTATACTGAAAAGCTGTAAGAAAATAAATTTTTACATACCTTTTTTTAAAAAAACTTGGATCTCTAAACTTCTATCCACTTAAGGATTCTACTCTAACTGATCCTCCTTGTATTTTACTTCATGTATTTCACAATATGACGATTTACTGTTTGTCCTTTTGGATTGCACCTAAAACGCCGACAAACAAAACGTCGGTCAGCCGAAGCTGGTATGTGGGGGAAACAATAATAATGTAAATACGTTAACAATGTAATCATTCAATTAATCATTTATCAACTAAGATTACATTTTAAATATAACTCCGAGATCCAAGAGTACCCTATCCTCTATGTTGTCCCCATTAAACCCCTCATGATCCACCTATAAGTGAACCAATTTCTAGGGTTGAGTCACATGACACTACTCGTAAGTAGCCCACTCCTTAACTCATGGCAGGCTAATGAGTCTCACGACACTACACGTAGGTAGCCCAGTTTCTAACTCTCGATAACCTAGACCTTGCTCTAGGATTACCCCTTTTTTTCTTAGCCTATTCAAAGAAATAGAGGTGGACCCGGATCTAGCTAGTTATATACACACATTTATAGTGATAATCATAATCACTCTATAGTTGCATGAAATAAATAGACATCCAACAGTTATTTTCAAGCAACCGATTAAAACTTCGGGAATCGCTGTGAAACTAGAGAGATTATTCATAAGCGTAACCACATACCTAATTTGATGAGTTCACAAGCATTAAGTAAACCCAACCAAGAATGAAATCCAAGAAATCAATTCAATCATCACATAATTCCTAAAAAGAATATGCACTCTATATTACACACTTTATCAAGAATCTACTTTATTGACTTGGATTCACTTTCTAGGGTTTTTGTATCCATTTTAGAGTTTCATTAATCTTCATTAGGGTTTCTTAGATCCATTCCTCAAACTTTATCCCTTTTAGATCAACAAACCCTAAAATACTCTTTTCTACTCATATAAACCCTAATTGCTCAAATTATCCATTTTGATAGTCTTTTATACCGAAATTGACTTAGGACCATCATATTTCTATTTATTCATGGATTTGAACAATTAAAGCAATATAAAAGACATCTTCACCTAAATTAGGGTTTTCAAACTCATTAATACATATTTATGCACAAAACCCTAAATTAAGCCAATTATATAAAAAGATCATCTTAGATCCTATTTTCACTTTTATTAACAATAGGTTAATATTGGCTTGAATTATCCAAAGAACATCATTAAATCCAATTATCCTCAATTTCTAAGGATTTTTCATTAACTAAATCATGAAAGATAACATCTTTACACACTTTTTAAATTGCAAGCATAATTAGGCTTCAACTATATTTTTAACAGAATCCTTGCATTTTTTGATCAATTTTCATATATAGAACTTCTTAATCTGAGTTACCAATTATTTTCTAGGAATTAAACAAAATAAGAAGTAACTGACCAATAAGCGGCTGCCACATCATCTATTTGCCTGGTTTTGTCCACACATGCGGCCGACTGAGATTTAGTGCAGAATTACTTATGTGCCCTTGCAAGTCACATAAGTAAGGAGGGACGATTCAGTCATTTCGTTATAACCTTCTCCTACCTTTGTTGTTTCCCTTCACACGAATCAGCCCTCCCGTCAACTGTTGCAAGTCAGCCCCCGAAAAAGGCTTGGCGAGCAGGGATCCCAGACCTGTGCCCCCTTTCTGTCACACCCAAGCAGTCCGTACGGACCACCCATCCCAACCGAAGCATGCACCAACTGAAGCACATGCCTAAGGCCGTGGCTTCCTAGCAGTGAATCTGTCGGAGGTGGTCGCTACTTGTTCTAGAACCAGCGAGGAAGTCGAACCCTAATAAGGGGTGACGGCCAACAAGAGGACCCAACTATTCTCGTTTATAACTACGGATCATGCTGTAGCCTGCAACTGAATCTATACTTCAGGTTTGCCCGGAACAGTTCCAAGCCAGTGAAAGGCTCTAGATCATCGTGGTCAGGGATAGGTTTCCTCCTCCGGTCTTGCCTCCTTAGGATTACCTGCGGCCAGAAGAGACTAGGTGCTCTGATGCCAGATGGAAGTTGGGAGTCCAAGGCCTCTCTATATATATACTTGTCTAGGCAGATACCCTAGAGATTTCCTAAATAGATAGATGAGAAGGGGAAAAGGCAGAGATATATAATCTCGTACCCCTTGACTCATTAGGAAAGGGAGGCGATTCCCATACTTCAAAAATCGACTGCACCCCTTCCTTCCATTAGTCACACTTCTAACCTTAGTGCAAGTCCTAAAAGGACAATAACACATCTTACCATATTGGCATTAAAGAGGTGTTGACCCTTTTTATCCTTTATTAATACATATGTGTATTCGTCTTGGGTCAAACTATCATCTTTTTCTTCTTTATTCCTTTACTAATATATTTCCTAAATTTGTTAACCATAATTCACTCTAAAAGCCGTAAAAGAAGATACACCCTTACTTAGCTCTTAATAAGTATATTTTCTCTCTCCTTCTTTATTATTTTTCACTCAAATTTTAGAGGAAACACTGTCTTGGCATTATCTACTTGTATATTAAATTTAAAACCCAAATTCCAAAGGATAAAGGGTGTTTCCTTCATATGCAAGTTATCCATTAATAAAACCAAATTAATTGATATTTACTCTTTCTTTTGCCATTATCTTAACATCTTGGAATCCTTGGACCTCAAAGAACCCCAAAGGTATGAAAATATCCCATTGGGAAATACCTCCTTTTATTAGGCAAATCCCTTTTTTTATATTTCTCTTTTTGTATTTCTTTCATTAGAATTACATGTAAACGAGATTTACCCAACTGTGGCCATTTATGCCACCTTCTCAAGATTTCCATGTATTTCTCAAAAAAATACTTTGCTTAATATCCATTATCCTTTATCTTTTTCCCATTATTGGGGATTTTCTTATTTTCTTCTCTTTTATATCCATTAATGGATTAATATAATATAGGAACCACGAAATTCCTGTCAAAATGGGAGATTTGCAAAGACATCCATCTTTTGAAACACAGTATACAATCTTTTCAATTAAGTCCAACTTCATAAAATCAATCCATTTCAATTATGAAAACATATGCAAAATTGGGGTTGTAACATCCTTCCCTTCTTATAGGAATTTTGTCCTCAAAATTTTATCAAGCAAACAAACAATTCTGGATAAGACTTTTCCATGTCCATCATTGGCCCCTATGTGGCTTTACCGTACTCATGGCGCTTCCACAGAACCTTTATCATCACATATTCTTTTCTCTGAGTTCTTTCATCCTGGCGTCTATAAACTGCACAGGTGACTCAGGCCATGTCAGCCTCCCTTGGGGCTCACTAGGTTCATTGCTCAGCACATGGTCGGGGTACCTCACATAGTGCTCTAAATTGGACACATGGTACTCATCACACATTACTTTATCCTGAGGGGTAATGTCAAACTTAATCTTCTCCACCAAACCATGTCAAAAGAACCCATGCATCGGGGACTCAACTCTCTTAGTTATAACATAGAGGGGTTGGATTTTCATGTCACATATTCTCCCACGGTGGAATGCATGTCAGTCTACTTTGCATCTGCTCATGACTTTCATCATCTCTAGGCTCCTTTCAGCCATTACATGATCAAAGCGACTTCATCTACACCCACTGTGGTCCTTTTCTAACCATCATGTGGTCCTTTCACCAACATCACCTTACTGAAGTGGTGACCGACACAACCTCCCTTACAGAGCTTTTTATAAAACCCGATACTAGCTATGGTGGTCATTGTCACATCTTTCATAGGATGAGAACTGTCTCTAGATATCACCCTGAACGAGCACACATGCTCTCATCAGACCCCCTTTAGTCTGGATTATACTAACCATTAGTTAGGGGTGATAAACTGTACTATCATTGAGTTCTTCATGTGCCTACTTTCACCTTTTGGAAGGGAACCTTTAGGTCAAACTCAAGAACCTTTGAACTCGCTTCATGGTGTAGTTGAACCATCTCTCTCATGGGTAGTTCAACCAGATCTGTCCCTTGACAGAACTCTTTCTTTCTCATGTCATCTAGGTAAGGCGATCTACCATAACCCATATTGAATCTTGACCTTCCTTGGTCTAGGGGAGACTTATCACAACATACATAGTGATGAACTCCCATTCCCTCTCAAGGACTCTTTTGTCCTCTATATCGATACACTGGGTTACTGGGGTTCGTCTTTTACCTCATGGCTTGCATGGCCATAAACCACATGCAACTTCATCTTAAGCATCAAAAGTGCTATTGCCATTTACCACAGTGTGTGGTGATCTTCAATCATGATTTCCTATATGTCATGATTCTTCAAGATCGATTCCTCCGAAACCCTAAACCACTCTAGTCGGGGTTTCATCACCTTCTTTTCCAAAGAAGTGCATCTGAGGTTCTACCACCATCCTTTCATTGCATCAAGGACTAGATGGACTAGTCAAACAAGTCAGATGTATTTCAACTAGAGCATCCATTACCACTTCACATCCTTAGGTATTAGGTAACATTGAAGACATACACTTTCATGTATTCCACTTATTATCTCATCTCAACTCTAAGTCTATCTTTATCGAGAAAACTCTGAGCTCATCCTCTTGGTTTTCGAACTCAACCTTGTATAACTCATATATCATGCTAAAACATCCTTATAAGGTGACTACCACATTCCTCTTAGTGTTTGCAAACCATCCATGGATCATTCACTTTACCAGGGTATGTTATCTTCTCTGTCCCCATATCTCGTGCCAACGTTCCAACCCACATCATCTTTATCCTTGGTGTAAGGCATGCGTACTGTCCTATCTCTCACTCCCATAACAAGAGGAAATAAGCATTTGGTAGCAGTCCAAATACAAAGTTCTTCCTATTCCAAGAGTACACCTTTAAATCTAAGTTGAAACATGCCTCATATGTCACTTCATCACAATCATCTCAACATAAAAGTTACTTCCATGGATAAAAGGTCTCAAACCTACTTAGGTCACTATCCTTGTTCATCTCCTCTAGTTCTATAGGGTGCCGGTAGTTTTAGGGCCATCCCACTTCCCTTATGCATTCCAGAGAGTGCCCTACTCATCTGCCCTTTGGGTCCCATGAGTTCGTGAAGGTGATCAATCTCCTAACCCATGGTCCTCAGACAATGATAGTTGTTACCTCTCGACCCTATGGTCATGTGAAACTAGGGAATTAGGCAACCTGCTTCCATCGGTCTTATCCCTACCTGAACCTAAGATACACTTAGGATTCCATTATAGTACATGTCCAACTTAGAAGCTTACCCATGCCTTCATAATCTCTCTTTCTGCATTCAAGAGTGGACTTTCATCCTTTCATAGGGGTCCCGGTGACTTGCCTACCTTGGTCAGGCCCCATACCGGTTACCTCCATGGTAACACATCCACATGCACATAGAGATGGCTATCTATGGGTCTAGAGGTTCGTTCTCATACAATTGTACTTTTCACTTAGCTTCTCAAGATCCTATGAGACCTCTTTAGGTTACCTTAAACCAACAAAACTGGCATACACCCTTCAAAAGGGTCCCACTCCCAGGATGGGAGAAAACTACAACTCTTGACAACAAGGTCACAAACATCCTTAGGGTTTTCATCCATATGATCATGCTTAACCCTAGCAAGCTACTAAGGCACAAGCAGACCACCTACTAAACCATGTTGGGTCATACTTGTTCTCATCCTCCATATTGGGTCAAGATCATACCTTCCCTTGTCATCAACTTAGCCGTGAGGGGTTCATCAAACATACCCTTAACTTAAGGGGTTTCCTTTACCTCTACACATGAGGAGTATCATGCTCAAAACTATAGACACTCAAATCTCATCATGAGCATCAGATGCACTGCTTCCCCTCTTAGGCCTAGGAACCCTAGGTTCTCCTTTGGGTATCCAACTGCATGCTCAATCTTTTAATCACGAATCAAGCATGTCCAAGGTATGTCATGTACTCCCATGATCCTTTTATATGAGAAACACCTCATAGTTGAGTCTTCCTCAAGAACAACCAACTAGGTACAAAGCCTCACAATTCACTACTTAAACCTCCTGAGGATCTAAGGCACTCTTTGTCTCCACTTATCAGGTAAACACCTATACCATAGGCACATAGGTACCAGAAGAATTACTCTCTCTTTAGGGTTTGGTTCCTCTAAAGGCAACCAAGATATCAGAAACTTCCATGGATCGGACATGAGGCAACCACTATCATCCACTATTCCTCACATCTCAGGGTTTTAGGCTTCCAACCTTCTTACTGGGTTTCCTGCACTCTCTCTAGAGCTAACCCTACATCCAACCTCACCATTAGAGGTACTCTATTCATGAAGGATCAATCTCAAAAGCATGCCCCTACCTGGATGAAGCCTATGTTCAACTTATGTTCGCTCAAGGTTATCCATAGCTCTTTATGCTTATCACATAAGCTATCCATCAAACTCTCCCGGTCAGGGTTTCAATCTATTGTTCGCACTATTGATACGTACTCTGGGTGACTACTATGCCATGCTCATGGGGTTTCCATAGGTTCTTTACTAACCTCTTCATTGAAGGATCCATCCTTCACTTCAACATTTACGACCCGTTCCAGGGTTAGGTCATCCAAGGTTCATAGCTCATATGGCATCCAAAGGCATACCCACACCTGGTCCATCAAGACATCTAATTCTTCATGTCATCTCTCTCTCTCTCTAACCTTCACTTAGGGTTAAGGTTAACATCATCCTTAGAGGATGTGCCAGGTCTCTACTTGCAATGGAGATCTCTATCTCCAAGACTAACTCTCTTTACTTATCCTCCTGATAAGAAGGTCTAGCCTCAGGTCTCTTATGAGGACATGACAACTTATGTCATACGACCTAAGCATGTATCTATTCTTTAGTTTGCGCTTAATCTCTTAAGCTTATGTCCATGACATCTTATTTACATGCTTTTCATTAATTTGGTGGAGGATTCCTTAGACCTTATTAACCTTACCCATACCTCAAGAGGGTAAGGAGAAGAGAGAATACCCTAATCCTTAAGGTCCTTAATAGAAATTATGATGAGGAGGGATGAATGAGATGAGAAAGTCCTAAAGGTATCTTATTTCGATTCATACCCTAAGACTTTGGCCAGGCAGTCACATGGATCCGGGAGTCCTCCTATTCCCACTAGCTGTGCGGAGGAAAATATTGCCAGCCCCCGGTCGTGATCCTTTTCTAGACACCTCCATCTTTCGGATAATCCTCTAATAACTCCCTTGGGTTCTATGGAGTTTGTAAAATTTAATAATTATTAATGGTTAACTGAGGAACCTACACTCTGATACCAAATGTTTCGACCCCACCTCCCGATAACCCCCAATTAAGGGAGACCAAGAGGTCGAAACCGCACCCATAACTTCCAGATCAAAGGTTCAACGATTATCCAAGAATAATTATCAAATTTTAACAGACTATACTAAAAAGCTATAAGAAAATAAATTTTTGCATACCTTTTTTTTTAAAACTTGGATCTCTAAACTTCTATCCACTTAAGGATTCTACTCTAACTAATCCTCCTTGTATTTTACTTCATGTATTCCACAATATGACAATTTACTGTTTATCCTTTTGGCTTGTACCTAAAACGCCGACAAACAAAACGTCGGTCAGCCGAAGCTGGTATGTGGGGGAAACAATAATTATGTAAATACATTAACAATGTAATCATTCAATTAATCATTTAACAACCACGATTACATTTTAGATATAACTCCGTGATCCAAGAGTACCCTATCCTCTATGTTGTCCCCATTAAACCCCTCATGATCCAACTATAAGTGAACCAATTTTTAGGGTTGAGTCACATGGCACTACTCGTAAGTAGCCCACTCCTTAACTCATGGCAGGCTAATGAGTCTCATGGCACTACACGTAGGTAGCCCAGTTTCTAACTCTCGGTAACCTAGACCTTGCTCTAGGATTACCCCTTCTTTTCTTAGCCTTTTCAAAGCAATAGAGGTGGACCCGGATCTAGCCAGTTATATACACACATTTATAGTGATAATCATAATCACTCTATAGTTGCATGAAATAAATAGACATCCAACAGTTATTTTCAACAAACCGATTAAAACTTCAAGAATTGCCATGAAACTAGAGCGATTATTCATAAGTGTAACCACATACCTGATTTGACGAGTTCATAAGCATTAAGTAAACCCAACCAAGAATGAAATCCAAGCAAGCAATTCAATCATCACATAATTCCTGAAAAGAATATGCACTCTATATTACACACTTTATCAAGAATCTACTTTATTGACTTGGATTCACTTTCTAGGGTTTTTGTATCCATTTTAGAGTTTCATTAATCTTCATCAGGGTTTCTTAGATCCATTCCTCAAACTTTATCCCTTTTAGGTCAACAAACCCTAAAATACTCTTTTCTACTCATATAAACCCTAATTTCTCAAATTATCCATTTTAATAGTCTCTTATACCTAAATTGACATAGGATCATCATATTTCTATTTATTCATGAATTTGAACAATTAAAGCAATATAAAAGACATTTTCACCTAAATTAGGGTTTTCAAACTCATTAATACATATTTATGCATGAAACCCTAAATTAAGCCAATTATATAAAAATATCATCTTTTTAGATCCTATTTTCACTTTTATTAATAGTAGGTTAATATTGGCTTGAATTATCCAAAGAACATCATTAAATCCAATTATCCTCAATTTCTAAGGATTTTTCATTAATTAAATCATGAAAGATAACATATTTACACACTTTTTAAATTTCAAGCATAATTAGGCTTCAACTATATTTTTAACGGAATCCTTGCATTTTTTTGATCAATTTTCATATATAGAACTTCTTAATCTGAGTTACCAATTATTTTCTAGGAATTAAACAAAATAAGAAGTAACTAACCAATAGGAAGCTGCCACATCATCTATTTGCCTGGTTTTGTCCACGCAGGAGGCCGACTGAGATTTAGTGCAGAATTACTTATGTGCCCTTGTGAGTCACGTAAGTAAGGAGGGACGATTCGGTCATTTCATTATAACCTTCTCCTACCTTCGTTGTTTCCCTTCTCGCGAATCAGCCCTCCCGTCGACTGCTGCAAGTCAGCCCCCGATGAAGGCTTGGCGAGCAAGGATCCCAGACCTGTGCCCCCTTTCCGTCGCACCCAAGTAGTCTGTACAGACCACCCATGCCAACCGGAGCATGCGCCAACTGAAGCATGCGCCTAAGGTCGTGGCTTCCTAGCAGTGAATCTGTCGGAGGTGGTCGCTGCCTGTTCCAGAACAAGTGAGGAAGTCGAACCCTAACAAGGGGTGACAGCCAAGAAGAGGACCCAACTATTCTCATTTATGACTACGGATCATGCTGCAGCCTGCAACTGAATCTATACTTTAGGTTTTCCCAGAACAGTTCCAAGCCAGTGAAAGGCTCTAGATCATCGTGGGCAGGGCTAGGTTTCCTCCTCCGGTCTTGCCTCCTTAGGATTACCCACGGCCAGAAGACTCTAGGTGCTCTGATGCCAGATGGAAGTTGGGATTCCAAGGCCTCTCTCTCTCTCTATATATACTTGTCTAGGAAGATACCCTAGAGATTTCCTAAGTAGATAGATGAGAAGGGGAAAAGGGAGAGATATATAATCGCGTACCCCTTGAGTCATTAGGAAAGGGAGGCGATTCCCATACTTCAAAAACCGACTACACCCCTTCCTTCCATTAGTTACGCTTCTAACCTTAGTGCAAGTCCTAAAAGGACAATAACACATCTTACCATATTGGCATTAACGAGTTGTTGACCCTTTTTATCCTTTATTAATACATATGTGTATTCGTCTTGGGTCAAACTATCATCTTTTTCTTCTTTATTCCTTTACTAATATATTTCCTAAATCTGTTAACCATAATTCACTCTAAAACCCATAAAAGAAGATACACCCTTACTTAGATCTTAATAAGTATATTTTCTCTCTCCTTGTTTATTATTTTTCACTCAAAATTTAGAGGAAACACTATCCTGGCATTATCTACTTGTATATTAAATTTGAAACCAAATTACAAAGGAAAAAGGGTGTTTCCTTCATATGCAAGTTATCCATTAATAAAACCAAATTAATCGATATTTCCTCTTTCTTTTGCCATTATCTTATCATATTGAATTCCTTGGACCTCAAGGAACCCCAAAGGTACGAAAATATCCCATTGGGAAATACCTCCTTTTATTAGGCAAATCCCTTTTTTTATATTTCTCTTTTTCTTATTTCTTTCATTAGAATTACATGTAAACGAGATTTACCCAATTGTGGCCATTAATGCCACCTTCTCAAGATTTCCATGTATTTCTCAAAAAAATACTTTGCTTAATATCCATTATCCTTTATCTCTTTCCCATTATTTGGGATTTCTTATTTTCTTCTCTTTTATATCCATTAATGGATTAATATAATATAGGAACCACGAAATTCCTATCAAAATGGGAGATTTGCAAAGACATCCATCTTTTGAAACAAAGTATACAATCTTTTCAATTAAGTCCAAATTCATAAAATCAATCCATTTCAATTATGAAAACATATGCAAAATTGGGGTTGTAACATCCTTCCCTTCTTATAGGAATTTTGTCCTCAAAATTTTATCAAGCAAACAAACAATTCTGGATAAGACTTTTCAATGTCCATCATTGGCCCATATGTGGCTTTACCGTACTCATGGCGCTTCCACAAAACCTTTATCATCACATATTCGTTTCTCTGAGTTCTTTCATCCCGGCGTCTATAAACTACACAGGTGACTCAGGCCATGTCAGCCTCCCTTAGGGCTCACTAGGTTCAGTGCTCAGCACATGGTCGGGGTACCTCACATAGTGCTCTAAATTGGACACATGGAACTCATCACACATTACTTTATCCTGAGGGGTAAGGTCAAACTTAACCTTCTCCACCAAACCATGTCAAAAGAACCCATGCATCAGGGACTCAGCTCTCTTAGTTATAACTTAGAGGGGTCGGATTTTCATGTCACATATTCTCCCACAGTGGACTGCTTGTCAGTCTACTTTGCATCTGCTCATGACTTTCATCATCTCTAGGCTCCTTTCAGCCATTACATGATCAAAGCGACTTCATCTACACCCACTGTGGTCCTTTTCTAACCATCATGTAGTCCTGTCACCAACATCACCTTACTGAAGTGGTGACTGACACAACCTCCCTTACAGAGCTTCTTATAAAACCCGATACTGGCTATGGTGGTCATTGTCACATCTTTCATAGGACAAGAACTGTCTCTAGATATCACCCTGGATGAGCACACATGCTCTCATCAGACCCCCTTTAGTCTGAATTATACTAACCATTAGTTAGGGGTGATAAACTGTACTGTCATCGAGTTCTTCATGGACCTACTTTCACCTTTTGGAAGGGAACCTTTAGGTCAAACTCAAGAACCTTTGAAATTGCTTCATGGTGTAGTTGAACCATCTCTCTCATGGGTAGTTCAACCAGATTTGTCCCTTGACAGAACTCTTTCTTTCTCATGTCATCTAGGTAAGGCGATCTACCATAACCCATATTGCATCTTGACCTTCCTTGCTCTAGGGGAGACTTATCACAACATCCATAGTGATGAACTCCCATTCTCTCTTAGGGACTCTTTTGTCCTCTATATCGATACACTGGGTTACTGGGGTTTGTCTTTTACCTCATGGCTTGCATGGCCATAAACCACATGCCACTTCATCTTAAGCATCCAAAGTGCTATTGCCATTTACCACAGTGTATGGTGATCTTCAATCATGATTTCTTGTATGTCATGATTCTTCAAGATCGATTCCTCCGAAACCCTAAACCACTCTAGTCAGGGTTTCATCACCTTCTTTTCCAAAGAAGTGCATCTTAGTTCTACCACCATCCTTTCATTGCATCAAGGACTAGACTGGCTAACCAATCAACCCTCAACTTTTCAACGAATCTTGTTACATCTGAGTGTTATCCAAACACCTCTCCTTTTCAAACTTAGGGTTAGCCAAAAAACCTCTTCTAGCTTCTAGTCAAACAAGTCAGATGTATCTCAACCAGAGCATCCATTCCCACTTCACATCCTTAGGTATTAGGCAATGTTGAAGACATACACTTTCATGTATTCTAATTATTATCTCATCTCAGCTCTAAGTCTATCTTTATCGAGAAAACTCTGAGCTCATCCTCTTGGTTTTTGAACTCAACCTTGTATAACTCATAGCTCATGCTAAAACATCCTTATAAGGTGACTACCTCATTCCTCTTAGTGTTTGCAAACCATCCATGGATCATTCACTTTACCAGGGTATGTTATCTTCTCTATCCCCGTATCTCGTGCCAATGTTCCAACCCACATCATTTTTATCCTTGGTGTAAGGCATGCGTATTGTCCTATCTCTCACTCCCATAACAAGAGGAAACAAGCATTTGGTTGCAGTCCAAATACAAAGTTCTTCCTGTTCTAAGAGTAGAGATGGTACATCCCACCTTGCCAGTACACCTTTAAATCTAAGTTGAAACATGCCTCATATGTCACTTCATCACAATCATCTCGACATCAAAGTTACTTCCATGGATAAATGGTCTCGAACCTACTTAGGTCACTACACAATTCTTGGTCATCTCCTCTAGGTCTATAGTGTGCCGACACTTTTAGGGTCATCCCTCTTCCCTTATGCATTCCAGAGAGTGCCCTACTCATCTGCCCTTTGGGTCCCATGAGTTCGTGAAGGTGATCAATCTCCTAACCCATGGTCCTCAGACAATGATAGCTGTTACCTCTCAACCCTATGGTTATGTGAAACTAGGGAATTAGGCAACTTGCTTCCATCGGTCTTATCCCTACCTGACCCTAAGATAGACTTAGGATTCCATTATAGTACATGTCCAACTTAGAACCTTACCTAAGCCTTCATCATCTCTCTTTCTGCATTCAAGAGTGGACTTTCATCCTTTCATAGGGGTCATGGTGACCTGCCTACCTTGGTCAGGCCCCATACCGGTTACCTCCATGGTAACACATCCACATGCACATAGAGATGGCTATCTATGGGTCTAGAGGTTCGTTCTCATACCATGTACTTTTCACTTAGCTTCTCAAGATCCTATGAGACCTCTTTAGGTTACCTTAAACCAACAAAACTGGCATACACCCTTCAAAAGGGTCCCACTCCCAGGATGGGAGAAAACTACAACAATAAGGTCACAAACATCCTTAGGGTTTAC
Organism: Alisma plantago-aquatica; assembly: GCA_963693085.1. NCBI lineage: Eukaryota > Viridiplantae > Streptophyta > Magnoliopsida > Alismatales > Alismataceae > Alisma > Alisma plantago-aquatica. The sequence goes on from OY856412.1 coordinate 215,485,245, forward strand.
ATCCATATGAGCATGCTTAACCCTAGCAAGCTACTAAGGCACAAGCAGACCACCTACTAAACCATGCTGGGTCATACTTGTTCTCATCCTCCATATTGGGTCAAGGTCATACCTTCCCTTGTCATCAACTTAGCCGTGATGGGTTCATCAAACATACCCTTAACTTAAGGGGTTTCCTTTACCTCTACACATGAGGAGTATCATGCTCGAAACTATAGAGACTCAAATCTCATCATGAGCATCAGATGCACTACTTCCCCTCTTAGGCCTAGGAACCCTAGGTTCTCCTTTGGGTATCCAACTGCATGCTCAATCTTTTAATCACGAATCAAGCATGTCCAAGGTATGTCATGTACTCCCATGATCCTTTTATATGAGCAACACCTCATAGTTGAGTCTTCCTCAAGAACAACCAACTAGGTACAAAGCCTCACAATTCGCTACTTAAAACTCCTCAGGGTCTAAGGCACTCTTTGTCTCCACTTAGCAGGTAATCACCTATACCATAGGCACATAGGTACTAGAAGAATTACTCTCTATTTAGGGTTTGGTTCCTCTAAAGGCAACCAAGATATCAGAAACTTCTAGGGATCGGACATGAGGCAACCACTATCATCCACTGTTCCTCACATCTCGGGGTTTTAGGCTTCCAACCATCTTACTGGGTTTCCTGCTCTCTCTCTAGAGCTAACCCTACATCCAACCTCACCATTAGAGGTACTCTCTTCATGAAGGATCAACCTCAAAAGCATGCCCCTACCGGGATGAAGCCTATGTTCAACTTATGTTCGCTCAAGGTTATCCATAGCTCTTTATGCTTATCACATAAGGTATCCATCAAACTCTCCTGGTCAGGGCTTCAATCTATTGTTTACACTATTGATACATACTCTGGGTGACTACTATCCCATGCTCATGGGCTTTCCATAGGTTCTTCACTAACCTCTTCATTGAAGGATCCATCCTTCACTCCAACATGTACGACCAGTTCTAGGGTTAGGTCATCCAAGGTTTATAGCTCATATGGCATCCAAAGGCATACCCACACACCTGGTCCATCAAGACATCTAACTCTTCATGTCATCTCTCTCTCTCTAACCTTCACTTAGGGTTAAGGTTAACATCATCCTTAGAGGATGTGCCAGGTCTCTACTTGCAATGGAGATCTCTATCTCCACGACTAACTCTCTTTACTTATCCTCCTGATAAGAAGGTCTAGCCTCAAGTCTCTTCTGAGGACATGACAACTTATGTCATACGACCTAAGCATGTATCTATTCTTTAGTTTGCACTTAATATCTTAAGCTTATGTCCATGACATCTAATTTACATGCTTTTCATTAATTTGGTGGAGGATTCCTTAGACCTTATTAACCTTACCCATACCTCAAGAGGGTGAGGAGAAGAGAAAAAACCCTAATCCTTAAGGTCCTTAATAGAAATTATGATGAGGAGGGATGAATGACATGAGAAAGTCCTAAAGTTATCTTATTTCGATTCATGCCCTAAGACTTTGGCCAGGCAGTCACACGGATCCGGGAGTCCTCGTATTCCGATTAGCAGTGTAGAGGAAAATATTGCCAACCCCCGGTCGTGATCCTTTTCTAGACACCTCCATCTTTCGGATAATCCTCTAATAACTCCCTTGGGTTCTATGGAGTTTGTAAAATTTAGTAATTATTAATGGTTAACTGAGGAACCTACGCTCTGATACCAAATGTTACGACCCCACCTCCTGATAACCCCCAATTAAGGAAGATCGAGAGGTTGAAACCGCACCCATAACTTCCGGATCAAAGGTTCAACATATAACCAAGAATAATTATCAAAGTTTAACAGACTATACTGAAAAGCTGTAAGAAAATAAATTTTTGCATACCTTTTTTTTTTAAAACTTGGATCTCTAAACTTCTATCCACTTAAGGATTCTACTCTAACTAATCCTCCTTGTATTTTACTTCATGTATTTCACAATATGACGATTTACTGTTTGTCCTTTTGGCTTGTACCTAAAACGCCGACAAACAAAACGTCGGTCAGCCGAAGCTGGTATGTGGGGGAAACAATAATTATATAAATATGTTAACAATGTAATCATTCAATTAATAATTTAACAACCAAGATTACATTTTAGATATAACTCCACAATCCAAGAATACCCTATCTTCTATGTTGTCCCCATTAAACCCCTCATGATCCACCTATAACTGAACCAATTTCTAGGGTTGAGTCACATGGCACTACTCGTAAGTAGCCCACTCCTTAACTCATGGCAGGCTAATGAGTCTCATGTCACTACACGTAGGTAGCCTAGTTTCTAACTCTCGGTAACCTAGACCTTGCTCTAGGATTACCCCTTTTTTTCTTAGCCTTTTCAAAGCAATAGAGGTGGACCCAGATCTAGCCAATTTTGTACACACATTTATAGTGATAATCATAATCACTCTATAGTTGCATGAAATAAATAGACATCCAACAGTTATTTTCAAGCAACCGATTAAAACTTTGGGAATCTCCATGAAACTAGAGCGATTATTCATCAGCGTAACCACATACCTGATTTGATGAGTTCACAAGCATTAAGTAAACCCAACCAAGAATGAAATCCAAGCAAGCAATTCAATCATCACATAATTTCTGAAAAGAATATGCACTCTATATTACACACTTTATCAAAATCTACTATATTGACTTGGATTCACTTTCTAGGGTTTTGTATCCATTTTAGAGTTTCATTAATCTTCATTAGGGTTTCTTAGATCCATTCCTCAAACTTTATCCCTTTTAGGTCAACAAACCCTAAAATACTCTTTTCTACTCATATAAACCCTAACTGCTCAAATTATCCATTTTAATAGTCTATTGAACCTAAATTGACTTAGGATCATCATATTTCTATTTATACATGGATTTGAACAATTAAAGCAATATAAAAGACATCTTCACCTAAATTAGGGTTTTCAAACTCATTAATACATATTTATGCACGAAACCCTAAATTAAGCCAATTATATAAAAAGATCATCTTTTTAGATCCTATTTTCACTTTTATTAACAACATGTTAATATTAGCTTGAATTATCCAAAGAACAACATTAAATCAAATTATCCTCAATTTCTAAGGATTTTTCATTAATTAAATCATGAAAGATAACATCTTTACACACTTCTTAAATTGCAAGCATAATTAGGCTTTAACTATATTTTTAACGGAATCCTTGCATTTTTTTGATCAATTTTCATATATAGAACTTCTTAATCTGAGTTACCAATTATTTTCTAGGAATTAAACAAAATAAGAAGTACTGACCAATAGGCGGTTGTCACGTCATCTATTTGCCTGGTTTTGTCCACGCAGGCGGCCGGCTGAGATTTAGTGCAGAATTACTTATGTGCCCTTGCAAGTCACGTAAGTAAGGAGGGACGATTCGGTCATTTCATTATAACCTTCTCCTACCTTCGTTGTTTCCCTTCTCGCGAATCAGCCCTCCCGTCGACTGCTGCAAGTCAGCCCCTGACGAAGGCTTGGCGAGCAGGGATCCCAGACCTGTGCCCCCTTTCCGTCGCACCCAAGTAGTCCGTACGGACCACCCATGCCAACCGGTGCATGCGCCAACTGAAGCATGCGCCTAAGGCCGTGGCTTCCTAGCAGTGAATCTGTCGGAGGTGGTCGCTGCCTGTTCCAGAACCAGTGAGGAAGTCAAACCCTAATAACGGGTGACAGCCAAGAAGAGGACCAAACTATTCTCGTTTATGACTACGGATCATGCTGCAGCCTGCAACTGAATCTATACTTTAGGTTTGCCCGAAACAGTTCCAAGCCAATGAAAGGCTCTAGATCATCATGGTCAGGGCTAGGTTTCCTCCTCCGGTCTTGCCTCCTTAGGATTACCCGTGGCCAGAAGAGACTAGGTGCTCTGATGCCAGATGGAATTTGGGAGTCCAAGGCCTATATATATATATACTTGTCTAGGAAGATACCCTAGAGATTTCCTAAGTAGATAGATGAGAAGGGGAAAAGGGAGAGATATATAATCTCGTACCCCTTGAGTCATTAGGAAAGGGAGGCGATTCCCATAATTCAAAAACCGACTGCACCCCTTCCTTCCATTATCACACTTCTAACCTTAGTGCAAGTCATAAAAGGACAATAACACATCTTACCATATTGGCATTAACGAGTTGTTGACCCTTTTTATCCTTTACTAATACATATGTGTATTCTTCTTGGGTCAAACTATAATATTTTTCTTCTTTATTCCTTTACTAATATATTTCCTAAATCTGTTAACCATAATTCACTCTAAAAGCCGTAAAAGAAGATACACCCTTACTTAGCTCTTAATAAGTATATTTTCTATCTCCTTGTTTATTATTTTTCACTCAAATTTTAGAGGAAACACTGTCCTGGCATTATCTACTTGTATACTAAATTTGAAACCCAAATTCCAAAGGAAAAAGGGTGTTTCCTTCATATGCAAGTTATCCATTAATAAAACCAAATTAATTGATATTTCCTCTTTCTTTTTCCATTATCTTATCATCTGGGATTCCTTGGACCTCAAGGAACCCCAAAGGTACGAAAATATCCCATTGGGAAATACCTCCTTTTATTAGGCAAATCCCTTTTTTATATTTCTCCTTTTCTTATTTCTTTCATTAGAATTACATGTAAATGAGATTTACCCAATTGTGGCCATTAATGCCACCTTCTCAAGATTTCCATGTATTTCTCAAAATTATACTATGCTTAATATCCATTATCCTTTATCTTTTTCCCATTATTTGGGATTTTCTTATTTTCTTCTCTTTTATATCCATTATTGGATTAATATAATATAGGAACCGCGAAATTCCTATCAAAATGGGAGATTTGCAAAGACATCCATCTTTTGAAACAAAGTATACAATCTTTTCAATTAAGTCCAAATTCATAATAAAAATCCATTTCAATTATGAAGACATATGCAAAATTGGGGTTGTAACAATCACCATCACCTTATTCATAAGAATCCTCATCATCACCATCATCAACATCAGCCTCCTTAGCCTGGTCAGGCATCTCCTCATCAGTGGGAGGTCCAAAAGAGCGACTGGGCCAGCGGGCATTCTGCTCAGCCCAAGACACCCCAAAAGCATGAAGCTCATTGGCTTGTGGGAAAGTCGGAGTAGAATCACCCAAGGTAGCTAACAGGGTGGCCAGCAGACAGCGGCCGGAAGACGGGAGCTGAACTACCAGTAGCAAATGATGGCGGAGCGGCAGCGGAAGGCTCGGGTGTAGGGTAGTTATGCTCGTATGCATATGAAGCATAAGCACTACCGGGGTATGGATGGTAGGTGGGGTAGGGTGAAGCACATGATAGGTTCATGTGAGACATGATAGAACACAGATCCTGGTACAGGTGTTCCTGAACCTGACGGTTGTATGCCTGTTCATGCATCATATATCCTAGAAGGGATTCATTTGATGCACGGAAGGACGCACGACCGGGTCTAGGATGAGGTTGCGGAGGTGGAGCTTGGGTAGAGGCATATGGTGTGGCAGAAGCAGATGTAGAAGCAGAAGCAGAAGCACCGGAGGTAGAAGAAAACATAGGTACAGACTTCTGAAGACTGGTTTCACTAATGTAGACACCCTTTCTGGAAATCAGGTAGTAGAAGTCAGAAAAGAGGCATTTTTTAGTGGCGAACTTGAAAAGACCACAGATCAAAGCCAGGTAGGGTGGATGAGTGCCTTTGGTGTTCTTGACAGTGTCAAATAGGTCATGTGGTGTAGAATGTATTTGGCCCATTTGACACCAATATTGTTTACCAAAAAATACATAATGACTGCAATGTTCTCTGCAATGTCCGTTTGATTTTTCTTGGGATGGACATTACAGTTAATCACTAAAGCCAGTATGCGCCTCTGTAGATCAAGAGAAGATGAGAGAAGGGTGGACTTCCTCTTGTAGGACACATTAGGTTTCTTCAAAAACTGATGAATGTCCGGTAACGTCAACTCATGGTGATTGTAAAAACCTTCCGGGTCAAGAAGATTGAAATACTCTCCATAATCCTTGCGCCAAGTGTCGTTTTCCTCATCTCCGATAAGAAAGACATTTAAACTATCCTCAGAGATTGAGAAAAGGTGACTAGCAATCATTGAGGTAAGGAATATTTGAGTATTCGACGGAGGGATAAGCGAATCATAGTTCCAACGCAAATTTTCATAGAACTCGTGAACAACTTTGGTGCTAGACATGTGATTGTGAAAGAAGTCACATTCGATTTCTAAGGCGGACAGGTGGTGAGAGGCAAGAAGCCTAGAAACAGAGGTGATAACCGCTTGAAAATGATATGGTTTAAGCAAGGCACAAAACGGAAAAGGAGTTCTAGGTAGAAGATCCTTATACCGATTTACAGCCTCAAGAGACACAAAAGAGGTGTTATTAAAAGGAATCAAGAAATTACATGATGAGGTAGCTTGAGAATTGCTAGGGGTGGCATATTTTCGTCTTTGGGAAGCCATGGAAGAGGTAACAAGATGAAAAATGTGAAAGTAAGCGAAAACAAACCTCAAATGACAAACAAGCACCACCAACGATGCCCGGGGAGGTAAAGATCAAGGGTTCTAGGTCGACTTAGGGTTAGGAATGGGAGGTTTGGGGCTAGGGTTGAGAGCACGGGGCTAGGAGAAGAGGAATCGGTCGTCTATTCTCTAGTTGAGAGGGAGAATAGTCGTCCGACCCTAACTTATAAGTTGGCTCAGCCCGTCGATCGGTCGAGTTCTGAGAGTGTGAAACTTGACCGAACGGTCGCTGAAGAACTGCTCTCGGCTCCTGATCGGTCGAGTTTTTCTTAGGGAAACTCGACCGATGGTCAACCTGACCTAAAAGTCACAAACTTAGTTTCTATCCATATGCATGTCAATTAAATTCATTTTTCTAGTCCATTATGCATAATTAACATACTTAGGTACATTTAGCTCATCATTGGGTACTATTTAGCAATAAAACAAGAAATTCAATAAAAACCCAAAACACAAGCAAAACTAAGCATGTGAACAAGCAAGTTTTCCACATTTAAGCATATTGAGGCAAACCCAGATGATGAAAAACATGAGCAAACATACATGATAGAGACAACTAGCTAGATCACATGGCAATATCATCTAAAGCAACAATGTGTAGTTTAGATCGAATAAAATTGAATTGATCTCTATCTAGAGGTTTTGTAAAAATGTCTGCCAACTGATTTTCTGTATCCACGCGCGTGATGTAAATATCCTTCTTGGCAATGTGATCATGAAGAAAGTGGTGGCAAACCTCTATATGTTTAGATCTACTATGCACTATAGGATTGTAAGAAAGATTAATTGCACTAGTATTATCACAGTAGATAGGAGAAGCATCAAAGTGTATGTTAAAGTCTTGGAGCATTTTCTTCATCCATAGGACCTGAGCACAACAACTCCCAGCTGCAATGTATTCAGCCTCGGTAGTTGATAATGCCACGGTGCTCTGTTTCTTGGAAAACAAAGACACCAAGCATGGTCCTAGAAGGAAACAAGTGCCACTTGTGCACTTTCTATCAACCAAACAGCCTGCATAATCTGCATTACCATATGCCATAAGAGTAAAATCTCTTGATTTTAGGATACCATAGTCCAAAATTTTGGGTTTTGGCTAAGTACCTCAAAATCCTCCTAACGGCTATAAGATGTGACTTCCTAGGGCTAGATTGAAAGCGAGCACACAAGCCAACACTAAACATAATATCAGGTCTAGAGGCAGTTAAATAAAGTAAACTTCCAATCATATCTCTATAGAGCTTCTCATCTACCTTTTCACCATCTTCATCTTTATCAAGCTTGGCGGTGTTGGACATGGGTGTATCCATCAACTTCATGTTCTCCATCCCAAAGCATTTGAGTAGTTCATTTGTATACTTGCCTTGGTTGATGAAGTTTCCTTCTTTTGTTTGCTTGATTTGAAAGTCGAGGAAGAAGGTCAACTCACCCATCATGCTCATTTAGAATTCACTCTGCATAAGAGAACTAAAATCCTTGCAAAGATCAAGATCAGTCCCGCCAAAGATAATATCATCAACATAAATTTGAATTATAAGAAAATGTTTAGAAGTGTGTTTTAGAAACAAGGTAGAATCAACTTTTCCCATGACATACCCATTATCTAACAAAAAGTTCTTTAGTTTCTCATACCAAGCTCGAGGTGCTTGCTTGAGACCATAGAGAGCTTTTTGCAACAAATAAACATGATTGGGTAACTTGTCATTTTCAAAGCCCGAAGGTTGAGCAACAAATACTTCCTCCTCGATTGTACCATTCAAAAATGCATTTTTAACATCTATTTTATAAAGCAAGAATTTTTATGACTAGCAAAGGCAAGTAGCATGCAAATAGATTCTAATCTAGCAACATGAGCATATGTTTCATCAAAGTCAATACCTTCCTGTTGGTTGTAACCTTGTGCTACTAACCTTGCTTTGTTCCTTACCACTTTTCCTTTCTCATCTAGCTTGTTACGGTAGACCCATTTGGTGCCAATGATTTTTCTATCATTAGGTCTTGGCACTAGAGTCCACACACAATTCTTTTTGAATTGCTCTAACTCTTCTTGCATAGCTAGGATCCACTCATCATCACCAAGGGCTTCTTTGATGTTCTTTGGCTCTAGTTGGGAGATGAAAGCGCTATCTTCTTGTTCTTTGTTGTGAGCAGCTCATGTCTTTATTCTCTCAAATGGGTTGCCAATGATCAACTGCTTGGGATGATTCTTAGCAAAACGTGGAGTGGGATCCTTCTTATCTTCATCATCTTCTTCTTCTTCTTCTATCACCTGCTTACCTTTGTTTTTGATGTTGAGGTCTTTAAGGATAGGAATCAAGTCATCTTCAATATCATCAACACTATGCTTGCCAACAACAGGGTTAGTCTCAATAAACTTAACATTGATAGATTCTTCAATTTTAGACAATTCAATGTTGAATACTCTATATGCCCTGCTTGTAGTGCTATAGCCAAGGAAGAAAGCCTTATAGGATTTCGGATCAAACTTGTCGAGAGAATCCTTTATGTTTAAAACAAAACAAGGACATCCGAAAACATGAAAGCAATCAATGGATGTCTTTCTACCACGCCACAACTCATCAGGGGTTTTCTTCAAAGAAGGATGTGTAAAAACCCAGTTTTGCACAAAACAGGCGGTGCTAACGGCTTCGGCCCAAAACTTCTTAGGAATGTCTTATTTAAGAAGCATTGTCCTTTCCATCTCTTGAAGAGACCTATTCTTCCTCTCAACTACCCCATTTTGTTGAGGCGTACGAGGAGAAGATAAATTGTGTGAATAACCCGATTTTTCACAAAAATGCTCAAAAAGATCATTTTCAAATTCTCCCCCATGATCACTACGGATAGAAACGATCTGGCAAGAAGCTTCATTTTCAACCAGTTTACAAATGTTCGAGAAAACATCAAGATTATCTCTTTTCAAAACGAGAAAGAAGGTCCAAGTATATCGAGAGAAATCATCAACAATAACAAGACAATACTTGGAACCACGAAGTGTTTGCGTTCTCATTGGTCCGAATAGATCAATATGAAGAAGCTCTAGAACTCTTTTGGTACTCATGAATCCTTTGGAATTGAAGGAGGATTTGGTTTGCTTTCCCTGTGTACAAGGTTTGCATTCCTCATCCTTATCAAAATCCAACTTAGGAAGTCCTCGAACCAAATCCTTTTTGTTCAACTTCTTCATTTGATGCAAATTCACATGACCCAAACGAAGATGCCAAAGAGAAAGATCATTTTTATCCATGACCAAGCATCTATCAAGTACGAGCTTAAGAGCATCAAGAACAATAACATAAAGATTACCATGTCTAGTTCCCTTATATATGACATTGTACGTGAGGGAATCTAGAAGCAAATATTCTAAAGATGTAAACAACACAAGATATCCATTATCACATAGTTGACTTACACTATTCAAATTGTGATGTAGACCATCAACAACCAAAACATTCTTGATACAAAGATTGTTACCTACATCACCCTCACCTATAACCTTACCCTTCTTGTAGTCACCAAAGGTTACCGATCCTCCTTTCTTCTTCACAAGTTTGTTGAAGTGGTTGATTTCACTAGTCATGTGTTTAGAACAACCACTATCAACAATCCATCTCTTTTTAACCTGCAAGAAAGAAGGATGTCAGAACCCAACTCAAGTTTTAGGGTCTGGGGTTAGTTTGGGGACCCATTTCATCTTTGGGTTGGCCCCGTTAGGCTTGTAAGGACAATAAGTAGAATAATGGTCATCGCATTTGCAATTAGTACATACCATAGGGTTTTTAGAGCCGGAAGACTCTCCATGGAAGATAGGAGGTTCCCCACTCTTCTTCTTACCCTTGTTCTTGATCTTGCTCTTTCCTTTAGGAGCAGTCCCATCATATCCCAAACCACTAGTACCAATTTATTTGGTAGAGTGTTCTCGGACATCATTGAGGGATTTATTACCCGTAAGGAACGTTTGCAAAGTAGATCTTAATTTATCATTATCATCACTAAGATCAATGATAGTAGAAGAAAGTCTAGCAAGATCATCCCTAGCATGCAACAAGCTGGCCTCTAAACAGAGGGATTTAGTATGCAATGAGTCCTTTTCTAAAGTAATGCTAGCAATCTCATTTCTTGGCAAAACAGACCTAGAAGATAAATCATTAACTTGAGCAAGTAACTTAGCATTTTCAGATTTAAGCAAAACAATCTCTCTTTGATAAGCATAAACTTCATTTCTCCTAGCATCATCAATGAGTTTAAGTTCAACATTTTCAGTTTTAAGAACATCAAGCTCATCAAGACACTTTTGGTTATCTATCTTAAGATTTTCAATGTTTTTGAGATAGACACCATTTTCAACCTCCACTCCATTGTGTTGAAGTTCAAGGTCAAGAAGTTGCCCTTGAAAAGAGTCAATGCTATCAAGGAGCTTTTTTTCATTTTTGTCAAGAATATCAATTTTGGCATAAAGATCATCAACTATTTTGCCTAACCTTTTCCTTTTAGATTTGCATTTAGTAAAGGATGATTGGCATTTTTCAAGCATGTCAATAAGAGCTTCCTTAGATTGTTCATGCAAGTTTACATTGCTTACCTCACTTACCTCACTTACCTCACTTACCTCACCAATGTCTTCACAAGTAGATGCCATGAGGGCAAGGTGGCATTCTCCATCTTCACGGCTTGAAGAGCTTAAAGAAGACTCCTCCCAAGCTGCATGAGCTGCATCTTTGGATCTTCTATCTCTCTTTTCTTTCTTCTTGTACTTGTCTTCTCTTTTGTGCTCTTTGTCTTTCTTGTGGGTGGTCTTATGATGGCTCTTCTTGGCCTTTGGGCAGTCACTTTTGTAATGGCCCTTTTGACCACATTCATAGCACCTTGGAGTTGATGAAGAAGGCTTGCTCTTGAAGTGCTTCCCCTTTGAGTAGTTTGCCTCATGCTCATTGGGGCCTTCATATTCACTTGATGAGGGAGTAGGATATTTGAGTGCAAGTTGTTGTTGTCTCACTATATCTTCAATTTGTGCTTTGAAGGTTGTGTCCTTCATCTTCTTGGACTCCTTCTCTTCTCTTTTCTCCTCCTCTTCTTGCTTGTCAAGCCTTGGTTCATGGGCTTGAAGGTTACCAACCAGCTCCTCGGTTGACAACTCACTAAGCTTGTATACTTCTTCAATTGAAGTGACTTTAGGCTCCATCTCTTAGGTAGTGATCTCAAGATCTTGGAGTTGATAGTGCCTTTATCCAACACACTCCCAAGGGCAGCTAGTCCATTTATGATCACATTGAGCCTAGTGTACATATCAACCACTCTTTCATTCTTTCCCATCTTGAAGTTCTCAAGCAGCCCACCAAGCATGTAGATCTTGGCTGCTTTGACTTGCTCCGTACCTTCATAAGTGACACAAAGCTTGTTCCATATCTCATGGGTTGTGTCCCAAGAAGATATCTGGTTGAGCTCAGATGGAGTGAGGGTGGCGTAGATGATGCTCACAACTTTTGCATTGAGTTGAGCTTGCTTCATTTGAGCTTCATTCCATGTGGAGATGTCTCCCTTTGGATCTTCATACTTGAAGTGAACAACCTTCTACATCTCATAGCTCACACCTTGGAGGTAGAATTGCATCCTCCTCTTCCATTATAGGAAGTTTGTGTCGTAGAAGACCGAGGGTCTCATGGAGAAGTTCCCTTCTAGATTGAGGGATCCAAGTGATGAATCGCCCATCTTCTCTAACTTGTTGAAGTTTCTTGGCGAAGACCTGCTCTGATACCACTTGTTGGATCAATGGGCAATAGATGGGGGTGAATAGAGCTTCACAAACTTCACAAAATCAATTAGACCACCAATTTATATTTAGTGCATAAACTAAACCAAGCAACAATTTGAAGTATTAATCTAGCATACAAAGCAAGGATAAGAGACAAGGAATAACAAGCACTTGGACAGGTGGTTTAGAGTGGTTCCATGTCCTAAACTTAGGAGCAATGTCGGACCACTACCTAGAGTTGGTTAGGCTCTAGGATTTGCAACTTGGTTCTCTTATATATCACAATAAGATTACAAGATACAACAACCACACATCCAAGGACTTAGTTTCTCAAGCTAAGATCTTCAACCTTACCAAGGACTTACCCACTTTACAAGTAGTCTTCCGCCTTCTTCCAAGGAATTACCTACTCTTGCACAAGTCTTTAGCCTTGCATGAATTCCCCATCTTACTTGAGCTTTGCCTTGCACTTCTCCTTCACTTGGAGAGATTTTGCACTTTTCTCCTTCACTCAGAGGCCTGGAGCAGCTTGCTTTCTTCACTCTTGAAGAATAGAAACATCTTCTCTTTTACTTGGAGAAGAACAACAACCTCTTCTCTTTCACTCGGAGTAGATGCTTCAATCAATCTTCATAGGGAAGTTGAGGTAGGAAGAAGGATATGAAGAACTTTACATCAAACAAGGGATAGCTCTCATACATCGAGACCTAACTCACTAATACTCACAAATTTGTCTTGAAGGTAGAGAGATAAAGGGGCTCGCTCAAAGGGTTAGAACACTCTCAACTAAGGCTAGGACCAAGCATATGTGAACGAGCAACCTTGGAACAAACTCCAAGAGGTCCTATTTATAGTTGGGGGTGCCCCTTTAAGTTGTGGGACACTTGGATACAAAAATAGCCATTTTTTGTTCAAAGAAACGACTCTATTTTCATCCAAAAACACTCACCAATGGTCACATCACTTTTTCTACAAATTCCGTATAGTGCAATCGGTCGAGTTTTAATAAAGGTAACTCGACCGATCCAATAAAAGACAAAACCGATATTTAAATGATCGGTTGAGTTTGTCCTGAGGAAACTCACGACCGACCATTTAAAATCAAAATGGTCTTTCACTCGATCGGTCGAGTTTTGTGTAAACACAACTCGACCGATGCAATCTCCAGAAAATCGACCAAGAATGATCAGTCAAGTTTTAAAGCTTGGAAACTGGACCGACCAAGTTGTTGTGATCAATTTTCTAAATTGTATCTAAAGTGATCTAACATTGGTGTTTTTTGTCCCAAACATTTTTCTCATCTAAGTTACAAGTCAATTCATCATTACAAGTGATTACAAAAATGTTCTAAGGTCATTTACATAGAAATCCCAAAAAGCACACTTGTAGTCATTTTGATTTGAACTTGAGCCAAACTAGGGCTTTTGATTTCAGATCCTTTTCATGTACCTAATGGCTGAAAACAATCTTTAACACACATATTAGATACATATGAATGGAATGGTTAAGTCATTATCAAAATATGGTCAATGTATAACCTCTAGGTCAAAAAAATTCACTCAGGGTTGAAATCCCTAAGTTTTAACCAAAACCTTGTGCAATAATACCACTCGCAAGCTGACGGGTCTTATCGTAGTATAGTTAAGGATGGAAACCCAAAGGACAACATTTTTAAGAATTGTTGTTAGTCAAGTCTAGTTCAATTATGACTAATATTTACAACAATTGGTTGATTTGAGGTGAATTAAACTAATTCCAAGAAAGTAAAGAGCAAGATTAAAGTTTAATCTAGATTTATGATATGGAATCGCTGGGATGGTACCGGGTTTCACCACCACTACTCATGCAAAACACATCCAAACACTTAACATCCAGGCAAGATCTAACTATCCAAATAGAACTGCTGCAAACCCTCTCAGAGGGATGTTTAGGTCTGTGTAAGCATCACCTTAGGTATCATATGTCTCGTCGCCATTTGGATCATACACTTACGGTTCCGAAGATACAAAAATCCAAATGAAGTTGTGGCCCTCCCTGAGGGATGTTTAGGCACACAAAAGTGTCACCGTGGGCTAGATGGCTCGTCCCCTCACGGACCATAAACTTATGACCTCAAGGAATCCCATTCTATTTCTAGTTTGGGAGTCAACCACATTAATCGACATTCTATCCTACATATTGAAGTTCTCACAATAGGAAAGAACAAGATAAAAGCAAGTAGGTGATCAATCTACAAGCAAACATCACCGATTAATAACGAAATGAAAAGTTACATACATTGCCTTAGAATGTTAAAATGAAAAGACATGAAAGCATGGGCAGCGGGGCTAGTCCCCGCACCCCAGCGAAAAGGAACTACTTGCTCATGATGCGAGAAACAAGAAGAATAAGAGAGAAGGAAGATTTTGCCATGAGCATGATGCAGAAGGTAGTCACAGCTCGGTGAAGATGATGTGGTCTTCTACGTCATGTCGGAGCAGATCAAGATGAGGAACGAGGGATGCCAAGACAGAATGGGTAGTATTTCTCTCTCCTCCTTCCTTCTCTTCTTGATCTCCTCACTCGTAGCAGGAGCAGTAGGTGTAATGACAGTGGTGTGATGAACGGGACGGATCTGGAGCAAATCTTGCATTCGGGCAGCCTGGTGGTGTCTAGGATCTGATGCCTCAAATGAGGACCCTATTGGTCCTATTTATAGGCACTAGATGGGGTCTTCACGAATTGGACCCACTTGCAATTTTTACAGTTTTGCTTTAATGGTTTGGAGACCGTTTAGTTTTCCTAACGGTCTACGACTCTCGTCCAAATGGACATGGAGACTGATTAATGACCAAACAGTCTTGTATTAATGTTCCTTCAAATGGTCTGGCTTCTATCAATTTGGATCTTTATCCAAATGGTCTTGCAATATCATTCTCTTGCTTACCTAGCGGTCTAGAGCCCTTCACGGTCTGGGACTCCAAATGGTCCTGGAGTTCTGGGATTCTCACAGTCTCGTAATCATTTTCTCTGATCGATTTTGTGCCCCAACGGTCCTGTGTCTAGACGGTCTCTGCCTTGGGCATCACGATCTTTAGTTCCTCATGGTCTTTTGGCCTTTGAACTCCCAAGCGGTCTCTCTACCTCTCTCGGTCTCGATCGTCCGAACAGTCTTGCTCTGATCGATCTAGCCTCGCGGTCTCTCGCCAATCGGTCCTACTGTCTAACCGGTCCTGTGGATCGATGAGTTCCAATCAGTCTTGAGGACCATTTGGGCAGGTAGCAGGTGCGGGTGGTGTGTCGGCCATGGATGATGAGGAGGCACTTGGTGGAAGTAGGTAGGAGACGAGGGCGCTGGGCGTAGTGGAGGAAGGCAGCGCGGAGGTGATCACTGCTGCAGTTGAGCAAGTAGCGGCGGCATGGTCACGATCTGGTGGAGTATGGAGGCGTGGGAAGAAGATCTGATGGATGCCTAGGGTTTGCAGAGGCGGCAGGAGGAAGAAGAAGGAGGCATAGGAAGCAAGGTTTCAGTGCATTGGTCGTGATGGAAACCGGTCTTTGTTGCTCTGGCCTTCCCGCGGTCTCGCTCGTCCGATCGGTCTTCGCGGTCTGCTGGTGTAACAGTCTTGAGAATGTGCGCCGCCAAACAGTCTTGAGACCGTTAGAGCTTGTGTGGTCCAGGTCATGAGGGTGCATGTCAGTTTGAGGTTATGAGGATTGTGAGAGGAAGGGGAAAGCGGAGGGAGCAGGTGCTATCGTGGAGGTGAACACTAGGGTTCACATGAGTTGAAGATGATGACAGGGGGGCTTCTTCATGATTTCTAGATGGCAGCCTCCTTGCGGTCTTGGCACGAGCAAGGGTTCTATGCAGTATTGAGACTATGAAGGCTCCACACAGTCTTGAGACCACGAGGGCTTTTCATGGTTTCAAACCATGAGGAAAGGAAGGGTGCGAGGTCGTGAGGCCCTGATCGTTTGGGTGAAACTGATTTGCCAAGACAATTAGGGTCAATTGGAGATGGTGGTTTGAAGATGTTGATGAAGGTGGATTATGGTTAGATGGAGGTGGGTGGAAGTAGATGGTTCAAGCGCATCATAACCTGCATAAGAATATAAACCTAGTTAATAATTTTGATAATTGAACCAATTAAGAAATTATGCATATTGTGAAATTTAGGAGATGAAATCGAATGAATTGAGTTGAATAGGTCCCAAGATGGCGAATGAATATTTTGATGAATATGCATTCATAAAAACACTACTAACTTAAAATTTTCTCATCCTCGAGTAACACAAAATCTGAAATAGTTGCCAAATGAATACTTTCAACTCATGTGGTTGCCTCATCTTCACATCACGATTGTTTCCTTTCTTCTTAGTATGACTAAGCATCTCAACTTCTTGAGACCACTGAACACATCTTACCATATTTTTGTTCCTGAGTTTGTTTTCCAACATCACTTCCTTCTCACTTTTTCCAACAATATGCATGTCAAAGAGTTTTGTAAGAGTCCAGAGATACCCACAGAACAACAAGTGTAAACCTGATCTGACACTGGTGTTTTTCAGGGTAGTGGAGGCATTCATTGTGCCTTTAGGTAGAAAAGGGAGTGAAGGGTGGTATGGAAGGAAGAAATAAATCTCTACTCTATTCGACACGAGATTTTCATTATATGATTTGCAATTTCATTGATTGCATTTTTTGTGTGTGAATCTCTCCACTATTCGACTCGAGATTGCATTTTTGTGTGCACATTGACATCTTTTCTTAATGATATGCCCCTATTAATTTGCGAGGGGTATGGAAGAAGCTAATATAGATAGAGATGGTGTGCCACCCCAAACATAGGGTTTGGTACTATTGTGGATATTTTTGTTTCTTTTTGATGGATGGAAGGGTATGAAGATGATAGAAGAAGTGTAGAAGAGAGTTCAGATCAGAATGCAACTTGATTTACGACTTAGTGCACCGGGTCGTTCTCTTTATCATACTCAGCTCAAATAATGACTTGATGAGGATCTAGTGGGGTTCCATGTTATTTTTCCACTAGTCAGTTAGAAAGAATGACGTGTTTGATCCCTTTCATTTCGAAAGATGCTTTCCATTTTTGCATAAGAATCATGATGTTAGGATTCATAAGCTTCACAAGATGATTTCAATTATGAGGCTAGTTTTTAGAAAAAGGTCCTTTTGAGGATCTTCTTTGAATAAGGAGGGTGTAATGATTCAAAATGCATAGAAAGAGAAATGAAAAGCATCAAAACTTCATCTAGTGTTTGTTCAATTTCTTTGAAAACTTTTAAAAAATTCAAAATTTTTGATCAAAAATGCAACGATGAAATCTTAAGTCTGAAATAGATGGGTGAAGGTGGAAAGTAAAGTACGTACCACCCACCCTCCACCCCGAACTTAGAAATTTTCTCGTCCCGAGAAAACTCTAATTCCGAGATGGAGGGGAAAATTCATGCCGATTGGACCACCAAATGTGGTTGCGTTCCATTCAGCATGCGTCCTCCATCTAAAAATCTCAAGAATGAAGACTAATCAGAACTCAAGATAGCATCTCACGATGCGATATTTATTTAGTGCAAAATTGTCTAAAAAGTAAAAACAAAATTAAGGAAAATTTCTAATTCAAAATTAAAAGTAAAAGAGAATTTATTGATGGGGTTGCCTCCTGACACACACCTTTGTTTTACGTTGATGGCTCGACGTGGATATTATCACCATGGTGGGGCTCTAGGAGTAACTTGAGCTGGATTGTCATATTCTTTTGATGGTTTCTTTCTCAGCCATTCATTAACCCTCGCTTTGATTTTAGCCTCTTGTATTTTTCCCCATAAAGAGCGAGCAATGACAGAGCACATAGGGAAACAACTTGAGTAATGTTGAATTGTTCTCTGTTGCTCAATCTGAGGAGGAGAATAGTTGTAGGGGATCTGAGTGGCACCATCGATGGTGTAGTGTTTTGAGGTGTAGAGGTAAATTTCATTTGTTGATGCAGTGTCCCTTTATTGTAGCAATGTTGGTCACTAATATTCATTAGATATGGATCCAGAGGATGTTCTCGGTAGAAACTGAGTCCAAATCTTGTTGCGGAGGGAAAATGAAATTTGCAGTTTCTATCTATTGGTCTACTGGTGCATTCTAGAGGATAGTTGTTTCTGGATAAGGAAACTCGTGGACTCCTGAATAGGATTCGGTATGTGTACCAACAGGGTTGAGAGGTGTCTCTTCCATAATTGGTGGTATTTCTTTCATCTCTTCATGCACTGGTTCACTCTCAGTCTTCTCTCCATCATGGCCTTTTTCCAAGGGAACATCAGATTTTGAAGAAAGGAATTGTTGTTGCATCTGAGTAAACTGATTAACACATTCTACAAAATACGCCTCTTCTTCTACAGTGTGTTCCTTTGCACTTTTGGTTGCATAGAAATCAAAAGATTGGTTTCCCACTCTTAGTGTCAAAATTCCAGCTTCAACATCTATTAGATCTCTAGCAGTGGAGAGGAAAGGTCTTCCAAAAATGAGGGGGCATCATGGATTTTCCTTGATGTCCATAACTACAAAATCACACAGGATATATAGATTCCCAAACCTTACGAGGATATCTTCTATTATGCCAACTGGCTTGGTCATGGAGAAGTCATCAAGCTCGATGGACATTCTAGTGGGTGAGAAGTTAGTAAGGCCCAGTCTGTCACATAGGCTAAGAGGTATGATAGAAATACTAGCTCCAAGATCAACTAGACCTTGTCGATTGATGGAATTGCTTATCAAGTAGGAAATTCTGAAGGAGCCAAGATCCCTATGTTTGCGAGGCATCCTATCCATCACTAAATCAGATGATGTTCTTGCTAGTTTCACTGTCTGATGATCTTCAGTCTTGTATTTCTGACTAAGGAGGAGTTTGAAGAACTTTGACCATTGGGGCATCTCAGCCATGTCATTCAAGAGCAGAATATTGACATACAACTTTCTCATGATTTCTTTGAACTTGTTGAACCTAGTATCGAGCTGGGTAAAATTGAGTTGACATGGAAATGGTATACGAGATTTATACACTAGAACAGCTGGTTAAGGTGAGTCTTCAACATCAGCAACAATAGATTCCTCATAACTTTCCTTATCGATCATATCATTCTAAGTTGCCACTGCGCTATGCTCAGCACCTTGGACAATTTTTGCGGTGACAGGAGTCGTGGGTTCTGGTAAAATTAAGCATGAACGAGTTGTCACAGCCTTAAGTTGTTCCACAGGTCTCAGATTGTCTTCTGGTTTCCTAGCTAAATCTTCAGCAGGTGGCTTGAGGGTAGCTGCAAGTTGAGCTAGTTGATATTCAATGGACTTCTGGTGGGCTTGCTGGTTAGCTATCAAAGTTTGTTGCGAATGCAATATTTTCTCAATGGTCAACAGTTTATCATCCGGAAAAATTGGACCGACTTGATGTTGATAAGGGACCTGGTTTGGATCTTGGAATTGATTCCTGTTCTGGAAATTACTTCTAAAGTTACCTTGGTTTCCAAAATTCAGTTATTGGTTATACTAATGTATCGGCAGACCTCATTGTTGATTGTTTGAACCAAATTGATGCGAGTTTACCGCTCCAGAAGGATTTCCATATTGAAAACTGGGGTGGTTCCTGTTCTGATTTGGATTATAATAACCTTGACCAGGGATAGTGTTGACAGCATTCAGACTTCCATTTGGCCATTATCTCCTTGTCCATAAGTGTTTCTTAGAACAACATCATACATGACATTGCAGGCTAACGTAGAATGATCAATGCCTTTACATGCTTCACAAAAAAGTTAAGCTAACTTGATCTATTCTTGTTGTTGAGGGAGTGAGTGTCTTCTTTTATAAGCGGAAAGAGATGATTCTATATGGTCTTGCTTAGAAACTAAGAGTTTGAGGGTTTCAGCAATAGACTTGTACTCTGGAATAACTTCAGCCATAGCTACCTTCAACATGCCTTTACCTACAGACCTACCCCAATTTGCTAGATTTTTAGCTCTGACGGTGACAACTTTCCATGCGTTGTCATAGCTTTGAAGCATGAAGTTTCCTCCAGAGGAGGAGTCTAAGAATCTCTTGATATCGTCATCCACACCCCTATAGAAAATCCCGATAAGCTTATTCTTAGGAATGTTGTGGTGCGGACACTTGCGTAAAAGCTCTTTGTATCTTTCCCATGCTTCAGCAAGAGTTTTTCCAGGGGCTTGAGTGAACATTGTTATTCGACCCCTAATTTCATAAGTGAGAGAGGGAGGGTAAATTTTTTCTAGAAATTTTTTTTGAAGTTGCTCCCAAGTAGTGATGGGTTTGCATTGCAAGGAGTTGTACCAACTTATAGATCTATCAGCAAGATAATACTTAAATATTCAAAATTGGATGACATCGTCAGATACTTCATTTTTCTTTGTCATAGCACATAGATCTATAAACCCCAAAAGATGTTCCTGACTATCTTCTCCTTGTTTACCATAGAATGAGCTGTTTGAAGCAAGGTAATCTAGTGTGCTTGTATCTCAAATTTTGGAGCGTTGATGGGAGGAGGTTGTACTGGGTGGTGAACGTTAGTAGCTTTAGGGATTAAGAACTCCCTAAGATCCTTTTGCAGTTCTGCAACTTGCGCTGCTGCTTGTGCTGCTAGGATTTCTTCTGGAACTGTAGCTCTAGCTTCTTGCATGAGCCTTTCTCTTTGTGAATTAAGGGCTTGAGCTACCCTTCGGGCTATTTCCTCCTCTTGAGCCATTCTTGCTTGGTTCTCTCTATTTTGACAATGAAAGGTCATGTCAATCTCTGGGTCAAAGCTAGAAGAGAGTCCGGGACTGTTCAAATGGTGCATACACTAGTCTTTGGGGGTACTAGAGATGGAAAGATTTTTCTGAAGTAAGAGTAATGGAATAGAGTCAAATTCAAGTGAATGATCAATAGTTTTTGAAACGAAAATGCAAAACCCTAAATTAGCCTTAAAAGAACTAGATTTGACTAGCTAATTTCGTTGTCCCCGGCAACGGCTCCAGAATTTTATGTGGGTTATTATCGCACTAAAAAATTCACTCAGGGTTGAAATCCCTAAGCTTTTACCAAAACCTTGTGTAATAATACCACCCGCAAGGGGACGGGTCTTATCGCAGTATAGTTAAGGATCGAATCTAAAAGGAAAACATTTTTAAGAATCGTTGTTAGTAGAGTCTAGTTCAATTATGACTAATATTTAGAGTGATTGGTTGATTTGAGGTTAATTAAACTAATTGCAAGAAAGTAAAGAGCAAGATTAAAGTTTGATCTAGATTAATGATATGGAATCGTCGGGATAGTATTGAGTTTCACCACCACTACTCATGCATAACACATCCAAACACTTAACGTCCATGAAAGATCTAACTATCCAAATAGAACTACTACGAACCCTCTCGGAGGGATGTTTAGGTCTGTGTAAGCATCACCTTAGGCATTAGATGTCTCATCGCCATCTGGATCATACACTCATGGTTTTGAAGATACAGAAATCCAAATGAAGCTGTGGCCCTCCCTGAGGGATGTTTAGGCATACAGAAGTGTCATCGTGGGCTAGATGGCTCGTCCCCTCACGGATCATACACTTATGACATCAAGGAATCCCATTCTATTTCTAGTTTGGGAGTCAACCGTGTTAATTGAAATTCTATCCTACATATTGAATTTCTCTCAACATAGGAAAGAATAAGATAAAAGCAAGCATGTGATCAATCTACAAGCAAACATCGACGATTAATAATGAAATGAAAAGTTACATACATTGCCTTGGAATGCTAAAATGAAAAGACATGAAAGCATGGGCAGCGGGGCTAGTCCCCGCACCCCAGAAAAAAGGAACTACTCGCGCATGATGAGAGAAATAAGAAGAATAAGAGAGAAGGAAGATTCTACCATGAGCATGATGCAGAAGGTAGTTGCAGCTCGGTGAAGATGATGTGGTCTTCTACATCATGTCAGAGAGTAGATCTGGACGAGGAAGGAGGGATGCCAAGACAGATTGGGCAATCTTTCTCTCTCCTCCTTCCTTCTCTTCTCGATCTCCTTGCTCGTAGTAGGAGCAGCAGGTGTAATTCTAGTGGCGTGATGAACGAGACAGATCTTGATCGAATCTTATGTTCAGGCAGCCTGGAGGCATCCCAGATCTGATGCCTCAAATGAGGACCCTACTGGTCCTATTTATAGGCAATGGATGGGGTCTTCACGAATTGGACCCAGTTGCAATTTTCACAGTTTTTCTTTAATGGTTTGGATATCATTTAGTCTTCTTAACGGTCTAGGACTCTCGTCCAAACGGTCTTGGAGACCGATTAATGACCAAACAGTCTTATATTAATTTTCCTTCAAATAGTCCAACTTCTATCGGTTTGGATCTCTATCCAAACGGTCTTGCAAGACGTTCTCTTACTGCCCTAGTGGTCTAGGGCTCTTCACGATCTGGGACTCCAAACAGTCCTGGAGTTCTGGGATCCTCACCGTCTCACTTTCATTTGCTCTGATTGGTTTTGTGTCGCAGCGGTCCTGCGTCCAAATAGTCTCTGCATTGGGCTTCATGATCTTTAGTTCCTCATGGTCATTCGGTCTTTGAACTCCCAAGCGGTCTCACTGCATCTCGTGGTCTCGATCATCCGAACGGTCTTGCTTTGATCGATCTAGCCTCGCGATCTCTCGCCAATCGGTCCTGCAGTCTAACCGGTCCTGCAGATCGATAAGTTCCAATCACTCTTGAGGACTTTTTGGGTAGGTAGAAGGTGCGGGTGGTGCATCGGCCATGGATGACAAGGAGGGACAAGGTGGAAGTAGGTAGGAGATGAGGGCACTGGGCGCAGTAGAGGAAGGTAGCGCGGAGGTGATCACTATTGTAGTTGAGTTGGTAGCAGTGGCATGCTCACAATCTGGTGGAGTATGGAGGCATGGAAAGCAAATCGGATGGATGCCTAGGGTTTGCAGAGGCGGCAGGAGGAAGAAGAAGATGGAGGTAGAGGAAGCAGGGTTCCGGTGCATTGGTGGCGATGGCAATCAGTCTTGGTTGCTATGGCCTTCACGCGGTCTCGCTCGTCCGATCGGTCTTCGCGGTCTGCTGGTCTAACGCTCTTGAGATCGTGCACCGCCAAACGGTCTTGAGACGGTTAGAGCTTGCGTAGTCCAGGCCGTAAGGGTGCATGTTAGTTTGAGGTGATGAGGATTGTGAGAGGAAGAGGAAAGCAGAGGGATCAGGCGCTATCGCGGAGGTGAACACTAGGTGTAACATCCCTGACCTAGGCTATGCTTTAACCCTAGGTGTTTTGTTTAAGAAAGATGATTATATGCTTGATTTTATCTTTTGAAAAGTAATTAAGACTCAAGAGGAACTAATATTTCAATTTTAGTCCTTTTTGAATTCTGTTGAAATAATGTTTTAGCTGTTTTGGACTAAAGTGCAAATTACCCAAGTTGAGGGGTTAAATTGCAAATGTTACATGCTAAAATGTTCCTCATGTGTTGAAGCATCATAAGAATGAAGATCATGTAGAGGTATTGCTTGTGAAAGCCTGAGTACCAAGAAAGAGCTTATTAAGCAATGTTTGTGAATTAAAACATAGTTTTGGAGTAATGTGCAATTTACCCAAAAACCTAGGGTTCAATATGCAAATTACCACTTCAAAATAGTCCCTAATATTTATTGGCATCATGTAGAGCAAAGCAAATGAGAGGGGAATCTCATTTGTATCTCTTTGAAGGAGAGAGATTCTTGATATTAAAATAATCAAGATTTAAGTATAAGTGAAACCCTAATTCAATTTAATGCAAAAATAAATATATTAATTGAAGTTCCCTTCAATAAAAAAATGTGTTGGTTGAAATCTATAAGTGTGGACGTCCTTGTGTCTTGCAAAGGCCACAAAATATCTTGAGTGAGTGGAGAACCCACTCACAATAATAAAAGGAAAAGTAATATCCACTAATTTTTGGATATTAATATTATATGATTAAGGTGCTTAATTTGATTTCTTTTAATTCATGGATAAAGGAGAGGAAATTGAGGGAGGAGAAGATAGCTTCGTATGCAAGGGATTGTGGGGGATAAGTGGCACCAATTTTGGGAATTAAAGGATTATAATAAAACTTTCTCTCTCTTGACATTTCCATATATACACTTGATTCTTTCACTCAAATGAAAGGCTTTTTCGACCCCACTTTCTTTTTTTTCTTTGGAAAATCTCAAGGGAGCTTAGAAGAAATAGGAGGACGAACCCCAACCTATAGATAAGCTGCATTATCATCCCCAACCTTAATTCCATGGTGGAAATTGAAAATCAATGCTTGATTTCTTCTTTTCTTCACTCAATCTTAACCTTTAGCCATTCAATTCACTCAAAGACTTGAGGATTGACCTTGGATAGTTGAAAAAGCTTCATTCACCATTAAGGACGTGAAGCTTGAAGTTTGGATTCAACTTTGAAGGCGGGTTATATAACTTGAAACCCTTAAGTGTTATTATTGCATTCAAATTCTTCAATTCATGATTGATTCCTTTTTGTTCTTGAAATTCCTTTTGATTCATTAATGAAATCACCATAAGAATTTCAGTAAATTTCGAAGGGTTCAAGCTTGATGATGATGACATCATCTTAGTGTTCAATTTCTTAAAATAACAAATGAATCGGTTTCAACAAGTTGTGGTCCAATCAGTTTCACCAAACCGTTTGGTGACCAAACGGTTTGCAAACCGTTTGGGGGTGGGTTCAAAACCATTTGGACATGGTTGACCGAATGGGAGATTTGACCGTTTGGAGCCTTAAATGGTTTCAAATCATTTGGACATGTTGAGTTGACCGTTTGGTCAAGTAAGTTCAAAACCGATTGGAGCCTTAAACGGTTCCAAACTGTTTGGACAATTAGGTCAAAACCGTTTGGATAGTTAAACAGTTTCAAACCGTTCGGATGAGTTAACTCAAACCGTTTGGATGATCAATGGGTGTGATTGAGGGTTGAAGGTCCAAGGATCTTATATTGATGAAGTTCAATGATTCAATTGATGAAGGAATTGTTGATGCAAAACCCTAATCGGTTTAGTTGATTGAGGACCCCATTTGGGCTTTAGGTTTCAAGGGCAGTTTGGACCAAACGGTCTTGAAACCGTTTGGGGTCAAACGGTCTCAGGACTATTTGTATTCAAGCGGTTTCAAACCGTTTGGAACATCAATTGTCAAGATTGTTTGGATGATTCAATGTGACCAAGTCAATTGGAAACCCAAGGTGATGAAAGATCAAATGACCCTATGGTTGTTACTGATTTATCTCAAAGATAATCACTAGGGTTGTACCTTTAAGGTACTAAGTGATTGGTAATCTTAGATGAGTTATTCCTTGAAGCTTAAGTAAGCAATATTTCAATACACTATGTCAATCTTAATTGAATGTACTTAATTGAAGGGTTGGTTGACCAAATCTAACCAAGTTTGGCATAGTCAACCTCCTAGAGATGATGAGAGAGAGAGGAATCCATACACGAATGATAATCATGTGATGGTTAAGCCTCAACACCATCAATATGAATAAAATATGAATTTAGGGTATGATCCTTGATGAAGAGATCATAAAACCCTAATAAAAAAGATTGATGAACCTCAACCCTAATTTAGGGTAATGCTAGGTGTAACCCTAATCTAGGGTAAGGATGTAACCCTAATATAGGGTGATGACATAAGAAACCCTAATTGTGGGTAATTGAATGAAACCCTAACTTAGGGTGATATCATATGAAACCCTAACAAAGTGATGTGATATGAAATTCTAATTCAAGGAGATGCTATGTGATGCTATATGAAACTCTAACCCTAATTTGGGTACTGGGATATGAGAAACCCTAATTTAATGTGAACAGTGAACCCTAACCCTACTTTGGGTAATGGGATATGAGAAACCCTAATTTGATGTGAATAGTAAACCCTAACCCTAATGAGGGGATAAAGATATTACTCTTGATATTACAAGATGTGATATGTAAATGATATGGTTGTTATCATATGTACTAACCATGTAGGTATCATGAGGTGATAAACATAGCCAGGTATGAGTTATAATGCTTTATTTATTTAAAATGTTTAATGGGCCTTGTAAGCCATTATATACATTGTTACCTAGAGAGAGGTGACATGAAAGGCTTGAAAGCCATGAGGGATGCTTGTGTAACAGGTGTCATGTTTACCTTGGTCAGATGACCTGAAGGTATTAGTTACCTGATAAGTGGTAATAGGTGTTCTTTGATGAACTGAGGGCTTGAATACCCAGATTTCTTAATCATGATGATGAGATGATGAGGGATGAGAATTCCTAGAGCTGAGATAAGGGACTGAGAGCCCAATGTTTTCTTAAACTTTGAGAAGTACTTGATGGAAGTGTTACACATTCTTTATAGCATATGTCATAATAAGTTATGTTTCAAAATTGATTGATGCTAAAAGAATATGGTAATGCACTTAACTAATCAATTGAGATTATAAAATGTAGTTGCCATGACCACAAATCCATCATCATCAGAATTTGCTGAATGGTGAAACGAGTTAAACTCGGCGTGCATATTTTTGAATATGTGGGGGTAACTGGGCAAATATATCCTTATGCCCCATAGGATTGGCTAGGGGCCATACCCTATGTATGGGATAGGTTTCAGACCATCCCCCAAAATGAGTGTGGCTACGGGCCATGACTCCTCAATATAATACCAGGCATTGGCTACGGGCCATATCCTGAAGAGAGTACATGCTGTGGGCTGTAACTCTATAGCGAAGATGCCACTATACCCTGGCAAGCTAATTTGTAGTTGACACATGATGTCTCTACCTTGTAGTTTCGTACTGACCGAGACGGATGAGGTTTTGGAGTTCGGCTCTTCCATTAACCTTGTGTGGTACCGATGCTTACGTACTCGTGGTCGATTGGAGTATGAGAAGTATACCTAATCTTTTCAGGGCATTAAATATGATTTTAAAATGTAATCAGCCGTGTAGCGTATTTGCTTAAGGTTGAAATATGAGAATCACTAGTTGATGTTACATTGCTTAGCATATCCTAGAAGGATGAATGTTATACATGTTTCTTCAATATCTTGTTAGATAAGTAACATGCTGCTTTATCAAGTCTATAGTTGAATTGCTCTGAATAAGCATATTGCTCTAATCAGTTAGATATTGATTCATCTGCTGTTGAAATACATGATTCCTCTGCTCAGTTTTATTTTATTAAAACTGCAATAATAATGTTTTTGTGGAGAGTTATATCTCTCACTGGGACATGGGTCTCACTCTGTTGGTCTCCAACACTTTTTAGGTGGACACAGAGGAAGAGGTAGATACCCTAGTACATGGGAGGAGAAGCAGCAACAACAACAAGGACAATAGTGAATTTCAGGTGGAGACACTAGCTGTCAAGTTTTGTATAGATAGTCCTATGTGTCGTCTCTGTACTCTCAGGTCCTAGGAGTTAGTGTTTTTAATGAATCAATCTGAGATTTTGGCTTAATGCCTTGAGGTTTTTATACTGCCTGTCTACAATTAAGACAGAGCAGTTGATGCTTGTATTCCTCGAGAAGAGATGATTCATGTTATGTATATATGAACCAGGATGTAAATATATTACATTGGTTCTAGATGAAAGAGTTTTCCTGTGAATGGATCTCTTGGTAAATGGTTTTAATTTTTAGTGATTTTCAGTAATCCACTGTTAATGAACGCTTCTGCTTAGTTAATGATGTTTTGTTCAAATAGTGTATCACAATTTAGTGGTATCAGAGCTCTAGGATCACTGAGTCTACAGAGAGATAGGATTGAGGTTGTTGAGTTTGTTCTAAGTGTCTTCCAGTTTAGCTGATAGTATCTTCGGCTCATATAGGAGAAGAAGAACTTGAAAATGTCTGGATCACATGATGAACACACTGCTGAGAGCAGTGTTGCTGCACCAGGAGGAGGTGCAAGGGATCAAGCTAGGGAGGAGCTAGTACCTGAGATTCCTCATCTTGATCAAGCTACATTAGAGAACCCTGCCTTCTATACCCTTTTTGGGAATTTTATGGTGACTATGACGCATATGGCGGATAGGATGCCACCACCTGCACCAAGGGCACCAACCCACAATGAAGGACATGGAGCCGGTAAGACTTTTGAATGGCTTAGATGGGTAGGAGCCACAAAGTATGTTGGTACTGCTAACCCAGCAGATGCTGACCTATGGCTGACTGAGCTGGAGAAAGCCTTTAGAACCCTTATGATTCCTGAAGATGAGAAGGTGAGGCATGTTGTGTACCTACTGAAAGGGAGTGCTGGTCACTGGTGGACCATAGAAGAGGGCAAGAGGCCCGGTGTGGAGATCGGGTGGGAAGAATTTCAGCGAGAATTCATCAGTAGATACTTCCCTAAGACGTATTTAGATGAGAAAATCTCTCAGTTTGAGAGGTTAAGGCATGGACAAATGAACATTAACGAGTATGAAGCTAGGTTCATGGAACTTTTGCGGTTTTGTCTGCATATGGCATCTACTGATGAGGAGAGAATTCGACATTTTGAGAAGGAGTTGAACAATGAATTGACCACACATGTGTCTGCCTTAGAGAACAGGGAGAGGTTTGCTACCTTTGTGGAGTCCGTAAGATGGATAGAGAGCTCCGTGATTGAGAAGCATCAGACCAGCAGTAAAAAGTTGTACACTCTGTTTCAAGGATAGAGGTCCGAAAGCTTCAAGAAACTGAGATTTTCTGCACCTGCACCACCACCAAGGTTTAATACTCAGACGTAGTGGATGTCGAGTAGGGGTAGGGGCCAAAGTTTTACTCCATATAGAGCCCCTAGTACAACATCAACATCTGTGATTGGACCCTTTAAACCTTATCCGCATACTAGAATTTGTCACTGGTGCGGACAGGTAGGACATCTGGTAAGGGATTGTCCAGTTGGGAACACTATGGTATCTCAACCTTCCAGGCAGAGTTAGCAAGGCTCTTAGAGAAGACAGTTTTCAAGTGGTGCTAGAGGACGTGGAAAAGAATCCCAAGCTAGTTCTTCGACACCAAACAACCGAGCACAGGGTCAACCACATGCAATGATGAGATTCTATGCAATGAATCAACCCGAAGAAGTAGTCAACCCTCGCGTTGTGACAAGTCAGATGGAACTATTTTATTCTGACATGTCTTCATCTTGCTTTGTATCTATTTTAATTGATCCAGGTGTGACACATTCTTTTATCACTCGAGAAGTGATTCATGACTGCAATATGACTGTCGGTCGTAGAGCAGATAGTCTGTTATTAGAAACCCCTTTGTTGGGATCTACAGTGCTGTGAGAGGTGTGTTCTCCCTACATTCTTTCCTTTTCTTAACATCGCATTTAGGTGGATCTTATACCACTTGAGATGCACATGTTTGATATTATTCTTGGGATGGACACCTTAGAGAAGTATAAGGTTTTCTTGGATTGTGATTCCAAGAAAGTTGTGTTCACAAAAGACGATGACACATGAATCTTTCAGGGAGACAAAAAGATTCTTCCAACTTGTCTTGTGTCAACTATGGTAGTTGAGAAGCTGATGAGACAAGGATGCTTTGCATTCTTGGCACATGTAGTGGATACCACCATGGAGAGCCCTAATCCTTATGAGGTTCCTATAGTTAGGGAGTTTGAAGATGTATTCCCTGAGGAACTTCCAGGTGTTCCTATGCCCCGAGAGATTGATTTTGAGATTAATCTAATTACGAACACGCAACCAATAGCACAAACGTCGTATAGAATGGCACCTGCTGAGATGGCAGAGCTCAAGAAACAACTGCAAGAGTTGCTTGAGAAAGGTTTTATCTGATCGAGTACTTCACCATGGGGTGCTCCGGTTCTCTTTTTTAAGAAGAAGGATGGGTCTATGCGATTATGCATCAACTATAGACAGCTTAATAAAGTAACCATAAAGAACAAGTATCCTCTGCCAAGGATAGATGACCTATTTGATTAGTTGCGTGGTGCAACTATCTTCTCTAAGATAGATTTGAGGTCGAGATATCACTAGTTGTGTATTAAGGAGAGTGACATATCTAAGTCTGCTTTTAGAACAAGATATGGTCACTATGAGTTCATAGTTATGTCATTTGGACTAACTAATGTACCATCTGCATTCATGGAACTCATGAATAGAATCTTCCGTCATTTTCTTGACCAGTTCATAGTAGTATTCATAGATGATATCTTAATATACAGTAGAGATGCTCAACATCATGAGCAACACCTCCGTAAGGCTTGACTTTGCTAAGAGAGCATAAGTTGTATGCTAAGTTTAGCAAATGTGAGTTTTGGTTACCAGAAGTTTCTTTTCTAGGACATGTAATATATGCCTCAGGTATCCGTGTTGATCCTAAGAAGGTAGAATATGTCCTGCAATGGGAACAACCAAAGACACTGATGGAGATACACAATATCTTAGGATTGGCAGGCTATTATAGGAGGTTCATTAAGAACTTTAGCTCTATAGCTTTACCCCTAACCAAGTTGACTAGGAAGGAAGTTCCTTTTGTCTGGAATGACAAGTGTCAACATTCTTTCCAGTTGCTAAAAGAAAGATTGACAAGTGCACCTGTGTTGGTGTTACCTGAGCAAGGGAAGGGGTATATAGTTTTCTGTGATTTATCTAATAATGGTCTAGGATGTGTGTTGATGCAGGATAATCAAGTGATTTCTTTTGCTTCTCGACAGCTTAAGAAACACGAGGAGAATTATCCAACCCATGATCTAGAGCTAGTTGTTGTGGTTCATGCTTTGAAGATCTGGAAACATTATCTCTATGGAGAAACATTCTAGATTTTCACAAACCATAAAAATCTAAAATATATCTTCTCTCAGCATCAGTTGAACATGAGACAGTGCCGCTGGATGGAGTTAATCAAGGACTACAATTGTACAATTGATTACCATCCAAGGAAGGCTAATGTAGTTGCTGATGCACTAAGTAGAAAGTCATCATCACCAGCCTCAGATAAAGCATAGTTGAACTCCTTAGTGTGCTCTAAAAGAGACACGCTTATCTCTTTGAGGAAAGACAACATATAGCTTAAGGTATCGTTGTTAGCCAGGCTGTTAGGTGAGATGCACATAAAACCTACTCTGAATCAACAGATCAAAGAAGCATAGCAGGTTGATACTTTGATTCAACAGATCAGGTCAGAGTATGGTAGTGAGAAATGAGATGGTTTTCATGAGTCAGATGATCAGGTAGTCTGTTACCATGGTAGGATGGTAGTACCTGATGCCAATGACCTAAAGAAGTTAGTCGTGGAGGAAGCTCATTCTTCGATGTATGCTATGCATCCAGGGAGCACCAAAATGTATCATAACTTGAAATATATGTATTGGTGGCCTGGATTGAAGAAGGATGTTGTTGAGTTTGTTATGTGGTGTCTGGTGTGTCAGCAAGTTAAAGCTGAACATCAAAAGCCCGCAGGAACAATGCAACCTTTCCCTATACCGTAGTGGAAATGGGATCACGTGACCATGGACTTTGTGGTTGGTTTTCCTAGAACAAACAAAGGTCATGATTCCATATGGGTGATAGTTGATAGGATGACTAAGACATAACATTTTCTCCCTTTCAGAACAACCTACACTGCTGATAAGCTTGCACAAATTTATATAGATGAAATAGTGTGGCTGCACGGGGTTCTAGCTACTATCGTTTCTGATAGAGGACCCCAGTTCATGAGTCATTTTTGGGAACGACTACATAAAGCTTTGGGTACACAATTAAGGTTTAGTACTACTTTTCAACCGTAGATAGATGGACAATCTGAAAGGACCATACAAACTTTGGAGGATCTTTGACGCAATTTTACTATGCGCTAAAATGCAAGTGAATGCGTCGAGTAGTACAGGCCTTTGTGAGGCCCGAGTCGAACGCAGGGATACTCGGAATTATTGGAGACTCCTACTAACTATTTGCGATCAGCTAAGCCGAAGAACAATTTGAGGATTGTTGTTAAAATTAAAAGAAAATAAAACAAAAACAAAACAAACGATTGATTAAATGTTAATTTAATCAATTCAAAAGGGTATCTTTAGGATTGTGGTTCACCACGGGTTTTCATTGTATTAGGTTTCATATGATGCCTCAATCTTATCTCTCTATCTGGGTAGTGGCCTGAAAGCAGAATTGCCCACTGTCGTGGTACAATTCACTACCTAGATTTAGGTCGGTTCCACCGTCGTAGTAACCTATACCCTAAACTAGGTGCATTATGAACGATCTCTCAGTATCCACCATTAATTTTACACCACCTTGGTCAAGGGATTTATCGATTAATGTAGGTTTCGTCTCTTTTCAGTCGTTAATCCTTCTTTCAAAGTGATTAAGGGCATTAGGTTATTATTATGGTGATCAAGCATAACAATATATGGAGAAAACGAAACTATACCACGGATTTAAGAGATAAAATATGAA
Organism: Alisma plantago-aquatica; assembly: GCA_963693085.1. NCBI lineage: Eukaryota > Viridiplantae > Streptophyta > Magnoliopsida > Alismatales > Alismataceae > Alisma > Alisma plantago-aquatica. Next base: position 215,518,023 of record OY856412.1, read on the forward strand.
TTACTATTATAAACCTGTCATACAATGAATCCCCGGGCTACTCCCGGTCCTAAAGATGAAGGGGATTAGCCCCTCATGTTCATCTCACACAAGTACATGGTAGAAATAGGGGAAAACATGTGAAAAACGTGGAATGAGAGGGAAAACCCCTGAACGGAGAAGAAACGGTTGATCCTTGGTGTAGAAAGCGTGCTCTACCGCCTCTCGGTGGTGAAATCTGTCTTCTGTGGCCTCCAGATCAACAAGTATGAGCTTCTAGCCTCCGTTCTCCTCTCTACCACTCCTCGGTACTTGTGCAATGGCTAATGAGATCCCCCCGTCTGGGCGGCCGTCATTAGGTATAACTCCCTCATTAGGTCGCTAATTAACCACGGTCGTCCGATTGGGATCAATCTGAATCGAACGCATATCTGCCGGTGTTGATACCATCGACGCGGGTCGATGGTATCGACGCGGGTCGATGGTATCGACCCACTGTAGTGGCGTCGGTTTTTGCACACTTCCGACACTATAGCCTCTGAGTGTCGATGGTATCGAGTTGGTGTCGATACTATCGACCAGTTTCCCGCCAGCAAGCTGATGGTATCTCGATACCATCGACGCCAAAGTCGATAGTATCGACTTTTTCCTGCATCTTTCGGCTGGCAAACTGTGACAAAGTCGATGTAAAGGGGATTTGACATAAAATAGCAGCAAAGACCAAAGTGGATGAATTATGCGATATTAACCATAGAAATGACTAATTAAAGCATAAAACACATATGAAACAGGTCTATAAATGCGACTCAAAATCATCACATCAAACTCCCCTACGCTTGAATGTTGCTCGCCCTCGAGCAACTAATCCTTAGAATAGAATTCCCAAAGTCAATTGAAAGACAACACACCACAACCAACGTCCCATATGACTCCCACTGGACATTCACATACCGGCCCTCTCTAACCACGGAACGGTAATTACCCTATAGGCGACAGTAATCATCAATAAAAGAAATTGACCTCAAAACCGATGAAAACTATCACATAAGGCAGTTAACATAATAAAACTTGCCGATTCAGACTTGGTGCATCTTGTGATCGCCTATACTACGTTGCTCGCCCTAACTACCATCTACATGGAAGCAGTTCTCCTGATATTCATTAGTGAGGAGAAATTCACGGTGGCCTACCAATCCGAGCAACGGGTGGATGAAGATAGGTGGCTCATGGAAGAAAGTGGAAGTATTGTACTGTTTCAACATGCATAATACAAAAAATGTCCTACATGATGCAAAAACACATGAGAAATGCCCTAATGCCTAAAATTGGGTGGAATGATGCATGCACTAACCATCCGTCAAAATGAGATGGATATCGAGTTAAGTTACATCATGTACTCAATTATCCTGAAATGCAGGTGATATTACGTTCCTTTCTCCTTCTTATTCTACTTTCTTCTAAATAACTCCTTTTTTTTCGTTGTGCAGATTTTTCATTTTTTTTTCTTTCTTCTTTTTCAGCCCTTATATCCATAATTGCTTAAAGATAATTACATTGGGCTAATTTTTCTTCATAATCAGAAATTTGCACTAATTAGAAGGTATGGAACAATTTAATTCACCATTGGAGAAAAATTGAGATACATGATATACTTTATGCATGAAAATTATGAATGCAACTACATGGCATGCACCTAAAGGTAATGTGCATGTATCACTATTCTAAATTTTTTTTCTTTTTATGCAGAACGTATAAACAATTGCAATGCAAGTCCTATCTAGATGCTATGCAATCAAAAAGAGTTAAAACTGTACTCTTCTTCCAATTCTTGGGTGGATTATGGAAACAATGAAGTGGAACGATCACAAGACTAGATGACTGAACCTTAGAAAGATATTATGCGTCCCTCCTTACTGACCTGTGTAATAGTTTAGGGGTTTCTCTCTTACATCCAATTAGAGTCTCATTACCATTTGGTCAGTTTAGGCTCAAACAACCATTTCCGTCCTCTTTCATGAATCATTAGGGATACAGTTGTGAAAAATTGTTTTAAAGTTGACAGAACCAATCATTTTCATAGGATATGTGCCCAAGGTTAAACAAGACAAGCTTTTCAAACACACAAAAAATTTTCAAATTTCACTTGATTTTCCCTTGCACTACTAATGAGATGACACAACTTTATGACATCCACGATTACACTAGATAGCATGTGGATCCTACAAAAACTAAAATTGCAAGAAACAAATAACAAGAACAAAAGCAACAATGCTAAAAACTAAAGACAATAAAAGATAAAGTTGTTCCAACTACCCCCTAAGCTTGAATTTGACTATGGCCTCATAGTCAAAAACAAACTTAAAGATTGGAACAGTGATACCGGATCACTCATTCTGTGGTGGTGGAGGCGGGTACTGCGGAGCCGTAGGGTCCCAAGAAGGATACTCCCCCTGGAAGCTTGGATCAAACTGGGCCCTAGGTGGAGGTTGTGGATAGCTCCAAAATAATTTTGGCTCCAATAGTGGACATAGATGGGCTCCTGCTGCATCTCCATCCGATACAACCGATCATGTATCTGTTGTTGGTTGTCGAGGACAAGACGTTCATTCTCAAACATTGCCCTTTGGTTGTCAAGTATCTGGTTCGTAGTGTCTTGAATACCGACATACATTCCCATATGTTGCTGCTGAGTTTGGTGGATATCCTACAACATAGTGTACATGCCCTGCATGGAATAGACATCCTTGCTTGATTGCGAGGGCGGTGGTGGAGGCGGATGCGGAGAAGATGAAGATGCACCCGGATGCATCCTAGGGCGCTTCCGGGGTGCTACTCGTGCTCGAAGAGGTGTGTATGCCTCTTCTTCCTCCTCAGCTTCGTCATCATTTCCGTCGTCGCCGTCTTCTTCATCAGAGTCTGCGATGTCTATGATTGGCCATCTAAAGTGTTGTGCGCCCTCGATGTTGAAGACATGATCGGGAAGAGAACATTCTTGATATGCTTGATTTACGTGGCAATGTGCAAATGCCACACCATCTCGGAGAAGCAACAGATTGGACCTGTGTAAATGTTGCAAGTTTACCTTGCTCCTAGTAGATAGAGGAGTGAGGGTTTGGAAATTCAAGCCAAGGTAAGAAGCCAGCTTGGTGATGAGCCCGCCGAAGTGAATCAGTGCTTTCCTCGTACTCCTCTTCACGTCCAAAACGCGTTGCAGAAAGAATGCACCCCAATTGCATTCTTGTTTCTTCAGGAGTTTGTATAGAAAGAAAAGATCCGACCCCTGAAATTTGCTAAGGGCCAGATCACCCCGAGCAAAAATTGTGGAACTCAGCATCCGGTGCAAGACTCGGATGAAGGGGTGCTCAAAGTCGGCTACCGCTGCATTGTGGTAGCTCACTGACTTCCCTGGCGGCACCGTCACCAGCTCGGATAAGATTGCGTCATAATCGGTGCGGTGGTCCGACCGCCGGTGGTCGTACTGCGAATGGTTCCAGTTGGAAATCATGTTGAACTGCTTCAGCGTGAGGACGTAGTCGTGGTTGTACAGCCGGAAAGACACCCGGCCCTGGATCCACTCGCGGTCGGTAGCATTGATGTCGTTGGGAATGACGCAGACGTCCAGTGATGCCATGAATTCTTCTACCAGCTCTTTATACGTCGGCTAGTCACCAAAGAACGGTTGGCCATCTTGGTGAAATCCAGTTCGCCAGGACTTATTGGTGTGTGACGGGCCTACCCGTTAAGAACATAGGCCAAGTTGGCCTCGAATCTGAGATCTCGGATCATCTCCCGGTCTACATACCAGGTAGGCTCAATCTTCCTCCGCATTATCTCTTCGTAGATCTTTCGGACCTCTGAGGAAGGATGGATGAGTCGGGGACGTGCGACCGATCCTGGTGGTGGTGGCACGAATTCCGGCGGAGTTGCGCGTGAGGAAGAAGTTCCGACTGTATGCACCATGTTGGCGATGATAAAAGGGATTAGAGAAGGAGAGCTCGGTGAAGATTGGAGAATCGGATCTCCGCTCGATGAAGACCTTCGCTCGGTGCTGCTCGTCGAAGTGCTTGTTGGCTCGGGGGAGTGCTCGACGCAAAGGAAGAAGAATACTCTGAAGGTGTGACGTTAAATGACGTAATGAATCTCCTTATATAGACTTGGCCAGCGCTACTGTTGACCCGTCGATACCATCGACGCGAGTCGATGGTATCGACACTAGTCGATGCTATCCGCCCCCATCGCGAGTATCAACAGTCGTCGATGGCTGGATCTTGAAACCCGGATCGCTGACGTGTCGATACCATCGACATGGGTCGATGGTATCGACGCTGCACCCGGATCGATGATGTGGAAGCCGTGATTGCCGTTGATTTGTTTGCGCGGATCGGTGATGTGGATGGTCGATACCATCAACGAGGGTCGATGGTATCAACTTGCCTTTGTTGCAACACCTCCGCTTTGCGCCTCAACCTGTAACTGTGTCTTCCTGAGTCGATTTTGTCTGTAAATCTCCAGAGATCTCGATGGTATCGACTGGCATGTCGATACCATCGACCTTGATTTTTCAAACTGCCTGTGGGTCCGTCGATGGTATCGACGCAGTGCGAAATCTGCAGTCATCTACCTGTTCCATGGTTGATACCATTGACCAGTGTGTCGATGGTATCGACTCTGCCTCAACCTGCACAATTAACAAAATGATCACGGTATCTTTTTTACATGAAAAACTAAGTAAAAACAAATTAAACTACGAATGTAAATGAGCTAAACTAAAGTACCAATGGTTGGGTTGCCTCCCAACAAGTGCCCTTATTTAACATCTTAGGCTAGACAACTTTTGGGCACATCATGCATCCGGAACGGAAATGAGTTTGACCTCATTCACCTTTCTCTTGTAGCTCTCACCAAAATAGAGCTTCAACCTTTCTCCATTTACCAAGAACGTGGTATCACCATCACGCACTAAAATAGCGCCGTGTGGTTTGACCTCCTATACCACGAACGGTCCACTCCACCAGGATTTTAGCTTCCCGGGATGCAACTTGAGTCGTGAGTTGAACAAAAAAACACTATCTCCTTTCTTGAACATGCGCAACTGGATGTGGTGGTCGTGGATCAGCTTTGTGCGCTCCTTGTATATCCGTTGGTTCTCATATGCCGTCATCCCTAGCTCGTCCAACTCATTCAATTCTAGCAGTCTCTTCCTCCCCGCTTCATTGTAACTCAGATTTAGCCTTCTTAGCACCCAATGCGCCTTGTCCTCCAACTCTACCGGTAGGTGACAAGCCCGACCATACGCCAACCTAAAAGGCGTGGTGCCTATAGGTGTTTTGTAGGCCGTCCTATATGTCCATAAAGCATCCGGGAGTAGGGCACTCCAGTTCTTCCTTGTGGACGCCACCGTGCGTTCTAAAATCTTCTTAATTTCACGGTTAGAGACTTCCACCTGGCCTTGCGTTTGCGGATGATATGGGGTACCTATGTTGTGCTTGACCCCATATTTCTTCAATAATGTCGAGAACTTTTGATTCCTAAAATGTTTACCCCCATCACTGATTATCATTCTGGGTACTCGAAACCTGCAGAAAATATTTTCTTTCACGAATCTGCGCACCACAGTGGAATCATTAGTCCTTGTGGGGATTGCTTCCACCCACTTCGACACATAATCAACTGCTAATAAAATATATAAATTTGAGTTTGAGGACACAAAGGGTCCCATGAAATCTATGCCCCACAAATCAAATACCTCCACTTCCTGAAACACATTCAGGGGCATCTCCTGTCGCTTTGAGATATTACCTGTTCGTTGGCAAGAATCACATTGCCTCACAAACTCATGGGCATCCCGAAACAAAGTTGGCCAATAGAGGCCGCTTTCCAAAACCTTAGCTGTCGTGCGTGAGCTGGCATGGTGTCCTCCCGTAGGTGATGCGTGGCAATAACGTAAAACGCTCTCATACTCCACCTCAGGCACACACCTGCGCAAGATACCGTCCCTGCATTGCTTAAGAAGAATTGGATCATCCCAAAAATAATATCTCAAGGAATGGAAAAATCTTTTCTTCTCCTGATATGACCAATCTTCCGAGATGATCCCGCAAGCCAAATAGTTTACAATCTCTGCAAACCAAGGATCCTTAGAAGTAATTTTCAAAATCTGTTCATCCGGAAATGTCTCGGTTATGGGTATATGTAAATCTTTTTCATCCACCCTTTCTAACCTAGACAAATGATCAACCACTACATTTTCAATCCCAGATTTATCCTTAATTTCAATGTCAAATTCCTGTAAGAGAAAAATCCACCTAATGAGTCTAGGCTTTGCGTCTTTTTTCTCCATTAAGTATTTTATTGCGGCATGGTCGGTCCATACAACTACTTTAGAACCAACTAAATACTGCCGTAATTTTTCAAAAGCAAACACAATGGCTAGTAATTCTTTTTCAATAGTTGTATAATTCAATTGGGCGTCATTCAAAGTCTTTGAAGCGTAGAAAATCACGATGGGCTTATTGTCCACCCGCTGCCCCAATACGGCTCCTACCGCAAAGTCCGATGCGTCACACATTAGTTCGAACGGTTTTGTCCAGTCCGGCGTTTGAACAATCGGTGCAGAAATCAATTTTTCTTTCAAAACGTTGAACGCATGTAGACACTTATCATTGAAATCGAAAACAGCATCGTTCTCCAAAAGCTCGGATAGAGGTTTTGCAATCTTAGAAAAATCTTTTATAAATTGACGATAGAACATGGCATGTCCCAAGAAACGTCTTACCCCTTTAACAGAATTTGGTGGGGGCAACTTGGAAATGACCTCAATTTTGACCGAATCCACCTCTAAACCTTTGCTAGACACCTTGTGTCCTAGCACTATCCCCTCAGTCACCATCATGTGACATTTCTCCCAGTTGAGGACCAAATGTGTGTCCTCACAACGCTGTAAAACTGTGTCCAGATTATAAAGACATTCATCAAATGATGCACCATACACTGAGAAGTCATCGATAAAAACCTCGAGACAACGCTCTACCATGTCAGAAAATATGGTGAGCATACAACGTTGAAACGTCGTCAGTGCATTGCATAAACCAAACGACATTTGGCGGTAAGCAAAAGTCCCATAGGGACAAGTAAACGTAGATTTCTCTTGATCCAAAGGATCAATCGAGATCTGGTTGTACCCCGAGTACCCATCTAGAAAACAAAAGTGTGATCGACCGGCAAGATGCTCTAAGATTTGATCAATGAAAGGTAAAGGAAAGTGATCCTTAAGCGTGGCGGTGTTCAAACGGCGGTAGTCAATACAAACTCGCCACCCGGTTACCAATCGGGTGGTGACAAGTTCATTCAACAAATTTTGGGTAATAGTAATTCCCCCCTTCTTAGGGACTACCTGTGTGGGACTCACCCATGTCGAGTCTGATATGGCGTAGATAATACCCGCAGTAAGAAGTTTAATGACCTCCTTCTTCACAACCTCCATCATGCTTGGATTGAGGCGTCGTTGAGGTTGAATCATGGGCTTGGCTCCCTCCTCGAGCCGAATCTTGTGCTGACATAGAGTAGGGGAAATCCCTTTAATATCTGCAACGGACCACCCAAAAGCTCCCTGGTGGTTCTTCAGCACTATCAACATTTTTTCCTCCTCATCCGCACTCAAATAAGAAGAAATGATCACCGGTAACTTGTCTTCCTCAGCTAGAAAGACATATTTGAGATGTGGGGGCAGCGGCTTTAGTTCCAACTCCGGCGGGCTTATCAGAGATGATTGAAGTGGCGGGGGAAGTTCACCTAAATCTTCATAATGCCTCGCATAAAAGCATGGAAGCATCTGAAGCATTTTAGCGCACTCCTTGAGTGATTTGCTCCACATCCAATCATTTGTAATATTTAACAAGCAAGCCTCCAACGGTAATTCCGGGTATGCATCAGAAACATAAATAGCAATCACAGCATCCTCCAGAGAAAGTGGAATGTCCTCATTCTCATCATTAGGGAATCCCACAGCTTTGCACAAAGAAACTACTTTGGTCTGTTCCATGATATCCACAGCCAAAGTTCCATTCTCCACCTTTCTCATCACATGAGCCATGTCCAGAAATGGCTTTCCAAGGCAGAGTGAAATATTACAATCCAGATGTTTCACCATATTACATTGTTCCCTTGCTTTAGATGACGCAGTACTAGAAGGCATGACCATCTCAAAGCGGTCATCGGCTATGCCCAAGGTCAAGCGACCTCTCCCCATCTCTAAGATCATGTTGGCTGTAGCTTGGAAAGGACGTCCAAGTAACAGTTTGTTGCCATGTTCATCCTGCATCTCCATAACCACAAAATCAGCCGGAAAGACAAACCTATCCACCTTTACTAACACATCTTCACAGATTCCATAAGGCTTCAGCACAGAGTTATCCGCCAATTGAATCATCATATTGCTTGGCCGTGACTCCTTCAATCCCAGCTTTTTGAATGTCAAAAGGGGCATCAAGTTGATGCTTGCCCCTGAGTCACACAACACTTCGCCAAATTTAACCTTCCCAATATAACAAGAAATTTTAAAGCCCCCGGGATCTTTCCTCTTTGGTGGCAAAGTGCCCATGATGAAGGCACTTACTTGCTCCTTTAGCACGACGACCTCTGTATCTGGAATTTTTCTCTTCTTAGTAATGACGTCCTTTAGAAACTTCCCATAAGACGGGATTTGCTCAATGGCTTCCAATAAAGGAATATTTACTGAAAGCTTCCTAAAACTGTCTAAGAATTTCTTGAACTGCGCATCGACCTTCCTTTCCTTCGCACTATTCGGATACGGGACCGGAACAGCTTGTGCCCTTTGATGAGGTGGCACATAAGGTGTCCTTTTCTGAGATCCTTCCTCCTCTACAATCTGGTCTTCAGTAGAATCTGTAACTTTGTCATTGACTGATTATGTGACCGGTGTGGGCTGCTCCTCATTGGCTTCACCTTCTACTTCATCTTGTGGTATGCTTGTCTCCTCGGCCCTTGGATTTAACAGTTTCTTTCCACTTCTCAGCAAGATAGCCTTGGCCTGCTGGTTTCCCCCGGGAACATTGATATTTCCTGGAAAACCTGGATGTGCCGGTTTCTTCAAACTGGCTATCTCCACAGCCATCTGTGCCATAGATGTCTCAATGGTCCTCATTTGCGCCCCATGGCTCTGCAATGTTTGCCCGAATTGATTCATGTATTCTCCTTGCTGCTTGATTTGCTGGCCAAATGTATTCATTAGCTCTTGATTTTGCTTTATAACCTGATTGAGTAGCTCCGTGCTCTTATCTTCTGTGACTGGCGAGGGCTTGGCATCCGGATCCTGTAGAAAATTATTCGGATCCTTCCACGAGAACTTTTTGTCTTTTCTCCATGAATAATCATTGTTCCTATAACCTTGTTGTTGTCTCATGTATTTGACTTGAGCCTCATCCCCGGACTCATTATCTTCCTTTTCCAGTAGCTTCTTTGCGAGAAGATCCATCTTCTCATTAATCTCTTTCATCGCTTTGGACTCACCTGCTACTCGAGCTTGCTCTACCGGGCCTCTTTCTCTCTCACCCCATGACTGCTTTCTAGCCATATTCTTTAGTATCTCCCAACATCTGGTGTCTGTATTGTTCAGAAAAAATCCTGACCCAGCGGAATCGAGATTACTTCTATCGTGCTCGGAGAGAGCAAAATAGAAGATCTTCACATGCGTCTCTTTATCCAGCCCGTGATGCGGGCACCTCCTCAGCATGACTTGAAATCTCTCCCAAGTCTCAGAATATGTCTCACCGCCTGTTGGGTAAAATTATGAATCTTCCGGATCATGTCGTTAGTCTTCTCAGGAGGGAAGAACCTCTCAAAGAATACCTCCACCATATGGTCCCAGGACTCCATGAACTCATCATCTAAATTATGTAACCACTCTCGTGCCGCTCCCGCCAATGAACTTGGGAAAAGCTTGAGATACAGTGCATCCTGTGGAAACCTATCAATTTTCACCATGTCACAGTTCTCAACAAACTGGCTGATGTGAGCGACGGGATCCTCATTCTTAAGCCCATGAAAAGCATTCGACTTCACCAGATTTATCAACGCCGGATCAATCTTATATGTAGGTATGTTGATTGCCTGCTTCTTTATAGGTCCTTTTGAAGCTGATGAGGAAGAAGCCTTGATCTTCTCCCATATAGTCTGTGGCTCGGCCATCTCTTCATGTTCAAGTTCGGAATCTACCTCTTCTTGTTGCTCTTGCTCGTGATAATCCTCGTCCTCAGGTCCCGGCAGTGGAACCTCGGGTGCAGAATTCGTGTAGTCAGTACTACGCGTTTGCACCATACACAGTACCTGAAATAAGAAAATTCAGTTCAGTACAGTGCTTTGACCAGTATAAAAATTAACGAACAATAGTAAGAAAATATTTGAAGTTGTTTCAAAATAAAAAAAATTATGGCCTAGAGTGGCCGCTCGTAGCACTCAAAGTGCCAACAATTCTCCGTATCCCCGGTAACGGTGCCAAAAACTTGACGCAATTTTACTATGTGCTAAAACGCAAGTGAACGCGTCCAGTAGTACAGGCCTTTGTGAAGCCCGAGTCGAACACAGGGATACTCGGAATTGTTGGAGACTCCTACTAACTATTTGCGATCAGCTAAGACGAAGAACAATTTGAGGATTGTTGTTAAAATTAAAAGAAAATAAAACAAAAACAAAACAAACGATCGATTAAATGTTAATTTAATCAATTCAAAAGGGTATCTTTAGGATTGCGGTTTCACCGTAGGTTTTCATTGTATTAGGTTTCATATAATGCCTCAATTTATCTCTCTATCTGGGTAGTGGCCTGAAAGCAGAATTGCCCACTGTCGTGGTACAATTCACTACCTAGATTTAGGTCGGTTCCACCGTCGTAGTAACCTATACCCTAAACTAGGTGCATTATGAACGATCTCTCAGTATCCACCATTAATTTTACACCACTTTGGTCAAGGGATTTATCGATTAATGTAGGTTTCATCTCTTTTCAGCCGTTAATCCTTCTTTCAAAGTGATTAAGGGCATTAGGTTATTATTATGGTGATCAAGCATAACAATATATGGAGAAAACGAAACTATACCATGGATTTAAGAGATAAAATATGAATTACTATTATAAAACTGTCATACAATGAATCCACGGGCTACTCCCGGTCCTAAAGATCAAGGGGATTAGCCCCGCATGTTCATCTCACACAAGTACATGGTAGAAATAGGGGAAAACATGTGAAAAACGTGGAATGAGAGGGAAAACCCCTGAACGGAGAAGAACTGGTTGATCCTTGGTGTAGAAAGCGTGCTCTACCACCTCTCGGTGGTGAAATCCGTCTTATGCGGCCTCCGGATCAACAAGTATGAGCTTCTAGCTTCCGTTCTCCTCTCTACCGCTCCTCGGTACTTGTGCAATGGCTAATGAGATCCCCCCGTTTGGGCGGCCGTCATTAGGTATAACTCCCTCATTAGTTCGCTAATTAACCACGGCCATCCGATTGGGATCAATCTGAATCGAACACATATCTGCCGGTGTCGATACCATCGACGCGGGTCGATGGTATCGACCCACTGTACTGGCGTCAGTTTTTGCACACTTCTGACACTGTAGCCTCCGAGTGTCGATGGTATCGAGTTGGTGTCGATAGTATCGACTTTTTCCGATACCATCGACACCAAAGTCGATAGTATCGACTTTTTCCTGCATCTTTCAGCTGGCAAACTGTGACAAAGTCGATGGTATCGACTTTCGTCGATGGTATCAACGGAAGCAGATACTCATTTTTCCTGGAATTCAAACATGAAACCACATCAATTCACACAAATAATAATAATTTGACAATTAATGTTCAAAACGATAAACTAAAGGGGATTTGACATAAAATAACAGCAAAGACCAAAGTGGATGAATTATGCGATATTAACCATAGAAATGACTAATTAAAGCATAAAACACATATGAAACAGGTCTATAAATGCGACTCAAAATCATCGCATCAATCTTCTTAGGGCATGTGTCCTTCAGTTTGTAGGATGTTAGGATCTACACCTGAGCTTGATAGAATTTGGTTACAATAATAGCTATCAGCACAATATTTATATGGCACCATATGAAGCATTATATGGTAGACATTGTAGATCTCCCTTATGTTGGTATGAAATAGGAGAATATCAACTTTTGGGTCCTGAGCTAGTGCAACAGACAACTGAGAAGATTAAAGTAATACAACAATAGTAAAGGCTGCACAGGATAGATAGAAGTCATACGCCGACAAACGGCGAAGACCTTTAGAATTCCAAGTTGGAGACATAGTGTATCTCAAAGTCTCACCTGAGAAAGGTGTCCTTAGATTTGGAAAGAAGGGCAAGTTAGCTCCTAGATTTATGGGGCCTTATCCAATCATAGAACGGATTGGAAAGGTGGCTTATAAACTAGAGTTGCCACCTGAGCTACATAAGTTGCATTCAGTGTTCCATATCTCTATGTTGAGAAAGTGTCATTTTGACACAGAGTTAGTTTTGCAACCTATGGAGGTAGAACTAAGTGATGATATATCATATGTTGAAGGACCTGTGATGATCCTTGATAAAAGAATTAAAAAGATGAAAAAGAAATACATATGTTTTGTAAAAGTTCTCTGGCATCACCATGGCATTGAAGAAGATACATGGGAGCTAAAGGAAGAGATGAGGAGGAAGTACCCTTCTCTTTTCTCCTAATGATTTTTGGGACGAAATCCTTGTTAGGGGTGGATAATTTGTAACATCCCTGACCTTGGTTATGCTTTAACCTTAGGTGTTTTGTTTAAGAAAGATGATTATATGCTTGCTTTTATCTTTTGAAAAGTAATTAAGACTCAAGAGGAACTAATATTTCAACTTTAGTCCTTTTTTAATGTTGTTGAAATAACGTTTTGCCTGTTTTGGACTAAAGTGAAAATTACTCAAGTTGAGGAGTTAAATTGCAAATTTTACATGATAAAATGTTCCTCATGTGTTGAAGAATCATAAGAATGAAGATGATGAAGAGTTATGGCTTGTGAAAGTCTGAGTACCAAGAAAGAGCTGATTAAGCAATGTTTGTGCACTAAAACCTAGTTTTGGTCATGTGCAATTTACCCAAAAACCTAGGGTTCAATATGCAAATTACCACTTCAAAATAGTCCCTAATATTTCTTGGCATCATGTAAAGCAAAGAAAATGAGAGGGGTGTCTCATTTGTATCTCTTTGAAGGAGAGAGAATCTTGATATTAAAATAATCAATATTTAAGCATAATTGAAACCCTATTTTTTTTTGCTCTGAAAGCGTGTGCCCCTTTTTATTGATTTTAATAAAAGTCCAAAGAACAGAAAACTATATGTAGCAAAAGAAAGATAACAGAAGAGAAAGAAAAAAAAACTTGGTCACCAAGACCAATACAAAGGCTCAAAGAAGAAAGCCGCCTCACATAATCGCTATCCTTCCAGCACTTGTAAATCAGTCATCACCAAAACCCAACAACCATACACATCCTTGAAAGCATTCAAAAATAATCTTATATTTCTTCCTTGCCATACATGATAAAAGACATCAAGGCAAGTGACCGTAGACTTTAGAGTTGTGAATAAGCTTCTACAATCATCCTTATTAACCGATCAATTGGGAATTCTTCTATTCTATACAGCGAAGTCCCAAACCTCAATAGCATATTTACAGGAGAAAAAGATATGATCAACATCTTCATAAGCAAATTCACACAAGTAGAATCTCGAGACAATGATCAGCCCAAATCTTCTCAGAATATCCTACGTAGCCAGCCTGTTGAGAAAAAATTTCCATCCTACAAGACTGAAGGAGCGAGGAGCACCAACTTTCTAGAGTTGCTTTGTCCAATAGGGCTCATCATGCTTCTTTCTCACCAAATTCCACCAATCTTTAGCAGTCGGATTCACCAACCCCTTCATAAGAATGGAACCTACCTTTTCTATTTTACAATCGATGGAAAAAATAAACTTCTTGAACTCACCAAATCTCCTCTTATCAGGGATGTTCCACTTTTTTTCATCAATAAACTGCTAGAGATTGCCCAAAAGACCACATCCAAGACGAACAACATTGTTAAAACTAATCACATCCTTTAGAAATTTCCCTCCAGAAACCCAGGGATCCCTCCATATTTTTATAGGCTCACCTTTGCCAATGATGAAAGAAGTATGGGGCATAACAACATGTCTATATCTCAGCAATTGCCTCCACATACACGATCCATTAGGATCATATTTGATTGACTAGATAGAATCACCCCTCAGATATTTGTCATCAATCCATTTCACCCACAAGGCATCTTTCTTAGCTGCAATATTCCAAATATTCTAAAGGATGCCAACAGTATTCATATCCCTGATCCGTCTAACACCCAAACCTCCTTCAGCCTTAGGCCAGAAAACATTAGTCCATTTGACATAATGAATCTTCTTTTCTAACTCAGCACCTCCCCATATAAAACGTTTATAGATACCTTCAATATCCTTCATCACCACAGTAGGGAGAGGGAAGGTCGAAGACTAGAAAAGATGAAGATAAAGAAGAGTAGAGGATGTGAGCTCAACTCTTCCAGAGAAGGAAAGCGATTTATGCTTCCAACCCTCTAGCTTATTCTTTACCTTGTAAATAAGAGGGGCACAATGTGTCTTATTAAGCTTTCCACAGAATAGAGGGAGACCAAGGTATCTCATAGGAAAACATCCCAAAGGAATGTCAAGGATATCAACCATTTTAGTTCTGTCAGCCGATATACTGCAGAACACATTGCTTTTAGAATCACTAATCTTCAGACCCGAAATCTCTCCAAACCTTTTAAGGATATCTTTAATAGAATAATCCTTAGTATCATTCGCCTCAAGAAAGATCATCACATCATCGGCAAAAAGAATATGAGACATATGCATATTCTGGTTTCTAATAGAAGAAATAATGTTATGATTGACAGCATGATTAATGATAGCAGTAAAACCCTCCATAGCTAGAACAAAGAGGTACGGGGCAATAGGATCCCCTTGGCAGATTCCATTAGAAGGATAGATTGCAGGAGAAGGCTTTCCATCAATTAAGACATGATAGCTACTAGTGTGCATGATAACATGTAACCAGTTCAACCAAGAATGAGGAAAGTTCGTGCGTTCCAGAATACCGAACAGAAAATCCCACCTAATAGCATCATAAGCTTTAATCAGATCGACTTTAATACACATCTTAGGGTTAGAGTTCCTTTTGTTAAAATCACTGATCAATTCATTCGTAAGGAGAAGTGCATCAAAGATTTTCCTTCCTTTAATAAAGGCCACTTGATTCTTACTTATGAGGCCATGAAGGATAGGCTGCATCCTATTTGCAAGGACTTTAGTGATGATCTTGTAAAGAAAATTGCAAAGGGCAATCAGCCTCCAGTCTTTGATATGGACTGCACCTTTAACTTTAGGGATCAGAGTAATGTAGGATTTATTGAGTTCTTTGATCATCCTCCCACTTTTAATTTTTTTTGGATTGCAGCAATAACATCTTTGTTAATAATGTTCCACACAGTGTTGAAGAAATGGCCATTAAAGCCATCTGGCCCATGAGCCTTATCCCCATCTGCATCCATAACAACCTTCTCAATTTCCTCTTTGGTAACTATAGCACACAAGTTAGCAATTTGATCATTAGTAAGAGAAGGAAGAGTCCAATCTTGATCCTAACACAGAGGTTCCTCAGTCTTCATATACTGATTGAACAACTTATCAAAATAAGAAAAGGCATGGTCCTTAATGATATCCTCATTGTACTCCATATTGTTATCAATCATAAGAGCTTTCATATTATTACGATTAGCCCTAACTTTCACAGTATTGTAGAAGAAACTCGTATTTCTATCACCCAACTTCAGCCAGTTTATCCTTGAAATCTACTTAGCATAATCTTCCTCTACCTCAGCATTAACTAGAGCAATTTTCCTTTTTTCATCAGCAATTACCCTCAGACCAAAATCATCAGGATGCTCATCAGCTTGTCTTTGAGCCTCATTAGCTTCAATTTCTGAAAGTTTGGCCTTTTCACAGAATTCTCCTACCATTTCCTTATTCGAGGTGATAAGTTTGCTTTTAACATTTTTAAGCTTAGTAATGAACTTGAACATGGCATTCCCTTCGACATCAATGCTCCAAGCCTCTTTAACTATACTCAGAAAGTCTTCTCTCTTTGTCCAGGCATTTATGAATTTAAAGTAACCTTTCCTCTTCTTCACCTTATCACTGAAATTGACAAGGATTTGTCTGTGATCACTAACAATTGTATTGACGACCTCTCCCCTGACTTCCTTGAACATAGAGAAGAACTCCAAATTATAGAAACACCTGTCAATTTTAGACAAAACAAGATCACTACCCTTCTGTCTGTTGTCCCATGTAAAAAGGGGACCCTTCATATCAAGTTCCACCAGACACATATTCGAGATAGCATTATTGAAGTCCCTCATAGATGAGACCAGATAACATCCTTTTCCCTTCCTCTCATCTAAAAATATAATGGCATTAAAGTCCCCAATAAGAATCCAAGCTTCCTTATTATTCGGGCTACATTTAGCAAGATCCTCCCATAAATTCCATCTTTTTCTTTCATCATTTTGACCATATATAGCTGTTAGAAGAAAGGAATTACCATCACAGAGAATCCTACAGTGAATAAACTGATCACTCTCACAAATCTTGTTGACCTATACATAGCTAGCATCCCACAAAATGATAATCCTCCCAAGCGGGTGAGAAGCATGGTTAGAAATCCAAAACTTATCCTGCCAAATTTTGTTCATAGCCTTATGCATCTTTTTATACCTGAGTTTAGATTCCACCAGGACATTTATCGGGCAACCAGTACTAACAAGGTTTTCCCTAATTTTCTCCTGGTGTCCTAACCTGTTTAGGCAACGGACATTCCAGGAGAATAAACCAATATTGTTAGCCATTAGGTACTTTCATGACTGGAGCTCTGCCAACCTTAGTAATTAATCCATCCTCATCCTCTACTTCTATCAGCTTCTCAAACATATTGGTGACCATACTATTCAGATCAACACTAGCTCTTTTAGTGTACACATTATTTCTAGAAAGAAGCCTCGGGGGAGAAGTACAATTCTTATACCTCACAGTTTGAAACCCATCATCAGTAGAAGGAGAAATCAACTCCCATTTTTCTTCTAAGATTGGCTGCATGTTTAAAGGTATACTCCAACTTTCAGTAGCTATCGGTGACTCCATATTTTCAATAAATTTATTCATGAACGGAGTAGAGGCACTAAGTTTCTTCTTTCCCTGAGAGGTACTATTTCTCTGACCTTGAGAAGAAGAAGATGTGTCATGTAAAAGATTACCACCATCAGCCATTACTTCCACCTGGCTACTTTCAGTAGAGGCATTAGGTTTTTACTTTCCCTGCAAGATACTATCTCTCTAACCTTGAGAAGAAGAAGACGTGTCCTGTATAAGACCACCACCATCAGCCATTACTTGCCTCTGACTACTTTCAATAGAAGAGTTGTTATCAGCATGTGACGGAACAACAGAGTTGGAAGCACCAGTGTTCTTAAAGCAGCTAGTCATTGCTGTAGGAATATCACTCTTTTTTGTTGGAATCTGTATCCTCCTTTTCTCCAAAACCTCCACATTAGCTTTACATATGTCTGCTTCATGGCCAAAACATCTGCAAGCTTTGCAGATTTCTGGGATCCATTCATAATGTACCTGATTTATCACCACAGTCACTACACATAACCACTTCCTTAGGCAACATAGAATCAACAGAGGTAAGAACTTGGATACAAGCATAATCAATTCTCCTCATGGCTTTGGTAGCATAGTCAGAACAAATCGGCTTACCAATGAAGCTTCCTAGAACACCTCATATCTCATCATCCTAGAAACCCAATGGAAGTCCCGGAAACCTAATCCAGATTGGGATTTCAGTGAGTCATTCCTTCTCCAGTGGCTCCCCGAGCTCCCACTTCATAATAATGAGCGGCTTGCCTCCTACAAACCATGACCCTCCTTCTACCACTTCTTTCAGATCTTCCATATTTTCAAATTTGACAACAAGAAAACTTCTATTGCGTGGGATGATTTCAAAAGTAGATTTAGGTTTCCAAACTACCTCAAAATGTCGAACTAGTGTCGGCCAGTGGGGCTTCATCCTGACAACATAGCCTGATGCCACGTTCTCCCATTTCCTGGCTATCTCAACCGCCTTTGCTCTCTTGTATAGAATCTCTCCATCAACGATCTTCGGTGGCGTGTACTTCAACTTTGTGAATTCTGCACTGCGCTCCGATGAGAAGAGATCCGTCCATTTCTTGGCGCCATGGCCAGAGACTACTTCTGCCTTCTGCTTGTTAGAATCAAAGGAAGCTAGGGTTTCTCGAGAAGAGGAATGAGATGATGGGGGCTGCCACATCCCTCCGCCATGAGTCCTTCCTCCCGTTTCCTCCCCCATCGCCCCTCCTCGATTCAAATATCCCGCCATCCTCTCTTTCAAAGGTCTTAAATTGAAGTGAAAAAATAAATATATAATTCAAGTGCCCTTCAATAAAAAATGTATTGGTTGAAATCTATAAGTGTGGACGTCCTTGTGCCTTGCAAAGGCCACAAAATATCCTGACTGAGTGGAGAACCCACTCACATTAATAAAAGGAAAAGTAATATCCACTAATTTTTGGATGTTAATATTATATGATTAAGGTGCTTAAATTGATTTCTTTTAATTCATGGATAAAGGAGAGGAAATTGAGGGAGGATAACATAGCTTCGTATTCAAGGGATTGAGGGGGATAAGTGGCACCAATTTTGGGAATTAAATGATTATAATAAAACTTTCTCTCTCTTGAAATTTCCATATATACACTTGATTCTTTCACTCAAATGAAAGGCTTTTTCGACCCCACTTTCTTTCCTTGATTTGGACAAACTCAAGGTAGCTTAGGAGAAATAGGAGGATGAACCCCAACTTGTAGGTAAGCTCCTTTATCATCCTCAACCTTGATTCCATGGTGGAAATTGAAAATCAATGCTTGATTTCTTCTTTTCTTCACTCAATCTTCAACTTTAACCATTCAATTCACTCAAAGACTTGAGTATTGACCTTGGATAGTTGAAAAATCTTCACTCACCATTAAGTACATGAAGCTTGAAGTTTGGATTCAACTTTGAAGGCGGGATATATAACTTGAAACCCTTAAGTGTTATTATTGCATTCAAATTCTTCAATTCATGATTAATTCCTTTTTGTTCTTGAAATTCCTTTTGATTCATTGATGAAATCACCATAATAATTTCAGTAAATTTCGAAGGGTTCAAGCTTGATGATGATGACATCATCTTAGTGTTCAATTTCTTAAAATAACAAATCAATCGGTTTCACCAATCCATTTGGTGACCAAACACTTTGCAAACCGTTTGGGAGTGGGTTTAAAATCATTTGGACATGGTTGACTGAATGAGAGAGTTGACTGTTTGGAGCCTTAAATGGTTTCAAACCGTTTGGAGATGTTGAGTTGACTGTTTGGGTTGAGTTGACCATTTGGACAAGTAAGTTCAAAACTGATTGAAGCCTTAAACGGTTCCAAACCGTTTGGACAATTAGGTCAAAACCGTTTGGATAGTTAAAGGGTTTCAAACCATTTGGATGAGTTAATTCAAACCATTTGGATGATCCATGGGTGTGCTTGAGGGTTGAAGGTCCAAGGATCATATATTGATGAACTTCAATGATTCAATTGATGAAGGAATTGTTGATGCAAAACCCTAAATGGTTTAGTTGATTGAGGACCCCATTTGGGCTTTCAGTTTCAAGGGTAGTTTGCACAAAATGGTCTTGAGACCATTTGAGTCCAAACGGTCTTGAAACTATTTGGGGTCAAACGGTCTTAGGACCGTTTGGATTCAAATAGTTTCAAACAGTTTCGAACATCAATAATTAAGATTATTCGGATGATTCAATGTGACCAAGTCAATTGGAAACCCAAGGTGATGAAAGATCAAATGACCCTATGGTTGTTATTGATTTATCTCAAAGATAATCACTAGGGTTGTACCTTTAAGGTACTAAGTGATTGGTAATCTTAGATGAGTTATTTCTTGAAGCTTAAGTAAGCAATATTTCAATACACTATGTCAATCTTAATTGAATGTACTTAATTGAAGGGTTGGTTGACCTAATCTAACCAAGTTTGACATAGTCAACCTCCTAGAGAGGATGAGAGAGAGAGGAATCCATGCATGAATGATAATCATGTGATGGTTAAGCCTCAACACCTTCAAGGTGATATCATATGAAACCCTAACACAGTGATGTGATATGAAATTCTAATTCAAGGCGATGCTATATGAAACTCTAACCCTAATTTGGGTACTGGGATATGAGAAACCCTAATTTAATGTGAACAGTGAACCCTAAACCTACTTTGGGTAATGGAATATGAGAAGCCCTAATTTTATGTGAATAGTAAACCCTAACCCTAATGAGGGGATAAAGGTGTTACATTTGATTACATGATGTGATATGTAAATGATATGGTTATTATGATATGTACTAACCATGCAGGTATCACGAGGTGATAAGCATAGCCAGGTATGAGCTATAATGCTTTATTTATTTAAAATGTTTAATGGGCCTTGTGAGCCATTATATACATTGTTACCTAGTGAGAGGTGACATGAAAGGCTTGAAAGCCATGAGGGATGCTTGTGTAACAGGTGTCATGTTTACCTTGGTCAGATGACCTGAAGGTATTAGTTACCTGATAAGTGGTAACATGTGTTTTTTTATGAATTGAGGGTTTGAATACCCAGATTTCTTAATCATTATGATGAGATGATGAGGGATGAGAATTCCCAGAGTTGAGATAAGGGACTGAGATCCCAATGTTTTCTTAAACGTTGAGAAGTACTTGATGGAAGTGTTACACATTCTTTATAGCATATGTCATAATAAGTTATGTTTGGAAACTTGATTGATGCTAAAAGAATATGGTAATGCACTTAACTAATCAATTGAGATTATAAAATGTTTTTTCCCTGACCAAAGATCCATCAACGTCAGAATTTGCTGAATGGTGAAATGAGTTAAACTCGGTGTGCATATTTTTGAATATGCGGGGGTAACTGGGCAAATATATCCTTATGCCCCATAGGATTGTCTACGGGCTATACCCTATGTATGGGATTGGTTTCGGACCATACCCCATTATGAGTGTGGCTACGGGCCATGACTCCTCAATATAATACCAGGCATTGACTACGGGCCATATCCTGAAGAGAGTACATGCTGCGGGCTGTAACTCTATAGCGAAGATACCACTATACCCTAGCAGGCTAATTTGTAGTTGACACATGATGTCTCTGCCTTGTGGTCTCATACTGACCGAGAAGGATCAGGTTTTGGAGTCCGACTCTTCCATTAACCTTGTATGGTACCGATGCTTACGTACTCGTGGTCAGTTGGAGTATGAGCGGTATACCTCATCTCTTCAGGGCATTAAATATGATTGTAAAATGTAATCAGCTGTGTAGCGTATTTGCTTAAGGTTGAAATACGAGAACCACTGGTTGATGTTACATTGCTTAGCATATCCTAGAAGGATGAATGTTATACATGTTTCTTCAATATCTTGTTAGATAAGTAACATGATGCTTTATCAAGTCTATAGTTGAATTTCTCCGAATAAGCATATTGCTCTAATCAGTTAGATATTGATTCATCTTCTGTTGAAATACATGATTCCTCTACTCAGTTTTATTTTATTAAAACTGCAATAATAATGTTTTTGGCGGAGAGTTATATCTCTCACTGGGACATGGGTCTCACTTTGTTGGTCTCCAAAACTTTTTAGGTAGACGCGGAGGAAGAGGCAGAAACCCTAGTACAGGGGAGGAGCAATAGCAGCAACAACAAGGACAACAGTGAATTTTAGGTGGAGACACTAGCTGTCAAGTTTTGTATAGATAGTCCTATGTGTCATCTCTGTACTCTTAGTCCTAGGAGTTAGTGTTTTTAATGAATCAATCTGAGATTTTGTCTTAATGCCTCGAGGTTTTTATATTGCCTGTGTATAGTTAAGACAGAGCAGTTGATGCTTGTATTCCTTGAGAAGAGATGATACATCTTATGTATATATGAACCAGGATGTAAATATATTACATTGGTTCTGGATGAAAGAGTTTTCCTGTGAATGGATCTCTTGGTAAATGGTTTTAATTTTTAGTGATCCACTGTTAATGAACTCTTCCGCTTAGTTAATGATGTTTCGTTCAAATGGTGTATCACACTAGGGTTCACGTGAGCTGAAGATGATGGTAGGGGGGCTTCTTCACAGTTTATGGATGGCATCCTCCTTGCGGTCTTGGCGCGAGTGGGGGTTCTATGCGGTCTTGAGACCATGAAGGCTCCACATGGTCTTGAGACCGTGAGGGCTTTTTCGGGTTTCAAACCATGAGGAAAGGAAGGGTGCAAGATCATGAGGCCCTGATCATTTGGGTGAAACTAATTTTCTAAGACCGTTAGGGTCAATTGGTGATGGTGGTTTGAAGATGTTGATCAAGGTGGATTAGGGTTAAATGGAGGTGGGTGCCAGTAGATGGTTCAACCTGATCATAACCTGCATAAGAATATAAACCTAGTTAATAATTTTGATAATTGAACCAATTAAGCAATTCTGCATATTGTGAAATTTAGGAGATGAAATCGAATGAATTGAGTTGAATAGGGCCCAAGATGGCAATTGAATATTCTGATGAATATGCATTCATCAATTGGAAGCCAGCTTGTTATTCAGAAGACACACCAAAATCCTCAAGGAGACATTCTCCACCAAAATCATCCTAAAGCTAGTGTATAGTGAGCATGCATCATCCACTTTTAGGATTAGGACCAACCTATAGAACTTTAGATTCGTGTGACACATCCCTCCCTCAAAGAAAACTTCACTAGGTCTTCCAGGTCATCACCTATAATATCTAGTGCTTCCATATAGAAGCCTACTATAAAGCCATCAACCTCGACATGGGATATCATCTTGTCTCTTTCAACACTACTGAAAGCACCTCACGGGATAGCAGATCCATCATTATCATGTTGTCCTCTGTGAAGAGGAGGGAGGAGATGTGAGCAAGAAGAGGATGGTCACACGAGACCACCAAAAAGCCTTCATGTCCCTGACAGAAATCACAAAAAGAATAAGTTGCCACCTATGCCATGGTATTTGGCTCGTTAACCACCCAACCATCATCCATAGGTAATATGTTTACCTCCTTCCTTCTATAACTTCCTTTAACCATGGCATGACATAATCTAGTATTACGATCCCCATACTCAATCCATTAAACTCAGGATTTTTCCTTTTACATCGACTCCTCTAGATAAGGAATCACTTCTAACTCCTTTTCTACATCCCTAAGAAGTCATACATTCAAATCCTTCACGTTAGTGTCAAAGTCAATTTTCCGAGTTCTGACCACCTCCTCAAGATCAATCTTTCATTGGGAAACATCCTTCTTCCATACCTTCAATCTCTCACAAAGGTTCAACATCTTAGCAAAGAAATTGAAGGTGGGATTACCAAGGCCTACCATCTCCAACCAGAATTCAAAAACTTTATTTCAATCTTCTTAATAGTTTACCCATATTTTCCCCTCTCTTATGCTCTAGAGAACCTCCCTTCTCTTCTTCCTTGCTGCATTTCAACCATGACAGTTCTGCCAAATGTTTGTTTGGGGCTTTGCCCCTCAGTTACCCATGCACCTAGACGAGGTCAAGGTTAGATTCACAGGGCCATCCTGGAGGTGGGCGGCCTACTCTCCGATCTTGAATTCATCTCTATCCCATCTGTCTGTGAAAACTCTGACACACCCACCACTGCTAGAAACCTGGGAGGATTTCATGATCTGGGTACCACCCCATAGCCAACCTTATGAAAAATTATATATCATTTTATCATTTCAATAAGGCTACAATTTGGGAATAGTTTCAGACTCTTAAACACCTTTCTTTTGTACCTATTTTTCTAAATATGTAACATTTGACTACTTTGACTATGTTTAGTGCATGTTTATGATAAAGCAATAAGCTTCATTACTCACCTAAACCCATAATCATGAAAGTAGTAATCTAGAAGTTGTCTTGAATATGTTTGAAATCCTAATCATCCCTATTGCTCATAAATAACCCTAAATGTACATGTGTGCATAGTTTGGGACTTTAATGTTGTACATTGTCCTAGTTTGTTAACCATACTCCTTAATGATACATAATGATGTTCAAAACCTAGAAATTAGTATCATATACCCCTCTACAAATCAGTATCACCCCGTGGACCCCTTTTGGACTATGCTTGTTCTATATGATAGTAAATGCATAAAGGTGACCCTTTGTGATGCATGATTTCTTACCTTGAATCAAATGTGAAGTATTGTTATTCTTAATGCTTGACTTTAGTTGACCATAATGCCATATACCCTAATGTCCAAGTTCACTATATGTTATTGTAGATTGATGTTTGTGGCTCTAAGTCCACTAGTGGTGATCTAGTGTGATACATATTGCTTTGATGCTGGAATCATTTATCCCATTAATGACAGACCCTGGCTTAGTGCCATTCATGTGGTTCCTAAGAAGGGGGGTACAACTATCATTAAGAGAGGCAATGATGAGTTAATACAAACACGCATGGTCACCGGTTGGTGTATGTGTATTGACTACCGGTGCCTGAACAGGGCAACCCGCAAGGAACATTTTCTATTGCCTTTCATTGATTTGATGCTTGAACGCCTCGCTAAGCATTCTTACTTTTGTTACTTGGACGGGTATTCCAGATTTTTTCATATTCCTATTTATCCACCCGACCAAGAGAAAACCACATTCACTTGTACTTATGGAACATATGCCTATCTCCGTATTATGTTCGGTCTTTGCAACACTCCCACGACATTCCAACGGTGTATGATGGCCATATTCTCTGATTTTATTGAAAATATAGTGGAGATTTTCATGGATGACTTTAGTGTATACGGTGATTCCTTTGATCAATGTTTATTGAACCTGTCTTTAGTCTTAGCCCACTGTAAAAAGGTTAACCTAGTGCTAAACTGGGAGAAGTACCATTTCATGGTACAATCTGGTGTAGTGCTAGGACTTGTTATATCTAATAAGGGTATTGAAGTGGATAGGGCAAAGGTTGAAGCCATTGAGAAGATGTCTACCCCATCTTCAGTTAAAGACATCCGCAGCTTTCTTGGCCATGTAGGTTTTTATAGAAGATTCATTAAAGATTTCTCTAAGATTGCGAAGCTGCTGTGTTCCCTACTTGCAAAAGACACTGAGTTTGTATTTAATGATGATTGCCATGAAGCTTTTTCTAATCTCAAGGAGGCCCTCATTTCTTCCCCAATTATTCAACCTCCGGATTAGGATTCTCCTTTTGAGCTAATGTGTGACGCAAGTGATTTTGCAGTGGGGGTTGTTCTAGGACAACAAAAAGACAAGAAACTCCATGCCATCTATTATGCAAGCAAAACCCTTGATGAAGTGCAGATCAACTGCACAACCACGGAGAAGGAGATGCTTGTCTTTCTATATGCTTTTGACAAGTTCCGACAATTTTGGTGGGATCTAAGGTGATTGTATATATTGATCATGCTTCCATAAAGTAGTTTCTTAACAAGAAAGATGCCAAACCATGTCTTATTCGCTGGATTTTGCTTCTACAAGAATTTGATCTTGAGATCCGGGATAAGAAAGGTACATAAAACAATGTTGCTGATCATATTTCTAGATTAACCATAGAGGTTGGAGATCCATTTCCCATTGAAGATCATTTGCCCATTGAAAAGTTCTATGTGTTGTCTTCTATTCAAGCACCATGGTTTGCAGATATTGCTAACTTTCTTGCTACCAGACAACTCCCACCTGATTTGATGTATCAACAAAAGAAGAAATTCTTTCATGATGTGAAATTCTATTATTGGGATGATCCATTGTTATTCAAGCATGGAAGTGATGGGCTGATCCGCTGGTGTGTCGTTGACGAAGAAATCCCAAACATTATTGCTGAATGCCATGCCTCTCCTTATGGAGGACACTTCGGAGGAGAGAATATTGTTGCTAAGATACTAAAAGTTGGCTTCTATTGGCCCACATTATTCAAGGAAGTCAATCTTTTTGTAAAATCTTGGGATAGTTGTCAAAGAACAGGAGGTATATCCCACCGTGACGACATGCCCCTCAACTCTATCTTAGAGGTTGAGGTGTTTGATGTATGGGGAGTGGATTACATGGGACCATTCCCGTCCTCTTGCGGGTACCAATACATTCTTGTTGCTAGTGAATATGTGTCCAAATGGGTTGAGGTCATTCCAACCCAAGCGCCAAATGCCAAATCCGTAGTAAATATTTTTCAAAAGATCATCTTTCCTCAGTTTGGAGTTCCTCGAGCCATAATTTCATATGGAGGCACTCATTTTGCTGAAAAACAATTCAACAACCTTCTATCTAAATATGGTGTAACTCATAAGATCTCTACGCCCTAACATCCCCAAACTTCTGGGTAGGTAGAGGTCTCAAACAGGCAGCTGAAGAACATCCTTGAAAAGACTATATCTAGTTCAAGAAAAGATTGGGCTTTAAAGATTGATCATGCATTATGGGCATACCGTACAACCTATAAGACTATCATAGGGACTACTCCATTCAAGTCGATTTATGGAAAATCCCGTCACCTTCTGCTGGAATTGAAGCACCGTGCTTTGTGGGCCATTAAATTCTAGAACTTTGATATGAAAAAGGAAGGAGAGAAGTGCCTTTTGTAGCTGTAGGAACTTGAGGAACTCTACCTTGATTCTTATGAGAATGCAAGGTTATACAAAGAGAGGACAAAAGCTTGGCATGATAAGAAAATTCACGAGAAGGACTTCCAAGAAGGAGATAAAGTCTTGCTATTCAACTCTAGATTAAAGCTATTTCTAGGGAAGCTGAAATCAAAGTGGTCTGGCCCATTTCTTATGCTAAAGATTTTCCCATATGGAGCTGTGGAACTCCAAGGCAAAGACAGAAACTTCAAAGTGAATGGATAGCGTTGCAAGCTTTATTCTTGTGGAGATGAAGTGTAAAAGGGAGCCTCTTGCTCCCTCCAAGATGCTTGAAGAAATTGAAGAGTCTTACTCCAGACTCTAAATGGAGGACCTTGTGGGAGTTGACCCCACATTAGGATAGATTTCTTTTAAAGTTCTTCAAGTAAAAAACACTCTTTAATTTTGTCAATAAGCATGTCATGGATCAATGTAATAATTTAGACTTGATTTCTGCCATATCTATCTTTATTGTTGGCTAAATGGACATCTATAAAATCTCTTTGTTTTGATTATGACAAACATTTCATTCCTATTTATCTGACGAGCTACTTGAGTGTGCAGGATGACAAAACTATAAGGGAAATTCAACAAGAAGTATTTATATTTTCATGCAAATGTAATCATTGTAAAAACTTGTACAGAAATATAATGTACAAGTACTTAGAATCGCATGTAAATCAAACATTGGATTTTCCCTAGCTAAACACCTTAGTCATCCATTCAATAGAATCACCTATGCACACTCACACACATAATTAATGCCTAACTTGAAATCTTAAAACAGGATCTATCTCGGTCGACCAACTCCTCGACCGAGACACTCTCGGTCGACAAACTCCTCGACCGAGAAAGATCCAATGTAGCCGTTAGACACAACTGACAAGTTAGTTGGCAGTTGCAAATGAACGTTAATCCAGAGAGCCTGTCGGTCGACAAAACTTCGACCGAGTAGGTGTCTCGGTCGACCATTCCTCGACCGAGACGATCTCTGACAGAAACTGCAGAGTAAAGTAATTAGCCGTTGTTAAAGCAACAACTTTGTACCTAACGGCTAGTTAAGCACTTAGAAACCCCTAGAAGTTGTCTAGAACGTCCTTAAGCATACTTAGGCCATTCCTATAAATAGGACAAGCCATAGGACACTAGAATTCACTTCTTACACTTGATATACTTGAGAAAATACTTGAGCCCTCTTGTGCAATCTGTGTGAACTGAGCTTTGTGATCAATTGGCCATTTTCCCTTTAGCTCAAGCTCGTCCTATAGGCTAGATTTTCCTAACCCTAGCAATCACAAGTCCATCATATTGGCTAGGAAAATCCAAACGCTTGATCTAGGGAAATCAAGCCTTGAGCTACAAGGATAAGTTGTATTTTCTTTTATTCCTTTCTTGTTCCTTGTATTACTTGTACTCTCCTTGCTACTCCAGGTAGGACGCTGCGGATTGGAGAGGGTGAAGCTCTTCGTGGTGAAGAGGAAAACTTTGGACTACTTCAGAAGGCTGTCTTGATGGGAAGCTACTTCGGGAGGAAGGCTACTTCAAGGGGGAGCTTGAAGTTACTTCAAGGAAGGCTGCTTCGAGGTTGGCAAGACTACTTCAAGGTGAAGGCTGTCCAAAGGGTGTTTAGAAAGTATTGTAAATTTTATGTAACATCCTTGAGAGGTAATAAAATTTAGTACTTTCAAAATCCCGGTTGGGTAAGCAACCGGGTAGTGGACTGACTCCTTAGTATTTGCTAAGGTGGAACCACTCTAAACACCTGTGTTCCTCTTCTAAATCTTTACTTTGGTTGTTTGAGTTTAAATTACTTTAAAATCATTATAAAACTCTATTCACCCCCCCTTTAGAGGTTTTCAATTGGTATCAGAGCAGGGCTTCAAGGAACCTTAACACGGTCTTGAAGAAATGGGTGATGGAGTGCTCAACCACCTCAACATTGAAGGAACGCTCGTTGCTAGACCTCCGGCATTCGACGGGACAAACTATCAATACTGGAAGAGAAGGATGCAATTCTACTTCCAAGGAATCAACTGGGATCTTTGGAGAATGGTATCTACACCATACACACTCCAACAAGACGATTTTGCAGTATGGGATGCTAATACGGTAAAAATGGCCCAAATGAATGCAAAGGCAGTAAGCATTTTATATTGTTCCATTTCAGTAGGTGAATTTAATAGAGTATCAAACTGTGATACCGCATATGACATTTGGCATAGATTATCTATAACATATGAAGGTACTGTTCAAGTTAAAAACTCTAAAGTTAGTTTGCTTAAAACCAAGTTTGAACATTTTCGTATGGATCCAAACGAAACTATTAGCGAAATGTATTCAAAATTTTCTACTATTGTTAATGGTTTGAGTGCTTTAGGGAAACCTGTTCCTGAGGAAGATCAGGTATCAAAAATACTTCGATCTCTTCCTCCAAAGTACAAACCAAAGGTGACAGCTATTGCAGAAGCAAACGACCTCACTCGCCTCAAAATGGAGCAGCTCATCGGAAACTTAGAAGCTCATGAGGCAGACCTAGAAGAGGAAGAAAGAAGAGAACATGAACATCAACGTGGGCCAAAGAAATACGTGGCTCTCAAAGCATCAAAAGCTCTCTCACAAGAGAGTGAGGAATCTAGTGAAGAAGAAGGAGAAGAAGCATTGATAGTCAACGGTAAGAAATATAGAAGGTTTAAATCTAATAAAATTTCTAGTTCTTCTTCCACTCCCAGGTGCTTCGAATGTGGAAAGAAAGGACATTTAAAAAATGAATGTCCCAAAGCTAAGAAGGGAAAGAAAAGCTCACATAAGAAGAAAGAAAAAGCTTATAAAGCGGCATGGGATGAAACGAGTGAAAGTGAAAGCGGAGAAGATAAAGTAGAATGTCTAATGGCAAGAGAAGATGAAGAATCTCAAGAGGTAAGCCTAGTTGATCTTCCTAAAGAAGAGTTAGTAGCTAGCTTACAAGAAACTCATGATAAGTATGTTGATGCCAAGAAGAAACTAAAAAGGGCTATAAAATCAAACAATGAGCTCAGTGCCAAAATAGATGAACTTTCTTCTGAAAAGAATAACATTGATCTTGAAAATGTATCTTTAAAAACATCTTTAGATGATTGCACTAGAAAGTTACTTACTTTGGAAACTAATGTTGATCTTCTATCAAAAGAAAAGACTGATTTGTTAGCCAAACTACAAGCTTTTCAAACTCAACCTATCTTGTGCAATCATTCGGACTATGACAATATTGTAAAAGAAAAGGATTCATTGCTTTCTGATTTAGACCAGGCAAGAAAAGATATACATAAGAAAATGAATGACATTGCTCAGTTGCAAAGAGAACTTTATGAGTTAAGAAGAAAAGATATTCTTGATAACATATTAAAGAGTGGTACTACCTTCAATGGAAGAAAAGGTTTGGGATATGTTCCAAAGAAAAACCAAACCAAAAAGACCCAAACTATGTTTGTACCCAAAAACACAATGGCTAGAAAGAGAAATGAAGTTGATTCTATTACTTGTCATTTCTGTTTACGTCTTGGACATTACTGTTTTTCATGCCCCTACAAGACTAAGAAGTCCAACTTAGTTTGGACCCCAAGACCCCAAACTTAGAATAATGGAATGTAGTTGAGATATGACAAAATACTTAATTTTTGCAATTTATATTGTCCTATCTCAACAAACGATGCTATGCTTATTGGTATTATTTTTTCTGCATTGCTGTACTAAAACAGAAACTTCGTCGGTCGAAGTACTGTCGACCGAGCTCTGGGTCGGTCGAAGTATTGTCGACCGACTGGATGTCTTTAACAAATCGAAAATCTTCCAGTACTCATTTCGGTCGAAAATTGGTCAACCGAAAAATTTTCTGTTCTTTTTGATTGTAATACAGTAACCTGCTCGATCGACAAATTGTCGACCGAGAATTATATCGGTCGAACAATTGTCGACCGACTGGTTTTCTGTATCAGAACTTTTATACACATATGCATTTTAAAAGTTTCTAACCTTATCGGACCATCACATGGGTACCAAAATCCAAATTCTAATGCAGGAATGGGTAGTTGATAGTGGCTGCTCCAAACATATGACCGGGAACAAGGACGCCTTTCAAACCTTTGAAGAAAAGAAAAGTGGAACGGTTACCTTTGGAGACAATGGTAAGGGAAAAATCGTTGGAATAGGTAGTGTTGGAACAAATCTCAAAATTAAAAATGTTCTACTTGTTGATGGATTGCATCATAATTTAATAAGTGTGAGTCAACTATGTGATAGTGGTTATGATGTGTTATTTAACAAAACCTGCTGCAAGTTATTGATAGAAAACACTACAAATGTTGTTTATAAAGGAAATAGAGTTGGAAATCATTATATTCTCAAACCAAACTCTATGAAATCAGTAGTAGGTAAATGCTTGCTTGCAAATGAAAATACCTTACAATTATGGCATAAAAAGCTTGGTCATGCTAGTTCACATACTATTAAAAAGTTGGTGAAATATGATCTTGTTCGTGGATTACCTGTTTTGTCTTTTGATCAAGTTGCAAATTGTGAACCCTGCACAATGGGAAAGCAAACCAAAACATCCTTTAAATCAAAACATGTGCTTAGCACCAGTAGATCCTTAGAATTAATTCATATGGACTTATTTGGACCAATGAGGACACAATCTATTGGTGGTAAACTATATTGTTTTGTTATTGTTGATGATTATAGTAGATTTACATGGGTACATTTTATTGCAACTAAAGATGATACTATTCATGTCTTTATGCAATTTTGTTCTAAGATTGAAAATCTTTTACAACATAAAATATGTACCATTAGAAGTGATCATGGTGGTGAATTTGAAAATCATACATTTGAGACCTTTTGTACATCTCAAGGGTATACTCATAATTTTTCTGCTCCACGTACCCCACAACAAAATGGTATAGTAGAACGGAAAAATCGATCCCTACAAGAAATGGCTAGGACCATGATGCTTGAACACAACACACCTAAAACCTTTTGGGCTGAAGCCGTAAACACTGCTTGTTATGTGCTTAATAGAGTAACTGTTCACTCTCATTTGAAGAAAACTCCATATGAAATACTACACTCTAAGAAACCTAGAATTGACTACTTTCATACTTTTGGCTCAACATGCTACATTTTAAATACCAAAGATGATAGAGACAAGTTTGATTCTAAATCACACAAAGCATTCTTCTTGGGATATTCCACTTCTAGCAAAGCCTTTAGAATATATAACACTATATCTAGAAAAGTTGAGGAATCCATTCATATTTCTTTTCATGAAGAATCAAAATCTGAAAATCTAGATATCATTGATCTCACTAATCAATTTGAAAATACAACCATTTCTAATGATAGTGAGAAAATTCCTATATCCGAACCCCAAGTTGAAACACAACCTACACCTAGGCTTATCAAGGATCTGTTGGATAAATTGGACATTATGATAAATCCCTTTGTTTCGATGATGACAAACATTTCATTCTTATTATTCTAACGAGCTACTTGAGTATGCAGGATTATGGTGGATGACAAAGCAACTAGGGAAATCACGAGCTTACATATTTACTTTCATGCAATGTAATCACTATTGTAAAAACTTGTACAGTTATATAATGTACAAGTACTTAGATTGCATGTAAATCAAGCGTTAGATCTTCCCTAGCTACACACCATAGTTAGACAAGTCATCCCTTCCAAAAGGATCACATTATGCACACTCATAAACACACTTAGTGGTTTAATTAAAAGATTGAAACAGAGTCAATCTCGGTCGACCACACTCCTCGACCGAGACACTCTCGGTCGACAAACTTCTCGACCGAGATTGACCAAAAGTAGCCGTTAGACACAGCAGTTGACAGTTGCAAATAAACGTTAATCCAGAGAGCCTGTCGGTCGACGAATCCTCGACCGACTGGGCATCTCGGTCGACGAGTCCTCGACCGAGATGGTCTCTGACAGCAACTGCAGAATTAATTAACTAGCCGTTGCTAATGCGCCTAACTTATTCCTAACGGCTAGTTAAGCACTAGGAACCCCCTAGAAGTTGTCTAGAACGTCCTTAAGCATACATAGGTCATTCCTATAAATAGGACATGCCTTAGGTCACCAAAGAACATCCAAGATATACTTGTGCTATACTTGAGCTTGTATACTTACTTGCAACCTGTTTTAGAGCAATAGAGCAAATTCTACACTTGCCATTCATTCCTATTGCTCCCATTTCGTGTCCTATAGGCTAGTATCTCCTATCCACTACAATCACATTGTAATACACTTTGGTTAGGAGATCTACACGCTTGATATAGGCAAATCAAGCCTTGGGCTTAAAGGATAAGTTGTAATTTCTGTTTTTCTTTCTTGTTCCTTTGTATCTTTTGTACTCTCCTTGCTACTCCTAGGGTTGGAGGCTGCGGATTGGAGAGGGTTGACTTCTCAGGTGGAGAAGGGGACTTCAAGCTACTTCAAGAAGGCTATCGCACGGGAAGCTACTTCAGAAGGCTGGTGCAACGGGTGTTGGTGCATCTACTTCAAGGGAAGGCTGCTTCAAGGTTGGGCGATTACTTCTAGGTGAAGGCTGCTTGAAGGGTTTAGGGAAAAGAAATGTATTTTATGTAAAGTCCTTGCGAGGTAATAAAATAATTTCTTTTCAAATCCCGGTTGGGTAAGCAACCGGGTAGTGGACTGACTACCTTAGTATTTGCTAAGGCTAGGAACCACTCTAAACCCTTGTGTCTCCTTGTCCAATATTTTCTTTGTGGTTGCTTGAGTTAATTAATTGTTAAATTATCTATAAAACTCTATTCACCCCCCCCTCTAGTGGTTTTCAATTGGTATCAGAGCAGGCTTCAAGGAGCCCTAACAAGGTCTTGAAGAGATAAAGGGAGGAGGTGACTACAACCACAAGAAAAGGAGCATGGACCAATGTGCGACAAGTTGCAATTGGTGCTTAGGAACAAAGCACTCTACTTCTAAATGTCCATGGAGGTCAAATAAAGAATGTTTCGTTGCTACAATAAGTGAGGAAGAAGAAGAAGAGGTAAGCTTGCTTGATTTACCTAAAGAAGAGTTAGTTACTATTATTGAAGAAACACATAATAAATATGTTGAATACAAAAAGAAATTAAAGAAATCAAATAAAGAAAATGATGATCTAAATGCTAGACTTCTTGAGCTTACATCCGAAAATGACGATTTATATGCTAAATTGAATACTCTTGGTTTTGAAAAAGATAGCATTATGTCTGACAATCGTACTTTGAAATCATCTCTAAGTAATAGTGAAGTGAAAATTTTCACTCTAGAGACTAACTATGATCTTCTATGTCAAGAAAAGACTGAATTGCTTGCAAAGTTAAATGATATTCAAAAACAACCTATATTGTGCACCCATGTAGATTATGACAATATAGTGAAAGAAAGAAATATGCTATCATCCAATCTAGATCAAGCAAAATTAGATATCAAGAAAAGAATGGATGAGATCGTTAAGTTGCAACAAGAAGTTAGTAAGTTAAGCAACAATGGAATCCTTGATAAAATATTAGAAAATTCCTATCATCAAATAGGGAGAAGAGGACTAGGTTATAAGCCTAAGGAGAAATCCTATCAACAACCTAGTTGGAGAAGGACACAAGCAAGACAATCCATGAATGTACATAGAGGCAAATATACTTTTGTACCAAAGAACAACCTAGACCAAAATCATAGAAAGAGATATGAGGTTGATTCTATATGTTGCCACTATTGTTCACGTATTGGACATTACTCCTTCTCATGCCCATACAAGAAAAAGAATAATGAGATGGTATGGGTTCCAAAATCCCCAAATTGATTCAATTAGACTAAGTTGAGATATGACCAAAGACTTTAATTTGCATATCTTTATGTCTATCTCAACTTAACATATAGGGATAACAAATTTATATCAATTAAGGATTAATCAAAACTTAAAAGATTTGAATATGATTAAGTTGAGATATAATCAAAATGTTACTTTGGTATTCATATGTTTATATCAAACTGATCTTTGAAATAATTAAATTAGATACAGTCTATATTGTACTTGAAATAGAATTCTGAACACTTTCCAGAAATTGGGTCGGTCGAAGATTTGTCGACCGAGTGAAAACCCGGTCGAGAAATGGTCGACCGAGCATGTCACTGTTTTTCAGTCTGCAGTAAAATTGCTGAATAATTGATTGATCAGTGGCTATCTAATTGTTGTTAATGACTGTTTTACATAACAAGTTGAAGATCTTTTTGAATATAAATGATATCATTTTCTCAATTAAAAATCAAGTTTAGAAATCCCTATTTTATAATGTTTACATGATATTCTTTAAAGCATCTATCTAGATAGAAATCATGTGTTATGACATTTAGTTTAAATGATTACAATTAATGTATGGTTCTATCATTGCATCATGGATATGCTTTCACTATTTTATCATTCAACTCATAAAAATGGTGCTATGGTACATAGAACAAATGGAAAATGATTATTGTATACATGACTTCTTGATGAAAAATAGCAAGAAAATGTTTTATTGGTGATTTATTGCTTATACATAGAGATTTTCTCAATAGGTATCTATAAGAAATTGAGACATTAATCATGCTTTCATTCTTAAGAAAATGTTTTCATATTGAGAATCATTTAACATGATCATTATGGACTCATTGGTTTAAAATAAGCTTTGTCATATATGCAAACCATGAATGATCATTGTAATTCATATAATTGCAAATGTCATTAGCATAAAAGTGTCTTGACATAATAGATAATGCTTGTAGACACAACTTGTAATAATGATGTTGCTATGACAAGCCAAACGGTATTTCTTGGAACAAAATTTTAATGTTTTTATCTATTTGCTTGTTCTAAGAAATCAAAAGCAAAAATCTTGACTTTAAGATGTTAATCTTGCTTTCAAAATATATGTTTCTAAAGAATCTTATTATAAGGGTATAAGCAGAAATTTGATATTTATGTACCCATAGCAAAGCATATGAAACATTATTTACAATAAATGGAAATGCATTCTAGAAAAATCTAGGTCAAAGAATTCACTATAATACTATAAAGGGTATATCTTAATATGCTTCAAATTGATATTTATAGCTATCTGCAGAATTTATACTTCACATATGAATATTTATCTTGGAAATCTGCAGAATTTGCCTCTTGGTTAAAACGACATTTAGCCAAGGGGCGCTACGGTCGTAGTCAAGGGCGACCTAAAATAAGCTTTGACAAAATGCTTATTTGGACATCATTTTATTGCACTTAATCTTAGTATACTTATGATAAAGGTCAAAATCAACAGTTAAAATTATTTGTGACCTTAGAAGCATTAAATTGCCTAAATTATAAGATTAAGGGGGAGCGCATAAAAACGAATTTGATTGCCTGATACGACCTTAGTATTTTTACTCTTGGTTATGAAGAAATTTATAAAATTGATATACTCTAAAGCTTAAAGGAATCTCATTTAATTTAGGGATAGATGAGAGATAAATATACATTTGTCATGAGCTTAAGGGAATCTCATATCATTTTCAGGGCTTAACATCCCTTGTAAAATGGGTGAGAAATCTATATACATATGCCATGAACCTAACATGATCTCATATCATTTCAAGGCTTAATATCCTTTGCAAATGATTGAGAAACAAATAGTGGATAAATTAGACACAAATCCATGTTTCTAAAAGGATATCTATTTAAGGGGGAGCAAAATATAAAATTAAAAGGGAAAAGAAAATAAAATATTCAAATTGGATATCTTTTTGAAATGACAAAGGGGGAGAAAGAATATAAAATCAAAAATATAAATATATATGAGTTTCATCCTGATTGCCAGCACTCACACTTGTAAAACAAGAATGGCTACAAAAGGTAATCTTCAGGTATGAAACTCACATGCTTTATATTTCCTTATTTCATATTTTAGGAAATGTTTGTCATCTTCAAAAAGGGGGAGATTGTTGGATAAATTGGACATTATGATAAATCCCTTTGTTTCGATGATGACAAACATTTCATTCTTATTATTCTAACGAGCTACTTGAGTATGCAGGATTATGGTGGATGACAAAGCAACTAGGGAAATCACGAGCTTACATATTTACTTTCATGCAATGTAATCACTATTGTAAAAACTTGTACAGTTATATAATGTACAAGTACTTAGATTGCATGTAAATCAAGCGTTAGATCTTCCCTAGCTACACACCATAGTTAGACAAGTCATCCCTTCCAAAAGGATCACATTATGCACACTCATAAACACACTTAGTGGTTTAATTAAAAGATTGAAACAGAGTCAATCTCGGTCGACCACACTCCTCGACCGAGACACTCTCGGTCGACAAACTTCTCGACCGAGATTGACCAAAAGTAGCCGTTAGACACAGCAGTTGACAGTTGCAAATAAACGTTAATCCAGAGAGCCTGTCGGTCGACGAATCCTCGACCGACTGGGCATCTCGGTCGACGAGTCCTCGACCGAGATGGTCTCTGACAGCAACTACATAATTAATTAACTAGTCGTTGCTAATGCGCCTAACTTATTCCTAACGGCTAGTTAAGCACTAGGAACCCCCTAGAAGTTGTCTAGAACGTCCTTAAGCATACATAGGTCATTCCTATAAATAGGACATGCCTTAGGTCACCAAAGAACATCCAAGATATACTTGTGCTATACTTGAGCTTGTATACTTACTTGCAACCTGTTTTAGAGCAATAGAGCAAATTCTACACTTGCCATTCATTCCTATTGCTCCCATTTCGTGTCCTATAGGCTAGTATCTCCTATCCACTACAATCACATTGTAATACACTTTGGTTAGGAGATCTACACGCTTGATATAGGCAAATCAAGCCTTGGGCTTAAAGGATAAGTTGTAATTTCTGTTTTTCTTTCTTGTTCCTTTGTATCTTTTGTACTCTCCTTGCTACTCCTAGGGTTGGAGGCTGCGGATTGGAGAGGGTTGACTTCTCAGGTGGAGAAGGGGACTTCAAGCTACTTCAAGAAGGCTATCGCACGGGAAGCTACTTCAGAAGGCTGGTGCAACGGGTGTTGGTGCATCTACTTCAAGGGAAGGCTGCTTCAAGGTTGGGCGATTACTTCTAGGTGAAGGCTGCTTGAAGGGTTTAGGGAAAAGAAATGTATTTTATGTAAAGTCCTTGCGAGGTAATAAAATAATTTCTTTTCAAATCCCGGTTGGGTAAGCAACCGGGTAGTGGACTGACTACCTTAGTATTTGCTAAGGCTAGGAACCACTCTAAACCCTTGTGTCTCCTTGTCCAATATTTTCTTTGTGGTTGCTTGAGTTAATTAATTGTTAAATTATCTATAAAACTCTATTCACCCCCCCTCTAGTGGTTTTCAGGATCATCCCCAAGAACAAATTATTGGAGATCCAAATGATAAAGTCAAAACTCGGTCTTCCTTCAAAGATGTTGCAAACATGGCTTTTGTTTCTATCATTGAACCTAAGAAAATATCCGAAGCTCTTAAGGATGATTA
This sequence comes from Alisma plantago-aquatica, assembly GCA_963693085.1. Taxonomy (NCBI): domain Eukaryota; kingdom Viridiplantae; phylum Streptophyta; class Magnoliopsida; order Alismatales; family Alismataceae; genus Alisma; species Alisma plantago-aquatica. Next base: position 215,556,483 of record OY856412.1, read on the forward strand.
CTGGATAATAGCCATGCAAGAAGAATTAAATCAATTCACTAAAAATGATGTATGGGATTTAGTTCCTAAACCACAAGACAAAACTATCATAGGAACTAAATGGGTGTTTAGGAATAAGCTCAATGAAGCAGGAGAAGTCATAAGGAATAAAGCTCGATTAGTAGCACAAGGATATAATCAACAAGAAGGAATAGATTTTGATGAAACATATGCACCCGTCGCTAGACTTGAAGCTATTAGGATGTTACTAGCTATTGCTGCCCATAAAAACATTAAGCTATATCAAATGGATGTCAAAAGTGCATTCCTAAATGGCATCATACAAGAAGAAGTTTATGTTGCTCAACCACCTGGTTTTGAAATACCTGAAAAGGATAACCATGTTTATAAACTTAAAAAGGCACTTTATGGTCTAAAACAAGCACCCAGGAATTGGTATGAACGGCTCAAGACATATCTTTTTGATAATGGTTTTTCTATTGGAAATTCAGACTCTACTTTATTCTTCAAAACATATGCATCTGATTTTCTAGTTGTGCAAATATATGTTGATGATATTATTTTTGGAGCCTCTAATGATTCATTATGCACACAATTCAGTGACATTATGCAAAAAGAATTTGAAATGAGCCTTATGGGTGAATTAACATTCTTTCTTGGTTTTCAAATTAAGCAAACGCCTGCAGGAATTTTCATAAGCCAAGAAAAATACACTAAAGAACTTTTAAAACGATTTGGGATGGATCAATGCAAACATGCTACTACTCCTATGGCTACGTCTATCAAAATTGATAAGGATGAAAATGGGGAACCTATTGATGATTCCTTATATAGAGCCATGATTGGTAGTTTGCTATATTTAACCGCTTCTCGACCGGAAATTATGTTTTCCGTTGGTCTTTGTGCTCGATTTCAATCCCAACCTATGCAATCTCATTTTCTTGCGGTTAAACGCATTCTTCGATATCTAGCCGGCACTACTTGTTTTGGTTTATGGTATCCAAAAGGACAATCCTTGGATTTTAAAGCATATACTGATGCGGATTATGCTGGTTGTCGACTTGATCGCAAAAGTACTAGTGGTGGATGTTTCTTATTAGGAAGAGCCTTAGTATCTTGGTTTAGTAAGAAACAAAATACGGTTGCCCTATCTACAACTGAAGCTGAATATATGGCAGCCGGGTCTTGTTGTGCTCAAGTGCTTTATATGCAACAGGTTTTAAGCGATTATGGTTTTAATCTTTCATCTACACCTATTTTTTGTGATAACACAAGCGCCATCAACTTAGCACACAATCCTATTTTACACAGCCGGGCAAAACACATTGAAATCCGTCATCATTTCTTAAGGGATCACATCTCAAAGAATCATGTTACTCTTCATCATGTTGATACGGAAAATCAATTGGCTGATATCTTTACAAAACCGCTTCCATTAGATCAATTTAACAACATTAGGAAGCAACTGCTTATTACTCCTTTGGAAGATGTTTTCTTTGATATCTGCGGTTCTTAACACGAATACTTGTTTACATTGTATCATTTTGGCTTATCAATGGACATTTTTTTGGATTTGATGGGATATCTAATTAAGGGGGAGCTTTTATTAAAACAGTTATCTTTTTGAAATGACAAAGGGGGAGAGATATATACACCTATAACTTAGTATTTATGACAGATTCAATCAATGAGTTTCATAAATATACTCTTGGCTTTACATTGAAAATTGCTATATTCCCATATGAACTGGATTTCTTGTTCCATAATTCATTGGGAATAATTAGCACACATTTTATAAACAAGAGGAAAAGTTACAAATGGCAATCTAAAGGTATGACATTTATATGCTTTATATTTCATTTATTTATATTTTGGAAATGTTTGTCATCTTCAAAAAGGGGGAGATTGTTGGCTAAATGGACATCTATAAAATCTCTTTGTTTTGATTATGACAAACATTTCATTCCTATTTATCTGACAAGCTACTTGAGTGTGCAGGATGACAAAACTATAAGGGAAATTCAACAAGAAGTATTTATATTTTCATGCAAATGTAATCATTGTAAAAACTTGTACAGAAATATAATGTACAAGTACTTAGAATCGCATGTAAATCAAGCATTGGATTTTCCCTAGCTAAACACCTTAGTCATCCATTCAATAGAATCACCTATGCACACTCACACACATAATTAATGCCTAACTTGAAATCTTAAAACAGGATCTATCTCGGTCGACCAACTCCTCGACCGAGACACTCTCGGTCGACAAACTCCTCGATCGAGAAAGATCCAATGTAGCCGTTAGACACAACTGACAAGTTAGTTGGCAGTTGCAAATGAACGTTAATCCAGAGAGCCTGTCGATCGACAAAACTTCGACCGAGTAGGTGTCTCGGTCGACCATTCCTCGACCGAGACGATCTCTGACAGAAACTGCAGAGTAAAGTAATTAGCCGTTGTTAAAGCAACAACTTTGTACCTAACGGCTAGTTAAGCACTTAGAAACCCCTAGAAGTTGTCTAGAACGTCCTTAAGCATACTTAGGCCATTCCTATAAATAGGACAAGCCATAGGACACTAGAATTCACTTCTTACACTTGATATACTTGAGAAAATACTTGAGCCCTCTTGTGCAATCTGTGTGAACTGAGCTTTGTGATCAATTGGCCATTTTCCCTTTAGCTCAAGCTCGTCCTATAGGCTAGATTTTCCTAACCCTAGCAATCACAAGTCCATCATATTGGCTAGGAAAATCCAAACGCTTGATCTAGGGAAATCAAGCCTTGAGCTACAAGGATAAGTTGTATTTTCTTTTATTCCTTTCTTGTTCCTTGTATTACTTGTACTCTCCTTGCTACTCCAGGTAGGAGGCTGCGGATTGGAGAGGGTGAAGCTCTTCGTGGTGAAGAGGAAAACTTTGGACTACTTCAGAAGGCTGTCTTGACGGGAAGCTACTTCGGGAGGAAGGCTACTTCAAGGGGGAGCTTGAAGTTACTTCAAGGAAGGCTGCTTCGAGGTTGGCAAGACTACTTCAAGGTGAAGGCTGTCCAAAGGGTGTTTAGAAAGTATTGTAAATTTTATGTAACATCCTTGAGAGGTAATAAAATTTAGTACTTTCAAAATCCCGGTTGGGTAAGCAACCGGGTAGTGGACTGACTCCTTAGTATTTGCTAAGGTGGAACCACTCTAAACACCTGTGTTCCTCTTCTAAATCTTTACTTTGGTTGTTTGAGTTTAAATTACTTTAAAATCATTATAAAACTCTATTCACCCCCCCTCTAGAGGTTTTCATTTATTTCGTGTTGACTGACTGCTATTTTCTGCAAAAATTCCAAAATGCACGGTGTGTCTTTATTTGACACGGCGTGCACCTCAGTAGAAAACATATTGTAATCGGGATACATCTCTAGGTACACTGTGTGTTTTCGCCAACACACCGTGTTCCATTGACGAATATGTTTCTAGAAACTAACACAGTGTGCATTTAGCCGATGCACGTCGTGCACCTAGAGAGCTGCAGAACACAGACACCTTCTGAAAAGTCACACTGCGTGCATGCACGGATACACGTCGTGCACCTAGGAGCTACAAAGGTGTAACAAGTTACTGGAATCATACATGGTGTGCATTTATTCAATGCATGCTATGCATTTATCTTTCAATTGAGAAGCAAGAGTTTTTGTAAACTAGCACGACATGCATTTATACATGCACGTCGTGCATCTGGGCAAAAAAGCACATCTAAGAAGAGAATTCAAAGCAGAACACGCCGTGCATACCTGATACCCGCCGTTCATCCAAAGCGTTAAAGGCAGTTTGAAAAGAGGAAATTAAAGAGGAACACATCGTGCACGTTAAGTGCACACCGTGTCTTTTTCGTTAAGTTTGGACAAAATAGGAGGCACACGACCTATCTCCTCAATACACTTGAGCAATCAGTCATGTGAGAGGAAAAACACTAGCAGTCGTGTGTCGCCTCCTTCTTCCCCCGTCGTGCACTCACGCATGCCATTTCCTCCTTCCTCCAACCGTTCACCAACCCAAGCAGCTCACCCTTCTACCCTCCAGTAGAGAGAGAGTGTTGTCTGAAGCAAGACCTGCATCTCCGCACCCTAGCGCCACCGACAAAGCAGTGACTACCTCCGCGGGAACACTTTCTTCTCGGCACCACCCAACACTCCCTGCTCGACGCCGCCCTAAGCCGCCACCAAGCTCGCCGAGGCAGCACCAAGCACCTGACAGACAGTTCCATCTTCAATAGTCTTGAGCCTCCATTGAGCCACCACTAAGTAGCCATCAACCAGCCACCATCCTCGACCTCGACGCATCACCAACGCTGCCTTCTTCCCCTAAACCTTCACCTTCCGACGCAGATTTCAGACTGCATAAAATATGTAGGTGCACGACATTCCCCCGTGCTGCACGCCATGCATTTGAGTTTCAGAGCAAAAAGAACACCTTCTAGTTTCACACCGTGACCGTAATCTACACATTGTGCACTACTACAGAAACAATGGCACCAATCAAGAGGGGCTTGGGAAGACGCCATGGTGGAGCTTCATCTTCCACGACACCTTCTGAGATAGCCACATTTGTGCCCTCCACCCAAATCTGAGTCACACCTGAGGAAGATGCGGACTACCATCTTCTCATTACTAGGTGGGTCTTACCTACCCACTACATTTCTAAAGAAGCTCTAGACAAGTTGGGCTTCAAGAATGAGGTAATGGGGTATCTTCGGTTCTTAGGTCTCCATGTACTCTGCACTAGAGTTGCGAAGACCTAGCCCCACCTTGTTTATGAATTTTTAACCACCTTTAAGGCAAAAGAAGACCCCCAAAACTGCCATGAGACATATCTGAAGATCAATTTTCGTCTTCTAAATAAATGTTTTGCTATTGATCTTCGTTGGTTTTGTACTTTGCTTGGGTGCAACTAAGGAGGCTGTACTGACTATCCACCCACCTTCCATAGTGATACTTTTTGGTATGAAATTACTAGTGAAAAGGTGCACAAAGCTAGGCAAGCACGAGCATCTTCGCTCCATAACCCGATTTTTAGAGTTGTGCTTCACCTTCTTAGCACCGGTCCTTTTGCCAAAAATGAAATTCAAGGGGTCGTAGGAAAAATTGACCTTTTCTTCTTGTGGTGCATGGTCAAGAATGAGCAAATCAGTTTTGGTTACTACATTGTCAACAAACTTCTAGAAGCCAAGAAGAAGAAGCAAAGAGAGGCGGGTGATATCATGTGTGGTGGGGTGCTCAGTATACTTGCAATGCAGCTAGGGTTAGATGTGGCTACTTTAGAACCTGCACCGGGGAAGAACCTTATAGACATCAATTATCTTATATCTTTTGGCCTAATATCAAGGCATTGTGATAGCTCTAGCAAGTTCAAGGTTTTTCTTACAAAGAAACAGTTCATTGTCATCCCCGATGCAGCCCGCAATGTCCTCAACAACAAAGAAAATTGCAAGGTTCATTTACAGCCCAAGGATCAAGAGGTGGCAGCCACCCATGGTGCCAATAGTTCTAAAACAACAACATCAGCTACTACCACAGCTACAATACCACTTCCACCCTCCATCGCTACTTAGACTGAGTATGCTTGGGTGATGCCCGATGTCCGGCATCTTTATGGATATGTTCAACAGTGGTTTGATCACATCGACGGCCGTTTGGACCAGATGGGCACGCAGTACACTGCGATGTATGACATGGTCACCCTTATGGACTCTTGGCATATCTCTCAGGGCCAATACTCCGTTCCAGTGCCGTATAGTAGCCTGAGTTTCCACAGCAGCATCAGTTTCCCCAGCAGCATGATTCCGCAGACCAGCCGATGGATATTCCAGATCTCATCAGCCAGTTTTTCCCTGATCAAGAGGGTGGTGGCCATCCTTTTTTATTTTTGGTCCATGACAGGTACCCGGTTGTGAACTCCTTGGGTTTGATTGATGTAGTGAGGTCACTATTGATTTCAAGCTTAGGGGAGGCACAACCGGCCAATATTTGTAGCTTTCATTCAACATTTCTTTAATTGAGTCAGTGGTCTCAGTTGTTTTCCATTTTATTCCATGTTCAGTTTCCTTGATGGTAAAATTAATATGATTTGAGGCTATCTTATTAGAATGAAACCCCCTTGTATGCTTGAATTATTCAGTCATTTATGTTTCTTGGCTACATGAAAAAAAAATCAAGAGCATGTATGAATGAAATGGAAATTGAAAAATCCCCATGTACATGAATTTGCCTTGTGTTTGTTGTTGAAATCTCAAAAAACAAGTTACATCTTTGCTTAGTCAATACATGTAACAGTTCCATTTTTGAGTGAATGAATCAACTTTACAACATTTAATAGAATACGGGATACTCTTGCCAAACCTTTAGTGCATTTACAATAAATGTTTTAGTGAAAAATTTACAAAACAAGGACTGAAATCTTGTTACCTTAACATTCTTTTTGACTCTTTGGTGTTGAATAATAATTTGTGCTATCCTTTGTTCATCCTTACCAAATAAAAGATGGAAAATGGCCCACATATCATGATATCCTAGTGTGAGTCTTATCTGGAAACGATGGTAAGGTGATATTAATATCAAAAGAGGGTAAAAACAACACCCCAATCAGCATTCCACAAGAGCATAAGCCTAAATTAGCAGCCGAATTCCGGAAACCCAAAAATTTCCATCATCATATCCTTGAGAAAAAGAGTACAACTAAGTTTGTTAATATTAGCACTGATTTTATCATCTTACGTCAATACTAGCTAAAAATTTTGTAATGTACATGCACTGTTTGTTTGGCTTGATTATCCAAATTCTATTTAATATTGTCTAGTTGATCATTTCACTTGATTTGGAACCAACCTTGTTGAACTTAATTTCTCTATCTTGGATGTTGAAAATTTGAAATGATAACAATGAACACAAGCACACTGTACTTGATTGGTTGAGCTAGTTGCATATCTCATTTTCATTTAATACATGCATGCGCTTCTTTATTCTTTCACCTTGATTGTAGCCCTGTTCTTTTTGCTTGAGGACAAGCAATAGTTCAAGCTTAGGGGGATTTGTTGTGTGATTTCTACATCATCTTTTCACATGCTATCACACACAAATTTGGTTCATTCTGATATTATTTTGCCTCTTTTCATATTACTTTTGCCATCTTTTTGTTACTTTACTTATCGCATAACTTGCATTGCAGATATGTTCCAAATAAGACTGAATTGCAGAGTCTAATTCTACTGAAATAGCAGAACGCATGACGTGCAAAATTTTAGAAGAATTTTTGTTTCACCCAGACAACAAAATGTATGGCGTGTTCGGGCCTTGAGCACAACATGCGAGTTTCCAAAAAATTGTAGAAAAGCAAATGCACGGCGTGCACCGAAACACACAACATGCACTTGGAGCGTCAAACAAACCAAAATCTACTACAAAGCCACACGGCGTGCATTACTTCAGCACACGTCGTGTGCAGTATATTCTGGAGCAACTATCGGAGCTTTTGCACAATGTGCACTTACGACGCGTGTTGTGTCGCTGTCAGTTTATAAAATTTGAAAGTTATGATCTTTTGTTTAAAATGAAGGGGGGACTTAATGGGAAGTTATCCACAGTCATAATTCAAAGTTCTCTCATCCCAGAGCAAGTCTAGAGCAGAGGAGGGTGATTTTGAGGAGAAAGGAGGTGGTTTCTTGCCAAAGGAGCCCATTTCTTCTTGTCTTCTTCTCCATTGTCTTCTCCAAGGTGCATCCAAGCTTCCCCAACTTCGTGCAGCTTCTCGGGAAAGGATCCAGTTCGTTTTGGAGTAGATAAAGGAGGAGGATTTCGTCCCCAAGCCAGAATTCCTCCTTCTTGTGATTACATTTTTAGATCTCTTTGTTTTTCCTCCTCTAGATCATGTTAAAACCTAAATTTTCTGTAACAAATCTGCAAGGCATGATTATGGACGAGTGATTCCCTTTTCTTGGGCATGGGAGAGTAGCTTCTATGTCATAGCATGTATGGAACAAGTTAATTTCTTACTAAACACTATGTTGCTTATTTTTCTACCATGAAAGTACTAGTTTTATCTTCCCTTGAATGTATAGCTGGCCACTTATATGCATGTATTCTGCTTTCTTGCTTGATCTGAGAAGATAGGTAGGAATGTATGGAGGTTCTCTTCTTGGCAAATCTTTTTCTACCACGAGAGTGGAGATAAATGTGTTGAGGAATAGGTTGTAATCAAAAATGAAATTTATGCATGAGAATGTAACTTTGAGTTGAGATCGTTGCACTTACACCGAGAGGTGAAATGCAACACAACTTTCCTTTAAAACAAGTGCTTATGTATGTTTAAAATTTCGTGTTTGTATGATGTGCTATGATATGTGAGTGAAATTTTAATGTCCATGATCCATTAACATCTGAATCTAAACCCCTTTTAGTAATCTTTTTCTTGCTTGTTTAAATTTGAATCTCTACAATTAGATAAACATCACCACCCTATTTAAACTGATCTAGATTGTTGAACTTTAGTGTTGTTGTGCTCAATTGATTACTTAAGCTCCTTGTGTTTGATCTCGACTACACTACCTCTGTATACATGTGGAGATTGGTTAAGTTGGGTAAACTATCCTTGTAGGATTGAAACTCGTTAGCCTAAATAGCCAACAATTGTCATAAGAGAAGAAGCACTTATGTGCAAACCCGAGCATCTTTATATAGTTAAAGATAAAAGAAATGATTTTAAATCAATTGAGTCCCTTGTCAATTTTTAATGTTTAAAGTTTATTTTTATTTTGCATGTTCTCTTTAAGATACAATATGTTCAATTTCACATAAAAATTGTATAGATGCATGGCTGGGGGAGAGATGCCCACATGTAAGAAGAAATCTTAAAGGAGTAAAGCCATATGACGTGTAAGGAGTAGTTCAAGGATTTTCAGATAAAAAGACCTAGTGGGGTTCTAGCTATACCAAGTTTAGATTTATGTTTCTATTTATGAGAAAGTATATGGTGTTTAAGTGTGTACATGTTTTGTTTGGTGCATGTGTGAGGTTATGTCAAGGACATCAGTATGGGAATTTTTATCTTTATCCTATGATGGTTTATATATGAACTCTATTTTTATACAATGAATATCATGGTTGTGACACCCTCTTGAGAATTATACTTCCCTCAGAATTAATATATTGAAAAGTGGGGTGTTACAACCATACCCTTGATCTTTGACATCACTACCAAATACAATATTGCACACCCTACCCATGTTATCACTCTTATGGCTTAATTTCTTCTTGCACATCTATGACAAGCGTTGAAGAATCAAACAAAAAATTTAGTTTCAAGTCCAAGTGATGTACAATTTCTTTTGAGCACTGAGCATCATGCTCTATTTTCACACTACCTCCCATGGTGGGAGGGTAGGATGGGGCCACACCCATTATTGTGCTTAGTTCATGATGTATTTTGGGTTGACTTGTGTTTTCTAAATCCAAATATGTCATTCATTTCTAGTTTTAACTCCTGGTTTCCTTCATCCTCCATCCATCTTCTTCCCCTATTCCTTGCAAATCATAGAATATCCTAAGGTTCTTCAGCCATCGCGGGGGTGGGCATTGTAACTCGACAAGTGGAATTGATGTTATTGAAGAAGAGGGTCATGGACACATAGGCTAAGGCACATTGTACCCAGATCTAGGATTTCCCAAGTTGACACCAGTACACATATGGTTATGGTAGTGCACAACCAAGAGGAACCAACAATAGGAGTGTCACAAGATAGGGAGAAGGAGACCCCCATGATGTCGTGTTTCTTATAAGACTCCTGACCTAGATTAGGGCTTGACCTTGTTTGTTTGGCTTAATAAGATTCTTAAACCTTATACTAATCTTGTGATGAACCTTAGTTACATGTGGCATGCCTATGTTTTTAGTTTGGTCCAGTTAGGTTGATGTTCCTGTTATGTTTGCTTGTTTTGGACCAAGTTTTAATTAACCCATGTTGAGGGTTTATGTTGCAATTTTTCACATGTAGGACGTGCCATTTGAGCCTTAGCATCATGTGAGAGAGATTGATTCTTAGGGGTGCCTTGTTGGACCTTATTTGATGATATGACATCTTGTGCTTAGATCTAGGGTTGCATGGTTCCTTTGGTTGTATGAGTGTTTCTGTCGAGCTTGTTTTTGTGGTCCTTGCAGAGACTCAAGTGTTTCATGATGGGCTTGTGTTGCGACCGATACACTTTGCCTTAGTGGTGTTTGTAGTGGCCTAGGTGTCTTGGTCCTTGTTGAGGTTGTTAGGGTTTTCTTGTTTGGTTGTGTTGCGACCTACCTTTGGTTGTTTTTTTGTTGTGATCGATACCCTTGGTTTTTTTTTTGACCTTGAGGGTGTAGTGAACCTAAGTGGTCTCTACACTACCTTGTTCTTATCCCCATTTGTTGCATGCTTATCTGGAGTTCGTGCATGGACAACCTTTTGAGAGACAAGTGTCCTTTTGGTGCTTTCATGTCTTGACATCTCATGATCTTCACCTCTCTCCTACTCTTGAGTATATAAACCCTCTCTTTCACATGTAAGTATTCCCTTTGGCTCTCTCTTTTGTCTATTCTTGCTTGTGTTCTGCTTGATCTTGGTGGAGTAAGAGAAGGTGTTGATCTTGGATCTTGGTGGATGATCTCCTCTAGCATGTGGTGATCTTGAGATTGGTCTTGTCTCTTGTGGTGATTTTAGGTGATCTTTGATCTTGGTAAATGGTTTTATCTCCTTGATCTTGTTTTTCTTGGATCTTGTTTCTCTCTCTTCTCTTGGTTGTGGAGTATGGTTCTTCCATGGTGTTTTGTTGAAGATTTTCACTCCATATAGGTTGAGGTTATTGTTTGACCATGGTAGTACCTAAGTGAGATGAAGCTCTCTTCTTTATTCTTCCTTATTTGGCCTCGGGTTTGTGTTTTCTTATTCTTGAGCTTTCCTTTGACCTTGATATGTTCTTCTCTTTTTGAGGTGACCTTATTGGCCATGGAGTTGATCCAAGTTAGAGTTCCTCTTCTCTCTTGGAGCTCGTGGGTTTGGAGCTAGATTTTCTTCTTAAGTTTGGTTATATAACTTTCCCCTCTTCTATTATTGCACCATTAAATTATTATATGTTGGTGTTTTTATCTCTAAAATGTGATCCTAAGATGCTATATGATGTTATCATGATCTTGGGTTCAAGATTTTGAAGTATTCTCTTGTAGACTACTCTTTCTCCTAAACCCTTATTCTTGCACCTGAAACCCTAGTGATGGTGGATTAGTTGCTTCATACATGAATGTTTGATTGATGGATTTATCATCATTCTTATGGTTAAGTTATTATGTGTTGGATGGAGGTTTTTGACTCTAGTATACACATTTTGGATGCTTGTTTTCATCCCTTACAGTATGTCTTCTTTGTTGATCTTGGTTGTGGTCATTTTAGGGTTTTGATGTTCATTCTTGCATGGAGTTTTTCCCCTTTATGATGTTTAGTTTCCTTGATGTTTGTCATCTATTTTGATCGAGGTGTTTCTCTATTTTGAGGCTGAATATGTGATCTTAGAGTGGCCTGATCTTGTGGTCACTATACTCACCCTGATCTTTTGAGTTGGTTGCTACATGCTTGATGGGGTGTTGTGGGTGAAACAAACCCTAATCTTAAGTGGGTGGTCTCTATAGTCCTTGACTTGGTTTGGTCACCACAAGGGTTTCTACGTGTCATCTTCTTGTGGTCACAACACATGCTTTTGTTTGATTGGTCGCTACACATACATAGCTTGGTCTCAACAAGGTATTAACCTCCTATGGTTGCTACATGTGGGGTTGAAACTATGGTCGCTACAATGTATTAACCTAGTAGGTCATTACACATGTGTAAGTAAGTGATGGTTGCTATGTCTTGGCTCTTGAATGGTCGATACATAGTGTGGTTGGGAATGATTAATTGATCATAACTATGATGCCTAACCCTAATGTGATCCAAGAGTTTGGGAGTTGATGTACCTAAGGTCATGTGATGAATGTGGTTATGGAAACCCTGATCAGTTAAGCTTGTAAAACCCTAACCCTAGTTAGTGTGGGATGTGATTGTTTATTTGTTTGAAATGATTAGCATGTAATGATGTTTTCTTTATCCTACTTGTATAACCCTAACCTTTTAGGTGGAATAAATATCATAGCTAGTTATTGTTATGATGTGTTTGATATGACATAAGGTGATGATTATGAGGTTTTGTAGAGCATGATGAGATAATGATGTGATGTATAAACTATGTGATTGGTCTTATGACCTACAAGAGGATCAATGCCTAGTGTCTGATGATATCCTCCAGTGATGGGATGAGGGATTTCTTTCCCCAGTAATGTGATAAAGTTGATGGCCTTGTATGGCAGTGATATCAAGTGATGATGTGATTAGTTCATACCTCATACATTTTATATCTTCTGACGTTACAACATACCCTTATCTTTATAGAGTTTGTTTATGGTGTGTATGTTGTAACTTTATTGATGCATTTAAAGATACCCTATTGGTGTAACTAATCAAGTGAATCCCTAATCACATAGTGCCATGTGCCATAGATATATTCCAGAGTTAGAACTTTACTAGATGGTGAAACATGTACTCCCAAGGGAAAACCTGGAGCACATATTGTTGAGTATGCAAGGTGCTAGTGACTGTGTCCTTGACATCTTGATCCCAAGCATTTTGAAAATGGCTATGATTGGGTCTCGGTGATGGTGAGAATGTGATACGTGATATGATGTGATAGAGGATAACTATGGTTTTACCTTAGTGATTGGGTTATATACCCTGGTTTCTAGTATTGTGACATGTACCAATGCATGATAGGTGTTTATAGGACTTTAGCTTTGACTGATATGTCATTGTAGATTGATTAGTGTAGGAAGAACATGAAGTGTGACTCTTCCATAGATCTTGTATGGAACTAATTTTGATTTAGTAGTGGTCAGTTCATTTGGGTGGTGCAACTCAAAGCCGTGTAGTATATTTGCTTAGGGTCAAACACGATTCACATTGGATGACCCCTTCACTTACTTATTGTGTTGTTAGTTGGTAACAACTATACATGTTCTTCATATTTCTTCTAAATGCATAACTTAATTTACCTATCAGTTTATGGTACTTAAACTTCTTAATCTATATTACTTGCCTTAATCATATCATTTAGTTGAATCTTCTTATACTACTTAATTTTCTCTTTATGTTTTACATGTGCTAATAATATTTTCTGGCAGGGAGTTATATTTGGTCTCTCTCTGTGGGTTTCCACATCTTTTAGGTTGTCATCGATGATGTGGTAGAGATTATGTGTTTGAGGAAGAGCAGCAAGGAGAGCAGTAGTTGTTGAAGGTTGAATGTGTTGCTAGTGCTTGTAGTAGAGTCCTATGTATCATCCATATACCCTCAGGTCCTTGGGGGAGTTTTGTATATTCTTGTATATGGACACGTGGTTTTAGAAGTATGCCAAGGTTGTACATATATGGTTGTATATATATGAGCAGGTTATACCTTGTAGTAGGTTTGTGACAAGATGGCCACTGAACAATGAACAATGATACATGATATCTTTTGGGCATGTTATATATATAACAGGTGGCAAGTTTGTGGACTCTGATGTAAAATGTTTTCATTTTTGTGGTTATATGGAATCGGTTTTAATCTACCCTATTTTGTTGTAATGTGGTTGTTAGTGATAATTATGCACTTTAATTGAGTTATCACATTGTGTAGTGTTGGGGCATCGTATTTCCAATTAATCACATTCTGATATTTCTATAATTAGGTGTGGTTGATGATTTATTTATCTGATGTTTCTAATTTTACAAGGTCGCACCTGTCACTTGTATGATTAGAAAAATAGTGCTAAGGGCATATGGGACATTTATTGTAGAACCAATTATTACCCAAATCCTAACTCCAAATGAATATAAAGTCAACGGCGATAGGATCTAGGCATATGTTCCTAGCATGGTATTATCAAAGTGTGAATGTCATAGTGTAAAAGTTTAGCATACATGAATAAATAACAAGATAAAAGCAACAATCATAATCTCCACATCCAACAAGTATTATTAAGCAACATTGTCTTATTACAATGTTTTAATTACATATCAAAGAGTAGAAATTGTATAAGTCTACTCATGTACACTAGGTATCTTACAACAAGTACACTTGACATGTCTCACCAAGACCGTCAACTTCTAGCCATCTCTGAACCTATAAAATACTTGAAACAATTTGGGTCAACAAGTGAGTTGTTGAGTACGGAACAAAAAGATGCATATTTATAATATTTCATAATTTGTGAAGATTTCATGAATGAACGAATAAGAATATATAGTTTAAGTAATTAACAAAATGAGAGCCCATGTTTTATGTCATTTTACTCCAATTATACCATCAACATTATATATGATAAGGTTTTTTGACTAACTTCTCATTGGAAGAGACCCTAAGGGTTCTTAAGATTAGCTAACCCTTTTCTATGTGAGGACCTCAAGTCCATCGCCAAGAGATAACCCTTTTATCGACATGGTCCAACATATCTTGAAGACTCAAGTAGGAAACTCAACCTCATGTCCTTACCCCAAGTATGTAGGAAGATCCACAAGGTTTGTATAATGGTTCTTCTATATTAAGTTTAAGCTATATAAAACAATGATAATGAGACAAACAATAAGTACAACACTAGAATACTGCATGGCAATATTTGAACAAGTAAACAAGCATACATAATTAAAAAATTTCAATAAAGAAAGTATATAATTATTAAATCATGCACCCCATTTAGTGATTATGTTTGACCATATAGATCTCAAACAACACTCAGTTAAGAACAAGATTGTATACATGTATTAGTTTCTTATCATTAACCCTAACTAGGTCCATTTAGGGCTTTGGCCAAGTTAGGTTACACTTTTCTTTATCATTTGTTTGATGATATTTTTCTAATTTAGAGGTCATCAAGAAGGTATTGTTCAAGTTTCAAGTCATTTTGATGGTCCATTCATTTTAGATGATTATTTCAAGGTGTAAGTCGCGTGCGTACATAAAAAGGTCATAAAATTCATTATAGGGAACTAAAGGTGAATGTCCATCAAGTCATTAGATTTATACCCAACATGAGATTATATAAGCATGATAGTATATATAAAGTTCATTCAGATATGGGTGTATGTCCCCTAGAGACTAAGCATCATATAATAACATTATGTTCAACACTATATCAATATTCCAACATTCATAGTTTATAGATTCAACATGTAACTTGGGTGAACCATCTGCATTAGAAGGAGACACAAAGATTATGTCAAAGTCTTATTTGAGAAGGTGAGGCATAATATATAGATTCACATCAAGATTGGGGAACAAGGAAGACCTACTAGACCTTTGTCAAAAGTGATATTTTTGATCTTACATGGCAGTGTAAAAGCTCCCAAGTCATGAAGCTTTTGTGGAAGGCGGTTTTGAATAATAGAACTCACTCTCTCTGAAATCATTACTGTTTCAACTTGATCAACCCTTCTTCTTCTAGTTAAGATATCCTTTAGGAATTTAGCATAAGAAGGCATCTCGACGATTACTTCAGCAAAATGAAGATTGACATGTAGTTTATTGAGAATATCTATAAACTTCCTAAAATTGAGATCCTCCTTCTTGTAGGCAAGACTTTGAGGAAAAGTTGTAGTAGCCTTGAAAGAAGGTGGTGTTTCATCCATACCTTTCTCCTTGCTGCAATTAGGAGTGTTGGACTCCTCTTCATCAGCTACCTCCATGTTCTTCTCCTTGGGTGGAGAAGGTCTCTCAATTTCGTCTCCACTTCTTAGAGTAATTGCATTAGCTTGTTGCCTTGGGTTTACTTCTGATTGGCTTGGAAGAGAATCGGACTGTGGATTCCTTTGTTGTGCTAGAGCTTGCTGTGCTATTTGGTTCTCCAACATCTTGGTGTGAGTGGAAATACCATCCACTTTAGTAGAAAGTTGGGCAATAACGTCTTTCAATAGCTTGTCATTTCCCTGAAGTTCTTCATTCTGTTGCATTTGTGTAGACATAAATCTTTCCATCATGGTTTCTAAAGAAGAACTTTGGGGTTGTTGTGGTTGTTGGTAACCCCTATTATTAAAACTCGGTGGATTCCCTTGTCAGTTGAAATGTTGTTGTTGCTGTGGTTGCTGATGTCCTTTTTGGAAGTTATGAGCGTTACTTGTGTTCCAGTAGGAGAAATTAGGATGATCTCACCATACCAGATTGTATGTGGTGGAATAGGGATTGTACTACTTGTTCCCTTGCATTCCAACGACATTGACTTGTTCAAAGCTCCCTTCAATTGCATTAGGAGTGAAGCATGAAGAAGAAGTATGTCCTCCATTACCACAAGCTTCACATATAACTTCAGCTTATTGAATTTGCATAGTAGTCATCTTCCCAAACTTCTGTGTAAGAACATCTTGTTTGGCAGTAATAAGATCAATGACATCAACAATATGTTTCCCTCCTTGCTTCCCAGTTGAAAAACTAGTTGTAGAGGCTAATTTTGCTCCCCTATCTGCTCCCCATTGACAGTGATTAAGTGACATTTCTTCAATAATGTCAAAAGCCTCCCTATAAGACTTAGTCATCAATGCTCCATTGGCTGTAGAATCTAGTGTCAACAGGGTGTTGTAGAACAGTCCATTATAGAAAGTTTGAAGTAGTAGCCAGTTGGTCAAACCATGGTGTGGGCAAAGGCGTTGAAGATCCTTAAACCGTTCCCATGTGTCATATAGAGTTTCTCCTTCATTTTGAAAGAAATTGGTGAGCTGATTTGTTAATTGGGTTGTCTTGCTAGGCGGGAAGGACTTTGCAAGGAATGCATTTAGGAGTTGGTCCCGACTTTTTATTGACTTCTTTGGAGAGAAAAAAACCACTCCTTGGCTCTATCTCTTAGGGTGAAGGGAAATAGCATAAGTCTAGTTCCATCAGTAGATACTCCATTGATTCTGAAAGTATTCTGATAATCTAAGAACTCAGCAACATGAAGACTTTGATCTTCAATGGTTGTACCTCCAAAATGATTCTGATGTATCATCTACATCATAGAAGGAGCAATAGAGAAATTGTTCGCTTCTACTACAGGTAGGTCAATGGCCCCACAAATGTTTGTGGCAACCGACATTGTGAAATCCTTCAAAGGATGGTCGTCCTCCATGATTGGATTTCTTAGTGTAGCTTCTTCAAAGGGTTAAGAAGATGGTGGTGGTGATGATGGTGGAGTACCTCCTAGCAACGTTAGTCCTACTCTCCTTTCTCTTCTTAATCTTGAAAGAGTATGCTCTATCTCAAGGTCAAACAACGCAGATGTTTGAAGACCCCTTTGTGAGCGACGCATACACCCTAAACAAATAGCAAGAGGAATTAAGAACACAACTAAGAGGTAAATGGGATTCGAAAATGGAAATGGTAATCTAGTCTCGAATACTAATTAGTACTTATTACTCCAATAAGATTACCGTAGCTCCCCAACAATGATGCCAAAAACTTGTTGGCTATTTAGGCTAACACGTTTCAATCCTACAAGGGTAGTTTACCCAACTTAACCAATCTCCACAAGTATACAGAGGTAATGTAGTCGAGATCGAACATAAGGAGCTTAAGTAATTAATTGAACACAACAACACAAAAGTTCAACAATCTAGATCGGTTTAAAAAGGGTGGTGATGTTTATCTAATTGCAGAAATTCAAATTTAAACAAGCAAGGAAAAGATTACTAAAAGGTGTTTAGATTCAGATGTTAATGGATCTTGGACATTAGAATTTCACTCACATATCATAGCACACCATTGGAACACAAAACTTTAATCATACATAAGCACTTGTTTTAAAGGAAAAGTTGTGTTGCACTTCACCTCCCGGTGTAAGTGCAACGATCTCAACTCAAAGTTACATTCTCATTCATAAATTTCGTTTTTTATCACAACCTATTCCTCAACTCATTTATCTCCACTCTCATGGTAGAAAAAGAGTTTCCAAGAAGAGAACCTCCATACATTCCTAGCTATCTTCTCAAATCAAGCAAGAAAGCAGAATACATGCACATAAAGTGGCCAACTATACATGCAAGGGAAGATAAAACTTGTACTTTCATGGTAGAAAAACAAGCAACATAGTATTTAGTTATAAATTAACTTGTTCCATACATGCTATGACATGGGAGCTACTCTCCCATGCCCAAGAAAAGAGAATCACTCATCCATAATCATGCCTTGCAGATTTGTTACAGAAAATTCAGGTTTTATCATGATCTAGAGGAGGAAAAACAAAGAGATCCGAAAATGTAATCACAAGAAGGAGGAATTCCGGATTGGGGAAGAAATTCTACTCCTTTAGCTGCTCCAAAATGAACTAGCTCCTCTCCCGAGAAGATGCACGAAGTTGGGGAAGCTTGGCTGCACCTTGGAGAAGACAAAGGAGAAGAAGAGAAGAAGAAATGGGCTCCTTTGGAAAGAAACCACCTCCTTTCTCTTGAAAATCACCCTCCTCTACTGTAGACTTGCTCTGGGATGAGAGAACTTCAAATTATGACCGTGGATAACTGCCCATTAAGTTCCCCCTTCATGTTAAACAAAAGATTGTAACTTTCAAATTTTAGAAACGGACAGCGACACAACGTGTGTCGTAAGTGCACGCCGTGCAAAAGCTTCGAGAGTTGCTCCAGAATATACTGCACATGGCATGAGCTGAAGTAATGCATGATGTGTGACTTTCCAGTAGATTTTGGTTTGTTTGACGATCTAGGTGCACGTCGTGTGTTCCGGTGCATGCCGTGCATTTGCTTTTCTACACTTTTTCGGAAACTCACATGCCGTGCTCAAGGCCCGAACATGCCATACATTTTGATGTCTGGGTGAAACGAAAATTCTTCTGAAATTTTGCACATCGTGCGTCTTGCTATTTCAGCATAATTAAACTATGCAATTCATTCTTATTTGGAACATATTTGCAATGCAAGTTATGCGATAAGTAAAGTAACAAAAAGATGGCAAAAATAATATGAAAAGAGGCTAAATAATATCAGAATGAACCAAATTTGTGTGTGACAGCATGTGAAAAGATGATGTAGAAATCACACAACAATAGTGCTATTAGGGTTGCATTGAAGCACCTTTTTTGTAATGACTCCACCTCACAGTAACCCCCAATTAAGGGAGACCAAGAGGTCAGAGCCGTTATCCCAATTTCCGGATCAAAGGTTCGACAAATAATCAATAATAATTATCAAATTCTACCAGATTACATTGAAAAGTTGTATTAAAATAAAACTTTGCATACCTTTTTAAGAACTTGGTTATCTACTTCTATCCACATCTGGAGTCTATTCTAACTAATCCTCCTTTGTACTTTAATTCTTATTTAATTCCACATATGCCACTTTACTATTTGTCCTTTTTACTTGTACCTAAAACACTGACAAACAAAACGTCGATCAACATAAATGAATATGCCGGTATGTGGGGGAAACAATAATCGAGCAATTAACTGTAACAACATATTGCAGTGAATTATGATTTAACAAATACCTCTATGTTTTCAGCATAACTGCTCAATCCATACATACCCTAGCCTCTCCGCTGTCCTTGCAGTGGACCTGGATGCTACCTTCCTTATGGTAGCTCCCCATTAAACCCCTCATGATCCTACCTAATAGGTGAATCAATTTCTTGTGTTGAGTCACATGGCACTACCCATAGGTAGCCCACTCCTTAACTCATGGTGTGCTAAAGAGTCTCATGGCACTACACATGGGTAGCCCAATTTCTAACTCTTGATAACCTAATGTCCTACTTAACAAGTAGGCCCTGTACTAGATTTCCCTTTTCATCATTAGCAAAGCCATAGAGGAGGACCAGGATCTGAGCCAGGCATGTATACATATTTATGGTGATAATCATAGTCACTTTATAGTTGCATGAAATAAAAGTCATCCAAGCAGTTATTTTTAGGAAACCAATAAAACATTCGGGAATCGCCGTGAAACTAAAGTGATTAACCATAAGTGTAACCACATTACTGTCAGGCTGATTTGAGACAGAATCAATCCAATCAATGCAAGACTTCCAATAGGCAAGCAAGCATACAAAGAGATCCTGAAATATGCATATAATTTCTTATCATTGATCATGCCATCAAGATCTAATGAACCTAGCTCGCTTCCTAGGGTTTCTAGTCCACTTTTAGGGTATCCATTACAATTAGGGTTTCACTTCATTTTTACTATTTTAAACCCTAATTTTATACATTTACTCACAAACCCCAATTATCTCATCTATTCTTCAAGAAAGATATTAAGGTTATCTTTTAACAACATATAACCCTAATTTCAGAAAAGGCACAATTAAAAGTCCATTAAGTCTGTTATGCCCCATTTTCATTAGAGGTACCATTTTTATCCTTTTAAGGCATGAAATGATCATTAGGCCTAATTATCATCTTTGGTTCCTTCCGGATTAACAACTCATAGTTCGTTATGATCTAGTTCGCATATGAACTCCATTTAACATTAATTCCACCTTTATCCATTAGAAAACCCTAATTACCATATTAAGGGTATTTATCCACAATTAGGAACCTTTATACTCAAAATAGTTTTGAACTATCGTATCTCAGCTTTATTCATGAATTTGAATAATGAAACCCATTAAGAGTCACAATGACTAACATTAGGGTTTCAAGGCCCATTAAAGCTCGTTTATGTACATGAGACTCTAAATTAAAGTAAGTACATGCAAAGTTCATCCTTTCTGTTATTAATGTACCTTTTTGTATAATTAACACATTAATACCAACTTTAATCATCCATAAAACCCTTCTAAATACATTAATCATCTCAAAATAGGGTTTCTTAATCATTAATACATTAAATTTGATAACTTCCATTAATTTCTACTTTCAATGGAATTAGCTTTCAAAACTATTTTTAATAGATTCCACTCATTTTTCTGAGCAACTTTCATATTTTATACGCATTCATGCGAGCTACCAATAAAAATATACGATTTTTGCAAATTAAACTTACTTGGACCAATCAGAGGCTGACACGTCGACCCACTCATGCAACGTAGCTCACCGATTTGGAAATATAATATATTTACATTACTGCCCTCATTTAGGTCTTTGTTTCTTCAGCCCGCAGAGGGGAAGAATGGTCCAACGCACGTTTGGTCATCTTCCTCCTCGCGCAGCCCTGCTGCGGTCGCCCTAGCCGCGATTGGTGCGGCTCCTCCTCTTCCCTGACCCTGACGGCCACCAGGGAGGGCTCCCTTGCCTCCGATGCTCCTCCGTGCATTCAGGGGCGCTATTAACTTGCGGCCAAGGCAGTTGGCTCGCACTGGCCAGGTCTACAACCTACGACCGGTGTTGCAGCCATGCAGCTGCTGCTGCGCCTGGGTTAGGGCATGGCCACGATGGCGAAGCTGCTTCTTGGTGTCATGGAGCATCAGGCTTGCCTCGCAACTCCCTCTTGCCACCTCATGGCTTAAAGATCATGATGCTTCTCTTTAGTTATGGTTTTTGGGCGGGTGCATGGTTGGAGATGAGTGGGAGATAAGGCAACTCGAGGCTATTGGGTTCGCCCCTTATATAGGGATAGATAGCAACACCCTAGGGTGCTTGCCCACGAAGAAACAAGGCCCCTTCTCAAAAGGAAACCTACTTTCCTTAACAAGTATAAGATCTCTCTTTTTAAATAATTCATCGATTATCTATGATCGTTGGCTATTAAGGAATTTGAAAATAATTTCTTTTATCTTCTTGTTCTTGGTTTTTAATTCATTGGTCATGAAAAATATATTTTCCTTTAGTTTAAAATACCTCATTTTTAACAATATCACAAAATTCATTCATTATGCATCACATTATCCTCTTATTTTGTATTATTGGTATTTTCTCTTTATTTTTCTCCATTGCGGCTCCTTGGACCCCAAGAAACTCTAATATCTCAAAATCCTTTTTAGTGGATACTCATTATCCTTCTAGATGCATCTATATCCATAATTTCTTATTATCTTACTTTTTCTTTATTAAAATATCTCTTTTTGAGGATTTCTCTTTATCTCTCTTTTTATTTTCCTTATTAAAATTCCTTTTAACATTAGGAACCTTATGGATATGAAAATCCACCAAACATAACTCAATCGTACCTCTTTCCATTTATTTCCCATATTTATTAGTGTTTTCAAATTCTTTCTTAATAAAGAAATATTTAATTTATCTTTTCTTTTCTTGTTGCATTATCTTTGCAACTTTAGACTCCTTGGGACCCAAGGAACCCAAGAGGTACGAAATCCAAATTTGGATGGCATTCCTTTGCCTTCTAGAGGTTTCTACATCTTTCTTTTCTCTATTTTCTTATTTACTCAAATAATGGAGTTTCTTTTGTCTTTTCCTTGTTATTGGGCCCAATAGCCAATAAAGCTCAGAAAATAATCAACAAGGCTATTGTAAACGAAATCCATTTATTCAAAACAAATTATATCATTATTTGTTCAAATATCTTTAATAGGATAAATTACATTTCTCACCAAAAGAACCCAAAAATTGGGGTTGTAACATCCTTCCCCTCTTATAGGAATTTTGTCCTCAAAATTCCATCAAGCAAACAAACAATTCAGGATAAGACTTTTCCATGTCCATCATTGGCCCCTATGTGGCTTTACCTTATCCATGGCACTTCCAGAGAACCTTTATTGTCACATATTCTTTTCTCTGAGTTCTTTCACCTTGGCATCTATAAACCTCACAGGCGACTCAGGTCATTTTAGCCTCCCTTGGGGCTCACTAGGTTCATTGCTCAGCACCTGGCCTGGGTACCTCACACAGTGCTCTAAATTGGATACATGGAACTCATCACACATTACTTTATCCTGAGGGGTAAGGTCAAACATAACCTTCTCCACCAATCCATCTCAAAAGAACCCATGTATCGGGGACTCAGCTCACTCAAATATAGCTCAGAGGGGTCGGATTTTCATATCACATATCCTCCCATAGTGAACTGCATGTCAGTCTGCTTTGCATCAGCTCACGACTCATGTCACCCCTAGGCTCTCTTTCAGCCATTGCATGATCAAAGTGACTTCATCTGCACACACTGTGGTCCTTTTCTAACCTTCATGAGGCCCCTTCACCAACATCATCTTAATGAAGTGGTGATCGACAAACCTCCGTTGCAGAGCTTCTTTACATCCCGATATTGGCTACGGTGGTTAACATCGCATCTTACAGAAGACAAGAATTGTCTCCATGTATCACCTTGAATGAGCACACATGCTCTCGTCAGACCCTCTATTATGGATCATACTAACCATTAGTTAGGGGTGATAAACTATACTAACATAGAGTTCTTCATGTATCTACTTCCACCTTATGGAAGTGTATCTTTAGGTTATACTCAAGAACTTTTGAACTCGCATCATGGTGTAGTCGAACCATCTCTCTCTCTTACAAGTGGTTCAACCAGATCTGTCCCTTGATAGTACTCTTTCTTTCTCTTATTATCTAGGTAAGGCGATCCACCATAACCCATATTGCATCTCGACCTTCCTTGGTCTAGGGGAGACTTACAACATCCATAGTGATGAACTTCCATTCCCTCTCGGGACTCTTTATCCTCTATAGCAATACATTGGGTTATTGGTGTTCGTCCTTCACCTCCTATCATGCATGGCAACATACCACAACTTCATCTTAGGCATACAAAGTACTACTGTCACTTACTATCTTAGTAGTACCATGGTGTACGGTGATCTTAACATCATGATCTCCTGTTTGTCATGATTCCTCAAGATTGATTCCTCAGAAGCCCTAAACCAGTCTAGTCGGGGTTTCATCACCTTCCTTTCCAAAGAAGTGCATCTGAGGATCTACCAGCATCCTTTCATTGCATCAAGGCCTAGGATGGCTAACTAAGCAACCACTAACTTGATCAACGATCTCGTTACATCCGAGTGTTAGCCAAACATATCTTCTTTTTCAAACTTAGGGTTAACCTAACAACCTCTTCTAGCTTTTAGTTAAACTAGGCAGCTACATCTCAACTAGAGCCTCCATTACCACTTCACATTCTTAGGTGTTAGGTAATGTTGAAGACATACACCTCCATGTACTCCACTTATTATCTAATCTCAAACTCTCAGTCTATATTCATCAAGAAAACTCTGAGCTCATCCTCTTGGTTTTCAAACTCAACCTTGTATAACTCACAAATTCCACATAGATCATGCTAAAAACATCCTCATAAGATGACTACCTTATTTCTCTTGATGCTCGTAAACCATCCATGTATTATTCACTCCACAAGGGTATGTTATCATCTCTGTCCTCATACCTCATAGCAACGTTCCAACTCACATCATCTTTTATTCTTGGTGTATGGCATGCGTATTGTCCTATCTCTCACTGCCATAACAAGAGGAAATACGCATTTGGCGGTCATCCAAACACAAAGTTCTTCCTATTCCAAAAGTAGAGATGATACATCCCACATTGCCAGTACACCTTCAAATCTAAGTTGAAACATGCAACTTATGTCTCTACATCACAATCATATTGATATCAAAGTTACTTCCATGGAAAACTGACCTCAAACCTACTTGGGTCACCACACAATCCTTGATCATCTCCTCTAGGTCTATAGGGTGTCGGCACTTTTGGGGTCATCCCTCTTCCCTTATGCATCCAGAGAGTGCCCTACTCATCTGCCCTTTGGGTCCCATGAGTTCATGAAGGTGATCAATCTCCTAACCCATGGCCCTCAGACAGTGATAGATGTTACCACCCGACCCTATGGTCATGTGCAACTAGGGAATTAGGCAATTCCTACTTCCATCGATCTTATCCCTACCTAACCCTAGGATAGATTCAGGATTCTATTATAGTACATGTCCAACTTAGAACCTTACCCAAGCCTTCATCATCTCTCTTTGCATTCATGGGCTGACTTTTATCCTTTCATAGGGGTCATGGTGACGTGCTTACCTTGGTCAGGCCCCATACCAGTTACCTCCATGGTAAAACATCGACATGCACTTAGAGATGGTCATCTATGGGTCTACAGGTTCATTCTCATACTATGTACTTTTCACTTAGCTTTTCAAGATCCTATGAGACCTCTTTAGGTTACCTTAAACCAAAAAAACTGGTAGACACCCTACAAAAGGGTCCCTCTCCCGGGATGGGAGGAACTACATCTTGATAACAAAGGTCACAAACGTCCTTATGTTTAGGGTTTACATCCACATGAGCATGCTTAACCCTAGAAAGATACTAAGGCATAAGCAGATCACCTACTAAACCATGCTAGGTCACACTTGTTCTCATCCTCATTGGATCAAGATCATACCTTCCCATGTCATCAACTTAGTTGTGAGGGGTTCATCAAACATATCTTAAACTTAAGGGGTTTCCCTTTCCTCTAAACATGAGGAGTACCATGCTCGAATCTATAGAAACTCAAATATCATCATGAGCATCAGGTACACCACTTCCCCTCTTAGGCCTAGGAACCCTAGGTTCACTTTTCTGATGACCAATTGCCTGCTCAAATTTTTAACCACGAGCCAAGCATGTACAGGGTATGACATGCACTTCCCATGATCCTTCTACTTGAATAACACTTCTGCGTGGAGTCCTCCTCAAGGACAACCAACAAGGTATAAGGCCTCACAAGGTATAAGGCCTCACAACTGGTTACTTAAACCTCCTTAGGGTCTAAGGAATTCTTCTTCCTATCTTAGAAGGTAAACACCTATACCATAGGCACATAGGTACCAGAAGCCTCATCCTCTCTCTAGGGTTTGGTTCCTCTAAAGGCAACCAAGATATCATTAGCCTCCAGGAATCAAGCATGAGGCACCCACTATCATCCACTTAGGTCGCATCATCCTCAACTCCCCACTGTTCCTCATATCTCAGAGTCTAAGATTCCAACCATCTTGCTTGGGTACTGCTCTCTCTCTCTCTAGAGCTAACCTACAACCAACCTCACTACCATAGGTCCTCTCTTCATGTAGGTGGATCAAGCTCACAAGCATACCCCTACATGGGTGAAACCTATGTTCAAATTATGTTTGCTCAAGATTATCCATAGCCATATATGCTTACCCAATCAGCTAACCAACAACTCTCTTGGCCAGAGTTTTAGCCTACTCTCAGCACTACTGACGTACTCTGGGTGCATACTATGCCATTCTCATATAATACCATAGGGTTTCCATAGGTTCTTCACTAACCTCATCATTGAAGCAGCTATCCTTCAATTGAACATGCACAACCCTTTCCAGGGTTGGGTTGCCAAAGGTGCTAGGTCATCCAACCTCTCATGGCTCATATGGGCATCCAAAAACATGTCCACCCTCACACCTGGTCTATCATGACATCTAACTCATCATGCCATCTCTCTCTCTAACCACCACTTAGGGTTAGGGTTAGCATATCCTCAGAGGATGCGCCAGGTCTCTACTTATAATGGAGGTCTCTACCTCCAAGACTAACTTTCTCCTCTCATCCTCTTGACAAGTAGGTCTAGCCTCAGATCTCTCCTGAGGGAATGACAACATATGTCATACAGCCTAAGCATGTATCTATTCTTTAGTTTATGCTTAAACTATTAACCTTATGTCCATGACATCTTATTTACATGCTTTTCATTAATTTGGTGGAGGATTCCTTAAACCTTATCAACTTTACACATACCTCAAGAGGGTGAGGAAAAGAGAGAAAACCCTAATCCTTAAGGTCCTTAACAGCATTTGAGTTGAGAAAGGATCAACAAGATGAGAGAGTCCTAAAGGTATCTTATTTTGAGTCAAATCCTGAGACATTGGCCAGGCAGTCACACTAGTCCGGGAGTCCTCATATTCTGACTAGTAGTATGGAGGAAAATCTTGTCAGCCCCCAGACGTGATCCTTTTCTAGACACCTCTATCTTTTAGAAAATCCTCTAAATACTCGCTTGGGTTCTATAGAGTTTATAGAATTTAATAATTATTACAGATTAAATGACGAACCTATGCTCTGATACCAAATGTAACGACCCTACCTCGCAGTAACCCCCAATTAAGGGAGACCAAGAGGTCAGAGCCGTTATCCCAAATTCCGGATCAAAGGTTCAAAAAATAATCAATAATAATTATCTAATTCTACGAGACTACACTAAAAAGTTGTATTAAAATAAAACTTTGCATACCTTTTTCAAAATCTTGGATATCTACTTCTATCCACATCTGGAGTCTATTCTAACTTATCCTCATTTGTACTTTAATTTTTATTTAATTCCACATATGCCACTTTATTGTTTGCCCTTTTCACTTGTATCTAAAATGCCGACAAACAAAATGTCGGTCAGCATATATGAATATGCTGGTATGTGGGGCAAACAATAATCAAGAAATTAATTGTAACAACATATTGCAGTCAACTATGATTTAACAAACAACTTTATGTTTTCAGCATAACTGCTCATTCCATACATACCCTAGCCTCTGTGCTATCCCTGCAGTGCACCTGGATGCTACCTTCCTTATGGTAGATCCCCATTAAACCCCTCATGATCCTACCTAATAGGCGAATCAATTTCTAGGGTTGAGTCACATGGCACTACCCATAGGTAGCCCACTTCTTAACTCATGGTGTGCTAAAGAGTCTCATGGCACTACAAGTGGGTAGCTCAATTTCTAACTCTTGATAACCTGATATCCTACTTAACAAGTAGGCCCTGTACTAGGTTACCCTTTTCATCATTAGCAAAGCCACAGAGGAGGACCACGATTTGAACCAGGCATGTATACATATTTATGGTGATAATCATAGTCACTTTATAGTTGCATGAAATAAAAGTCATCCAAGCAGTTATTTTCAGGCAACCGATAAAACATTTTTGGGGAATCGTTGTGAAACTAAAGTGATTAACCATAAGAGTAACCACATACTTATCAGGCTATTTTGAGATAGAATCAATCCAATCAATGCAAGAAATCCAGTAGGCAAGCAAGCATACAAAGAGATCCTGAAATATGCATATAATTTCCTATCATTGATCATGCCATCAAGATCTATTAAACCTAGCTCGCTTGCTAGGGTTTCTAGTCCAATTTTAGGGTTTCCATTGCAATTAGGGTTTCACTTCATTTTTACTATTTTAAACCCTAATTTTATACAATTACTCACAAACCCCAATTATCTCATCTATTCTTCACAAAAGATATTAAGGTTATCTTTTAACAACATATAACTCTAATTTCAGAAAAGGGCACAATTAAAAGTCCATTAAGTCTATTATGCCCCTTTTTCATTACGCTACCATTTTTATCCTTTTCAAGGCATGACACAATCATTAGGCCTAATCATCATCTTTTGTTCCTTCCGGATTAACAACTCATAGTTCATTATGATCTAATTTGCATATGAACTCTATTTATCAATAATTCCTCCTTTATCCATTAGAAAACCCTAATTACCATATGAAGGGTATTTATCCACAATTAGGAACCTTTATAATCAAAATAGTTTTGAACTATCATATCTCAGCTTTATTCATGAATTTGAACAATTAAAGCCATTAAGAGTCACAATGACTAACATTTGGGTTTCAAGGCCCATTAAAGCTCATTTATGTACATGAAACTCTAAATTCAACTAATTACGTGCAAAGTTCATACTTTTTATTATTAATGTACCTTTTTATAATTAATAGGTTAATAGCAACTTTAATCATCCATAAAACCCTTCTAAATACATTAATCATCTCAAAATAGGGTTTCTTATTCATTAATACATTAAAGTTGATAAGTTTCATTACTTTTTGAATTGCAAAAGTAATTAGCTTCTAAACCTATTTTTAATTGATTTCTCTCATTTTTGTGAGAAACTTTTATATTTTATACTCATTCATCCGAGCTACCAAAAAAAAGATACGATTTTTGCATATTAAACTTACTTGGACCAATCCGAGGCTGACACGTTGGCCCACTCATGCAACACAGCTCGCCGGTTTGGAAATATAACGGAATTACGTTACTGCCCTCACTTAAGTCTTTGTTTCTTTAGCACACGGAGGGGCAAAATGGTCCAATGCACATTTGGTCATCTTCCTCCTCACGCAACCCTGCTATGGTCACCCTAGCCGCAATTGGTGCGGCTCCTCCTCCTCTTCCCTGACCCCAATGGCCACCAGGGAGGGCTCCCTTCCCTCTGATGCTCCTCCGTGCACTCAGGAGTGATATTAACTTGCAGCCAAGGCAGATGGCTCGCGCTGGCCTGGTCTACAACCTAGGGTCGGTGTTGCAACCGTGTAGCTGCTGTTGCGCCTGGGTTAGGGCATGGCCACGATGGCGAAGCTGCTTCCTGGTATCATGGAGCATCAGGCTTCCCTCACAACTCCCTCTTTCTTCCTCTTGGCTTAAAGATCACACTTCTTCTCTTTAGTTAGGGTTTTTGGGCGGGTGCATGGTTGGAGATGAGTGGGAGACAAGGCAACTCGAGGCTATTGGGTTCGTCCCTTATATAGGGATAGATAGTAACACCCTAGGGTGCTTGCCCACAAAGAAACAAGGCCCCTTCTCAAAAGGAAACCTACCTACCTTAATCAAGTATAAGATTTCTCTTTTTAAATAACACCTTGATTATGTATGATCCTTGGCTATTAAGGAATTCGAAAATAATTTCTTTTATCTTCTTGTTCTTGGCTTTTAATTCATTGGACATGAAAAATATATTTTCCTTTAGTAGAAAATACCTCCTTTTTAACAATACCACAAAATCCATTCATTATGCATCAAATTATACTCTTATTTTGTATTATTGGTGTTTTCTCTTTCTTTTTCTCCATTGGGGCTCCTTGGACCCCAAGAAGCTTTAATATTTCGAAATCCTTTTTAGTGGATACTCATTATCCTTCTAGATGCATCTATATCCATAATTTCTTATTATCTTACTTTTTCTTTATTAAAATATCTCTTTTTGAGGATTTCTCTTTATCTCTCTTTTTATTATCCTTATTAAAATTCCTTTTAACATTAGGAACCTTATGGATACGAAAATCCACCAAAGATAACTCAATCATACCTCTTTCCACTTATTTCCCATATTTTATCATTGTTTTCAATTTCTTTCTTAATAAAGAAATATTTAATTTATCTTTTCTTTTCTTGTTGCATTATCTTTGCAACTTTGGACTCCTTGGGACCCAAGGAACCCAATAGGCACGAAATCCAACTTTGGATAACATTCCTTTGCCTTATAGAGGTTTCTACATCTTTCTTTTCTCTATTTTTTTTTACTCAAATAATGGAGTTTCTTTTGTATTTTCCTTGTTATTGGGCCCAATAGCCAATAAATCCCACAAAACAATCAACAAGGCTACTGTAAACGAAATCCATTTATTCAAAACAAATTATATCATTATTTTTTCAAATATCTTTAATAAGAGAAATTACATTTCTCACCAAAAGAACCCAAAAATCGGGTTGTAACATTTTCTCTTGCACACCAAAGTGCCTAGTTTTTTCTTCGAGGAGCTCTTTAGTGAGGGACATATATAAGATATCTTTTATCATTATTTTTCTCTTTAAAAATGTTAAATTTCTCTTAGTTATCATTCTTTACTCTTAATGTGCATGAGATGATACAATAAATATGACAATAAACAACATTCAAATCATTATAGATTCTTTGACTTTAAGAAATTAAGACAGTAGGTAATACATTCATAGCATTGTGATAAAGTGGTTTTTTATATACTCTTTTATACTTGTTCTTTTATAATATCGTAACACTAAACCCTAGTTTCAAAGAAAGATAATTTGATCAATCAAAGATTGGAATCTCGATCTCAAACTTTACCACCACCTAGGATTTGCTATAATGATGCCATGGTTCGATTTTTGTATCAATACAACACTCCTAGCTCCCTCTATGATATTTCAAATTTATTCCAATGATTTCCTTTTAATTAAATAGTATCCAAATGTAACCATATGGTTTTTAATCAATGCAAGGGCATTTACCCTGTCACACGGGCATAAGTCAGCAAATCTGTGGATCCCCTCCTAAGCCCTCTTCATGACCGTTCGATGGAGTGGCCACAGATCCACTGAGGATCAGACGACGGGGAAGTCATCCCCAACCTTTGATCAACCCGAGAGAAAGTAGATACTACCACGAGTTTGAACCTTTGACCACAATCACCGTCCTGACCCAGGAGAGCTCCAAAAAGGTGAAGCCAGTCCTAGCTGCACACGAGAAACCCCCTATTGCCTTCTCAAGCTCGCCAGAGTCTGCAATAGGGCTTGCAAGCAATCATGAAGGAAGGAGAAGAGAGAGGGCCCCACCTTACTGGTTGGATTCGTGTGGACCAATAAGGATTTTCCAAATCCCATCTCATTTATCTGACCGTGTTAAATTGAGTGACCATTGGATCTGACCATCCATGGTCCACATTAATCATCTCACCCTTTTTATTATCTTCTAAATCAAGTAATTGCCAGAAATACCCTGATCTTAGGAAAATCATAGTAAATCATAGGAAAGTCAGAAAAATACAAATACTCTTTTTGTATCAGAAAAATATGAGGAACATGAAACTACCATTATCTAACCCTAAATTAGACTCGAATTGATGCTCAAACTCAAATGTGATTCTACCTTGTTTATTTATTGGGAAAATACTCGAGCCTGATTAAATCACCTTATTCATGTGATTATCTTCTTTTTGTGCCTAGATAATTATGGGATGTTCATTTCCAATTTATATGACTCAAATATTAGCAAAGATGAATTACTAATCATTTTCCCTATTTTTCGGCTTACCAAAATTATTATAATTATCCATCATGACCTAAAGACCACCAAATTGATCTATAAGTCCTACTCTAACATGACACTATCAATTATGAACTCAAATCGTACTCAATGACTCATGTTCTACCCTCATGACTATAACTAAGAAAAGGGCCTTTTATACTCTTTTAGAACTAAATGGTAATTTTTCCAATATATCTAATTAGTACCAAACCCATTATATTTTAGGAATACAAAGGTACCAGTGAGGAGCATCTTTGGACTCCCCACTTTTGAGTACAAGGTACGCCCATACCTCTTACTTGGCCCTAGTAAGTAATATGGTTGTATTATGGATGTAGAAGACTTGACATATGATACTGTTTGAAATAAATATCTATGTATGGTCAATTGCAATCATCTTTCCTCTATATGTATATTGCAAAACCTGAACATAAATTATCTTGTCCATTATAAAAAAAGCACATCAACTCTTTGGTAGTAAAGTGCTGGAAACAAGGTATTTCAACTCTTTGGTAGTAACTTGAAAGTGATCCAACTCTTTGGTAGTAGATCACATTGTGAAATGATCCAACTCTTTGGTAGTAGATCATAAAGGACTTAATGCATTCAACTCTCCGGTAGTAAATGCATGGATG
This sequence comes from Alisma plantago-aquatica, assembly GCA_963693085.1. Taxonomy (NCBI): domain Eukaryota; kingdom Viridiplantae; phylum Streptophyta; class Magnoliopsida; order Alismatales; family Alismataceae; genus Alisma; species Alisma plantago-aquatica. Next base: position 215,588,988 of record OY856412.1, read on the forward strand.
ATACAATGGAAAATGTGCCTAAAATATGTTTTTTTAATAAACATTCTTGTTCAGGTATACTTTTGTCATATTGTTTACTACTGCTAAGTTTAGTTTGATTTTATTGTCAAGATATGAAAAGAGGTATATTTAAAGACATGTAGGCATACTCCGTTTAATATATTTATATATTGTGCTGATGTGTACCAATTTCAAATGCTTTATTAGTACCTTTTGCTTATGATGATGATGATGATGCAACTCAATATGCTGGTTCAACAAAATCAGATCTTTCATGGGGATGCTAAAGTTAAATGGGACTCCTAGTTTAAGTTCTTTTTCTTTTGCAAGTAGTTCTCTCATGTATTAAGTTTTCTTCTGTAGAACTCCTATGCCTTCGACCCCCTATGTAATTAACACTTGATTTAATTGAGGAAGCTTTGTTATTTAGTGCATATATATGGTTGTGTATTTGATCCACTCAGGGATGGGAAACTTTAGCCCTTTTGTACACCTTTTCCTTTTTTTGTCTAAGGTGTAAATTGGGGTTAGGTTGTTAACCTGTGACAGACGGTATCATAGTAGGCTCATAGGTCAATATATGTGTGTGAAATACCTAGTAACCTTATTTAGACCTGAGGTAACCCATATTTAACTTTATGTTTCCGATGTGTCTAGAAGGATATTTGCAGAAGGTTATGGCATAAAATCCTCAATCCATTTTCACAGTGGATAGGGTTACCCACTACAAGTAATCTTCCTTGCTAACACAGCTATTGTTAAAGTGGGCACTCGTACCTTAGCGAGATCTATCTTCTCATCTTTTCTCAGTTAAGGACTACCTCATCCACCTATTTAGTGAATGATACACACTAGGTTTATCATCTACTTTTTCTGTCTCATCCATGATCAATGAAGTACTCTCTCTATTATGTGGGTGGATTAGGAGAATTGGGAACAACAAAAAGACATGAAGAATCGGAAAACATATCTTTATATTGATAAAAACTTTGTTGTTTGCAATTTGATCTACCTCAATTAATCAACTAAATAATCTCTTGATTTACAAACTTGCAGATGCCTCCAAAAACTAGATCCAAGAGAAAGTGAACTAATGATGACTCTGGTGATGAATCTAACTCAAACCTTAATAAGTCCATGGCTACAGGTGAATGGGAGGAACAAAAGAAGGTGATGTCAGAATGCATGCATACCCTAACCCTAAAGGAAACCAATAACACCACTTCTTCAACTAGGACCAACCCTGAAACTACCATTAGTGATTTACTCAAACTCAAACCTGAAGCCTTTCTTGGACAAGACTTAGGTGAAGTCCTAGATAAAGATAATGCATGGATCCTATCTATTGAAAATGCCTTTAGAGCCCTTAAATGTGCTGAGGAAGATAAGGTCACTTTTGCAACCTACCAACTTAGGGGGTCTGCGAAGTTGTGGTGGGAAAATTATTACCATACATGAGAACTTCCAAATGCCCCTATAAGTTGGGAGGAGTTTAAGGTTATTTTTACTACTCAGTTCATTCCCATATCTGCTAGAAAGGAGAAGAGGAAATAGTTCAATAACCTCACACAAGGAACCTTATCAGTTGCTGACTATGTTCAGGCCTTTAGACTCCTAGAGCATCATAATCGTCACTTTAATGAAGATGATAAGATTGAACACTTCATTGATGGCCTTAACCAAGAAGTGAAAGTTCACCTTTGCACCTTCACCCACACTACCTTTGAAGCCATCGTCAATAGTGCCCTTACCCAAGAAAGAACCTTAGGGAAGAATAAGGCATCCAGTTTGGGATACCTAGGCTTGACTGATGCATCCATGACCAAAGACAAAGAGAAGGAGAAGGACATGAAGAAGCCTCATACCTATGGCTTGGGAAGAGGAGGAGGAAATCACGATAGGGTTCAATCATAATGAGGAGGACCAAACATGGGAGGTCTCTAATGAGGCGAGCCACACCGAGGACCACCACCTTGTGGAGGTATGCATGGGGGGAATGCAAGTTTGAGAGGCCAAACTACTTTTATTGTAAGAAGGAAGGGAATATGAAGTTCAATTGCCCAAGTCTGGTTCAAGGGGTACCTTAGAACTAACCTGCCCCATTACCTCATCTTGGAGCTCCACCTATCCAACCAACTTCTCCTGTAGCTCAGGCTCAACTAGAACATTGTCAGGGCTGAGTTTTTGCAATTGATGCAGAGTAAGCTAAGCATAATGACAACCACCTGATTGAAGGTAATAATGTTAATAATTTCTTTATGTATGAAAACCCCAGTTTACCATGATATCATATAAAAATCCTAATGTAGGTATGATATGTCTCCAAGATCATCTTGTTGTGGCCCTATTTAATTCAAGATCAACACATACCTTCATCTCCAGAAATCTAGCTTCCATGATCAAGTTAGAGATAAAAGATTTAGGTTATATCTTAGATGTAAAAACTCCTAGTGGAAAAATCTATACTTCTCTTCAGAAAACCAAAATCTTGCCTTTTTCATATGGTGGTCCTAAATTTCATTCTGATTTCATTCTCCTTGATATGAAAAATTTTAACCTAATTTTGGGGATGGATTGGCTTTTTGCCAACTATGCCATGCTTGATTGTCGAGCCAAGAAAGTAATCATTTCTGCACTCAATTCTAAACCTTCAATAATACCTGTAAGAAAGGAAAGAAATTGAAATATGATTATCTCTTCTCTTAAAGTAGAAACCTTGATAGCCAAAGGATGTAGAGCCTATCTTGCAGTTGTGTCAGTTTCTGATTCTAAGCTGAGACCTTTAAAAAGCTTGGATGTGGTGATAGATTACCCAGATGTATTTCCTGAGGAGCTAATTAATCCATATTCATCATGTTTTCAAATCGCCATCTTGGGCTCAATTCGACTCAATACATCCGATTTCATTTACTAAATATCACAATATGCAAAAGTGCTTAATTGGTGCAACTATAAAAATGATTAACTGAGTTTATACTGATTTTATGCAGGACATGATGAGGTTCAACCATCTTCACTCAAGATCCTCTCATCCTCGGTCTTGACCAAATGGTCTTGACCAAACAGTCTTGACCAAACGGTCTTGACCAGTCATCCAAATGGTCTCAAGACTGTTTGGCGGCGCACAGTCTCAAGACCATTAGACCAGCAGACTACAAAGATCGATCAGATGAGCGAGACCGCGTGAAGGCCAGAGCAACCAAGACCGGTCGCCATCACCATCAATGCACAGGAACCCTGCTTCCTCTGCCTCCGTCTTCTTCACATCTACAAACCCTAGGCATCCATCCAATCTACTTCCCATGCCTCTATACTCCACTAGATCGTGAGCATGTCACCGCTACTACAGCAGTGATTACCTCCACGTTGCGTTCCTCTACTGCACCCAGCGCCTCCTCATCATCCATGGCCCCACGCCACTACCTACCCAAACGGTCCTCAAGACCGATTGGCACTCATCGATCAGCAAGACTGTTCGGACGATTGAGACCATGAGAGGCAGCGAGACCATTTGGGAGTTCAAGACCGAAAGACCATGAGGAACTGAAGATCATGAAGCCCAAGGTAGAGACCGTTTGGATCGCCAAAGTAGCAAACTGATAGGCCACAAACCATGTGGAGGCAAACGGTCTTCAAGGCCGTTTATCCAACGGATACTCTCAAGACCGCTTGGACGATCGTTACTCACCAGCAAGTGAGGACCTCAAAACCATTTGGAGATACAAGACCATTTGGCCATCAAATGGTCTCCAAGACCATTTGGACAAGAGTCCTAGACTGTTAAGAAGACTAAACGGTCTCCAAAACCGTTCAAGCAGACTGTTTGCTCCATACCTTGTGAAGAGCACTCACGCCAAAAATGTGAGGACCTGACCAGTGCCTATAAATAGAACCACAAGGGTCCTCATTTGAGGCAACGGATCTGGGACGCCGGCAGGCTGCCCAAACATAAGATTCGATCCAAATCCATCATCCACACCATTGTCACTCCGCCTACTGCTCCTCTTGCTGCGAGCAAGGAGGTCAAGATGAGAAAGAAGGTGGAGAAGAAGATCTTCCTGGTCTGCCTGGGTGGTTCTTCCTCCTCATCCAGATCTGCCCTGATACGACATAGAAGACCGCATCATCTTCACTGAGCTACGACTACCTTCTACATCATGCTCATGGCGGAATCTTCCCTCTCTCTTGTTCTTCTTGTTTCTCGCATCATGAATGAGTAGTTCCTTTTGACTGGGGTGCGGGGACTAGCCCCTCTACCCATGCTTTCATGTCTTTTCATTTTAATATTCCAAGGCAATGTATGTAATTTTCCATTTTGTTGTTAATCGTCGATGTTTGCTTGTAGATTGATCACATTCTTGCTTTTATCTTGTTCAAACCTATGTTGTGAGAACTTCAGTATGTAGGATAGAATGTCGATTAATGCAGTTGACTCCCAAACTAAAAACAGAATGGTATTCCTTGAGGTCGTAAGTGTATGATCCGTGAGGGGACGAGCCATCTAGCCCACGGTGACACTTCTTTGTACCTAAACATCCCTCGGGGAGGGCCACAACTTCATTTGGATATTTGTATCTTCGGAATTGTAAGTGCATGATCTAGATGGTGACGAGACATCTAATGCCTAAGGTGATGCTTACGCGAACCTAAACATCCCACATGGAGGGTTCGCAATAGTTCTATTTGGATAGTTAGATCTTGCCTGGATGTTTGGTGAACGGGCATGTTTGCATGAGTAGTGGTGGTGAAACCCAGTACCATCCCCAGTGATTCCATCTCATTAATCTAGATCCAACTTTTAATTATATTCTTTACTTTCTTGCACTTAATTTAATTAACCTCAAATCAACCTACGCTCTAGATATTAGTCATAATTGAACTAGGCTTGACTAACAACGATTCTTAAAAATGTTGTCTCTTGGGATTCGATCCTTAACTATATTGTGATAAGACCCATCCACTTGTGGGTGCTATTATTGCACAAGGTTTTGGTAAAAGCTCAGGGATTTCAGCCCCGAGTGAGTTTGTTAGTGCGATAATATTCCATGTCAAATTCTGGCGCCGTTGCGGGGGACAATGGAATCAGTTAGTCAAGTCTAGTTCTTTTAAGGATAATCTTGGATTTTTTTTCCTTTGATACAATCGATCATTCACTTGAATTTGACTCTACTCCGTGAATCTCACTTTTGACATTTTTTCCATTTTAGGTACCCCCAAAGACCGGTGTATGCACCACTTAAACAACCCCAGACTCTCTGCTAGATTTGATCTAGAGATAGATAGGACCTTTCATCGTCAAAACACAGAAAACCAAGCAAGAATGGCTCAAGAGGAGGAAATAGCCCAAAGGGTATCTCAAGCCCTTAATGCACAGAGAGAAAGGATCATGCAAGAAGCCAGAGCCGCAGTTCAAAAAGAAATCCTAGTAGCACAAGCAACAACGCATGCAACAGAACTGCAAAAGGACCTTAGGGAATTCTCAATCCCTAAAGCTGCTGACGTTCATCACCCAGTACTATGTCCTCCTATCAACGCTCCACACTTTGAGATATGAGTACATTGGATTACCTTGCTTCAAAACAACCCATTCTATGGTAAACCAGGGGAAGATAGCCAGGAACATCTTCTAAGGTTTATCGATCTATGTGCTATGACAAAGCAAAATGGAGTCTCAGACGATGCCATTCGACTCCATCTCTTCAAGTATTCTCTTGCTGATAGAGCTATAAGTTGGTACAACTCCTGCAATGCGAACCCATGACTACATGGGAACAACTTCAAAACGTCTTTCTGGAAAAAATTTACCCTCCTTCTCTCACCTATGAAATTTGGGGTCGAATAACAATGTTCACTCAAGCCCCTGGAGAAACCCTTACTGAAGAATGGGAAAGATACAAAGAGCTTCTATGCAAGTGTCCACACCATGGCATTCCCAAGAATCAACTCATCGAGATATTCTATAGAGGTGTGGATGATGATATCAAGAGATTTTTTATTGTAATACAAAAGATCCTTGCCCAAACATCCCAAAAAGGCATCCTTCTGAGGTCTCATCCAGATCCTTGTGCACTTGTTTGGTTTTTCTGAGTCTTGGGGTCTGAGGTATTACACCCAAGACTAACATGTGATGAAACAAGAGATCTCATCATTTCAAACAACAAATATAAAAAAAATGTCATATAACAAATAATATCATATATAAGTCAATCTTATTTATAGTATGGCTATAGGGCTACTCCCCACACCCTGATGTAGGAACTACTCACAATCCATGGTGATTAAAGAATTAGCAAAGGAAGGAAGAAGGGAGGTCATAGATTAGAAAAGAAAGAATCCAAGAAAGATTCTAGGTAGTGACTCTAAAATGGTTTCCTTTCTTAGATCCTTATCCCAATAAGATGACAAAGAACAAAAGGAAAGAAGAACTAGAAATCTTGAGATCAAAACTAATTTTAATGAAGAACAATGGAGTACATATGCATGAATTGAAATAACAAGTGATCAAATAAAATTGCAAGTACAAAAGATTGGATCCCCTTTGTTGTGGAGTCCCCACTCCTTTTATAGGGTAAGGAGAGGTGGAAACCATAAAGATAGGGGGAGAAAGGAGTGGTTGGCGGCTGTTGAAGGAGTCTAATTGTTGGGTGTGAATCGATCGGTTCACACACTGATTTTTTGGAGCAGAGTTCAAGGGAAGCAGTCAAAAACCCTAGTCAACGGGGTGATGGTGCCATTTAAGTATAACTTGGTCTCAAAGAAACTTGAACCGACCATTTGGAACATGGGACGCGATGTTGGCATTTCATTGCATGCTGGCCAAGGAAAGAAAAAGTAGCGCAAGGTGGAGGCATACTTCTGAATAGACTTAGTGGAAAAAAATCCAAGACAACTAGTCGACACTTGGAATGCTCATTTGGAGAACTGAGCCAAGTGTTTGGAGTTCAAATGAATAGCCGGTGGAAGCTTGAATATGAGGGGTGAGATGGATGTCTAGTCTCTAAGGTGGGCATTCCACATAGATGAAATGATTGTCTCAAGGTATGCAATGATTATCTTGTGTACGGAGATGGAAAAAACATTACTCTTAAATCCTCTAGTTCTTAATTTATAGAAATATAGATCAAGTTCTTGTTTCCAAATACGAGTGAAGCTAGAACCTCAAAAAACATGGTTGGAAATCATGAGAATTTGCATTAGTTGTTAAGTAGTGAACAATTTGTATTTATCAATATAAAACTATCAAAAGAGAAATAAATTCCTACAAAAAGACTAAGAAAAGTGCATTTGAAAATAGATGAATATACATTCATAAAAATACCCCAAACTTAAATATTTTCTTGTCCTCAAGCAACAAAGAAAACAAATTATTCCAATTTTTACTAGAAACTTTCTATCCTCACCCTCATAGCATTACTTTTCTCCTTATCTCATTTCCAGGCCAAGCTACCCAATGTCCTAGAACTGCTAAACACAAAATTCCACATTTCCTATGAAAAACATGGTTTGTGACTTGTTTCTATATCAAGACTTTGTAAGAAACATAATTCATCTTACTTTACTTTGACACCCACTTTCTTTTTAAGAATTGCATAAGAACACATGAATGAGGTATAGAAGAAGATGATCCCTCCTCTATTCAACTTGGGATCTTTTAATTCATGCACTATAGTTACATTGCCCATACTTTTTTGGCGTGCTCTTTTGGCATCTTTTTATGGTACGCCGCTATTAAATTTATGAGGGATATGGAACAATGGATATGGGGGAACACATTTTACCCAAGACTTGGGGTTTGATATGGGGATTTTTTATTTTTCTTTTTGAGAAGAACATGACAAAGGGAAGTTGTTCATGTGCTTTCAAACTTAAATTTTTTAGGAGTGTCATCGCATCAGTTTGACTCTTTCTGTCACTACATCATACAAGAGATATAACAATGTAATCTATAGGTTTTAAAAATAGAAAAAATTATGGTTGGTTCTGATCCATTAAATAAGGCTTGCCAACATTTCCAAGGAGTAATACAAATTTTGGGGTCCTAGGTGACGTTGTGTTTCTAATCATAACAAATTAGTAAAAAAATGGAAATAAGATTTACTAAATTTAAGGGGGTAAAATGATACAAAATCTATTCATACTGGATGACTAGATAAAGGCCAATTTATTTTCCAAATATTAAAAAGCAAACTACATTTAGAAAGAAACTATAATTAGAAAGAAAACTATATGTAGAATATAATGATGAAAAGATAATGTTGAAAGGGAATATAGGGGTGGAATTATTATGTACCACCTGTTGACTCAAGGTCTAAATTGACTAAACCCTTGTTTTGATGATGACTAAACCATTCCACTTATTTGTGTCTAATGTCTCTACTTGAGTGATTTTAGATTAGGTATAGACACACTCCAAATGCCCTAACTTGCACATATCATATTGGAGAAAAGACAAGTCAAATTCAATACAAGTTCACGTTTTTGTAATATGATGTAAATCCAATAGAATCATGTTGTAAATCACATGTAATGATTGTATGACTTGTAATTAAGCTTAGAAAAAATCAGGAGCACTTAGATCCAATGTTTAAGCACTCAAAAGCCATTTTCCAAAATTCACAACAAGTTGTTCATCGGTCGAGTTGCAAACTCAACTGATCCCGATTGGATTTTATAAATGACTTTTGATCGATCGAGTTTACACTTCACAGAACTCGACTGATCCCCCTACTGACCAAAACTTATTTCAGTGAATCAGTCGAGTTACCCCTGGGAAAACTCGACCAATGGCCTAAATTGGTCTTGTCTTTTAGTGGGATCGGTCGAGTTACCTTTATAGAAACTCGACCAATTGCACTATACGGAAAAGTAAAGAAAAGTGTTTCTAGATGTTGTGGAGTTGCAACAAGTGAAAATATATCCATTGCAAGCCACAAAATGTCTAGTTTTCGTTCTTAAGTGTTCCCAAAGGCTAAGGGGCATCCCCAACTATAAATAGGACCCCTTGGACTTCATTCGAAGGTTGATCATTTAATGCAAACTCTATGTGAGGTTCCTATCCTATAGTTGAGTGCTTCCTATAGCCTCCTCTCTCTCTCTAAGCTTAATCACTTGCTACATTTGTTAGAGTGAGTAGGAAATCTGTTAGAGAGCTAGTCCTACATGTATATCTTGTGAGTCTCTCACTTCCACCACCTGTTCATATCTCTTTTCAACCATGAAGATGAAGGTTCTCTCTCTTAGCTAAGAGATGTGAAGAAGAACAAGGGAAGGCATCCCTTGGTGAAGATCAAGGATGAAGACTTGGAGTAAGAGTGAGTAAGCCCTTGGTGAAGGAAGAAGACTCCTTTATCAAGTGGGTAAGTCCTTGGTGGAAGCTTCTCCGAGTGAAGGTGAAGTCAAAGGCTGAAGATCCAAGAAGAGTGGGTAATCCCTGCAAGGTTGAAGACTTGTGCAAGAGTGGATAAGTCCTTGGTGAAGGCCGAAGACTCATTGCAAAGTGGGTAAGTCCTTGGTAAGGTTGAAGACTCTTTGTATTTGATAGGTAAGTCCTTTGGTTGGTCATGTATTGTATCTCTTATAGTGAATATAATGAAGGCGCAAGGTTAAGAAATCCTAGAGGTTGACCTCTCTAGGTAGTGGAATGACTCACTTCTAGTTTGAAGTGTGGAACCACTCTACATAGCTTGTCACTTGGTGTATGTTTAATCTCTCTCTCCCTTGCTATGCATGTTTTAGTTGCACTCAAATTTCCTATTTAGCAACATTATCTTGTCATATATTTTGAAGGTCTAATGAATTTTAGTGAAAGCATCTCTATTAACACCCCCCTAGATCATCCAATCACCCATCCAGGATCCAACACCACCACCTCCACCCGGGGCTATGAATTATTCTCATCCCAAGAAAATCTCAAATGGATATGGAGGGAAGAAGATCACTATGTTGGATGATGTGGAGGATAGTATTTGTTCCCCCAATATGGGGAGTTGGGTTCAAGGTAAGCCTGATGGGCCCCATAATCATTGTACGGTGGTCAGCTCGGGCATAGTGGCCATAATCCACTTTCCAGAGCTCCTGGGTTCTCTACATGAGGTATATGTGGTTGAGCTAGTGGCTCTTTCTTAGTTACTCATGCTAGATCTCATCAAGCAACAAAAAATAGACATTCTCTGCACTAAAGTGGATGAACTTGGTTCTGTTAAAAAAAAGCAAATCAATCAGGTGATTCTTGAACTCTAGCGATGTGAAAGAAATGTGAGTGTAGCCTAGAAAAATGGCTATAGAGTTCACTATGTGGACGATGTAGAAAGAAGAAGAAGTAGTATGTCTGGAATGAGTGTCGATATTCTCAATAATAGCAATTCTGTAATTTAAAGGCTTGTCATTTAGAAGGCACCATGGAGCACAGATCTCAAGGTCAGTGATGACGCCTTGAGTACCTACCCTATTGAAGATAGTGTAGGACAAGATACAATGAAGATATCTGATGGTTGGGTTGTTGATATTAGAGTCTTTGGGAGCATTAGGAAGCTTGGGTGGAAGACCAGAGATGTCTGCGCATAATTTTTGCCTATTGTATCTGTCGAGGAAGGTGTCATGGTGGTGCTCCATGTAGAGAGACCATTGAGGATGATGGAGGTGAGATGCATGGCGGAGATCTCCAAGTTATCCCCAAAAAATTTGACCTTGTAGCTAGAATTCCCTAGTGAATAGTTGAAGTAGTGAAAGGTGGTCAAGAAAAGAGTGAGATCACTTAACACCAAGGTGACATGATAGGGGAAGAGAATAATATGGTTCTATTGTAACATGCTATCTACGACGTCCCTGATGCCAAGGGAATTGAGGTTGGTGCCACAGGCTCATCGAGGGAGCATGATGCTAATTTTAGTCACATTCTCAAATCACTTATAGTGGTTGTCAGAGACAAACTGGGCATAGCTTCTCAATTCTAGTTCTATGTGAGGTGGGAGAGGTGTAACAGAGTCAGGGCCTTGTTGAGATAACTGGTCTGCCTTAGTCTCAAGGATGAGATCTTCTACCTCTTCAAAGTTGGGCTACATCTTCATTTCTATATTGGATGAATACTCGCCAGTGTGTTCCCAAATGCATTTTCTGGGGCCCGAGGTGAAGCTTCGAGGAGGATCGTGGGAAATAGTATATTTTTGGCCAGGGCCTTCCTGTTGTGGAAATGGCTAACAATCTTGTCGCGGGATCCTTCTTGAGATAAAATTGATAGTTCTGGAAGGATGAGATGTTTGGTTGGGTAAGTGAAATGAGCATTCATTGTCTGAAATGCTCAATTTGATCTCTTAGATGCTCATTTTGGGGTGTAGAATTTATCTCGTTTGTCTAGTTCCACCCGATTGGCAGTCCCAACCACTATAACATGCATCAAACAATACTTATTTTAAAAGTACATGGTCCACTTACCTCTCTCTTAGAAAAGATCATATTTTCTTTCATTAGGTTGAAAAAATCAAATTCATGTTGTTAGGGTTGATTACAATATAATACCCTATTAAATCATTAACATTCAATATTAATTATTATTCAAATTGATTTATATGGTTTTAGGGTTATTTAGGGATTTATGGAGATTCAAGATCAAAACATGATTCAAAACTAAATTCATATTAATAAATTTGTTTTTATCTTTTAATGAATATTTATGGGTATTTTTCTTATCAAAGATGAATTCAGTACAAAATTTTGAACACTCTATCCAATCATGAAGATTTATAAATCCATATCCCTATTATTGTCCAATCCATGAAAACCCTTGTGGCCGGGATCACTTTCCTGACAAGGACCAATAGAAGGCGGCCACCCATTCCAATCTTGCTCAAAGGGAGACACACATAAACATTGTTGAAAAGTATGCATTGCCCATGAAGGCACAACATGGGTATTCATAGACTGAGGGCAAAGTTGAAAAATGGCCATTGGAGACCCTCCATTTTGGACATTGCATCAAAGCTTCAGAAGCTCAATGCTAGAAGCCAAAACCACGCAATCCCAAATCATGAAACTCAGAAAAATAGAGGTGGGTAGAAGTTCCATTGCATTCCTCATACCCATCTAAGAAACATGGACCTAGGATGAAAGCGTAGAGGTGCCCCATGGACAATATGATCATCACCACCAAGGCTGACTAGCAACATCAATATTTAAACATCAAAAGAGCAAATCGTGGGGAAAGATGAAGTTATAGATACCCACACGTAACCTTGGTGCAAGTGAACCTCAAGCAAACTAGGTCGAAGAAGTCCCATCGACAGAATTTATAGAGAAAAACTTAAAATAACACAAAAGGAAAAAACTATAGAGAAGGGTTTGTACCTTAAACTGGGTGGAATGATTAGTTTATAGGCTTCTTGGGGGAAATAGAATTCGAGCCAATGGTCCTACCACTTTTGTGATGGACAATGCCACTAAGTCGATGAACCCACAAAGAAGTGAGCAAAAACATTTGTGTTGAGAACAATATGTAGGCTTGCTAGAGATGTTAGGCAGTTGGGAATGCATCTCGCTATGTCACTAAGGTCTCGATGATACCAATTATATATATATGGAGTTTTAGGGTTAGTTAGAGGTGATAGGATTATAAATTAGGAGGAACTACGGGAATCCTTGTCAACCTAGGAAACCAAGGATCAAATATGTGTAAAGTTTGGTATAGATTTAATTAGAAGGATACGTCAATGGTGAAAAACAATTTGTTGTCTTGCAGCACTGATCAAAGATGGAAATCAAGATGTGAAGGGAAATTGGGCACTGCATAGTGCAACTAGCGTTGGACTCAAGTTGATAAGATAATGTCACCACCATCAAGTAAATTTCTGTCCCAATCTAACCCAAATACATGCTAAAGGACCGTGACAACCAAAAATACCTATGATTGTTTAGTTCATTTACATAATATGTGATTTAAATTTAAGAGAAAACAATGTAGGAACTTATAAGAATTGTTTATATGGGCATACATAGTCAATTTGATCTCACATTTTGATCATCATTATTTTAGGGTCTAGTACATTGCTAACTAGTTACTTTTCAATTTCTTGTGAATAGTTACCATAATGTACATATTTATTGACTAATGTACCATCAATTAGACAATGGGTCTTCAAGTCAATTGATCGCCAATAAATGATATATATTTTTAATGATTTCAAAGTTAGTTAGTTAGGATTTCCTTTGAAGATTTGATGCATTGAATATTATCCTCTTTTCATGAGCTATTTTATTATGTATTTCATTTATATTTGCTCGTTTTGACACTACTTGTACATGGTTTATCATCATTAGACTATGAAATAGTATTGCATCAAATCTTATCTATTTTTATTATTCTATAGTGATTTATCTTATTTAATTGGACTTATGATATTTTATTCTAAATTTCAGGTTAACTGAGAAGTTCTAAGTCAACTCACCGACATTGGAAGAAAATGAACAGACATGAGTGGAAGACATTTGGTGGTATCGACAATAGGTTTGGTACTACAAAATTTTTGGACAATGACACACCCAAAGTAGCTCGATGCCACTGACTTTTGTTGGTGGTACCAACTTGTATAAGAATAATTTGATAGGGAAGATACAAATCTATTCGGGGAAATTGATGCTTTCGTTGGTAGTATTGATACTTACATAGAGACACGAACCTAGAAGAGGACTTGGTTCCACTGACTCCTTGTCGGTGGCACCAACTTGACATGATCAAATAATATCAAAGATCGTGATTAATCCCATGGCCACAAATTAATGACACCCTTAGTCTCTCTTATGACTAGGGAAGATTTCATCCAGACCTAATGATCATGCTAAAGTTCATTGCATGACAGCAGACTCCTGGAAGAAGAGAAAGGAGAGGATAAACCATGCTCTGGATAATTCAAGCACCTGTGGTGGATGGGTTTGCATCTAGAGGACAACAAATCATCATGTTCATCAGAGGGAGTGATTCAGTTCATCTTCTCCAGGTGTATCCACTAATTCTTTAATGTTTTCTCATCTTCTCCTCATCCGTCTATGTGTATGGCAATAGAAATCATGCGGGGCTGACCCCCTAGTTCCCTAGGACCTGGGAGTAGCCCGGTTACGCATTGTATTTGACATTATGAGTTGATATATATGTTTTCCTTATTTCTTGACATAATACAATGATTGCATAATGAATTAACTGTGTGTGATCATCATTGCTAATTTAGCAGATCCTTATTTTTTATGAGAGAGAAATTTAAGATTAGAAAAGTCATAGTATTACACAATTTATTGCGCCTCAAGAGAAGGCCTACGATATTCAAGGGAATGACCCAGATGATTCATTAAAGCACCTAACTCATTGTTAAATATCAATGATTGTGTGGTTTATATTAGATTAGGTAGTGAATTATGCTGTGAGAGTGGGTAATTCTTGTTATAGGTCCCTTGGTTCAAGATTATGAGAAGTAAGTTTTAATAAATGGTGTTAATTGTAGTGTGAACCACGGTAAAACCGTACTCATGAGGAACCATACTGGGATCCAAGTTATCACATTTTCCTAGTATTTGCATGTACTAGTGAATGGCTCAAACCATGACAACTGACTATGAAGTGTTAACCTACATAGTATAGGCAAAGAGAAACTCCATCGAAGAGCAAGGGAGTATGGTAGTTCTATGGGAGGACTTCTCCAAACGCCACTACCATAGGCAACACTAGCAAAATAGGTAGAAATTGGTGATGGTAATGTGGAAGCTGAGGAGCAAAGTATCTGAAAAAAGATCAAGGCTTCATTAGCTACAACACAATTGGGGTCTATTGTGAAGCAAGCAATGAATGTGGGCAACTATAAAATTGATTCGAGGGTGATGGAACGTATAAAATCATAGGTGTTTCATGGAAATAATATGAAGTATCACATGTCTCACATCAATAATTTTGTGGAGAGTTGTGACATTCTTAAGTTTGACATGGAGAATATCAAAATAATTTATGTTTATATTCACTGGAAAATAAGGCAAAGGCTTGGTTCTTAAGCCCTCCCCTCTGAATCCATATTCACTTGGGAGGGAATGATAGATACTTTATTTTAAAGATGTTTCCCTTCAAAGAAAACACATGACTTTGTCAACTGGATCTACAATCTCAAGTAGCACGTAGAGGAGTCTTATGCAGAGGTGTGGGAGAGATTCCAGAATATGTTGAGGATGGTCCCTCATCATGGGATTGACCTTATAGATAAGAAAAGACATTCTACTAGGGGTTGTACAAGAGAGAAAGAACAACACTTGATAGTGCGGGAGCATGATTCTTTCTCAATAACAAGGCGTCAAAGTGTCCTAAAACCTTACAGAACATGGTTAAAAATCAATCATGGGGGAAAAGTGAGAAACTCCAGCAATAGGAAAAAAGTTTCAGAGAGTCCAAAGTGATCACAACATTTAACGAGAAGATGGGCAACCTTTCCAAGAAATTAGATCAGAAATCAAGAAGTTCGTTTGGAGACAGGGAAGAAGAATGGATGTATATGTGGTAGCAGAGCTACAGGGGTGGAAATGAATATTCATGGAGGAAGGATCCTAAATTCTCATGGAAGGATACCAACCATTCTCCGTAGGACCCATCTCAAGCACAATAGGCCAAGCCACAACAACACAGTGCACCACAATAGTATCAACAAGATAGGCCCCCCAGCAAGATAGACAAAATAGAGGACATGCTAGGCAAGTTGTTCAGGCAGAATGAGACAATCATAGGTCAAACATAGAGGGACCTACCGAATCAAGGGGAACAAATACACAACACAAAAAATCAAATTTCTTAAATATCAATAGAAGTGGCATCCTTGAAGAAGCTAGGGCAATGAGGATTTCCAGCAAATACTGACATCCCTTCTTCTAACCAACAGGTGAAGGTAGTGCTAATCCATAGTGGAAAGGTGTTGTTGAAAGATTAAAAGACAATTCTAGAAGAAAGAGATGAAGTAGGTGACATGGGGTCAATGTCGGCAAGTGATCCCCTTGATCTAGAAACCACTCCATGGGAGGAGGAACCAACTGAGGAAGCTGATGCCAACTCAAGTGAGGAAGGAGTCTTATGTTCCAACTCACCAGAGAAAGATGGTGACTCCAGTTTCATTCTAAAAAAGCGTGAAGGAAAAGAAGGTTAAGCAACAACTTAAGAAGTTCCTAGACACTTTTAGAAAACTTCACATCAACATGCCGCTGGTGGATGCAATATAAAATCCCATCATATGAAATAGTTTAGAAGGACATAATCAACATGAAGAGGAGGATAGCTGACTCAGATGTAGAGATATTGAAGGAGGAAATTAATGCACTTATATAGAGGAGACTATCGTAGAAGAGGAGAGATTTGGGCTTCTTTAATATACCATGTCACATTGGCAAGGTTAATCTTGGTGAAGCTCTATGAATTATGGGGGCAAGCATAAATCTCATGCCCTTGACAAAATTCATGAAGTTGGGTATGAAGGAATCCAGGAAGAGTTGCATGACCATATAATTTAATGACAATTCAATGGTGAGAGCAATTGGTATATGTGAGAATGTGTTGGTCAAGGTTGACAAATTCATTTTCCCCTCATATTTTGTAGTCATGGAAATGTAGGATGACCATGGAAATTGGGCTACTCTTAGGAAGGTTTTTCCATGAGATAGTAGACATGATCCTAGAAATGGGCAGAGGAAGACTAATGTTAGGCATTTGGGATGACCACTTTGAAAGAAAGATGTTGGACTGTCAGCCAAAGGCTGGTGAGAAGGCACATTGCCACATGTTGAAACAAATGAATAGTGAGGTGTCCTTATTTCTGGGGAATCCATTTTTGGATATGGCTCATTTCATGATAAAAGTGTAAAAAGGAACTTTTGCAGTGGATATCATGGAGCATACTAAGGAGTATTCCTTAATAAATGTAGTAATCTATCCTGATGATTTAGAGGAAGAAGCATACCTTATGTCTATTGAAGAGGCAGTATCTTCTGATCTCACCCAAGCATATCCACAACTACCATTAGAGGTGTGTATCACGAACTTGGAAGATGATTCACTCATTGTTTTTTCCTAAACACCAAATGTACATGATGATAGTAGCTTTTTTATATCCAAAAACTACTAATACATTGAATGCAAATTTAATTAATGAAAACTCATAGAAAGCATGTAAGAGATTGAAATAAAAATACAATAAAATAAAGTTGGGTTACCTCCCTACAAGTGCCATTGTTTTATGTCATAGGCTTTACTGTAAGATCATGCAAAACCTCAACAAAGCTCAAGGAGTTTCAACTCCTCTTCCTTATGAATTAACTCTCCCCCATAGTAATGATCAAATGCTACCCATTTATGAGAAATGGCTTTGCCACATCACTAATTTCCAATGCTCCCTGAGGAAAGTCTTAACCACCACATATGGGCCACTCCATTTAGATTTTAGTTTTCCAAGATGCAATTTCATCCTAGAATTGAACAAAAGTACCTTCTATCCTGGATTAAACACTCTATGAAGTATATGGAGGTCGTGAACTTTATTGTTCTTGTCCTTATATGTCCTAGAGATTTCATACGCATCTAGCTTGAGCTCATCCAATTCATTGAGCTCCAGCATGCACTTCTTCTTACACTAAAGAGATTATAATTTAGCTTCCTCAAAGCCCACATGGATTTGTGTTACAACTCTATAGGTAAAGGACAATCTCTCCCATAAACTATCCTAAAAGGGGTTGTCCCTATAGGTGTCTTATAGGATGGCCTGTATGCCCAGAGAGCATCATTCAGTTGCATGCTCTAATTGGTCCTACTTGTTGAGACAGTCTTCTCTAAGATTTTCTTGATCTCTCTACTGGACACCTCAAGTTGACCTTGGGTCTTTGGATGGTATGGGGTTCCTACCCTATGCCTCACTCCATAATTACTCAACAAAGCTCCAAACTTCTTATTTATGAAGTGAGATTCCCCATCACTTATCAACACTATTGTCACCCCAAATGTATAGAAAATGTAGTCTTTTACAAACCAACAAACTACTTGTGTTTCATTGGTGTGGGTTGGAATTTCATCCACCCACTTAGATACATAGTCCACTACAAGCAGAATATATAGGTTTGAATTAGAAGTCCCATAAACTCAATCATCCATAGGTCAAAAACCTCTATTTCCTAAAAACTGTTCAAGGGAATTTCATGTCTCCTAGATATATTCCTTACTCATTGACATGCATCAAAATTTCACACAAAATTATAAGCATCTTTAGTGATGGCCAGCATAAACCACTTTCTAAAACCTTAGTCGATGTCCATGAGCTAGTATGGTGTCTCCAAGTAGGAAGGGAGTGTCATTGTATTCTCAAACTCACATTCCAGAACACACTTCCTTAGAATGTCATTGCTTCATTGTTTGAGTAAAATTGGGTAATCCCACACATAAAATATCAAGGAGTGGATAAACTTCTTCTATTCCTAATACTCCCAATCTTCTTGTCACTCACCACATGCCAAATAGTTTACAATGTTTGTGAACCTCAAGTCTTTGTTTTGCATGGCTATCCATTGTTCATTGGGGAACTCCTCAACAATGGGTATTGCTAAGTCTGTCTCATCCAAATACTCCAAATTAAACAAATGATCAACTACCATGTTCTCTATCCTGACCTTATCCTTGATTTCTATAGAAAATACATACAGTAGCATAATCCACCTTATCAATCTAGGTTTTGCATCCTTCTTCTACAAAAGATACTTTATTGTCATATGGTCAGTCTAAACTATCACCCTGGCCCCAATCAAATATTAATGAAGTTTTTCAAAAGAAAACACGACAGCCTAAAGATCTTTCTAAGTTGTCATGTAATTATGTTGGGCATCAATAAGGGTTTTTGACTTGTACGAAATAGCAACCGGGGTCTTATCTTTGCATTGTCCTAAAACAGCACCTACCGCATAGTATGATGTGTTGCATATTAGTTCAAATGGTTGGCTCCAATCGGGAGCATGCACCACAGGCACAAATACCAATTTCTCCTTCAACAACTAAAAATCCTTTAAACACTACTTGTTGAAATTAAACTCGACATCATTCTCTAACAATTTGGAAAGCGGTTTGGCAATCTTCAAATTTGTTTCAATATTGACCAAATCGACTTCCATTCCTCTATTGGAAACCTTTTGTGACAAAGCTATCCCTTCACTCACCATCATGTGACATTTTTTCCAATTCGAAACAAGGTGAGTGTCCTTACACCTTTGTAAAACCTTAACTAGAATAGCAGGAAAGTCAATAGAAGATTCTCCATACACTAAGAAATCAGCCATAAGTACCTCAAGACAACGCTCTACCATATCCAAAAAAATAGCAAGCATACATTTCTAAAAATTAGCTACTGCATTAAAAAGGCCAAAATGAATCCAAATGGTAAGTGGAAGTCTGATAGGGGCAAGTGAAGGTAGACTTTTCTTGATTTTGTGGTCCGACAAAAATTTGAGTGTACCGAGAATACCCATATAAAAACAAAAATGAGAACGGTTGGCAATCGTCTCAAGGATTTGGTCAATAAAAGGAAGTGGAAAATAATCTTTTAGCTTGGCAGAATTCAATCAGTGATAATTAATACATACATGCCAAGCGGTCACCAGCCTAGTCAAAACCAACTCGCTTTCTGAATTAGTTGTGTCTATTATCCCCCCTTTTCTTAGGGACAACTTGGGTTGGGATAACCCAATTGGCATCAGATATAACATAAATTATACCTACTGACAGGAGCTTTCCTACCTTTTCTTTACTACCTTGGTCATGATTAGATTGAGACACCACTGGGGTTGTACTATCAGTTTGTCTCCTTCTTCTATTCAGATATTGTGCTGGAAAAACCTAGGAGTATGCCCTTTATGTCTGCAATGGACCACCCAAATGCCACCTGATGGTTCTTTAGCACAACAAGGAATTGATCCTCCTCATGCATGCTCAGTGATGATGAAATGATGATAGGGAGATTCTTGTCTAGTGCCAAGAAAATATACTTCAAATGTAGAGGAAGTGGCTTCAACTCAAGCTCAGAGTAGGGGAGCACTGTAGTGATGGGATCAATGGTGGAGGAGGTGGTCCCAAATATTCATAGTGCCTAGAGTACAAACATGGTAATGCCTTTAGAAAAAGAACACACCCCTCAAAGTCGGTACCACCAAAAAACCAATTAGTGGAACCAAGGGTGATGTGCATTACAATAGTAAAATTTGTGGACGTTTGAGTGCAACACCAACAACCCAGTCGGTGGCACCATGTCTCCAAAAAAAATAATAGGGACAAGAGACAATCTCTCAATACCACCGATGCAAAATTCGGTCACACTTATTCTTTACAGAACCAAAAACCTGAAACAATGTGCATGCTCTATACCACTGACACTTATGCGGTAGCACCGACACCATGAAACACTCGATGTTTGACAAGGCACCACTCAAGAGCACCGAGAAATTGAAGGATTTGGTACAACCAAACCAAATAGTCAGTGGCATCAACACTTTTCAAATAAGAAACTGAGATGCAGCTCGGTACTACCGACACAGTCATTGGTGGTACCTACATAAGAAAACATAGAGTTTGTGGATATAAAAACTGACGAGCCAAATCATGAGTATCAATGGTTGGTGGTACCAATGCGACGACTCATACCAGATGTTGGTACCATCGACATGGCATTGGTACTACCGAAACGGGGCTATCTATGTGTCAATACATAGACAGACATGAGTTTTCAATACCAATGGCTAATACCAACACACACAGATTGAGGATGAGTCGGTTCCACTGACATTTTTGTCTGTGGTTCTGACACGGCGTGCTAGGACAATTCATAAGTTATAAAAGGATAGGTGTGGGGTGTTATTCAAACACACCCACACCATCTCATTTGCATATACAGAGGCACCATAGATCATTAACGGAAGGATTCTTCCCCGCTCTCTCTTCTTAATCACATTCTCTCTTTAGATAAATGGCTACTACGAGGTCATTTTCATTGACCATAGGAGCTAATAAGATGGTGCCCAACTCGACACCCATGGCTCATGTTAACAAAGATCAGAAGATGATATTCTCCAACTTGATGAAGAGAGAAATCATACCCACACAATATGGAGACCGAGCCTTCATCAACGACATGGGCTTCACCGAGAGTCTTCGTAAAGTTTTTATTTTCCACGGCATGGTGGGTGATCACCCCTTCTTTGGGGATTCACCCACCTACCATAAGGTCATCTATAAGTTACTGGCATCCTTGGAGGTTTGTTGCATCCCCAGTCATTGGGAAGGTTGAAAGGGAGGATGGTTGCACTTCTGCATCTACAATACCATCCACCACTTCACAATGGTGGAGTT
The DNA here is from genome assembly GCA_963693085.1 of Alisma plantago-aquatica. Lineage (NCBI taxonomy): Eukaryota > Viridiplantae > Streptophyta > Magnoliopsida > Alismatales > Alismataceae > Alisma > Alisma plantago-aquatica. The sequence continues at coordinate 215,610,370 of OY856412.1, forward strand.
CAATGTTGTCTTTGGATGGCCAGTAGGGGGTAGCACTTCAAGCCGAACGACTTTGACTTCACTTGGGCATGATGGCTTACGACAAACTTTCTGCAAGGATTCACCCTCAACTGGCATTAGTCGTCTTTCATGGATATCTAACATCTATTTGCCTAGATTTTGCATTAGTATCTCACCAACGCCATCTTCGTCAGTACTACCCAAGGTCAAGGGAAGGTGTAATAAGATGATTTATTTATCCTATGGGCATTCTTGTTACAAGAGAAAGAGAAGGTCAACCACGGCTCCTTCTCACAATATTTGCTTGAAGTAAAGTGTCAAGTGCAGAGAAAGCCTCAAATTCAGTTTTGTGGGCTCATTACACCAGTGGCGTTGCACCTCAACCTCGACCTTTCCACCTCCAACATTTTGAGGACCTCCTTCAAGATGGATTTCAACTACTTTAAGAGGGCCCATATTGTCAGCAAGAATGAGTGCAAGGTGTTTTCCTATTGCATGGTGGATGATCATTTGCGAGAAAGGGCTCTCCCTAACTCAATATTTTGTCTACGAGGGGTGCGCTTATGGAGGTGACCTTTGGAAGATGCAAAAGTAGTACTGGAGGAACAAAATGACCCTGAGCTAGAATGCTTTGGGGAAGCTGAGGAGGGGGATGATAACATTCCATTCACTCAGTGATAGGTTATCTACTAATCTTCACGACCATATGGAGCATTAAGCTCTACCTATCCACTACTTCACAACAAGACAATTCTTTTCCTATGGCAAGTATGTATGGGATGCTACAATCAATTCAACATGGGCAGAAACAACAATCAGCCACCTTGGTGGAGATCCACGATGTTCAAGGGTGAATTCTTTAGCAACATCAAGAAATTCATAATAATGAGCACCTTCTCCTGGCCAACCAAAAGAATATGCAGACTTTCTTGTAGCGGATTGAGCTTTACCAGTAGTCATTCTATGATCAGTACTGGAGCTAGGGGAAGTTTTCCAACTACCCATACTTGCCGGTGATGCCCACTCAACCACCCAGTTTCAGTGACACATTCTACCCACCTGACCCAAACATACATCTCCCACCATTATGTTTGGTACCACTATTTCACCTCTTTGATTGGATTTTGACTATGAGGGCATAGTCAAGTTCAAGATTAGGTGGGTTCCAGAATATCTTTATTTTATGTTTTTCTTTATTCATTTTAGCTTTTGCATTATTTTGAATTTATAGGATCCACAACTATTTAATGTAATCATGGACCATAATTATCATGATTTCCGCCTTTATCATAAGAGTGTATTCTTTTGTGTTTTTGAATTTAAACAAAAATCTAAAATTAGTTGCAAATTCTAAAGGAATCATCACCTAGATGAAGTCTACGGTTAGTCATCTTGAGGACATTAAATATGAACTAAAAAGTATTAATTTATCCATGAATTAAGGATGACGATGGGGTTTGAGCCTGAAGCTACTAAACAAGTAATGAGACTTTAAAAATTGCCCTACACACAGGTTGATGCAAGAGGGACATATCCTATCTTAAGAAAGGCATTGTCTCTTAATCTTGTAATTCCACCCACTTTTCATACATTTCATCCACCACCTTAAGATGATGAAGTAATTCGAATTGTTTCCTCTTGATTGCATTGCACAAAATAATAGGTGACATCATAGATAGTTTTCTATTATTGCATTAGTTATAAAATGGGAAAAAAAATATGTGCACAGTAATTAGTTGCGTAACAAAATTCATGTAGATTGCATATTTTATGCATCATTCTTTCATGATGTGCTTATGTCATTTACTCTAAAAATGAAGTGAAAGGATACACATCCATACCCCTATAAATGAAAAAAAATGTTCAATGAAGTTGTGTAGTGAAGCCCGAGCATGCTCTTTTACCTTGCTAGAAAAATAGGGCAAGGAAAAATAAAAGAGAATGAAAAAAATAGAATGAAAAATCATGTAAAATAAAGAGGGAGAAAAGGATGATTTGAGCTCATTTTTGAATTCTTCTTCAAGAGGATATGGAAACAACTAAATGATCTATTATTTTACTTCATTCTCATCAATCAGATGAGACCTTCAGTGAACACCTCATTCCACCAACATAGTAGGCATTAGGATTCATGAATTTTTAAACTCCTTTGTATTAGAGTTCATTGCACGATAAGGAGAGCCATAAGAAGAGAAAGGAGAGAAGAAATCCACGCTCCAGATGATTCAAGTTCTTGGGGTAGATGGATTTGTAGCTAGTGGCCAGCCAATCATCACGTTCATTAGAGGGAGCCATTCAGATCATTTTCTCTATGGGTTTCCATTAATTCAATAATGTTCGGTGCTTTCCCTACTAAGTATCTTAGTATTCCTATCTTTGGTGGATGTGGCTCAAGCAGGATTTATGTTTCAATTCTGGATAATCTATGTCTGGTGGTAGATCGCTGGATGGAGCTGAACCTATCTCTTGCTGGCAGGGCTGTTCTTGTCAGGACGGATTTGGCTGCAAAGGTTTCCTTCTGGTGCAGACAGGGAGAGCTGCCAGCATCCATCCTCGACAAAATAAGGGTGGTTTGTAGCTCCTTCCTTTGGGGAGGCAAGGGCCATACTGTTGCTTGTTCCACCATCATGTGACCTTTGCAACAAGGTGGTCTCAATATCCCTGACCCTCATGCCATTGAACTTTAGGAAACAAAAAGAAGGATTGACGTGTTCATCACCAAGCCGGCCTCATCGTGGGTCTGCTAGATGAAGGAGAGATATGGGAGCACCTTAATGCTTGGTCTGGCGGGCTGCTCTAGAGTGTGGAATGCCATGGTGAGGTGTTGGGGTTTGGTGGCACATCACTACGCTATGGTGAGCGATCACGGTTGCAGGCTGACGACACAACTATGGAAAGGGGTGTTCAACGGTACGCAAGTTCCATGGTACCCGATTTTTTGGAACAAATTCCATGTACTTAAATGGAGTTTTTTTTCTTTATAGGGGGTTATTGAGGTGCTTGTCTACTCTGGATAGAATGAGGAGCTGGGGTTTGTCCCCCGTTTCATGCTGCCTTCTCTATAAACAAGATGAGGAATCCCACCCGCACCTTCTCTGGGCGTGCCCCTTCTCCAGGTGGGGCGGTTCCCCCTGATCATTTGGACGATGTTGTTCGATGGATCTTAGATAGAACTGCTTCAAACCACTCCTTGAGATGTCTTGTTGGGTTGTGCCTCTCAGCCATGGTGTTTTTTGTGTGGATGGAAAGTAATACCAGGTTGCACACTAGTAGGGAGAGAGACAATACAAACACTTTTGATATGATCATGGACAATGTAAGTGCTTCTTGTAAGACCTGGCCCCGCCTTTGTAAGGAGCTGGACGATAGTGTGGTGGAACATTGGGGACTTTTGTAGAGTTACCCCCTTTGTTCTGAATACGGGGTTTGTCTTGTAATTCTTTTTGGTTTGTGAGTAATATTTTATCTTATCCAAAAAAAATAATGTTTTCCTCATCTTCTCCTCTGCCCTCTATGTGTATCGCAATATAAATCATGTGGTGCTAATCCCCTAGTTCCTTAGGATCTGGGACTAGCCTTCATGTGATCTGTATTTGACATTATGAGTTGATATATATATATATATATATATATATCCTAATTTTTGGACATAATACTATTATTGCATAATGAATTAACTTTTCATTATCAACATAGCTAATTTCTTAGATCATTAATTGTTTCAAGAGAGGGATTTAGGATTAAAAAATTCATAGTATTACACAGTTTATACGATGGCCTACAATTTTGAAGAGAATAGCCCATGGGATTCATCAAAGCACCTTCCTAATAGTTAAATTTCTATGAGAGTGCCATTTAAATTAGATTAGGTAGTGAATTACATTGTAGGAGGTGATAATTGTTGCTATAGGTACCTTGGTTCAAGGTTTACATGAATTAAATCTTAATAAATGGTGTTAACCACAGTGTGAACCATAGAAAAACCATATTCCTAAGGAATTCATTCCATTTGTGATCATAACCTCATTAATTTAGTTTTTATTCTTACAATTAGTTAAATAATCAATCAATCACTTCTTTACTAGGTCTAGTTGATCGAGTCATAGTTAAAAGTAGTCTTTGGATATGTTTCCCTGAGTTTGACACTCGGGCCTCATAGGCCTATATTATGAGATACATGTAGTAAACACACATCAGGATTGTGGAGTTACTGAGGACAAAGAGGTATAAAAGTTATATCGTACATATCTTGATCTTATTTCAGCATGAGGAAAAGTAAAGAGGGAATCATAGTTCATTTTCTCTCTCTCTAACTATCTGGGATAATTGCATAAAGACTCAAGGCTTAAAATGAAGAGATTGATACTAAGACCCTAACCTTCTTTTAATTAAAGTTTGTACTATTACATCGACACTTGGCCAAAATGGCTGCATAAAAACAACATGGAAAAATATAAGAAGAATCGAAGAAGTGTACCGGAATGCCAATCATGCAAAAAGGTTCTAGTGCTGAGAAAAATGGATGTTGTTTTCAGAACATAGGAATGCTCTTTTAAGTATTTTGTAAAGATAGAGATTTAGGGTAGAATGTAGGTATAAATAGAGGTGGAAACATTCTTGAGTTGGTCGAGAGAGATAAATGTCCTTGACTTGGACTAGAATAGGAGTATTTCGAAGAGATTCAACAAAGAATCGTGAAGTTGTTGAACAATGGATTTTTAGAGGTAGAGAGGACTTTTAGAACATCTGAGATCACTTGGGTTCATCCTTCATGTTATCTAGTGTCCCAGGTATGGTTCAATCGTGCACCAACACATGGAAAAAGCCTTTTTGTCAAATAAAACCCCATACATTAGTGTTGTCTTCATGAAAATATTTGTCCTAGAACTTGCTCTCTAAAAATATAAAATTTAACAATAGGTACAAAATTATATGTATATAATTTTCTTGGGGTTAAATTCCCAAAAATCTCATCCAAAAACCTTAATAAAAATTTTAGGTTTAAACTTCCATTATTCCTAACTAAATGTAGGAATGTCAATATCTTGCCAATATTGTCCCTTAAGCTCTAGTTATTATTAACTTCAACTGAAAGTTCTCTTCGGAACTTAATACACACCCAAAAAGCATAATCTAACGGATTACTCATTCTATAGGTTATAAAGTATGTAATGCTTCCATGTTCATACTTAGAAAATTCAAGATGTGCCAATCCTCCCCTCCTTAGGGAAGTTTCATCCCCAAAGCTTAAAGGGTTAAAAGGCTCTAGGTACTTATTTGATAAAACCCATCATTCAAGATTTTTGGTTGCGTACTACATAATTTAGAGGATAAACTCAAATTTTGTAAAATGAGTATTCTATTCTGGCCATATTGTCTTCCAAACTAAAACATACGACTTTCTTTCAAGAGTGTTAAGGACTCCAAAATGACCATATTTAACCATTTTTCACATGATACAAGTCTATTGATAATGAAATATTACCCTAGTGCCATTTAGAAGAAAGTTTATATGTCAAGGGAAACAACCAAAATCCACCAATGATTCCAAGATTAGCACCAATAATCATATTCTCCATTATTAACACTAACATTGCGTGAAACACTACTCCAAACATATATTATAATTTTCTAACATTATATGAAACATTTATCATAGAGGTCCAATATAATCATATTATGCTTAGTTTCAGGCTTACAGGACATTTAATCTATTAAGATCACCACTTAGGACTAAGTTGCACTATACTATTTGCATGAATCAGACTACCGTCCGGACCCTTAACATTCAAGCTTAGTCTCATAATATCCCTGTAAGGTATATAACTTATTACTAATGTAAGTAGGATCTGACTAACTTTTATGTATATCTATACTCTAGTCCTTCCCACTTTCTTCTTTTCTAACGATATAATACACTGACTTAGGTTATAAAATGACCTTCAATGTGGTTAGAATCTAGAGTCCCAATTTTCTGCATAGGCGGTAATCACCATTGACCTTCTTTTTATAAGATTTTAAATTTCCTACTACTAAGATAGGGTTCCACCTAAACTATAATCATTTCAGTATTAAGATTTATTGGGAATGAGCTTTCCTTCTTGACTTAGAACATGCATTAAATATTGTCTCATTATTCATTATCATTAACATGGTCTTGGCACTTACAGTTAGTGAGTCAAAAAAGATGATTTTTCTGCATAAATTGCATTGAAGTGATCATTTCTCCAAAGAGCTTATCACTAGATAAGTGCTCATTAACCTTAGAGAATCACAAAATTATCATTTAACATAACTCCTAATAACTTTGTCCTTCTTGCCATGGTGTTTATATCTAGATAAGGCAAAAGTACTTGTAGTTACCATCTTACCATATACCAATTATTAACCCTAGGAACACTAAATGAAACATTGATCAAACCACCCATTTTTTAGGCTCTAACTCATATCAACATCATGTAACCTTATTTTGTTGTGATCCTAGACCACTTATCCATACAGCCAAAATATTTATACCACTAAATATAATGTATCATCAACTAAAATAGCATTGTCTATGTATAGACTTTAAAGTTACTATCGATACCCATAGTCATCATCATACTATCACATTAAAAACTTAAACCCAAAAAATAATATCACTCATATTTTCCTCAAGTAATTCCTAACAAAATGATAAGTTGTGTCTCAATGTATGACAAATGTTACTCCTTGGAACCAAAATTTAAACACATTGGGAGTTTCCTAATCTCCATCATTCATCGTAACAAAATATTAATTTTTCCTTGGATCATAAATGACTAATCCAACTAAGATGAGATCTACTTCTTAAAAGTATGCATTTAAAATATTAGAATGCTTACTATGTTCTCACTAATCATTCATAATATTAAATATTCACCAAAATCATCAAAATTATTAAACATCTCTGACCATCACTCTTTAAATATAATATTCCTTGTGGGCTTGTATTAAGTTAGGAAGAGTATTTTCACATGAAGTTCATGGTAAAGTTAGTATAAGGGTCAATTTTGTCAAGAGATTGATATTTCTTCATTTAGTTAGGAATTATGGAATTTTAAACCCAAAAAATTATTTAGGGTTTTGGTTGAACTTTTTTGAAATTTAAGCCCACGATAATTATCTACATATAATTTGAATATGTATAAAATTTTTGGGATTTTTCAAGTTCGTTTGCTAGGGAAAATATTTATGTGAAGATAATGCTAAATGAGTTTTTATGAGATAAAAAGGTTTTATCCATGATGGACCCATACTTGGGCCAATGGATCATGCACGGGATGAACCCACATGATCTCAATCCTCGAGAGGTCTCCTCCTACCCTGTGCTAATATAGGATAGAAAATATGTAATACTCCCCTCTGCATACTTAGAAAATCAGGTAAGTAATAGAAGTCGGTCTAGGTGGTGGTTCACTAAATGGTCGACTGACCCAAAACCTATATAAAAGTCTCAACAACCAACCTATCATTTAAACCATTAGAAGATCCTAGCACCAGTCGACCAAGAAGATTATACTACTGTCAGCCCAATAGGGCAACTAGTGTACTGCATCCAGAAAGGAAAGTGGTCGATGCCCCATCCATAGCTAGATTTTTTGCAACCAGGGTACCCCTATAAAAGAAAAAATTACCCTAATGAAAAAATATCATTAACTACTCTATATTTTAATATATTTTTGGAGAAAGAGTGGAGAGAGAGGATAAACATTATCTTCATTGGAGATCACAATACCTGTTTCCACTGAATTTAGAATCTATTGTTAGAGACAATGATTGTAGATTTATCCACTATCTATAACATGAATCTTTTTTTCTCTTCCTTGTGTCTGTTCTATTTCCATGGATATGAGTGAGTAGTTCCCTCATTGGGGTATAGGAAGTATCCTCATATAGTTGATTCATTCTATTTGTCATCAAGGTCATTTCTTTTGAAATAAGAGAATACTTTACAATCATTTATTGCTTGTTCTTTGACTTGATCAACCAATTTACAATTTTAGTACAATCTATGCATAGAGATGATAGAGTTATAGTAAGGAGCCCAATGATGGGTCTCAGAAATCCTCAATCAAGGGACCTGGGTTCGACTCTTGATGCCAACCCTTAGGGTGAAATAAGGCCCCACATTATTGAGCATGTCGTTGTGCCCCCGTGTATGCGGCTGGTTCTTGGTTTACCCTTGGCTGGGTTGGGTTCAATAGTAGCCTTGCCTAGGAGGGGTTACTCATGAAAAATATATACATAGAGATCATGAAATCTAGGATTATCTTATTGAGTGGATGTACTAAAACTAGTTGAGATTTTGAAATGGGTTAATTATGATGATTAGCTAATCATCTATGGGTAACAAGACTTTGAACCCATGAGGTAACCAATCATAGTGAGAATCTTATTTTAAAAGTATGCACACTCACATTCTAATAATCTAACTATTCATAATAAATAGAGTTGTAATGATTAGACTGACTACGTAGGCGATTATGGTGAAATCCAAAATTCTCTAGTGTCTTTTATTTGTGATTTGATCACCCAATCTTTTTATTTACTTTCAATTACATTAACTCAATCAATCAACTAACAATCTCTAAAATTTTCCTTGGATATGATAACATTTTCTTAAAAAGTTTTTCTCTTGGATCCGACTATATATCTTTACTACAATAAGACTCATCTGCTTGTGGGTGAGTGATTTTGCAAATAGAATAGGATAACCTTGGGATTCTTTGCCTTGGGATACTTTCTCATGAGGTAAAACACATGATCAAATAGTATCTGTGCTGGGGAGGATGAATTATTTTTTAATCCAATAACTGAGGTTAATTAAGATTTTTCTTTCAAAAAAATTCATATCATATCTCTATGAACTTAACTTGCACCCATTTCCTCATGCTCACTCCTATTTTAGATACTAGTCTAGTGCATGTGATTCTCCACCAGAATCAATTCAGTGCCTCTATACTTCAATGAAGAGAATGATGGAACTTTCCATCATCTTAGTAGTAAAAATACAAGTAGGATGGATGAGCAAAAAATTACCTACGGCTGAACCAGACTCTTGCATCTTAGAGAGAGGCACTTATGCAAGCAATAAGAGATTCTATTACAAAGAAGAACATGACAAGATAATCCACCATCCTTAAAGTGAAATTATAAAAGCAGTGTAAGGATTTTTCATTCCCTAAAGACACTAGCAGCCATCACCTTGTGTTTCTTCAAGAAATTACAACCCCACAATTTGAGATCCATTTAATAATGAATCATGTTGCTCAAACTTAAGCCTTTTCCTGTGACAAAAGTGAAGATTGCCAATACCATCTACAACGAGTTTTATATGTATGTGCTTTGAACAAGCAACCATGAGTCTTAAAAGATGCTTTCAAAATTCATATGTTCAAGTACTCATTGGTAGATAAAGGAAGGATTTGGTATAATGCTATGGAGGGAATACCTTAACAACTCGGTACAATCTTCAAACCATGTTCTTGGTGAAATTTTACCCTTCATCTTCACTTAAAATATAAGGGGCCAACTCATGTAGTTTTCTATGGTTCAAGAGAGTTCCTCTGGTGAGGCTTGTAAATGGTTCAAGGAAGTCCTACACCAATTCCTACATCATGGCATCCCTCTAGTGCGATTAATAAAAACATTCAATAAGGGAGTTGATGATGAAACAAAAAAGTTCTTGGATTCCTAATATGGAGGAAATTTCATGTTATAAAAATTTGCCAAGGCATGGGAAGAGGCACAAAGAGGTTCTAAAATTCAATCACACTTAGACATATGCCCTGGTGATGTTCTCAAGGTGGCCAAGGTAGAATACATTTTTTATCTTAGAGTTATAGCCATGTCTTTGAAGAAGTGAGACTTGGAGCAAGACAGTTTTGAGTGTTTTTTAATGCATTTCAGAGAATTGGAGAGCCACAATAGACTAGCAACAAGTTAAGTCTGTAAATCTTTCCAGTGAAGTGTGTAGGGGAAATGGTCATTTTACCTTAAGATGTTAGTTATTTTATGATGTCCTATTGGTCATTGCACATGCTAAAGTTATCACAAGTGGAAGACTTGAATTCATTCACAACATCAATGGCTTAATCTATCACAACCCCAACCAAATCAGGTATCATTTGAGATTTCAATATGTAAATCTGACATGTGCTAAAATGTCAAACAATTGAGGGGAGGAGAGATGAACAAACAATTTTGGTGTCCTCCTGGGAACCAAAACATTTAAAAAAATAATTTTACGAAACAAGGGAAGTATAGAGGCAACTACCAGAACGTGGTTACAATCAAGGGTAGAAATTCTTGAAACCAAATCAGGTGTCACAGATGCAACAAGTAAGTGCTCCTCCTTCTAATGAAGACACATATTATGCTATAAAGAAAATCCTTCAGTCACAATAGTCTATGACAGTTGCTGTTAGCAAACCATGATCTCAAACTAGCAAGCCTATAAGAAGTCCATTGAATATGAGTTGGACAAACTCTCTACATATTTGTGCCCTCTTGTAGAACTAGAAAACAACTTGAAGCACTTCATTGTCACACATCTAGGAAATGTTTACTCAACTTCACCAATGTCATCAGTAATGTGCATTACTATTCCTATTGATAATGATGACCCTAGTAAGGTGATAGTTGGAGAGGCATAAATACAAAATAAAATTGATGACATTGTTGTAGGTAAGGATAATAATATGGAGAAGGTTCATGACCTATCAAAATTTCCTAAAATAGGCTTGATACAAGATTCTTGAAATTCAAACAAGATATGAAGAAGCTTCATGTAGAAATCTCGTTCTTGGAACTGTTTCTAAGATCCACGTCTGGACCTGTTATCTGAAGACTCTTCTGACTAGGAAGTAAACCATTGAAGCTTATGAGGCAATGATGCTAGACAAGACAACTTTAGATGTTGTCTTGAATAAAATGACTAAGAATCAGAAGGATCCTAATTCTTTTGGGATAATAACACATGTCATTTGGAAAACCAATATGCTAAGGGTCTTAGTCCTAGAGTTTAAGCTCTTGTTAATGGAAAAACAATCGGTTAAGGTTAAGTAACTAGTATAGAGAGGATCGGTCCCACAGGGCAACATTTTTAAGTTTGTTTCTTTTAAACCATGTATACTTTGAACGATTTTCAAACTGAAATGTAAATTCCATGTTGATGGGTAATTTCACTAGAACAAAAAATAAAAAGGTTATTCTTAGAGCAAGAGAACAAATTTTACACTAAGAACAATTAAATAAAGAATTATGCTAAGAACAAAAGAAAAGAGAGTTATTGCTAGAACAATAAAGGAAATGTTATCTATGTGCAAGATTAAATTGCAAGTAAACAAAAGAGTGATTGAGAAACAAGTAATTGAGAAATGAGAATAAATCAATGATAAACGGTATCAGGATTATGGTTTTTAGCATCATAGCCTACGTAAAACTAGATCAATGAATCTATGTAGAAAAAATAATCAAACGAAGATATCAAAAACATTTGCAAATGTATTACAAAAGACGAACTCCTTGTAAACCAATTGGTCCTAGTTTTTATAGAGTATTTCCCAAACATTCCAACAAAGGATCCTTCTGAGGTCTCATCTGGATCCTTGTGCATTTGTTTGTTTGTTCTGCGTCTTGGGGTCTAAGGTCCAATCACCCAAGACTAACCTATGATGAAACAAGAGATCAATTCATTTCAAATGGGAAAGATCAAAAGAAAACACCATATAACAAATACAATCATATAGAAGTTAATCTAAATTACACAATGTATATGGGGATACTCCCCACACCCCAATGTAGGATCTACTCATGTTCCATGAAGATTAAAGAATGAGTAAAGGAAGGATGAAGGGAGACCATAGACTAGAAGAGAAGGAATCCAAGAAGGAATTTTGCTAGTGACTTTGAAATGACCTCCATTCTTAGATCCTTGTCCCAACAAGAAATCCAAGAACAAAAGGAAAGAAGAACTAGAAATCTAGAAATCAAAACTAATTTTAAAGAAGTACAAGGGATTACAAATGTAAGAATATAAATAACAAGTGCTCAAATAAAATTGCAAGTACAAAAGATTAGATCCACTTTCTTGTGGAGTTTCCCCTCCTTTTATAAGGGAGGAGTGGGAACCCTAAAAAGAGGGGGAGAAAGGAGTTGTTGATGGATAATGAAGGAGGTTTATCGTCAGATGTCAATCGAACGGTTCACATACTAGAATGCCCAGTTTGCATCTGCTAGAGCATAGATTAAGGGAAGCAGTTAAAAACCCTAGTCAAAGGGTGGCAATGTCGTTCAAGTATAACTTGGTCTGGAAGAAACATGAACCGATAGTTTGGAGCTTGGGATGCTTAGTTCACATGTAAGTGCACACGGGCCAAGGAAAGAAAAACTAGGGGAAGGTGGGGGTGTGCTCCTAAAGAGACTTGGTGGTGAAGAAATCCAAGCCAGTCGGTTGGCACATGGAATGCTCAGGTAGAGAACTAAGTCGAGCATTTAGATATATGAGATGCCCATTTTGGTTACTGAATAGAAAGTTTGGAAGGTTGGAGTCGAGGGGTGAAATAGCTTTCTGGGCTCTGATGTATGGCATTCCACATAGATGAAACAATCATCTCGAGTTATGAGTCGATCGACTCGTATATTGAGATGGCCAAAACATTTCGCTTAAAACCTTGGGTTCTTGAATTCTAGAAATATGAATCAACTTCTTGTTCTTTTTTTTTAGAGAAGTCAGGCGGTCATCTTATTCATCTTGCCCACCTCATGCAAGTGAAATTAAAACTGGCATTACAATTATTAGACAACTACAAGAAATGAAACATGGTAGTACTACTACCATTACATGGAGGTGCTAGACCAGTGTCCAACACACATCTAGGGGGGTTTTTGTAGTGGGTATAGCCAATGCTCTGTTTGGAATAGTACTTAGCAAGAGAGTCAGCCTGCCTGTTGTTCTGTCTTTTAGTGTACATGAGCTCTGTAGTCTCCTTCTTAATCAACTGAATACCTCGGATAATGTTAGCGAAGCGAGGATAATTCCAGTACTCATCACAAATCATAATAGAAGCTTGGCGGCAGTCAGTTATAATCACAGCATTATGCGCAGCACTTTCCTCAATAATGCTAGCAGCCAACCCGATAGCCATAAGCTCCGCCTCCAGAGGATTCCTTGCCGTAACAAGCTGGCCCACACCACTAAGCCAATTGCCATTAGAGTCAGTAATAACAATTGAAATAGCTCCCTTCCCTTTCTTCCAAGCAGCGTCAGTGTTGAAACGGATGGTTTCCGGCTTGGGGTTCTCAAAACTTCGTCTTCTTACCTGCTCCGTGTTGTTTCGAGCTGTGGTCCAAGCTCTATTGTTCATCATAATCTCATGATTAATGAGGTTAACAATGTGTTGAGGATTATGTTCCTTACCTTTGAAAATCCATAGGTTTCGCTGCTTCCACATGCTCCAGCAAACTATGAAAAACAGGTGTTTATATGTATTCGGTGTCTTGATGTTCATACTCATCCACTGATCTAGGTTCTCTACTGTCCAGAACCGATGATTGTAATCAAGTTTCAGAATAGAATGCCACACGCACTTCACCTTTGGGCAGTCCCGGAGTACATGTAGGGTGGTCTCATCAGCTACGTTACATCTGGTACAAGTAGCAATGGACGTCATCTTCCGACGTTTCCTGTTATGAATAGTAATAAGAGCTCCATTAGCTGCAAGCCACATAAACATCTTTATGCGTGCTGCCACCTGTGCATGCCAAATACAGTGCCAATGGCCTTGCCTTTTGATGTCGGTCTCTGCTCGTATGGCATGATATGCCGTCTTGGCCGTGTAGCTTCCTCCTTCATTGAGCATCCACACCCTCACGTCTTTAGCTTCTGGATTAGTAGGTGGGTTTAAGATATAAATAGCCTTTGTGACTTCAGCTGGAAACCAATTCTCTAAGAAGCTACGGTCCCATTGTCCTTCCATATTCACCAAGCTGCTGACTACCAAGTCGTCCAGCTCATCAGGAATAGGATGCAAAGCATGTTTGCTTAATGGGCTGATATTGGGTAGCCACTTATCATACCATACATTAATGGAGTTTCCGCTCACAGGACACAAATAAGTGTTGGCTTCCATAAATGGTTTGGTGAGAACAACGTTTCGAGCCAGATGAGACAGGTTATGGGAAGGACTTTGCGTGTCTTTCAGAATTTTCTTAGTCATGGCCTCACTCCAGATCATCCCCCTTTTGCTATAGATATCCCAGTTGTTCTTCATAAGGAGTGCTTGATTCCACTCTCTCATAGATTTAATCCCAAGGCCTCCATGAATCTTCCTACTGGTAATATGGCTCCAAGCTATGAGAGGAACTCCCCTTTTGCTTCTCCACCCATTCCATATGAATCTTCTTATTTCCCCATCAATTCTATTGCATAATTGTAGGGGTAGCTTCTCCGTATGCATAACATAAGTAGGTATAGCAGTTAAAGTGCTTTTAGCCAGACTAACCCGTCCCGCCATATATAAACTCTTAGCCATCCAGGAATTGATAGTTTTAGTAACCTTATCTAAAACTTCATTGTAGGTATCCTAGCTTATCCAGTTGTGTATGATAGGTACACCAAGGTACTTTCCCAGGTCTTGAGTTCTCTAAAGGCCACTTCTTTGACATATGATATCAACTACCTATCTTGTAACACTCCTCGAAATAAAGACTCTAGTTTTCTCAACCGAAATATCTTGTCGAGACGCTTTTTCAAATAAGTTGAAGCACTTCATGATGGTGTTTATGTTGGATTCATTCGCTTTGGTGATAAGGATGATATCATCTGCAAAACACAAGTGAGCAATTCTCGGACCTCCTCTACCTAGCTGCATGGGAGTCCATTTCTTTTCTGCTACAAGTTGATCAATCAGTTGGCTGAACCTCTCAATGCACAGAACAAAGATGTAAGGACTTAGAGGATCCCCCTGACGTAACCCTCTGGAAGGCTTAAACTGAGATGTCGTCTCACCGTTCTAAGAAATTTGTGAGCTACCCAACCTGATAGAATTCATGATATAACTTTGTAAATTGGTAGGAATGCCCGTTTTTTCAATAGTGTCCTGGATAAAGCTCCATGCCATTTTATCATAAGCTTTGGTGAGATCCACTTTGATGGCCATTGTTTTACTTGAATTCCTCCTTTTCATTGTATGAATAAGCTCCTGTACAACAGTAATGTTATCTGAAATTTTCCTTCCAGGTACAAACGCACTGTAAATCGGGCTGACCCATTTAGGAATCCACTATTTTAGACGCTCCACAACCACCTTAGAGCAGAGTTTGAGAATAGTGTTGTTAAGCGAGATGGGCCTGAACTGATTGCGGTAGACTGGTTTCTTATCCTTTGGAATGAGCACAATAGTTGCATTACAGAGCTTGTCATCAAGAGTGGAAGAGTTTAGAGCTTCTTGAATCATTTTAATAACAGACTCCTTTACATTGGACCAGTTGGATTGTAAGAATTGAGTGGTTGTTCCGTCTGGACCGGCAGCCTTGAACGGGTTCATGGAGAAAAGGATGTTCTCTACTTCCTCCATTTGAACTACCCTCGTGAGGTTCTGACTTTGTGCTTCAGATATGGTTTCAAATTTGCCTGGGATCCGCCTCATAGCCTGTTGGCTGACGCTGCTTGGAGTAGTGAAAAGCTTTATATAAAAATATGTAACCAAGTTAAAAACATCCTTACTGTCGGTTACCCAGCCTCCGTCAGGATGTTTGATGGCTTCACACCTATTCATTCTTGCACGTTGGTTGAAATAAGCATGATAGAAACACGAATTCGTATCACCATCCTTAAGCCAATCAATGTGACTTTTTTGTTTCCAATCCTCTTCCTCCTTCTTCAGCAAGTTATTCAGATCATCCTGCATAGTTAGACACAACTTATCGGTAGTATCATCATACCTGGAAGCCAGATTTCTCTAAAGAGTTTGATATTATGAAGAAGTTTGTCCTTGTTTGCACGTTTAGATTTCCGCAGCTCTCCGTCCCATGTCCTCAGATGTGGGCTGGCTATTTCTAAAGCATTCTGGAAATTCAAATCCTTGCGCCAAACTTTATCGAGACAAGGTTTGAAAGTTGGTTCCTTCTGCCAAGACGCTTTAGTCATGAACCTTCCATGGCAAGTCACACTTCTAGCCATGTTGATCATTAGGGGACAGTGATCAGATTTGACCCTTGGTAGATGTAGCACAGAGACATTGGGAAACTTCTTGATGAAAGCACTATTCGCTAAGCTCCGATCATGTCTACTTTGTTTCATGCCATGGCGAAATGTAAAGCGTTGTCCAGAGAAGCCAATATCAGCTAAACCTGCTTGCATCATAGTAGCAGTGAAGGCTTGTGCTTCCCTGTGATTAAAAGTAAGATATCCAATCCTTTCAGATGGGGAAATTGTAGTATTGAAATCTCCTACAACCAACCAAGGTTCTTTATATCTTTCACCTAGCTCTGCAATATGCTTCCAGATCAGACTACGAATTTGGATATGTGGATTCGCATAGATGAACGTAGCATAGAAAGATTTGTTAATCTTGCAAGTCACAAACTGGCGATGGGTGTTAATCATTTCAACTATGCAAGTAGCTGCACTCCAGCATACCCATATGCCCCCTGAGAAACCGCGAGCTTCTGATCTATGAGAGTTAGAGAAACCCAGTCTTTGAATAGTGTCGACTGCCTTTTCAGCACTGATTCTAGGCTCAAGAATGACAGTAACCAAGGGCCTGTGTATAGATATGTACTCTTTAAGGACTCTGCACGTATCAGCTTTACCTATGCCTCTGATATTCCAGCAAAGGATCTTCGTCATATATCAACCAGAACAAAAAGAGAAGATAAAGGGCCGCTTACAGAGATGGCTCTTCGTTTTCCTTATTAGCAACAGTCTTCAAGGCCTCCACCACTACTTCACAGTCTTGAGCGCCTCACTGCCGGGGACTTCTGCGTATCCCTTCGACATTTGATTTGGATAGGCCCAATCTCTTCATCCTGGTACCACTTCCTTTGAATATTTTTCCAATCTTGGTTTTTTGTGAAACTTTATGCTCCTTGGGAATTCGCTGCACCATTGGTATTGCACTTCTGTCAAAACTCTCCAGTTCAGCAATATCAGCTAACACTTCATCTTCAGCTACTGAGAGGATCTCAACCACTTCATCAATTTCCGGGTTGTCCATGGTGTGATCTTCCTTGTTCTTGTTATTTCTGTCTCTCGCCTGGACTCTGCTTTGAGACGCTTGAGCATTTGTTATATCTTTAAGAGCCTCCACCTTTTGTGCTACTGTTACTATAGTATTCGTATTTGTCTTCTTTTTCCACACTTTAGCAGATCTAACGCCTCCATCAGTATTTGAACCAACTACATTATGCGGGAGTCTGCTCGTCTCAATTCCTTCATCGCCATGATCTTCTGGAAGGTCCCCGTACCTGTTAAAACTTCTTGTTCTTGAATATGAGTGAAGGTAGAACCTACAAAAATATGGTCGGAAATGATGAGAATTTTCATGATGGTTAATGAGTAAACAATTTGCAATTATTTCTATAAAATTATCAAAAGAGAAACGAATTCCTATAAAAAGACTAAGAAAAGTGCATTTAAAAATGGATGAATTTACATTTATCTAAATACCCTGGACTTAAATCTTTGGTTGTCCTCAATCAACAAAGAATATAAATAATTCCAATTTGTACTAGAAACATGTATATCCTCACCCTCATAGTATTATTTTTCTCGTTACCTCCTTTCTTGTCCAAGCAATCTAATATCCTAGAACTAGAAAACAAAAAATTCCACATTTCCTGTTCAAACCATGTTTCATGACTTATTTTGATATCAAACTTTATAAGAAACAAACTTCATCTTGATTTACTTTGACACTTCAATTTTTTATAAAGAATTGGACATGAACATGATGAATGATGTAGGGAAGAAGATGACCCCTCCTCTATTTGACTTGGGATCTTTTTATTCATTGACTATAGTTACATTGGCCACATTTTTAGTGTGCAATTTTGGCATAAGCCGTCGGCGCCCAGCTGCATCTTGACCCCTATCTAATTTTTGGGCCAATTCCCCCTTCGTACTACCAAAAAATGAGATTCTTGCCGAATCAGAGTTTGCTTCTCCAAAAAATGAATATCAATAGAAAATTTTGAAAGTTGATACCATGATCTGACCTTAGTTTGAAAACTCAATTTTGATCCATGAATCTTGGAATAAAGTACTCATGTATGACCCCTAATATCATGTACACTCAATTCAGCTAAAATTTGACTAGATGCTTTCTATGTTTGAGGTAAATAATATGAATTATGATATGGTGAAATAAGGATGACTTATACCTTATACCTCATTGTTGATGAGGTCTCTATTTGATTAATATTCATGTTGCACTATTGTTGATTAAACCTCAAACATAGTTAAGTGAACTTTTTCTCTATTTGATACACATCATGATTATGCCATCAAATTATTAATCCTAATGACTCACAAAATCATGATATAAGACTATGATGCAAAAATCATTTTTCCTATTGACTATCGATGTCTTTTGCAATCTCAATTTTGATATGATGAGTATAGGACTAGATTTTGCACTACTTTTCTCTAAATCCTTGAATGCCAAATTCAAACCTTCTATTGTATTACTACCTTGATAATGAAAGGAAAGAATTACAAATCTTGACATTATTGCCCTATTATCTTGAATTTTGATGTTATGACCTTGTAAAACATGCTTTGTTCATTGCTACTCTCCCTATTTGAATAAGCTCAGCGGATCATGACTAATGTTGGTAATGTGATAGATTAGGGTGGTACTTGACTCATGACTCCCCTAACCTAGGTCACATCCCTATTATGACTACCTCTAAATTTTCATCTTTTTTATTATTTAGAGTTTGGAAAGGAATTTCCTTTCACCCTATTTGGACTGGTTGACCTAAGCCCAATAGGTTAAACCCAGGGTTGATACTCGATCTTGAATATTGATTTAATAATGACCTTGATATATGACAACTTTGACTATAACTTGTGGTTTACTTCCTATATAGAAATAGGTCTAGGTCATTCATCGAAATTAGATACCCTGATTATGAAATCTTGATATGTTGCTCGAATGTTGATTGAATATTGTTGCTCAAAATTGATTATAGATGGTTGATCTCCCCTAAGGTCTAAATAGGAATCTAAACCTTGCTTTGGAATATTTATACATATAATCAAATTTTGTATCTATGACTTTTGATGTCCAAAAATATCGACTCTTGATACTGATATATAATATTGTGAGTCACAATTATCAATCACAACAAAAATCCTATGTTCACATTATTTGGGTCTACAGATCACCCTGAATATATGACTTATGACTTCAAAATCCCAAATTTTGAAATTTTCAAAATGATGACTATTTTGATTCTCTTGATTTATGACTTAGGGTTTATCTCTCATTAGGACTAGGGTGGGACCTCCCATTGATTTTGAGCTCGAAATTATGATATTGAAAGTATGATGTTGTCTTGAAATGTTGAAATGTGAAATCTCAAATCATGGACGTATAACCCCACTTAGGCCAATGGAGAAGCTAGGACCCTTAGATATTGGGATTGAGAGTCACCTTGTATACTTGATTCAAGTACTATATTTGTTTGACCTAAAATATGAAATGTCCAAATTTGTGACCAATAGGAAGCTTTCCATATTTGTGACTCATATGATAACTGTGAACACTATATGCAAGGACCTTGATACTCAATTGCTCGATGATGAAATGATGTTGGCACCAAGTTGATTATGATATGGAACATGGAATCCCAGTTATGATGATTGTACTACTTGAATTTTTAGGACATGATTCTGATTATATAGTTGAGAATGTTCTAATTTTTTAGGATATGATCTGGATTTAGGTGTCCCAATTTTGAGGATGTTTTTGAATTTTGGGGACAAAATTCCTTTTTAAGGAGGGAAGGATGTGACAAAGTGAAATTTAGCATTATTATGAATTAATTACTATTTCACCCTCCTTATGCTCAGTCATGGTCCCAAATTATTTTTCTCAACTTCATAATCAATTTTGATACTCAAATACAAAATATGGTGAACAATGTGAACTTTATACACATTATAACACCTTAAATTTGTTTAATTGATCACATTATCCAAAGAAGCAAATTGATACATAAAACTTCATAATTTGGTTCTCAAACTTTTTCTAGACATTTTCCACATTGTTGTGAATCTATGATCCAAATTTCAGCTCATTTGGACATTCCTACAACTGTCTACGAATTTTTGAAGATAATGCATTGAAAATGCCTTTTTGTTGCTCTTTTTATGGGCTTTTCCACATCACTGATCTGTTGTGAGGGAGGGGGCAAACCCCATCCCTCAGATCTGAGACCCGTAGATCAGGGCCTCAATCCAACGACCACAGGTCTATCTTCAACCTCTCGGTAATTGTAGGGAGGTGTTAATGCAACCCGATCAACCAAACTCGTGCCCTTGACCATGATTCAAGTTTTGAAGCGTGCCAAAATCTTTGCATCACGATTTCGAACTGAAAAAACCCTATTTTGGTTGGGTTTCAAGCATTTTTGCACCGCCAACCCCCCCCCCTCTTGCTTGCTCCTCTGGATTTAGTGGCCATGGAAGCCACCAAGGATTGATCAACCCCTAAACCTAACCCTAGTGCTATATAACCCCCCTCCCAAAAGACCCCCTCCATCATTTCGTAGGAGAAGCCTTCATTTTGGAGCTTGCACCCAGCCTCTAACACCCCGTTTTACCTCCCCGGCCTCCTTGTTGCTCGTACGGCACCACCGCCTAGCCCAGGTGGGCGTCTCCTCCTCACAGTGTCGTACCACCGCCTATGACCATCACCAAACTCGCGAGATCATGGAGATATTAGACAACCACCTCAATTCCTCCATCGGCCGCTCCTACCCCAAATCTACCTTGTTCCAGTGAGGCTCCTCCACCTCCTCATGAGGGACCTGTGCGAGGGACCTGTGTGAGGGGAAGAAAGGTCCCTGAACCTCTGGGTTCAGTTCGACCCAAGAGGCCCAGAAGACCCGAGCAATTAAACCTGTGAACCAAGCTTGAACCGGCCATGTGAGATAACAAGTTGCAAGGACTTTGTGGCTGGATCTGGGCCATTTCTTGCACATCCAATGGCCCTGGTTTTTCACAAATAAGGTATTATATCTCCTCTCTATTCAGAAACTCATATAAATTTAATATCTTGTTTTAATTGTAGAAAATACATCCTAGCTCCAAATATTATGAACAAGTAGTCAACCTTGATCAGAAAAACCCAGTGAATCGATTAAAAGTACTTTGGAAACCTCATTACAAACGATTCTCACTGATATATATTAATCTTGATCTATTTATTATATAATTTGTGGGCTCTGATCTCCAAATCACGATATAAACACGATTCAAACTTAGCGCAAGCGATTCGATTAACAGCGGAAGACAAAAATCACGGGAAATTAAAATTTTTCGAACCAAGAGCTTGAATCCATAAAAGCTTCTTTCATAACAAGAGATAAACTATTTACACCTCATGATAATTACTTCTTGAGTAATTACATACAACAAGACACAAAATCTCAAGAACTCATAACAAAAGACTCCAAGACCTGAGAGTACAGAGGACACATAGGACTAACTCTAACTACACCACATGGCAGGCTAAATCTCCACTTGAGATTTACTGCTGCTCCTGGTGCTGCTGCTGCTGGGACTGGTCACCTGTAGACCTGTGCCTCCGTCCTCGACGTCCACCTAAAAAGTTGAAGTCTACGGGGTGAGACAATTTTACATAATTGTCCCAGCGAGAGTTATAACTCTCCGCCAGAAACTTTATTATAACATCAAAGAATATCTTAAGCAGTAAAGCTTTCAAAGTATTCAATAGCAGTTGCAGTTATAAACAAAAGCTCAACATTTATGAGACATGAAGAATATAAGCACCATTATAGTGTATCATCAATCAACTAACTCGTAGTTATCTCTAACAGGTATACTACGCGGTTGATTATGTTTTACAAACAATATTATGCCCTGTGGAGATGAGGCATACCCCTCATACTCTAACTGATTGCTAAGAAGTCACATCAGTATCATACATAGGTCATTAAGAGAGCCGGATTCTCATGACCTTCACCTTCCTCAGTCAGTAAGAGGATCACTTGTAGGACATCTTGTGTCTCTACTATTATAGCTCACCAGGGTAAACTGGTCCTTCGCTATTTTAGAGTTACAGTGGCGTTCTGTACTCTCTTTGTCATCAGAAGATTTCATGTTTATCTCCACTGATACGGATATCTATGTTTTCTTCATCATCATGAGGTTTCATGTTTACCTACTACTGATACGGTATGGGATTGTAGTGAAGGATTGACGGATTACATATCTACATCAAATCCCTACACTAGGATGTAAGGTTCTACACATCCATGTACCCCACATACTCAATAGTATGTGATCCAGGAGTTCCCTTAGGAAAACCTGTTTCACCATCATTTGATCTCTGACAATGATGGGTCTATGATCAGGGCTCTACATTATACTTGATTAGTTAGGTACATTCAGTATTCATTTAACATCACACATTGTTCTTCAAACAATAACAGTAGCATAACAGCTATAAAAGGAGAATACTAAATGTAACAAGCCTAACTCACATCAATCATCATTTCTCATTATACTCATCACAAGTCATCTCTAAAGCATGACTTTGATGGTATTCATGGCTCTCACAGCCCATTATTATCATAGAATGCCACTGACAAGGCATCAAGATACTTTACTTATTCATAAAGCGATCAATATGCCTTTAATGAATATAGTATCATCATCCATACCTGGATATGATCACCTCCGTATCAGAACCTGCATGGTTAATTCAACTAATAAAGGTAATTCAAAACAATGATTATACTTTCCACTCTTATCATAAGAGCTAAGTTCTTTGATTCTTATCAAATAGAGTTTAATGCTCATATAACATGTCATCACCTTGAATTAGGGTTTACTATTCATATCACATGTCATTACCCTTGAATTAGGGTTTACTATTCATATCACATGGTGAATTGAACTCTTAACATCATCATGTGTGAGGAACATCATCATTGATGCTCTCAGATTAGCTTAAGATTCATCATATATCATAATTAGGGTTTCCATGATCTCACATAGGTGGATCATACCCTAATCATGCACATTCATGTGTATTGAAGGTTCTTTACTTGAGTTTCCACCCAAAAAGGGTACTTTCTCCCTCTTAAGGCACTTTCTCTCTCTTAAGATACTTTCTCTCTCCTCATACTAGTAGATGGTGATAACACTACTCTCGATCAGGTTGGGTTAAGTCCTCATGGGCTAACATAAGCCAAAACATCACTATCATGTGATTAGGGTTTGATTTGAACAAGGTTTTACTCAATTGAACCCCTCAAGGGTATTTTGGTAATTCACCCCATTGATCACCATCATGGGTTAATTCATTAGTCACTTAGTCCCCTAATGTCCTAGGTTACCATTAGGGTTTAGATTAGAGCATCATTGAACCATTTACACCTTCAATTGATTAAGTGAAATCAACCTTTGAAAACCTCAAACGGTTTCAACCTTCAACCTCCAAACGGTTTGAGACCGTTTGGATGAGTTGACCATTTGCTAGGGTTGACTCCAAGACCGTGTGACCTTCAAGGTCGTTTGCCCAAACCGTGTGAGGGTGTAGATCATTTAACAAATTTGACTTCAAGACCGAGAGGGCTTACACGGTTTGAGACCGTTTGATATCTCTCGATCTTGAGATCGTTTGAGTCCACACGGTCTTGAGACCGTATGGCCCCAAACGGTCTTGAGACCGTGAGGCCTCACACGGTCTTGAGACCGTCTGACCTCAAATGGTCTTGAGACCGTGAGGTCTCAAACGGTCTTGAGACCGTGTGACCTCAAACGGTCTTGAGACCGTTTGGTCCACTTGGTCTCAAACCGTTTGGACCTCCAACATGGTTCAAAGATTTCAATCATTTATGATTATCAGTGTTGAAGCCTCCAAATGGTCAAAGACATGGTAACCAATTATAGATTGAGTTAATTAGGGTTATGATTAACCAATTGGTCACTCAATTGACCCTCAATTGTTATCCAATTAGGGTTGAAGTGGGTTCAATTAAGATCCATCAACGTTCACCCATCAACACGCAACAATGTGAATCAACACAAGGTTGAACCCTTCAATTGAGCCCCAATTGGGCCCAAACTTGGCCCAAACGGTCTTGAGATCGTGTGCATGAACTCCACACGGTCTTGAGACTGTTTGCCCAAGATTTCATCAAAATCTAATGTGATTTGATAGGAGTTGAACCTTGATTGAGTCTCAATTCAGTATTTTGATTAATTCAATAACCTATTGCTATTGGGCCCTCAATTGATCAAATTACCTTAACCCTAGACCTCTAAACGGTCTTGGGTTGTCATCACACGGTCTTGAGACCGTTTGGATGAGTTCCAAACGGTCTTGAGACCGTTTGATTGATCCAACTTTTGTATTCTAGTGTAAATTCTTCAAGGTTGGATCTATTGAGTTGATTATCATATCAATACTTAATTGCAATGTAATTTGGTATCTTTGTACTTTCAATTGGTCAACTATACTTGACCCCAGACCTCCACATGGTCTTGGGTGATCCCCCACACGGTCTTGAGACCGTTTGATTGATCCCCAAACGGTCTTGAGACCGTTTGGGTCAACCAACCCAAAAACATTAAGTTATTCATTGAGATTTCAGTACTGATTTCAATTAGGGTTTGCCCTAGTAATCATCCTTCAACTCTTAGCTCGTTTGGAATTAGTCCATCAAATTCGGTGAGTTATTAACTAACATTATTTTGAACAGTAATATCATACGGTCAACGCTTGGCCAACGTTCTTACACGGTCTTGAGACCGTTTGCCCAAAAAGGGCGATTTCAACAGATTGGAAATCAGAAGTAAATTCAATTAAAGTTGTTGATTAAAAAGACCATATCTCACGATTCCTTTGGAGTTATCATCTCAAATTTTGTGGGTGATTATCCTACATAATTATGAACAGAAATCTTATACGGTCCATGCTCGGTCAACGCGGCTAAATGGTCTTGAAGACCGTTTACCCTTACACGGTCCTGAGACCGTTTCCTCACCACACGGTTTTGCAAACCGAGAGAGCAATTTGTGGAGACTGTTTAGTAAAGTGAAAAGTAGTGGATTAACTTTGGAAATAATGTCTTCATCTCCTAGCTAAAGAACAGCAAGGATTTCTCACGGATTTGCTTGCAAGGTAGCAAAGGAAGGTAGAGAGGAAGAAGATCTATCATCTAAAAGCATAAACGAGATGTATATAACAAAGCATAGGTTTAGAGTTATAAAACCCACCAAAAGCTTGCTCCTTGAGCTCCAAGCTTTCGAGATCCAAGCTTTTAATGGCTTCCTTGAGCTTCCACAGGTCGGCCAAGGTGAAACCTCCAGGGAAAGTGGAGAAGAGATGGCTAGAAAGGTGGAGCTATGTGAGCTAGCCATCAATTTGACCTTGAATTCGAGTTCTAACCATGAACTTAAGCAAAAGGGAGGATTCAAACCTACCTTGCCCTCCTTGGTCGTTCTCCTGAGCTCCACAGCTCCTCGTTAGTCGGTTTGGGTGAATAGAACAGTGAAGGAAACGAAGGGAAAGTTCCCTTGCTTAGAGGGGTGGATAGTATATATACTTGGGGTGAGGTTTTAACATAAACTCATAAGTTCTCCATATTTTCAACTTAGTCCCTCCATCCTTCTATGCTCGTCCCTTCATATTAATTCTAAGGACAAACCTTCTTCTAAGGTCAAGAAATGAGGGAAAAGAAGATCAACCTATTAGTTAAGCATACACATAAAAGGGCTATAGCACACACCTTGATTATTCAATCACAAAGGTGTTTTTCATTATATGATTGTTCAATTGAAGTGACCTCCTCATCATTTCTTCTCTAAATGATGAAAATAGTCTTAGAAAATACTTTTGATGGTGTAAATTACAAGTTGCACCCCTCAAATTGGGTAAATTGCACTTTACCCCAATTTAGGGTTTTCAAGCACAGGGATTGCTTCCACAGCTGTACCTTGGTGCCCAAACTTGGGAAATCCCTCAAACTTCATCATAGTGATTCTCATGATGTCTCAATATCAGAGGAACATCTCAACATGTGCAAATTGCAAGTTAACCCTTTTAACTGGGTAAATTGCACATAGGTCCCTGTATAACAAAACAATGCTACAACTTTATATAAAAAGGAGCAAAAACTGAAATATATGTTTCTGAGAAACTTAATTACATGCCCAAAGTTAATAACAAGGATTTAATTACATATTTAGGCAAAACACCTAGGGTTAACTCATAACCCAGGTCAGGGATGTTACAAATTATCCACCCCTTACAAGGATTTCGTCCCCGAAATCGATAAAACATTCTAAGAGAAAAGGGAAGGATACTTCCTTCTCATCTCATCCTCTAATTCACAAGTGGCTTCTTCAACACCACGGTGGTTCCAGAGGACTTTCACAAGACTTATATCTTTCTTCTTTAACCTTTTAATTCTATTATCAAGGATTGACACTGGTCCCTCCTCATAGGATATATCATCATTCAATTCTACCTCCATAGGTTGTAGAACTGACTCGGTGTCTGGGTGACATTTCTTCAGCATAGAAATGTGAAACACATGATGTAACCTCTGTAACTCTGGTGGCAGCTCTAGTCTATATGCTACCTTTCCAATCCGTTCAATGATTGGATAAGGCCCCATAAATCTAGGAGCTAACTTCCCTTTCCTTCCAAAACGAAGGACCCCTTTCCAAGGCGAGACTTTGAGGTATACTCTGTCTCCAACCTGGAACTCTAAGGGTCTACGACGCTTGTCAGCATAGGATTTCTGCCTATCATGTGCAGTCTTAATCTTTTGTTGTATTACTTTAATTTTCTCTGTGGTCTGCTGCACAAGATCAGGACCTAACAACTGATGCTCACCAGTCTCAAACCAACACAGAGGTGATCTACAACGTCTACCATACAAAGCTTCATAAGGTGCCATATCAATACTATGCTGATAGCTATTGTTATAGGCAAACTCTATCAAGCTTAGGTGTAGATCCCAATTCCCGGTAAACTGGAGAACACATGCTCTCAAAAGGTCTTCTAAAGTCTGTATGGTCCTTTCTGACTGTCCATCAGTCTGTGGATGAAAGGCCGTACTAAACCTTAGCTTGGTGCCTAAGGCTCTGTGTAACTGTTCCCAAAAACGACTTGTAAACTGAGGACCTCGGTCAGAAATTATTGAGACAGGAACTCTGTGCAAACGCACTATCTCTTGTACATACAACTGTGATAACCTTTCAGTAGAATAGGTTGTTTTGACAGGTAAGAAATGTGCTATCTTAGTCAACCTATCAACAACTACCCAAATGGAATCATGTCCTTTGCTTGTCCTGGGTAGGCCAACAACAAAGTCCATGGTCACATGGTCCCACTTCCACTGTGGTATGGGTAAAGGTTGCATTGATCCTGTAGGTTTCTGGTGTTCAGCTTTAACTTGCTAACACACAGGATACCTTAGAACAAATTCTGCAGCATCCTTCTTCATTCCAGGCCACCAATACAGATCTCTCAAATTCCGATACATCTTGGTGCTCCCTGGATGCATAGCATACATGGAAGAATGAGATTCTTCCAGGACTAACTTCCTCAAGTTATCCACACCTGGCACTATCATCCTTCCATTATAACAGGTTACTTGGTCATCTGAGTCATGGAAACCATCTCGCTTCTCATTTCCATACTCAAATCTAATCTGTTGAACTGCAGCATCACCTAGCTGTGCTTCCTTAATCTGCTCTCTTAGGGTAGGTTTAATATGCATCTCAGCTAACAACCCGGCTAACAATGACACCCTCAACTTTACATTGTCTTGCCTTAAAGAGATAAGCATATCTCTCCTAGAGCATACTAAAGAGTTTAGTTGTGCTCTATTCATGGTTGATGTTGCTGATTTCCTACTCAAGGCATCTGCAACAACATTGGCCTTGCCCGGATGGTAATCAATTATACAATCGTAGTTCTTGATTAACTCCATCCAACGACGTTGCCTCATGTTAAGCTCATGCTGAGAGAAGATATACTTAAGGTTCTTGTGGTCTGTGAAAACCTGGAATGTTTCTCCGTAGAGATAATGTCTCCAGATCTTCAAGGCATGAACCACGACAGCTAACTCCAGATCGTGTGTCGGATAATTCTCCTCGTGTTTCTTAAGCTGTCGAGAAGCAAAAGAAATAACTTGTTTATCCTGCATCAACACACATCCTAGTCCATTCTTGGAAGCATCATAGAAGACTACATATCCTTTTCCTTCTTCAGGTAGTACAAGCACAGGTGCACTTGTCAACCTCTCCTTCAACAACTGGAAAGACTGTTGACACTTATCACTCCAAGAAAAAGGAACATCTTTCCGGGTCAACTTGGTCAAAGGTAAGGCTATAGAACTAAAGTTCTTAATGAACCTTCGATAGTAGCCAGCTAACCCCAAGAAACTTCGAATCTCCGTCGGTGTCTTCGGTTGTTCCCATTGTAGAACAGATTCTACCTTTGTAGGGTCAACATGAATTCCTGAGGCAGATATCACATGTCCAAGAAAAGATACCTCCGGCAGCCAGAACTCACACTTACTAAACTTAGCATATAGCTTGTGTTCTCTTAGCAAGGTCAAAGCTTGGCGAAGATGCTGCTCATGCTGCTGAGCATCCTTACTATAGATCAGAATGTCATCTATGAAGACGACAACACACTGATCAAGGAAGGGTCGAAAAACTCTATTCATGAGTTCCATAAATGCAGTTGGTGCATTGGTTAGTCCAAACGACATAACCGTGAACTCATAGTGACCATACCTTGTCCTAAAGGCAGACTTGGATATGTCACTATCCTTAATACGAAGTTGATGATATCCAGACCTCAAGTCTATCTTGGAAAAGATGGTTGCACCATGCAACTGGTCAAAGAGATCATCAATCCTCGGCAGAGGGTACTTATTCTTTATTGTTACTTTATTGAGTTATCTGTAGTCGATGCACAACCGCATTGACCCATCTTTCTTTTTAACAAACAAGACTGGAGCACCCCAAGGTGAAGTGCTCGGTCGGATAAAACCCTTCTCAAGTAACTCTTGAAGCTATTTCTTGAGTTCTGCCATCTCGGCAGGCGCCATCCTATACGGAGTCTGGGCTATGGGTTTCGTATCTGGGATCAGATTGATTTCAAAATCAATCTCCCGAGGTGGTGGTATACCAGGAAGTTCTTTAGGAAACACATCCTCAAATTCCCTGACTATGGGAACTTCAGCTGGATTGGACCTTTCCTTGGTAACATCTACCACATGGGCTAAGAATGCATAACATCCTTGCCTCAACAACTTATCAGCAACCATAGCTGACACAAGACAGGTGGGCAGAATCTTTCTTTCTCCTTGAAAGATCCATGTGTTGCTTTCATCAGCAAACACAGCCAACTTGGATTCACAATCCAAGACAACTCTATACCTCTCTAAGGTATCCATCCCGAGGATTATATCAAATCCTTGCATATCAAGTGGTATAAGGTCCACTTGAATGCGATGTTCAGAAAAGAAGAGGATGCAGGGAGAGCATACCTCCTGCAAAACGGCAGACCCACTCAATGGAGTCTCCAAAAACAAGCTATCTGCCCTATGACTAACAGTCATATTGCAGTTGTGAATCACTCTACGAGTGATGAAAGAGTGCGTAGCACCCGGGTCAATCAAAACAGATACAACACAGGATGTAGACATATCAGAATATAAAAGTTTCATCTGACCTGCCACTACCCGTGGATTGACCACTGCTTCTGGTGGGTTCATAGCATAGAACCTCATTGTCGCCTGGTGTTGAGGTGGTGCTGATGATCCAGCTTGAGACGCTTGTCCACGTCCTCGAGCTGCTCCTTGAGATTGCATTCTCTGAGATCCTTGTTGATTCTGTCTCGGAGGTTGTATCACACTAACAGGCCTAGAACGGCAATCCTTCATCAAGTGTCCCACCTTACCACAGTTGTAGCATCTCCTCTCCTGTTGTTGTGGTCAGGGTGGTCCAGTAAATGACATTGATGCAGAACTGTGAGTCCCTTGAAGCGGTTGACTCCGTCCTCTACCTCTGCTTGGTGACCATTGAGTTTGAGAACTCGACCTGGGTGGTGGAGGGTTAGGTGCATAGAATCTAGGTTTCTTAAAATCCCTAGATGAAGAACCATGGAACTGTGGATATCTTTTCTGGTTTTGCCTCTTCTCAACCACAGATCTCTCTATCCTTCGGACTGACTCAACGAAGGTAGAGAATCTCTCTCGGTTTTCTAAGGCAGACACAGGGGTTGATATATCAGCATTCAAACCCTTCTCGAATCTCCTGATTCTTTCCTCATCTGTGGCAGCCATGTGCGGACAGAACCGCAGCAATTCCATGAACTTAGCTTCATACTCGCTAATGTTCATCATGCCCTGCCTCAATCTCTCAAACTGAGAGATCTTCTCATCTAGGAAGGTCTTTGGAAAATATCTATTGATAAATTCCCGACGAAACTCTTCCCATGAGAACTCTACTCCAGGTCTCTTCTGCTCTTCCATGTTCCACCAGTGACCATCACTGCCTTTGAGAAGATAGATAGCATGTCTAACCTTCTCAGCCTCTGGGATAATAAGAATCCTGAAAGCCTTCTCCAACTCTGTCAACCATAGGTCAGCATCTGCGGGGTCGGCAGTCCCAAAGTACTCGGTAGCTCCGACATGACGAAGTCGTTCGAACGTCTTACCGATACCTTGTGCCTCAAGTTGGACAGGTGTCCTTGGTGCAGGCATGGGCATCCTGTCGGTTATGTGTGTCATGGCAGTCATAAACTTCCCGAACATTGTCTGTACAGCTGGGTTACCCATGTCGGCTGGGTCAAACTGGGGTGGCTCTCTTGGTGACTCTGGTGCAGGCTGTTCTATTCTTGGAACCCTTGCACCATCTTGAGGTGCACTAGCACTACTCTTTGCCATGTACTCATCATGAGGCTCATCCATCCTTATGTATATTCTTCTCCTGAGGAGTAGAAGATTCTATTAGATAAGGAAGGAGTACTAAAGATAGACTCGACATCCTAAGTCCTATGCCTCTGTAGACTCAACTGACCTAGAGCTCTGATACCACTAACTGTGGGCTCTGATCTCCAAATCACGATATAAAAACGATTCAAACTTAGCATAAGTGATTCGATTAATAGCGGAAGACAAAAATCACGGGAAATTAAAATTTTTCGAAACAAGAGCTTGAATCCATAAAAGCTTCTTTCATAACAAGAGATAAACTATTAACACCTCATGATAATTACTTCTTGAGTAATTACATACAACAAGACACAAAATCTCAAGAACTCATAACAAAAGACTCCAAGACCTGCGAGTACAGAGGACACATAGGACTAACTCTAACTACACCACATGGCAGGCTAAATCTCCACCTGAGATTTACTGCTGCTCCTGGTGCTGCTGCTGCTGGGACTGGTCACCTGTAAACCTGTGCCTCCGTCCTCGACGTCCACCTAAAAAGTTGAAGTCTACGGGGTGAGACAATTTTACATAATTGTCCCGGTGAGAGTTATAACTCTCCGCCAGAAACTTTATTATAACATCAAAGAATATCTTAAGCAGTAAAGCTTTCAAAGTATTCAATAGCAGTTGCAGTTATAAACAAAAGCTCAACATTTATGTGACATGAAGAATATAAGCACCATTACAGTGTATCATCAATCAACTAACTCGTAGTTATCTCTAACAGGTATACTACGCGGTTGATTATGTTTTACAAACAATATTATGCCATGTGGAGATGAGGCATACCACTCATACTCCAACTGATTGCTAAGAATTCACATCAGTATCATACATAGGTCATTAAGAGAGCCGGATTCTCATGACCTTCACCTTCCTCAGTCAGTAAGAGGATCACTTGTAGGACATCTTGTGTCTCTACTATTATAGCTCACCAGGGTAAACTGGTCCTTCGCTATTTTAGAGTTACAGTGGCGTTTTGTACTCTCTTCGTCATCAGGAGATTTCATGTTTATCTCCACTGATACGGATATCTATGTTTTCTTCGTCATCAGGAGGTTTCATGTTTACCTACTACTGATACGGTATGGGATTGTAGTGAAGGATTGACGGATTACATATCTACATCAAATCCCTACACTAGGATGTAAGGTTCTACACATCCATGTACCCCACATACTCAATAGTATGTGATCCAGGAGTTCCCTTAGGAAAACATGTTTCACCATCATTTGATCTCTGACAATGATGGGTCTATGATCAGGGCTCTACATTA
Source organism: Alisma plantago-aquatica (assembly GCA_963693085.1). NCBI lineage: Eukaryota > Viridiplantae > Streptophyta > Magnoliopsida > Alismatales > Alismataceae > Alisma > Alisma plantago-aquatica. Next base: position 215,642,894 of record OY856412.1, read on the forward strand.
TACTTGATTAGTTAGGTACATTCAGTATTCATTTAACATCACACATTGTTCTTCAAACAATAACAGTAGCATAACAGCTATAAAAGGAGAATACTAAATGTAACAAGCCTAACTCACATCAATCATCATTTCTCATTATACTCATCACAAGTCATCTCTAAAGCATGACTTTGATGGTATTCATGGCTCTCACAGCCCATTATTATCATAGAATGCCACTGACAAGGCATCAAGATACTTTACTTATTCATAAAGCTATCAATATGCCTTTAATGAATATAGTATCATCATCCATACCTGGATATGATCACCTCCATATCAGAACCTGCATGGTTAATTCAACTAATAAAGGTAATTCAAAACAATGATTATACTTTCCACTCTTGTCATAAGAGCTAAGTTCTTTTATTCTTATCAAATAGAGTTTAATACTCATATAGCATGTCATCACCTTGAATTAGGGTTTACTATTCATATCAAATGTCATTACCCTTGAATTAGGGTTTACTATTCATATCACATGTCATTACCCTTGAATTAGGGTTTACTATTCATATCACATGTCATTACCCTTGAATTAGGGTTTACTATTCATATCACATGTCATTACCCTTGAATTAGGGTTTACTATTCATATCACATGTCATTACCCTTGAATTAGGGTTTACTATTCATATCACATGGTGAATTGAACTCTTAACATCATCATGTGTGAGGAACATCATCATTGATGCTCTCAGATTAGTTTAAGATTCATCATATATCATAATTAGGGTTTCCATGATCTCACATAGGTGGATCATACCCTAATCATGCACATTCATGTGTATTGAAGGTTCTTTACTTGAGTTTCCACCCAAAAAGGGTACTTTCTCCCTCTTAAGGCACTTTCTCTCTCTTAAGATACTTTCTCTCTCCTCATACTAGTAGATGGTGATAACACTACTCTAGATCAGGTTGGGTTAAGTCCTCATGGGCTAACATAAGCCAAAACATCACTACCATGTGATTAGGGTTTGATTTGAACAAGGTTTTACTCAATTGAACCCCTCAAGGGTATTTTTGTAATTCACCCCATTGATCACCATCATGGGTTAATTCATTAGTCACTTAGTCCCCTAATGTCCTAGGTTACCATTAGGGTTTATATTAGAGCATCATTGAACCATTTACACCTTCAATTGATTAAGTGAAATCAACCTTTGAAAACCTCAAACGGTTTCAACCTTCAACCTGCAAACGGTTTGAGACCGTTTGGATGAGTTGACCGTTTGCTAGGGTTGACTCCAAGACCGTGTGACCTTCAAGGTCATTTGCCCAAACCGTGTGAGGGTGTAGACCGATTAACAAATTTGACTTCAAGACCGAGTGGGCTTACACGGTTTGAGACCGTTTGATATCTCTCGATCTTGAGATCGTTTGAGTCCACACGGTCTTGAGACCGTTTGGCCCCAAACGGTCTGGAGACCGTGAGGCCTCACATGGTCTTGAGACCGTGTGACCTCAAACGGTCTTGAGACCGTGTGACCTCAATCGGTCTTGAGACCGTTTGGTCCACTTGGTCTCAAACCGTTTGGACCTCCAACATGGTTCAAAGATTTCAATCGTTTATGATTATCAGTGTTGAAGCCTCCAAATGGTCAAAGACATGGTAACCAATTATAGATTGAGTTAATTACGGTTATGCTTAACCAATTGGTCACTCAATTGACCCTCAATTGTTATCCAATTAGGGTTGAAGTGGGTTCAATTAAGATCCATCAACGTTCACCCATCAACACGCAACAATGTGAATCAACACAAAGTTGAACCCTTCAATTGAGCCCCAATTGGGCCCAAACTTGGCCCAAACGGTCTTGAGATCGTGTGGATGAACTCCACACGGTCTTGAGACCGTTTGCCCAAGATTGCATCAAAATCTAATGTGATTTGATAGGAGTTGAACCTTGATTGAGTCTCAATTCAGTATTTTGATTAATTCAATAACCTATTGCAATTAGGCCCTCAATTGATCAAATTACCTTAACCCTAGACCTCTAAATGGTCTTGGGTTGTCATCACACGGTCTTGAGACCGTTTGGATGAGTTCCAAACGGTCTTGAGACCGTTTTATTGATCCAACTTTTGTATTCTAGTGTAAATTCTTCAAGGTTGGATCTATTGAGTTGATTATCATATCAATACTTAATTGCAATGTAATTTGGTATCTTTGTACTTTCAATTGGTCAACTATACTTGACCCCAGACCTCCACATGGTCTTGTTTGATCCCCCACATGGTCTTGAGACCGTTTGATTGATCCCCAAACGGTCTTGAGACCGTTTGGGTCAACCAACCCAAAAACATTAAGTTATTCATTGAGATTTCAGAACTGATTTCAATTAGGGTTTGCCCTAGTAATCATCCTTCAACTCTTAGCTCGTTTGTAATTAGTCCATCAAATTTGGTGAGTTATTAATTAAAATTATTTTGAACAGTAATCTCATACGGTCAATGCTTGGTCAACGTTCGTACACGGTCTTGAGACCGTTTTCCCAAAAAGGGCGATTTCAACATATTGGAAATCCGAAGTAAATTCAATTAAAGTTGTTGATTAAAAAGGCCATATCTCACGATTCCGTTGGAGTTATCATCTCAAATTTTGTGGGTGATTAGCCTACATAATAATGAACAGAAATCTTATACGGTCCATGCTCGGTCAACGCAGCTAAATGGTCTTGAAGACCGTTTGCCCTTACACGGTCCTGAGACCGTTTGCTCACCACACGGTTTTGCAAACCAAGAGAGCAATTTGTAGAGACCGTTTAGTAAAGTGAAAAGTAGTGGATTAACTTTGGAAATAACGTCTTCATCTCCTAGCTCAAGAACAGCAAGGATTTCTCACGGATTTGCTTGCAAGGTAGCAAAGGAAGGTAGAGAGGAAGAAGATCTATCATCTAAAAGCATAAACGAGATGTATATAACAAAGCATAGGTTTAGAGTTATAAAACCCGCCTAAAGCTTGCTCCTTGAGCTCCAAGCTTTCGAGCTCCAAGATTTTAATGGCGTCCTTGAGCTTCCACAGGTCGGCCAAGGTGAAACCTCCAGGGAAAGTCGAGAAGAGATGGCTACAAAGGTGGAGCTATGTGAGCTAGCCATCAATTTGACCTTGAATTCGAGTTCTAACCATGAACTTAAGCAAAAGGGAGGATTCAAACCTACCTTGCCCTCCTTGGTCGTTCTCCTGAGCTCCACAGCTCCTCTTTAGTTGGTTTGGGTGAATAGAACAGTGAAGGAAACGAAGGGAAAGTTCCCTTGCTTAGAGGGGTGGAGAGTATATATACTTGGGGTGAGGTTTTAACATAAACTCATAAGTTCTCCATATTTTCAACTTAGTCCCTCCATCCTTCTATGCTCGTCCCTTTATATTAATTCTAAGGACAAACCTTCTTCTAAGGTCAAGAAATGAGGGAAAAGAAGATCAACCTATTAGTTAAGCATACACATAAAAGGGCTATAGCACATACACCTTGATTATTCAATCACAAAGGTGTTTTTCATTATATGATTGTTCAATTGAAGTGACCTCCTCATCATTTCTTCTCTAAATGATGACAATAGTCTTAAAAAATACTTTTGATGGTGTAAATTACAAGTTGCACCCCTCAAATTGGGTAAATTGCACTTTACCCCAATTTAGGGTTTTCAAGCACAGGGATTGCTTCCACAGCTGTACCTTGGTGCCCAAGCTTGGGAAATCCCTCAAACTTCATCATAGTGATTCTCATGATGTATCAATATAAGAGGAGCATCTCAACATGTGCAAATTGCAAGTTAACCCTTTTAACTGGGTAAATTGCACATAGGTCCCTGTATAACAAAACAATGCTACAACTTTATATAAAAAGGAGCAAAAACTGAAATATATGTTTCTGAGAAACTTAATTACATGCCCAAAGTTAATCACAAGGATTTCATTACATATTTAGGCAAAACACCTAGGGTTAACTCATAACCCAGGTCAGGGATGTTACATAATTGGTCTAAATGACTCTATTTGTGGTTAATCTTGACTAAACACTGAAAACCCAAATTCTGGACTCTAATGTTCATATTGAGACTCTAAAATCATAATTGACCCATTAATGATCTAGATTTATAATTGTTTAATTGAGTTAATCTTGAATATGATGATGACATCTTAATGATATGATTGGTCTAAATCTTGTGCATATATTGACCTATTGACCTAAAAGTTGCTCTCTAATTTACTCATAATACTAATCAGAACTGGATCTAATCTTGAACCCCAATGTTGTTAGAACTTGATAATGATCTAAAGACTTGATTTTTGACTTGCATATTGACCAAGATAATTAGGGTTAACACATGTACCTAGAAAACCTAGGTAGGTCATTCACACTCGAAGATACTTGACACTTGAAATAATGCTGGACATATGGAAATATTGGTTGATTATAAGTGAATGATCCAACCCTAAGGTTGACATAGGAAAAGTGTATCCCTAATCTCTAATATTGAAACATGATATCCAAATATCTTGATCTTGACCCTTGATCCAAACATTGTGTTTTAGGATCTAACTCGAAGGGTTGACCTATTACTAGTGGATCTGTACTAGAAATATAGATGAAAGGTAAGCTATTATATAACTCCCTCTTTGGTTGTATTGAAGATACTTTTATGTATCTCTTAACTGTGTACTTGGCTATTTACTTGGATGAGCTATTATTCCCTATGATTAGTCTTTTGTTTTTCAATACTATATTTTAAAACACATGAAAACATAAATTTCATGCCCATTATGAATTCTTGTATATTGATAATGATGATGATATTGATAATGTTGATATTGAGTACAACAAACCCCTCATTTGGAGGTGGGACTTGTACATTGGCCTCCTATTTCCTATGGTAAGAAGGAGCCTAGTGACCTTCCCCATCGCGTTAGGGTGATAGAGTCACACAAAATATATAAGCATGCTTATTTGATTACAAAATAATAGGAACTCATACTAAAAATTGAATCTTTGAATAACAAACGTTTTATCGAATGATATTGGTTTTGGAAATCATTTGTTATTCTTTTGAAATATAAGTCCTGCCAAGTATACTAGTTTTCTTATAAACTATTTTACTTGATTTTGATAGAGTACCATGCAATTGCATGATTGTGTCTCGATTTTCTTGATTTTAGGCAATACAAATGGAATATTGAATAAGATTGCTTCCACACTATACATACTCTGATGACAAGGATAAATCAGATATATCTCCATATTGGGTTAGTTGTTCTTTACATATCCAGTTTTCAAGTTATTATTTCTTATTGTATATGCTAGTTTGATAGATCCTTCTGGACCACTCAGGAATGGGCGCTTCAATCCCTTTGTCACTGTCTAGGCAGTGGGATTGGGATTGGGGTAAGAATGGTTCCATGACAATTGTATTGGTACAATAGGTGTGTGCTTCTCTAAAAATAGTTAGCCAATAGAAACCTAAATTTAGGATCTTTAGTGTTGTCTTCTAAACACCCAAATGTCCTCCGCAAGTAGTTGTCTAACATTTTTCTATGATAGAATGAGCTACATATGTGATCAACGCAATGGCAATAGATGTTATTAGCACATCTTCTCACTAAGAGTGGGTCATCCCAGTAGTAGTTATTTAGATTAGAAAATAATTTCTTCTTCTTATTGTAATTCATTACAGGGGGAATCTGGTGGCATGTAAGATAATTATAGAAATAAGCATACCATGGTGTTACTTAAACGATAGAATGAAGAAGAAGAGATTCGTCTTGATAAGTTTCATTGATAGGAAGGAGATTGTTCTCTTCAACCCTTATATGAGAAAGACGGTGGGCCACGATGTTCTTAGATCCCTTCTTTTCAATGAATTAATGATCAAATTCTTGTAATATGAGAGCCCACCCAAGGAGGACTGGCTTGGTATCTTTCTTTTGTATGAGATATGTGATTGCTCCATGATCAATATAGATTATTAATTTGCCTCCCAGCACATAAGATCTAAACTTATCAAAATCATAAATGGTAGATAGCATCTCCATCTCTTTGTTGTGTAATTGACTTGAGCTTCATCAAGAGTTTTGCTATCATAATTTATAACAAGATTTTCTTGTCCTTCGTTTGCCTTAAGACAACACCTATAGCTTAATCACTGGCATCACACATTAGTTCAAATGGGAGATTCTAGTTTGGAGTTTGCATTATTGGTGCGGTAGTTAGGGCATCCTTGAGGGTGTGAAAAGCCTTCAGAAACAAACAGTGTGTCTTTGACAATAAGTCTAGATAGAGGTTTTGCTATCTTAGAGAAATCTTAAGTGAAGCAATGGTAGTACCCTACATGCCCCAAGAAATTACAAATAGAAGAAATTGCCAAAGGAGGTAGGAGTTTGGAAATTGCCTCTATTTTGCTCTTATCGACTTCTATATCATCTTCATAAATTGTGGCATATGACTCTCAAAAACATAATTAACTAATGCGGAAGCGTTCACTAAGCAGCGGATTACCTAAAATCACTAAAAATTAAAACCTTTTTATCAAAAGATCCATCAAAAGAAAACTTTCTCACATAGAACCAAAGTAACATAATTACATTCTTGTTCACAGGTACATATTCTGTATCATCTTCTTTTGAGAATTACAAGCATTAACTATCCTGTCAAGCTAAACACAGGCAATTCAAAATCTCGAGGCATTTGAGCCAAAATCTTGAAATCTCTAACTACTACTCCGAGGACCTGAGAGTACAGAGACGACACATAGGACTCTATCTACATCTATACAAGGCATAACAGCCAGTGTCTCCACCTGAGACTTCACTGTTGTTTCTTCTGTTGCTGCTTCTGTCCTTCACCAACTGAAGGATTCTTGCCTCCTCGTCCGCGTCCACCTAAAAATGTGATTCCCACGGGGGTGAGACAATTGTAAATTTCCCTAGCGAGAGATATAACTCTCAGCTAGTAACATTATTATTGCAACTTAAGAAGATAAATATGCACATAGGAATCATATTTGTTTAGCAACAGTTAATTCATTGTCTAACCGATTAGAATATTATTCTTATCTAAAACATTGAAACTACAACTTGAAAGAGAAACATGTCACTTATCCATTAAGTAATATGAAGAACATGTATAACATTTATTCACTACAAAATCATTACCATAGCATTAACTCTCTTCAGGCTTAGATCATATATCTAAAGCCTGGAATTGTCATTGTAGAGTCATGGCCTGTAGCCATACTCTTTTCACAAAGTGTTGGGATCTTAATCCCTCAACTCACCAAGTACACTTCCTCTTTTTAACAAGTTCATCATCATAATTATAGAATTTGGGTATTTGAACCCATAACTCACCATAGGATACTTATTATCACTTGTTAGGTAACTTATTACCTTCAGATCATCTGACCAAAGACATCATAATTCTTGCTATACAATGCATTGTACATAGTACACAAAGCTTAATGATTTCTACTACACAAAGCATATTAAGGCTTTATAAAGCCTATAAAACATTCTCAATAAACAAGCATCATAGCCCATACCTGGCTATGCTTCTCATCTCATCATCCCTGCATGACTAGTATTCATGGTAACAATTATAATGCTTTCATATTAGTATCATACAACACTAAGTAATACCACGATTCCCTCTTTAGGGTTCATGGTTTCTCTTTCACATCAGTACCATACAACACTAAGTAATACCATTGTTCCGTCTTAGGGTTCATGGTTTCTCTTTCACATCAGTACCATACAAAACTAAGTAATACCACTGTTCCCTCTCTAGGGTTTATGGTTTCTCTTTTATATCAGCACCCTTCATTAGGATGTTCCATAAATAACCACTTGGGTTCTTAAGATCATATTATTAATGATCAGCCCTATTCCATTGCTTCTCAAAGCTAGGAACCAAAAATAGATATCATAAGTATTCAAACATACTTATATATCCTCATCATTCATCATTGAATGTATTATCAACACAAAGTATGAGTCTCTCTCTCATCTTAATCAAAATATGATTGTATCATAGTGCATTGATTTGGATTAACCTTTTCATAAGGCATGTTAGCCTATACTTAACAAAGTGCATTACATCTCAATGTAACAATTCTCATGACACATTTCATGTGTCATCTATTCCAATTATAATGAACTTATAACACATCATGGTATATCAGAATTTGGGGTGTTGGATGTGATATCTATCATATCTTGATATATCACTTCCCGCAACACCTTCATCATACTTGAATTTATTCACTTAGCTTGTATTAGGGTATTCTCATCCTAATACTTATGCATTAAATCATCACATTCATCATTCAATGTATTGGTCATGATTCATCTATTTAGAAAACACAACCATTGCCAAAGATATGGACTCACCCTTGAGTCAGGGACTATTAATATAAGGATATCCATAATCAACCCCTCTAGGTATTTCATTTGTCAATACATTAATCACTATTCCATCAATAGGAATAGGATTTCCATAACTATAATTTAAGGTTCACTTAGCATCTCACAAACATATATATATTTCACCTAGAATCACTTTTCATTAGAGTTTCACATAACATCCTTATATATCAGGGTTTCACCTAGTATTATGTGAAATTAAGGCTTCACAACACATCACCCAGTGTTAAGGCTTCACATTAGTATTAGTGGCACTACCCTATATTAGGGTTTCATATATCTTTATCCCATTTTAGGGATTAGGGTTTACTATTCACATCCAAGTGGGGTTTCTCTTTCCTTATACTCAAATTAGAGTTTCCTTCATTGTTACACTAAGTTAGGGTTACATCATCACCCTGGATTTATAATAACACTCAGTTTTGCCCTAGATTAGGGTTTCCCACATAGCTTGGCTCTAATTAGGGTTTCACACATAGCATTGATCTAATTAGGTTTCACACATAGCTTTGCTCTAATTATGGTTTCACAAATAGCATTGCTCTAATTAGGATTTCACACATAGCATTTCTCTAATTAGGGTTTCACACATAGCTTGCCCTAATTAGGGTTTCACACATAGCTTGCTCTAATTAGGGTTTCACACATAGCTTGCTCTAATTAGGGTATCACACATAGCATTGCTTTAATTAGGGTTTCACACATAGAATTGCTCAAATTAGGGTTTCACACATAGCATTGCTCTAATTAGGGTTTCACACATAGCTTGCTCTAATTAGGGTTTCACACATAGCTTGCTCTAATTAGGGTTTCACACATAGATTGCTCTAATTAGGGTTTCACACATATTGGACCCTCAATTACATGAGGTATTCAAATGTATTAACCATGTTGATCTTCACAAATTTAATTACTTATACCCTCAATGATCTTGGTTCTCATACATAAATTGGTTGAAAACCATTTGAAAAAGTTATACTTGAAACCAATTGGACAAAGTAGGTATTGAAACCGTTTGCACTTTGGGTCTCCAAACGGTTTGAGATCGTTTGGTCCCAAACGGTCTTGAGACCGTTTGGTCCCAAACGGTCTTGAGCCCGTTTGGACTCAAATGGTCTTGAGACCGGTTGGACCCAAACGGTCTTGAGACCGTTTGGTCCAAACCTTCTCAAAACCGCATGGAACAAAAAGGTACTTCAACACTCAATCGACTCAATGTTTCAATCCATGGACCAATTATAAATTGAACCACTAAAGCATTTATCAATTGGACCACTGAATCACCATTCAATTAGACCTTCAATTTAGGGTTTTGAACCCAATTGAACTAGGTTTGATAATCAAGAAACCATCACTTAGGGTTTGAAATCGAGGATCCATCAATGGTTGACATTGTGGAACCAAATCAATTGAAATCAATGAACTATCATCATTACATGATATGACCTGACCTCAAACGGTCTTGAGATCGTTTGGTTGATGTCCAAACGGTCTTGAGACCGTTTTCCCATTTCATCATCAAAATCCATGACATCCAACTAGGGTTTTGGACCATTGGATCGATTATTAAATCAGCACTTTGTTGCAAGTCAATTTGGTACCTTTAGACCTTCAAACACTTAGCCATACTTAACCCTAGACCTCCAAACGGTCTTGGGTGACACCCAAACGGTCTTGAGACCATTAGGGTGATCCCCAAACGGTCTTGAAACCGTTTGGGTCAATCAACCCAAAACATCATCTCATTCAATTTCAAAATCAGCACAACTGTTTGGGTCAATCAACCCAAAACATCATCTCATTCAATTTCAAAATCGGCACTTAGTCGATTAGGGTTTGCAATTAAGGAATCATTCACAATTGAAACCTTCAAAGATCAAACCAATTGAAACCATTGGATCAAGATCCAAGCACCACAACATATATCTTCAAACGGTCAACCATTCCAAATGGTTTGGAACCCAAACCACCAAACGGTTTGCAAACCGTTTGGTCACCAAACGGTTTGGTGAAACCGTTTCGACTCAACATTGAAATCGTTTGCCCTAGATATTTGAGGAGGTGTGTGCTTATGATGATGTCATCATCATCAAGCTCCAAACTCATGAAATCTACTGTGATTTCGATGGAGATTGCATCAATCAACCAAACTTAATTTCGGAAATGTAGAAATGATCACTAATAGATAAGGAATTGATTGCAATAATAAAATTAAGGGTTCAAGTTATAAAACCCGCCTCCAATTGAGCTCCAAAGCTCCAAGCACACAGAAACAATGGTGGATACAAGTCCTTTGCCTATTCCAAGGGTCGTCCTCGATCTTTGAGTGAAAAGAATTGGTTAGAAATGAAGAGGGGATCGAGATATGAAGATTTCATGCATTGATTTTCGATTTTCACCATGGATTCAAGGTGAAAGGAGGTCAAGAACCTTACCAACAGGTTGGGGGTCGTCCTCCTGATCGTCCAAATCTCCTTGGTCGTTTTCCAAGCAAGGGGAAAGAAGGAAATCTAAAAAAGCCTTTGTTTTTGCTTGGAAAAGCTACTTTTATAAGAAAATTGATGACAGAGAAAATTCTTTATAAAAGTCTTTAAATTCCAAAATTGTTGCCACCACTTCCCCCTTGGTTTCTTGCATGCAAGGGAATCTCTATCCCCACCAAGATCCCTTCCATTATCCATGAATTAAGGGAAAAGAAATTAAGCACCTTAACCCTTATAATAAGAATATCCATATTTGAGTGGAAAATTCTTTTTCTTATAATAATGGTGAGTGGAATTTCACCTCCTTAGGATATGCTCGTGCATTTGCAAGGCTTTAAGCTCATCCACACACATCTGAATCCAACCATTTTAATTTTGGTTGAAGGCCCTTTAATTAATACATTCATTTTTTTGCCCTAAATTGAATTAGGGTTTCACTTAGGATTAAATCTTGATTATTTTAATATCAAGATTCTCTCTCCTCCAACTTAATCCAAATGAGGCGCCCCTCTCATTTTCTTTGATCTACATGATGAAAAAAAACATTAGGGACCTTATTGAAGTGGTGATTTGCATATTGAACCCTAGGTTTTGGGTAAATTGCACTCTACACCAAAACTAGGTTTTAATGCTCAAGGATTGCTTTACAAGCTTAATCTTGGTGCCCAAGCTTGTGAAAACCATACCACTACATCATATTCATTCTTATGATGTCTCAATATCAGACGAACATCTTATCATGCAACATTTTCAATTTAACCCCTCAACTTGGGTAATTTGCACTTTAGTCCCAAATAAGCAAACATTGCTTCAACATTGTTCAAACAAGACCAAAATTGAAACATAAGTTTCTCATTAGCCCTAATTACTTTTCCCAAGATAAAATTAAGAATATATACTCAACCTTATTAGGCAAAACATCTAGGGTTAAGACATAACCCAGGTCAGGGATGTTACAAATTATAAACCTCTAATAAGGATTTCGTCCCTGAAATCCCAAGAAAAAGCAAATACAGATTATTCAGTTGTCATACCCTCAAGTCTCCACATAATATCTTAATATCATGGAAATATCATGGATTCTGTAATCCACACAAAGTTCCTTTCATTGATTCAACCTTATCAATGTTTATATTTATGCAGAGCATAAACCCCTAACATATGATGTCCATATTATTGAAAGGAAAAAGCATAAAAGAGCATACTTCTATCATCACCCAATAATATTTATCAAAAGGAAAAACATATATATCTAACAGAGATAATTCACTCAGCAATCCTTTATTCATTTAGGAAAGTTCACTTAGCAAACTCTATGTAATTGGGAATGTTCACTTAGCTTTTCCTTTTAGTTGGGAATGTTCACATAGCTTTTCCTTTTAGTTGGGAATGTTCACATAGCTCTTCCTATTAGTTGGGAATGTTCACATAGCTTTTCTTTTTAGTTGGGAATGTTCACATAGCTTTTCCTTTTAATTGGGAATGTTTACATAGCTCTTCCTTTTAGTTGGGAATGCTCACATAGCTCTTCCTATTAGTTGGGAATGTTCACATAGCTCTTCCTATTAGTTGGGAATGTTCACATAGCTTTTCCTTTTAGTTGGGAATGTTCACATAGCTCTTCCTATTAGTTGGGAATGTTCACATAGCTCTTCCTTTTAGTTGGGAATGTTCACATAGCTCTTCCTATTAGTTGGGAATGTTCACATAGCTCTTCCTATTTGTAACACCCCTGACCTGGGTTATGAACTAACCCTGGAAGTTTTGCCTAAATATGTAATTAATATACTTATGAACACTCCCTGGCATGTAATTAAGTTCCTCAGGAACATTTATTTTCAATATTGCTCCTTTTGTATAAAGTTGTAGCATTGTGTTGTATGCAGGGACCTATGTACAAATTACCCAGTTTAAGGGTTGAACTTGCAAAATTCACAAGATAAGATGTATCTCTGATGTTTTGAAACATCATGAGGATGGTTATGATGAAGTTTGAGGGATTTCCCAAGCTTGAGCACCAAGGTGCAGCTGAGGAAGCAATCCCCATGCTTAGAAACCCTAATTTGGGGTAAAATGCAATTTACCCAAATATAGGGGTCCAAGTTGTAATTCTTAATATCTAGAACATCTTTTATGACTCTTGTCATCATTTAGAGTAGAAATGATGAAAGGGGCACATCAAAGATTGATCAGATAAGAAAAGATGATCTCTGTGGTGAAAAACACCTATTTTGGGTACAGAAATCTTTCATGGATGTACCCTAGTTGTAGGTTGGCTTTCTTTACCCTTAGATCTTGAGATTCCATGAGAATTGCATAAGGATAGATGAGTTTGGACGTGCCTTTGAGCAAGGAGGGACCTAGATGTGATTTCCAATCTTGTAAGGTCCTTAGGATGTAAAAGGGGCTAAAGTATATAAGCCACCTCTTTACAAGATAAGTGAACGATCTTTCCTTTACTTCATTCTCATCTCTTCTTGCTCAAATGGCCAAGGGTAGCTCTGGAGCTCAGGGGGACGACCAACATGTTCTAGGTAAGAGAACCCCACCTTCTAGCTCGAATTCATGGAGGAATTCACTTTCTAAGGTTGGTTTTGTGGTTAGCTTACTTAGTCTTCTTGTTCTAGCCAACCAAAGCAACGTTTCCTTGGAGTTTTCACCCCTGACCAAGTTGTGGAAGCTCAAGGACGCCATTAAAAGCTTGGAGCTTGAAGGCTTGGAGCTCTAAGATCAACCTTTAGGCGGGTTTTATAACTCTAAACTCATGCTTTATATGTATGCTTAATTCTTGCAATTTACTTGGTAAATTCTCCTTCTACCACCCTTCTTCCTTGCACGTTTGCAAGCAAATCAGTGGAGAAACCGACCTTGCTAGAGGTTGAATATGAGGGGCGTGATTCCCTATGTTACTTTTTCAAATGACCTTGGACCCTTTTGGTCCAAACGGTTGCAAACTGTTTGGGTTCAAACGGTTTCAAACCGTTTGCTCTCAAACGGTCTTGCAAGACCGTTTGGATTGAAACAGTCTCAAGACCATTTGAAAGAGTTGACCAAGGGACGACCGTTTGAGTGTATGTTCCTAATATATTGAATTTCATCTCTGCAAAGAATCAAAGTCTAATTCTTAACCAATTGAGAGTTGAAGGCACTTCAACATGAAACCCTAATCGGGTGAAAAAGTGTTGATTTAACATATAGATCTTGTTGAGTTTTGGGTTGAAGTACCCAAACGGTCTCAAGACCGTTTGGGGATTCCTCCAAACGGTCCCAAGACCGTTTGGGCACAACCCAAGACCGTTTGAAGGTCTAGGGTTGAGTTAATCTAATGGTTTGAAGGTCCAATTGTAGGAAATTGATGAATTGATGAAAATTGCTGATTTTGACCTAATTGGACTTCAACCTTAGTCAAAACGATTTGGATCTTGGTCAAACTTTGGGAAAACGGTCTCAAGACCATTTGTATGATGTCCAAACGACCTCAAGACCGTTTGGGCCAAGTTTGAGCCCAATTGGAGGTCAATTGATAGGTTCAACCTTGAATTGATTCACATTGTTGAACATTGATGACCAATCAACTTGAAACCCTAATTGAGAACGATTGAACCCTAATTGGCTTGCAATTGAGGGTCAATTTGATGTCTAAGTGGCTAAGGCTAACCCTAATTGACTCAATTTATAAGTGGTTAGCATAGCTTTGATCAATTGAGGGATTCATCACACATATCCATGAACTTTGGTGACCTTTGAACCCCTTTGGAGGTCCAAACGGTTTGAGCCCATTTGGGCCAAACGGTCTCAAGACCGTTTGGATCCAAACGGTCTCAAGACCGTTTGAGACCAAACGGTCTCGAGACCGTTTGGGGCCAAACGGTCTCAAGACCGTTTGGGCTCAAACGACCTCAAGACCGTTTGGGCTCAAACGACCTCAAAGTCGATTGGTCCAAACGACCTCAAACCGATTGAAGCTCCAAACGGTTTGGAAGTCAACCCTTCCAAACGGTCTTCACCACCCAAACGGTCTTGAGACCGTTTGGATCCAAACGGTACCAAACGGTCTCAAGACCGTTTGGGGCCAAACGGTCTCAAGACCGTTTGGGCTCAAACGACCTCAAGACCGTTTGGGCTCAAACGACCTCAAAGTCGATTGGTCCAAACGACCTCAAACCGATTGAAGCTCCAAACGGTTTGGAAGTCAACCCTTCCAAACGGTCTTCACCTCCAAACGGTCTCAAGACCGTTTGGATCCAAACGGTCTCAAGACCATTTGGGGTCAAACGGTCTCAAGACCGTTTGGGTGGTTGAAACCGTTTGAAGGTTGAAATCGTTTGGAGATTGGTGATGGTTTGTACTTAACCATTTGATGGTGCAATTAGCTCAATGATGATTCAATCTAAACCCTAATGGTAACCTAGGTCATTAAGGGACTATGTAATTAGTGAGCTAACCCATGATGGTGATCATGTGGCAAATTACCAAAATACCCTTGAGGGGTCTAAAAGGATAAAACCTTGTTCTAATCAAACCCTAATCACATGATGTTGATGTTTTGGCTTATGTTAGTCAATGGAGACTTATCTCAACCTGATCTAGAGTGGTGTTGCCACCATCTACTAGTGAGAGGAGAGAGAAAGTATTTCTAGAGAGAGAAAGTATCCTAGAGAGAGAAAGTACTCTTTTAAGGTGGAAACTCAAGTGAGATACTTCTTTTGCGCATAAAGGTGTATGATTAGGGAATGACCCACCTATGTGAGGTCATGAAAACCCTAGTTATGATATCTAATGGGTCTTAATCTTATTTAAGAGCCTTAATGATGATGTTTCTCTTACATGATGATGTAATGAGTACAATTCACCTTAGAGTGAATAGTAAACCCTAATTATGATATCTAATGGACCTTAATCTCAATTAAGAGCCTTAATGATGATGTTTCTCTTACATGATGATGTAATGAGTACAATTCACCTTAGAGTGAATAGTAAACCCTAATTATGATATCTAATGGATCTTAATCCTAATTAAGAGCCTTAATAATGATGTTTCTCTTACATGATGATGTAATGAGTACAATTCACCATGGAGTGAATAGTAAACCCTAAGTTTAGGGTGAAGACATGAAAGATGAATAGTAAACCCTAATTCAATTGAATAAAACCCTAATTGATGACCAGTTGAGGGTTATTTAAGGGTCAAATCAGTTGAAGGTTGACCTATTTAACTTAATTGAAGTATGAGGGTAGGCCCAATTGAGGACTGGTTCCATGTATCCAATGATTGAAGGAATCAACATTGGAAACCCTAATTCATTTGGATGCTTTATGTAATGGAGGTCCATTGTGATTGAATCTCTTGAGAATTAAAATGATGAATGAACCATTGACCCAATGATGATTAGTAATGATAAAAAAATAAGGTACAAAGGTTGAAACCCTAACAGTATCTAAGGGACTAGTACCAATTAAGGAATGAATCCCTAATTGCTTACTGGACCAATGACTTGATACACTACGTTAAGCAGAGTTGTATGCTCTTGATTGAAGGGTTGATATGACCTAATCAATTTGAGATGATGTTACCATGAATTCATACATGAATATGATTCATGTGGTGATTAAGGGTATGATCCTTAAGAAGAGAGATCATGAAACCCTAATCATGAATATAAACCCTAATTGACAGGGCTTTTGGGTTTTAACCCTAGTTGAGGGTAATTCCATGTGAAACCCTAATTGAAGGTGATTCCACGTGAAACCCTAGATAAGAGTGATTCCATGTGAATCCCTAGTTGAGGGGGATTCCAAGGAAAACCCTAATTTGAGAATGCATCGTTAATTGTTGAATTGTTTACTATTATCTGTTGAATGTACCATGCAGGTTGTTATGAGATGAGAATGCCATGTTATATTAATGAACCATGCAGGTTGTTATGAGATGATGGGCATATCCAGATATGGAGTGCCATGTTATATTAATGAACCATGCAGGTTGTTATGAGATGATGGGCATATCCAGGTATGGAATGCCATGTTATATTAATGAACCATGCAAGTTGTTATGAGATGATGGGCATATCCAGATATGGAGTGCCATGTTATATTAATGAACCATGCAGGTTGTTATGAGATGATGGGCATATCCAGGTATGGAATACCATGTTATATTAATGAACCATGCAGGTTGTTATGAGATGATGGTTATATCCCGGAATGGAATGCCATGTTATATTCATTAAAAGCATGTCTTAAGCTTTATGAATAATGAATCATCTTGATGCACTATTAGGTGACATCTTTTGTGATTTACGGGCTGTAAGAGCCATAAATGTTATCAAGGTCATGCTTGACAGATGACTTGAGATGAAATAACTGATGATTGTGATAAATTAGGCCTGCTACATTTTTGTATTCTCATATATAGCTGTGTTGTTGTATGATGATAAGAATACTGAATGTACCTAACTAATCAAGTGAAATGTAGAGTCCTGATCATAGATCCATCATTGTCAGAGTCTAAATGATGGTGAAGCAGGTTTTCCCCAGGGAACTCCTGGATCATATACTTTTGAGAATATGGGGTACATGGATGTGTAGAACCTTACATCCTAGTGTAGGTATTTGATGTAGACTCTTGTAGTCCGTCATACCCTCACTAAAAGAGAAATGGTGAGAGGATTTGATGTAGATTCATGTAGTCCATCATTCCCCACCACACAGTCTAAAAGGTGAGATGCATCCCTATACTCCCTTAAAAACATAATCAACAACGTAGTATACCTGTTAGAGTTATCTACGAGTTATTTGATTGATGTTACCTTGAATAGCATAGACGTTCTCATATTTCATTATTGGTTGAACTCTTGCTTACCATCAAACTGTGAGTGAATACCTTGAAGACCTTTATTGCTTTAGTTATTCCCTACTTTGCTTATAAAGCTTCTAGTGGAGAGTTATAACTCTCGCTGGGGCAATTATGTATAATTGTCTCACCTCGTAGACTTCTACTTTTTAGGTGGTCGTCAAAGACGAAGGGACAAGAACTCAGGTGACCAATCCCAGCAGCATCAAGAGCAGTAGTTATCTCAGGTGGAGATCTAGCCTGCTGCATGGTGTAGTATAGAGTCAGTCTTATGTGTCCTCTGTACTCTCAGGTCCTGGAGTGTTTTGAGTATGAATTCTTGAGAAGTTTTTTATATAATTACTCAAGAAGTAATTGTCAGTGATGTAAACAGTTAAATCCTTTTTCTATGGGAAAAGGTTTGAGGTTTCAAGCTCTTGTCTCAAAAAGTTTTAATTTCCTGTGATTTTTGGTCTTCCGCTATTTACCGAATGCTTCCGCACATGTTTAAATCGAGATTAATTTGTGGTTTGGAGATCGGAGCCCACAATTAAGTGGTATCAGAGCTCTAGGTTCGCCGAGTCTACAGAAGCATAGGACATAGGAAGTCGAGGCTATCTTTACTATTCCTTCCTTATCTAATAGAGTCTTCTACTCCTCAGGAGAAGAAGATACTTAAGATGTCAGATCCACATGATGAGTATGTGGGAGAAAGTAGTGTCAGTGCACCTCAAGGCGGTGTAGGAGTACCAGAGGTGGAACAGCCTGTACCAGAACAACTTAGAGAGCCACCCCAGTTTGACCCAGCTGATAGGGGTAACCCAGCAGTCCAGACTATGTTTGGGCAGTTTATGACTGCCATGACACATATAACCGACAGGTTGCCTATGCCTGCACCTAGGGCACATGTCCAACCAGAGGGGCAAGGTATCGGAAAGACGTTCGAGCGACTACGTCGTGTCGGAGCTACCGAGTACCATGGGACTGCTGACCCCGCAGATGCTGATCTTTGGTTGACAGAGCTGGAGAAGGCTTTCAAGATCCTCAACATCCCTGAAGCTGAGAAGGTTAGACATGCTGTCTATCTTCTCAAAGGAAGTGCTGGTCACTGGTGGACCATGGAAGAGCAGAAGAGACCTGGAATAGAAATCTCGTGGGAAGACTTTCGGCGGGAATTTGCCCAAAGATATTTCCCGAAGACCTTCCTAGACGAGAAGATCTCTCAGTTTGAGAGACTGAGATAGGGTATGATGAACATTAGCGAGTACGAAGCTAAGTTCATGGAGCTGTTGCGGTTTTGTCCTCAAATGGCAGTTAATGATGAGGAAAGAATTCGGTGCTTTGAGAAGGGGTTGAACGCTGAATTGACCACTCCTGTGTCTGCTTTAGAGAACAGGGAGAGGTTTGCCATTTTTGTGGAATCAGTAAGGAGGATAGAGAGGTCTGAAATTGAGAAACGACAGACTAGTAGCAGGAAGGTGTACACTCAGACTAAAAAACAAAAGTCTGAAAGTTTTAAGAAGCCGAGATTTTCTGCATCGACAGCATCATTAAGATCCCAAACCCAGACACAATGGATGCCAAGTAGGGATAGGGATCTTAGTTATATTCCAAATAAGGCCTCCAATATAGCATCAACATCGGTGTCTGGACCTCACCGACCTTATACTATACCTAGAATCTGTTATCAATGCAGACAACCGAGACATCTGGTAAAAGATTGTCCAGACGGGAATCCAATGATGACTCAACCTCAGGGGCAGAGTCAGCAAGGATCACAAAGGAGGCAGTTTTCTAGTAACAATAGAGGACGTGGACAGACGTCCCGGGAAGGTCAGAGGAAATAAAGTCATTCTGATATTTCATTTTCATGTTTCTATGTGTTAAAAATATGAAAATAGTTGTTTTTGAAATTATTTTGACTAGTCCTATAAGGACACAAGGGAGACGAGAACTTATATCTCACTCAATGTTCCTTAAAATGTTTTATAATCTCTCTTATCTGTATGTCAAAAGATGAGATTTAGAAATGATGCCTGGAGAAATATAGGAATGGAAAACCTTGTGTGTATAAGGATATGAAAAGTGAGGAATGAGACAGTATGTAAGTGCATACTACTTGATCTCAGTATTTGTAAACCCTGGCCAGGTATACAGCTATTGATGATAAAGTGAGTATGGAAACTCCTAGATTGATATCTTTTTGATTGCCCTGATCAAGCAATCATTCTGATACAATCTAATGAGTATCATGAAATAAGAAATATGGAACAATTAAAAAAGGGAAAGCTATGTGTCATCCCCAACAAAAAGGGAAGAGCTATGTGTCATTCCCAATTAAAAAGGGGAAAGCTATGTGTCATCCCCAACAAAAAGGGAAAAGCTATGTGTCATTCCCAAACAAACAAAAAGGGGAAAGCTATGTGTCATCCCCAACAAAAAGGGAAAAGCTATGTGTCATTCCCAAACAAACAAAAAGGGGAAAGCTATGTGTCATCCCCAACAAAAAGGGAAGAGCTATGTGTCATTCCCAATTAAAAAGGGAAGAGCTATGTGTCATTCCCAATCAAAAGGGGAAAAGCTATGTGGCATTTCCAATTAATAAGAAGAACTATGTGAACTATCCCAATTACATAGAGTTGTAAAGGATTACTGAGTATATTATCCTTGTTAGATATATATGTTGTTCCTTTTGATAAATATTCTTGGGTGATGATAGAAGTATGTTCTTTTATGCCTCTTCTTTCCAATAATATGGACATCATATGTTAGGGGTTTATGCTCTGCATAAACATTGGAAAGGTTGAATTAGTGAAAGGAGCCTTGTGTGGGATTGCAGAACTCATGATACCTCCATGATATTAAGATAATATGTGGAGACTTGAGGGCATGATTAATGAATACTCTGTTTCTCCTTTTGTCTGAGATTTCGGGGACGAAATCCTTGTTAGGGGTTTATGATTTGTAACACCCCTGACCTGGGTTATGAACTAACCCTGGAAGTTTTCCCTAAATATGTAATTAATATACTTATGAACACTCCCTGGCATGTAATTAAGTTCCTCAGGAACATTTATTTTCAATATTGCTCCTTTTGTATAAAGTTGTAGCATTGTGTTGTATGCAGGGACCTATGTGCAAATTACCCAGTTTAAGGGTTGAACTTGCAAAATTCACAAGATAAGATGTATCTCTGATGTTTTGAAACATCATGAGGATGGTTATGATGAAGTTTGAGGGATTTCCCAAGCTTGAGCACCAAGGTGCAGCTGAGGAAGCAATCCCCATGCTTAGAAACCCTAATTTGGGGTAAAATGCAATTTACCCAAATATAGGGGTCCAAGTTGTAATTCTTAATATCTAGAACATCTTTTATGACTCTTGTCATCATTTAGAGTAGAAATGATGAAAGGGGCACATCAAAGATTGATCAGATAAGAAAAGATGATCTCTGTGGTGAAAAACACCTATTTTGGGTACAGAAATCTTTCATGGATGTACCCTAGTTGTAGGTTGGCTTTCTTTACCCTTAGATCTTGAGATTCCATGAGAATTGCATAAGGATAGATGAGTTTGGACGTGCCTTTGAGCAAGGAGGGACCTAGATGTGATTTCCAATCTTGTAAGGTCCTTAGGATGTAAAAGGGGCTACAGTATATAAGCCACCTCTTTACAAGATAAGTGAACGATCTTTCCTTTACTTCATTCTCATCGCTTCTTGCTCAAACGGCCAAGGGTAGCTCTGGAGCTCAGGGGGACGACCAACATGTTCTAGGTAAGAGAACCCCACCTTCTAGCTCGAATTCATGGAGGAATTCACTTTCTAAGGTTGGTTTTGTGGTTAGCTTACTTAGTCTTCTTGTTCTAGCCAACCAAAGCAACGTTTCCTTGGAGTTTTCACCCCTGACCAAGTTGTGGAAGCTCAAGGACGCCATTAAAAGCTTGGAGCTTGAAGGCTTGGAGCTCTAAGATCAACCTTTAGGCGGGTTTTATAACTCTAAACTCATGCTTTATATGTATGCTTAATTCTTGCAATTTACTTGGTAAATTCTCCTTCTACCACCCTTCTTCCTTGCACGTTTGCAAGCAAATCAGTGGAGAAACCGACCTTGCTAGAGGTTGAAGATGAGGGGCGTGATTCCCTATGTTACTTTTTCAAACGACCTTGGACCCTTTTGGTCCAAACGGTTGCAAACCGTTTGGGTTCAAACGGTTTCAAACCGTTTGCTCTCAAACGGTCTTGCAAGACCGTTTGGATTGAAACGGTCTCAAGACCATTTGAAAGAGTTGACCAAGGGACGACCGTTTGAGGGTCTTTTCCTAATATATTGAATTTCATCTCTGCAAAGAATCAAAGTCTAATTCTTAACCAATTGAGAGTTGAAGGCACTTCAACATGAAACCCTAATCGGGTGAAAAAGTGCTGATTTAACATATAGATCTTGTTGAGTTTTGGGTTGAAGTACCCAAACGGTCTCAAGACCGTTTGGGGATTCCTCCAAACGGTCCCAAGACCGTTTGGGCACAACCCAAGACCGTTTGAAGGTCTAGGGTTAAGTTAATCTAATGGTTTGAAGGTCCAATTGTAGGAAATTGATGAATTGATGAAAATTGATGATTTTGACCTAATTGGACTTCAACCTTAGTCAAAATGATTTGGATCTTGGTCAAACTTTGGGCAAACGGTCTCAAGACCGTTTGGATGATTTCCAAACGACCTCAAGACCGTTTGGGCCAAGTTTGAGCCCAATTGGAGGTCAATTGATAGGTTCAACCTTGAATTGATTCACATTGTTGAACATTGATGACCAATCAACTTGAAACCCTAATTGAGAACGATTGAACCCTAATTGGCTTGCAATTGAGGGTCAATTTGATGTCTAAGTGGCTAAGGCTAACCCTAATTGACTCAATTTATAAGTGGTTAGCATAGCTTTGATCAATTGAGGGCTTCATCACACATATCCATGAACTTTGGTGACCTTTGAACACCTTTGGAGGTCCAAACGGTTTGAGCCCATTTGGACCAAACGGTCTCAAGACCGTTTGGATCCAAACGGTCTCAAGACCGTTTGGGCTCAAACGACCTCAAGACCGTTTGGGCTCAAACGACCTCAAAGTCGATTGGTCCAAACGACCTCAAACTGATTGAAGCTCCAAACGGTTTGGAAGTCAACCCTTCCAAACGGTCTTCACCTCCAAACGGTCTCAAGACCGTTTGGGGTCAAACGGTCTCAAGACCGTTTGGGTGGTTGAAACCGTTTGAAGGTTGAAATCGTTTGGAGATTGGTGATGGTTTGTACTTAACCATTTGATGGTGGAATTAGCTCAATGATGATTCAATCTAAACCCTAATGGTAACCTAGGTCATTAAGGGACTATGTAATTAGTGAGCTAACCCATATGTGGCAAATTACCAAAATACCCTTGAGGGGTCTAAAGGGATAAAACCTTGTTCTAATCAAACCCTAATCACATGATGTTGATGTTTTGGCTTATGTTAGTCAATGGAGACTTATCTCAACCTGATCTAGAGTGGTGTTGCCACCATCTACTAGTGAGAGGAGAGAGAAAGTATTTCTAGAGAGAGAAAGTATCCTAGAGAGAGAAAGTACCCTTTCAAGGTGGAAACTCAAGTGAGATACTTCTTTTGCACATAAAGGTGTATGATTAGGGAATGACCCACCTATGTGAGGTCATGAAAACCCTAGTTATGATATCTAATGGGTCTTAATCTTATTTAAGAGCCTTAATGATGATGTTTCTCTTACATGATGATGTAATGAGTACAATTCACCTTAGAGTGAATAGTAAACCCTAATTATGATATCTAATGGACCTTAATCTCAATTAAGAGCCTTAATGATGATGTTTCTCTTACATGATGATGTAATGAGTACAATTCACCTTAGAGTGAATAGTAAACCCTAATTATGATATCTAATGGATCTTAATCCTAATTAAGAGCCTTAATAATGATGTTTCTCTTACATGATGATGTAATGAGTACAATTCACCATGGAGTGAATAGTAAACCCTAAGTTTAGGGTGAAGACATGAAAGATGAATAGTAAACCCTAATTCAATTGAATAAAACCCTAATTGATGACCAGTTGAGGGTTATTTAAGGGTCAAATCAGTTGAAGGTTGACCTATTTAACTTAATTGAAGTATGAGGGTAGGCCCAATTGAGGACTGGTTCCATGTATCCAATGATTGAAGGAATCAACATTGGAAACCCTAATTCAATTGGATGCTTTATGTAATGGAGGTCCATTGTGATTGAATCTCTTGAGAATTAAAATGATGAATGAACCATTGACCCAATGATGATTAGTAATGATAAACAAATAAGGTACAAAGGTTGAAACCCTAACAGTATCTAAGGGACTAGTACCAATTAAGGAATGAATCCCTAATTGCTTACTGGACCAATGACTTGATACACTACGTTAAGCAGAGTTGTATGCTCTTGATTGAAGGGTTGATATGACCTAATCAATTTGAGATGATGTTACCATGAATTCATACATGAATATGATTCATGTGGTGATTAAGGGTATGATCCTTAAGAAGAGAGATCATGAAACCCTAATCATGAATATAAACCCTAATTGACAGGGCTTTTGGGTTTTAACCCTAGTTGAGGGTAATTCCATGTGAAACCCTAATTGAAGGTGATTCCACGTGAAACCCTAGATAAGAGTGATTCCATGTGAATCCCTAGTTGAGGGGGATTCCAAGGAAAACCCTAATTTGAGAATGCATCCTTAATTGTTGAATTGTTTACTATTATCTGTTGAATGTACCATGCAGGTTGTTATGAGATGATGGGCATATCCATGTATGGAATGCCATGTTATATTAATGAACCATGCAGGTTGTTATGAGATGATGGGCATATCCAGATATGGAGTGCCATGTTATATTAATGAACCATGCAGGTTGTTATGAGATGATGGGCATATCCAGGTATGGAATGCCATGTTATATTAATGAACCATGCAGGTTGTTATGAGATGATGGGCATATCCAGATATGGAGTGCCATGTTATATTAATGAACCATGCAGGTTGTTATGAGATGATGGGCATATCTAGGTATGGAATGCCATGTTATATTAATGAACCATGCAGGTTGTTATGAGATGATGGTTATATCCCGGAATGGAATGCCATGTTATATTCATTAAAAGCATGTCTTAAGCTTTATGAATAATGAATCATCTTGATGCACTATTAGGTGACATCTTTTGTGATTTACGGGCTTTAAGAGCCATAAATGTTATCATGGTCATGCTTGACAGATGACTTGAGATGAAATAACTGATTATTGTGATAAGTTAGGCCTGCTACATTTTTGTATTCTCATATATAGCTGTGTTGTTGTATGATGATAAGAATACTGAATGTACCTAACTAATCAAGTGAAATGTAGAGTCCTGATCATAGATCCATCATTGTCAGAGTCTAAATGATGGTGAAGCAGGTTTTCCCCAGGGAACTCCTGGATCATATACTTTTGAGAATATGGAGTACATGGATGTGTAGAACCTTACATCCTAGTGTAGGTATTTGATGTAGACTCTTGTAGTCCGTCATACCCTCACTAAAAGAGAAATGGTGAGAGGATTTTATGTAGATTCATGTAGTTCATCATTCCCCACCACACAGTCTAAAAGGTGAGATGCATCCCTATACTCCCTTAAAAACATAATCAACAGCGTAGTATACCTGTTAGAGTTATCTACGAGTTATTTGATTGATGTTACCTTGAATAGCATAGACGTTCTCATATTTCATTATTGGTTGAACTCTTGCTTACCATCAAACTGCGAGTGAATACCTTGAAGACTTTTATTGCTTTAGTTATTCCCTGCTTTGCTTATAAAGCTTCTAGTGGAGAGTTATAACTCTCGCTGGGGCAATTATGTATAATTGTCTCACCCCGTAGACTTCTACTTTTTAGGTGGTCGTCAAAGACGAAGGGACAAGAACTCAGGTGACCAATCCCAGCAGCATCAAGAGCAGTAGTTATCTCAGGTGGAGATCTAGCCTGCTGCATGGTGTAGTATAGAGTCAGTCTTATGTGTCCTCTGTACTCTCCGGTCCTGGAGTGTTTTGAGTATGAATTCTTGAGAAGTTTTGTATATAATTACTCAAGAAGTAATTGTCAGTGATGTAAACAGTTAAATCCTTTTTCTATGGGAAAAGGTTTGAGGTTTCAAGCTCTTGTCTCAAAAAGTTTTAATTTCCTGTGATTTTTGGTCTTCCGCTGTTTACCGAATGCTTCCGCACATGTTTAAATCGAGATTAATTCGTGGTTTGGAGATCGGAGCCCACACTATTAGTTGGGAATATTCACATAGCTCTTGCTATTCGTTGGGAATGTTCACATAGCTCTTCCTATTAGTTGGGGAATGTTCACATAGCTCTTCCTATGAGTTGGTAATGTTCACATAGCTCTTCCTATTAGTTGGGAATGTTCACATAGCTCTTCCTATTAGTTGGGAATGTTCACATAGCTCTTCCTATTAGTTGGGAATGTTCACATAGCTCTTCCTATTAGTTGGGAATGTTCACATAGCTCTTCCTATTAGTTGGGAATGTTCACATAGCTCTTTCTTTTAGTTGGGAATGTTCACATAGGTCTTCCTTTTAGTTGGGAATGTTCACTCAGCTCTTCCTATTAGTTGGGAATGTTCACATACCTCTTCCTTTTAGTTGGGAATGTTGACATAGCTCTTCCTATTAGTTGGGAATGTTCACATAGCTCTTCCTATTAGTTGGGAATGTTCACAGAGCTCTTCCTTTTAGTTGGGAATGTTCACACAACTCTTCCTATTAGTTGGGAATGTTCACATAGATCTTCCTTTTAGTTGGGAATGTTCACATAGCTCTTCCTATTAGTTGGATTATACTCTCTAGATTGTTTCAGAATGACTACTTGATCAGAATAATAAAAAAGATAACAATCTAAGAGTTTCATACTTGCCTTATCTTCAATAATCATATACCTGGCTAGGGTATATAAGTATTGATATTAGGTAGTATGCACTTTACTTACTATCATATTCCTCACTTTTCATATCATTATACACACAGGATTTTCCATTCTTGAATTTTTCTTCAGGCATCACTTCTAAATCTCATCTTTCAACACACAGAGAAGGGAGATTATAAAACATTTTAAGGAACACTGAGTAAGATATAAGTTCGTATCTCGCTTGTGTCCTTATAGGACTAGTCAAAGGAAATTCAAAAACAACTACGTTTATATCTTTAACACATAGAATTAGAAAATGAAATATCAGAATGAATTTATTTCATCTGACCTATCTGGGACGTCTGTCCACATCCTCTATTGTTACTAGAAAACTGCCTCCTTTGTGATCCTTGCTGACTTTGCCCCTGAGGTTGAGTCATTATTGGATTCCCGCCTGGACAATCCTTTACTAGATGTCCCAGTTTTCTACATTGATAACAGATCCTAGGTGCCAAATAGGGTCTGTGAGGTCTAGTTACCGATGTTGATGCAGAAAATCTCGGCTTCTTAAAACTTTCGAACCTTTGTTTTAGAGTCTGAGTGTACACCTTCTTGCTACTAGTCTGTCGTTTCTCGATTTCAGACTTCTCTGTCCTCCTTACTGAGACCACAAAGGTGGAAAACCTCTCCCTGTTCTCTAAAGCAGACACAAAAGTGGTTAGTTCAACATTCAACCCCTTCTCAAATCGCTAAATTCTTTCCTCATCACTAACTGCCATTTGTAGGCAAAACCACAACAACTCCATGAACTTAGCTTCATATTCTCTAACGTTCATCTTTCCTTGTTTGATCCTCTCAAATTCAGAGATCTTCTTATCTAGATACGTCTTAGGAAAGTATCTACTGACGAATTCTCGTCGGAAAACCTCCCATCCAATTTCTTCACCTAGTGTCTTATCTTCCTCTATCATCCATCAATGACCAGCATTCCCTTTTAGGAGGTACACATCATGTCTTACCTTTTCAGCTTCAGGGATATCAAGGATCCTGAAAGCCTTTTCCAGTTCTATCAGCCAAAAATCAACATCTTCTAGATCAGATGTCCCAGCATAATCTATGGCTCCAACCCGGTGAAGTCTCTCAAAAGTCTTGTCGGCTTCATAGTCCTCATGGTGAGCTGATGCCCTAGGTGCAGGTATTTGCATCCTATCTGTCATGCAAGTCATGACAGCCATAAACTACCCAAACATGGCTTGGAGAGCTGGGTTCCCCATGTCAGCTTGATTGAACTGGGGCTGTTCAGGTACGGGCTCCTCTCTATTATGGTCTCTTGCACCTCCTCCCGATGCAGTAGTGCTGTCCTCTGCAGCATGTTCTTCATGTGGTCCAGACATCTTCAAGTTCTTCTCCTCCGATGTGAGCAGAAGATACTATTAGATAATCTGGAAGACACTTAGAACAGATGCTACAACCTTAGTCCTATGTCTCTGTAGACTCAGTGAACCTAGAGCTCTGATACCACTTAATTGTGGCATACAACTCTCAAAAACATAATTAACTAATGCGGAAGCGTTCACTAAGCAGCGGATTACCAAAAATCACTAAAAATTAAAACGTTTTTATCAAAAGATCCATCAAAGGAAAACTTTCTCACATAGAACCAAAGTAACATAATTACATTCTTGTTCACAGGTACATATTCTGTATCATCTTCTTTTGAGAATTACAAGCATTAATTGTCCTGTCAAGCTAAACACAGGCAGTTCAAAATCTTGAGGCATTTGAGCCAAAATATCGAAAGCACTAACTACTACTCTGAGGACCTGAGAGTACAGAGACGACACATAGGACTCTATCTACATCTATACAAGGCATAACAACCAGTGTCTCCACCTGAGACTTCACTGCTGTTTCTGTTGTTGTTGCTTCTGTCCTTCACCTACTAAAGGATTCCTGCCTCCTCGTCCACGTCCATCTAAAAATGTGATTCCCACGGGGGTGAGACAATTGTAAATTGCCCCAGAAAGAGATATAACTCTCCGCCAGTAACATTATTATTGCAGCTTAAGAAGATAAATATGCACATAGGAATCATATTTGTTTGGCAGCAGTTAATTCATTGTCTAACCGATTAGAATATTATTCTTATCTAAAACATTGCAACTATAACTTGAACGAGCAACATGTCACTTATCCATTAAGGAATATGAAGAACATGTATAACACTTATTCACTACATAATCATTACCATAGCATTAACTCTCTTCAGGCTTAGATCATATATCGAAAGCCTGACATTGTCATTGTAGAGTCATGGCCTGTAGCCATACTCTTTTCACAAAGTGTTGGGATATCAATCCCTCAACTCACCAAGTACACTTCCTCTTTTTAGCAAGTTCATCATCATAATTATAGCATTTGGGGTATTTGAACCCATAACTCACCATAGGATACTTATTATCACTTGTTAGGTAACTAATTACCTTCAGATCATCTGACCAAAGACATCATAATTCTTGCTATACAATGCATTGCACATAGTACACAAAGCTTAATGATTTCTACTACACAAAGCATATGAAGGATTTATAAATCCTATAAAACATTCTCAAAAAACAAGCATCATAGCCCATACCTGGCTATGCTTCTCATCTCATCATCCCTACATGACTAGTATTCATGGTAACAATTATAATGCTTTCATATCAGTATCATACAACACTAAGTAATACCACTGTTCCCTCTTTAGGGTTCATGGTTTCTCTTTCACATCAGTACCATACAACACTAAGTAATACCAATGTTCCCTCTTTAGGGTTCATGGTTTCTCTTTCACATCAGTACCATACAACACTAAGTAATACCATTGTTCCCTCTTTAGGGTTTATGGTTTCTCTTTTATATCAACACCCTTCATTAGGATGTTCCATAAATAACCACTTGGGTTCTTAAGATCATATTATTAATGATCAGCCCTATTCCATTGCTTCTCAAAGCTAGGAACCAAAAATAGATATCATAAGTATTCAAACATACTCATATATCCTCAACATTCATCATTTAATGTATTATCAACACAAAGTATGAGTCTCTCTCTCATCTTAATCTGAATATGATTGTATTCCATTGATTTGGATTAACCTTTTCATAAGGCATGTTAGCCTATACTTAACAAAGTGCATTACATCTCAATGTAACAATTGTCATGACATATTTCATGTGTCATCTATTCCAATTATAATGAACTTATAACACATCATGGTATATCAGAATTTAGGGTGTTGGATGTGATATCTATCATATCTTGATATATCACTTCCCTCAACACCTTCATCATACTTGAATTTATTCACTTATCTTGTATTAGGGTATTCTCATCCTAATACTTATGCACTAGATCATCACATTCATCTTGCAATGTATTGGTCATGATTCATCTATTTAGAAAAAACAGCCATTGCCAAAGATATGAACTCACCCTTGAGTAAGGGACTATTAATATAAGGATATCCATAATCAACCCCTCTAGGTATTTCATTTGTCAATACATTAATCACTATTCCATCAATAGGAATAGGATTTACATAACTGTAATTTAAGGTTCACTTAGCATCTCACAAACATATATATTTCACCTAGAATCACTTTTCATTAGAGTTTCACATAACATCCTTCTATATCAGGGTTTCACCTAGTATTATGTGAAATTAAGGTTTCACAACACATCACCCAGTGTTAAGGCTTCACATTAGTAATAATGGCACTACCCTATATTAGGGTTTCATATATCTTTATCCCATTTTAGGGATTAGGGTTTACAATTCACATCCAAGTGGGGTTTCTCTTTCCTTATACCCAAATTAGAGTTTCCTTCATTGTTACACTAAGTTAGGGTTACATCATCACCCTGGATTTATAATAACACTCAGTTTTTCCCTAGATTAGGGTTTCCCACATAGCTTGGCTCTAATTAGGGTTTCACACATAGCATTGCTCTAATTAGGGTTTCACACATAGCTTTGCTCTAATTAGGGTTTCGCACATAGCATTGCTCTAATTAGGGTTTCACACATAGCATTGCTCTAATTAGGGTTTCACACATAGCTTGCTCTAATTAGGGTTTCACACATAGCTTTCTCTAATTAGGGTTTCACACATAGCTTTCTCTAATTAGAGTTTCACACATAGCATTGCTCTAATTAGGGTTTCACACATAGCATTTCTCTAATTAGGGTTTCACACATAGCATTGCTCTAATTAGGGTTTCACACATAGCTTGCTCTAATTAAGGTTTCACACATAGCTTTCTCTAATTAGGGTTTCACACATAGCTTGCTCTAATTAGGGTTTCACACATATTGGACCTTCAATTACATGAGGTATTCAAATGGATTAACCATGTTGATCTTCACAAAGTTAATTACTTAGACCCTCAATGATCTTGGTTCTCATACATCAATTGGTTGAAAACCATTTGAACAAGTTATACTTGAAACCAATTGGACAAAGTAGGTATTGAAATCGTTTGCACTTTGGGTCTCCAAACGGTTTGGGATCATTTGGTCCCAAACGGTCTTGGGACCGTTTGGACTCAAACGGTCTTGGGACCATTTGGACTCAAACGGTCTTGGGACCATTTGGACCCAAACGTTCTAGAGACCATTTGGTCCAAACCTTCTCAAAACCGCATGGACCAAAAAGGCACTTCAACACTCAATCGACTCAATGTTTCAATCCATGGACCAATTATAAATTGAACCACTAAAGAATTTGTCAATTGGACCACTGAATCACCATTCAATTAGAACTTCAATTTAGGGTTTTGAACCCAATTGAACTAGGTTTGATAATCAAGAAACCATCACATAGGGTTTGAAATCGAGGATCCATCAATGGTTGACATTGTGGAACCAAATCAATTGAAATCAATGAACTATCATGATTACATGATATGACCTGACCTCAAATGGTCTTAGATGACCACCAAACAGTCTTGAGACCGTTTGGGTGATCTCCAAACGGTCTTGAGACCGTTTGCCCATTTCATCATCAAAATCCATGACATCCAACTAGGGTTTTGGACCATTGGATCGATTATTAAATCAGCACTTAGTTGCAAGTCAATTTGGTACCTTTAGACCTTCAAACACTTATCCATACTTAACCCTAGACCTCAAAACGGTCTTGGGTGATGCCCAAATGGTCTTGAGACCGTTTGGGTGATCCCCAAATGGTTTTGAAACTGTTTGGGTCAATCAACCCAAAACATCATCTCATTCAATTTCAAAATCAGCACTTAGCCGATTAGGGTTTGCAATTGAGGAATCATTCACAATTGAAACCTTCAAGATCAAACCAATTGAAACCATTGGATCAAGATCCAAGCACCACAGCATATATCTTCAAACGGTCAACCATTCCAAATGGTTTGGAACCCACACCACCAAACGGTTTGCAAACCGTTTGGTCACCAAACGGTTTGGTGAAACCGTTTAGACTCAACATTGAAACCGTTTGCCCTAGATATTTGAGGAGGTGTGTGCTTATGATGATGTCATCATCATCAAGCTCCAAACTCATGAAATCTACTGTGATTTCCATGGAGATTGCATCAATCAACCAAACTTAATTTTGGAAATGTAGAAATGATCACCAATAGATAAGGAAATGATTACAATAATAAAATTAAGGGTTCAAGTTATAAAACCCGCCTCCAATTGAGATCAAAAGCTCCAAGCTCACGGAAACAATGGTGGATACAACTCCTTTCACTATTCCAAGGGTCGTCCTCAAGCTTTGAGATATGAAGAATTCATGCATTGATTTTCGATTTTCACCATGGATTCAAGGTGAAAGGAGGTAAAGAACCTTACCAACAGGTTGGGGGTCGTCCTCCTGATCCTCCAAAGCTCCTTGGTTGTTTTCCAAGCAAGGGGAAAGAAAGAAATCTGAAAAAGCCTTTGTTTTGGCTTGGAAAAGGTACTTTTATAAGAAAATTGATGAGAGAGAAAATTCTTTATAAAAGTCTTTAAATTCCAAAATTGTTGCCACCACTTCCCCCTTGGTTTCTTGAATGCAAGGGCATATCTATCCCAACCGAGATCCCTTACATTATCCATGAATTAAGGGAAAATAAATTAAGCACCTTAACCCTTATAATAAGAATATCCATATTTGAGTGGAAAATTCTTTTTCTTATAATAATGGTGAGTGGAATTTCACCTCTTTAGGATATGCTCGTGCCTTTGCAAGGCTTTAAGCTCATCCACACACATCGGAATCCAACCATTTCAATTTTTGTTGAAGGCCCTTTAATTAATACATTCATTTTTGCCCTAAATTGAATTAGGGTTTCACTTAGGATTAAATCTTGATTATTTTAATATCAAGATTCTCTCTCCTCCAACTTAATTCAAATGAGGCGCCCCTCTCATTTTCTTTGCTCTACATGATGCCAAGAAACATTAGGGACCTTATTGAAGTGGTAATTTTCATATTGAACCCTAGGTTTTGGGTAAATTGCACTCTACACCAAAACTAGGTTTTAATGCT
The DNA here is from genome assembly GCA_963693085.1 of Alisma plantago-aquatica. Taxonomy (NCBI): domain Eukaryota; kingdom Viridiplantae; phylum Streptophyta; class Magnoliopsida; order Alismatales; family Alismataceae; genus Alisma; species Alisma plantago-aquatica. Next base: position 215,676,201 of record OY856412.1, read on the forward strand.
CAAGGATTGCTTTACAAGCTTAATCTTGGTGGCCAAGCTTGTGTAAACCATACCACTACATCATATTCATTCTTATGATGTATCAACATTATAGGAACATCTTATCATGCAACATTTGCAATTTAACCCCTCAACTTGGGTAATTTGCACTTTAGTCCAAAATAAGCAAACATTGCTTCAACATTGTTCAAACAGGACCAAAATTGAAACATAAGTTTCTCATGAGCCCTAATTAATTTTCCCAAGATAAAATTAATAATCTACTCAACCTTATTAGGCAAAACATCTAGGGTTAACACATAACCCAGGTCAGGGATGTTACATAAACCTTGTGTCCCACGACTATTCCTACGCGTACCATAAAATGGCACTTCTCCCAATTTAGTACTAGTTGCTTTTCTTTGCATCTTTGGAGGACTTGTGATATATTCTACTAAAGGCCTCCATAGTATCTTCTATTATATCAAAGAATATTTCTAAGAATTCTTCCATAAAGACCCATAGACTAAGAAGTCTTCCATAAAGACCTCCATAGTCTCTTCTATTAGATCAGAGAATATGGTTGATATGCACCTCTTAAAGGCAGCTAGAGTGTTGCACCCAAGGTGGAACAATATATAGTCTAGTATAATTGCAACCTCTTTACATTTTGTAGTTGATGTAATGGTATTAGGAGACTTAGTGACTAGCAGTGATGATGTTATCTATCTTTCTTCTGCTTCTTCTCTTTGTATAGCACTACGGAACGGTTCCTTATCAGGTCGTGGAATTAATGGGTAAAGATCCTGTAAATTCTCAAGGAGTTTTTCTTGAAATAAGTGTCTATCCTAGATTATCTCCATCACATTATGTCCACAAATAGGGGTGCACCCTTTTGGATCTAAGCTAGAAACAAGTGTTTCACGATTGAGGGCTTCCATAACTCTAAATACTATGAAAGAACTTTCTTTTTGCCTAGATTGTGCTGAGGGGACAAAGGTTCAATCAAATAGCTTGTCCAATTTGGTTGGTATTAATGGACCTCACGTACAACCCTTTGAAGACAAATAGGAATGTGAGGAAGTTTTTCCACAACACGTCTTTAAACTGCATGTCATAATTGTAGGGTTTTAGGGGAGACAGAGAAGGCAGCAGAAACAAAAATTTTTCTCCCCAAACCCATACCGAGGAAACGCGTCAACGTCTATATAATAGGAAAGGATGGTTTGTGGAATCATACCTTGTCCCGAGGCTTGCTCGGCGACAATACCTCGCGCAATGTGCGGTCTTCAACTTCGGTCTTGGACGGTGTCTGTGCAGCTCCTGGTCGCACCGGGACTGACGACTCCTCCTCCTACCAGACTGTCGGATGACAGTTGTCCTCCTAAGAGGCAGTGTCCTCCCGCCTCTGTAGTAGTCCACACGGACCACCTGGAACTCCACACTCCTTGTCCTATAAGGAAGTGGAAGGAGTCGCACCCTCCTATTGACGTACTAGTCGCCAACACACTCTCCTGCTACCAGTTGCAACTGCAGTTGTCCTTCCCTTGCTGCACCTCCCTTTTGCGGGAAGCACTTGCTCGGGATCTCTCACGGTTACCAAAACCAGAGAGAACGATAACTTCGCAAAGCAACCGGCTTGCATTGAGTTGTACTTTGAGAAGCCCCCAATACCCCTATATATATAGGTGGGTCATGGGACAGGGTTCTCTGTGTCTGGAAATATGGGACTAAAGCAGGAGTAGAAGGGTTCGAGAATTTTCCACAAAAAGCAACCGGTTCGCAACTTGAAATGATCGGTTCACAACTGAACTGATCGGTTCGGCCATTGAGCCGATCGGTTGGACCTGAGCCGATCGTTTGGGGCACTCCAACCGATCGGTTGGTGCCCTGAACCGATCGGTTCATAGTCCTAATCCGGATCAAAAAGACTTTCCTTGTTTCGTTCCCAATTGGTATCGAATACCAATGTTATTCCCAATCGAATTGGGCAATTTGAAACCAAAGGAAAATTCTTGCCGACATGACTTTTCCCAACTGGTTGGTTGCACCAGTTGAGCCGATCGGTTCAACCCTTGAACCGGTCATTTCAACCTGGGCATGAGCCGATCGGCCTGGACACTCCAGCCGACCGGTTCAGCAACCTCAGCCGACCGGTTCATCACATGAACCGATCGGTTGGGAGCACTGGTTGGGCAAAATCAGTCAATTGCGATTTCAATCAATCTGATACTCCAATCAATGCGTCCAACACCTTGAACCATATGATATTGAGCTGATTGAGTGTTTAATTGAACTACTAAACTCCTTTAGTAATCAATCTAAACATTGCTTGTGGACAAAACTCCTCTTCCAGGTTAAATCCTATGTGTGTGACCCTGCAGGTCCATTTCACGTTGGCAGTGAAAGTCCATAACACTTATGACTTCACAAGCAAAGAGCGGTGCCTAGTCACACATCAGTGCTACCCAAGTGAAAGTAGAAAGTTGGAGAACAACTTTCATCCTACAATCCGTGAATGGTGTTACAGTGAATTTATAATTCCTTTGTCACTAATATCCCGAATGAACTCAAGGCATGGAACAGTCATCATGTCAACGTTCATTCACTTTCTTGATCTCAGAGTAGATTGAAGGAGATATGTATGACATCAATATCACATACTGATTCACACATGCATGCGCACGCCTATCTCAATCCTACTCATCAAGTGGCCTTGGATATCAAACTCCCTCAGGAGGGACAAATCCCATATCTATCACTCACCCCTCAAAAGCCCCATGTGTCAAAGCCACCCAATCATCACCTTTATAACAACCCATGTTTCAGGACTGCGTTTGATGATGTCAAAGTGTGTCCAACGACATGTGTTGAGTGTAGTGATTTTAGGTCTAAGAATCACACTCACCACCATCACTATGAGTACTGACTGTGACTACCATGTCATGGTTCCATGTGTCAAACTCACGGTGGGTCTGTCCGGTACACTTGTTCTCTAACAAGTACCTATGTGTTTGGTTTGATATCTCTATATCATGACTAATGAGATTCTGTCATCAACCAACACCACAATCTAGTCTTGTGTGTCATTGCTGTCTATCTACCTTCCACAATGACATCCGACTAGGGACATAACAAGAATGTACAAACTCTTAGCATCCGTATGATCTCATCGTTCAGGTCCTCAACCTGAAAGCATACGTCATTGAGTACTATCATTCTCTAGACATTCAATCTGTTCTATCACTATCTCATATGACTGAACCAGAAAGAATTGGAAGCTCGCCTTTGATGTTTATCAAATCAATCTCAATGTATCCCACCAATCATCCCATGATTGGCTCTCAGGGCATACATACCAACAGACTCCCACTTGCACTGCGAGCCAATCAACCATGAATCATATTCATAGTGATCTTCAAACATGTCCCACATGTTACTGTGCTCTTAGTGCGAACATAGTGAGTAATGGCAACACCTTGCCAAAGTCAGTATAAATTGCATGTCTCTCATCTCTTCACTGTACGTCACACGTATGAGATGGAGTTTCCGTAATATGTGATCTAGTATTCCATTGCTAACCTTTAGCCACATTGCATGATCAAGGATTCCAGACTTGTCATCAATGAGTGGAATATCTATAAGTTCATCTCATGAACTTCCAGATCCATATAGTATCCACTGTTGTTCTCTAACACACGGATACTCGGCATTTCCCTTTTAAATGTTTTTATTGGAACACTTCCAATTATCAACAAACTTTTACTTTTATACATCCTATGTATATTTTGCGATTAATTTTCTGTCCTTTCGGAAGTTCGCATCAATGTAACTCTTTACATCGAACTCTTCCTTATCTCCATAGAACTAGTACTTCCCAAGTACTTATCAAGTTCTTATGATATTCTAGTAACCCTTACTGGAATCAGACAGACATCCACTCGTCATGTCCCACATACGAGTTATCAGGATGAGCACATCATATTGTCATGTCCTACATACAACATGATGAATGCATTTTATTCTTGCCATGTCATACATGCAAGACAATGGGATGATTACATACATGATAGATCCATATCTATTCTTAGTGTTCCCATTCTTCATAAGAATTGGACACTTGGCCTTGGGATACTAACTCCATGTAACATGGACAAGTTTTCTCCCACTGAATCTGTGCATACTGAACACTTCAGTATAGATTGCCAATGTATGCTTTCTCTTTCCAGGTCAAGAGATTTTCGAGAACTATCTCTATAGATCTCTATTCCTATCACATAGGAAACATCTCTATCTTCCTTAAAGATAATTTCCACTTTTGGATTTCCATTCTAGAACAATTCCATTTCACATCAATATGTGGAATGTGAATACGCTCCCACTAAATCACATATCCCTTCTTTATCTTTGACATATCAGTCAAAACCCTTTGACTATATCATCAAAATAAAGATCTAATTTTGAGTTGCTTGTATTTAATCAATCACATTGATTAGTCCATTGTAACTTATAGACTTCATTTGCATTAGTGGATTCATAAACCTTATAGGCTGTGTCACGTACACATCCTCGTTTTATTCCTCATAGGAATGCAGTTTTAGTATCCATATGCCAAATGTCTTAGCCATTAAGTTGCAATCAACAAGCATCATCCTTCTCAAAATGTTATCCATGTGTCTTAACACTTAAGACTCATTTGCACTTATGGATATGATCCAATGAGTGCTACCATCAAGGTCATACCTTATGGTTCACATGGAAGTCATTTAGGATGTAATGGTTTTAAACCATAACTCAAGATTCAGTTCCTCATCTTGATAGTTGACTCATCACATGAACAACTCATCACATAGATAATTGAGGTGTATCTGTTAAAGATATAAGAACTCACAACCCTTGTGATTCTTAATTTCTTTTATTAGTGTGGGGTATTCTTTTATTAAGAAGAATTCAGTTATTTTATAATCTTTCTCTAACTCCTTAGAGTATGATTCCTTCTTGATTCAGACATCACCATGCCTTAATCATGAGTTCACTATGATACACTATCATAATCACTCATAAGGATCTCAAACATTTGGTCCAAGTATTTCATTCATTGATCTCATCAAGAATTAATACTTTACCAAATTTGTACTTCATTTATGATAATCTTGAACACTTCAAGATATTCATATTGGTATTTCTCTAAACACCATTAGAAGTATTAGCATTTGTTCCAATAGGTATGTAAATACATCACATGTATTATACCTAATAGGATAATCATTCTCCCACTACCATTAGTGAAGATTGATTAATCATGTCCAAGATATTCATGTCTCTTACTGGTTCTCTAACCAAAAGAGTCTAGATTTATCCATCATATGGAAACTAGAAATGAATTCCTTATGATATATGCTAATTTAATTGTTTGAGTTATCAATAACTTTAGGTATCATTTTATCTTATGCATACCATGTATCACAAGATAAACAAGGCATTGCCACAAAGATCATATCTTTAAGATTGAAACATCAACTTTATTAATTGCCATCATTGTCATACAATATGCAAGAATAAAGTGTTTCTCTCTATTGGCAATATATGAAATAGCAGTTCTCAACTCTATTCCGTGCCCTTTTAGGCTGAAATAAACTGAAAGATACTCCTATCTATGGCAGCAACACTTGCTCCAATGATGGTTACTTCTTTCTTGGTCCTTTCACAAAGGCCATCACTTCTTTGCGGATATTGCATATCATATATGACATATCCATATCTTGGTATCATATACCTCGGATAAAGAAGCGGTTCATTTCATGATACCTTAGGTGGAGATCTCCATCCCCTCCTTCATCTTCTTTTGTTCTTCCAGATATAGAGGGCAATCCCTCATACACCCTTTCCCCATGTGCCTTGAGGCTGAAGACGGCTTGGATTTCTGGCTAGCATCAGAACACTTCTTAGCTTTTCCCTTGTCCTTGCCCTTAAGAATTACCTTTTCTTTGATCACATCAAAGACTATGGTTTGTTTTTCTTCATCTTTGCCTCTACTATCCTCAACATGTCCAACAACTCTGTCAACGCTTGTCAAAGTTGTTCATGTTGTAGCTTATCATGAATTGTATGATTCTCACAACATTTGCAGTATCATACCAATAGCCAACTCTTGGCTCAGAGGGAATCCTTCTTAATCAGGTTTTCCACATACCCAATCACATTGAGTGTGTGAATACCTTACTGGATCTCCTTCTGTCATGACATACTAGGACAATATCTTGGAGACATCATATGTCTCATGTTGTCTCTATAACTCATAGTTCAGAGAACACAACATCAAGCACTCCTCATCAATGTCATCCTCAGTATGCTTCCATAAGCATACTTTCAGCCATTGATGTGGTGGGATTGAGTTCATCTGGTTCTGGTATAACTAGGACTTAGAGCTTTCACTCTTTGACTGATAACACTTCTCATCATCCTAACCAGTCGTGGAATTATTTCCATTTAATTTGTTGGTCTCATAGACCGATCGCATATAAGTGATTTGTTAATTAACCATTTATTTTAACAAAAAGGAAATATATGCAATTTTAGTCCAAAAACTCATTTTTGACTTGTTTGATTGATTTGAAAAGTTTGACGATATAATTAGGCCTTTAATTAATTATCGCTCCCACTATTTTAGTTCAAATTGATAGCCCTCACCATCAATTCGGAAGATTGCAACGTACAATCTTCTAGTGGGCAAGATCCTGAAATCCTCTAAGTCATGAGTCAGCTTTGGCTGATCGCCCACAACTTAGATCTCTCACGTAGGCAACTCTTGCCAATTGCATCATATGCAACTCTTGTTGAATGAACATGCACAACACCTTGCCATGAACATTCCTTGCCTCTGGGCTTAGACACTCTAAGAATCACCAGTTAAGTCTAACCCAAAAGCTGACACGGTAAACATGCACCCTGCTTTGGCAGAACCTACATGTCTACCCTTCACACTTCCACAAGATAGACGGCGCACCACGCTTTGGCGTAACCTACGCTTGGTCGATCGAGCTTTTCATGTGTGCCGCTAATGGAAGGCATATAAGACTTAATATTTTAATGAGGGATTTGGTTTTATATACATATACATATCCAATCACCACAATACATAGTACGTATCATATACATGCTATATCCCACAGAAAACATGCACAAACGATAAAAAAGCGATGATTATGGCCATCCTAATGTGATTCCTCGAGCCAAGAGGAATCACGGTCATCTAGGTCTACATCACATGGAACCTGTACAAGATGAGCTCTGTGCCTTGCCATCCGAGTAGATCAACTCATCACATGAATGATATGTACTCTCCAGCCGGTCGTCTGGGTGCCACCAGCCGATCGGTTGGCTCCTCCAACCGATCGGTTTGCCTGGTCGTCGTGCATCTCGTCATGTCTGCCACCCGCTCGTCTCGCTCCTCGAACCGGTCATCAACTGATCGGTTCACTCCTTGAACTGACCGTCTGGAACATCAACCGATCGGTTCATGCCTTGAACCGATCGTCTGAGCAGTCGTCTTGATGTCCGCCGGTCTTTGACATAATAGGAAATAAAAATCTATCATATCTATTACATTGCTTTAAAAAGGGAAACCCCGAGTTATATTCGGGGGGAGCAAAGGTAGGAAAGAATCTCAAATTATTTCGAGTTACATCGGGAATAAGAGAGGGAAGATCGGTGCGCAAACCGAGATGCAAGCAACCACAAACAACCACACACAGATAGGGGTTTATAGGCCATAATCACGCTACACACATCCACCACAAAACTCGTTTAAGGGCGACGCGTATCGAGTGCATTAATAATACATATCATATATGTAATTTGGGATTTGTGGATTTAGGATTGGACATGCATAAAGCCAATATTATTCGCATCGCATGCAATAAATAAAGGCGACAAACCAAAATCGATCATATCGATATTCCTAAAATATAGAGCAGTTGACGTGGCTCTGATACCACTGTAGGGTTTTAGGGGAGACAGAGAAGGCAGCGGAAACAAAATTTTTTCTCCCCAAACCCATACCGAGGAAACGCGTCAACGTCTATATAATAGGAAAGGATGGTTTGTGGAATCATACCTTGTCCCGAGGCTTGCTCGGCGACAATACCTCGCGCAATGCGCGGTCTTCAACTCCAGTCTTGGACGGTGACTGTGCAGCTCCTGGTCGCACCGGGACTGACGACTCCTCCTCCTACCGGACTGTCGGATGACAGTTGTCCTCCTAAGCGGCAGTGTCCTCCTGCCTCTGTAGTAGTCCACACGGACCACCTGGAACTCCACACTCCTTATCCTACAAGGAAGTGGAAGGAGTCGCACCCTCCTGTTGACGTACTAGTCGCCAACACACTCTCCTGCTACTAGTTGCAACTGCAGTTGTCCTTCCCTTGCTGCACCTTCCTTTTGCGGGAAGCACTTGCTCGGGATCTCTCACGGTTACCAAAACCAGAGAGAACGATAACTTCACAAAGCAACCGACTTGCATTGAGTTGTACTTTAAGAAGCCCCCAATACCCCTATATATATAGGCGGGTCATGGGACAGGGTTCTCTGTGTCCGGCAATATGGGACTAAAGCAGGAGTAGAAGGGTTCGAGAATTTTCCACAAAAAGCAACCGGTTCGCAACTTGAAATGATCGGTTCACAACTGAACCGATCGGTTCGGCCATTGAGCCGATCGGTTGGACCTGAGCCGATCGCTTGGGGCACTCCAACCGATCGGTTGGTACCCTGAACCGATCGGTTCATAGTCCTAATCCGGCTCAAAAAGACTTTCCTTGTTTCGTTCCCAATTGGTATCGAATACCAATGTTATTCCCAATCAAATTGGGCAATTTGAAACCAAAGGAAAATTCTTGCCGACATGACTTTTCCCAACTGGTCGGTTGCACCAGTTGAGCCGATCAGTTCAACCGTTGAACCGGTCGTTTCAACCTGGGCATGAGCCGATCGGCCTGGACACTCCAGCCGACCGGTTCAACAACCTCAACCCAACGGTTCATCACATGAACCGATCGGTTGGGAGCACTGGTTGGGCAAAATCAGTCAATTGCGATTTCAATCAATCTGATACTCCAATCAATGCGTCCAACACCTTGAACCATATGATATTGAGCTATCAAATGATTGAGTGTTTAATTGAACTACTAAACTCCTTTAGTAATCAATCTAAACGTTGCTTGTGGACAAAACTCCTCTTCCAGGTTAAATCCTATGTGTGTGACCTTGCAGGTCCATTTCACGTTGGCAGTGAAAGTCCATAACACTTATGACTTCACAAGCAAAGAGCGGTGCCTAGTCACACATCAGCGCTACCCAAGTGAAAGTAGAAAGTTGGAGAACAACTTTCATCCTACAATCCGTGAATGGTGTTACAGTGAATGTATAATTCCTTTGTCACTGATATCCCGAATGAACTCAAGGCATGGAACAGTCATCCTGTCAACGTTCATTCACTTTCTTGATCTCAGAGTAGATTGAAGGAGATATGTATGACATCAATATCACATACTGATTCACACATGCGTGCGCACGCCTATCTCAATCCTACTCATCAAGAGGCCTTGGATATCAAACTCCCTCAGGAGGGACAAATCCCATATCTATCACTCACCCCTCAAAAGCCCCATGTGTCAAAGCCACCCAATCATCACCTTTATAACAACCCATGTTTCAGGACTGCGTTTGATGATGTCAAAGTGTGCCCAACGGCATGTGTTGAGTGTAGTGATTTCAGGTCTAAGAATCACACTCACCACCATCACTGTGAGTACTGACTGTGACTACCATGTCATGGTTCCATGTGTCAAACTCACGGTGGGTCTGTCCAGTACACTTGTTCTCTAACAAGTACCTATGTGTTTGGTTTGATATCTCTATATCATGACTAATGAGATTTTGTCATCAACCAACACCACAATCTAGTCTTGTGTGTCATTGCTGTCTATCTACCTTCCACAATGACATCCGACTAGGGACATAACAAGAATGTACAAACTCTTAGCATCCGTATGATCTCATCGTTCAGGTCCTCAACCTGAAAGCATACGTCATTGAGTACTATCATTATCTAGACATTCAATCTGTTCTATCACTATCTCATATGGCTGAACCAGAAAGAATTGGAAGCTCGCCTTTGATGTTTATCAAATCAATCTCAATGTATCCCACCAATCATCCCATGATTGGCTCTCAGGGCATACATACCAACAATAATTTTTAAGATCTGCAACACATGTGTTGAACAAGGTAACTTGATGTCTATTCACATCAGCTACACAAAGCAACCACAGACTCTTGAATTGGAAAGGCATAATGATAACCTTGTTTGTTGTAGCTCGAGCTTATTCTTAAGGGTCATAATTGCTAGGGTGTTCTTATGCTTCTTAAATAGAAAGTCGACAACGGAGGACATTCAATTATAAAATGGCCACTCCTTGTCATTGGGCATGACATCCTCCAAGATAGTTGACACCAAAATATTGAACATCTATTTTGCAAGTTTTGCAGGATTACAAAATAAATTCTAAAAATAATCACATGAAAGAGTGATAGAGCCATTATTCTAAAAAATATGACTCCCATAACGTTGCTCGTCCAAAATATCTTGTAAGACAAAAATGTCTCCGGTAGATAATTCCTTCAAATGGTCAGGATCAAACCCACTCATCTTCAAAAGTGTTTTTGGTGGGAGAGGTGAAAATGATTTTGGAAATATCTGTTCAGATAAACGAGGAGTGCAGATAATAAAATAATAGAGAAGTCACCATCATATTCATCAGAGGAAGCATTCTCATTGTCAGAAGGACTATTAGCATCTACTTCTAGATCCAGATTAATAGTATATACCTCAACAAATATATCATCCTCTAAGGTGTGGAAACTTTGGAGTGAATGGATTAGGTTGAGGTTGTCTTCTGCAATAATCAGTTCTTCTTGTGTCCTAGAAAATGTATTCCTAGAGTGAAGTCTTATCATCTTGACAATTTTGTTCTTTAGATTTTGTTCAGTTCCTGAAGGGAATTGTCTGGCTGGTCTCCCTATAGGAGTGGATATGGAAGCTAGTTGTTGATCAATAATTTGGTTATGATGTTGTTGACCACTTATCTCAGTGTCCATAGTGCCCATATGTGTTTGCGTGTTTTCTAGGATACTATTTTGGCTTAACAAACATTCTCCTATTCTTTTAGTTAACGACTGTTAGTAAGTTATAGATTTCTGATGTTGTTGGAAAAGACTTCCCCTTTGTCCATTGAAGTTTCCTAGTTGTTGTGGTTGAGGTTGAGGTCTATTTTTTTGAAATCCAGGTGAGGTTCCTCTATCTACGTCTTGTCCCCTACCCATGTCTTGATATGGTTGGTTTATTTGAAAAGTGCTTTCATCTACAGAAGTATTTCCATAGGAAAATCCATGATGATCATGTCATTAATAATTCACATAAGATACATTCTCAGTATGAGTGTATTTTTCTTCATGAGTGTAGATACAATGATCTATGCTACAACCACCTTCTTCACATGAGGCACATTTTTTAGTCACCTCAGTAAAATATCTTGAATTGACTTCTTTCAGATTCTAGATGTTGTCTGCCATCTTGTCAAGTTTATTGTTGAGGTTCACCAATAACTTTGAATCTACAGTGCAAAAATATATTAATACTAAATCACTAAGTACAATATGGAAAGTCATGTAAATAGTTTAAGAGTACTATAAAAGTTTCTTGGATCATATAAGAAAGAATATGAAACAAGACCAGAACAATTAATGACATTCTTTTATCCAATGTGTATTTTAGGTGTATTTCCATTATACTCAATAACATGTTATGGCCATTGACCAGCTTCCCATTGGAAGGGTCCGTAAGGGTGCTTAAGATTAGCTACCCTTTTATCGACATGGTCTGCCTTATCTTAACATCTCAAGTAAGGCACCCAACCTTGTTCCCTTACCCCTAGAATTCAGGCAGATACACTAGGTTTGTATAATGGACAAGTTGAATTATGTTCAAGGTTTGTTCAACATATTTCAAGAAAAATGAATATGCTAATCATAGGGAACAAGTAGATCAAACAAGTAATTAATCCAAGCATTTATACAAGAATACATACAAATAAGAGAATACCATTGTAGGGTCAACAGAGTAAGTGTACCTTATGAGTAGTGTACAGTTATTATTCTTGAGTAAGATACCTAGGCATGGTCCAAACCGAGGGAACCTTGCAAAGAAATATATATAGAGGTGTCTTAGATGACTAGATTTTATTAAGATAAACATGATATAAGTCATGTGGGTGTTCCTCTATAACTAGGTTTCAAATAGATAAACTTAGGTCTAAAGTTCCATACAAGCATGCAATCAATCAACCATAGTTCCAATGCCACATCAACACCTTAGTTCTAGGTGATACATCCACATCGTGAGTAAGACTAGATCAAGATAAACTCTAATTTAGGAGTAAAGAAGTCGTGATATTTAGGTTACCATCATTGTTTGAAAATTCAAGATCATAACTAGCAATACTAGATCAATTCATGCAATCAAATCATGTTTCCAAGTCATAGAAGCATTAAGTATATGCCAAGATAGGATATAGAGATAAAACATGGTGATTCTACTAATTTGAAGTCATTAAGATAGCATGGGTAACATTTTGACATCTATCTTGCAATATTAGAGTCTAACAAGCACATATGCATTTTAGATCACACTAGGTGTTACATGTAGTCAATACGGGTACATAACTAAGTTACATTACATTTCAAGAAACAAAATATTTATGGACTGAATTGGAAGAGGACATAGAGGTTTCAATAATTAATGATCCAGTTTAGCACAAGCATCAAGGATGCAACCACATAAGTACATGAACATCACATTTTAGGGCACATTAGTTCATCAAATTATAATATGAGTCCAACATAGGAGAAAGGACCTGCCCTTGGTTAAAAGAAATATCAAACACCATGAAGGTTATTGGTTTGCATGTAAGGTAGCCAATAGATCATTAACATACATGTTTAAGCAAGGTAGATGGTAATTAGTACTCAAAAGTTATAAAGGGAACGTTTTCTAGTAAAATCAATGAAATGTCATGCAAACACAATAGGAAATGATAGCGTCATATGAAAGAGGATGTTTTTTTGATTGAAATGATGTATCATATGGCATGATTTGGTTCTAGGGTCAGGGAAATATGAAGGTTTGATTATATAATCCTAAAATGGGTTATTTACCCTGATATGGGCCCCAATTGGGCCGCATGGGAGGTCTGACAAGGGTCGTGCTACCTACTGCTACTGGGTGGCTGGAAAGGGCACACATCTTCCCTCCATTGCCTTCTTGGTTCAATGGCCAGCGACCTCACTAATAGGGGTGGAAGGTGGGGCAGACCATTGGATCTGGTCTACCAGCTGGGCCCTACTGTGATCAACAACCTGAGTGGGACTCATTTCCCATGTTCACAGCTTGCATGTCGATCTACTTCACCGACGAGTAGGTTTCCAGAGAGAGGACCTGATGGAGTTGGGAGTAGGTTGGGGTAAGATTCTATGGTTTGGAGCAGAAGCATGAAGTCAGGCGTGGGTGTTGACAAGCCCGGGATGGTCGCATGACCCTCAATTTACTATTGTCATCGTGGCCTTCATTGTGAAGTTGGGGTGGCGCTACCTCTATAGAAGCTCGCGTGCAACATGTGAGGTGGCTCGAGGTCACATAAAGTTTGTGGGGCAAAAGCTGAGAAGGAGAAGGGAAGTGAGCGAGGGATCCAGGACAAGGTAAACTAAGGACTTGTTGTCCTTCCTTTGGTCATCCTCATGAGGGTGGGAGGGTTTTGAAAACTAAGAGGGACGGTGATGCTGAGCTTGTGGACAAGGAAAGTAGGAGGGGACGTTGCTTCTGGTGGAAGGAGGAGCTAATCTCAAAAGGGTTGGAGGGTTTAAATTTGAGGAGGGGAAGCAAGGGGTAGGTTAGGGTTTAGGGTGGAGGAAGGGTGGTAGTGGTGGCAACCACTGAGTTCCTCCCATCTAGTAGGTGCCTCACTGCCAGCCGTAGTTGGTCAAGAAGCCTAAAGGGGAGTTAGGTGAGGAGAGAGGGAGAAAAGAGGTGGGGGAGATGCAACATGGAAGCCGTTGGGTGGTTGTATGACCCTCACGCAAACGGGACAAAAATGAGGGAGTTGGGGAAAGAAGGGAAGGGTGTGCATGTGGGTTAGCGGATGACTAGGCCCTAGTGGGCCGGCCCCAAGGCCACAAAAAGAAAATATAAAAAGCATAGGAACAAGGTTGGAAACTAGGAAATTTCATTAGGTCATAAACTTCTTGTGCTAGATCCAAAATGAGCAAGAAAAGGTGCATTCAAAATGAGAGAACGAGCTCTAAAAGATGTTATACATTGGAGATTATGTTTGAAGAAATGAATTGTTTCCAAATAATTTGCAAGGCAATGATAAGTTAAGAAGTTGAAACTTAGGTTTGAAAGCCAAAAGAGTGTCAACACAAGACACATGTGTATGAGATGATTCAACCAAGCATAAAAGCTCATTCATTCATGAAATTGAGGGTTACAGTTAGGAATAATGAAAGGACAAGTGCATAGAACTTACATGAAAAGAGAAAAAAGTTTAGGTCATCACAAGACAGCTTGAAGTGTGACCGTGTTGTTGATAATTTACTTAGTAGTTTCAGCATCGTGTTTCATAAAATTTCTACCAACTGCATCACTTAGAGACGTCCTTTCAGCTGAAGTAAGACTTTCATAAAAAGTGGTGACTATGAAACCTTCATCATAGCCATGATATGGAAAATCTCTCAAATACTCTAGATATCTCTTCCATGCATCATACAAACTCTCAAAAGGTTTCTTCTTGAAACTGGTAATCTTATGCTTGCACCTAATAGTTTTCTCAACTTGGTAGAACTTGTCCACGAATTCCTTAGATAGTTCTCACCAAGACATGATCCCTTTTTGAGAAAGGTACCACTATAAAGCCTTGTCCTTGAGAGATAAATGAAAACTCTTCATATAGATGACTTCTTGAGGCACTTTTCTCATCTTACGAGTGTCACAAGATTTTTGAAGGCATCAATATGATGGTAAGGGTTCTCTTCAATAGCGTTTCCTCTGTATCTGATTGAAAATCACACTAATGAACCCATGATTTATCTCAAAATTAGTTTCTAATATGCGAGGAAGGAATATAGGTACCTTGTTGTCATTGAAATGACCAGTGACTAACGAATGAAGAGAGGGCATATGTTTAGGGACATCCCCAACATGTGGTGGTTGTGCTGCCATTGGGTCGATGCGGAGAATATCTGCCTCTGGAAATTCAGCAAGCAACTCCAACATTGAAGAGAAATGAGGGTCGGCTACCTATAAGCAAAATATTGAACAGATCAGAGTCAAAGTCTAGAAACGTAAACAATACTCTATCAAATTGAAAGTTTGAAAGAAATACTAACAAACCTTTTGCAAAATTTAGAAGCAATGACTAGTGCTAGGTAGACTACAAGTTCTTAAGGTTATTCATCACCTTATCTCCGACAACGGTGCTAAAAGTTAATCACTCCTTTTCTGTGGGACAAAAGTGTAAACACAGTTGTTCAGTCAAAATATTGAACTTTAAATTTATACCAAACTAGATGAGACGTTAACAACTCAATACAGAGTTTATTGTATTAGTACGGGGTCAAACATAGGTATAAGGGGAATAATAGAATAAAAATGTGAGATCTTAGCTTAGTCTAGTCTAACTAATCAAGTGAATTTGATGGTATCCCAGTTAAGGAACGAGTTAGTCTAATTAAGAAATAAAGTTTAAGTTTAAGAAAACTAAAATAAAGAAAGAAAGATATATTGGGAAACGATGATAAAAGAGACATGGATTGGGTTTCACCAATCAAGCCATCCACAACCATGTAAAACCCTCACTTTTAAATTATATATGTTCCTTACTCATTTTGCAAACAGTCACAAAACATATATGTTACATCTCTCTCTCTCTATCTCTCAAGGTCCAGACCGATGTCTATCTAAGGGGTTCTCTCTCTCTCTCTCTCTCTCTCGAGGTAATACTCGGAAGATCAAAGAAAAATCATATGGCTATTGTCATAGAAACTCCTCACTCTCGTGACTCATTACTATCTTATACTCCATATCTAGTTGAAATCTTTCTCTCAAATAATATTCATATCAAATGTCGAAAGAGGGTTTCTAATAATCAATTGACACAATAAAACAAGAGTATAAGAACAAAAAATATAAGAACATATGCCATGAAATAGAAAAGTGAACAATTACATGGTTGGGAGGGCCTGACAGCTATTCTCAACCCAAGTTATGGAGCTTAGCCACACATGGAAATAGAAATGAATGGACTACGTCTTGAATAAGTCATGAAAAAGAAAGAAGAGAAAGGGGTTGATAGGAAGGTAGATTGACTGATCCATCGACCAACCATTTGGTTGATCATGCAAGTGGTTGATAGCAAGGTCGAAAGCTCTCCTCCCTTTAATCTTGGTTGAGTATAAGAAGGTTCATTGGATCATCGATGGTGGTGGATTGAGCCGCCAAGGAAAGAGGTCAACAACTAGGTCAATAGAACTAGATTGATCGATAACTCTCGTCCTTGAGCTCTGGAACTTGACGACAACCTTTTAGCTTGATAACTCTGGGGATCCAAGATTGTCTGAAGTGAGACTTTGGGGTTCTATTTATGCGGTTTGACATGTGGCCTTTCAATCTTGACTCGTCCATTTGGCATCGATGTCTTCACTTCTTCTATCGATGTTGTTGGTCGATGAAGCATTTCTTTGTCAAGTATTTGTCAATCGAAAACAGTGTCAAACTTTTGCAAATGTTGTCAGGATGACTCCTGATTAGGAGTCCCTTGGTCTTTGAACAATGTCGACTGATGTGAAGACATAGCCATCGATGTCAGGTTCCTTGATGAGGTATTCATTGGCCTACTCCTCAACGAGATTGTCGAGGGACTTGTTTGACAGCTCGGTACCAGCAAGAATCTACCAATGTCATCGTTGATGAGGTAGTCTGTTAATGTGTATTCGACAGGTTTGACGATCACCTTTTGACAAGTGAGTGTTTCATTTTCTCGATATCCATCACTCAACAAGTACTTGTCAAGGTTCTTCTACACAACAATGTGGTGCTTGACACATTTGTAGATCATAACTCAATAATCTTTTGTCAATTCTTTGGATGAAGGATTTTTTGTAGACCTTACTGGTCGACGAAAAATTTGAATTTTTTTAGTAGTGCTTATAATTCATCATTTTCACTGGGATTTGTACCCAATTCCTTCAAATATCAACAAAATATAATTAGAGCCTAACAATTGGTGAATTGAAGTTAAAATGAGTAAAATAAAACATATAAGCATTAACTATAAGGATTTCTATTATGAAAAAGACTATAAAAAGTACATCAAAACTGATATTATCAAGAATATGTGCATACATATATCTTTGTTCTATGACAGGGGGCTGAGATTGAAAACTTATAGTTAGAAAAGAATCAATCCCGGGTTAGCAATTACAAGTAAACAACCAATATGTCAATTCCATTATATTGCTTTTGTTTGGAGCTTTGAACTTAAAAATATGTATATACAGTTAATTTGTATTACACATAAATATATACTTGGATGTTTTTAAGGGGGAGGGGTGCCCCCAATCCACTCTTGTACTTGATTGAAGAGGAATCACACATAAGTTTTTATAGCACAAATGCTTGATTTTTCAAAATATATATGTGGAGACTTCTTTTCATTTATGGTATACCCAAAAGATTATAGTGATTGCTCCTACTTTGTCTATATTTTAAATTTTATGTTTGGGATGCTTGTATCCATCCATTTCAAACATGTTTGTCGATTTCCATGCAAAATGACTTCCCATTTCATTATCAAAATCATAATGGTAGTTGTTAGATTCATTTTTAGAATAACCAATCACTATATCTAAATGTATATCAACTCTAGTGTCTTCTTGCTACATTAAGAGATAACACGTTATTTCATGCTCAATTCATATGAGATTTTATATAATAAATTATATAATGATCATAAATTCCTAGAAAATATTAATTCTAGGACTTTCCATATAGCAAACAAACATATATTTCCCTACTACATTGTTACCAATATAAGAAAAAACACATCTTTACATATAGGATAATATGTTATGCAAATTATAATGTTTCAAAACAAAACTGTAGTGTATGGCATTCATTTCATGTATGATTTGAAGTTCACAACAAAACTCAAATAAGAAGATTTTTGAAATGCATTACACCTAAATAATTGGATAAAAGACATGACTTTCCATAAGACTTACATTACCATTTATGCAATGTAGGCATAGTAGGAGATGAAAGTAAAATATGTCATTGATGTTTGACATTATTTTCTCTATAAGCGTTCCTCATTATCATGTTATGCTTTAGAAATTTATTCTAAAATTTTGAAATATTGATGCTTTGTCTAAATGATTAAGAATAATGATATAATACACTAGGATATAATTGAAAAAATATTCTTTGTTTGTCAAATATATTGAATTTTGTTAATGATGCCAATATTTTAATTTCTACATTGATTAGAATAATTACACTCTAAACAAAACTGATTGGATTCTTATTGAATACTTTCCTATTAATTTCTATACTATTTTTGTTATTGTTATAATAAATTTGGGATATTGATAATAAATGAATTCATAACTATTTCACACGACTTTTATGTCTTGGTGTAAGGTTGTATTTAGTGGAACCATATTTGGGTCTCCAAGAATACTATGGAACTTTATTTATCACTAGAATCTTTCTTAGTTGATGACTAATCATGTTTTCACAATTATATTCGGATTCAAAATCAAGTTTGATTCATTTAATTTTTTATGAAGGTATCTATAGAGGTGATAGGACATTTTGTAGATTGTTTTTAAGACATGAACATCTCATTTGTAAACATAGTATATCATTTTTATTGTTTTTAACATATGTTTGGCCATACTAATATTTTAAGTTAATATACTAATGTTTTACAAGTTCTTTATGTCTATATTACATGTTGTAATTAGTGGAACAATATTCACATTTTTGAGGAAGTATGCAACTTTCATTCTTGCTATCTCTTTAATCCAAGTTTTTGTGATTACCTTAGTATCAAAAATCCGGTCACATTCTTTTAATTTTGTAAATGCATCAATAAAATTTGTTTCAATGGCATGACATTTTTTGGCTTCTAACTCAGATACAAGCATATGCATGAAACCATAAATTTACCATCAATGTTAATATCATTGTGGTTTTGTATTGGATTACAAGTTGATTCATTTTTTTAGAATTATAGTTATATTGTATTATAATTTCTTTTTAAATGGTTCGGTTCACAATGATTTCTATATAATGAAATAAAGACGATCTAAAGTGACATTTGTATGAGATAAATGATTTGATAAATAATACATGCTTATGCTTTCTTTATCTTTGGACGTGATTATTGTTTATTTTTGTCACACTTTTCTATTTGAAATTAAATGTTCCTTTATTATTTCCATAAAGATAGTAATTGCATCCTTTGTCTAACTTTGAACTTGCTTTCTAAAATTTGAAAAAAAAAATATTTTATTTCTATGTAAAGCTTAGAAGTACAATAGACCAAATAAAATGAATATGTTATATGACTAGAAGATTTTATCATCAACAACATCTTATATGCAATTTATTAGATAGAGCACCTGATGACATCTTTCTACTTCTAATTCCACTTGTTGCACTTCTAATATTATAATATATCAAGGCCTTTTTTTCATCTCCACGACAATGTACTGTGTTTTTTTACAAAAGGTATGTTTTTATCATTTTTTAATAATACATTCCAATTGTGATGATGTAATATAGATATATTATTGGAATTCCATGTTTAGGCCCTACCATGAAAACTTATGCACAACAACTTTTTTCCCTCGTGGTATAATTTTACTTGTAATGTATGTTTTTTTCATTTTCAAAGTAGAAATTGTATTAAAACAATCTCATTAGGAAAAAGATATCTTAATGTTGAAGCCTTTCAATCTAAACCCAACCTTCTTATTACGAACAAGATGCAAACTCGTAGGTCTGACATTAATCAAATTCTATTTTACTTTTTCCCATGTGTTTTCTTATATCTCTTTTTGCATATAATATAAACTAATTTATTAGAGTTAATATTTTCACCATTTATTTTATTATATAATATCTTACATGTTGAAATTTGTTAATTCACTAAATCTCGATGATGGCAATCATCATGCAATGTTTATCTTCTAAATATAGTTACTTTTTTCAATTCATTTTAATCATTGTGTCCCTTGTGTAGTTGAATTTAAACAAGTGTATCCCACTTTTATGTAACTTCAACTATAATATCTAGAAGATTCAAATTTTATTATTTTTTGCATCCCTTCTTCTTATAGTTCAATGTTTTTTTCTCTTTCAAAGGAACTAATTTTTTTCATCTATTTCTATCCTTTATATTTTTTATTACATTTGATGTATTTTATGTTCAACTAGAATGTCTATATATTGTGAATAGTCACTCCCGTGAAGTTAATGTCAAATAAATCAATTCAAATGTGTATTTGTTGTGTTAACTCTCTTAATATCTTTGTACATGTGAACATCATAAATGATATTGAAAACTATTAATATCTTGTAGAAAATATACTTTAGTTTGTGTAAATGATTGTAGAAACCAATCACCTTTGCATGTCTTGGAAAAGATGATTTACTTTTGAAAGAAAATGACAATTTTAGATTAGTCATTCACAAGTTATGGGCCTATCTTTTTTAATAATATAAACTTTTAGCTTTGAGAATGATTGCATAATAATTATAATGTTTTTGATGTTTTTCAGAAGAAATATACACAAAAGAAAAATGAACAAATTAGAGGTGCTAATCATTTTGAGTGATATCAATCACATTTGATAATGTATACTTGTTTTCTATAAGGATGCAAACATTTTGATTTACCTCATAATGTGAGAATCAAAATTCAAATAAATCACAACTAAAGTTCAGCCAAAGATTCAATTACTTTCTTGGATCTTTTATTTAGAATGATGCATATGTTCTTCACACATTCATGCAATCATCCGATTATTTAGTATAGAGTCTTATGTGTCAATATTTAGAAAAACAAAATATCTATGTACATTGACGATTACTCCTATATCGTAATCATCTTTTGGAATATTTTCTTTTGAAATCACAATGGATGTAAGGGTTGAAATATTAAACTAAATAGGGTTCATATATTAGCCATATTGTTCATTGTAACCACAAATCGATGAATAAAATCACTTACTCTAACTTTTGAAAATATAAACACATTGTTGTTAGGTTATTTACTCGTATCTCCTAAATTACACCATTTCACATTATGCATTTACCAGGTTGTACTTGCAAGCACTCAATTTATGTAATTATGTGCTTGGATCTCTACTTAACCAAAGATGATTTGTCTATCCACTAGAAGCAAAGTGAAATTATATATTTGAGCTTTACATCACGATTTACTCTTAAACAAGTTTATTAAGTTATTAAAAGTCAAGTGACATAATACATCTAATTATACAAACATGGATACAATGTATCTAAATAAAAGATTATAATCACCATGTCATATTAAAAAATTAAAAATGGACATTATAATAAAATAATGAGAATGATGATATATGTCTTCACCATTAATTGAGCTCATTTGTAGTAGAAAATGCAATGAGATAAAGAAACTTATCTTGCAAGATATAAATATAATTTTGTATGATATCTAGAAAAACATGACAAAATCACAAAAGAAAACCCATTGATGCTAAATGCAATAAGAGTACTTTGTTAATGATGAATGTGTTTTCTTCTACGCGTAATTTTCTTCTATATTATACGAAAATTGTCAATGTGGTACGTATGAAATATTCTCAAACATTGTATTATTGATTATAATTGTTGTATTATCTTTAGGATGTTACCTTTGTTATTACTAAAAAATGACGTTCAATATTATAATGAGGAAAAAAATAGCACACAACGACGGCCAGATGTAAATATAATCTAATATGACAAAATACTCACGATCGTAACTAATGGAAAATTAAGAAAAATTCACATCCAAATGAGTATAAAGAAAATTCCTAAATTTTGCATTGTTTTGAGACAATTGTAGAAAATCAAGAGTTAAAACCCAAACCCTATGAAAAAACTAATAGAGCTCTTTGTTAAAGAAAAAATATAACACGACCAAATCTCTGAGGCCCCAAATTAAAATACTTCTTTAATTAAATAGTTGCATATAAACCAAAAATAAGATAATAAAAATAATCTTGTATTTTGTTGTATGTAATCATTCATCACTATAAAACATTATTTTTTTCGTTATACTAATTTTTAACAGAATTTAGTAGAATTTTGTATGTATTAAATGCAGGAGTCACGTACAACACGTGCATTTACTAGTATTAATTAGATATAACTACCAGTTCGTTTCGTTTTATTTAAGCTATTTGTATTGGGAGAATATTGCCACATGAATTATATTCTCATCCATATTCATTTCGTTCCTCTTTTCAATATGAAATTGTTCCTATGCACTTCCACTGCATTTTCACCGCCATTCTCATCAGTACCCACCAAGCGCTGCCTGTGAGCGCGTGTACAGCGGCTACGTAGAGTGTGACATTGTAGCAAACTATACAAACACGCAGTAGTTGAACACGTGCTCAAGTGAGTAACGCATATTCGAAGCTGCCGTGTCAGCAACGGCTCGTTAGCGAAGGCAGCAACTCCGTTGCTTGTTAGCAAAAGCGTCTATATGTGTTTTGGAGTGACTAACAACTACATATACTCTTGTCTCGGACAGAATCCATCCATGGACTAGCAGATATTAACTAACACTATTTTATAACAGCGACAACAGTGGCGGTGAGGCCTCAAGAAGTGGTCAATATTTTCAATGGTATCATTTCTTCACGCGTTACTATTGTGTCAAGGACCGTGATCTTCTTGTTAAGTCGAACACCCTAAGTGTACATGAGCCAGTCTTGAATTTTCAGTAGTTATGAAGTCGCGAAGACTTCCCTTCTCCTAAGAAAGTTGCTATATATAAAATAAAGAAATAACAATCATTTTTGAGTTGCTACACATAGTTTGGGGAACAAGAACAATTATTCTAGGACGCCTAGGCCGTAAGAGGAAACTTGAGAAAGACAAATCCCAGTTAGGTCTGCTTGAGGACCGGTGGCTGCATAGGTGTTATGTGATGTTGGGCAAAACGTCCGAGCACCCAATCTGTAGTTTCAGTTGTGTGGTATCCTGATTATTTACCGTGAGAATTTAACGCACCCGCGGTAATTATTTGATAAATAAAGGGGTGCCAACTGTGCCGTTTCAGTTTCACAAATTTAAGATGGACGTTTACAATTTTTTTTTCTGGGAAATTGGGTGAGGCACAGGCCTCAGGCGGCCCAAACGTGGCTCTGCCACTGAGCGACAACGTAGCGGATTATTCAGTTGTACTGGTGGGTGGCAACGATTAGCAGTTGCCGGGTCGTTGACGCAAAAACAACCCTGGAAAGATAACCTAATGAAAGGAAAACAATTGGTATCGCCCCATGAAAAATTCTAGCCCATAACCGACTATCCACCTGCTGCCTCAACCGCAGTTTGAAAAAATGCGGTTTGTATTGCTTTTGCGAGAGTAGTTGATTTTTATTTTACAACTCATATAAAAGTCATATAAAATAATATATCCATTCCCCCATGGATTTTACTTGTGATATTCCGATTCCACCATAGATTACAGAAAGCGTTCAAATTTAAATTTACATTCATTGTTTGTTTCCTTTATTTTTTTTAGCATTCAAATTAGTACATGTACAGACGTACAGTACTAATTTGTCTCTATGTTTCATCTAATTTTATTTTCCAAATATTAAGTATTGTATATTTACCATTTATATTAAATTTTCTTATCTATATTATTTCTAATGTTGTAATATTGGTCTTCTTATTATTACAGATGCATTATAGATCTTATTTGTCGGACTCAACACACATTTAGTGGAAAGATACATTAATTATTTTTCCTTTGTCATATTTTTTGCATCTTAATAATTTTAACACTTCCTTTGATTACTGTTAATATTAGACATAAGAATCTGAAATCTCATAAATTATTAAATTATCTACACATTAATCATATAGTCCTAAATTACTAATAAATTTATCCAATCATCCATCATTATGCTGGGAATCATTTGTCTAAAGTTGTTATCCTAATTCAATTTAGTATGTAATATTCATGACATACAATACTAATGCTCAACAACAAAGCTTGTAAACTTTCATCATATATACAACATGTAACTTTTTCTCGTACAATACTAACACACAACAACGCAACTTTCAAACTTTAGTCATACATGCAGTAACTAACATTTATGTCATACAGTAACAAACAACAACACAACCTTCCTATTTTCATCATATATGTAGTATGTAATTTTACTGACATATAGTACTAGCATCCATTACAGCACCCCATATATTATACATGATTTATTTGACACAACATTACAGGTTATGATCTTTTCTCAAATAAGATCATTATCATTTTTAACTCTGTCTCCTTATACATATAGATTCTATTGACTTACAATTCTTTTTCAAGTTCGAATGAAGTTCATTCTCACATTCAAGTAATTATTCCTGATGATCTGAAAGTTGTCTTAACTTTCCCAATGTACAGTACCAACACACATTAGAAGATGTACTGTACAAGATGTACTGTACAAGAGGTACAATATTAACATATATATGTTACATGTATTTATTCTACTAATCCATGACCAATTTGTTGCAGATCGTTTGTTAATCTTCCATTTACTCAGAAGGTATTGATGAACTATGTTGCACCAGAAAACACATATTTTTTAATATATTAGCAATGTACAAAATATGATCGTACAATACTAAAAAAAATTGAATATGTACTATACTAGATTATGAAATATTGTTGGATAAGGTGAAAATACAGTACTTACAGAAAATCATACACATATTAAAAAGTACAATACTTCTAAACTAAATATATAATTTCAAATTAGATGCAAAATAAGTGCTAGCGATAAGTGATTCCATATGGTATGAAATATTGTTGGATAAGGTGAAAATACAGTACTTACAGAAAATCATACACATATTAAAAAGTACAATACTTCTAAACTAAATATATAATTTCAAATTAGATGCAAAATAAGTGCTAGCGATAAGTGATTCCATATATATCCATATTGTACTAAATATGTTTTCGTATAGGCATGACAAATCAATTTTTTAGGAGAAAACTCATAATGTGCAAGATTTGAGGGGAATCATAAAGGAAGATTTTTATTTCACATTTTTGTGAAAAAATATATTGTACAATAATCAAATAATCATTTTTGCCTATGACAACGGGCGATGAATGTAGCGCTTGGCTTCAGCATGAACAACAACGATCCTAGCTTCTGCGATGTTGGCATTGAACACGTAGTCAAAGACTGTCTGCAATAACTCTCGCAGCCGTGAGCATGGCGATGTGCTCCGATAGGATCAACACGAGCTAAGAATCAGAGGAATTGTACTACGACAGGAATGCTGGTGGTATGGAATGACGGAGAGGAGAGAGGAGTTTCTAGAGAGAAATCGAATTAACAAAAATTAAAACTGGATAGAGGAGTGGTGAGAGAACTTTAGGACTCTTTGACTTCTGTGTGGAATTAATTTGTATCACTAGAAACTATGTGTGGGTGGCCACATATAAGCGATGTGTAGTGTAACTCATTGCCCGACCTCCACATACGAACATACACCTGATGTCGATGACCACAATAATTTATGCATTAGAAATGACGATCACATTCGTTCACCAAAGTTTGTTTAATCTCTATAAAAAATGATTAGTTGGAATCAAAAAGAGGGGGAAATAGGAGAAAAAGGAGGTACTGAACATCTAGCACAATTAAGACTGTTTGTTGATGGTTTTAGCGTGGGTGGTGGGTTGAAGGACAGGGTGTAATAAATAACAGGGCTATGAATATGTGATTGGTTGGACTCTCTCCTCCTTTTGAAAAAAAAATATAAATTGCCACTACCAACACAAAAGAAGAAAAAGAAAAAGAAAAAGAATTAATTAGAGTAAGAAAGTGAGAGCAAGGGAGAGAGAGAGAAACGAAAGGATTGAAGTGGAAAATTAATATATATCATATATCAAGAATGTCAAAATGTAAAACAGAAATATGCTATAACCTCGATTTTCATGTGTATGGTTTGAAATACAATTTCTCCAATAAAATGTATGGTTATGAAAATTATAAGATTTATGGGGAATATATAGATTCCTTTGATAATATTTCCTTTGAATTTATGTTTTTGTGGACCCTATTGAATTAGTAAGTCCAATATGATAAAAAGGAAGGAAAAGTAGAAAGAAATCTAATAATGCATAAAAAGGAAAAGGAAATTAAGATAATTCTAAGAAGTATGTAGAATTCTCTACAAAGTTGAATGTTTGCCCATTATGGATTAGATTTTGATTCCACATGGTTTATAATGATAAAAGGAATCCAATTCAAGGAAACAGAAGAGAAAGAGTGAGAAAATATGAATAAAATATGCCTTATTAAGAGATAACTTGCATATGAGGAAAATTCTCTTATGCTTTTGGATTTGGGACTCAAACTTTGCACACATGTAGAAAACATCATTAGGAAGGTTCCCTTAAATTTTAGAAGCAAAATGATTAATGGTTGAAGAGATATGGATTTTCATAGTAATCCTAAAGTGATACGATTATCAAGTATAATGCATTAAATGTCGCACATATTTATCTTTTCTGATTTAATTAAGGATTTGAGGCGCGTGGTTGAGGGTCGTTGGATCTAGAATCCACGAACCACGTAGATCGTCTAGCTCAAGTCACACTCAGAGAGGAACATGAAACTGAGATATTAGATCCCAATTATTGCGTGAACGAGAGTCTGTGCAAGTGAGGATTTTACTTAGATAGACTCAGGAGAAGATTCCAGACCTAGTTGACCTAGGATTTGCCACCTATAAAGGGATAACCAGAGTTTCCCCAATTTGAGAACTCCTCACTGACCCTGACCTATAAAAAGGGAGTCATACACCCTTCTGTGAAAACCCAGAGCAACCCTGAGTGTTCGAGTAAAGCCAGCAAACTCTCTCATGCATCCAATTCTGCCATTTACCACGATCTTCACCCATGCCCAGAGTTCTGCCTCGTTAGAGTTGGCACGCCATCATCCCATCGATTCTAATCAACAACCAAGCATTTTGGAGGTGCTTCGAGTTCATGAGGGTGAGGCGAAGGTGTCGTTGTTCTCGTCTTGCACTCAGGTTGAGGGAAGCACAAGGTCAACCCCTTGGTTGACAATCTGCTCGCATGAGAGGAGCACGAGGTTGAAGACGACAGGCTAAGAAAAGTTTTCGTTGTCCTTGAGTACACGTTGAGGAGGTAAGGTTGTTCTAGTCCTTCACATCTTTTTTGAGCGTGTAGGAGAGTTCCCTCACAGGACCTGTTGTCGATGTGGCGCGAGCCGATTGGCTCAAGCCTGGCCCCACTGGCGCGGCTCAAGTGAGTCGAATATGCAAACGTGGTGACCTTTGATTGGCCAGAAAAGAGTTTTATTATTAAAATCATAACCAATTATGGGTTTATCCGATGATGACATGTTATATATGAAAGTTGATTAGAAAAATATGTAAAAATCAATAAAAAATATAATTGAAGCTTGATTCTTCTTAAAATTTAAAAAGTATATAAATTTGTCACCTTTAATGGTTCTATTAATGAAAAACCCTAAGATTTGATGATAATTGGATTTAATGATGTACTTTTGATAATTTAAAACAATATTAAACTATTATTAACAGAAAGATGATCTTTGTGTATAATTGGCTTAATTTAGGGTTCCATGTATATGAAAGTCCATTATTGGGCTTAGAACCCTAATTTAGGTGAATATGACTTTTAATGGTTTTTATTTCGAAAATCCATGAATAAGACAGAGATATGATGATCCTAAGACAAATTGAGAATAAAAGACCCTTAATGTGGATAATTTGAGTAATTAGTGTTTTATGTGAAGAAAAGTTGTTTTAGGGTTTGTTGACTTAAAAAGGATAAAGATTGAATAATGGATCTAAGAAACCCTAATGAATCCTAATGAGACTTAGAAACCTTAGAGAGGTGTCCCAAGTCAATGAAGTGGTTTGGGATATGATGGTAACAATTAGGAATTATACATGTTTTTAGAATCAAGGGT
This sequence comes from Alisma plantago-aquatica, assembly GCA_963693085.1. Lineage (NCBI taxonomy): Eukaryota > Viridiplantae > Streptophyta > Magnoliopsida > Alismatales > Alismataceae > Alisma > Alisma plantago-aquatica. The sequence continues at coordinate 215,704,602 of OY856412.1, forward strand.
TGCTTGATCGATTGCTTGGCTTGTTTGATTGGACATCTAGTTGGATTTGGATATATTGTTTCTTTTGACTCCTAATCAGGTATGTGATTACATTTATGGCTAAACGCTTTAGTTTCACAATGATTCTCAGATTTAATTGATTGCTTGCAATTACATGTCAGATGAACTTTAATTCCTGCAATCCATAAAGTGACTATGATTATCATCATTATTAAAATTTATAACCTGCTCAAATTGACATGACATCTCGGGGATTTATGAATAAGATTATGAATGAAGTCATGTTGATGACTAAGAGACCAAGCCCAGGCTGGGAAGGTTATGAGAGGTCAAACCCAAGATGGGCAGACCAATGACACCTAGCTCCAGATTGAGGGATGATCAGTGAGGTACCTAACTCCAGATCAAGAGGTAGCCTAATGTCCACTGCAGGGACAAAACTCTAAGAGAAGGTAAACCAGAGGATGGGTAAATGGTTGAGAGATTATGAATAAATGTAATTGTTTCTTGTTAACAAATAATTGATGTGATTATGTTGTTACAATCTATGTGTAAAATTTTATTTCCCTCACATACTAGTATACTTGTTACACTGACTGACATTTTGTTTGTCGGTGTTATAGGGTTAATTTCATATAAAATTGATGAATGTTTAAATTATCATTGAAAGAACAAAGTTATATAGAGATTGGAGGATCATTTATTGATAGATAGATTCCTATCATGGGTAAAGGTCCAAAGCCCCATATTTGAAAGGTATGTGAAAAGAAGAAGAAAATATCCTGCATTAAGCTTAGTTTGTGGTAGAATTTATTAATGATTTTTTATTATTTTCAAAACTAGTTGATCTTGTTTTAGGATAGAAGCATTGGCTTCTTGTTTTTCCTTAATTGGAGGTTACCGAGGGGTGGGGTCGTTACACAATATGTAACTTCCTTGTTTTATACTCATATTTTCACATGAAATAAGTACACATTATGATGTACTCATTTATAGAAGTATACACAGTGTATACTCTAACAGGCTCATAATACTGAAAATGGCACAATGGTATACATAGAATTCAATCATTGAGGACATATAGCACCGAAAGATTATCAAAACTATATTTAAAGAAAAATGAAATTGTATAATGTTCATTTTGTACATATTTTACACCTAAGATTTGTACGATACTACTTTATGCAAACATGATACATATTCTATGCGCTACAATAGTCAAAATAGCAAACAATAATACATAAAGAAATTAATGATTTAGAACAAGTAAAATAACACAAAGAGTAACAAATTAAACAAGTAAATAAATAGCACAAATTTTGTGATATCATTTTATACCTACATCTCCATCTTAAACTACATAGACATTGTACATGTATATGTTGGATGCACAATGTATATATGAACAATATAAAAATTGACATATAAATATTTAACGGTTTCAAACCAATATAATACACAAGGATACTGTAACGCCCGGGCCCACTACCCTAGGCTCTAGTAGAGTTTCAGGAATGACGACTGGCCCCACAGACCACCACTAGCCTTAATTGCACGCTTTTGTCCACACACGCGCAAGCCAGGATCAACTTCCCGACTGGTCACCCATCCTAGTACTACTCCAAGCTGAGCACGCTTAACTATGGAGTTCTTTAGAGATGGGCTCCCGGAAAAGGAGGTGCACCTTGGTGATATGGGTAGTCCAATCATTCCTTTTAAGATCATGTTATCTGAGGCCTCAAATCCTGGGATGTTACAATCTCCCCCACTTAGACTCTTGACGTCCTCGTCAAGTCTCAACTATATGGCCTCATAATCTGACCCCATTTCAATGCAGACCCACAATGGCCCATGGACACCCAGCTCCCGTCCACGGCTACCAGCGCAAGGGCGGCTCCATCTCGTCTCTATGGATAGCCCTTTCCAACTTGCCTGGACCGCACGGCTCAAGACTAGCATGCCACATGCCCATGTGGGCCCCACCTACTGGAGGGGTTATGGCTCTGATACCATTTGTAACGCCCGGGCCCACTGCCCTAGGCTCTAGTAGAGTTTCAGGAATGACGACTGGCCCCACAGACCACCACTAGCCTTAATTGCACGCTTTTGTCCACACACGCGCAAGCCAAGATCAACTTCCCGACTGGTCACCCATCCTAGTACTACCCCAAGCTGAGCACGCTTAACTATGGAGTTCTTTAGAGATGGGCTCCCGAAAAAGGAGGTGCACCTTGGTGATATGGGTAGTCCAATCATTCCTTTTAAGATCATGTTATCCGAGGCCTCAAATCCTGGGATGTTACAGATACCAACTAAAAATATAAAAAAACCTAAATTGTGTGGTATTGGTTTTCTACCTACATTTACACCTAAAAAAGAATACACATTAAGCAATACTCACTTTATAGAGATAAGATAAATAGTGTATACATTGGAAATATGTAAAATGAGACGCAATAGTCTACAAAAGATTTAATTTTTGATAACTATTACAAACCATTATATAATATGTCCTAAAGGTGAGTTATTAGCCCATAACCAATATAATTTGATGTACACAATTATACAAAGACCATTACACAAACATATGTGACAAATACACAAAATTTAGGTAACGTTGTGAAAAAATTGGACAATTTTAAATTGTTGATGAACTATAAATTAAGTTTTTTAATAAAAGATAAAAAAATTATGACAATTTCACATATTATAACAAATGATACATATTATATCATATATAAGTACTTGAAAATCATATCAAGTACATGTTTAATATATTGTATTCATTCATGTTTCTCTAGCTCAGTCCCTCCCCCTATCTCATATAGTTCAACATTTGTGATGGTTCGCTCTCCCTCCCTAGTCTCACTTTTCTCAAAATAGAGTTGTTGTTGGTAAATGTAGGAAGTATGTTCCCGAAAGTGACTTCGGTTCGCCAGTTCAGGCTCAACTCCTCGCTTGACGTTAGCTGACCCACAGGTCAGGCTGGGGTGGAGCGCTCTTTCTCTTAATATGAACTTTATTGCCAAATCTGTCAAGTAGCATTTAAGCTCTTTGGGATCAACAACAATGAACATCACCATATTGTCCCTAGATAAATGGAGTTGTAGAAGCCACAGACAAGAACTTGATAAATATTCTCTAGAAGACAATCCACTCAAATTCCAACTGGCAGAAGCATCTTGTCTCTATGTGCATGTTGACTATCAATCATAACCTCCATAAGATCCACACCTTTTTTGCTTGTAGATTGGATGGAGGAAATCCTACTAGTGGACCAAGATCTAGTTGTTATGCCTTCTAAAAGAAGCATAAGTTACTAAGATGGAACGGGTCCAAGATTGTATTTAACAATCAAATAATGTTGAATGATAGCTCTACGTCATGCATAGTGTTATCAAGATAGATCCTCTTGAGCATTCAACAAGATGATCCATCGTTGCAACTTCCAGAAGGGTGACTTGGTACTCCATGTTATCTAAAATTCTGATTCTAGAGGAAAATTCAATCCGAAATTGGAGGGACCCTACATCATTTGTGACATCTACAACTAGTGTGGCCTATGTTTGAAAGGTATGGACAGAGATGCACATCTCCACTACACCAACACTTGTCTTACTCTACTTTTTTTGATAGATTATTTACATCTACATCAAGACTTCAGTTAGGAGCATTATACAAGAGGGAAAATCCACCCTTTTAAAACACACTTAAAAATTAATGTATATACCCCACTGTGAATCTAGTATTACACATGAATCAGTGAGGTCAACACCAAAATTGTAGGTTCGATGATGGAAGGAAGATGTATATATCCTGAGGCCCAATAGTTCTCCAATCTGAATTCACCCAATAAAATCTACCAAACTCTTATACAAAAAATATATTCATCGTTGTGGCTCGAATAAAAAAAATCCCATGTGTGCACTATCATGAATTTCCCCAAGATAGGGAAATGATGAGAAAGTAGGAATCTGGGAAGATAAATAGGTACAATGGAAGAAAATGAAAAAAAATTGTGTTTCCATTCAACATATCTCATCAACAATGATATAACAGAAAGGAAGTAATCTGTGGTATACCTTTATCATGGAGTATATCCAATGACAATGCTCATAGTGAATACAGACGGAGAATCATGTCATTTATGTTCTCTCAATGTAGCCACCAACGTTTCTACATCTCCATACTATCCACGCGGATTAAAGGGAATTCGACTTTGCACTCCATGAGCCGGCACAGAAGGAGAGGTGTTTTTGTTGGCACATGCTAGTGGTGCACAACTTCTCTCTCTCCTCATAGGTAGTGATAGCTAGACCATAGGTGTAACCAAAACCCTGGTTGTCAAGCCCCTACTTATAAGAAATGCAGGGAATAAGTATTCTTAATAAAACCCTAGGAAATAAAAATACAATGGCTACCATTTAGAGACCCACTCATGGACAGTGGGTCAATCTAGTTGATTGACCAGCTGGGTAAGGCTGCTTTATATCCTTCAGTATGATTTTCCAGTGGGGATACTAGCCACTTGTGACATCCCCGGATTTTGGCTTCTCTAAACCCTATTGGGAATGAGAGGTCAGAATCCGAGAACATCATCCAATCATATCAGAAAGTGATGCGGAAGCATAATACACATACATGAACATACAACCATAACATACTCAACATTCAACATGTTTATTTATACAACATGAATTAAATTTACATAATGAAAGAAGATTTACAAGTCTAGTAACATGTATGCTAACAGGATCTACACAAAAGGTACAACCTGAACTTTGCTCACATCATGCCTTTTATCCCATGCTAGCTTTAAACCTAAAACATACGTGAAACAACAAATCAACACACAAGGTGTTGTGTACATGGGCAGAAAGATACATATATTTATGGCTTTCATAATTTTGAAAAAGATTTGCAGAAGGAAAGAAAATCATAGAAAACACTTCTTTATTAAGTGAAATATGCAAATTTAAGTCATTTTCCTAGATGAATTGTATTATCAAGGTGGAGTAGTACCAAAACATAAATATTGGGCCCATCCCCGTGTACCAAGTACTCTAGGGAAACTCCCCGTACACCATGTGCTCTAGGGAGGTGTACTAGCCAATCATTAATCCATTCCCTCGTAAGGGGGATAATGAACACCTTCAATAAATACAAAACATCTACTTACCATTTATGTTTACAAGTGATAAAACATCGAGTACTATATAGTGCTACTACATCCAATATTTGCAAATAGAAGAGAGCATACATACATATCATGATTGCAAGCAAGAAAACCATAGTCATATACTTAAATAAAACCCACATACCTGAGTTCAGAGATTCCTTACATAACCATGATCATCTAGGTAAACTGGTCAGCACCTAATTAGGACAAGATCATATACTATCATCAGTTTCTTATCATCTTACATCTCATCTTAACCCTAATCGTATCCATTGTAGGGTTTTCTTAACTCATTAGGATATTCTCATCATTACTTGCATTCTTGTCTTAGAATTATCTTAATGATGTCATTTTCCAGATTATGGTTCAATATCTGAACATTAAGTTCCATACCCTTTTTGTGCACATATTAACCTTTGTTTATATACATTATTCAATTTAGGGTTACAACCCATGTATTAAGGGTTATCTTCATATAACATGAATTCTATGCATATAACTGATCTTAGATTTATATATTATATTCCAGTTACAGATATGAGGGTTTTCTATAAATTTCATCATTTATTGAGCATGTATGCATTTAATACATTATCTCTAGTGGTATTAGCCATAATTATCCATATTAATCAAATTACATGATTTCGTACATCAACATGACCATAATTGGCATCATATGATTTATAAACATGAATATAGACTTACTGACATGTTATCATAATTTTAGAATATCGTTTGATATTTATTATCCATCATATGAGCATTTCACATCTTATATGATATCACTATTATTAATGCATCAAAAGCCTGATATTATCATTCTACTGTGTTCTACACATTTTTCTGAGAATTTTGGTACCTTGGTTGTATTTTTCTGATAAACGGTCTATTTTCTATGAATTAAACAAGATCTGGACAATTAACTGAGATATTTACCTTTTGCGGCCAGTGGCACGCCGCCATGTGGCAACTAGGGCCACGTTTCTTTCTTTGCCTTGCTGCACTGGTTCTTCTCCTGGTTTGCCCTGAGCCCAGTTTATTTCCCTTTGGTTTCATTTCATGACTTGGTTTGATTGGACCGGTCTGCGTCTCTCTTTCTTTCTCCGTCTCCACGTGATGCGAGTCCTTAGGACTCTGGTATGTGGCCGCCGCCACTGCGAGACTCCACCATCGGTGCTGCAGGTGCCTCCTCCAGCAATCTCCTCCAATCCGTCTCCAATGGCTGCCGCTCGACACCAGGCCGTCTGATAAGGCTCCATCTCATCAGCGTTCACAGCCAAAGCTTAGGTGTCGTAGCCATGGGAAGCTACTCTGCCTGACGCCGTGTGTGGGAACGCCGCCTCTGACCTGCTTCTCTAAATCTGCAGCGATGTATCTGCATGTGTGGGTTCTCTCCCACCCAATCCGCTGCCCTGATGTTCAACTCCGGCATGGGAGTAGCAGGTGCCGCCTCCTCCTCGCATTCTTCCTCGTCCGTGAACGCCTCTGCAGATCGTCCTCACAAAGCCACATCCCTCTGCTCCGGGTGTGAGAGAGCCTGCGGCTTCTGCTTGCTCCCAAGGGTCGCCGGGCTACTGCCATGTTAGACCCAAGGGTGTACCTCAGTGGCTTCGACGGGGCTCTCATCACCTAGCTAGCAAGCTATCACTAGTTTTGCTTTGCTCCTCGGCTCCTCATGCCTACCGTTGGAAGCTCAGGAGGAGGGCTCCTCCTCCAAGGTCAGCTGCTGCTTGCAGCTATGGAGAAAGAAGAGGGAGGTCGGGGCCCTTGCCTTCATATCCCGCAAGCCAGGTCTCACAAGTGTTGGTTGGATACTGGTGGCACGGTGGATCCAAAGATCTCTCTTAATCCTCTAACAGCCTCCTTGTTACACCTCATGACCTGGTCTCCTAGACACTAGTTTCTCCGCTTGAAACGGAGGTAGGTGGCAACCTTGGAGTCATCATATTGAGTGATATCAACGAGCTAGGCAAAGCTATACAAAATAGTTCGTCGAGTGCCATGATATCATATAATTATTAAAATCAAATGTGCCCAATATCCATACAAAAACATTGTCAATAGAACCATTAACATGAATATCAAAGAGGGTTGATTCCAAGGGTCACTTCTTTCATTATTAATTATGAAATTTTGCCTAAGGAACTTCACATATTCACATTGTGTCTTTATAGTCACACTTACCTCTATAAGTCATTCGATATCATCTTCATGTATCCATAAAATCAATTGGTCATATAGGGATCACCCTCGAGTCAAAATACTACATTGGGTATCAAAATCCTAAAATTTAGGACTATCACATTCACCCCACCTTATTTGGAATTTTGTCCTCAAAATTCAACTAATCTCATCCTTAAGAGGCTATTTAGGAGTTCAACTTCATATACATCATCATTGCTTAGGTTCTAAGACCACCTTAGTTGCATGCACTCTAAGTTGTCAACTTAGGGTCTAGAGATTCTTGGGTGTGTCCACCTCACCTTTATATATATATATATATATATATATATATATATATGTGTGGAAACATCACTTAATGTCTTAGACATAACATGACATTATGATATCTTAGGGTTACATCACCCCTAAGGGTACATGTTTTGTTCATACTTTTAAAGTTCAGGAGGAATTCATTTATATGCCATGATATTCGGATCGTTCAAATCTAACATCATTAACATCTTACAATGATTTCAGCATTAAAGGAGATTTATCTTCATCCTTGACATTAGAATTTTTCTACTTAAGAAGGGATTACACAACATGTTTGACCATTAGGGTTTCACCCCATGGTGTGATATTCATACTCAACTTAGAAGCATATATTGAGAAGGATCAAAGTTATGAGCTATATTTCTGATCATATATCCTATGATCCAAAAATATCTTTATATCAAGTTCATGAGTTCAAATGTTTATGTCTTGCATGTATTATGTGAAGGGAGAAAAAAAAATAATATACTAAGTGTATCCCATGATCTCAGCATCATATCTTTCATGTTTCATATGAAGGGGAAGAGAATATTTTAAAGTCAAACTTATAATGATTTCAATCTTGGGTGCTACATGTATGATATAGGGGAAAAAATATAGAATAGGTCAAGCTTATACGAGTGACTCCCCATATATAAATCATCTATATAGCTCAAGTGAGGTTTCTATCATCCTATATTAAGAAAGAGAAGAAGAAGGGAGAACATGTATTTTGAGTATTTTTTTGCACAAAGCATCATACTCTCATAACCAGAGTTCATATATTACCTCACTTGCAACTAATGATGAGATTCACTTGTAAATATATGTCACTCCAACTAGAACCTAACTTATCCAAATGATTGACTTTATCATATGGGTCATCTACCCATCATTTATTTTACCCAATTCTCACATATAGATTTGAATCATGCATAAGGACTCAACTCAACACTCGAGAGTAATCTAGTGTAGGACATTTTTTTTTAACACATATCCCATATATTGGAGGCTAGGTCCTATGACCTTCTCCCTGTGGGTCTTACTCTCTCTAGAGTTCACCACATATCTCATCCTACTACTAGACATCCTCCGTGCATAAGAGCTTGAGGCTCATGCATACTCATCTCTATCTTAACTTAGCTTATCTTAAGTAGGAAAAGGGAATGTACTTTCATCATCACAACTTAGCATAGATCCTCTAAGAATGGATTCGGCTCATGTACAACTCAAATCTTATTAAGTAAACATATACCATCATAGATCAAAGTTAGATAAGATTCTATATGCTTATTTCCAACTATCGTTCTATCATCTACTCTATGTATCACATATCTTGATAAGGCTCTAGACATCTAATCTGGACTACTCTCTCTTCTAGACTGATGTCACTCCCTTTCACTTAGGTGGCATGAACACTAACTACTCTACAGTTGAGGGACACATTTTTTTATATTTACATATAGGTAATAAAATATTATATAGTTTTTCTCTGAGAAGGCAGACGTCAGAGAAAACTATCGAGGCTCGAGCCGATTGAAAAATAAAACCAAATCAGCAAAATCGAGTGTCCCACACACAGTAGATAGTCTAGTGTCATGTCACCTAGTGAAATGGTGAGAACAAAGTGTAGACTAGTGTAGCTACCCCATACATATGAGCTCTATATGGAAAGGGTCTCACACACTTGTCTAAACCTAGTTCTCAAACATCTAGGTTCTAACCTAGAGGCTAGGTCAAACCTTATTCCTATAGAACAACTTATTAAGTTTCCAGGGTTTTAAGTAAAAGGTGAAATTTGGTTATTATGTTTTATGGTGAGCAATTGTTAGGTGTAGCTATTGTTCATGCTCTGATACCAACTGTAACATCCCCGGATTTCCACCTTCTCAAAACCTCATGGAGATGAGAAGAAAAAATCCGAAAACATTAGCAATTATATCAGAGAGCGATGCGGAAGCATAATACGCATACATGAACACCATAATGTACTCAACATTCAACATGTTTATTTATACAACATGAATTAAATTTACATAATGAAAGAAGATTTACAAGTCTAGTAGCATGTATGCTAACAGGATCTACACAAAAGGTACAACCTGAACATTGTTCACTTCATGTCTTTTATCTCATGCTAGCTTTAAACCTAAAACATACGTGAAACAACAAATCAACACACAAGGTGTTGTGTACATGGGCAGAAAGATACATATATTTATGGCTTTCATAATTTTGAAAAAGATTTGCAGAAGGAAAGAAAATCATAGAAAACACTTCTTTATTAAGCGAAATATGCCAATTTAAGTCATTTTCCTAGATGAATTGCATTATCAAGGTGGACTAGTACCAAAACATAAATATTGGGCCCATCCCCCTGTACCAAGTACTCTAGGGAAACTCCCCGTACACCATGTGCTCTAGGGAGGTGTACTAGCCAATCATTAATCCATTCCCTCGTAAGGGGGATATTGAACACCTTCAATAACTACAAAACATCTACTTATCATTTATGTTTACAAGTGATAAAACATCGAGTACTATATAGTGCTACTACATCCAATATTTGCAAATAGAAGAGAGCATACATACATATCATGATTGTAAGCAAGAAAACCATAGTCATATACTTAAATAAAACCCACGTACCTGAGTTCAGAGATTCCTTACATAACCATCATCATCTAGGTAAACTGGTCAGCACCTGATTAAGACAAGATCATATACTATCATCAGGTTCTCATCATCTTACATCTCATCTTAACCCTAATCGTATCCATTGTAGGGTTTTCTTAACTCATTAGGATATTCTCATCATTACTTGCATTCTTGTCTTAGAATTATCTTAATGATGTCATTTTCCAGATTATGGTTCAATATCTGAACATTAAGTTCCAAACCCTTTTTGTGCACATATAAACCTTTGTTTATATACATTATTCAATTTAGGGTTACAACCCATGTATTAAGGGTCATCTTCATATAACATGAATTCTATGCATATAACTGATCTCAGATTTATATATTATATTCCAGTTACAGATATGAGAGTTTTCTGTAAATCTCATCATTTATTGAGCATGTATGCATTTAATACATTATCTCTAGTGGTATTAGCCATAATTATCCATATTAATCAAATTACATGATTTCGTACATCAACATGACCATAACTAGCATCATATGAATTATAAACATGAATATAGACTTACTGACATGTTATCATAATTTTAGAATATCGTTTGATATTTATTATCCATCATATGATCATTTCACATCTTATATGATATCACTATTATTAATGCATAAAAATCCTGATATTATCATTCTACTGTGTTCTACACATTTTTCTGAGAATTTTGGTACCTTGGTTGTATTTTTCTGATAAACGATCTATTTTCTATGAATTAAACAAGATCTGGACAATTAACTGAGATATTTACCTTTTGCGGCCAGTGGCACGCCGCCATGTGGCAACTAGGGCCACATTTCTTTCTTTGCCTTGCTGCGCTGGTTCTTCTCCTGGTTTGCCCTGAGCCCGGTTTATTTCCCTTTGGTTTCAGTTCATGACTTGGTTTGATTGGACTGGTCTGCGTCTCTCTTTCTTTCTCCGTCTCCACGTGATGTGAGTCCTTAGGACTCTGGTATGTGGCCGCTGCCGCGGCGAGACTCCACCTTCGGTGCTGCAGGTGCCTTCTCCAGCAATCTCCTCCAATCCGTCTCCAATGGTTGCCGCTCGACACCAGGCCGTTTGACAAGGCTCCATCTCATCAGCATTCACAGCCAAAGCTTAGGTGCCGCAGCCATGGGAAGCTGCTCTGCCTGACGCCGTGTGTGGGAACGCCGCCTCCGACCTGCTTCTCTAAATCTGCAGCGATGTATCTGTGTGTGTGGATTCTCTCCCACCCAAGCCGCCGCCCTGATGGTCAACTCCGGCGTGGGAGCAGCAGGTGCCGCCTCCTCCTCGCATTCTTCCTCGTCCGTGAATGCCTCTGCAGATCGTCCTCACAAAGCCACATCCCTCTGCTCCGGGTGTGAGAGAGTCTGCGGCTTCTGCTTGCTCCCAAGCGTCACCGGGCTACTGCCATGTCAGACCCAAGGGTGTACCTCAGTGGCTTCGACGGGGCTCTCATCACCTAGCTAGCAAGCTATCACCAGTGTTGCTTTGCTCCTAGGCTCCTCATGCCTGCCGTTGGAAGCTCAGGAGGAGGGCTCCACCTCCAAGGTCGGCTGCTGCTTGCAGCTATGGAGAAAGAAGAGGGAGGTCGGGGCCCTTGCCTTCATATCCCGCAAGCCAGGTCTCACAGGTGTTGGTTAGATACTGGTGGCATGGTGGATCCAAAGATCTCGCTTAATCCTCTAACAGCCTCCTTGTTACACCTCATGACCTGGTCTCCTAGACACTAGTTGCTCCTCTTGAAACGGAGGTAGGTGGCAACCTTGGAGTCATCATACTGAGTGATATCAACGGGCTAGGCAAAGCTATATATTTGGTTCCTCAAATCTTATCCAAGCATGCGACTAATGTGGTTGATAAATATCGACTTAGTCATATTTATTTAAAACCTTAGTCATCGTTGTAGCATTCAGTGATTATTACCCACCAAATAGTTCGTGGAGTGCGATGATATCATATAATTATTAAAATCAAACGTGCCCAATATCCATACAAAAACATTTTCAATAGAACCATTAACATGAATATCAAAGAGGGTTGATTCCAAGGGTCACTTCTTTCATTATTAATTATGAAATATTGCCTAAGGAACTTCACATATTCACATTGTGTCTTTATAGTCACACTTACCTCTATAAGTCATTCGATATCATCTTCATGTATCCATAAAATCAATTGGTCATATAGGGATCACCCTCAAGTCAAAATACTACATTGGGTATCAGAATCCTAAAATTTAGGACTATCACACCACTCTAGTCGATACACTAGACTGGGTTAGGATTTATTGAATCTGATCGAATGATCGAATGATCCAGCCCATTTGATTTACTATGTCGGCTAGTTAATCGTCGAGGTTTGCCAATCAACTATTTGGCTGGTCTAGTCCAGTCGATCAATTGGTCTAGCCAATCAACCAATTGGGCAGATCTCGTCCTGGTCCAACAACTGGACCTTCTAGTCAATCGACAATATGTTTATTTTGATAATTGAGCTTTCCATTCTGCCAATTAAGCTTTCAATCCATCAATCAACGATTCAATCAATTACCTAGATCTTTTATCAATCAATTAATCATGTGTTGGTAATTTGCTTCTTTTCCTTATTCATCCTATGTGTATAACCCTATATTCTACAAATTATGTTGGAATTGATATCCATAATCATATTATGATTGGTATCTAGTAGAACTTGATTGCCACCCAAGTAATTGGAGATGTAGGAGAACAACTTCAACCTAGTATTCTAGCTAATGTTATAGTAATCATATAATACCTTTATTTCTAATGTCTAGAATGAATCTGAGGCATGGAAGCATCTTCCTCTAAATGTTAAGTTTTTGTTCCTTAATCTATATTAGACTACTTGAGATACATATGAACTCAACAACACGTGTTGACTCACATGAGCATGGTCGTGTATTTCATTATCTCACTCATCAAGTGGTCAAGACATCACTCCATAGGAGAGACAAAAGCCTCTACATCACTCACAATAATCTACATGTGTCATAGTGCACCCAAGCGCTACCTATATGGAAACTCTAATTAAAGGTCACATAAGGTAGTGTTGAAGTATACTGAAAAACATGTGAACCGTAGGGCCCTTGACCGAGCTTACTGCTTGAGTGTTACTTCTTTGCCTGATTAGATGCTTAAGATCTTAATCTAATCCTTTGATATCCTTTTATAACATGTGACGATCTTATGTTTCTAGTTTGGTCCTGTTTGGTTGATGTTTGAGCTATGTGTGCCTATTTTGGACCAAGTTGCAATTTATCCAAGTTGAGGGGTTATCTTACAATTTTCACATGTAGGTGGTTTTCTTTGTGCCTTAGCATCATGAGAGAGAAGATAAGGTTTTGGGCACCTTGCTTGGACCACAGTTGATGATTTGACATCACATGGTGATTAGGGTTTCTAGGGTTCTATCTTTTGTGATGTGTAGCGACCTTGATTATGTGATGGGTGTGTTGCGACTGCAACACATTTCTTGGATGAGTGTTGTGACCCAACACATGCCCTAATTAAGGTTTTTTAATGCCTTAGATATTCTTTGGTCGAAGGGTTTGCCCCTAGTGATGCGTTTTGACCATGTTGATGTGGGTGGTTTTGTGTAGCGGTCTCTACACCTTGCTTTGTTTTGACCCTTGGTATGTCTCGACCACAACAAGGGTGGTGGTGACCCATGTACCTAGGTTGTATCACCATATATTGCATGCATGTATTAAGTGGTTGCATGACTATTTTCTTGGTGGACATGTGTCCTTTTGATTCCTTTAGTTGTTGACACTGTGAGGAATGGGACCCATAGGGGATCCACTCTCTATTAAAGTTAGAAGAATAAACATCCTTTCCAATCATACTCCAAAGGTATGCTGGAACAGGTGTAAAATTTTGAAAACTTTATATAAGGTATACAAAAGACCAAAGTGTATAGCAATAGAATAAAAGTAATGACTATATTCAATTTTATAAAGGTATGTCATCATCTACCATATAGGGTTTACATGGATATTACAACATAAGGATCTAGATAGAGGGAAAACTAAACCATATCAAGTTTGTCTCCAAACATCAACTTCATGAGATAGGTCCATACTGAAAGCCTTGTACTCCTTATCCTAATCCTAGGTTGGTCCTCCATGATCCGGCTACGCATCTCTGATCCTAGACCTCAGTGGTTGGAAAAGCATTCCACAAGAGAGAAAAAAAACAAGGTATGTGTCTAATTAATGCATATTTATCCTAGTTTTAGCTGCATTATTAGTCTAGTTTAGCATTCATATAGCTTAGTTTTCCTTAAGAATAGTTGTTTTTGATCGAATTGGGTTTTAATGTTAACTTTTAGGAATTTGATACTTTTCTTGGTCCCTCTGCAGGTTTTCAATTCTCACTCTACAACAAGTTTGCCTAGGGGTTTTTGAATTCTTGACTCCCTTTGGCGAGAGTCGAGAGAAGGGCGCCTCTCATGGGGTGTGAGGTAGCACCCTAGACCGAAATGAATTTTGAGCACTTTTAGAAGGAAGATCAATACACAATTTTTGTATTCGAGGCCAAAATCAACCTATCGGTCGACATGCCAATCGACCTTCAATTTTCAACAAATATCAAGCATCAATAGATGATCAAAAAATATATGATCGACAACTCCATCGATTAACCAGATCGACATTTAGGAAGTCGACACATAATCTCTTGACAGACTCATCGACCTCCTTGGTCAATATCTAAGAACTTGACATACATTTCATTGATAAGCAAGGTCGAAAGCTCTGTTGACTCTCTCCTTCAACATCATCATTGACTAGCCATTGATCCACTATGTCAATGCGCTTGTCGACGACTACAACTATTTGACAATCTTGTCGACCCACAAGGTTGATATCATGTCAACCTCCAAAACCGATGACCAGAAGTTTAAAATCCATCGACCCACACACCTTTCTATCGACAAAAAATGGTCGACACAGATGGAAAGAGGTCAATGGTCTCAACCCTATGAATAGGTTTCCATCACATTCGTACAACACACCTCAAATTTTCTAGAGATAAGCATGTCAAAAGGCTATCGTTGAGATCAGAGAAAGAACGACACATATCGACCTAGCTTGGAAACACCTATCGAGCTCCAACATAGATGGCAAGATCTCTTTCATCCACAACTCCAAGCCATCGACCTCCCATCTTGGGCAATAAATCTCTTCTTTGAGTTGTTGTTCATCCACCTTCTTCTACTGCAAGTCAAGGTTGATACCTAAAGGAGAAAGAAAGAAGTTTGTCATCACACACCACCCTGAGCCTCTTCTGTTACCATCATGACCATGATGGTTTCCAACTCCTCTTTTAGGGATATTAATCTTGCCATGTCGAGGGAGTAGTCTTTTCACTGGGGTGTGGGGACTAGCCCCACTACTGATTTCTTGCAATTTCATTCATGTTACAACTCTTATATGAAATTATTTAATTCATATCTAATCATGTATTTCATGTCTTGAGGATTGATCACCCAATTTACGTGATTTACTACAATCTTTTACTATGAGAACTTCAACATTTAAGATTTGAATACCGATTAGCTTTGGTTGACACCCTGATGAGAACTTCCAATGAAAAGTCTTCAGAGTAGTGGATAGAGGATCCTTAAGTAATGAGACACCGATCTTACATGGATATCTACTTATGCTTGTTTCTAACACTGAAAGGGGAAACTTGCATAACACCAATTATATCTTCATACAAGTTTGGATTTGAATGATTGTGCAGATTTGAGTAGTGGCGATGAACCCAACTCCACCCTAGTGTTTCCATCCATTGATAACTAGAACCTTAATCTAGCTCTTTTTATTCTTGAAACCTTAGTTAAATAAACCAATGTGAACTTTGTGATAAATACTAGTTCTTTTTTAAGTTACTTTGATTAGATACTTCTTAAAAATGTTGTCTCTTCGAATTCGATCCTCAACTGTACAGTGATAAGATCTGTCCACTTGCGGGTATCATTATTGCACTTTGATTTTGGTAAACTCTAGGAAATTATATTCCTAGTAAATTTGTAGTGCAATAATATTCCAAGTCAGTGTGAAATAAGGGATAAGGTCCAAAGATAAGAAATAACATGGAAATAAAGACTATTATTTCATCATAAGATGAAGATGGTCAAGAGTATGAGGCATAATCAAATATATATAATAAGAAAATAGTAAAAGATTTTCATTCTTGATTAATATTGAATGCATTAACTATGTAGGGTTGAGGCACCTACCTAACCTAAATCAAATAGGTGACATAGAGTAACACATTCCAGTCACCTACAAAATATTTTATAAGGGGGAGAGTAAACACATTCCTGAGGGCAAAATAACACATGCCCTATGTATGGGTGGTTGTACAAAAGTATCACTACATTAGCTAAACAGTCTAATAAAATCAACATGCTAAAGAGAAACTATGGCAAGTAGAAGCATCATATAATTGAAACATGGTAGTGGGGTACAACACCCAAGAAATAGAATATCAATGTTGATTTTGAGGCAAATATAGAAAAATAAATAATAATAGAGGGAATAGGGTGCAAGTAGTGCATCATTAGGGAAACTAGGGTTTGTTTTGTAAATATTCAAACTTAGGGTGTAAGGATGCACATACCTCTCTTATAGAGATTGATTATTAAATTTCACCACTTTTAGATGATCCAAGTTTAATCTTTGCCTATTTCAAGTTATTCACATACATTAGGGTTTTGAAATCCATATGTGTATTGAAACCCTAATTCTAGACCTTTTTAGTAAAACTCAGATTTTGACTTTGAAAATTTTATCAATCGACTTATTAGGTTCTTCTGATCAAGAAAACATATTTTAATGTCTATTTTAGAGTTAACATGTTAAATTTACATTTTTTTTATTTTTATGCATTAATTTCATTTTCTAAAAATCACCCTTCGATAAATCTTGAAATCATACATCAAAACTATTTTTATTAGAAAGATCGCATTTTTATGATTTGAAAACATATTTATTTATAATTTTATGAGTTATCAATTTAAAGATAAGATTTTTTAGTAACCAACCAATCCAAAATCAAGAGAAAAGCACGAAAAAGTAATTATTCACAACTAGATGGAGGATCCCGTTGAGGTTGACCAATCAGGGCTTGTCATAATGGCCCAATACCTATCCACATCGAGGTATAGAGATGAGTTCATTGTAGAAAGCTAACAGTGGGTGATTAGACCATTTTCCCCTAGTGAGGAAAACAAAAAAAACTAAAATGAAGGGCATAAAGGAGAAATAACTCATGACAATGATTGCATCAGAACCTCGCACGGGGAACCTGCAATGATCAACTTTGTCCGCTATTGGAAGTTGAAATCCAACTTTGAAACCTTTCATCCTCGACACTAGAGACAAGCTCCAACAGATTCTCAGAATCTAGCCGAACATGAATAGTGTATATAGAGGTCCTAGAGAAGACTAGAACCTTGAGGTGCATCCCCTCCATGGATGGAAGGAGGTCGTAGCAGATCAGGCACAAATAAGACCAAATAGAACTAGAGGATAAAGCTCAACAAGGAGTGTGCGAGTCAAATTCATGTGGCCATAGAGAAAACAACAAAGTAGCTGTCGAGGAAAATGGTGAAAAGGATTCTATAAAGCCCATCGTCATAACTGTAGAACTAGATGTTTGGTGTATAGAATCAAAATCATTGGTAGACCACTATTTAATCAAAGCAACCATATGGAAATCAAAGAAGGTGGTCTAAGGAACCTTACAGAGGTATCAATTCTTAGAGAGAGGGCAAGAGCTTTAGGATTGAAGATGTGATGACTATCAAAGAAAACCAAGTTCGCGACAGAAATGCACACCCCTTTAGACCCAATTGATGATGAAGAGAGATCATATATGAGTGTGTGGTTATTTTTGGGTTCTTATACATATACATATACATATATATATATATATATATATATATATATATATATATATATATAGAGAGAGAGAGAGAGAGAGAGAGAGAGAGAGATTAAGGCTGGAATACACTCAAGTGTATAAATCGCATGCTACACACAAGTGGTGTTTGTATATCAAGACTATTTTTTTATAAAATGTAAACCATTGATAATTTTATACTATAGTTAGGCTACATGCAAATTTTGAGCTCATTTGGATTAGTATAAGTCACTCATCTGATGGCAACAAAATCGATGCAAAAAACTAATTTGAAATGCACAATCCTTGTTATTTTCACAACATGACCTATAAATGTCAAAATGGGCTCAAATTTTATATATGAGCTATTCACATGATGTTTAAGAAGATCAAAGGATTAGATTAAAAAAAATATTGCATCATGGAAACTACTTGAGTGTATTCTTCTCCGGATGATGATGAAGATGAAGATAGTCAAGAGTATGAGGCATAATCAAATAGATTCTTGCCATAAAAAGAAAATAGTAAAATATTTGCATGCATGATTAATATTGACTACATTAACTAACTAGGGTTGAGGAACCTACCTAACCTCAACCAAATAGGTGAGGGAGAGTAACAAATTCTAGTCACCAATAAAATATTTATAAGGGGGAGAGTAAACACATTCCCTAGGGTGAAATAACACATGACCTATCTATGGTTGGTTGTACAAAAGTACCACTGCATTAGCTAAATCATCTAATAAAATCAACATGCTAAAGAGAAACTATGGCAAGAAGAAGCATCATATAATTGAAACATGGAAGTGGGGGTATAAAACCCAAGAAATAGAATATGAATGTTGATTTTCGAGGCAAATATAGAAAAAGAAATAATAATAGAGGGAATAGGGTGCAAGTATCACCTCATTAGGGAAATTAGGGTTTGGTTTGCAAATATCCCAACTTAGGGTGTAAGGATGCACATGTGTATCTTACTGATTTTGATTATCAACTTTAGCACTTTTAGATGATCCAAGTTCAATCTTTGCCTATTTCAAGTTTTTCACATACATTAGGGTTTTGAAATCCATATAAGTGTATTGAAACCCTAATTCTAGACCTTTTTAGTAAAACTCAAATTTTGACTACAAAATATCTCCAATTGACTTATTAGATTTTCCTGATCAAGAAAACATATTTTTATATCTATTTTGGAGTTAATATGTCAAAGTTACAATCTTTATGGTTTTTAAGCATTAATTTCATTTTCCACAAATCATCCTTTGATAAATCTTGAAATCAGACATCTAAACTATTTTTATTAGAAAGATCACATTTTTACAATTCCAAAACATATTTACTTATAATTTTCTGAGTTACGTATTAAATGCTATGATTTTTGAGAAACTAGCCAATCAGAAATCAAGAGAAGCCCACACAAGTAGGAGTTATCCACAACTAGATGGAGGGTCCCATTAAGGTGGCCCAATTAGGGCTTTCCAGAATGGCTCAGTCTCTTAGCCCATCAAGGCATACATACGAGTGTGTCATGGAAACCTAACAGTGGGTGATTAGACTATTTTTCCCCTAGGGAGGAAAACTAAACAAAAACCAAAATGAAGGGCATAAAGAAGAAATAACTCATGTCAATGCTTGCATCAAAACCTCGTAAGAAGAACCTGTGATGATCAACTCTGTCCATTTTTGGAAGTTGAAATCCAACTTTCAAACCTTCCATCCTCGACATCACAGACAAGATCCAATAGATTCTCATATTCTAACAGAACATGAATAGTGTATACAAAGGTCCTAGAGAAGACCAGAACCTTGAGGTGCATCCACTACTACAAAATGGGGTACATCATCGGGTATTTTAGATTTATAGTGTCAGTTATTGACCGATGCCTAAGTGGGCAATGCTAAAAACAAGCACATTTTTTGTAACATCCCTGACCTGGGTTATGAGTTAACCCTAGGTGTTTTGCCTAAATATGTAATTAAATCCTTGTGATTAACTTTGGGCATGTAACTAAGTTTCTCAAAAACATATATTTCAGTTTTTGCTCCTTTTTATATAAAGATGTAGCATTGTTTTGTTATACAGGGACCTATGTGCAATTTACCCAGTTAAAAGGGTTAACTTGCAATTTTCACATGTTGAGATGTTCCTCTGATATTGAGACAGCATGAGAATCACTATGATGAAGTTTGAGGGATTTCCCAAGCTTGGGCACCAAGGTACAGCTGTGGAAGCAATCCCTGTGCTTGAAAACCCTAAATTGGGGTAAAGTGAAATTTACCCAATTTGAGGGGTGCAACTTGTAATTTACACCATCAAAAGTATTTGTTAAGGCTATTGTCATCATTTAGAGAAGAAATGATGAGGAGGTCACTTCAATTGAACAATCATATAATGAAAAACACCTTTGTGATTGAATAATCAAGGTGTATGTGCTATAGCCCTTTTATGTGTATGCTTAACTAATAGGTTGATCTTCTTTGCCCTCATTTCTTGACCTTAGAAGAAGGTTTGTCCTTATAATTAATATGAAGGGACGAGCATAGAAGGATGGAGGGACTAAGTTGAAAATATGGAGAACTTATGAGTTTATGTTAAAACCTCACCCCAAGTATATATACTCTCCACCCCTCTAAGCAAGGGAACTTTCCCTTCGTTTCCTTCACTGTTCTATTCACCCAAACCAACTAAAGAGGAGCTGTGGAGCTCAGGAGAACGACCAAGGAGGGCGAGGTAGGTTTGAATCCTCCCTTTTGCTTAAGTTTATGGTTAGAACTCGAATTCAAGGTCAAATTGATGGCTAGCTCACATAGCTCCACCTTTCTAACCATCTCTTCTCGACTTTCCCTGGAGGTTTCACCTTGGCCGACCTGTGGAATCTCAAGGACGCCATTAAGAGCTTGGAGCTCGAAAGCTTGGAGCTCAAGGAGCAAGCTTTAGGCGGGTTTTATAACTCTAAACCTATGCTTTGTTATATACATCTCGTTTATGCTTTTAGATGATAGATCTTCTTCCTCTCTACCTTCCTTTGCTACCTTGCAAGCAAATCCGTGAGAAATCCTTGCTTTTCTTGAGCTAGGAGATGAAGACGTTATTTCCAAAGTTAATCCACTACTTTTCAGTTTACTAAACGGTCTCCACAAATTGCTCTCTCGTTTTCCAAAACCGTGTGGTGAGCAAATGGTCTCAGGACCGTGTAAGGGAAAACGGTCTTCAAGACCATTTAGCCGCGTTGACCGAGCATGGACCGTATAAGATTTCTGTTCATAATTATGTAGGCTAATCACCCACAAAATTTGAGATGATAAATCCAAGGGAATCGTGAGATATGGCCTTTTTAATCAACAACGTTAATTGAATTTACTTCTGATTTCCAATCTGTTGAAATCGCACTTTTTGGGCAAACGGTCTCAAGACCATGTAAGAACGTTGACCAAGCATTGACCGTATGATATTACTGTTCAAAATAATGTTAATTAATAAGTCACCAAATTTGATGGACTAATTCTAAACTATCTAAGAGTTGAAGGATGATTACTAGGGCAAACCCTAATTGAAATCAGTACTGAAATCTCAATGAATAACTTAATGTTTTTGGGTTGGTTGACCCAAACGGTCTCAAGACCGTTTGGGGATCAATCAAACGGTCTCAAGACCGTGTGGGGGATCACCCAAGACCATGTGGAGGTCTGGGGTCAAGTATAGTTGACCAATTGAAAGTACAATGATACCAAATTACATTGCAATTAAGTATTGATATGATAATCAACTCAATAGATCCAACCTTGAAGAATTTACACTAGAATACAAAAGTTGGATGGGAAAATGGTCTCAGGACCGTTTGGAACTCATCCAAACGGTCTCAAGACCGTGTGATGACAACCCAAGACCGTTTAGAGGTCTAGGGTTAAGGTAATTTGATCAATTGAGGGCCCAATTGCAATAGGTTATTGAATTAATCAAAATACTGAATTGAGACTCAATCAAGGTTCAACTCCTATCAAATCACATTAGATTTTGATGAAATCTTGGGAAAACGGTCTCAAGACCGTGTGGAGTTCATCCACACGATCTCAAGACCGTTTGGGCCAAGTATGGGCCCAATTGGGGCTCAATTGAAGGGTTCAACCTTGTGTTGATTCACATTGTTGCGTGTTGATGGGTGAACGTTGATAGATGTTAATTGAACCCACTTCAACCCTAATTGGATAACAATTGAGGGTCAATTGAGTGACCAATTGGTTAAGAATAACCCTAATTAACTCAATCTATAATTGGTTACCATGGCTTTGACCATTTGGAGGCTTCAACACAATGATAATCATAAACGATTGAAATCTTTGAACCATGTTGGAGGTCCAAACGGTTTGAGACCAAGTGGACCAAACGGTCTCAAGACCGTTTGAGGTCACACGGTCTCAAGACCATTTGAGACCTCACAGTCTCAAGACCGTTTGAGGTCACATGGTCTCAAGACCGTGTGAGGCCTCACAGTCTCAAGACCGTTTGGGGCCAAACGGTCTCAAGACCGTGTGGACTCAAACGATCTCAAGATCGAGAGATATCAAACAGTCTCAAACCGTGTAAGCCCTCTCGGTCTTGAAGTCAAATTTGTTAAATGATCTACACCCTCACACGGTTTGGGCAAATGACCTTGAAGGTCACACGGTCTTGGAGTCAACCCTAGCAAATGGTCAACTCATCCAAACGGTCTCAAACCGTTTGGAGATTGAAGGTTGAAACCGTTTGAGGTTTTCAAAGGTTGATTTCACTTAATCAATTGAAGGTGTAAATGGTTCAATGATGCTCTAATCTAAACCCTAATGGTAACCTAGGAAATTAGGGGACTAAGTTACTAATGAATTAACCCATGATGGTGATCAATGGGGTGAATTACCAAAATACCCTTGAGGGGTTCAATTGAGTAAAACCTTGTTCAAATCAAACCCTAATGACATGATAGTGATGTTTTGGCTTATGTTAGCCCATGAGGACTTAACCCAACCTGATCTAGAGTAGTGTTATCACCATATACTAGTATGAGGAGAGAGAAAGTATCTTAAGAGAGAGAAAGTGCCTTAAGAGGGAGAAAGTACCCTTTTTGGGTGGAAACTCAAGTAAAGAACCTTCAATACACATGAATGTGCATGATTAGGGTATGATCCACCTATGTGAGATCATGGAAACCCTAATTATGATATATGATGAATCTTAAGCTAATCTGAGAGCATCAATGATGATGTTCCTCACACATGATGATGTTAAGAGTTCAATTCACCATGTGATATGAATAGTAAACCCTAATTCAAGGGTAATGACATGTGATATGAATAGTAAACCCTAATTCAAGGGTAATGACATGTGATATGAATACTAAACCCTAATTCAAGGGTAATGACATGTGATATGAATAGTAAACCCTAATTCAAGGGTAATGACATGTGATATGAATAGTAAACCCTAATTCAAGGTGATGACATGTTATATGAGTATTAAACTCTATTTGATAAGAATCAAAGAACTTAGCTCTTATGACAAGAGTGGAAAGTATAATCATTGTTTTGAATTACCTTTATTAGTTGAATTAACCATGCAGGTTCTGATATGGAGGTGATCATATCCAGGTATGGATGATGATACTATATTCATTAAAGGCATATTGATAGCTTTATGAATAAGTAAAGTATCTTGATGCCTTGTCAGTGGCATTCTATGATAATAATGGGCTGTGAGAGCCATGAATACCATCAAAGTCATGCTTTAGAGATGACTTGTGATGAGTATAATGAGAAATGATGATTGATGTGAGTTAGGCTTGTTACATTTAGTATTCTCCTTTTATAGCTGTTATGCTATTGTTATTGTTTGAAGAACAATGTGTGATGTTAAATGAATACTGAATGTACCTAACTAATCAAGTATAATGTAGAGCCCTGATCATAGACCCATCATTGTCAGAGATCAAATGATGGTGAAACAGGTTTTCCTAAGGGAACTCCTGGATCACATACTATTGAGTATGTGGGGTACATGGATGTGTAGAACCTTACATCCTAGTGTAGGGATTTGATGTAGATATGTAATCCGTCAATCCTTCACTACAATCCCATACCGTATCAGTAGTAGGTAAACATGAAACCTCCTGATGACGAAGAAAACATAGATATCTGTATCAGTGGAGATAAACATGAAATCTCCTGATGATGAAGAGAGTACAGAACGCCACTGTAACTCTAAGATAGCGAAGGACCAGTTTACCCTGGTGAGCTATAATAGTAGAGACACAAGATGTCCTACAAGTGATCCTCTTACTGACTGAGGAAGGTGAAGGTCATGAGAATCCGACTCTCTTAATGACCTATGTATGATACTGATGTGACTTCTTAGCAATCAGTTGGAGTATGAGTGGTATGCCTCATCTCCACAGGGCATAATATTGTTTGTAAAACATAATCAACCGCGTAGTATACCTATTAGAGATAACTACGAGTTAGTTGATTGATGATACACTGTAATGGTGGTTATATTCTTCATGTCTCATAAATGTTGAGCTTTTGTTTATAACTGCAACTGCTATTGAATACTTTGAAAGCTTTACTGCTTAAGATATTCTTTGATGTTATAATAAAGTTTCTGGCGGAGAGTTATAACTCTCGCTGGGACAATTATGTAAAATTGTCTCACCCCGTAGACTTCAACGTTTTAGGTGGACATCGAGGACGGAGGCACGGGTCTACAGGTGACCAGTCCCAGCAGCAGCAGCACCAGGAGTAGCAGTAAATCTCAGGTGGATATTTAGCCTGCCATGTGGTGTAGTTAGAGTTAGTCCTATGTGTCCTCTGTACTCTCAGGTCTTGGAGTCTTTTGTTATGAGTTCTTGAGATTTTGTGTCTTGTTGTATGTAATTACTCAAGAAGTAATTATCATGAGGTGTAAACAGTTTATCTCTTGTTATGAAAGAAGCTTTTATGGATTCAAGCTCTTGTTTCGAAAAATTTTAATTTCCCATGATTTTTGTCTTCCGTTGTTAATCGAATCACTTCCTTTAAGTTTGAATCGTGTTTATATCGTGATTTGGAGATCAGAGCCCATAATTAGTGGTATCAGAGCTCTAGGTCAGTTGAGTCTACAGAGGCATAGGACTTAGGATGTTGAGTCTATCTTTAGTACTCCTTCCTTATCTAATAGAATCTTCTACTCCTCAGGAGAAGAAGATACATAAGGATGGCTGAGCCTCATGATGAGTATGTGGCAGAGAGTAGTGCTAGTGCACCTCAAGACAGTGCAAGGGTTCCAAGAATAGAACAGCCTGCACTAGAGTCACCAAGAGAGCCACCCCAGTTTGACCCAGCCGACATGGGTAACCGAGCTGTACAGACAATGTTCGGGCAGTTTATGACTGCCATGACACACATAACCGACAGAATGCCCATGCCTGCACCGAGGACACCTGTCCAGCCTGAGGCACAAGGTATCGGTAAGACGTTCGAACGACTTCGTCGTGTCGGAGCTACCGAGTACTTTGGGACTGCCGACCCCGCAGATGCTGACCTATGGTTGACAGAGTTGGAGAAGGCTTTCAGGATTCTTATCTGAGAAGGTTAGACATGTTGTCTATCTTCTCAAAGGCAGTGCTGGTCACTGGTGGAACATGGAAGAGAAGAAGAGACCTGGAGTAGAGTTCTCATGGGAAGTGTTTCGTCGGGAATTTATCAATAGATATTTTCCAAAGACCTTCCTGGATGAGAAGATCTCTCAGTTTGAGAGATTGAGGCAGGGCATGATGAACATTAGCGAGTATGAAGCTAAGTTCATGAAATTGTTGCGGTTCTATCCGCACATGGATGCCACAGATGAGGAAAGAATTAGGAGATTCGAGAAGGGTTTGAATGCTGATATATCAACCCCTGTGTCTGCCTTAGAAAACCGAGAGAGATTCTCTACCTTCGTTGAGTCAGTCCAAAGGATAGAGAGATCTGTGGTTGAGAAGAGGCAAAACCAGAAAAGATATCCACGGTTCCAGGGTTCTTCATCTAGGGATTTTAAGAAACCTAGATTCTCTGCACCTAACCCTCCACCACCCAGGTCGAGTTCTCAAACTCAATGGTCACCAAGCAGAGGTAGAGGACGGAGTCAACCGCTTCAAGGGACTCACAGTTCTGCATCAATGTCAGTTACTGGACCACCCCGACCACAACAACAGGAGAGGAGATGCTACAACTGTGGTAAGGTGGGACACTTGATGAAGGATTGCCGTTCTAGGCCTGTCAGTGTGACACAGCCTCCGAGACAGAATCAACAAGGATCTCAGAGAATGCAATCTCAAGGAGCAGCTTGAGGACGTGGACAAGCGTCTCAAGCTGGATCATCAGCACCACCTCAACACCAGGCGACAGCGAGGTTCTATGCTATGAACCCAACAGAAGCAGTGGTCAATCCACGGGTAGTGGCAGGTCAGATGAAACTTTTATATTCTGATATGTCTACATCTTGTGTTGTATCTGTTCTGATTGACCCGGGTGCTACACACTCTTTCATCACTGGTAGAGTGATTCGCAACTGCAATATGACTGTTAGTCATAGGGCAGATAGCTTGTTTTTGGAGACTCCGTTGAGTGGGTCTGCCATTTTGCAGGAGGTATGCTCTCCCTGCATCCTCTTCTTTTCTGAACATCGCATTCAAGTGGACCTTATACCACTTGATATGCAAGGATTTGATATAATCCTCGGGATGGATACCTTAGAGAGGTATAGAGTTGTCTTGGATTGTGAATCCAAGTTGGCTGTGTTTGCCGATGAAAGCAACACATGGATCTTTCAAGGAGAAAGAAAGATTCTGCCCACCTGTCTTGTGTCAGTTATGGTTGCTGATAAGTTGTTGAGGCAAGGATGTTATGCATTCTTAGCCCATGTGGTAGATGTTACCAAGGAAAGGTCCAATCCTGCTGAAGTTCCCATAGTCAGGGAATTCGAGGATGTGTTTCCTGAAGAACTTCCTGGTATACCACCACCTCGGGAGATTGATTTTGAAATCAATCTGATCCCAGATACGAAACCCATAGCCCAGACTCCGTATAGGATGGCACCTGCCGAGATGGCAGAACTCAAGAAACAGCTTCAAGAGTTACTTGAGAAGGGTTTTATCTGACCGAGCACTTCACCTTGGGGTGCTCCAGTCTTGTTTGTTAAAAAGAAAGATGGGTCAATGCGGTTGTGCATCGACTACAGACAACTCAATAAAGTAACAATAAAGAATAAGTACCCTCTGCCGAGGATTGATGATCTCTTTGACCAGTTGCGTGGTGCAACCATCTTTTCCAAGATAGACTTGAGGTATGGATATCATCAACTTCGTATTAAGGATAGTGACATATCCAAGTCTGCCTTTAGGACAAGGTATGGTCACTATGAGTTCACGGTTATGTCGTTTGGACTAACCAATGCACCAGTTGCATTTATGGAACTCATGAATAGAGTTTTTCGACCCTTCCTTGATCAGTGTGTTTTCGTCTTCATAGATGACATTCTAATCTATAGTAAGGATGCTCAACAGCATGAGCAGCATCTTCACCAAGCTTTGACCTTGCTAAGAGAACACAAGCTGTATGCTAAGTTTAGTAAGTGTGAGTTCTGGCTGCCGGAGGTGTCTTTTCTTGGACATGTGATATCTGCCTCGGGAATTCGTGTTGACCCTACAAAGGTAGAATCTGTTCTACAATGAGAACAACCAAAGACACCGATGGAGATTCGAAGTTTCTTGGGGTTAGCTGGCTACTATCGAAGGTTCATTAAGAACTTTAGTTCTATAGCCTTACCTTTGACCAAGTTGACCCGAAAAGATGTTCCTTTTTCTTGGAGTGATAAGTGTCAACAGTCTTTCCAGTTGTTGAAGGAGAGGTTGACAAGTGCACCTGTGCTTGTACTACCTGAACAAGGAAAAGGATATGTAGTCTTCTGTGATGCTTCCAAGAATGGACTAGGATGTGTGTTGATGCAGGATAAACAAGTGATTTCTTTTGCTTCTCGACAGCTTAAGAAACACGAGGAGAATTATCTGACACACGATCTGGAGTTAGCTGTCGTGGTTCATGCCTTGAAGATCTGGAGACATTATCTCTACGGAGAAACATTCCAGGTTTTCACAGACCACAAGAACCTTAAGTATATCTTCTCTCAGCATGAGCTTAACATGAGGCAACGTCGTTGGATGGAGTTAATCAAGGACTACGATTGTACAATTGATTACCATCCGGGCAAGGCCAATGTTGTTGCAGATGCCTTGAGTCGGAAATCAGCAACATCAACCATGAATAGAGCACAACTAAACTCTTTAGTATGCTCTAGGAGAGATATGCTTATCTCTTTAAGGCAAGACAATGTACAATTGAGGGTGTCATTGTTAGCCGGGTTGTTAGCTGAGATGTATATTAAACCTACCCTAAGAGAGAAGATTAAGGAAGAACAGCTAGGTGATGCTGCAGTTCAGCAGATTAGATCTGAGTATGGAAATGAGAAGCGAGATGGTTTCCATGACTCAGATGACCAAGTAGCCTGTTATAATGGAAGGATGATAGTGCCGGGTGTGGATAACTTGAGGAAGTTAGTCCTGGAAGAAGCTCATTCTTACATGTATGCTATGCATCCAGGGAGCACCAAGATGTATCAGAATTTGAGAGATCTGTATTGGTGGCCTGGAATGAAGAAGGATGTTGCAGAATTTGTTCTGAGGTGTCCTGTTTGTCAGCAAGTTAAAGCTGAACACCAGAAACCTACAGGAACAATGCAACCTTTACCCATACCACAGTGGAAGTGGGACCATGTGACCATGGACTTTGTTGTTGGCCTACCCAGGACAAGCAAAGGACATAATTCCATTTGGGTAGTTGTTGATAGGTTGACTAAGACAGCACATTTCTTACCTGTCAAAACAACCTATTCTACTGAAAGGTTATCACAGTTGTATGTACAAGAGATAGTGTGTTTGCACGGAGTTCCTGTCTCAATAATTTCTGACCGAGGTCCTCAGTTTACAAGTCATTTTTGGGAACAGTTACACAGAGCCTTAGGCACCAAGCTAAGGTTTAGTACGACCTTTCATCCACAGACTGATGGACAGTCAGAAAGGACCATACATACTTTAGAAGACCTTTTGAGAGCATGTATTCTCCAGTTTATCGGGAATTGGGATCTACACCTAAGCTTGATAGAGTTTGCCTATAACAATAGCTATCAGCATAGTATTGATTTGGCACATTATGAAGCCTTGTATGGTAGACGTTGTAGATCACCTCTGTGTTGGTTTGAGACTGGTGAGCGTCAGTTGTTAGGTCCTGATCTTGTGCAACAGACCACAGAGAAAATTAAAGTAATACAACAAAAGATTAAGACTGCACATGATAGGCAGAAATCCTATGCTGACAAGCATCGTAGACCCTTAGAGTTCCAGGTTGGAGACAGAGTATACCTCAAAGTCTCGCCTTGGAAAGGGGTCCTTCGTTTTGGAAGGAAAGGGAAGTTAGCTCCTAGATTTATTGGGCCTTATCCAATCATTGAACGGATTGGAAAGGTAGCATATAGACTAGAGCTGCCACCAGAGTTACAGAGGTTACATCCTGTGTTTCACATTTCTATGCTGAAGAAATGTCACCCAGACACCGAGTCAGTTCTACAACCTATGGAGGTAGAATTGAATGATGATATATCCTATGAGGAGGGACCAATGTCAATCCTTGATAATAGAATTAAAAGGTTAAAGAAGAAAGATATAAGTCTTGTGAAAGTCCTCTAGAACCACCGTGGTGTTGAAGAAGCCACTTGGGAATTAGAGGATGAGATGAGAAGGAAGTATCCTGCCCTTTTCTCTTAGAATGTTTTATCGATTTCGGGGACGAAATCCTTGTAAGGGGTGGATAATTTGTAACATCCCTGACCTGGGTTATGAGTTAACCCTAGGTGTTTTGCCTAAATATGTAATTAAATCCTTGTGATTAACTTTGGCCATGTAATTAAGTTTCTCAGAAACATATATTTCAGTTTTTGCTCCTTTTATATAAAGTTGTAGCATTGTTTTGTTATACAGGGACATATGTGCAATTTACCCAGTTAAAAGGGTTAACTTGCAATTTGCACATGTTGAGATGTTCCTCTGATATTGAGACATCACGAGAATCACTATGATGAAGTTTGAGGGATTTCCTAAGCTTGGGCACCAAGGTACAGCTGTGGAAGCAATCCCTGTGCTTGAAAACCCTAAATTGGGGTAAAGTGCAATTTACCCAATTTGAGGGGTGCAACTTGTAATTTACACCATAAAAAGTATTTGGTAGGACTATTGTCATCATTTAGAGAAGAAATGATGAGGAGGTCACTTCAATTGAACAATCATATAATGAAAAACACCTTTGTGATTGAATAATCAAGGTGTATGTGCTATAGCCCTTTTATGTGTATGCTTAACTAATAGGTTGATCTTCTTTGCCCTCATTTCTTGACCTTAGAAGAAGGTTTGCCCTTAGAATTAATATGAAGGGACGAGCATAGAAGGATGGAGGGACTAAGTTGAAAATATGAAGAACTTATGAGTTTATGTTAAAACCTCACCCCAAGTATATATACTCTCCACCCCTCTAAGCAAGGGAACTTTCCCTTCGTTTCCTTCACTGTTCTATTCACCCAAACCAACTAAAGAGGAGCTGTGGAGCTCAGGAGAACGACCAAGGAGGGCAAGGTAGGTTTGAATCCACCCTTTTGCTTAAGTTCATGGTTAGAACTCGAATTCAAGGTCAAATTGATGGCTAGCTCACATAGCTCCACCTTTGTAGCCATCTCTTCTTGACTTTCCCTGGAGGTTTCACCTTGGCCGACCTGTGGAAGCTCAAGGACGCCATTAAAATCTTGGAGCTCGAAAGCTTGGAGCTCAAGGAGCAAGCTTTAGGAGGGTTTTATAACTCTAAACCTATGCTTTGTTATATACATCTCGTTTATGCTTTTAGATGATAGATCTTCTTCCTCTCTACCTTCCTTTGCTACCTTGCAAGCAAATCCGTGAGAAATCCTTGCTGTTCTTGAGCTAGGATATGAAGACGTTATTTACAAAGTTAATCCACTACTTTTCACTTTACCAAACGGTCTCCACAAATTGCTCTCTCGGTTTGCAAAACCGTGTGGTGAGCAAAAGGTCTCAGGACCGTGTAAGTGAAAACGGTCCTCAAGACCGTTTATCCGCTTTGACCGAGCGTGGACCGTATAAGATTTCTGTTCAAAATTATGTAGGCTAATCACCCACAAATGTTGAGATGATAACTCCAAAGGAATCGTGAGATATGGCCTTTTTAATCAACAATTTTAATTGAATTTACTTCTGATTTCCAATCTGTTGAAATCGCCCTTTTTGGGCAAACGGTCTCAAGACCGTGTAAGAACGTTGACCAAGCATTGAATGTATGAGATTACTGTTCAAAATAATGTTAATTAATAACTCACCAAATTTGATGGACTAATTCCAAAAGAGCTAAGAGTTGAAGGATGATTACTAGGGCAAACCCTAATTGAAATCAGTACTGAAATCTCAATGAATAACTTAATGTTTTTGGGTTGGTTGACCCAAACGGTCTCAAGACCGTTTGGGGATCAATCAAACGGTCTCAAGACCGTGTGGGGGATCACCCAAGACCGTGTGGAGGTCTGGGGTCAAGTATAGTTGACCAATTGAAAGTACAAAGATACCAAATTACATTGCAATTAAGTATTGATATGATAATCAACTCAATAGATCCAACCTTGAAGAATTTACACTAGAATACAAAAGTTGGATGGGCAAACGGTCTCAAGACCATTTGGAACTCATCCAAACGGTCTCAAGACCGTGTGATGACAACCCAAGATCATTTAGAGGTCTAGGGTTAAGGTAATTTGATCAATTGAGGGCCCAATTGCAATAGGTTATTGAATTAATCAAAATACTGAATTGAGACTCAATCAAGGTTCAACTCCTATCAAATCACATTAGATTTTGATGAAATCTTGGGAAAACGGTCTCAATACCGTGTGGAGTTCATCCACACGATCTCAAGACCGTTTGGGCCAAGTTTGGGCCCAATTGGGGCTCAATTGAAGGGTTCACCCTTGTGTTGATTCACATTGTTGCGTGTTGATGGGTGAACGTTGATGGATCTTAATTGAACCCACTTCAACCCTAATTGGATAACGATTGAGGGTCAATTGAGTGACCAATTGGTTAAGAATAAACCTAATTAACTCAATCTATAATTGGTTACCATGCCTTTGACCATTTGGAGGCTTCAACACTGATAATCATAAATGATTGAAATCTTTGAACCATGTTGGAGGTCCAAACGGTTTGAGACCAAGTGGACCAAACGGTCTCAAGACCGTTTGAGGTCACACGGTCTCAATACCGTTTGAGACCTCACGGTCTCAAGACCATTTGAGGTCACACGGTCTCAAGACCGTGTGAGGCCTCACGGTCTCAAGACCGTTTGGGGCCAAACGGTCTCAAGACCGTGTGGACTCAAACGATCTCAAGATCGAGAGATATCAAACAGTCTCAAACCGTGTAAGCCCTCTCGGTCTTGAAGTCAAATTTGATAAACGGTCTACACCCTCACACGGTTTGGGCAACGACCTTGAAGGTCACACGGTCTTGGAGTCAACCCTAGCAAACGGTCAACTCATCCAAACGGTCTCAAACCGTTTGAAGGTTGAAGGTTGAAACCGTTTGAGGTTTTCAAAGGTTGATTTCACTTAATCAATTGAAGGTGTAAATGGTTCAATGATGCTCTAATCTAAACCCTAATGGTAACCTAGGCCATTAGGGGACTAAGTGACTAATGAATTAACCCATGATGGTGATCAATGGGGTGAATTACGAAAATACCCTTGAGGGGTTCAATTGAGTAAAACCTTGTTCAAATCAAACCCTAATCAGATGATAGTGATGTTTTGGCTTATGTTAGCCCATGAGGACTTAACCCAACCTGATCTAGAGTAGTGTTATCACCATCTACTAGTATGAGGAGAGAGAAAGTATCTTAAGAGAGAGAAAGTGCCTTAAGAGGGAGAAAGTACCCTTTTTGGGTGGAAACTCAAGTAAAGAACCTTCAATACACATGAATGTGCATGATTAGGGTATGATCCACCTATGTGAGATCATGGAAACCCTAATTATGATATATGATGAATCTTAAGCTAATCTGAGAGCATCAATGATGATGTTCCTCACACATGATGATGTTAAGAGTTCAATTCACCATGTGATATGAATAGTAAACCCTAATTCAAGGGTAATGACATGTGATATGAATAGTAAACCCTAATTCAAGGGTAATGACATGTGATATGAATAGTAAACCCTAATTCAAGGTGATGACATGTTATATGAGTATTAAACTCTATTTGATAAGAATCAAAGAACTTAGCTCTTATGACAAGAGTGGAAAGTATAATCATTGTTTTGAATTACCTTTATTAGTTGAATTAACCATGCAGGTTATGATATGGAGGTGATCATATCCAGGTATGGATGATGATACTATATTCATTAAAGGCATATTGATAGCTTTATGAATAAGTAAAGTATCTTGATGCCTTGTTAGTGGCGTTCTATGATAATAATGGGCTGTGAGAGCCATGAATACCATCAAAGTCATGCTTTAGAGATGACTTGTGATGAGTATAATGAGAAATGATGATTGATGTGAGTTAGGCTTGTTACATTTAGTATTCTCCTTTTATAGCTGTTATGCTACTGTTATTGTTTGAAGAACAATGTGTGATGTTAAATGAATACTGAATGTACCTAACTAATCAAGTATAATGTAGAGCCCTGATCATAGACCCATCATTGTCAAAGATCAAATGATGGTGAAACAGGTTTTCCTAAGGGAACTCCTGGATCACATACTATTGAGTATGTGGGGTACATGGATGTGTAGAACCTTACATCCTAGTGTAGGGATTTGATGTAGATATGTAATCCGTCAATCCTTCACTACAATCCCATACCGTATCAGTAGTAGGTAAACATGAAACCTCCCGATGACAAAGAAAACATAGATATCCGTATCAGTGGAGATAAACATGAAATCTCCTGATGACGAAGAAAGTACAGAACGCCACTGTAACTCTAAAATAGCGAAGGACCAGTTTACCCTGGTGAGCTATAATAGTAGAGACACAAGATGTCCTACAAGTGATCCTCTTACTGACTGAGGAAGGTGAAGGTCATGAGAATCTGGCTCTCTTAATGACCTATGTATGATACTGATGTGACTTCTTAGCAATCAGTTGGAGTATGAGTGGTATGCCTCATCTCCACAGGGCATAATATTGTTTATAAAACATAATCAACCGCGTAGTATACCTGTTAGAGATAACTATGAGTTAGTTGATTGATGATACACTGTAATGGTGCTTATATTCTTCATGTCTCATAAATGTTGAGCTTTTGTTTATAACTGCAACTGCTATTGAATACTTTGAAAGCTTTACTGCTTAAGATATTCTTTGATGTTATAATAAAGTTTCTGGTGGAGAGTTATAACTCTCGCTGGGACAATTATGTAAAATTGTCTCACCCCGTAGACTTCAACTTTTTAGGTGGACGTCGAGGACGAAGGCACGGGTCTACAGGTGACCAGTCCCAGCAGCAGCAGCACCAGGAGCAGCAGTAAATCTCAGGTGGAGATTTAGCCTACCATGTGGTGTTGTTAGAGTTAGTCCTATGTGTCCTCTGTACTCTCAGGTCTTGGAGTCTTTTGTTATGAGTTCTTGAGATTTTGTGTCTTGTTGTATGTAATTACTCAAGAAGTAATTATCATGAGGTGTAAACAGTTTATCTCTTGTTATGAAAGAAGCTTTTATTTATTCAAGCTCTTGTTTTGAAAAATTTTAATTTCCCGTGATTTTTGTCTTCCGCTGTTAATCGAATCGCTTCCGCTAAGTTTGAATCGTGTTTATATCGTGATTTGGAGATCAGAGCCCACATTTTTCGTCCTATAATTTATCCAACGGTGTTTCTTTTGTCATCGGATAGTAGTTGGAGTCAAATCGACTACAAAAACCACATCAACTGTCGAAATATTGGTTTATGTAGCACCTATCGTGGCGGTTAAGAAATGACACCAATGATAGTTAGTCCATGCTGTATCAGTTTTCATAAAGAGAAACTCGTTATAGAATATGTTTATAAGTAATGAAGAGTGTAAAGTAGAAGTATGTTTTGTCGATTGTTGTCATTTCATTGTCGTTGAATGTCTCAGTATTTGCTTATTTATAAATAACTGACGGGAAATGTATATTTTTTTATAGTAGGTCTGTATATCTACTGTCCATGCCTACAAATACCTATGTGGTGCCAATGTCCTTCATGATCTGAATGTTCTGAAGAACAACATGCTCTCTGTAACATCCCTGACCTGGGTTATGAGTTAACCCTAGGTGTTTTGCCTAAATATGTAATTAAATCCTTGTAATTAACTTTGGGCATGTAATTAAGTTTCTCAGAAACATATATTTTAGTTTTTGCTCCTTTTTATATAAAGTTGTAGCATTGTTTTGTTATATAGGGACCTATGTGCAATTTACCCATTTAAAAGGGTTAACTTGCAATTTGCACATGTTGAGATGTTCCTCTGATATTGAGACATCATGAGAATCACTATGATGAAGTTTGAGGGATTTCCCAAGCTTGGGCACCAAGGTACAGCTGTGGAAGCAATCCTTGTGCTTGAAAACCCTAAATTGGGGTAAAGTGCAATTTACCCAATTTGAGGGGTGCAACTTGTAATTTACACCATCAAAAGTATTTTTTAAGACTATTGTCATCATTTAGAGAAGAAATGATGAGGAGGTCACTTCAATTGAACAATCATATAATGAAAAACACCTTTGTGATTGAATAATCAAGGTGTATGTGCTATAGCCCTTTTATGTGTATGCTTAACTAATAGGTTGATCTTCATTGCCCTCATTTCTTGACCTTAGAAGAAGGTTTGTCCTTAGAATTAATATGAAGGGACGAGCATAGAGGGATGGAGGGACTAAGTTGAAAATATGGAGAACTTATGAGTTTATGTTAAAACCTCACCCCAATTATATATACTCTCCACCCCTCTAAGCAAGGGAACTTTCCCTTCGTTTCCTTCACTGTTCTATTCACCAAAACTGACTAAAGAGGAGCTGTGGAGCTCAGGAGAACGACCAAGGAGGGAAATGTAGGTTTGAATCCTCCCTTTTGCTTAAGTTCATGGTTAGAACTCGAATTCAAGGTCAAATTGATGGCTAGCTCACATAGCTCCACCTTTGTAGCCATCTCTTCTCGACTTTCCCTGGAGGTTTCACCTTGGCCGACCTGTGGAAGCTCAAGGACGCCATTAAAATCTTGGAGCTCGAAAGCTTGGAGCTCAAGGAGCAAGCTTTAGGCGGGTTTTATAACTCTAAACCTATGCTTTGTTATATACATCTCGTTTATGCTTTTAGATGATAGATCTTCTTCCTCTCTACCTTCCTTTGCTACCTTGCAAGAAAATCCGTGAGAAATCCTTGCTGTTCTTGAGCTAGGAGATGAAGACGTTATTTCCAAAGTTAATCCACTACTTTTCACTTTACTAAACGGTCTCCACAAATTGCTCTCTCGGTTTGCAAAACTATGTGGTGAGCAAATGGTCTCAGGACCGTGTAAGGGAAACGATCTTCAAGACCGTTTATCCGCATTAACCGAGCGTGGACCGTATAAGATTTCTGTTCATAATTATGTGGGCTAATCACCCACAAAATTTGAGATGAGAACTCCAAA
The DNA here is from genome assembly GCA_963693085.1 of Alisma plantago-aquatica. Lineage (NCBI taxonomy): Eukaryota > Viridiplantae > Streptophyta > Magnoliopsida > Alismatales > Alismataceae > Alisma > Alisma plantago-aquatica. The sequence goes on from OY856412.1 coordinate 215,741,681, forward strand.
GGAATCGTGAGATATGGCCTTTTTAATCAACAACTTTAATTGAATTTACTTCTGATTTCCAATCTGTTGAAATCGCCCTTTTTGGGCAAACGGTCTCAAGACCGTGTAAGAACGTTGACCAAGAGTTGACCGTATGATATTACTGTTCCAAATAATGTTAATTAATAACTCACCAAATTTGATGGACTAACTCCAAACGAGCTAAGAGTTGAAGGATGATTACTAGGGCAAACCCTAATTGAAATCAGTACTGAAATCTCAATGAATAACTTAATGTTTTTGGGTTGGTTGACCCAAACGGCCTCAAGACCGTTTGGGGATCAATAAAACGGTCTCAAGACCATGTGGGGGATCACCCAAGGCCGTGTGGAGGTCAGGGGTCAAGTATAGTTGACCAATTGAAAGTACAAAGATACCAAATTACATTGCAATTAAGTATTGATATGATAATCAACTCAATAGATCCAACCTTGAAGAATTTACACTAGAATACAAAAGTTGGATGGGCAAACGGTCTCAAGACCGTTTGGAACTCATCCAAACGGTCTCAAGACCGTTTGGAACTCATCCAAACGGTCTGAAGACCGTGTGATGACAACCCAAGACCGTTTAGAGGTCTAGGGTTAAGGTAATTTGATCAATTGAGGGCCCAATTGCAATAGGTTATTGAATTAATCAAAATACTGAATTGAGACTCAATCAAGGTTCAACTCCTATCAAATCACATTAGATTTTGATGAAATATTGGGCAAACGGTCTCAAGACCGTGTGGAGTTCATCCACACGATCTCAAGACCGTTTGGGCCAAGTTTGGGCCCAATTGGGGCTCAATTGAAGGGTTCAACCTTGTGTTGATTCACATTGTTGCGTGTTGATGGGTGAACGTTGATGGATCTTAATTGAACCCACTTCAACCCTAATTGGATAACAATTGAGGGTCAATTGAGTGACCAATTGGTTAAGCATAACCATAATTAACTCAATCTATAATTGGTTACCATGGATTTGACCATTTGGAGGCTTCAACACTGATAATCATAAACGATTGAAATCTTTGAACCATGTTGGAGGTCCAAACGGTTTGAGACCAAGTGGACCAAACGGTCTCAAGACCGTTTGAGGTCACACGGTCTCAAGACCGTTTGAGACCTCACGGTATCAAGACCGTTTGAGGTCACACGGTCTCAAGACCGTGTGAGGCCTCACGGTCTCAAGACCGTTTGGGGCCAAACGGTCTCAAGACCGTGTGGACTCAAACGATCTCAAGATCGAGAGATATCAAACGGTCTCAAACCGTGTAAGCCCTCTCGGTCTTGAAGTCAAATTTGTTAAACGGTCTACACCCTCACACGGTTTGGGCAAACGACCTTGAAGGTCACACGGTCTTGGAGTCAACCCTAGCAAACGGTCAACTCATCCAAACAGTCTCAAACCGGTTGGAGGTTGAAGGTTGAAACCGTTTGAGGTTTTCAAAGGTTGATTTCACTTAATCAATTGAAGGTGTAAATGGTTCAATGATGCTCTAATCTAAACCCTAATGGTAACCTAGGACATTAGGGGACTAAGTGACTAATGAATTAACCCATGATGGTGATCAATGGGGTGAATTACCAAAATACCCTTGAGGGGTTCAATTGAGTAAAACCTTGTTCAAATCAAACCCTAATCACATGATAGTGATGTTTTGGCTTATGTTAGCCCATGAGGACTTAACCCAACCTGATCTAGAGTAGTGTTATCACCACCTACTAGTATGAGGAGAGAGAAAGTATCTTAAGAGAGAGAAAGTGTCTTAAGAGGGAGAAAGTACCCTTTTTGGGTGGAAACTCAAGTAAAGAACCTTCAATACACATGAATGTGCATGATTAGGGTATGATCCACCTATGTGAGATCATGGAAACCCTAATTATGATATATGATGAATCTTAAGCTAATCTGAGAGCATCAATGATGATGTTCCTCACACATGATGATGTTAAGAGTTCAATTCACCATGTCATATGAATAGTAAACCCTAATTCAAGGGTAATGACATGTGATATGAATAGTTAACCCTAATTCAAGGGTAATGACATGTGATATGAATAGTAAACCCTAATTCAAGGGTAATGACATGTGATATGAATAGTAAACCCTAATTCAAGGTGATGACATGTTATATGAGTATTAAACTCTATTTGATAAGAATCAAAGAACTTAGCTCTTATGACAAGAGTGGAAAGTATAATCATTGTTTTGAATTACCTTTATTAGTTGAATTAACCATGCAGGTTCTGATATGGAGGTGATCATATCCAGGTATGGATGATGATACTATATTCATTAAAGGCATATTGATAGCTTTATGAATAAGTAAAGTATCGTGATGCCTTGTCAATGGCATTCTATGATAATAATGGGCTGTGAGAGCCATGAATACCATCAAAGTCATGCTTTAGAGATGACTTGTGATGAGTATAATGAGAAATGATGATTGATGTGAGTTAGGCTTGTTACATTTAGTATTCTCCTTTTATAGCTGTTATGCTACTGTTATTGTTTGAAGAACAATGTGTGATGTTAAATGAATACTGAATGTACCTAACTAATCAAGTATAATGTAGAGCCCTGATCATAGACCCATCATTGTCAGAGATCAAATGATGGTGAAACAGGTTTTCCTAAGGGAACTCCTGGATCACATACTATTGAGTATGTGGGGTACATGGATGTGTAGAACCTTACATCCTAGTGTAGGGATTTGATGTAGATATGTAATCCGTTAATCCTTCACTACAATCCCATACCGTATCAGTAGTAGGTAAACATGAAACCTCCTGATGACGAAGAAAACATAGATATCCGTATCAGTGGAGATAAACATGAAATCTCCTGATGACGAAGAGAGTACAGAATGCCACTATAACTCTAAAATAGCGAAGGACCAGTTTACCCTGGTGAGCTATAATAGTAGAGACACAAGATGTCCTACAAGTGATCCTATTACTGACTGAGGAAGGTGAAGTTCATGAGAATCCGGCTCTCTTAATGACCTATGTATGATACTGATGTGACTTCTTAGCAATCAGTTGGAGTATGAGTGGTATGCCTCATCTCCACAGGGCATAATATTGTTTGTAAAACATAATCAACCGCGTAGTATACCTGTTAGAGATAACTACGAGTTAGTTGATTGATGATACACTGTAATGGTGCTTATATTCTTCATGTCTCATAAATGTTGAGCTTTTGTTTATAACTGCAACTGCTATTGAATACTTTGAAAGATTTACTGCTTAAGATATTCTTTGATGTTATAATAAAGTTTCTGGCAGAGAGTTATAACTCTCGCTGGGACAATTATGTAAAATTGTCTCACCCCGTAGACTTCAACTTTTTAGGTGGACGTCGAGGACGGAGGAACGGGTCTACAGGTGACCAGTCCCAGCAGTAGCAGCACCAGGAGCAGCAGTAAATCTCAGGTGGAGATTTAGCCTGCCATGTGGTGTAGTTAGAGTTAGTCCTATGTGTCCTCTGTACTCTCAGGTCTTGGAGTCTTTTGTTATGAGTTCTTGAGATTTTGTGTCTTGTTGTATGTAATTACTCAAGAAGTAATTATCATGAGGTGTAAACAGTTTATCTCTTGTTATGAAAGAAGCTTTTATGGATTCAAGCTCTTGTTTCGAAAAATTTTAATTTCCCGTGATTTTTGTCTTCCGCTGTTAATCGAATCGCTTCCGCTAAGTTTGAATCGTGTTTATATCGTGATTTGGAGATCAGAGCCCACACTCTCTACAAGCATTGCTGCCTAACAAAAGGTTAGAAAACCTACAAGAAAAACAATCATATATACAATACATGCACAAACATCCAAACATATTCTAATATTTCCAAATACACATCACAATCCACATATTCCAATCAACTCTTAAAAAAATTTAACATATGTCATTTCTTTAATTCACATTTCAAATACACTTCTTTAATTCACATTTCAAATACACATCACATGCAATCAAACTATTCCAAAAATCTAACATAATTTTTTACATAATATTGTAGGTACAAAAAAGATGTCTAGTTCTATTACATAATTGCAGTAGACCTTACATAATATTACAAAAAACCTTAGTGTTAGGGATTGTATGATCTAAGGACACTTTTCAAAGATCTAATGGATATACTTCGGATATAGTCATCTCTTATGATGGTACTATCAGACACATGTGTGGAAATTCTATCGTGCAGTTTGAATATGCTACAGATGTTGCATCTGTGTGTAGAAATATGAATCTTCTTGAACATTGTTCAATAAGATGCATTGTTTGGCACATAGACGCAACATCTACAACATATTCAAGCTACAAAATTGAATTGCTGCACACGTTTATGATAATATAGCCATTAGATCTTTGAATAAGAAATGACTATATCCAAAGTATAGCCATTAGAAGTCATCATACTCATCCATAAGACCATAAAGTCTTCTTCGGTGTCCTCTTTGTGAGTAACATCTGTGGCCTCTTTGATCTTGGAGCTTGGCATCGACATCTACAAAATATAAATGTTTAAATAATTAATAAATACAAGTTTGAGCACATGATATGGTAATTTTCAAATACCAACTAAAATCAGTCACCATATCCTTGTGGTCCAATGTTTATGGCACGACCGTCCTATCTTCCTTTAGATGATGAAGCAACACCAATTTTTTTGTCGCTTTGGAATGGGTGTTACATGTTCAAAACCAGGCGGCAATCCAATATTTATGGTTGAATATGATGGATGTTGATCTTCTAACTCCTCTAAGGAATCGTCTTCTGACTCCTCTTAGGAATTTTTGGCCCATAGAAAGTCAAGTGGTCGTTTATCTCCAAAATAAAATTGGTACTCTCACATATACTCCTTATATTCTTCATCAGTATAAAAAAACTACGGTAGTAGCTAGCACTTGAGGCGATAGTAGTATGTAGATAGCGTGATGGTGAAATAGAGCATTGGATCAAGAATTTGATGATGGAGTGCAACATCAAAATCAACAAAATAAAATGTTTGACATAATAAATTATAAATACACGTATGACCACATGATAATAATTTCATCATCATCATTGATTTTTAAAAACAAGAATTCCAAAGTAAAAAGTTCCAAAATTTCAGGTATTGCAGCTAGAGATTGAGGAAAAAGACGTGCACATAATACCATAATAAATTATAAATACACGTATGACCACATGATAATAATTTCATCATTATCATTGATTTTTGAAAACAAGAATTCCAAAGTAAAAAGTTCCAAAATTTCAGGTATTATAGCTAGAGATTGAGGAAAAAGACATGCCCTTGACCTAGCTTACTGCTTGAGTGTTCCTTCTTTACATGATTAGATTCTTAAGATCTTAATCTAATCCTTCGATATCCTTTTATAACATGTGACAATCTTATGTTTCTAGTTTGGTCCTGTTTGGTTGATGTTTGAGCTATGTATGCCTATTTTGGACCAAGTTGCAATTTATCCAAGTTGATGGGTTATCTTACAATTTTCACATGTAGGTGGTTTTCTTTGTGCCTTAGCATCATGAGAGAGAAGATAAGGTTTTGGGCACCTTGCTTGGACCACAGTTGATGAAGTGACATCACATGGTGATTAGGGTTTCTAGGGTTCTATCTTTTGTGATGTGTAGCGACCTTGATTATGTGTTGGGTGTGTTGCGACTGCAACACATTTCTTGGATGAGTGTTGTGAACCAACACATGCCCTAATTGAGGTTTTTTTATGCCCTAGATATGCTTTGGTCGAAGGGTTTGCCCCTAGTGATGCGTTTTGACCATGTTGATGTGGGTGGTTTTGTGTAGCGGTCGCTACACCTTGCTTTGTTTTCACCCTTGGTATGTCTCGACCACAACAAGGGTGGTGGTGACCCATGTGGTCGATACCCCACCTAGGTTGTATCACTATATATTGCATGCATGTATTAAGTGGTTGCATGACTGTTTTCTTGGTGGACATGTGTCCTTTTGATTCCTTTAGTTGTTGACACTGTGAGGAATGGGACCCAGAGGGGATCCACTCTCTATTAAAGTTAGAAGAATAAACATCCATTCCAATCATACTCCAAAGGTATGCTGGAACGGGTGTAAAATTTTGAAAACATTATATAAGGTATACAAAAGACCAAAGTGTATAGCAACGGAATAAAAGTAATGACTATATTCAATTTTACAAAGGTATATCATCATCTACCATATAGGGTTTACATGGATATTACAACACAAGGATCTAGATAGAGGGAAATCTAAACCATATCAAATCTGTCTCTAAACATCAACTTCATGAGATAGGTCCATACTAAAAGCCTTATACTCCTTATCCTAATCCTAGGCTGGTCCTCCATGCTCCTGCTATGCATCTCTGATCCTAGGCCTCAGTGGTTGGAAAAGCACTCAACAAGAGAGAGAAAAACAAGGTATGTGTCTAATGAATGCATATTTATCCTAGTTTTAGCTGCATTATTAGTCTAGTTTAGCATTCATATAGCTTAGTTTTCCTTAAGAATAGTTTTTTTTATCTAATTGGGTTTTAATGTTAATTTTTAGGAATTTGATACTTTTCTTGGTCCCTCTACAGGTTTTCAATTCTCACTCTACAACAAGTTTGCCTAGGGGGTTTTGAATTCTTGACTCCCTTTGGAGAGAGTCGAGAGAAGGGCGCCTCTCGTGGGGTGTGAGGTAGCACCTTAGACCGAAATGAATTTTGAGCACTTTTAGAAGGAAGATCAATACACAATTTTTGTGTTCGAGGCCAAAATGAAACTATCGGTCGACATGCCAATCGACCTTCAATTTTCAACAAACATCAAGAATCAATATATGATCAAAAAATATATGCTCGACAACTCCATCGATTAACCAGATCGACATTTAGGAAGTCTACACATAATCTATTGACAGACTCATCGACCTCCTTGGTCAATATCCAAGAACTTGACATACAATTCATTGATAAGCAAGGTCGAAAGCTCTGTTGACTTTCTCCTTCAACATCATCATTGACTAGCCATCGATCCACTATGTCAATGCGCTTGTCGACGACTACAACTATTTGACAATCTTGTCGACCCACAAGGTTGATATCATGTCAACCTCCAAAACCCATAACCATAAGTTTAAAAGCCATCGACCCACACACCTTTCGATCGACAACAAATGGTCGACACAGATGGAAAGAGGTCAATGGTTTCAACCCTATAAATATGTTTCCATCACATTCATACAACGCACCTCAGATTTTCTAGAGATAGGTATGTCAAAAGGCTATCGTTGAGATCAGAGAAAGGATGACACATATCTACCTAGCTTGGCAACACCTATCGAGCTCCAACATAGATGGCAAGATCTCTTTCATCCACAACTCCAAGCCATCGACCTCCCTTCTTGGGCAATAAATCTCTTCTTTGAACTGTTGTTCATCCACCTTCTTCTACTGCAAGTCAAGGTTGATACCTAAAGGAGAAAGAAAGAAAGAAGTTTGTCGTCACACACCACCCTGAGCCGCTTCTGTTACCATCATGACCATGATGGTTTCCAACTCCTCTTTTAGGGATATTAATCTTGCCATGTCGAGGGAGTAGTCTTATCACTAGGGTGTGGGGACTAGCCCCACTACCGATTTCTTGCAATTTCATTCATGTTAAAACTCTTGTATGAAATCATGTATTTCATGTCTTGAGGATTGATCACCCACTTTACGTGATTTAGTACAATCTTTTACCGTGAGAACTTCAACATTTAAGATTTGAATACCGATTAGCTTTGGTTGACACCCTGATGAGAACTTCCAACGAAAAGTCTTCAGAGTAGTGGTAGAGGATCCTTAAGTAAGGAGACACCGAGCTTACTTGGATATCTACTTATGCTTGTTTCTAACACTGAAAGGGGAAACTTGCATAACACCAATTATATCTTCAGACAAGTTTGGATTTGAATGATTGTGCAGATTTGAGTAGTGGCGATGAACCCAACTCCACCCTTGTGTTTCCATCCATTGATAACTAGAACCTTAATCTAGCTCTTTTTATTCTTGAAACCTTAGTTAAATAAACCAATGTCAACTTTGTGATAAATACTAGTTCTTTTCAAGTTACTTTGATTAGATACTTCTTAAAAATGTTGTCTCTTCGAATTCGATCCTCAATTGTACTGTGATAAGATATGTCCACTTGCGGGTGTCATTATTGCACTTTGATTTTGGTAAACACTAGGAAATTATATTCCTAGTAAATTTGTTGTGCAATAATATTCCAAGTCAGTGTGTAATAAGGGATAAGGTCCAAAGATAAGAAATAACATGGAAATAAAGGCTATTATTTCATCATAAGATGAAGATGGTCAAGAGTATGAGGCATAATCAAATATATTTTTTCATAATAAGAAAATAGTAAAAGATTTGCATTCTTGATTAATATTGACTGCATTAACTAAGTAGGGTTGAGGCACCTACCTAACCTAAATCAAATAGGTGACATAGACTAACACATTCCAGTCACCTACAAAATATTTTATAAGGGGGAGAGTAAACACATTCCTCAGGGCAAAATAACACATACCCTATGTATGGGTGGTTGTACAAAAGTATCACTACATTATCTAAATAGTCCAATAAAATCAAAATGCTAAAGAGAAACTATGGCAAGTAGAAGCATCATATAATTAAAACATGGTAGTGGGGTACAAAACCCAAGAAATAGAATATCAATGTTGATTTTGAGGCAAATATAGAAAAATAAATAATAATAGAGGGAATAGGGTGCAAGTAGTGCATCATTAGGGAAACTAGGGTTTGTTTTGTAAATATTCAAACTTAGGGTGTAAGGATGCACATACCTCTCTTACAGAGTTTGATTATTAACTTTCACCACTTTTAGATGATCCAAGTTTAATCTTTGCCTATTTCAAGTTATTCACATACATTAGGGTTTTGAAATCCATATGTGTATTGAAACCCTAATTCTAGACCTTTTTAGTAAAACTCAGATTTTGACTTTGAAAATTTTATCAATCGACTTATTAGGTTCTTCTGATCAAGAAAACATATTTTAATGTCTATTTTAGTGTTAACATGTTAAATTTACATTTTTTTTATTTTTAAGCATTAATTTCATTTTCTAAAAATCACCCTTCGATAAATCTTGAAATCATACATCGAAACTATTTTTATTAGAAAGATCACATTTTTATGATTTGAAAACATATTTATTTATAATTTTATGAATTACCAATTTAAAGATATGATTTTTTAGTAACCAACCAATCCAAAATCAAGAGAAAAGCATGAAAAAGGAATTATCTGCAACTCGATGGAGGGTCCCATTGAGGTTGACCAATCAGGGCTTGTCATAATGGCCCGATACCTCACCACATCGAGGCATACATATGAGTGCATCATAGAAAGCTAACAGTGGGTGATTAGACCATTTTTCCCCTAGTGAGAAAAACAAAACAAAACCTAAAATGAAGGGCATAAAGGAGAAATAACTCATGTCAATGATTGCATCAGAACCTCACACGGGGAACCTGCAATGATCAACTTTGTCCTCTATTGGAAGTTGAAATCCAACTTTCAAACCTTTCATCCTTGACACTAGAGACAAGCTCCAACAGATTCTCAGAATCTAGCCGAACATGAATAGTGTATATAGAGGTCCTAGAGAAGACCAGAACCTTGAGGTGCATCCCCTCCATGGATGGAAGGAGGTCGTAGCAGATCGGGCACAAATAATACCAAATAGAACTAGAGGATAAAGCTCAACAAGGAGTGTGCGAGTCGAATTCGTGTGGCCAGAGAGAAAACAACAAAGTAGATGTCGAGTAAAAAGGTGAAGAGGATTCTATAAAGCCCATCGTCATAGCTGTAGAACAAGATGTTTGGTGTATAGAATCAAAATCAATGGTAGAACACTATTTAATCAAAGCAACCATATGGAAATCAAAGAAGGTGGTCTAAGGAACCTTACAGAGGTATCAGTTCTTGGAGAGAGGGCAAGAGCTTCAGGATTGAAGATGTGATGACTATCAAAGAAAACCAAGTTCGCGACGGAAATGCACACCCCTTTAGACCCAATTGATGATGAAGAGAGATCATATATGAGTGTGTGGTTATTTTTGGGTTCTTATACATACATACATATATATAAATATAAATATATATATATATATATAGAGAGAGAGAGAGAGAGATAGAGAGAGAGATAGAGAAAGAGAGAGATTCAGGCTTGAATACACTCAAGTGTATAGATCGCATGCTACACTCAAGTGGTGTTTGTATATCAAGACTATTTTTTTATAAAATGTAAATCATTGATCATTGTTATACTATAATTAGTCTACATGCAAATTTTGAGCTCATTTGGATGAGTATAAGTCACTCAATTTAGGGCAACAAAATCAATGCACAAAACTAATTTGAAATGAACAATTCTTGTTGTTTTCACAACATGACCTATAAATGTCAAAATGGGCTCAAATTTTATATATGAGCTATTCACATGATGTTTAAGAATATCAATGGATTAGATTAAAAAAATATTGCATCATGGAAACTACTTGAGTGTATTCTTCTCCGGATGATGATGAAGATGAAGATAGTCAAGAGTATGAGGCATAATCAAATAGATTCTTGCCATAAAAAGAAAATAGTAAAATATTTGCATGCATGATTAATATTGACTACATTAACTAACTAGGGTTGAGGAACCTACCTAACCTCAACCAAATAGGTGAGGGAGAGTAACAAATTCCAGTCACCAACAAAATATTTATAAGGGGGAGAGTAAACACATTCCCTAGGGTGAAATAACACATGCCCTATCTATGGTTGGTTGTACAAAAGTACCACTGCATTAGCTAAATCGTCTAATAAAATCAACATGCTAAAGAGAAACTATGGCAATAAGAAGCATCATATAATTGCAATATGGAAGTGGGGGTATAAAACCCAAGAAATAGAATATAAATGTTGATTTTTGAGGCAAATATAGAAAAAGAAATAATAATAGAGGGAATAGGGTGCAAGTATCACCTCATTAGGGAAATTAGGGTTTGGTTTGTAAATATCCCAACTTAGGGTGTAAGGATGCACATGTGTATCTTACTAATTTCGATTATCAACTTTAGCACTTTTAGATGATCCAAGTTCAATTTTTGCCTATTTCAGATTTTTCACATACATTAGGGTTTTGAAATCCATATAAGTGTATTGAAACCCTAATTCTAGACCTTTTTAGTAAAACTCGAATTTTAACTACAAAATATCTTAAATTGACTTATTAGATTTTCCTGATCAAGAAAACATATTTTTATATCTATTTTGGAGTTAATATGTCAAAGTTACAATCTTTATGGGTTTTAAGCATTAATTTCATTTTCCACAAATCATCCTTTGATAAATCTTGAAATCAGATATCTAAACTATTTTTATTAGAAAGATCACATTTTTACAATTCCAAAACATATTTACTTATAATTTTCTGAGTTACGTATTAAATGCTATGATTTTTGAGAATCTAGCCAATCATAAATCAAGAGAAGCCCACACAAGTAGGAGTTATCCACAACTAGATGGAGGGTCCCATTGAGGTGGCCCAATTAGGGCTTTCCAGAATGGCTCAGTCTCTCAGCCCATCAAGGCATACATATGAGTGTGTCATAGAAACCTAACAGTGGGTGATTAGACTATTTTGCCCCGAGGGAGGAAAACAAAACAAAAACTGAAACAAAGGGCATAAAGAAGAAATAACTCTTGTCAATTCTTGCATCAAAACCTCATAAGAAGAACCTGTGATGATCAACTCTGTCCATTTTTGGAAGTTGAAATCCAACTTTCAAACCTTCCATCCTCGACATCAGAGACAAGATCCAATAGATTCTCATATTCTAATAGAACATGAATAGTGTATACAAAGGTCCTAGAGAAGACCAGAACCTTGAGGTGCATCCACTACTATAGAATGGGGTACATCGTCGGGTATTTTAGATTTATAGTGTCAGTTATTAACCAATGCCTAAGTGGGCAATGCTAAAAACAAGCACATTTTTCCTCTGCTAATTTATCCAATGGTGTTTCTTTTGTCATCAGATAGTAGTTGGAGTCAAATCGACTACAAAAACCACATCAACTGTCGAAATATTGGTTTCTGTAGCACCTATCATGGCGGTTAAGCAATGAAACCAATGATAGTTAGTCCATGCTGTATCAGTTTTCATAAAGAGAAATTCGTTATAGAATATGTTTATAAGTAATGAAGAGTGTAAAGTAGAAGTATATTTTGTCGATTGTTGTCATTTCATTGTCGTTGAATGTCTATGTATTTTCTTATTTATAAATAACTGATGGGAAATGTATATTTTTTTATAGTAGGTCTGTATACCTACTTTCCATGCCTAGAAATACCTATGTGGTGCCAATGTCCTTCATGAACTGAATGTTCTGAAGAACAACATGCTCTCTACAAGCATTGCTGCCTAACAACAGGTCAGAAAACCTACAAAAAAAACAATCATATATACAATACATGCACAAACATCCA